>JALIGW010000056.1:2307700-3507700 GCA_023053685.1 Diadophis punctatus similis
CCTTGAGTTCCCAAACTTTTCAGTCCACCGCCCCCTTGGTGCTACAAACTCATCCTCACCGCCCCACCCCACCCCCCTCAGGTGGGCGTGGCTTAGTGGTCAGGTGACCGGGTGGGCGTGGCCAACTTGTAAAATGTGGTGAAAGTCACTTAACAATGCTCTTGCTTAGCAACCAAAATGTTAGGCTCAATTGTGGTCATAATTCTTTCTTTCTTTCTTTCTTTCTTTCTTTCTTTCTTTCTTTCTTTCTTTCTTTCTTTCTTTCTTTCTTTCTTTCTTTCTTTCTTTCTTTCTTTCTCTTTCTTTCTTTCTTTCTTTCCTCCCTTCCACTTCTTTCTTTCTTTTTCTTTCTTTCTTTCTGTCTTCCTTCCTTCCTACCATCTTTCTTTCTTTCTTCCTTCCTTCCATCTCTTTCTTTCTTTCTTTCTTTCTTTCTTTCTTTCTTTTTTCTTCTTTCCTTTCTCTTTCTTCTTTCTTCTTCTTTCTTTCTTTCTTCTTTCTTTCTGTCTTCCTTCTTTCCTTCCTTCCTCCCTCCCTCTTTCTTTCCTTTTTCTTTCCTTCTTCCCTCCCTTCCCTTCCCTCCTTTCTTTTTGACTGTCTTCCTTCCTTCCTACCATCTTTTTCTTTCTTTCTGTCTACATTCCTACCTACCATCTTTCTTTCTTTCTTTTTCTTTCTTTCTTTCCTTTTTCTTTGCTACATCCCTCCCTTCCCTTCCCTCCCTCCTTTCTTTTTCTGTCTGTCTTCCTTCCTTCCTACCATCTTTTTTCTTTCTTTCTTTCTGTCTTCCTTCCTTCCTACCATGTTTCTTTCCTTTTTCTTTCCTTCTTCCCTCCCTTCCCTCCTTTCTTTTTCTGTCTGTCTGTCTTCCTTCCTTCCTACCATCTTTTTCTTTCTTTCTGTCTTCCTTCCTACCTACCATCTTTCTTTCTTTCTTTCTCCTTTTCTTTCTTTTCTTTCTTTTCTTCCTTCCTTCCTTCCTTCCTTTTTCTTTCCTTATTTTCTCTCTCTCTCTCTCTCTCTCTCTCTCTCTCTCTCTCTCTCTCTCTCTCTCTCTCTCTCTCTCTCTCTCTCTCTCTCTCTCTCTCTGTCTTTGGGTATATATATATATATATATGGGTATATATATATATATATATGGGTATATATATATATATATATATATATATATATATATATATATATATATATATATATATATATATATATATATATATATATATATATATATATATATATATATATATATATATATATATATATATATATATACGGTATATATACGGTATATATATATACCACTAAGCCATGCCCACCTGAGGGGGTGGGGTGGGGGGCGGTGAGGATGAGTTTGTAGCACCAAGGGGGCGGTGTGTTTGGGAGCGACTGCAAAGTTGAATCCTTTGAAAGGACATTGGTTTCGGCTTTGGTGAGGATCCTATCTGAGATGTTATGCACTGTTTGTTTCCTGTGTGGCTGTGAGGGGGGAGGGGTTTGTTTCTGCCGTTCTTGTAGTCTTTGTCACATCCCACTGAAACCATTATATGCGGAGTTGAAACCAGCCTGACCAAAATCAACCCCGACGATGCTAACAGAATCAGACTCGATATCACCAACATCCTCTGCACCAGCAAGCCACCCAAAAGCAACTTACCCCAAGAGGAACAGACTGCACTACGTAACATGAAAGAAGACACCAGCATAATAATCCTACCAGCAGACAAGGGCAACGCCACGGTGGTTATGAACACATCTGACTACCAAACCAAATTAACCAACCTACTCCAAGACTCCACATACAAACCCCTAAACACAGACCCCACCACCTACCTGGAAAAAACCACTAGATCCAAAATAAAAGCCTCTCCCATCAGCGAAGAGATCCAGCAAAGAATCATTCCCAGAGAGAAATCATCCAGATGCCCCAAGCTCTATGGTCTCCCAAAGATACACAAAGAAGGAACCCCACTCAGACCCATAGTCAGCTCCATAGGCTCACCTCTACAAAACCTAGCCAAATTTCTCGCAAAACAACTACAACCTTATGCAGAATCCATCACCTGATATGTAAAAAACTCATTCCAGTTCATAGAGATCATAAAGAAACAAAACTTACAGCCCAGCGACCTACTCGTGAGCTTCGATGTCATATCCCTCTTCACCCAAGTGCCAATCAAAGAAGCCTTGACAGCTATCCAAAACAAATACAACCCCTCAAACACATCCTAGATCTGACCAACCACTGCCTATCCAACACATACTTCATCTATAATGGACAAAAATACAAACAAATGGAAGGAGCACCCATGGGATCACCCCTCTCACCTGTCATTGCAAACCTCTACATGGAACACTTTGAAACCCAAGCTCTAGAAAAATCTGATCACAAACCCAAACCTCTGGCTCAGATATGTAGACGACACCTTCATAATCTGGCCACACGGGAAAGAAAAACTGGACAACTTCCTCATACACCTCAACAGCCTACACCCCAAAATACAGTTCACCATGGAAACAGAAGCTAACAATCAACTTCCCTTCCTGGATGTCTTAGTCTACAAGAAATCCAATGGCTCCCTAGGACACACCATCTACCAGAAGAAAACACACACTAACCGCTATCTGCACGCACTCTCACACCACCACCCAGCACAGATCAACTCCGTAGCCAAGACACTCATCTCCAGAACAAAACGCTTAGCTGACGAACAACACCTAAAAACCGAACTACATACTCTCACTAACGTACTAGCATCCAACGGATTCCAAAGAAATAAGATCACCAACCTAATCCAAAAAGAAACCCCCACTAAAATCCAAGACAGAGAACAAGAAAATGGCAAAGCCCTCCTCCCATACATAAAAGGCACCACAGACAGAATCAGCAAGATCCTCCACAAACACAACATCAAGACAGCATTCTGCACAAACCGAAAAATATCCACCATCCTAAGAAACCCCAAAGACAAAATTGAGTTAGAAAATCAAGGAGTATATGAAATTCCATGCACCGCCTGCCCCACCACATACATTGGACAAACCAACAGAAGAATAAGTGCACGCATTGAAAGAACACAAGAACACAGTCAAAAAAGAGGAACCAACTTCTTCCCTGGTCCAACATTTCAAAGCCACAGGACATGAAATCGACTTTAAAAAGACCAGAACTATCGCCAAAACTGAACACTTTAACAACAGAATAATCAGAGAAGCCATCGAGATAGAAAAACGCCCACACAGCATGAACAAACGAGATGACACCTCCCGCCTACCAGCCATTTGGAAACCCGCCCTTATTGACAAACGAGTCCCTAACACAAAGAATGACACCAGACCCACACTCACGAAAACCACACAGGATGTCACCACCACACATCCACGCAATAAGCAAACCCAAACCCACACCAATGAGACACGACCACAAACCAGAAGCCATACTACAGCTGCATCATTAGCCACTTTAAACCCCTCCAATCCATACATGAAGCAAACTGACACCCTCCATGAAGATGTGGCACGACCATGAACCAGAAGCCAAACAGCAGCAATGCAGCTCACCAGCTCAAATGCCCCTGCAAGTCAGACCAACCTGAGCACACCCCCAGCCAATCAGAGCACAGCTAACCCCCCAGCCAATCAGAGCACAGCCAAGCCCCCAACCAATCAGAACACACCTCCAACCAATCAGAACACAGCCAAGCTCCCACCCTATCAGTTCAAACCTCCACTGGCAGTTAAAAGGAAGAAACAGCAGCAATCTCACATTGCTCCTAGAAGCAGGAAGCAGAAGACACCAGCCTGAAGATGATGAATGAGACTTCATCGAAACGTCGCCAAGACACTTCCAATTTCACGCGGGAGAAAACCCGAATACCCAAAGACCTACATATATATATATATATATATATATATATATATATATATATATATATATATATATATATATATATATATATATATATATATATATATATATATATATATTATATATATATATATATATATATATATATATATATATATATATACCGTATTTTTGGAGTATAAGACGCACCTTTTTACCCTGAAAAAGAGGGTGAAAACTTGGGTGCGTCTTATACACCGAATGTAGCCCCACCCAGCCACCCCCACCCTTTGGCCTCTGCCTGCCAGCAATTTACCTCTTTGCAGCAAACAGGGCAAAGCACAAGAAGAGCACAAGAAGAGATAAACTGCCTCCCGACCTACAGCTGACGGAGGCTTGCAAGCCACGTGGTAAAATGAAACTAACTATGGTGGCTGTAATGTGACAAATTGTTGGGAGATAAACTGCTGGCAATATTAGACTATTAGTATTAGTATTAAGTATTAGTATTAAAAGAAGGCAGCTGAGAAACCCTGACTTAGTCATGTTTGGAGTAGATCCATTTAAATAATTGGGAGGAGTTAGTGTGATTACATTTAAGAAAACTTTCTGGGATTAATATACTGCCATAAATGTACATTTCTCCAATTCTTTGCCATTTCTATGGGTCAGGCACACATGCACAGAAATACACAGCAAACAGTGTATATCATCTGTACTGTTTGCTGTTTGGCAAATTGCTGGGAGGCAGAGGCCTTTTTTCCTTGTTTTCCTGCTCCAAAACTAAGGTGCGTCTTATACTGCAGTGCGTCTTATACTTCGAAAAATACGGTATATATATATTGCACACACCCCGTGGGACTACATTGGCTCCTCTGGGCTCTGCCTACGGCAATTTAAAACGTGCTTCTGTCTGTGAGGAAGAGGGGCATGTTTGAAAAGAGGGGCTGGAGGTGGGTGGGAAATCTATCCCACATTGAGCCACTGGGTGTGTGTGAGTGTGTGTGTGTGTGCGTGGCTGAAAACTTCCAGGTTTGGAAAACTGGGAGGTTTTGAAACTGGTTCCCCCAAACCTGGTTTGTATTTGGTTGCAAAAACAAACAAACAAACAAACACACAAGCCATTTTGGTTCCTTGCCGAGGCTGGCTCAACTGGATGACCAAACAGAGCCTGGAAAGGAAAGAAAACTGCAGAAGGTGGTCAACGGAGTGGGTGGGTCAGACAGATGCACATGGGGGAGGGTCTTCTCCCCCTCCCCCCCCACACTGGCACATTCAAGGGGCTTCCTGGAAATACACCCCCTCCCCCGTGGGAAGCGCTGGCACCCTCCGAATTGCCTTCCTTGGCACAGAGCAGTTCGGAGGACCGAGGCCGAGTGGAGGGGGGGACTCCTGTACCCAGCAGGCACAGCTGGAAAGCCCCCTTCTCACCTGGTGGTGTGTCGTGCCTGCCTAAATTGCTATCCATCCAGGGGCAGGGGAAGATGGCATCGCAGGGACGAGCGAGAGCAGTGTGTTAGGTGAGCAGAGGAGGTGAGGCCGAAGGCCACATCGTGAGAGAGGTTGCCGGGGGGGGGCGCAGGTGGCTGGGCACCTGGGATCTTCAATGGGATGGGGAAGGGGGGTGGTACTGGGTGTTTGGGGTGGGGTGGGGAGTTATGATTTTTAGAAGATGAGACACACATGCACGCACAATGGCCAAGGGGAGGATTTAACTTGGGGTTGTTTGGGAGAGAAAAATAGAGGGAGGGAGGGAAGGAAGGAATGAAGGAAAAGAAAGGAAAGGAAAGAGAAAGAAAAGGAAGGAAGGAGAGGGAAGGAAATGGAAGGAGGAAGGAAGGAAGGGAGGGAGGGAGGAAAGGAGGGAGGGAGGAAAGAAAGTAGGAAGGAAAGAGAGGGAGGGAAATTAAAGGTGAAAAGGAGAGGGAGGGAGGAAAAGGAAGGGAAGGAGGAAGGAAGGGAAGGGAAGTAGGAAGGAAAAAGGGGGGAAGGAAAGGGAAGGAAGGAAAGTAGGAAGGAAAAGGAGGGGGAAGGAAAGGGAAGGAGGGAAGGAAGGGAAAGAGACAGAAGGAAGGAAGGAAAGGGAAGGGAAGGAACGGAGGAAAGAAAAAGGGAAGGAAGGGAAGTAGGAAGGAAAAAGGGAAGGGAAGGGAGGAAGGAAGGAAGGAAGGAAGGAAGGAAGGAAGGAAGGAAGGAAGGAAGGAAGGATGGAAGGAAGGGAAAGGAAAGGAAAGGGAGGCAGGCGAAGGCGGCAGAAACTCTGGCAGGCAACTGTTCCCGATCTCCCCCCCCCCCATCGCTGCCCTCTTTCTGGACCGACTTTCCGGCCGCAGCGCCTCTTGGCCGAAGGAGCGGAAAAGAGGCAGCTGCGATTTCCCCACAAGGTCTCCCTCCTCCTCCTCCTTCTCCTCCGCCCCCCCCCAACCCAGCCCCCCAACCCAGCCCCTGCCCGCCCCCCCCAGCCCCTGCCCGCCCCGCCCCCCAATCCCGTGTCTTACTGGTTTAACAGCTCCGTGTTTCTGTCGGCTGGTCTCTAGGGAAAAAACCTTGCAAAATACAGAAACTCTTCTCACTGCGAGTTGTTAATTGCTCACCCTCGCGAGAAGAGTTTCTGTATTTTGCAAGCTTTCCAGGGGTCTCCAACCTTGGCAACTTTAAGACTTGTGGACTTCAACTCCCAGAATTCCTCAGCCAGCTTTGCTGGGAGTTGAAGTCCACAAGTCTTAAAGTTGCCAAGGTTGGAGACCAGTGCAAAGAGACCAGATGACAGACACACGGAGCTGTTAAAAGTCCAGTAAGACGCCCGTCTCGCGGCCCGCCCAGTCCCTGCCAGGAAAAGAGTGGCGGGAAAAGCGGCGAGCGGGCAATTGGGTGGACATGGGTGGCGGCGCGGGGACAGGACCGGTGAACCACCTACCGCCCCCCTGGCCCCTCTCACCGCCCCCCTGTCACCACCCTTGCCTCTCACCACCCCCCTAAGGGTTCCCACCGCCCCCTGGGGGGTGGTACCGCCCACTTTGGGAACCACTGCCTTAAACCATACAAACAGAGACAGCATGAACTATCAGAACAAGGGGGTTGCCTCCTTTGGGGCGACCGAGTGGTCATACCAACCAGCCTGCGAGCTGGAATACTCAGGACTTTACATGAAGGCCATCCGGGGATTGTCCGGATGAAAGCCTTGGCTAGGGGGTATGTTTGGTGGCCAAATATGGATGCAAAAATCCAAAATTGGGTTGGGTTATGCAAACCCTGTCAAGAGTCACGGCCTGCTCCGCCAAAGCACCAGTCCATGACTGGGAACAACCAAAAAGCCCCTGGTCATGGCTACACGCCGATTTCGCAGGCCCCTGCCACGGCGAAATGTTTTTAATAATTGTCGATGCCTACTAAAAGTGGCTCAAAATATTTCCAATGGGTTCTACCACCGCTGAGGCGGTTATTAAGGTGCTCAGACACCTTTTTGCCACACACGGCCTCCCGGACATCCTTGTAACGGACAATGGTCCCCAATTTACAGCCACCACTTTTGAGGGGTACCTTGCTGACCTGGGAATTTGCCATGCCCTGTCCTCACCATTCCATCCAGCGACCAATGGACTGGCTGAACATTTCATAAGGTCAGCAAAGGAAGCATTAGGTAGACTAGGCCCAGGGGACTGGCAGGCCCGCATCGATAAATTTCTGAGTACACAGCACATAACCCCAAGTGGTACCACTGGCCGCAGCCCGGCCGAGCTCCTTATGGGTCGCAGGCTTAGATCCGTCCTGGACCGTTTACACCCAAACTACACCACTAAGGCAAAACCAGAGGTCACACAAAAAACCAGGACCTTCTCCCTGGAAGATTCGGTATTCGCCCAAAATTATGCCAAGGGCCCCCTGTGTCTACCTGGAGTCATAGAAACAATCTTGGGTCCACTAACATACGAAGTCCGCCTCCAGGACAGACGCCTCTGGAAGAGGCACATAGATCAGCTACGTGTTGTGCCTTGGCCGCGTCCGGCGCCGAGTCTGGAGGATCCGGAGGACGCGGAGCCGCTCATGGTGCAGCAGTATCAGCCTATGTGCCTGGCACCAGAGACGGCTGGTGATGAGGACTCGGTGCCAGAGCAGGACGATCTCCCAGGACCTTCTGCACCTGCGCAGCAGAGTTCTTCATCAGGAGATGAAGAACTCATGCTGGATGCCAGAGCTCGCAGAGCAGCCAGAAGACAGGACTGGCTGAGTAAGCGTCGGTCCAATCGGAGGAAGCAGTGAGGGCTAATTGGGCCACGCCCTTCAGTGGCTATATTAAGCCAGGGTAATTAGTGCTCATTACTGAGAACAACAATTCAATGACCGCGGCATATCCAGAGTTTCGTTTCTACGTCTGTTTGGAAATCTTATCGAAGACACCAGCTTCTGCCAGCTTTATTCCGGGAAGCCAGCCAAGTTGTTCAGATAAGAGAAGAATTAATGAGTCTTGCTTTGAACTTTTGTCTGTGTGCTATTTAACCCTCACGTAACCCAAAGAACCTTATTCCTGAAGACTTTCCGTTTGTGTTGTTTTGGACTTCTAAACCCTCTGAGTTTTACTAAGAAACTTTATTAGTAAAAGGAACCTTTTTGTTTGCCTCCCAACGACTGTGTGTGTGTGTTTCTGGGGGGTTGCGGTGCTGGGTCACAACACTACGCAACTGAGTAAAAGGGAAATCTAATGAACCACAAAAGGTAACACCCTGTGTTCTTCCCCTAGCTACCTCAAGCCCGAGTGTCTCGGAAGGCCTACCTGAAGAAGTTGAAGTCCAGCGGCGTCCTCAATTAGAACCGGTTCCACCAGTCGCAGAGGCCATGCCCGATATATTTCAGGAGCTTCCATGCTCCAACCCAAGAGCGACAGCAGACCTGTCCGAACAGGCTGCTGCCTCACATGAGACTGAGCTGCGCAGGTCAGGGAGGGTTCCCAAACACCCCGCCTACCTGTGCGACGATGTCTGTCGGACTGTTCCATCTAGAAGGGGAGAGGTGTTGTGTTCTGACTGACCTCTAACTGAACTCTAAACTTGTTTTGACTAGACTTCCAGAGCCTGGGGTATGAGCTTGGGGTATAAACTTAGTAGTATAGGTTGTAGGCTTATCTTTTCAGAGGTTTTAACAGTATATAAGGAACAAAAAGGGAAAAGCCAACGTGTAGCAGAGTTTAATGTGTGGCTAAAGGAGTGGTGTAAAAGGGAAGGCTTTGGTTTTATTAGTCATGATATCTGCAGCTGGTCCAATGAAAAACTGTACAAGAGATGGTTTACATGCATCAAAGAAAGGGACTGAGCTACTTGGTATTAAATTCACAGATTTCCTGGATAAACATTTAAACTGAACAGCGGGGACAGAGAATTAATTGATACAGATCATTTCTGTCCCCAGCAATCTAAAATTAATAGGGTTAACAGTGCACACAACATAGATATGTGCACTAATCAAACAGGTGGCAAGAAAGTAGAGGCAGTCAGGCACAACACAGGTTATGTAGACAGTAAACACACCTTGGGGGCAAGTGATCATGCAATATTGGAATTCAACATTATGCAAACACAAACAGTAGAACAAAGTCAAACTAGAGTCTTGGACTTTAAGAGGGCTAATTTCAATAAACTTAGAGAGAACTTGGGAAAGATTCCATGGATGAGAATCCTCAAGGGGAAAACAACTCAAGAAGCTTGGGAAATTTTGAAAAGTGAGATTATAAAAGCCCAGACTAGCACAATACCAATGAAGAAGAAAAATAATAGGTCTCAAAAGAAACCAGCATGGCTGCATAAAGAACTCTCTGACAAATTGAAAGACAAAAAGGACAAGTATAAAAAGGGGAAAGAAGGGGAAATAACTAAGGCAGAATACCAGCAAATAGCCCGAGCCTGTAAAGATGAAGTGAGGAAAGCTAAGGCTCACAATGAACAAAGGCTTGTGACAAAAGTAAAAGGTAACAAAAAAAGCTTCTTCCAACATATTAAAAACAAGAAAAAAATCAAGGAAACAATTGGTCCATTACAGGGAGAAAGTGGCAAGAAGGTGACAAGCAACAGGGAGAAAGCAGAGCTACTTAACATGTTTTTTTGCATCTGTCTTTACACAAAGGGAAAAAACAGTCCAACCTATCAAAAACAGCATCACAAAAAACATATTAGGAACACAAGTTAAAATAGGGAAGAAAATGGTAAGGGAACACCTGTCTACCCTAGACGAATTCAAATCACCAGGACCAGATGGATTACACCCCAAGGTTCTGAAGGAACTGGCAGACGAGATCTCAGAACCACTGAACTATATCTTTCAAAGATCCTGGAGCACCGGGGAACTGCCAGAGGAATGGTAAAGAGCTGATGTAGTTCCTATCTTCAAAAATGGGAAAAAAACAGATCCAGGAAACTACAGACCTATCAGCCTGACCTCAATACCAGGGAAGATTTTGGAAAAGATAATCAAGCAACGAATCAACGAACACCTAGAAGCAAACAAAGTAATAACCAAAAGCCAACATGGGTTTGTCAAAAACAGATCATGCCAGACTAATCTTATTGCATTCTTTGATAAAGTGACAAAATTAGTGGACCAGAGGAATGCTGTCGATGTGGTTTACTTGGACTTCAGTAAGGCATTTGACAAAGTAGACCATAACCTACTACTAGATAAAGTAGAAAAATGTGGGATGGCCAGCAACACCACCAGATGGATTCAAAACTGGCTAACCAACCACACTCAACGTGTAGTGCTCAATGGAACTGCATCTACATGGAGGGAAGTATGCAGTGGAGTACCCCAAGGCTCTGTTTTAGGCCCAGTACTCTTCAACATCTTCATCAATGAGGGGATAGATGGGGAACTCATCAAATTTGCAGATGACACCAAACTGGCAGGAATAGCCAACTCTCCAGAAGATAGGCTCAAGATACAGAAGGATATTGACAGACTTGAACATTGGGCGCTATCAAACAAACTGAAATTCAATGGTGAAAAAAGTAAGGTTCTACATTTAGGCAAGAAAAACAAAATGCACAGGTACAGTATATGTGGTACCTTGCTCAACAGTAGTAACTGTGAGAGGGATCTTGGAGTCCTAGTGGACAACCATTTAAATATGAGCCAGCAGTGTGCAGCAGCTGCCAAAAAAGCCAACACAGTTCTAGGCTGCATTAACAGAGGGATAGAATCAAGATCATGCAAAGTGTTAATACCACTTTATAATGCCTTGGTAAGGCCACACTTGGAATACTGCATTCAGTTTTGGTCGCCACGATGTAAAAAGGATGTTGAGACTCTAGAAAGAGTGCAGAGAAGAGCAACAAAAATGATTAGGGGACTGGAGGCTAAAACATATGAAGAATGGTTGCAGGAACTGGGTATGTCTAGTTTAATGAAAAGAAGGACCAGGGGTGACATGATAGCAGTGTTCCAATATCTCAGGGGTTGTCACAAAGAAGAGGGAGTCAAACTATTCTCCAAGGCACCTGGGGGTAGAACAAGAAGCAATGGGTGGAAACTAAACAAGGAGAGAAGCAACTTAGAACTTAGGAGAAATTTCCTGACAGTTAGAACAATTAATCAGTGGAACAGCTTGCCTCCAGAACTTGTGAATGCTCCAACACTAGACGTTTTTAAGAAGATGTTGGATAACCATCTGTCTGAAGTAGTGTAGGGCAGCGGTTCCCAACCTGGGGGTCGCGACCCCTTTGGCGGTCGAACGACCATTTCCCAGGGGTCGCCCCGGCATCCTCAGCTGCCCCCCCCCCCACTGCCACAAGCCTGGCCATATCGGCTCAACTCGCCCGAGCCCTCCGATTCGTCAGGAGAGGTGCCATTCAGCGAGAGGCGTTTGTGACGCCTGGCGGCCGAGCTTTGAAGGCATCAGCTAAGGGGCGGGGTGTCGCAAAATTGCGCTCTGGAGAGTGCAAGGCGGTGCTTACGACATCTGTGGCCGCCCCTGTCTCCTGCTCGCAGCAGCAGTTTCTTCCCGCTGGTGTTGAAGGAAAAGGGAGTCATGGGAGGGAACGGCCAGCCAACAACCACTTAAGTTTAACAGCGCACGATGGCGGGAAGGAGGACAGCTGGGTCGGGCTCGTCTGTCTGCCCTCTCGCCTTTGGCTGGCGCGGAGACCCAGCGAACAAAGAGGCAAACAGGGAGGGAGGGAAGAGAGAGACTGAGAGATATTAGTGCAGGGCTAGCCTGATCATACAGCCTCGGTGCTGAGGGCGCCACCGCCGGGGGCAGGAGGAGCTAAGCCGGAGGGAACTGGAGAAGGAGGTGGTGCCGGAGCATGGTCCATCGCCACCGCCCTGCTCCGTATGATCAGGCTAGCCCTGTGCTAATATCTCTCAGTCTTTCTCTTCCCTCCCTCCCTGTTTTCCTCTTTGTTCGCTGGGTCTCCGCGCCAGCCGAGGGCGAGAGGGCAGACAGACGAGCCTGACCCGGCTGTCCTCCTTCCTGCCGTCATGCGCTGTTAAACTGAAGTGGTTGTTGGCTGGCCGTTCCCCCCGTGACTCCCTTTCCCTTCGACACCAGTGGGAAGAAATTGCCGCTGCGAGCCCCGGCCGGCCCGGTTTGCGAGTCCCAGCTGTAGTCAGAGATGTGGGACATGGCAAGCGAGGAGATGGGGATGCCGGAGGGGGTAGCAGGGAGTGTCTGGGCGGGAGGATTTAATAAAATATAAAATATAGTTCTTAAAGCAGAAGACATATAAACCCAAGAGGACAAACGGGTGTAAGGAAGGAGAGAGTTTGACGCTTCTCATGAATCAAATTTGCAAAGAATGAAGGAGGAACAGAAGAGTTTGAAGGAATTGTCCTCCAGCCACAAAGGGGAATCTTTGAAAAGGCGGCTGGGCGAGGGGACCATAAGCGCCTTGCGGGATGTCTCGCTGCAGGACCGGCGGCTGTGCTACAAGCTCATCCAGCGCATCGGCTCTGGCACTTACGGTGACGTTTACAAGGTGCGCAACGGCGCATACGGGGCGCATGGCCGGCTTTGGAGAGGGTCCCCCCGGGTGCGCTTAGGGAGGGAAAGGCGCCGCCACCGGGGTGGAGAGGAGCCGCAGAGGCGGCCGAGCGAGCAGGAAGGAAGGCAGGAGGGTCCCGAGCCGCCCAAGCCCCGCCTTGCAAGCCCGCCCAGGCTCTTCCTCTACCGCAGAAAAGGACGGCCGGCAACGTGATGGAGAGGCGGGCTCTGCAGCTGGCGGTCTCCAGGAGGGAGGAGAGAGAGCAGGGGGAGGGGGTTTCTAATCGGGGGTCCCTATGACTGGCAGCCCCCCCTTTTTCTTCCAGCTCTACCCTCCTGTTGGGCAACTTCTCCAAAGCGCGCTTTTGGAGACGTGCAATGGGGAGCAAGGAGTCGTGGACGGGATCGCTGCGCAGTGGTGGGGATTTGCAGCCCCCCATCTCCCGGGTGGGGTATGGATCGGACTGGGGAAGGGGTGCAGAGGGGTGGGGGAGAAGCAGGAAATTATGGCTGGGTTTCCAGGGCTGCTCTCTCCAGGGCGTGTCCGGGTCTCTTGGGGCCAGCCTTTTTTTTTTTTGCACCGGGAGCTTTCTAATTTCTAATTTTTTTGCACCGGGAGCTTTCTCCAAAGGGTTGCCCCCAAGCGGAGGGCGCCTTTTGGAGAAGGCGAGGTGAGGGTGGGGTGGGCTGGCTGGCTGGCTGGTTCCCCGGACAAGGTCGGCTCTGTGGGGCAGGCTGGCTTTGCTACAAGTGTAGGCAGGGCAGGCAGGATCCCCTCCCTGCTCGCTCTGCTTTCCTGGAGTGACTGAATAACCACAATGCGCTTATTTGTCCGGGTTGCCAGAGAGTTTGGCATGCGCGGATCTTGCGGTGCTGAGGGCTAGGAGAGGGAAGAAGAGAAAAGAGAAGGAAGGCAGGAAGGCAGGAAGGAAGGCAGGAAGGCAGGAAGGCAGGAAGGCAGGAAGGCAGGAAGGCAGGAAGGAAGGAAGGAAGGAAGGAAGGAAGGAAGGAAGGAAGGAAGGAAGGAAGGAAGGAAGGAAGGAAGGAAGACCAGAGATGAAAGGAAGGAAGGAAGGAAGGAAGGAAGGAAGGAAGGAAGGAAGGAAGGAAGGAAGGAAGGAAGGAAGGAAGGAAGGGAAGGAGAGGAAGGAAGGGAAGGAGAGGAAGAAGAGGAAGAAGAAGAATGTTAGGTGGGAGGGTGGGAGGAAGGAAGCAAGGAAGAGAAAAAGTGAGAGAGGGAAAGAAAGAAAGAAAGAAAGAAAGAAAGAAAGAAAGAAAGAAAGAAAGAAAGAAAGAAAGAAAGAAAGAAAGAAAGAAAGAAAGAAAGAAAGAAAGAAAGAAAGAAAGAAAGAAACTGTTGAAAGAAGAGCCTTGCAAATTAAAATTGTTGTCTTTGCAGGGGTTTTGGAAAGGGTGGGTGAGCAGGCCCCATGGGGGAGGAAGGAATATGGGGCTGTTTTAAGAAGAAAGAGCTTAAAAGAGGAAATTGGCTTTGGGGACCCTGGCAATGTTTTTAGACCAATCATGGGTTTTTTTGCCCCCTGTTTGCCTCCTGAAACTTTGGAGTCCTGGGAGAAAGCTACTAAACAGGGATTAGACACTGCAGGCCACAATTTCTCAACCTCAACAACTTGAATATACTTGGACTTCAACTCCCAAAATTCCCTAGCCAGCTTTGCTTTGAAATCTGGGAGTTGAAGTCCAGGCACCTTAAAAGTTGCTGAGATTGAGAAATATTGCTGTACACTTATTGGTTATCAAATCTAAATACAGAAGTAGACTTGTTGTGGAAGATGATATTCCTTGTGCTCTTGCAAAGACTGGCCCGAGAATTTCTGATCTGGCATAATTACATATTGTTTTTGTGATTAATCGCTATGCTTTAATTATGTTCAATTTGTAACAATGAAAATACATCCTGCATATTAGATATTTACATTACGATTCATAACAGTAGCAAAATTACAGTTATGAAGTAGCAACAAAAATAATTTTATGGTTGGGGGTCACAACAACATGAGGAACTATATTAAGGGGTCGCGGCATTAGAAAGGTTGGGAACCACTGTGTAGGGTTTCCTGCGTAAGCAGGGGGTTGGACTAGAAGACCTCCAAGGTCCCTTCCAACTCTGTTGTTGTTGTTGTTGTTGTTATTGTTGTTGTTGTTATTATTATTATTATTATTATTATTATTATTATTATTATTATTATTATTATTATTATTATTATTATTATTATTATTATTATTATACCTCTGACTGAACTGTAAGTTGATATGTTTTTAGTTGAACTCTACCTGAACTGTTGTTGCCACCCAGGTCATGTGTTTGAATGCTCATACGCTATTGGTTGTTGTGTCTGACAGCCCTCTATAAAAGAGCTAGCTGTCAGACCATGCTTTGCTGGTTACTTGAGTGAGCTGAGTAAAAGAGCTGTTATGAAGTCTGTCTCCTGTGATCCTTGCCCACAATCTAACACCTCCCATCCCTGGCTTCTCCCTACCCCCAAATACCCTCCCTTTCCATAGGCAGTAAATTCAAGGCAATAAAAATCAAAGAAACCTAATGTAAGTTTTATTCAATTATGTAACCGTCTCTGGTCTAATGCCTTCTGTAAGGAAAGAAAAAAGTGGTACCGGATTGGAAATTTTACAAGGATAGTCAAAGTGCGTGTATATGGCGGGAAGGAGAGAGGGCAGGTAAGATTCAGCAGTGCAAATGCGTCTCCTCTCCACCAAACCACCTCCGCCCCTCCATTACTTTCCAAATAAACAGGGGTCTTGGAGTCCGGAACCGACCGATTATCTCTGTAGCTCATGCTCTGCCTGTTTAAAATCTTATCTATCAAAGCAACACATTGTACCTTGAAACCCACAGTGATTATGCATGTACATACACAGCCCCGTTGCTCTTCCCACGGTTCTGCCCAGAGCCCCCTGCTGCCTTTCTGCCCCTCGTCACGCACCCACAGAGGTGTCATTCCTGAACAGCAGGAGCGAACCTGGGTTTTAAGTCCACCGTTTTTCCTCCAATCTGAGTTCTGTTGCTAACATTGCATCCCCCCGCTCGTAACGCCCACAGGAGCAAAAAGCACAGGCATGCCGCTTTGCATGCTGGGAAACGTAGTCCAAGCTTAGTTCGGGACTGGGAGGCTTGCTTTGTGCTCAGCGTTCGCTCTGCTTGCTGACAAAGGCACCACTCGCAAAGAAAAGATGAAATAAAGCAAGGGGCTGTGGCGTGGGGAGCATGCATGAAGTTTGCATCGAAGTGATTCCCATTTCCTGAGTCCAAACCTCGTCTTTTAATAAGCCGCATTGCTTCATTCTGATGTTTCTCTGATTAGCTCTCGCCCTGATAGCTTTATGCTACATTCTGAGCCCAATCCATCAACATTTGTCAGAAACAAGGCAAGGCTTGATTTTAAATCTATACTGGGAGGGGGTTCACAGAGTGAGGGCAACCTGTCTAGAACTGGGCTGCTAAGGGACATGGGTGTTTTGTAACAGTGAGGAGCATAATGAAATGCCCACAATTTGTCTTGCAAATTGAATTTTGCAGAGGCACCTCTGCTGACAGTCCAGTGACTGAGATCAAATAGTCTGCAAGGCCAAATCACAGCTGGCCTGATTAAAATGAGATCACAATGATGCTGTTACCTAGTTGGATAATTAAACGTCTGCAAGAAAACAAACTTTAGAGAGCACCAAGGACCGCTCAGAGAAGAGAGAAAGATGCATCTTAATCACTGTATTTATTTTATTTTATTTTTTTATTCAAAAAGTTTTATTAGTACAGAATTACATAAGTAGTAGCAAAATATTAAATATAAAGTACAAACATTTTTGTTTTTTTCTCCCCCCCCCCCGAACCCACCCCCTTCCCTCCCTACCCCCCCCCCCGGACTTCCCAGAGATAATACAGGGCATAATAATAAATTTAAATTGTTAATAAAAAGAGAAAAAAAGAAGAAGAAAAAAGAACACTATTTTTAAAAAACTTCAACTCCAGATTATACACTGCTAATATATCGCATTTGTATACAATAGTAAAGATACAAAAAAGAAAAAAAAGAAAGAAAGAAAGAGAAAACTCTTTAACAATACAAACAAACAAACCTCCTACCTCCTCCCTTCAGTCCTCTATCTTATACAAAGTAAATGTTACATAAGTAATAACTAAATATAAAATACACAAATCTTAAACTGATATTATTGACATTAAAAATAACCTCTAAGATAAAACTTAACTAAATGTTACATAAGTGATCATCAAATATTAAATTTCGTCATGATATTAATAACATAATATTATTCTAAATTAACTTACTAACTTCAATAAACAAAAAAAGAAAATGAAAGAAGAATAAACAAATCTTCAACAAACTATATATATCTAATATTATTAACATTAAAAATAACCTCAAAATTATATAAAACTTAACTAAATATTGCATAGGTAATCATTAGATAGGGAAAAGAAAAAATACAATCATATTAGTCTCTATCCGTCCAATATATTTCAACATCACATCGTTTTGTATCTTGATAGTTCATCTTTTAATAGTTCAATAAATTCGAATTTGTCGACTCGTCTCCCGTCTGATCCCAGACCTCCATCTCCTTTTCCCCAGCTATCTGGTTCAGGCACTCCTTTTGGGTTTTTGAATCTATTTCCTTTTGATCCATCAAAGGTGGCTTCCCCTCCTCCTCCTCTTTTATTTTCATACATCCTTCCTCTGGAATCTTGGATATATCAGCCTTTAGAACATTGACATAAAATTCAGTAGCTTTTTTTATCGTGTTGAGCCGGTATCTTTTTCCAGAAAATTTCACTGTTACTCCAACTGGCGCTTCCCATTTATATTGTAAATTTAATCTCTTAAATTCATCAATCAAAAAAGTATAGCTTTTTCTGGCTTTAAGCATTTTAGAGGGGATTTCTTTCCAAATCTTTAGTTCCTGACCATTCACCATAAGATTATTGTTAAACGTTGCTTGTATAATTCTGTTCCGTAAAGCTCTTGTGGTAAAATATATGACAATGTCCCTTGGTAAATGCTTTTGTTTAGCGTATTTATTTATTTATTTATTTATTTTGTTATTCTTATATGCCGCCCAACTCCCGAAGGACTCAGGGCGGCGTACCACGAATTGATTCTGTATATTTTGTCGATTTGTGTAGCCAATTCCACTTTAGAAATTCCAGACACCTGATCCAATATGTCAACCATCCTGCCTTTTAAATTTTCATATAATCCTTCTTTCAAACCTCTAATCCTTATAGCAACTTCCATAGATCTGAACTGTGTCATTAAGACCTCTTTTTCAAAATTTGCAATATCATTTTGGATTTTATCTATGTAATTCACCGAAGTTGCCAAAGCTTGTTTATTTGTTTCAATACGTTCTGCCAAAACTTCAATATTTGTTGCTAAGCCTTTGCAAACCTCTAACACATCAAATCTGAGTTGTTGATTCATATTCTTCAAAGCAGCCTGCATTTTTTTGTCTATCTCACTTATTTTCTGATTAAATTCCAAAGTAAGTTCATGTTTCATAATCTTTAAATTATTTAATAAATTTTCAGGTGTCAAAAGCTGTGGAGGTGTTAGCTCAGTGTTAAGTTGCATTTTAGAAATATATCCAGATGAATAGTCATTTCTTTTAGTCAAAACAATCTTTCCAGACTTTGAAGCCATTGGTGTTTCAAAAGAGTACAAAAAAGAAAGAAAGCCAGATGCCTGATTAAAGTTCTTTCCAGTTTAAAAATCAGGTAGTCTTTTATTATTGGAAATATTTCTATTATAACTTTAATCCAGAGTTAGGAGACAGAGAGAGAAAAAACCATTTTTCCAAGTTAAAAGTTTCCATAAGAGAGAAAGAGAGAAAAAAAAAAGCCTCTGGGAAAACGAAAGTCACTTTCACTTCTCAATCACCATATTGTTACTCTGTTTCCTTTGTTCTCTTGCCGAAGTGAAAGCTTGCCCAGGAGTTGAAAAAAAAAGAAAAAAGAGGTTTCAGTACTTGCCCATCTCACGCCTGTTTCTCTCTGTCTGCTTCTGTAGTTTAAATGTAGTTATAAATCCCATTCCTGAAGCAGCGGCTGGTCGCGACATCTAGCTCCGCAAAAGCAGAGGTTTCCTGATCTTCGGAGCTGGAGACAGGCTGCATGGGGAGCTCTCCCTTCGCGCCCTACCAGATGGCTCCTAGGGCGCTGGGGGGGCTCTACCCCACCTGTCAGGCTCTCATCTCTCCCCTTTGCCCAGGGAAGAGATTTCAAAGCCGCCAGACAGCTGTTCTGGCGGCTTTTAACAAAGATCGGAAAGGCGTCCGACGAAGGGACGTCCGCGATGAAGCGCTCCAAACCGGAAGTCCTCAATCACTGTATTTATTTTAAACACCATTTAAAACAATGGTTTAAAACTTATTTTTTGGGATATTTGTTTCATTAACTGCAGTGGACTTTCCAAATTGAAACACCGGTTTCAGTATATTACAATATTACTGAATAAGCAAAATACACATCAAAACTGCTTTGTGACGCATTTCATATATGAACTGCATGCCCAAGAAAGATCAATGTTTGTAATGTTATCTGTCAGAGGGGGAGAGAGAGACAGAGATACAGAGAGATACAGAGAGAGTGGGAGAGAGGGAGAGAGAGAGAGATACAGAGAGAGGGGAGAGAGATACAGAGAGAGATACAGACAGAGAGAGTGGGAGAGAGATACAGAGAGAGATACAGAGAGAGATACAGAGAGAGGGGGAGAGAGAGACATAGATACAGAGGGGGGAGAGAGACATAGAGACACAGAGATACAAAGAGGGGGAGAGAGATACAGAAAGAGGAAGGAGATCGAGAGGGAGAGGGGGAGAGAGAGAGATACAGAGATAGAGGGGGCGAGAGCGAGACATAGAGAGAAGGGGAGAGATAGAGAAAAGGGTTTTGTGGTTCTCAGTTCTAATGACCGGCTGGGTAGGCGTGGCTAGGGGGTCATGTGACTGGGTGAGAGGGAATGATGTTGAGTTGGCCACGCCCACCCAGGTTTTGTGGCTCCTGGTGTGTTTTTTTTCTGTGGGAAACGGGTCCAAATGGCTCTTTGAGTATTTAAGTTTGCCGACCCCTGCTCTAGAGGAGATCTGCATGGAGGAATGGGCCAATATACCAGCAACAGTGTGTGCCAACTTTGTGAAGACTTACAGAATACGTTTGACCTCTGTCATTGCCAACAAAGGATATATAACAAAGTATTGAGATGAACTTTTGATATTGACCAAATACTTATTTTCCACCATAATTTGCAAATAAATTATTTCCAAATCAGACAATGTGATTGTCGGGATTTGTTTTCTCATTTTGTCTCTCATAGTTGAGGTCTACCTATGATGTCAATTACAGGCCTCTCATCTTTTTAAGTGGGAAAACTTGCACAATTGGTGGCTGACTACTTTTTTGCCCCACTGTATTTTAACTTTACCTTTCAAAGTAGCATTGCCTAGTTTGAAGGATTTTCTGAAATGGCAAGCAAATCTTTTACTCCAGTACATTTTTAACAAAATATTTTAGCAGGTTTTTGAAAAATTGCTTGGGGGGATGACGACCTTGAAATGCCCACTTCCTAGGCAGGTTGTCTTGAAGCAGGAAAGGATTGTTGGGTGAATCCTCTACAAAGCAAACAAGCTGGAATTGTTTCTAGGGGAGAAAAATATAGGGCATCCCCCATGGCGTAAATTCTGCTAACTTCATATTGTTTTGAAAACCAATTCTATATTGTATTTTTTAAAGGAAAAGTCCCAGCTTCTGCATTTGTCTGTTTAACTTCTAGTAAAAAGAAAGCCGGAGGTATTGTTTGGTTTTTAGATAGTATTTGCCAGCATTAGAGAGTCTATAGCACCAGCTGAGATGTGGTTTATTTGCCTCCAATGATTCTCAAAACCGATCAAACACCCTGAGCATTGCGGGGAAAACTACTCTGAAATTCTTTCAAGGTTAACATGAACATTTTGTAAAGAAAAATATTATCCACACATGTATTATATTAACAAATTTTAGTCATAGAGTTGTTACTAGACCTTATTAGTGAAGACAGATGTTTTTGAAAGCTGCATTTTTGCTAACACGTGGATTAATAAGAGAAACTAGTTGAATTCATTAGAGACAAGTCTCTCTGTACAGGAAAAGTATTGAAAAAAATATTGTTACTTGAGTTCCATAAGGTCAACATTCCACAGTTGTTTTAATGCCTTAGAATAAATATATATTTAAAGGGACCCTGACCTATATTTCATTGTGTTATACTGCTGCTTCTAAACTTTCAGAAATATTTGCACTTGTGTTTTTCTTTAGTGGTTCTTTAGCATGCATTATAAAGTTATTTTAGGTTTGGTTTGTCTCTCCTTTGTTCTTAGAAAAAGCTTATTCTCAGTGTATTTTATTTCTTTCCCTGTGAAGTCGACTCCATCTAAAACTCTTCAGCAAAACAGAAATAAAGTGGTTCTCTGTCTTTCAATTTATGGCTAAAAGACTGTCTTGTAATTTTTAGGCCAGGGAAAAAATGGATGCATGTATGAATGAGGGAATATGTACATGGCACAGCAGTGAGGTGTACACACGCGGAGGTTCTTTTCCATAGCCCTGAAGGATGATGATCCCGAATTCTCCAGCTAAGGGAGGAAGGGAGGAAGGTCTAAAAAATTTCCAACGCCTAGTAAATGCTCTTGTAATTTTACCCCAAATGTAACAGATTAACAGAATAACATTTCTGGATTTTGGCAAACTCACCTGGATTCCTTTATATCCTACTCAAGGAAAATCATAAATTGCTGTTTCCATTTTTACTTATGTCCAAAATCCACATAACTGTATAATCATTCAACAGTAATCAAGTCTTTTTAAAAACTCAAATTATCTTCATTACCACAGACATGCATGTATATGTATATACACACACGCGCACACACATGAATATTCTAAAAGAAAGTATTGCTGGATGCTGGATTTTACAGAAGTAGAAGTAGGAGAGTAGAGTTGTTGGAGATTTTCTCCGTTGAAAAATAAATCAGAAGCTTACACAATTGACTGCATTTAGCTGAATTAGATAACTTCTTTATATTCAAAATAAACATATTTACAGTACCACAAGTTCTTCTTTACAGCAAGTTGAAAAACATACTTCTTATAGAGACTTTCTGTAGACAAGCACACACAATGGAGACATAATAGAGACTGGAAAAATACAGCCAGCTCAAAGCTTAATTTCCTGCACATGCTCACTAGCACTTTACTCTAATTGGCTGACCAAGTTACTATGCTAATCTATTGACTGACTTTGTTCACATGGCTCTCCCAGTTATGAATATTCTAACACTCCTCCCTTCATGACTGGAAGAGACATCAGCCCAATTAATTTTAAATTCTTCCCATGGTGCACACCACCCAATGGTTTGGTCATTATGTCTGCCAAATTATCCTCTGAAGAACAATGAAGCAAATTAATCATTTTTTCTTTTACAGCTTTCCTGACATTACAATACTTAATGTCTACATGTTTACTTCTGTTCTTCACCCTGTCACCAGTTGCCATTTTTATACAGGCAGCATTATCTTCATATACCGTTACAGCTTCATTTACCTTTACATTTAAATCCTGTAACAACTGTACATACCATGTTACTTCAGAACACAACTCAGACAATGCAATAAACTCTGCTTCCACAGTTGAAATAGGAACAGTTGTTTGTTTTCTGGACTTCCATCCAATTAAAGCCCCTCTCAACATTACTATAATCCCATAATTGGACTTTCTGGTTCTTACATCATTTGCATAATCACTATCAACCTAGCATTTCAATTTTAATTCTTCAGTAACCTGTATTTGAAGACCCAAATTCACAGTTCCCTTCAAATACGTGAGAATCCTTTTTTACACCCATCCAGTGCAATTTCGTAGGTGCAGCAGTAAAGTGACTTAAGATGCTTACTGCACAAGCTGTGGCTGGTCTGGACCACTGTGACAGATATAACAGACTCCCTATTGCAGAGTGATATATCTCTTTATCACAGGCTTCACTTTTGTCCTTACCCAAACTATTATGAAAATCTGTGCTCATGGGTGTAGGAGCAGTATTACAACCTTTCATATTACCGTATTTTTCGGAGTATAAGACGCACCGGAGTATAAGACGCACCTTAGTTTTTGTGGAGGAAAATAGGGGGAAACAATCTGCCTACCAGGTATTCATCTGGCTAGCATCCTTAGTCTGGTCAGCTTCAGCACATTATTTTATCCCCTGGTTAGGACTTTAAAAAACCTTCTTCTGAGAGAGTAACAATGAAAGAGCCTGCAAGCCAGTAAGAGCTGGGAAGATCGTTAGCACCTGGTTAGGGCTAGAAAAAAACTTATTTGGAGCAAGTAGAGCAATGAAAAAAAAACCTACAAAGACTTAGGGCTGGAAAAACATTCTTCTGAGAGAGTAACAATGAAAGAGCCTGCAAGCCGGTAAGAGCTGGGAAGATCATTAGCACCTGGTTAGGGCTGGAAAAAACCTTCTTTGGAGCAAGTAGAGCAATGGAAAAAAAACCTGCAAAGACTTAGGGCTGGAAAAACATTCTTTGGAGAGAGTAACAATGAAAAAGCCTGCAAGGTAAGAGCTGGGAAGATCTGTTAGCACCTAGTTAGGGCTGGAAAAAAAAGCTACATTCAAAGTATAAGACGCACCCAAATTTTCAGCCACTTTTAGGGAGGAAAAAGGTGCGTCTTATACTCCGAAAAATACGGGTATATTTTTCCAATAACTGCTCAATTTTTCTCCTTTGACTGAGAATATAACCACCTTTTTCAGTTTTTTGTATCTCTACACGGAGATAATTCTTTATTTCTCCCAAATTCTTTAGTTCAAATTTCTTTTCTAACTTATTAGCAAATTCTTTTACTTGTGATGCATCCTTTGCAATGAAGCAAAGATCATCCACAAATGCTAATAGTAGACAATCCCCACCTTGTAACTTTCCAGTGTATATGCAACCATCAGCTTTTCAACTCTTGAACCCAAGACCCTTCAATGCAGTATCTAAACAGATATTCCAATTCCTGGCTGACTGCTTCAGCCCATAAATGGCCTTGTTCAATTTATACACCATGTTAGGCTTTTCACTTTCATACCCTGGTGCCTGAACCATGTAAATTTCTTCCTCTAACTCAGCATTGAGGAATGTAGTGGTTATGTCAAAATGCCAGATTTTATGCCTATATGCCACTGCCAACGGCAGTGCTAATCTTATACTCCCACCTTTTACAGTTGGCGCAAATACCTCATCATAGTGTGCATTCTTTAGCTGTGAAAAACCTTGTGCCACTAACCTTGCTTTATATTGCACTTCATTATTGGGTAATACCTTTTTCTTATATACCCACTTACAACCCACAGCTTTGGTACCCTGTGGTAAAGTCACAGATGTGAACACATCATGGTCTCCCATGGATTTCATTTCTTTGTCCATGGCTTCCTTCCATTTTTCTTGTTCAACCTTTGGTAATGCCAATACTTCCTTATAGTTTCTTGGCTCATACCATACATTACATACTTTTACCTTGCTGGCAGAATACCTGTCAGGCGGAATTCCTTTGTTACATCGCTCTGACCTACGTGGCATTGACTGCTCCTGTGTTTCAAGCCTTTCTGGCTTCATATCTTGTTCAGTTTCTCCTCCCTGAACATTGACACCTTCAATAAATGATTTACCATCACTAAATGAGCTACCGTCATTAAGTGGATCACTGTCACTAAGTGGATCACTGTCACTAAGTGAAACATTTCCAGAATTTGCATCAATTCTGTTCCAATTTTGTTCTGCAAAACTAGCAGACCTGGAAATCACAATCCTTTTACTTCCATTGCTAAAGCGATACCCTTTTGAGCCTGGCTCATAGCCCACAAACCTGAGCTTTCTAGCCTTTTGTTGCTCCTTTCTTCTAATTGCCTTTGGAATATGTACCCAAGCAGTACTTCCAAAAATTCTTAAATGTGCCAGAGATGGCTTTCTCCCATATAGCATTGCATATGGAGTATTATTGATGGAGGAACTCCACAGCCTATTAATTAAATAATTGGCAGTCAATATGGCTTCACCCCAATATGACCTGCTCATACCAGAATCCTCCAGTAATGAGTCTTTCATTGTTTGCAAGACACCATTTCTTCTTTCAGCTACACCATTCTCTGATGCTGTGTAAGGATTTGTACATCTGTGTCTTATTCCCAACTGTCCCAACCATTGTTGAAAACCTTTTGACATAAATTCAGTACCTCTGTCAGTTTGCAACTGACATACCTGTTGTTTATATCTTCTTTCTACAAAGCTTACCCATTGTTTAAATTGCTGTAGCACCTCTGTTTTACTCTTTAGTAAATAGCAGAATCCAAACCTGCTATAGTCATCTACAATGACCAGCACATACTTTGCTCCTCCCAAACTGGCTTGCATAGGTCCCACCAAATCTGCATGAACCAGCTCTAGAGGTTTCTTTGTTTGTCTCATGCTACACTTGCTCACTGGGAATGCCTTGGACTTCGATGCTTTGCATACTGCACAGTCCAAATATGCCTTGCATCCCTTCAATTTTAGCCCTTCTGCAAATTCTTGCATTTGCTGTAAAACCTTAAAACTAGCATGGCAAGGGGAGAGATGAGAGCCGGACAGCTGGGGTAGAGCCCCCCCTAGTGCCCCAGGTGCCAGCCAGGGGCGTGAAAGGTGAGGGCTCCCCAGCCAGCCTGTCTCTTGCTCCGGGGAATTGGAAACCTCCGCTTTTGCGGAGCAAGATGCCGTGACCACCGCTGCTTCATGAATGGGATTACAAATACTTAACTGATTAAACAAGCAGACAGAGAGAGACAGGATTTTAAAAGGGCAAGTACAGAATTTTTTTTCTCTTTCAACTCCACTGCTGACTTTCACTTCGGAAGAAACTAAGTAACAGTTAATAGGCTACAACATGGCGATCGGAGAAAGTGGGAGGAGAAGTGAAAGTAACTTTCGTTTCCCTAGTGGCTTTTTTTCTTATGGAAATTTTTGACTTTGAAAGTTGGCTTTACTCTCTTTGTCTCCCGATTTTGGACTAAATAATAACTGACAATTTTAAAAAAATAAAAGTCTATCTGGCTTTGGAATTTAAAAGAATTTTAAAAGACATTTAAAAGAATTTTAACTAGAGGCTTGGCTTTTTCTTTGTTCTCCACTGGAAATACTAAAATGGCTTCAAAATTTGGAAAGACTGTTTTGAATAAAAGAATGGACTATTTATCTGGTTATATTTCTAAAATGCAACTTACCACTGAGTTAACACCCCCAAAGTCTTTAACACCTGAAAATTTAATAAGTACCTTAAAGATCATGAAAAATGAACTGACTGCTGAATTTAACCAAAAAATCAATGAAATAGATAATAAAATGCAGGCTGCTTTAAAGAATATTGACCAACAAATTAGGAATGATGTGTTGGACGTATGCAAAGGTCTAGCAACAAATATTGAAGTTTTGGCAAACCGCATTGAAGAAAATAAACAAGTTTTGACAACTTCAGTAGAATACATAGATAAAATACAAAATGACATTGCAAATTTTGAAACAGAGGTGTTAATGACACAATTTAGATCCATGGAATTTGCTATTAGGGTCAGGGGGTTGAAAGAGGGATTATATGAAGACTTGAAAGGAAGGATGGTGGAAGCTTTGGAGCAGGTGTCTGGATTGTCTAAAGAAGAACTAGCCAGGCAAATTGATAAAATATATAGAATCAACTCCTGGTATGCAAAACAAAAACACCTACCAAGGGACATTGTAATATACTTTACTACAAGAGCCTTACGGAATAGGATTATACAGGCGACGTTTAAGAATAACCTTCAGGTGAATGGCCAGGAACTAATGATATGGAAAGAAATTCCCTCTAAAATGCTCAAAGCCAGAAAAGATTATACCTTTTTGATTGATGAATTTAAAAGGCTAAACTTACAATATAAATGGGAAGCACCAACAGGAGTTGCAGTGAAATTTCTGGGGAAAAGATATCGGCTTCATACGACAAAGAAAGCTATTGAATTTTATGTCAATGTCTTAAAGGCTGATATATCCAAGATTCCAGAGGAAAGATGTATGAAAACAAAAGAGGAGGAGGAGGAAAAGCCATCCCTTCCTGTTCAAATCGAAACAGATTTACAGAATTCAAGTGATTGGCAGAGCCAGACAGATGTCTACAGTGTGGAAAAAGAGATGGAAGATCAGGGTCAGATGGGAGGCGAGCTGACAAATACAAAATTATCAAGTTACAAAAAGATGCAACCATCATCAAGATACAACAAGATGCAGCGTTGAAGTTTACTGGACAGATGGTTGCTAATATGACTGTACTTTTCTTTTTTCCTTCTTTCCTTAATTTCCTTTCTTTACTTCTTGCATTTTTTTCTTTTGTGTGTTTTTTTTCTAACCTATTATTATTACTAATACCTTTTAAAAATTTAGAATCTTTTTTGAAGCTAATAATTTGATATATAGTAATATTATGTTATTAATATAGTGGCTGATTTCATGATGAAGTTTAAGATTTTTGTATTTTATATTTAGTTATTATTGGTGTAATATTCATTTAAGTTTTATTTAATTTTGAGAAAGAGTTGGAATTTTTATCTAAAATTATTAAGTTATAAAATATCATAATTTGTTTGGAAAAAAAAGGCTTATTCAAAGTTTGGAGTTAGTGTTGAATTTACAGGATAGATTGTATTTCCTTTTTTTCTTTTTTTTCTTTTTTTCTAGCTTTATATATATATATATATATATATATATATATATATATATATATATATATATATATATATATATATATATATATATATATATATATATATATATATATTATTATCATTATTAATAATATTTTTTAGAGATTTAGAATTTCTTTGAAGTTAATAATCGGATATATAGTAATGTTATGTTATTTATATAGTGGTTGACTTTATGATGAAGTTTAAGGGTTTTGTATTTAACACTTGATTATTGCCTATGTAATATTCATTTAAGTTTTATTTAATAGTCAAGAAATGCTTTGCAGGATAGATGACGGAAAGGAGGAGGAAGGAATTTTTATGTGTACAATTCGGAGTTGAAATTTTTAAACAATAAGGTGGAAAAAATTTTTTTAACTTAATTTAGATTTATCTTACTGATATTATGCCCTGTATTCTCTCTGGGAAGTCCGGGGGGGAGGGGTGGGTGGGTTAGGGGTAGGGGGGTAGGGGGGAGAAAAATAAAAAATGTTTGTACTTTGTACTAATAAAACTTTTTGAATAAAAAAAACTAGCATGGTCAAGTCTTCTGTGCAGAAGATGAACACACGAATCGTGCTCTGTAACATTCTTAAACATATGGGAACATTGTACCTTTTGCCCCTGCAATACATAAAAATTATCCTCCTTTATGCCCTGTGCACATACATTCCCATTTCTCTTTATGAGACACTTCCCATTTACAAATGTGGTCTCAAAACCTTGTTTGTCTAAACTAGACACACTTAACAAATTATGCTCCAATTCAGGTACACATAATACATCAGTAAACCTTGATTCCAAATATGGAATTTGCACACTGCCTCTTCCAATGACTTTAGCCTTCTGGCCATTTGCCAAGGCTACTGCATCTTGATCAACTGGAACAAATCTGTAAAAGAATTCAGAATCATTAACAATTGTTTGACTGGCCCCACTGTCAATTAACCATTTGTCTCTATTATTGCTATAACAAACTTTTGCAACAGCACACTGTCCATTCTGCAAATAAGTCTTCTTGTCTTGCATATTTCTTCTTTGCAAAAAAATATTTCTCTGTAAGCAATCTTTCTTTAGATGTGTGGTTGCTCCACAAATGAAGCAATTCTTCTTTTGCTGGGATTGCTTGCAAAACCCTTGCTGTGCTGTAATCTGATCCCTTGTGCTTGTGTCTTCTGGTCTGGAGACTGGCAGTCTGGACCCCCTCCTCAGGAATTTCATCTCCTCCTGCCTGTTCCTGAAATGGCGCTTTTGTTCTTCATTAAGAAAACACGCTTTCAAAGCTTCAAAATTCAAGTCCTTTTCTTCTTTGCACTCAAATACGGCAGACACTATGTCCCAGGTTTTATCTAAACTGTTCAACACCAATAAAACCTTCTGGGACTCAGGGAATTTAATCCCATGTTGTTCTAACTCCAAAAATACAGTCTGCATATTCATTAAATTCTGCTCCACAGATTCACCTGGTTGCAAGCAAGCTCTGTATAGTTTTCTTGATAATTGCACAATATTGCATGCAGACACATTCACATGCACAGCCTTTAATTTGAGCCACACCTCCTTTGCAGTCTTTAAATCAGCTACATTTAGAAATTGTTGATCTTCTAAACTTAAAATGAGATAAGCCATTGCACGATCATGATTTTTCTGATCACCAGCTGCAAACACCTGTGGGGGATCTGCTACGATATACCACAGCTCTTTAGCTTTCAGAAAAAAATCCATCTTTGCAGCCCAAATAATATAATTTTTCTGCCCCAATCTGGGCACAGAGCTTTCTTTAACTTCAACAGCTGCCATCCTGCAATCTCTGCCTGTTTTCTTTTTAAACACAGACAGCCTCTTCAACTTTAAATTACAATGCAGTCTTCAGCTCTGGGCCCATAACCTGTTGGAGATTTTCTCCGTTGAAAAAAAATCAGAAGCTTACACAATTGATTGCATTTAGCTGAATTAAATAACTTCTTTATAGTCAAAATATACATATTTACAGTACCACAAGTTATTCTTTACAGCAAGTTGAAAAACATACTTCTTACAGAGACTTTCTGTAGACAAGCACACACAATGGAGACATAATAGAGACTGGAAAAATACAGCCAGCTCAAAGCTTAGTTTCCTGCACATGCTCAGTAGCACTTTTCTCCAATTGGCTGACCGAGTTACTATGCTAATCTATTGGCTGACTTTGTTCACATGGCTCTCCCAGTTATGAATATTCTAACAAGAGTGTCATAAAAGAGAGAAGAAAACACTGCATGGTAGGCTGCAATAAAAGAATATGACCGCCATAAAACTTTATAGAGTATAAATTTCTGAAGGTTAAGGAACCAAGCAAGTGTAAAGCAAATGAGTGGGAAACTCTCAGAAGCTCCTAAAGTACCAGAATGTCTTTCAAAGGTGGGGAAAGAGGAGGAAGAAGTGGAGATACATTTCTGTCTGGTTTCACCCAGAAATAAGGAACATTTAAAAAGCAAAAAGCAATGGGGGGAAATGAAACGGGTGGGGGTTTGAGAAAGCATGTCTTAATTTATTCACTTCTTGTGGGTTCTGTGAAAACCCTGTGTTCTGGATTGCTTCAGCCTTTGTCTGGCATTTATCACTTTCAAGTTTCCAGCATCCTGGATCATAAACTCTGGGCAACAATCCCCTTCTTTGCCCCCCCCCCCAAAAAAACACCCCCATCACCTTCACCACCAAATGTAGACACAAACTCCAAGTCCTGGCCAGACGTCTGGTTTGGAAAGCTTTTTCTGTGCTCTGTTTAATCTATTTACAACCAAGCTTTCCCTCCCAGAGCAGAATACTTCGATTGTTTAGTCTTGGGCTTTGAAACAATGGTGGTTTTTCAAAAGCAAAATCCCTGTCTCTGTCTTTTATTTCCCTGAAAACGACCAAATGAAAAGCAGCGCAGTATAACTAACCAAGATTTATGAGACGGAAACGGTGGTCACTTTCCAGTTACAGTCATAGAATAAATTTTATACACTCCTCCATCATAGGCAACAATCGTTTAAAATACACACAATGGAAAAAGAGGGGGGATCCATCATAGCCAATCTCCCTAACCCACCCATCTTTGCTTATTGGCCATCTATAATTTTTACTGGTGTCTTACTTCGAATGATCATTAGATGGTGCTATCACTCCATAGTAAAAAAATAACCAGACCGCAGTGTCTTTCCCACTTGAGTCTACAACACCTTGATTTCATTACGAACAATAAACGGAATTGTTGCACAAAACCCAGTATAAAATATAGGACTAATCATGGCAATCTTTCTGGAGCATTTCTTCTCAGAAGGTATAAATATTCGGTCTGTTACAAGGCAAACAAAGGAGGATGAAAACATGTCACACAACAGATCTCCTACACACTTGCAAATTTTAGGAGACGACATGTGTTGTCCAGCCCACACAGATCTGGGTATACTTTGATGGGAATCGTTGTAGGTCATTATACAGTATGGCAATTTTAAGAAAATCATCATAGGTAACCTTAAATATTTGCAGGGTCTTGAACCGTTCCTTCTCCAGTGTACTTGTCCAGCTTTTGAAGAACGTGAAGGAATTCCCTGGGAACACAAATTCCTGCTCTTTTGTTTGTGATTAGATACATTAGAAAAGGACAGGGACCCTTCAGAATGAAACAGAGGCAAATTTACCTCTAATGTGGTACTTTCAAAATACAATTAGGTCCAATTAACTCCAACACCCATCACTCTCTTTTTAAAAAAGAGAATGTGTGTGTATGTGTATGTACACGCACGTGTGCACACACATATACACATATATTTTTGTGTTTGTGTGTGTATACATATGTTTCTCTGTGTGTACCTGAAACAAGTATTATGCCTCAAAAGGACTTTCAGCTCACATAGGAACCCTAAAAAACGAAGAGACTAAAAAAGAGAATAGGATGTGAAAAAACAGAGATTAAAAATTAGAATTAGAGCCCATTTTAATAAATATGTTTTATTTTTAAAATGTACAAGAAAAAGAAAATGTCGCAGAGTCAATATTGTACTAATATATTAAACAACACCAGAGGTTTTCTATGTTACAAAATTGAACTTCAAGGAAAAAGAGGGAGACTGAATGTGTGTAGTCAGAAAACAATAAAATGGAGAGTCCCATCATCCCCTTTCTACTGCAATTCCAGGCAATGTTCAGCAAGTCTAAAATAGATAAAAGCTGCAATCTTCTAACCTGATGTACTTTGTGCTAATTAATAGGAACCCTCTCTTTTTTAAAAAAATCCATTCATGGAACTATAAAGCAACTTAGAATTTACCAAGTGATGTCTCTTGGGGAAAGATTTTCTAATGAATCTTCCCTCTGCTGGGTATTTGGAAATTATATTCTCACTTTCTCTCCTGTTTTTTTCCTCTCCCCACTCCACTGTTCCCTCTAAGGTGCGCACCTAACAACAAACTTCAGCGCAGCAGTTTTCAACTGCGGCGCAGTCAAATCCACCCCCTCCTCCCCTCCTCCTTTTCACACTCAGCACACTCTCTTTCTCGGCAGCTTCTAGTTTTTTGTCTCTAGCTCTACGGGAGGGGAGAGGGTGGAGAGGGAAGAGGAAGTATTTCTCTATGCAAATAAACAGAGTCACCCTGTTAAGGAGGAACGGACACAGGCAGCTCTAGTTGGTTGCTAAAACCTGCTGTTGCTTCCTGGAATATAAATTACTGTGCTGATTAAGCTATGCATCTGTGTGTAGAAAGAAGATCTGGTTGCAATTCATTGTATCCTCGTTTCCGCACTCCTCCTCTTACGGAGAAGTTGCTCTGCAGTTGGACTTAGAGTATGGGGAACATTATTTCCTATACCTTTAAAAAAAACCTCAGGACAGATTTCAAAGGTATTCTGGTTGCAACTTTTGATAATATAATGGCTCTTGGCAGGCTGTAGTTTTGGGTTAGGGCTATTGAATTGTAAAATAAAGGGGATCTCAGATGGATGATTCACCCATCAGTACAGTTTTAATCTTGTGGGATTAAAACTAATATTTTTAACTTTGTGGAGAGCAGAAAGTTTTCTAATGAGTAATGTCCTTTTTGCTTGCATCATTGTGATTACTATCCTTTTGATAACGGAATTGGTGCAGCCTTTCTTTATGTCAAACACCCGGCTCCTTTTATCAAGTTTAAGGCCGGGAAATTGTTTTGTGCTTTCAAGAGAGAGTCATACAAAAAAATAGTTCCACTCTTGTTGATCCACTAAGAAGGATTTTTAAAAATTATTTGTATCCTTGAGAAAAAAAATGTGTAACATTGCTTCACATGCCTTATTTTCCTGTTGTGGAGACAGCATGCTGGCTAGGAAGCTGCATGCAGTTATAAACCATGTATAATTCAAAAGCACAATACAGACCGTGTTGCAAACAAACATATCCTACTTAGCAGGAACAATTATTGACCTTGGCTCTTCCTTGACTGTACACTTTAAACAGATTACCCTCTCTAGATAGTTATTATATGATCACAAGGAGCATTTACATGCATATGAGAGAGGGCAAGCATGCATGGCTTGCCTGTGCATGTATAAGTAACATATATGTCAAGTATATGAGATTCTGATTTCTGACACCCAAACTTTCTAGAGAAAGATTATCATGAATAGTAGCCCATTTGTCTGCTTTATGTATGATTTATTTCACTTGGTTAGCAGGGCTTGTTTTCATTGGTATGACACATTGGCCAAACTAGCAAGTAATACTTAAGATTAAAAATGTGATCTCTTTTAATTTTGGGGAAACTGAGATTGCAACTCTGGTTGGAAAATACCAGCATTTCTTTGACGATTTGGATGAAGTCAGCATCACATCAGCTGTACAGTCACAATATCATGACTTCAGATTTCTGACGTGGGAGAAATTCAAGTCTGGATTAATGCACTCATTTGACGATGTAGTTCAGTTTGTACTAAGAGAGCAACAGTTTGGATTGCTGTCACCTCTGCTGGATATTTGCGCAACATTCCAAGCATCAAGCTGCGATTGCGAGCGAGGTTTCAGCCTGATGAATGCCATCAAGACCAAAGCTTGCAATCGGCTGCAAACTGAGCACTTGGATATAAACACTATACAAGTATTTTAATATTGCGGACTTGCAGTATTATAAGTGATACTGATATATAACACTTTTAATTAAGTGGGTACATTGAATAAACATAACTTTGAGTTTCAAATAACATTTCATTGTTGTCTTGGGTGACATCTGTGAAAAAAATTCAGGTGCTCAGGCATGAAATTGTGTCCCTCTAATTTTTTTCACACCGAAAAAAATTAGAGGGAACATTGCCCCACTCCCCTATAAAAGAAACAAACATTTGCCTTTCATCAGAGGACTCAATTACAGTATACCAATGATTTAATGCTGATGACTGATTCTTCATAGGATATGAAACACTAAATTGCCCTGCACTTTGGTAACTTCCAAAGTTTGTTAACTTTAACGTTAAACGTTTAACGTTTGTTAACTTCCAAGACAACTCAGCTATCTTGATTCTGGCTCCTGTTTCTCTCCCCCTCCCCCCACACACAGGGGGAGGTGAGGGGGAGGGGGAGATGCACATTAACAAAGATGCCAGTCAGGTAGATCTTTTTTAACAAATGCCAGCAAATCCTATGTATTTGAGGCCTGGTTGTAAATACATACTAGTAGTGGGACATCATTTTTGAGAAAGCTTATGGAGCAATTCAGCGATAAAACCTATTAAGTTCAGTGTGGTAACATTACAGTTCACAGGTAAACCTTGGAAAGTTTGCAGCTTAGTTATTAAGGAAACAGTGAGGCTGAGTTCTCAGTAAAGATCCCCCGCTATAAATCTGGGAGAAGGAAAAACCATTTCTTCAGCTCAGCAGACATGAAAACATAGAAATAAAACCTCAACTTTATTTTTAAGCACTCTTTTCAAGCATTTCCGGGAAATACTATTCCTTTAATGAGGGGAGAAGGGTTGAAGGGGGAAAAAAGTCTTTAAAGAATGAAAGAGACTTGTTCTTACATTTAAAACATAATTTTTAAGCCTTATCATCCTTTTAGTTTCTTTCACCCTCACTCCCAGTTAAACAGGTTCCATATTATAAATTATTCTTTCAAGGGATCTATCTCAGGATTTTGGCTGAAAGAAAAGATGTACAATATTTCAAAATGATTTTTATATTTATATTTAATTTATATATTTATATATTTATATATATTGAGGATTAGGACTGGCATCTTTTGGAGTAGGGAGGATACAGAAAGCTCCAACTTCCTGAAATTGGTGCTGATGGAGCTAAAGGACTCCTAGAATTTATTTTCATGTGGTCATATGGGGGGTGGGGTGTTGTTGAGTTAGCAAAAGCACCTTGTTTGAAGTAGGCTTTTGCAGGATCAGGGTTGAGTGGATGGGGGTGGAGATGTTGCTACTTCTGAGGATGGGTGCCTGTGAAGACCCACAATTGTGGTAGGGAGCTAAGGGGAGATAGCTTCCTCTCCCCTGTGAGAGAAGAGGGGGTGGAGGGGGGAGGGATGATACTAGCGAGCTGAAAAGTCAATGTTATATATGAAAAACTGTAATCATTTTAATTCAGCATTGACACCCCAACATCTTGCGATTATGGCATTTAGGTGCCGATCAAAACCTGGGTTTTTATGGCTATAGAGGAAATAACTCATAATAACCCTTTAACAGGTTTTGTTTTTTTATGTAGCGCGATGTAACCAGCAAGAACATACTGGAGTGTGTGGTTTTGTTTTGCCTTCCTTTGCTTTTTTAAATATTTGTTTGACTCTCTTTCTGTGCCTATGTCTCTGTGTGTGTTCCTCGGCCCCTTTTTACTTTGCTTTATTTTTTCTGCTGTACAATTTGTTAAACAGTTTACAGCCCCTTTTTTAGGGGCGGGGTGTTACAAATGGAGCATTTCTTTCTTTTGGTGCTGATGCTTAAGCTTTTATCAATAACAAGGAAATTAATCATTAAAATGTTAAATCTGACTATCTTGTTTGTTTTAAAATATATTGAGGCTACAGGCTACAATAGGATTTGATAACTTGGTATTTTCAGGCCTCTCTTTACAGTTTTCCAAAGCAACCCTAACATTTTCCAAAGGGCTAAAACTGCCTCCTTGAAATAAAAATTTAAAAAATAATTTAAAAATGAAAACTAACAATGGGAGCAAAGCCTTTCTTTAATTTTTCAAGCCTCCCCAAATATCAGTCTTTTGGGTTGGCTTAGGTAGATGATTTGTTGCTAGGCGAGAGAGCTCATTAACGTAGATAGTTTAGCATATTTAATTTCTATATTTACCCCACCCACCCCCTCCCTCTCTCCCTCGCGTTCCCCCCCCCTTTTCTTCTGTCTCCAACTCACTCTCCTCGCTGCTTGCAGGCTGTACAGAATCCGCGTGGAGCATGTGGAAAACCAATAGGATGAGAGTTCCATAATAGATGCAAAATGATCCAGAAAAGACACTGCTAAATATGAAAAAGTCATTTGCTCCGAAGTAAATCACGGAAAACTATTTATGAACTGGCACCTCTCCTTGGAAATGTAAAGCGAGAACTTTTTTTTAAAGTGCCATATATACATATATGGGGGGGGGGTAAAGGAGGAGGAGGAAAAAGAGAAAAAGGAGAGAAAAAGAGAGATACATACAGAGAGGAATAATAACAGTCACAAACAGCAGCCGCAGCAATTTTAAAAAGAGGAATCTGATACCATAGTCGCGGGAAGAGTTGACTCCATCCTCGAGGATTTTTTTAAAAAGAAATCAATGTATAGTTGTATATATTTCTTGAAATCACAAAGGCTCGTGGGTTGGCGTCTCTTCGCTATCTTCTGACATCCAGTGGCTTTTGATCTCCCCTAACCCTGGTACCAAGACCTAGATCTGCACCCCAACTTCTACGATTGTGGGTTTTCCCAGGAACTCGGAGGGAGACCGACGGTGCTGTACGGGCCGAGCACGGGGGGCACTTACCAGCACCCCACCCAGATCCAGGAGTTCTACCACGGCGCGTCCTCTGTCTCAAGCGCCCCTTACCAACAGAATCCCTGCGCCGTAGCGTGCCACGGGAATCCCAGCAACTTCTACGGCTATAACCCGTTGCAAAGACAAAGCCTCTTCAGCGCTCAGGAATCTGACCTGGTGCAGTATCCGGATTGCAAGCTAGCCCCTACCGACCTGGGAGAGGACGCGAACAATTTGGAGCAGAGCCCGTCTCCCACACAACTCTTTTCCTGGATGAGACCGCAAGGTGAGGCGGCATCTTAGGAAGGGCTAGACCTCCAGCCACCGAGGAGGGATTTCCTGAACCCATAAAGCAACGTCACCTTCTTCACCTTTTCCCACCTCTTCCACTACCTTTCATCCCCTCCCTCCTTCCTTCCCCCGCACCTCAACCCTCAGTTACTTTGTGCTGTTTTATTAGTGTTAACTTTTGCACCTCTGAATTGCTTTATCGCTTAATTACCCCGAAAGAAACCTTTTCTCCTGAATGGAGAGAACTGGACTTCTCTTCCACCTACCTTCTTTCAATCGGAGAAGCTTCCCCTAAAGTTTATGGTACTTTTACAACCGCCGAGACCCCCTTTTTGTCTCTCCTTGGCGTTCTCCGCCTCCTTCCTCCCTCCCCTCGCCACTTTGGTTATTATCTTTTAAATCTCTGGAGATGCGAGAGGGGTAGGCGACGGGGATTGTTTTAAGGGCCGGCGAGGGCGTTCTTGCCAGAAACCCAAGATGCCGGGGAGTGAATAATTTTCCCAAGAAAATGACAAAGATGGAAGGAAAGAAGAGAGCGAGGCGAACTACCCAGGAACCTGAGTGAGATTGGAGCTCGGGCGGACAGAACGCATCTGTGGACCTCTTCGCCTGCGCCTCTCTCCATCCATTGCTGTGTAATTAGCCTCCCCTTTTATTAACCTCCCATACAAGAAGGGCAGTTCCGCCGATCCCTCTGTGTGTGTGCGCGCGCGCGCGTGCGTGCGTATGTGCGCGCGTGCGTCTTTCGAGCTTTCCGCCGGTCCCCTAACCTGGTGGCTGTGTCTTCTCAATCTCCTTTTCTCTCTCTCCCACATCCCAGCAGCCTCTGGACGGAGAAGAGGCCGGCAGACCTACAGCCGCTACCAGACCTTGGAGCTGGAAAAGGAGATCCTTTTTAATCCTTACCTGACCCGCAAGCGGGGAATCGAAGTCTCGCACGCCCTGGGACTGACCGAAAGGCAAGTGAAAATCTGGTTTCAGAACAGGAGGATGAAGTGGAAAAAAGAGAACAACAAAGATAAGTTTCCCAGCAGCAAATGTGAGCAAGAAGAATTGGAGAAACAGAAAATAGAAAGGGTGGAAGAGGACGGAGAAGCACAGACGGGGGACAAAAAATAGGCGCTGGAAGACTGGACAGGCAAGTCTCAGAAAGCCGCCACCCACCCAACCCCTTGTCCTTCCAGTTAACGTGAGAGGTGGTTCCGACGGTGTGGGGGGGGGGGGGGGGCTAAAATACTGCTTGGGGAGGGGGACCTCGCCTTTTATTGCTGTAAAATAATGTAGCAGCGAGCGTCTTCTCCTGGTTGTCCTTTATTTATTTATTTATTTATTTAGGTATTCTTATATGCCGCCCAACTCCCGAAGGACTCAGGGCGGCGTACAACAGAGAAAAATACAAGAATAAACCAAATATTAAATATTAATTTAAAAGCAAATACAAAATTTAAAAACACAATATAAAAAAACATCAACAACCATTCAACAACCATACATACTTGGGGGTGAGCTCGAGTGGATTAGGCTCTACCCCCAGCCTGCAGGAAAAGCCATGTCTTAACGGCTTTTCGGAAGGCCAGCAGAGTGGGGATAGTTCGGGTCTCTGGGGGAAGTTGGTTCCAGAGCGCGGGGCCGGCCACAGAGAAGGCTCTCCCCCTAGGGCCCGCCAGCCGGCATTGCTTGGCCAACGGGACCTGGAGGAGGCCAACTCTGTGGGCCCTAACCGGTCGGAGGGAAGTATGAGGCAGAATGCGGTCCCGAAGATAGCCTGGTCCTAAGGCATGAAGGGCTTTAAAGATGATGATCAACACCTTGAATTGGACCCGGAGACCGATGGGCAACCAATGCGGCTGGCGGAGTATAGGTGTCACGTGGGTGTACCTTGGCACACCCACCACAGCACGCGCAGCCGCATTTTGCACTTTGATACATACAATTAACTATTTTAAAAGAGAAAGACATGGGGGGCGGTCTTTTTAGCCTTGCTGTTTGTTATTATCTTCTGGCCCGTTAAGAATTAGTAATAGTGTAATGCAATAGCTTCTGTTAACCTTGGCTGTGAAAAATCTCCCTCCCCCTTACTCTTTTTTTCTCCACCTTCCCTCCTTTGCTTCCCCTTTTCTTAGAGGTCAGTGCTATGCTAATGATGTACAACATGTACACAGTATTGCACTTTTGAAGACTTTCTTCCTTTTTTTCTTCTCCATCCTCTGAAATATACATACATATATACGGTAATATGCACACACATATACCTTTTTCATTCCTTGTCTCTCTGCTGTTTTCTCATGTTGTGGTGCCTCTTCTGCAGGTAGCTCTGAAAATATACCCAACAACGTGAAACTGCCTATTTATGCTGTAGTTGTCTTCATTTTTGTTTGTCACAGATCCTCTTTCCTTTTGGGTTCCCATTTTGCTTTTCTTATCCGTCCTTTTAAGTGTTTTACCTTTTTTTAAAAAGGGGGAAAACAAAAGTGTGTTTCTCGTTTTTTCTTGCTTTCTCTCTTGCCTTTCCCATTTAGTTGGCATGGACAGAGTGGAAGAAGTTGTAAAAAGTGTTTTTCCCTTCTGTTTTCTTTTTTTGTCCCCTGTCCCCAGGTTTACTGTGAAAAAAAGAATATACTGTATACGTGAATTACTTTATTGGGGGGTGGGGAAACTAATGCTATATTTTGTTGTTCACTCTTAACTTTGTTCTATTGTTGAAGCTGCAAGCAGAAGAAGAGTTAAAATAAAGTTTGCAAGCCACAATTTCCCCGTGACATTATTTCTTCATTCTGCTTAACACTTCCTCCTGGATATCCAGAAGAGAAGGGTTGGGGGGGAACACACTTCCAAAACAGCTACTGACATTCGGGGAAAGCCTTCTGAGAGACAGAAGAGAGTTATGGCTTTCAGGGAAAATAAACCTGAAATTTGGGTGGAAACTTGGAAAGAGGGAAGGAAGGCAAAGAGAATGAGAGACAAGAGGGATTTCTTTCCCCTTGGATTGGATAAACATTCCTAGGTTCAGACAAGTTATGCTAATGATGCCTTTATTTTGTCATTGCTGAATTCCAGCCTTGCTGCTCCTAACAGGAAACCTAACCCCCACCCCCTTTGGGCTCTGGCAGCTTGTCAGTTTTGGTACTCCCCACCCCTCCAGTGGTGAGCTTCGTGATATATGCATGCCCTTCCATATGCTTCCCCAGTTTTTTTGGGGGGGGGCAACTTAACTTTGAAAAGAGGACCTCAGCCAATCTCTTAACTGCAAGGCCAGCTTTATTCTCATTTGTCATACAGGGCTTTGATAAGTTTCAGTGAAACTTGCGCCTTTCCATCTCTTTCCTCCGTCTTCCTTTGCCCCCCTTTCCCCACCCCTTTTCTGGAAGCTTTCCTTGATTCCCCAGAAAAAAGAGTAACCAGCTGATCATATTTTCCTTCTCCTTGTAATTGAGTCCAGCAGAAGAACTGACACGCTTAAATAGAGATCTGTTGTAAACCCCCTCCCCCATCCTTCTCTCCGCTTTCGGCCACCAGAAAAAGCAAAGCGAGCTCCGAGGCTGAACGCCTGTGGCAGTATAATAAATTACATAGAATTGAATGGCGTTCAGAAGGGAAGCTACTGGAGCGGGGAAGGGTGGTATCCCAGTGCTCGGGTGGGCAATGTTGGGGTGGGTCAGAGGCTGTATCGTCGTGGGGGTGGGGGACCAACGGCAGATGGCAGTGGAATGTCGGCTTATAAAACCCGCGCCAAGGTTGCCCGCCAAAGGATAGGGCGGGCATCTCTCTCACTGGCTCTCTCCCGAGTTTAGATTTATTATTAGAGTTGGAAGGGACCTTGTAGGTCATCTAGTCCAACCCCCTGCTCAAGCAGGAGTTCCTACACCATTTGAGACAGATGGCAGTCCAGTCTCTCCTTGAAGGTCGCAAGTGTTGGGGCTCTCACGACCTCTGCTGGCAAGCTGTTCCACTGGTTGATCGCTCTCACCGTCAGAAAGTTTCTCCTCACTTCCAGGTTGAATCTCTCCTTGGTCAGCTTCCATCCATTATTCCTTGTTTGGCTTTCTGGTGCCATAGAGAACAGCCTGACCCCCTCCTCTCTGTGGCATCCCCTCAAGTATTGGAACACTGCTATCATGTCACCCCTGGTCCTTCTCTTCGCCAGACTGGCCAAGCTCAGTTCCTGCAACCGCTCTTTGTATGTTTTATTTTCCAGACCCTTTATCATCCTGGTTGCTCTCTTCTGCCCTTTCTCTAGGGTTTCAATGTCTTTTTTGTCAGAGTTACGCAATAAATCAGAAGCTTCAAAAGATAACTGCATTTTGCTGATTCAAATAACTTCTTTATAAGTAGAATAAAACATTTACAATACCACACTTTGTTTCACCACATGTTGAGATGTTTTCATAGCAAGCTTTAATGGTGGACAGAGTAAACCACGCCCTTCTTCTTGCTAAGTTTCTGGACATGCTCAATTAACACTTCAGCCCGATTGGCTGACTCAATCACATGGCTCTCCCAGTCATGAATATTCCAACACTCCTCCCTTCATTACTGGGAGAGACATCAGACCTATTGGATTTAAACATTTCCTGTAATGGACACCACCCAATGGTTTGGTCATCATGTCTGCTAAATTATCCTCTGAAGAACAATGATGTAAACGTATCAATTTTTCTTTTACAGCTTCCCTGACATTACAATACTTAATGTCCACATGTTTACTTCTGTTCTTCACTCTGTCACCTGTTGCCATTTTTATACAGGCAGCATTATCTTCATAAACAGTTACAGCTTCATTTACATTTACATTTAAATCTTGTAACAACTGTACATACCAAACTACTTCAGAACATAACTCAGACAATGCAATAAACTCTGCTTCTGCAGTTGAAATAGCAACCGTTGTTTGTTTTCTGGACTTCCAACCAATTAAAGCCCCTCCAAACATTATTACAATTCCAGAATTAGACTTTCTGGTTTTTACATCATTTGCATAATCACTATCAACATAACATTTCAATTTTAATTCTTCAGTGACCTGTATTTGAAGACCCAAATTCACAGTTCCCTTCAAATACCTAAGAATTCTTTTCACACCCATCCAATGCAACTTTGTAGGTGTAGCAGTAAAGCGACTTAGAATGCTCACTGCACAAGCTATGTCTGGTCTGGACCACTGTGACAGATATAACAAACTCCCTATTGCAGAGTGATATATCTCCTGATCACAGGGTTCACTTTTGTCCTCACCCAAACTATTGTAAAAATCTGTGCTCATAGGTGTAGGAGCAATATTACAATCTTTCATGTTATACTTCTCTAATAATTGTTCAATTTTTCTCCTTTGACTGAGAATATAACCCTTTTCAGTTTTTTGTATCTCTACACCGAGATAATTCTTTATTTCTCCCAAATTCTTTAATTCAAATTTCTTTTCTAACTTATTAGCAAATTCTTCAACTTGTGATGCATCCTTTGCAATGAAACAAAGATCATCCACAAATGCTAATAGTAGACAATTCCCACCTTGTAACTTTCCAGTGTATATGCAACCATCAGCTTTGCAACTCTTGAACCCAAGACCTTTCAATGCAGTATCTAAACAGATATTCCAATTTCTGGCTGACTGCTTCAGCCCATAAATAGCCTTGTTCAATTTATACACCATGTTAGGCTTTTTATTTTCATACCCTGGCGCTTGAACCATATAAATTTCTTCCTCTAATTCAGCATTGAGGAATGCAGTGGTTATATCAAAATGCCAAATTCTATGCCTGTATGCTGATGCTAATGCCAGTGCTAGTCTTATGCTCTCAGCTTTTACAGTTGGCGCGAACACCTCATCATAGTGCACATTCTTTAATTGAGAAAAACCTTGTGCCACCAATCTTGCCTTATACTGTACTTCATTATTGGGTAATACCTTTTTCTTATATACCCACTTACATCCTACAGCTTTCGTACCCTGTGGCAAAGTCACAGATGTGAACACTTCATGATCGCCCATGGATTTCATCTCTTTATCCATGGCTTCCTTCCACTTTTCTTGTTCAACTTTTGGTAATGCCAATACTTCCTTATAGTTTCTTGGCTCATACCACACATTACACACTTTAACTTTACTGGCAGAATACCTGTCTGGCGGTACCCCTCTGTTACTACGCTCTGACCTACGTGGCATTGCCTGTACTTGTGTTTCAAGCTTTTCTGGCTTCATATCTTGTTCAGACTCTCCTCCCTGAACATAGACACCTTCAGTAAATGATTCACCATCATTAAATGAGTTATTGTCACTAAGTGGATCACCGTCGCTAAGTGGATCACCGTCATTAAGTGAGACATTTTCAGAATTTGCATCAATTCTGTTCCAATTTTGTTCTGCAAAACTAGCAGACCTTGAAATCACTATCCTTTTACTTCCATCGCTAAAGCGATACCCTTTTGAGCCTGGCTCATAGCCCACAAATCTGAGCTTTCTAGCCTTTTGTTGTCCCTTTCTTCTGATTGCCTTTGGAATATGTACCCATGCAGTACTTCCAAATATTTTTAAATGTGCTAGAGAAGGCTTTCTCCCATATAGCATTGCATATGGAGTATTATTGATGGATGAACTCCACAACCTATTTACTAAATAATTGGCAGTCAGTATGGCTTCACCCCAATATGACCTGCTCATACCAGAATCCTCCAGTAATGAGTCTTTCATTGTTTGCAAAACACCATTCCTCCTTTCAGCCACTCCGTTCTCTCCCGGTGTGTAAGGATTTGTGCGCCTGTGTCTTATTCCCAATTGTCTCAACCATTGTTGAAAATTTGTTGACATAAATTCAGAACCTCTGTCAGTTTGCAACTGACATACCTGTTGTTTGTACCTTCTCTCTACAAAACTTAACCATTGCTTAAATTGCTGTAGCACCTCTGTTTTACTCTTAAGTAAGTAGCAAAACCCAAACCTGCTGTAGTCATCCACAATGACCAGCGCATACTTTGCTCCTCCCAAACTGGCTTGCATAGGCCCAATTAAATCAGCATGCACCAGTTCTAGAGCTTTTGTGGTTTGTCTTGTGCTAAACTTGCTCACTGGGAATGCTTTGGATTTCGATGCTTTGCATACTGCACAATCCAAATATGCCTTACATCCCTTCAAATCTAATCCTTCTGCAAATTCTTTCATTTGTTGAACAACCTTAAAATTAGCATGATCAAGTCGTCTGTGCAGAAGATGAACACATGAATTGTGTTCTGCTACATTTTTAACTATCTGGGAACAATGTGGGACCTTTTGTCCCTGCAATACATAAAGATTATCCTCTTTTATGCCCTGTGCACAAACATTCCCATTTCTTTGGATGAGACACTTCCCATTAACAAATGTGGTTTCATAACCTTGCTTGTCTAAACTAGACACACTTAACAAATTATGCTCCATTTCAGGTACACATAACACATCAGTAAACCTGGATTTCAAATATGGAATTTGCACATCGCCTCTTCCAATGATTTTAGCCTTTTGACCATTGGCTAAGGCCACTTCTTCATGGTTTCCTGGGAAAAATCTGGAAAATAAGTCAAAATTATTAACAATTGTTTGACTAGCCCCACTGTCAATCAACCATTTGTCTCTATTGTTATTATAACAAACTTTTGCAACTGCAATCTGTCCTTGCAAATAATGTCTCTTGTCTTGCATATTTCTTCTCTGTGCACAGCTTTTCTGCAGATGATTTGTCTCTCCACAAATGAAACATGCTTGTTTAACTTGCTTGAAGAATTGTTGCTGTGTAACTTGATCTCTCCTGCCTCTGCTCTCCTCTTGTCTGCAGACACCTCGGCTGTTGCTAGAGATAGGCAGCCTGTGGAAAATTTTGCTGGAGACTTGCTGTAAGTTTCCACTGTACTCCTTGTTGGGCCCCCGCCTATGGAATTTTCCATCAGCATGGCTGAAAAGCCTTTTCTCATATTCATTCAATAAACACGATTTCAAAGCCTCCAAATTCAAATCTGCTTCTGGCTTACTTTCAAAAATAGCTGATACAGTCTCCCAGCTCTGATCCAAACTATTTAACACTAATAAAACTTTTTGGGACTCTGGAAACTTTACTCCACGTTGCTACAATTCTAGAAAATTAGACTGCATTTTCATTAAATGATCTTCCATAGAATCTCCTGGCTGCATGCTGGCTCTGAAAAGCTTTCTCGAAAGTTGGACCACATTACACGCAGAAACATTGACATGTACTGCTTTCAATTTCTGCCATATTTCTTTTGCAGACTTTAATTCAGCTACATTTAAGAATTGATCATCCCCCAGACTTAAAAGAAGATAAGCCATAGCTTTGTCATGAGCCTTTTGATCTGCTGCTCCAAGCACTTGCGGGGGGGTCTGCTACTATGTCCCATAATTCTTTTGCTTTCAAAAAACATTCCATTTTTGCAGCCCAAATTAAATAATTTTTCTTCCCCAATTTAGGTATTGGACTGTCTTTAAATTCCATAGCAGCAGCCATCCTGCTTTATTTTTCTTCTCTGCCTGTTCCTTTAACAACACAGACAGCTTCTTATCAGCTTTAAATTACAATGCAGTTTTTATTTTACTTCTTGAGCGATTTCTGGGCCCATAACCTGTCAGAGTTACGCAATAAATCAGAAGCTTCAGAAGATAACTGCATTTTGCTGATTCAAATAACTTCTTTATAAGTAGAATAAAACATTTACAATACCACACTTTGTTTCATCACATGTTGAGATGTTTTCATACTGGAGTATAATGGTGGACTGAGTAAACCACGCCCTTCTTCTTGCTAAGTTTCTGGACATGCTCAATTAACACTTCAGCCCGATTGGCTGACTCAATCACATGGCTCTCCCAGTCATGAATATTCCAACACTCCTCCCTTCATTACTGGGAGAGACATCAAACCTATTGGATTTAAACATTTCCTATAATGGACACCACCCAATGGTTTGGTCATCATGTCTGCTAAATTATCCTCTGAAGAACAATGATGTAAACTTATTAATTTTTCTTTTACAGCTTCCCTGACATTACAATACTTAATGTCCACATGTTTACTTCTGTTCTTCACTCTGTCACCTGTTGCCATTTTTATACAGGCAGCATTATCTTCATAAACAGTTACAGCTTCATTTACATTTACATTTAAATCTTGTAACAACTGTACATACCAAACTATTTCAGAACATAACTCAGACAATGCAATAAACTCTGCTTCCGCAGTTGAAATAGCAACCGTTGTTTGTTTTCTGGACTTCCAACCAATTAAAGCCCCTCCAAACATTATTACAATTCCAGAATTAGATTTTCTGGTTTTTACATCATTTGCATAATCACTATCAACATAACATTTCAATTTTAATTCTTCAGTGACCTGTATTTGAAGACCTAAATTCACACTTCCCTTCAAATACCTGAGAATTCTTTTCACACCCATCCAATGCAACTTTGTAGGTGTAGCAGTAAAGCGACTTAAGATGCTCACTGCACAAGCTATGTCTGGTCTGGACCACTGTGACAGATATAACAGACTCCCTATTGCAGAGTGATATATCTCCTGATCACAGGCTTCACTTTTGTCCTCACCCAAACTATTGTAAAAATCTGTGCTCATAGGTGTAGGAGCAATATTACAATCTTTCATGTTATACTTCTCTAATAATTGTTCAATTTTTCTCCTTTGACTGAGAATATAACCACCTTTTTCAGTTTTTTGTATCTCTACACCGAGATAATTCTTTATTTCTCCCAAATTCTTTAATTCAAATTTCTTTTCTAACTTATTAGCAAATTCTTTAACTTGTGATGCATCCTTTGCAATGAAACAAAGATCATCCACAAATGCTAATAGTAGACAATTCCCACCTTGTAACTTTCCAGTGTATATGCAACCATCAGCTTTGCAACTCTTGAACCCAAGACCTTTCAATGCAGTATCTAAACAGATATTCCAATTTCTGGCTGACTGCTTCAGCCCATAAATAGCCTTGTTCAATTTATACACCATGTTAGGTTTTTTACTTTCATACCCTGGCGCTTGAACCATATAAATTTCTTCCTCTAATTCAGCATTGAGGAATGCAGTGGTTATATCAAAATGCCAAATTCTATGCCTGTATGCTGATGCTAATGCCAGTGCTAGTCTTATGCTCTCACCTTTTACAGTTGGCGCGAACACCTCATCATAGTGCACATTCTTTAATTGAGAAAAACCTTGTGCCACCAACCTTGCCTTATACTGTACTTCATTATTGGGTAATACCTTTTTCTTATATACCCACTTACATCCTACAGCTTTCGTACCCTGTGGCAAAGTCATAGATGTGAACACTTCATGATCGCCCATGGATTTCATCTCTTTATCCATGGCTTCCTTCCACTTTTCTTGTTCAACTTTTGGTAATGCCAATACTTCCTTATAGTTTCTTGGCTCATACCACACATTACACACTTCAACTTTACTGGCAGAATACCTGTCTGGCGGAACCCCTCTGTTCCTACGCTCTGACCTACGTGGCATTGCCTGTACTTGTGTTTCAAGCTTTTCTGGCTTCATATCTTGTTCAGACTCTCCTCCCTGAACATAGACACCTTCAGTAAATGATTCACCATCATTACATGAGTTATTGTCACTAAGTGGATCACCGTCGCTAAGTGGATCACCGTCACTAAGTGAGACATTTTCAGAATTTGCATCAATTCTGTTCCAATTTTGTTCTGCAAAACTAGCAGACCTTGAAATCACTATCCTTTTACTTCCATCGCTAAAGCGATACCCTTTTGAGCCTGGCTCATAGCCCACAAATCTGAGCTTTCTAGCCTTTTGTTGTCCCTTTCTTTTGATTGCCTTTGGAATATGTACCCAAGCAGTACTTCCAAATATTTTTAAATGTGCTAGAGAAGGCTTTCTCCCATATAGCATTGCATATGGAGTATTATTGATGGATGAACTCCACAGCCTATTTACTAAATAATTGGCAGTCAGTATGGCTTCACCCCAATATGACCTGCTCATACCAGAATCCTCCAGTAATGAGTCTTTCATTGTTTGCAAAACACCATTCCTCCTTCCAGCCACTCCGTTCTCCCCCGGTGTGTAAGGATTTGTGCGCCTGTGTCTTATTCCCAATTGTCTCAACCATTGTTGAAAATTTGTTGACATAAATTCAGAACCTCTGTCAGTTTGCAACTGACATACCTGTTGTTTGTACCTTCTCTCTACAAAGCTTAACCATTGCTTAAATTGCTGTAGCACCTCTGTTTTACTCTTAAGTAAGTAGCAAAACCCAAACCTGCTGTAGTCATCCACAATGACCAGCGCATACTTTGCTCCTCCCAAACTGGCTTGCATAGGCCCAATTAAATCAGCATGCACCAGTTCTAGAGCTTTTGTGGTTTGTCTTGTGCTAAACTTGCTAACTGGGAATGCTTTGGATTTCGATGCTTTGCATACTGCACAATCCAAATATGCCTTACATCCCTTCAAATCTAATCCTTCTGCAAATTCTTTCATTTGTTGAACAACCTTAAAATTAGCATGACCAAGTCGTCTGTGCAGAAGATGAACACACGAATTGTGTTCTGCTACATTTTTAAATATCTGGGAACAATGTGGGACCTTTTGTCCCTGCAATACATAAAGATTATCCTCTTTTATGCCCTGTGCACAAACATTCCCATTTCTTTGGATGATACACTTCCCATTAACAAATGTGGTTTCATAACCTTGCTTGTCTAAACTAGACACACTTAACAAATTATGTTCCATTTCAGGTACACATAACACATCAGTAAACCTGGAGTCCAAATATGGAATTTGCACATCGCCTCTTCCAATGATTTTAGCCTTTTGACCATTGGCTAAGGCCACTTCTTCATGGTTTCCTGGGAAAAATCTGGAAAATAAGTCAGAATTATTAACAATTGTTTGACTAGCCCCACTGTCAATCAACCATTTGTCTCTATTGTTATTATAACAAACTTTTGCAACTGCAATCTGTCCTTGCAAATAATGTCTCTTGTCTTGCACATTTCTTCTCTGTGTACAGCTTTTCTGCAGATGATTGGTTTCTCCACAAATGAAACACGCTTTCTTATCTTGCTTGCAGAATTGTTGCTGTGTAACTTGATCTCTCCTGCCTCTGCTTTCCTCATCTCTGCAGACACCTCGGCTGTTGCTAGAGATAGGCAGCCTGTGGAAAATTTTGCTGGAGACTTGCTGTAAGTTTCCACTGTACTCCTTGTTGGGCCCCCGCCTGTGGAATTTTCCATCAGCATGGCTGAAAAGCCTTTTCTCATATTCATTCAATAAACACGATTTCAAAGCCTCCAAATTCAAATCTGCTTCTGGCTTACTTTCAAAAATAGCTGACACAGTCTCCCAGCTCTGATCCAAACTATTTAACACTAATAAAACTTTTTGGGACTCTGGAAACTTTACTCCACGTTGCTCCAATTCTAGAAAATTAGACTGCATTTTCATTAAATGATCTTCCATAGAATCTCCTGTTTGCAAACTCATTCTGAAAAGCTTTCTTGAAAGTTGGACCACATTACACGCAGAAACATTGACATGTACTGCTTTCAATTTCTGCCATATTTCTTTTGCAGACTTTAATTCAGCTACATTTAAGAATTGATCATCCCCCAGACTTAAAAGAAGATAAGCCATAGCTTTGTCATGAGCCTTTTGATCTGCTGCTCCAAGCACTTGTGGGGGGTCTGCTACAATGTCCCATAATTCTTTTGCTTTCAAAAAACATTCCATTTTTGCAGCCCAAATTAAATAATTTTTCTTCCCCAATTTAGGTATTGGACTGTCTTTAAATTCCATAGCAGCAGCCATCCTGCTTTATTTTTCTTCTCTGCCTGTTCCTTTAACAACACAGACAGCTTCTTATCAGCTTTAAATTACAATGCAGTTTTTAACTTTACTTCTTGAGCGATTCCTGGGCCCATAACCTGTCAGAGTTAAGCAATAAATCAGAAGCTTCAGAAGATAACTGCATTTTGCTGATTCAAATAACTTCTTTATAAGTAGAATAAAACATTTACAATACCACACTTTGTTTCATCACATGTTGAGATGTTTTCATACTGGAGTATAATGGTGGACTGAGTAAACCACGCCCTTCTTCTTGCTAAGTTTCTGGACATGCTCAATTAACACTTCAGCCCGATTGGCTGACTCAATCACATGGCTCTCCCAGTCATGAATATTCCAACATAACCTGTCAGAGTTACGCAATAAATCAGAAGCTTCAAAAGATAACTGCATTTTGCTGATTCAAATAACTTCTTTATAAGTAGAATAAAACATTTACAATACCACACTTTGTTTCACCACATGTTGAGATGTTTTCATAGCAAGCTTTAATGGTGGACAGAGTAAACCACGCCCTTCTTCTTGCTAAGTTTCTGGACATGCTCAATTAACACTTCAGCCCGATTGGCTGACTCAATCACATGGCTCTCCCAGTCATGAATATTCCAACATTTTTTGTAGTGTGGTGACCAAAACTGGATGCAGTACTCTAGGTGTGGTCTGACCAAGGCTTTATAGAGTGGTACTAGTACCTCTCTGGTCCTTGATTGTATCCCTCTATTTATGCAGCTCAGGACTGCGTTGGCCTTTTTGGCTGCTGCTGCACACTGCTGGCTCATATTTAGTTGGCTGTCTACCAAGACTCCGAGATCCCTCTCGCAATCGCTGCTATTGAGTGTGGTTTCACCCAGTTTGTATGTGTATTTTTGATTCTTCTTACCTAGGTGTAGAATTTTACTTTTCTCCGTGTTAAATTTCATTTTATTGGTTTGGGCCCAGTGTTCGAGTCTGTCAAGGTCCCTCTGGATTTTGAGTCTGTCCTCTGGAGTGTTTGCTACTCCCGCCAGCTTGGTATCGTCTGCAAATTTGGTTAGTTCTCCTGCTATTCCCTCATCTAGGTCATTTATGAAGATATTAAAGAGTACTGGGCCTAGGACGGAACCTTGTGGTACGCCACTGCTTACTTCTCTCCATGTGGACTTAGAGCCATTGAGGACTACTCGCTGGGTACGGTTGGTCAGCCAATTGTTAATCCATCTGGTTGTGTAGCTGTCTATCCCGCTTTTTTCTAGCTTATGAAGAAGTAGGTTGTGGTCTACTTTGTCAAATGCTTTGCTGAAGTCCAGGTATATTATGTCTACTGCATTTCGCTGGTCTACTAATTTGGTCACAGTGTTGAAAAATGAAATGAGGTTGGTTTGGCATGACTTGTTCTTAACAAATCCGTGTTGGCTATTGGTTATTACTTGGTTTGTTTCTAGATGATGTGAGATCTGGTTTTTAATTATTTTTTCCAGTATTTTCCCAGGTATTGATGTTAGGCTGATTGGTCTGTAGTTTCCTGGGTCTGTTGATGTTAGGCTGATTGGTCTGTAGTTTCCTGGATCTGTTTTTTTACCTTTTTTGTAGATGGGGACCACATCAGCTCTTTTCCAGTCCTCAGGTAGTTCCCCTGTGTGCCAGGATTTGTGGAAGATGTGGTGCAGTGGTTCTGAAATGACTTCTGCTATTTCTTTTAGGACTCTGGGGTGTAATCCATCTGGTCCTGGTGCTTTGTATTCATTAAGTTCAGATAGGTGATCTCTTACTGTATTTTTGCTTAGGTTAAGTCTTGCTTCGAATCTGTTTTTTATATTTGTGTTGCTGGGTAGTTGAGCTGCAGTTTCCTTTTGTGTGAAGACAGATGCGAAGAATGTGTTCAGTAGCTCTGCTTTGTCTGTGTTGTCTGTTACTTCTTTGCCGTCTTCTCTCTTTAGTGGACCAACTGTTTGTTTGATTTTTTTTTCTTGTTGTTAATGTGTTGGAAGAAGCTTTTTTTGTTGTCTTTGACTTTCGTTCTGGGCCTTTGCTGTCCTGATTGTTTCTTTACAGATTCTGGCTGTCTGTTGGTACTCTGCCTTGGTTATGTGCCCCTCTTTCCATTTTTTGTATTTATCTTTTTTTTAATTCAGTTTATCGGTGTGGTCTTTGTTTAGCCATGCTGGTTTCCTTTTGGATTTCTTGTTTTTCTTCCTCATCGGTATTGTGGTGTTCTGGGCTTTTATGATCGTGTTTTTCAGGATCTCCCAGGCTTCTTGAGTTGTTTTACCCTTTAGTACTTCCATCCAAGAGATCTTCCCCAAGTTTTCTCTGAGTTTATTGAAGTCAGCTTTTTTAAAGTCTGGGATATAGGTGTCGTTATGTTCAGTTATTTGTGTTTGTGTTATGGTGAATTTTAGTATTACATGGTCACTCTCGCCCAGTGTTCCCGCAGCTTCGACTCCTTCTATTGTTTCTTCTCTGTTTGTAAATATTAAATCCAGTATGGCTGCCCCTCTAGTTCCCTCCTCCACTTTTTGGACAATGAAGTTGTCAGCTAGGCTTGTTAGGAATCTGTTAGATTTCTCACTTGGTGCTGAGTTGGTTTTCCAGTTGATATCCGGGTAGTTGAAGTCTCCCATTATTACAATGTTATTTTCTTGCATATGTTCTTTAGCTGGTTGGTAAAAAGGGTGTCCATTGTTTCTGTTTGGTTTGGTGGTCTGTAGTAAACTCCTATTGTTGTGTCATTCTTTTTTTCTTTTATGTTGACCCATATGCATTCTAATGGGTTTTCTTCCTTGGTTACTTGTAGCTCTGTAGCTACATAGTGGTCCTTTATATACAGTGCAACTCCACCACCTTTTTTGTGTGATATGGTTTTTTTGTAGAGTTTGTATCCTTTTATTTGTGTGTTCCAATCATGTGATTCGTCCCACCAAGTTTCTGTTATTCCAACTATGTCATGTGTACCTTTGTGCATTAACATTTCAAGCTCACCCTGTTTATTCCCTAGGCTTTGTGCATTTGTGTAGAGGCATTTGAGTTCTTTGTGCCTGATTGTGGGTGTTCTTTCTTTGTCTCTTGTTTGGCGTTTGAGTTTGTTTTCTTCCCCATCCCTTTTTGGTTCGTTGTTCCTTTTGCTCTTCGGCGCGCGCGCACACACACACACACACACACACGTCAAGATCGACTTCATATCTCGAGAGGAACAAAATAAAATCAATGGAAAGACATTTTCCTGTGTAATCCTAAGGCTGCCTTTTTTGCTTGGATCGACCAAGTAGGTCCGTTTCTCTACCTCAGCCCACTTATCACTGTTGATTTCGCGTCTGTTGTCTCTCTCTTCTTTTTCTCTTGCCGTAGCTTGGTACAACCACCCACTGTAAATATTTTCTTTTCCTCGCCGCTCCCCTCCCGCATCTTTTTCCTGCCAGCTTCACTTGAGAACTGGCGGGTTACTGACTCCGCGTTCATGATTTCGCTCCTGCCCGCTTCTACCTTGGGAGGTTAATTATCTATCCTACCACCAATAATGCGCCGTATTGTATAAATCGCAGCCACTACTCCATACATAATGTATTCCCCCTTTTCCTTATTACAAGCGGGAGGGGGAGCTCCGTTTCTGTTGGGGGGAGGGAGAGTTGGAGGGTAGGGAGGAAGGTCGGAGCGGATTGGTGCTGTTCGGGTCACGTGGACCAGGGTCACGTGGCAAAGGGAGAAAACGGTACTTTTTGGTGTAAATCGAGTCTAATTCCGTAATATATCACGGCACCTCGTAAAACCGACACAAAAACGTCCCGCCCTACAAATCACCCGGCCAGATTATGAGTTCATTGTACTATGCGAATGCTTTATTTTCTAAGTATCAGGCTACAAATTCGGTTTTCCATTCCGGAGTGTTTCCCGAGCAAACTTCTTGCTCATTCGCTTCCAATGCCCAGCGCACCGGCTATGGCTCCAGTTCCACGGCCTCTTTCGCTGCTTCCATGCCTGGTCTCTACCCTAGCGGGGGAGGTATGCACCCCCAGCCCCCCGGCATGTATTCCAGCGGCTACGGTCTGGACACCAGCTCCTTCAACATGCATTGTTCCCCCTTTGAGCAAAACCTCTCCATGATGTGTCCGGGAGACGTGTCCAAGCCCAGTTGTAACAAAAGCGACCAGAGGGACACGGATTTGCGACACGAAAACAACTTGCGAATATATCCTTGGATGCGAAGCACAGGTGAGATTGTTCGGGACAATGGCGGTGGTGGCGGAAGAAACCAGGATCAGAGGTCTGTGGGGGGGGGGGTGTTGATATTGGGGATGGGGGAGGAAAAGATGGTGCTGATCTCTTTTTATGAAATTCGCCTCCAAAGGAATCTCTCCTTCCCCTCCCCCTTCTCTCGCTGAGATCCCCTAAGAAGGTAACCTTTAACAGTTAAATATTTATTGCTTAATAGTACAGCTGTTCTGTAACAGCTGTACTATTAGGAGGAGGTGGAAGAGGAGAGAGAGAGAGAGAGAGAGAGAGAGAGAGAGAGGACAAAGTCTTGTTTCATTACCCTTCTTTCATTCCTCAAGGATTGCTAACACATACAATTTAGAAGTTTCGCTCAGATCCTGCTCCGGGGGTTGATTCTTCGCGATTGCTTAGTCGTTCTCTTTTACAGTACAAATGTTTTTTAAATGACACGGGGGGGGGGGGGGGGAGACGGAAAGAGTCAGCGGTAGAGAACCAAACGAGGAGAGGTTGATTTGTGCACAGAAGACACAAGTCCACCGCTGGGGCTTGTTTTGTTTCTTAAAAGGCCATTGCATCGGAACAAGAAACCCCCCCCAAATGTCCTATGTCCTTCCCCTCCTCAGGATTTGCAATTGCAGACGCAGTTCAGACCCACCAGACTCTGGAAATCGGAAAGGGAATCAGAGAATGTGATTCTTTCCACCATCCATTCTAAAATGTGTGCATGTATCAAGTTTTGGAACAGGAATGTACCTGGTGACTTCTTGACACCAGAGAACTCTGTAACAGTAGAAGAGATGCATTGGTTGCACTTGTTACACCTAATCTCCCCGCTTCCCAATTGTGTGTAGTCTGTATTAAGTACCAACAGCCTATTTTCTCTGCCCTCTACCTGGTGTTAGGAAAGGCAATGTAAGTTACACCCTAAGGCACAGGGGGAAAAAGGAAGCTTCCATCACTGGGCTCTCTAGACTCAACCGCCCTCAACCCATTATAGCACCATTATCACATTCAATAATAGCTCTGTGCGTCTCCTCAGAGCCAAATTTCCTTTTTTTCCCTTCACTTTTTTAAAAATAACAATAGCAGCAGCTCCTGGTAGTAGGGCAAAGTGATTCTTTTTGCTTTGCTGCAGCAAAGCAAAAACAATCACTTTGTTTCTAAACATTTACTGTTTAGCAAAAGGGGGAGAGGGGGCATAGGTCTTTGGGTCTTGAAAAAAAGAGCAGCAAAGTCAGCTGGCTATAAAGAGGGTGAAATAAGATGTCTGTGGAATGTGGGTTGTAAACTGCTGAACAGAAGGCTGTCTAGCCAGTCTTGCTTCAGCAGTGGAATCTCCCATTTCCAGGCAAGTTGCAAGGAAATGCAGAGTGTAGGGGCATGTGGCGGGTGAGGGGGAGAAATAGATAGAGACAGAGAGGAAATAAGCCCAGTTTTCATTGCTGAGTAATTACATTGCATTACTCAGATGCAAGGGGGTCTGCCTGGAGAATACAAGCAGGTCTCCAGGCAGACCCCCTTACTGAAGGTCTGGCAGCTTCTTTCCCCATTCTGAGTAATACAATGAAAACTGGGCTTATTTCCTCTCTGTCTCTATTTATCTATTTCCCCCCCTCACCTCCCACCCATGCCCCCCACCCCCTGCATTTCCTTGCAACTTGCCTGGAATTGGGATATTCCACTGCTGAAGCAAGACCGGCCAGTACAGCCGTCTGTTCAGCAGTTTACAACCCACATTCCACAGACATCTTATTTTCACCCTCTTTATATCCAGCTGACTTTGTTGCTCTTTTTTTCAAGACCCAAAGACCTATGCCCCCTCTCCCCCTTTTGCTAAACAGTAAATGTACTAAGTCAATCAACACATTTCAGAGAAGTAAAGTAGGGCTGTTTTAGCTCTTGCAAGAACCCATTTTACTCAAAAGTAGGAGTCTTGAACCTGTTAGGAAATCAGGCCAGAAAGCAATGACTGCAGAATTAATCCTTGGTTTGAATCCAGATTCTTTGGATGCCCAAGTAAATATTTGTGGTCAAAGACAGGATGCTTGGTTTTGGAGGAATACACATATCTAACAACTGAGCCCAGCAGCTTCCGAATTACCTAATGAAAATATCCAAATATCATTTTTCCCCTCAGGGAAAGGGGTGGAATAAAATAAAATAAAATAAAACATAAACTGAAAAAGGAAGGAAGTAACGTTACCCACACATTAACCTTCTCTGGTTTACCAGATGTAGAAATTTCTGCAGGGAAGAGGCTTCCTTGTAATTTCATCCACCTCGATTCTTGTTGCATGATTTAACACTTATCACATGCCTTATGAGAAAATAAATAGCAAGCTTTTAATAGAAATTTCATTCATGCTTTCATTCCTCAACAGGAATTTTTACTGATCTTTATTGGTAGGGATAGGAAACTGGACATTTAAAAAATGTATTGAATCTCCTTGAACAAAATTTGCATCACCAGTAAATTGTCCTAAATTCATTCAATCCTTGCCTTAAATTCAACAAATAAGTATCAGTAAGCTTAAGTTGTGCACCTGATATCCTACATTTATTTGAAACTAGAACTGAACATTAAATTCCTGCCTAAAGAAGCTGAAAATAAATCCAGTGCTTTTAGAGATCAATATGGCCACCCCCTTTTTTTTTGAGGTCCCCAATGACTTTTCATAATGGAGTGACCACTTCAATCGAACTTCGTTTACTCCGTCCTTAGCTTGGTGAGTTTCCTGCAAAAAAATAATGTCAGATCCTTCCTTATTTAACAATTGTTCAATTCTCCTCCTTTTCACAACTGCCCCCAAACCTTTATCATTGAGTGTTGTAATTCTTATAGTTTTATCCATATTCAACTCGTTCAAATTCTTTCCGATCCCTTGTGCTCACCAACTTAAATCCATATATAACAAAACACAAAACAAGCTCCTCTATATAAACCCCATAACCTACCCCCCTTCCCCACCCCTCCCCTCCGACCCCCAAAGATGGGCAAAGTAGATATATTATGATTAAAGGTCAAATTGAAAGCACAGCATATATGTTGGTTAATGTTTATGCCCCAAACATAAGACACAGATACTTTTTTTTAGAATTGTTTAAAGAAATAGAAGAATTTAAAGAAGGACATGTTATCTTAGCTGGAGATTTTAATATGGTTATGAATAATAGACTGGATAGGACTAACCCCACAAGTGTGGAAAGGAGGAATAATATCACTATTTTAAATAAATTAATAAAAGAAAAAGATTATGTGGATGGGTGGCGTTTACTCAAAGGTGGGGAGTCTGGTTTCACATATTATTCTCCAATTTATAAATCTTATTCTAGAATTGATCACGTTTTTGTCTCTAGGGATTTGGCAACTAAGTTGTGCAGAATGGAAGTGGGGGTAATTAAAGTAACAGATCATGCTGTAGTTAGCTTAGATTTTATGGTAAAAAAGGATTATAGAGAAGCAGTTAGATGGAATTTGAATACAAGGATCCTTAAAAATAATAAAATGGTTGAGAAAATGCAAAAGGAGATGTCAGAACTGTGGGAAATCAATGAAAAAGGAGAAATGGCAACGAGATTGGTGTGGGACACCATAAAGGCGGTGATATGCGGAATATGTATCAGAGAAACATGTAATGTTAAACGGCAAGAAGCTGCAATACAGGAAAAATTAGAGGAACAGATTAAGAATTTGGAAAAAGAGTATTGGCATACCAAGAATAAACAAAAATTTATAGAATTACAAGCCAAGAAAAAAGAATTAGAGAATAAAAATTTAGAGGAAGTTCAGAAGAATTTAATATATATGAAAAGAGAATTTTTTGAGAATAGTAATAAAAATTCTAGGATGCTTGCCAGGCTCACACAAAGGGAGAAGGCTAAAAATTCGATAGGTATAGTGAAAGATAAATTGGGGAATTATTGTAATATAATGAAAGGTAAATTAAAAATATTTCAGGAATTTTATCAAGAGTTATATAAGGGTAAGGAGGCTAGGAAGGATAGAATGGAAGCCTATATTGGAAAATATATAAAAAGGGGTGTGGAAATGGAGCATAAAAAGTGGAAAGGAGCATATCTCAAAGGGAAATTGTAGAAGTTATAGAAAGTTTGAAGGTGGGCAAATCACCCGGAGTAGATGGATTAGGAATGGAATTTTATAAGACTTTTAAAACACTACTAGTACCAAAATTATTAAAGCTGTATAATGCTATACTAGAAGGGGAAAAGATCCCAGAATCATGGGAACAGTCGTTAATAATATTAATAACTAAAGCAGATAAGGATTTGACGCTCCCTGATTCGTATAGACCTATATCATTAATAAATCAAGATGCAAAGATTTTTACAACTATTTTAGCAAGAAGAATGAATAAATTTTTAGGTAATTATATAGGGGAAGATCAATGTGGGTTTGTAACGGGTAGACAAATGCATAATTTGGTTGGTAGAGTGTTAAATGTAATTCAGGAGGTAAAAATTTTGAAGTTGAAAGCCAGGATATTAGCCTTAGATATCTTTAAGGCTTTCGATTGTGTGAGCTGGCAAGCATTAAAGATGGTTATAGATAGAATGGGGTTTGGAAATAAATTTAAAGCTGTAATAGATCAACTATATTCCCAGAATTCTGCCTTAGTGGTGGTGAATGATGGTGTTACAGACAAAATACGACTAGCCAGAGGAACAAGGCAAGGGTGCCCACTCTCGCCTGTCCTGTTTGTATTGGTTATGGAACTACTGGCAAACGCATTAAGAGACAATGGGGAGATAGAAGGGATAGGTAAAATAAAACTAAATATGTTTGCTGATGACACATTGTTAACAGTTAAGAATTTAGTAGATAAGATGGAAAGAATTGGACAGCATCTAAAAGATTTTGAAGAAATAACTGGATTAAGAATAAATTGGTCAAAATCTGAGTTGATGCTGTTTAATTATACTAAAAAGGAAGAGAAGGATTGGGAAGGGAAGGAAAGGGAAATGAGAATTAAAGAACAGATTAAATATTTGGGAGTTAGAATCACAAAAAATTTGGAGAATTTAGAAAAAGAAAATTTAAATAGCTTAAAGAAGGAGATTTTGGAAAGTTTGAATAAAAGGTTGAACTTATCATAGTTCGGAAGAATCGCTTTAGTAAAAATGAAGATTTTAGCAAAGATTAATTTTGTTTTTAAGATGCTACCAATAAGAATATCAGAATTAGAGCTGAAGAGTTGGCAGAATATACTGAATAACTATTGTAATGGGAATAAGAAAGCGAGGATAAATAAAAACAAGTGGTATTTAAGCCAAAAAAAGGGGGTTTAGGACTCCCAAATATTAAATTATATTATGTCGCCAATAGGCTTTGACATGTTATAGAGGCAATTTTAGGAATAGGAGATTTAGAATGGTTGGAAGATAAATCCAAAAGTAAAACTAAATTAGATTGGAAGTTGGAAAATATATTTTTTTATGGAAGGTGGAAAGAAATTGGTTGAAAGTATAAATAATTCTCTCTTGAAGTTTCATTGGGAAATTTGGAGTAAATATAAAGGGAGGTTGCTCCCTAATAACTCTCCATTATCACCGGTAGTAATTTTGAAGAATTTCCCAGGAAATTTGAAGAATAGTTTGAATAAAATTTTAATAGAGAAAAATAAAATGAAATTAAGGGATTGGTTAAGAGGAATGAGGACATGTGGGGAATTGGAAGAGGTTCTAAAAGGGAAACGGTTGTCTTGGTTAAATTACTGCCAATTGGAACAATGGACTAAAAACTGGTTAAGAGAAATGGGAGAGTGTAGAGAGTTAACGAAGTTTGAGGAGCTAATTGATAAAAAAGAAACTGAAAAGGGAGAAAATAATGGGATAAGAGGATTAATGAGTGGAATTTATAAAATATTATTGGGTGAAGAGGTGCGGGGAAAATTCAGGAAAGATGGTAAGGGAAACTGACTTGAAGATACAAATAGGGCAACAGAGTTGGGAAGGAATTTGGCAACAAAGAGTGTTGAGAAATATGTCGGTAAGAATAAAAGAGAATTATTATAAAATTGTATGGAGGTGGTACCTAACTCCGGTCAGATTAAACATGAATCAGCAGCACTCAGCGAACTGTTGGAGAGGTTGTGGGGGGGAAAGGAACGTATTTACATATGTGGTGGGAATGTAAATTTGTGCAAAAATTGTGGAAGATGGTGTTTAAGGAGATTGAGGAAATTGTTGGAATAAAGGTAGAAGAGGCACCAAAGATAGCATTACTCTCACCACTGGATGATATAAAGTGCAAAAAAGAAACTAAAGATTTGATAACAAATTTGCTGACTGCAGCAAGGTTAATGATTTCCAGGAACTGGAAGATACGAGGGGATTAGGCAGGAAGGTAAGAAGACCAGCGGGGGAGGGGAGGGGATCTCTGGAGGGGACAAGAGCCAGAACATCTTGGTCATAACGGGGAGAGGCAGGTACGGCGGGAGCAGAGGGGCGGGCCGCTCTCGGGGAATAAGACCTCGCTGTCTACAAGCGATCCCTTGTTCCGGCCCCTCCGAAGTGGTTCCATCTTGCTCAACCCGAGTACCTGATGACCGGGGTTTTCAGGACCCTGGGCTCAAGCTGATGCTGTTGAATGCCAGGTCAATTGTCAACAAAGCCCCCCTGATACGTGATTTAATCACGGGCGAGGGGGTGGACCTGGTATGTATAACTGAGACCTGGCTGGGCCAGGAGGGAGGAGTAGCTCTCTCCGAGATATGACCAGATGGGTTCTCAGTGCAGTATCTTTCACGACCCCAGGGAAGGGGGGGAGGAGTGACTATTATAACGCGCCGAAATCTGCATCCTCGTAGGATCCCTGCCCCGGAGATCGTCGGGTGTGAGATGCTCCTTCTGAAGTTGGACTTAGGGGTCCAGGTGGGCCTTTTATTAGCGTACCTGCCTCCCAGCTATGTTACTAAGGCCCTGCCTGAGCTGCTTGAGGAGGTAACCGGCCTGGCGGTGGAGTTCCCCAGGCTTATGGTGCTGGGGGACTTTAACCTGCCTTCAGTTGGCGAAACCTTTGGTGCAGCTCAGGAGTTCATGGATTCCATGACAACCATGGACCTGACCCAAGTAATCCAGGGTCCGACTCATGAGGGAGGCCACACGCTTGACCTAGTGTTTCTTTTGGGGCAGTGGAGAGATGATCTGAAGGTAGGGGATATAGTCACCACCCCGTTGTCATGGTCAGATCATTTCCTACTGAGGTTGGATTTCGCAGCCCCATTCCTCCCCCGCAGGGAGGCGGGACCGACTAGGTGGTTCCGCCCCAGGCGCCTAATGGAGCCGGAAGGATTCCAGAGGGAACTTGGGGAAATACCTGAAACCCTGGTACACAATTCGGCTGAGACCCTGGTGGCTGCCTGGAACACTGCAGCATCAGGGGCATTAGACCGGATTGCGCCTTTGCGACCTCTCCGTGGCAGTGGATCCCGGAAAGCCCCCTGGTTTACCGAGGAGCTCCGAGAGATGTAACGCCACAAGAGACGTCTGGAGCAACGCTGGAGCGCCAGTAAAACTGAATCTGATCGAACACTTCTAAGAACCTTCATCAAGTCTTATTTAGTGGCGATAGGGGTGGCAAAACGATCTCATTTTTCCGCTCTTATTGCGTCCGCAGATTCTCGCCCAGCCGCCATGTTTAGGGTGACTCGCGCCCTCCTTGCAAAAGAAGGGAGCGAGGAACACTTGCAAGGTAGAGCTGAGGAATTCGCGCAGTTTCTGACAGATAAAGTCACTCAGATCCGGTCGAATCTGGACTCCGGCTGGGCAGAGTCCATTGAGTTGACAGGGGCAAGTCTTAGTCCAGTGTTCTGGGAGGAGTTTGAGCCTGTTTCTCCTGAGGACGTGGACATGGCCGTTGGTGCGATGAGTGCCTCCACCTGTTTATTGGACCTGTGCCCCTCCTGGCTGGTTTCGGCCAGCAGAGAGGTGGCACACGGCTGGATCCAGGCGGTGGTCACCGCTTCTTTTAGGGAGGGATCCGTACCGCAGCCGTTAAAAGTTGCGGTGGTGAGACCCCTCCTTAAGAAGCCTTCCCTGGATCCAGCGGACTTGAAGAACTTTCGTCCGGTCTCCAACTTACCTTTTATAGGTAAAGTTGTGGAGAAGGTGGTGGCTTCTCAGCTTCTGCGGCTATTGGAGGAAACTGATAATCTAGACTCCTATCAGTCTGGTTTCAGGCGCGGCTACAGTACAGAAACTGCCTTGGTCGCCCTGATGGATGATCTCTGGCGAGCCCAGGATGGGGGAAATTCCTCCATCCTGGTGCTACTTGACCTCTCAGCGGCTTTCGATACCATCGACCATGGTATCCTTCTGCATCGTCTCGGCGAGTTGGGAGTGGGAGGCACCGTTTTGTGGTGGTTCTCCTCTTATCTCGTTGACAGGATGCAGTCGGTGTTAACGGGAGGGCAGAGGTCGTCTGCTAGGCCCCTGACATGTGGGGTGCCTCAGGGCTCGGTCCTTTCGCCCATCCTGTTCAACATTTACATGAAACCGCTGGGGGAGATCATCCGTAGACACGGGGTGAGTTTTCAACAGTACGCTGATGACACCCAGCTGTACATCACCACCCCGTCTCAATTCAGGGAGGCAGTCGATGTAATGTGCCGATGCCTGGACGACGTTAGGACCTGGATGGGGAGAAACGGATGGGGAGAAACGGACTGAAGCTCAGCCCCGACAAGACTGAGTGGCTCTAAATATTGCCTCCTAAGGACTATGACAATTGTCCCTCCTTGGTTCTTGAGGGAGGAAAATTAACTCCCTCAGAACAGGTTCGCAATTTGGGAGTCCTCCTAGATCCACAGCTAAAATTAGATCAACATCTTACAGCTGTGGCTAGGGGGGCTTTTGCACAGGTTCGCCTGGTGCACCAATTGCGACCATACTTGGAGAAGGAGGCTCTGCTCACGGTCACTCATGCCCTTATCACCTCTCGATTGGACTACTGCAATGCGCTCTACATGGGGCTACCGTTGAAGAGTATTCGGAGACTCCAGCTGGTGCAAAATGCGGCTGCGCGTGCTGTGGTGGGTGTGTCAAGATACACCCACGTAACACCCATACTCCGCCAGCTGCATTGGCTGCCCAGTGGTCTCCGGGTACAATTCAAGGTGTTGATCATCATCTTTAAAGCCCTACATGGCTTAGGACCAGGTTACCTCCGGGACCGCATTCTGCCTCATACTTCCCTCCAACCGGTTAGGGCCCACAGAGTGGGTCTCCTCCAGGTCCCGTCAGCCAAACAATGCCGGCTGGTGGGCCCTAGGGGGAGGGCCTTCTCTGTGGGGGGGCCCGTGCTCTGGAACCAACTTCCCCCAGAGATCCAAATTATCCCCACCCTGCTGGCCTTCCGGAAAGCCGTCAAGACATGGCTCTTCCTGCAGGCAGGGGTTTGAGACTAGTTTTTATCCGAGATCTCCCCCAGTATGTATGTTGTTGAATGTCTTAACTTTTTTAATGTTTTAAAATTGTTTTTAAATGAATGTTTATTGTTTAGTGTTCTTTTAAAATGTTGTACGCCGCCCTGAGTCCTTAGGGAGTAGGGCGGCATAGAAGAACCTAATAATAAATAAATAAATAAATAAATTATTCCTTGGAAGAATGGTATAAAGAAGTATGGGATATTGCCATAAATGACAAATTGACATGTAATATTAAAGTAAGGAGAGGCATAATAAAAGTGAATGAATTTGATGGAATATGGAAGCAGTTCCTAACGTTTGTGTTTTCTGGGGGAAGTGGGATACCACCACCAGAAGAGGCCTTAAGATTTTGGAAGCAAGATGATCAAGATGAGGGGTGTGGGAGCACTTGTTGATTGGTGTATTATGTTTAACAATTTCTATTTAAGTTAATAATTGTTATATGATTTATGTATGTATTTATGATTTATGTATTTATGTTTGGTGATTGTATTATTTGTTTAAAAAAAAAAAGAAGCTCAAAAAATTCATTGGTGAAATTTGGAGTATGCAATATACTTTCCTTTGCATGTTAAAACACACAAATGCACACATAAGGAAGTGAAAACCAAAATAAACTTATAAAATTCTACTTTATTGTTTTGCAGGGACTGACAGAAAGAGAGGCCGCCAGACCTACACCAGGTACCAGACCCTGGAATTGGAGAAGGAATTCCATTACAACCGTTACTTGACCAGAAGGCGACGCATTGAGATAGCCCATGCTTTATGTCTTACAGAAAGACAGATTAAAATCTGGTTCCAGAACAGACGGATGAAGTGGAAAAAAGAAAATAAACCTGCAGGTCCAGGCTCAAATAGCCAGGAAAATCCAGAGGCTGAAAAAGATGATGACGAGTGAAAGAAAAAGAAGGGATGAAAGTGGAAATGGAAGAGAGAATAAGAAAGAAAGAAAGAAAGAAAGAAAGAAAGAAAGAAAGAAAGAAAGAAAGAAAAAGAAAGAAAGAAAGAAAGAAAGAAAGAAAGAAAGAAAGAAAGAAAGAAAGAAAGAAAGAAAGAAAGAAAAGATTGACCACACTGTTCCAGATATTTAGAGGGAAATGTAAAAATTATTATAATAGGACTGTACATTGAAACAAGAAACAAACATATAAGCAAACTGAAAGGATTCTTTCATCTTCTTGATACTTAGAAAACTACCTATATTAACACTTCTCTTATTTTGTTTTTGTACAACAAAATGTCTCTTTAGAATCCAATCTAGATAACTTTTTTGTTTTCATGTGGGTAAACATATAGTCCAAGTATTTGTAAGTCTTCCTGTTTAAAATTTCTCTCTTTTTATCCTCTTGTAATTTAAAATAAATGGTTTATTAAGTAAAAATGTGGACATGGTTAGCACTTTCCCTTAGAAAAACCATGAACTCCAAATGTATGAAGGGAACACAAAACTTAGCAAAAGGCAATTGTTGTACATAATTCTATAAGATTCCTGTCTTCCTCTTGTTAGGTTTGTGCCTCTACGTCTGATTACTGATGCTGTATTTTTTTTTATCCTGGTTTTGTTGGTGTATGCTTTTACATGTTTGGCAATGGACTACTTGCTTTTTACTGTCCCTAGAGAATCTGAAATTAATATTGTGCTGAGTAAAACCAATGTATAGGATAGGCAACAAATACTTTAATAGTTTATCAACCTTTTTGATTTGTATTATGTGATTATTATGCATAGAAAGGGGGGGAAATGAATTAAAATAACATTATGAATAAATGTCCAGTAATGACTTTATATGGGTGAGGAATGTCATTTATTTGGTGTGAACAGGGAAGATTTCCTGTGTCCCCCCCCTACTGGTGCCAGCCATCTTCCTTATTGTTTGAGCAGATTTCAAATATTCCTTCCCAGATCCTACTCCTATTTTCTTCAATGTATTGTTATGCATGTTTAAAAGTTCCTTTCAATATTATTTCAAAAATACAGCATCCTCCTCTGTTAATCACATGTTAAAACCACAAACTATTTTATTCTTGCCTGCATATACTCTTAGGAACTTACAAAATCACTTGGGAACAGAATGCTGGGTTACATTCTGTGACACTGTGCTTAAGGGTTGACTAGAAGAGCCTTGGTTAAGAGGAGAAACCATGTTATGCGATCCATGATAATCATTCCCTTTTTCTCAATCAGCTTCTTCAAAAGACAAAAGAACAGCAAATACGGTATGCTGCTGCTGCTGCTACTACTACTACTAACACCAACAAAATGAAATTCCAAGCAAAAAAAGCACATGCACGTTCAATTCCTTGGATTTTCTCTTCATTTGTGTCTTTATCCTATTTTCCACTTTTTATAGGGAAACAAGTATCCATGGCAAGTAAAAGTTAACAATGAAAGAAAGTAACACAAATGAGAGTGATTTAACTCAGAACAAAGGCAAGGGAATATTTTTAACTAATTTTAGACACATTCAACACATCATTTTAGTTTAGGATTTGCACTTTCACACACTAGAACGTTATTGCAGTACAAGGAGGGGAGCGGTATCTTAAATACTTAGTATTTTATTTTTTATGGTTGAAAAGTACAGCTTTGCTTTTGTTTTCATTGTACACACGGTGGCTAAAGGTCAGAATTTAAAGACAATTAGAATGAGAAATAAATACCGTAGGAAAATCAAGGCGAAGTTTCATCTATCACATAAGTAAACTTAAAGTAAAAATAAAATGATAAAATTGAAATAGATATTTTCACTCTCTCACACTCTCTAAAACATTTTGATTTTTAAAAAGTCTTCTTTCCAATATTTTTCAGAGTTATACCTTTGGCTTCAAATGTACACTAACTTTATTTTTGAGAAGGTAAATATTTTTTTAAAATTACTTATAGATTATGAAAAGAAATAGAATATCCATAGATAAGGTCTTGTAATATTGCATACAGTTACACTTATCCACACAAACACAACACAGAAGAGATATGTATTATCGGGTGTGAGTATGGATGTGCAATAGAAAGATAGGTGCAATAGATGCTCACATATAAAATTATCAAAATAAAATATTAGAAAATAATTGCTTTGCTGTTAATTGACGGCTGCCCCAGAAAGACGTATCAGTGGTACATGCCTGAATTTTCTGGGTATCTATCCAGCAACAAAAAATTGAGAGGGTCTAAATTCTTCTTTGAAATGGGTCAGATCTGAAAGACCAAATAAGCGGAAATGTATGTTTCCTTCTCAAACAAAGTAAGTAATTTCAGTGGATAGGTTCTGAGGGTGAAAACAGAATTCCTGAACTGTCTTATCAACCACCTTATGCGATTTTGCTGCATTGGACCACTACTATTGCATTTGTGACATGTACCACTACAGTAGCGTGTACAACTTCAAAAACCTTAGTGCGCCTGTTCGGCATTCCTTCCTTCCTTCCTACACATATGTAAATGCGCATGCCCCACATGCATACATATACAAATGCATGAATACAATAACAGCTATATGTCTGCCTCCGTTAAATGCGCTTCTTACGACCCCTGATTAGGTTTTTTTTTCCTCCGATGCCTTGAAACGGTGGCATTTAACGTTTTAATTTCGTGGCGAATTTCCGGAAGGAAAATGTCCGCGGGAGAGAAGATTTCTCCCTCCCAACAGTCTGATTAAGCTAAGGAGTACTACTTTTGCCTTAAAGGAAGCAAAACACAATTTCAGAACAAGTGCCTTTATGCCTCTTCCTCCTCCCTGCAATTCCAGTCTACAGGTATGGAGACAGTGGCTGATCTCAATAGCGAAAGAAGTGTCGAAAGCTGACGAGGGCTTGTTGCAGGGAGGCGGCTTTGCAGAGGAGGTTCTTTTAACCTTTAGTCAAGAGGGGTCGTTTAAGGCCCACCCCGGGAGAGATGTGGCGGGGCCCCCAGTCTTCTCTCTCCCACTCTCCCTCTTTTTTTTTAAAGAAAAGATGGCGGCTGAGAAAAAGACTGCTGTTAAAGCAGCCATGAAGAAATGCAATAAATTCCTTGTTGTTTTATGAAAATTTACAACTTTGTGATAGAACTTTATGAGTGGCTGGGTTCTGCGATTGGCCAGAGCTGGTCATGTGGACTGCTAACCGTGAACATGAACTTTTTTTATTATTTCCCATGTGGTTATTCTGCCATTCTTTTGGCTGCTGTACCTTGGGTCGGATCACTGTCCTCTGTAGGACTGTCCACTCTTTTAACATTTTTAAAACTTTCTTGTATAAGCTCAATAGGGCTAAAAATAGAGGAGGAGCAGGGGAAGCCGGGTGGGCACATACACACTCGCACACATGGACGCACATATTGAGGACTAAGCTTAGATTACTAATATTATTGACCCCTTCCTTTTCCAATTCTCTCCGTGCTAACTCGGGTTCTCTCTCTAATGATGGAGGGGGAAATGGAGAATCGGTACCTGATGGAGGCTTTGGTCATTTTTCAAAGAAGGAAGTTACCCCCGTTTCTATACAAAAGGACGCGGCACAGGGAAATGCTCTCAGAAGTCGCAATGGACGGCTGTCAGGTTGGGACAATATTTGTCAGTTTAAATATAAAAGCAAACACAACTCTATCTGCCCCCTTCCTCCTCCTCCCAATCCAGAGAAGGATGGGCATCAAAAGGTAAGTTCGTAATTTTCTAAAATTCAAGCTGATATTATTTGAAGGGGGAAAATAACTGGACATAGATTTGCTTTCCTTTTTTATCTGAAAAAATATAAAAATATGACGTCGTGAAAAGACACAGCAGGAAAGCTTCTGTTAACTGTATTGTTGTATAAGAAAAGGGAGAAGGAAAGGAAGGAAGGAAGGAAGGAAGGAAGGAAGGAAGGAAGGAAGGAAGGAAGGAAGGAAGGAAGGAAGGAAGGAAGGCACTGCCAAGTGAGACTTAAGATCTGGATAATTCGAGCTACCTCAATAAACAATAGCACTTTACTTATATACCGCTTCATAGTGCTTTGCAGCACTCTCTAAGCGGTTTACAGAGTTCAGCATATTGCCCCCAACAATCTGGGTCCTCATTTTACCGACCTCGGAAGGATGGAAGGCTGAGTCAACCTTGAGCCTAGTGAGATTTGAACAGCTGAACTGCTGAACTAGCAAACAAACAAGCAAACAAACAAACAAAAACTTATTCATTCATTCATTCATTCATTCAACATACAGGGAAGTTCTGTACAGCAGCCAGTTCGATTAAGATGTGTTCTAAAGGTGTTCCCTGTCGACATAGGTGGTTTTTCTTCCAACCATCTGTACCAAACTGTAGATCTGTACAGTCTGTGCAAGGCTGGGGGGGGTGGGGGTGGGGGTTGGGTTGAGGAGAGACAGAACAGAGAGATGGTCACAGCCCCACCGAGTTTTTAAACTAAAGACGAAAAAGACCCAAAATTATAATTCAAGGGAAGTAACGGACTATAATCCACTGCCTATATTTGGCCGTTTTAATAGAAAATGCATGGGTATGTATGTGTGTAAAAGGTACAATGGTACTGTATAGAGATAATGTTTGTAGATATAGTTCCATCAATATTTAGAAATCCTGTTTATCCTTTTGTTGCTCTATAAATACTATTACTTTTGAATGGAATCTGCAGAATATGAGAGAAAAAAATGGAAAAAATGTAAATCTGTCTTCTGCATTTTTATATATAATTATGACTGTTGGATGTAGATTTAACGTGGTCTTTCTGATTCTTTGTACCCTTCTTTTCTATCCACCAAGGACATTTCAGAGTTGAATCATGGTTGTTGTATTATTCCAATAGATTTTATTCCATTTTCAGAACAGTGCCACTTCTAAACCACTTGTTTTCTATATTCATATGTTCGTTATGGCCTTTTTTTGGTCTCCTGCTGCTGAGCATCACTCACCAGTTCAAAGATGGCCTGCCAATAGATTATACCCATTTAAAGGCCACTCATGAAGGAATTCCTATTGCTTAAACAACACTAAGTTGTTTATATGTGTGCGTTTTCCCCGCCCCGCCGAAGCACCTATTCTCTTTTATTTTAAGAGTTCGTCTTTACTCTTCCTCTGCCTTCTCATTCGGTGCTGTTTGCTGCCATCTACTGTCCGATTAAAGAACTCTTTCGGTTGCTTTCCGTGCTATATACAATGTTTAATTTCCCATTACAACTAATTTAATTAGACCAAATTTTTCATTTTCTACAGTTAATTTATTTTTGTCATGTAATGGATTAGGTGCGCCTTACACAGAATCTGTAAACGGGGCTGAAGAGAATTTCTACCTATTTAGTTAAGTCTATTTAGTTAAGGTTGTGTTACTGTGTTAAAGTGCGCTCAACTCACGGTTACAGAATATTTTTAAGTTGTGTGAAATATTTTTAGGGCTTTCAGAATGTATATGAAGATTTCAGATGGGATTTGGGTGTGTTTGTATCAGTTAAAAAGAATACCTTTTCTTAATTATGTAAGATAGTTTGCTTGATTGTTTCTGGTAAACTGATAAAAATAAGGTATTTTTGCCAATGTATCTGAAATTAAGAGGTCATATTAAAGATGAACATGTTCCATTTTCCAGCTGAAATAAGCAGTCTGCTATTACTTGTGTGTTCAAAATGTTACTAGGGTTAGGGAGGGCCCTAAGGTTTTAAGTATAAACCAAACCTGATTAATCATAGGCTATTGTGTAGTAGAAAACTCTCACACATAGACAGTTGGCCTAATATCACAACCAGACTATGTATAAACAGTTTATTTTCATGTCTCAGTTATATGCATTCTTCCAGTTAATATTTTAATAATTCTTCCATCTTCCAGGGTGATGGGTCTTAAATATGATACATAAATAAAATACAGAGTATGATTTTTGTGTGGATATTATTATAACAATATTAGCTTTTGTGATATAGGATTTCTGAGATACGTTTGTTTTAAAATACCTCTCACCACCCAAGATAGCCAAGTGATAAATACATTAGTTCCCCTCTTCAGAGAGCTGAAAAATCTTTGTTAAAATATTCTTTTTCAATATTTGGCATTTCCTTTTTTTGTAATCAAACATTTCCAAAAATGTGATGGCAGCTTGCTTATTTTGTTTTTGTTGCTTACCTTTACTCTAAACACTCCTTTCCTCTTCTAGTTAATTATTAGCTAAACCCTTTTGATAAAATAATGAAAGGCAGTTTTGCCATACTCTTTTTAAAATCCTCTGTGATACCATTAAAATATTATTATACATTACAGGGGAAGTCAGGAAAATTAAATAACTGAAAATTAAATTTGGTTATATGCTTGAAAAGAGGAAATTGAGAGGATAAGACAAAGTATTTGTGTGGGTGTTTGTGTGTAACCATGTGTGTGTATTATGTGTTGTATGCCTTTCAGTATGTTTTATAAATGCCCACAATATAAACATCAGTTAGAATTGTGGTAGGACAAAAGAAGCTCATTTCCTCTCTCTCTCTCTCTCTCTCTCTCTTGCTTAAAAGCAAATCTTTGGTTTATGGTACTAATTTGATTCTCCTGTCAAAGATCATACTGTTTGCTGAATTCCAACACTCTCTTCACAAAGTTAAAAATGTCCTTCCTTGCTTGCCATTTTATCTCTTATTGAAAATTTTCTGATTACTTGGATTTGCTTCAACAGTTTTTTTCTTTGCTTTTGCCACTAAGCAATTCCCTGGCATAGCATCTGACGCATAGAGAAATATTTGGGTGTAGCTTTTAATCCCCTCATTTATCTCCCCCCTCCCTTTTCCTGCTGCTTTCTAAAGTTGGATTTTGCTAAAGCAACAAGACAGGAAAGAACGGAGAGGAAACTGGGAGTGACAGAAACCTGGAGCACTTTTTCAGCAACAGAGCACCAGCTACACATTTCTGTAAATAAACCCTGTTCATCTTTATTAATTTTTCACATACCTTTTCACATACAGTATACAGCCTTAAACTGGTCAAGCCACCCAGAGTTATATGATTACAAGTTGGGTGGCAAATTATAATCAGGTAGTAGCTGCCTAGGCATTAAAATATTCTCAACTACCTACAGTATTAGATAATATACAAGGTAACATTAAATAAAATATAGCAATAATATGAGGGATTATTTTGGCCCCAAATATTGATTATTGAAAACTAATAGCTCACCATTACCACCACACACATATAACATGAAACATAGTACAGTATACAGCACATTTTCAAGTCATCTTCAGGTAACAATTTAGTATTTTAAAAGCTCTAAAATGAAAATACACCTATTACATTGAAAAGCAGTTATTACTTCCAGGATGTGGGGAGAATTTTCCCCATATTTGGGCAATAAATAGCTACTAGAGCAGCACAAGTCAATCAGTGGCTTAATTTTTGACTTTACCTATTTCCAAATTTAAAGTTTCAAACATTTTGCAGTATTTAAAATGTTCCATCTGAATTGTCAAATTTGAGTGAACTTTTCTCCAATACACACACAGGTTTGAAAAAGTCTGGGCTTTTCCCATTTTTATTGTATTTATTATGTATTTCCACTTTAGCCATTTTCCATTCCATAAACCACCCCCTCCCAGACCAATGCCTGCTCATGCACATCCACCCATCCACACTTTGTGCCCCAGTATCAGTTCTTAAGATGAAAAGTTCAGAAAGTAGCACATTTGCTCACTTAAGTAGCCAAATAGTCCATTCAGAGATTCTTGCTTATCTGTGAGATTTCCCTGTTTCTAAGCAAGGGTCTGAAGTGTTGTGCCGAATTTCAAATTAGTTATGGGAAGGGGAGTTGCTCAGATCTGCTTTTCTTACTCTTCTTCCTCCCAATTTTCTCCGTTTTTACACATCAGCAAAACACATCAAGTTAAAGTTAGGATCTACTCCATGCACAAAGGAAAGGGGGGGAAAAGAATCCTCAGGAACACAAATCAAAGACCAGGGCAGTGTGTGTGTTTGAGTGTGTGTAAGAGAGACAAAGAGAAAAGGAAAGAGAGTGCAAGAGCCTTGAACAAACAAACAAAATTACTCCCTTTGCCTGCAATTTCCTTCCATTCTAAAAGTTATATTATAGTAGTGTTGGGACCCTGTGGGTTTTTGTGCCATTAAAACCAAGGCTGGCAACAAACTAGATAGCAGTCCGGCATGCTTTGTGGTTCCTTAACCCTAGACAGAGAAAATTTGCATTGGTCATTCTGCAGGGATGGCATTGGCATTGCCATGTAAATCCGTTCTGGGAGCAATTGAGCCTGTGTGGTGGTGAATTATTATGAGCAGATTGCACATCTGTAATGGAGGGATGATAGAGAGGTAGCTTGGATTACAGTTTATTTTGTTCAAAAGTACACGACAAACTACTTCTGAAACTAAAATCCTATGGCATTTCTGGACCCCTACATAATTGGATAACTGCGTTCCTGTCTAACAGACAACAAGTGGTCAAAATAGGAAGTGCCATATCAAATCCTGCTCCTGTCAACAGTGGTGTCCCTCAAGGCAGTGTTCTAGGACCAACACTCTTCATACTCTACATAAACGATCTTTGTGATCATATTATAAGCAACTGCGTTCTCTTTGCTGATGATGTTAAACTATTTAACACCACCAACAATGTTGCTACCCTTCAAAAAGACCTTGACCATGTAGCAGAATGGTCAAACAACTGGCAACTTCAAATCTCAACCAACAAATGCTCTGTCTTACACATTGGCAAAAAAAATCAGAATACAAAATACAAACTTGGAGGAAACGAACTTGTAGATGACCCTCACTCTGTCAAAGACCTTGGAGTACTCATATCCAATGACCTAAGTGCTAGAGCCCATTGTAACAACATTGCCAAAAAGGCACTAAGAGTTGTTAATCTAATCTTGCGTAGCTTCTTCTCTGGCAACATTACATTACTAACCAGAGCATACAAAACATTTGTTAGACCAATTCTGGAATACAGCTCACCTGTCTGGAACCCGCACTGCATATCAGACATAAATACAGTCGAGAGAGTCCAGAAATATTTCACAAGAAGAGTCCTTCACTCCTCCGCTCACAACAAAATACCTTATTCCACCAGACTTGAAATACTGGGATTAGACAATTTACAACTAAGTCGCCTCCGATCTGATCTAAATGTAGTTCATAAAATCATATACCAAAATGTCCTTCCTGTTAATGACTACTTCAGCTTCAACCGCAACAATACACGAGCACGTAATAGATTCAAACTAAATGTAAAGCGCTCCAAACTCGACTGCAGAAAATACAACTTCAGCAACAGAGTGATCAATGCCTGGAATGCACTACCTGACTCTGTGGTTTCTTCCCCAAACCCCAAAAACTTTAACCTTAGACTGTCTACAGTCGACCTCTCCTCGTTTCTAAGAGGTCTGTAAGGGGCGTGCATAAGCGCACCAGCGTGCCTACCGTCCCTGTCCTACTGTCCAATTGTCCTCTTTTATCGTTACTTTTTACTTATGTTTATACAAATTACTACTATACATGTTTGACAAATAAATAAATAAAAAAAAGTGCAGGGGAATCCTGTGATAGGTAAAGAGAATCAGAAGTAGGGGTGAATGTGGAGTGTGTGTTTGCAGACTGGTGATGAAGATGCTTCGAAGTTTTGGAGAATAGCATACTGTAATGGCTATTCTTGAGGAAAGAGGAAAGATGAGATGGATGGATGGATGCATGGATGAATGGGTAAGGAGGGAGGAAGGGAGAGAGAGAGAATGGTGGCAAAATGATAGGCAGAGCAACTAGCATTTTACAATTTGGTACTATTTCATTGTCGAAGAAACTAGAGCATCTTTATAAGATTCCTTTAATTCACATTTGCATACGAAAGAAGTAGAAGGGGGAGGGAGAAGGGGCACATATCAGCCTTAAACTATCTGCCACAACCGCACCAAAGGCAGGGTAATTTTATAGCTGGAGGTCGAGGCTCGCCTGCCAAGTGTGAGAATTGGCGAGGCGAGGAGGAAGTCTAACGCCAAACTCCAGCCTTTGGGTCAACTTTTTCAGCCCCTTCATAGTTATCTTTTAAAAAGAGTTTTAAAGCAGGCCAACGAGCGAGTTTAATTTTATTCCCGAATTTACTGCAAACTCAAACGTGCGATAAAAATCCGGAATTTCCCCGTCGCCCCCTAAAGCGCATATCAACCACCGACACCTCTCACCCCGTGACTATCCCCTGCTTGCTTTAATAATTTCCACGTTCTGAGAAATTGTAACCCCCTCCCCCGGATTCCCGGTCGTACCTCCCGAGCCGTTTGCAGTTCTTGTTAGGGAGCTCTGTCCCGGCTCAGAAGGCGCGCCAAGGGATGCTCGCTAGAAAATTTTCCCTTCTCCAGGTCCAGCGACTGAGTGCTTGAACTGAATGTACACTACAGGCTCCCCATTGCCCCCACTTGAGCCCAAAGGTGTGTGGGGAGGAGGGAGATAACACACTTTCCCACCCTCCTCCTCCTCCAAATACTTATATGAAAGCCACCAAACTTTCCAAGTTGAAAATATTTCCCATGCTTTTCTCCTCCCTCTCCATGGTAGCAGTAAGGATAAGGTGTCGTTCTTCATATCTTTCACCTTTCTCGTGTTTGTTTGTTTATTACTCCCAAGAGAACTCCCAAATATCTCTTGGATTTATTTTTTCCTAGATAATGAGTATGTGATAAAGGAATGGGGGGTGGGGGGGGAGAAAGGGGAAAAGAGTGGTCTGTTTGTGTGTGGGGGCATTTCTGTTGTTTAAAGGTGCTTTCACTGGTTTGTTCTGCGGGGGGGGGGGGTTTCCCCTGTGCAGAGCTAACCCCTCTAGGGTGCTATTTCGCAGCCTCCGACTCCTGCTATTGGTCAGCGCGTGATCAGATGGTTCTCTTCCCTTATGTCCCTGGTTGGCACGCGACCACCCCCCTTCAGCTAAAACCCAATCTCCCATATACTGCTAATAGCTAAATCGCTTGGGCTACAAAACGCAACAAATCATAAAGAGCAAAGGAAAGAACAGGCGCTGTTATTCTGGTTGTTTTATATCATTATCATCATCACCATTTATTTCCAATGAGTTATTTTGTTAACTCTACTTTTCCGGTGAGCTTAGCCGGGGGTCAAGAACCAAGAACCGTTCCTGGGACAGCTCCCCTTATATTCCACGGGCTATGCGGATCCTTTAAGGCACTATCCTAGCACGTATGGAACTGGGGGCGGTGGGGTCCAGGAGAAAGGTTACCCGGGCGCACCTTACTACCAGCAAACCAACGGAGCTTACAACCGGAGTCCAACATGCGATTTTACTGGTTATTACAGGGAGAAAGAGACAGGCTGTTCTGTCTTGTTAGCGGTCACTCACTTGGGACTATTTAGAAAGGTATCTTTGGCACTCACACTCATCCGTGTGCGCGCGCACACACACTGCAATTGCTCTCAAACTGACACCCTCCTCCTCACCAATTTCAACTTATCTCGCACACCTCCCTCCCTCCCACACAATGACACACACCTGATACCCCGTGCCAATTCAACTTAAAATTCTGCAAACTCAGCCGGCTGAATGTCAGGAAGGCTTAAATATTTGAAGGGAGAGAACTACATTTTTAATGAAACTCAAGCATAATTGAATGCCTGCCTGAAGAGGAGTTGTAGATAGTTTTTCTTTCACCCTCCCACCCTCTTTGTCTCCAGGTGCCATAATTTCCATGAAAATTAATTTTAAAAATGATAAAAGAGGTAGCCGCAGCTCCTCCACTCATCTTTAGGTACAGGGGTGCTGATTCCAAAGGGAGGAGAAATTAAGGGAAATCAATAGAGAGAGATTTGGCTTAAGTTCTGGAATCTAAAGTAATTAGGGATGAAGGTGGGAAGAGAATATAGAAATAGTGAGGAGTCAGTGAGGAGACAGGAGACTAAACGCCACATAATGGAAAGAAACTTGGTCAGAGATGTCTGCCCAGTAGAAGAATGAAGAGAGAATAGGGTAGAATAAATTATTGACTTTGGACCTTAATTCTTTCCTAATGGAAATGTGGGAAGGAAGTGAATGGATAACTCTCTCAAAACAAAGCTTGCCAGTCTGCCATTGTACTCATACCTAAAAAATATATTTACCGTCTGTGCCATTACATCGCAGTGGCTCCTAGATCCTCAACTGTGTGAAGAAAGTATTCCTTTGTTTAAGTACCCCCCTCCATATTAAGTCACTTCCCATTCAGGAGCTTTTGAGAGACCCACAGCCCTTTGAATTGCAGCAGGTGAGGAATGCCTGGGATTTACTCCCAAGCAAGTGTCACATGGCAGCAATTTTAGTACCTGTGAACACTGCCCAGGAGGGCACTTTTGAGTTTGCAGGGAGAGAAAGCTGGAGGGGGTATTTGGGTGAGGAAGCAGTTCATTTAACACCACCACCCCCAACAAAACCAGAAAAGTACGCTTCTGAGTTACATACAACTGTTTTTCAAAACTTTTCCCCTCCCCTTGTTGAAAAATATAAACATGCAAAAAAACAAAACAGATCGTATGGTGCAGTGGCAAGTTTTCAAGCTGAGCTATCTGGGTGCCCAGTGAGACTCAGCCAGAGAGCAGGTGAACAATATCTAGGAAGTGTATCCCCCAACTTTTCAATTCAAATCGGGGTGCAGGATTATTCTGGAAAAAGTGGTATTCCCAAGTGCAAAGGGTAAAGCTACCCAGATAGGGGTGGATTTGATTTTTCCTTGTATTATGTAGAACAGGGTTAGGGTTTTGATCACTGAGAGTTGGGGACAAGAGAGAGGGCCACATGGCAAAGGGACACTACTGCAGGGAATGGGTCTCCCCCCCCCCGCGCGCACACACACACACACACAGCGTAGCACACTCTGCACTCTGGCAAGTAGCATAGCCATTGACATGCATATGTGAAACTCTAGGAAATGTTCAGTAGTACACACTTGTCGTCTTCTCCATCCCCACCAGATTCCTCTTTTGGGCCCAGTAGCAGGAGAGGGCGACAGACTTATTTATACAGGTCTTATATACAGACAGGTCTTATATACCAGACTCTGGAGCTGGAGAAAGAATTCCACTTTAACCTTACCTGACCAGGTGCCGTGACAGAGCGCCAGATAAAAATCTGGTTCCAGAACCGAAGGATGAAATGGAAAAAGGAAAACAAGCTCCTCAACTCCACTCAGCTAAGCACAGCAGAAGAGGAGAAACCAACTGAATGAAAGAGCAGAAGGGGGGGGGAGAGAGAATGAGAGCCCAAATGAATAAATGAATGGGGAAGAAAACAAAATGCCAACAGTTGGAGAGCTCCAGAAATGGCAAGCCCTCCTCTCCCCCCCCCCAAAAGGCACAACTGAGACACACATTTTTTGTAAAATATCTGAGACTGTATGGCAATGTTGTCCTTTTTGCAACCTCACTTGCATTGGATTATTGAATTTGTCCTATCATAACCAAGTTTCTAATCCAATTTATTTTCCCACCTCCCTTTGCCACAGATGCGTTTGTGGTTGTCTTTTTTTTCCATTTACCTTTGGGTGTCCTCAGGATTCTTGCTAATGCTTTAAGCAGAGGTGCTGCAATATGTGTCAGGTTTGGCATTATCTGATTGTCTTTATTTTGTAAAACAGAAGTGTCATGCACAATTTTACTTAAGTGTTTGCTTTTTTATATAAAATTAAATTAATCGAGGCCTGGGTTCTTTCCCATTTAAAGGTTTTAAGCAAAATTATATTAAAAAGGAACAATTGCAACCTTAAAAGTATGGTGGGTTTTTTGAAGTTTTTGTTTATTACAATGTGTACAGTGTTGTGTTTGTAGTTTGTGTTAGCTATGGAGATTTTAAAAGTCCCATAAAAACAAGAAAAAAATACATTGAGAAAAACACTTGCTATGTTCATAATTTAGGACATGTCTACCCTCTCCCCACATCCTTTCTGAGGAATATATCTATCTACATGAGGTGTGTGGTTGGTAATTTAAAAAAAACACCCTGCTTTTTAAAAAAAACCCACATTATTTTCTTAATCTGAATAAGCAAGCAATTCCTTAAACCTTACAGAAGTTAGAAGGTGAAATATATATTCAGACACCCACTTCCTCAGCCTAAACTTAAAGAGCTTTTCATCAAGAATATATTGGAGCTCACATTTAACTTTAATATGGATTTTTTTATTGTTTACAGCACAAGAGAGTTATGTGGGGAGCACAGCACATATATAATGTGCTGTGCTTTAATGTTTATGTGCTTTAATGTGCTTTAATGCTTATTATTATGTTTATTATGTTTATTAAATTATGCTTTAATGTGCTTTAATGTTTATATTGTATTTTTACTTGGCTGTTCACCGCCCTGAGTCCCCGGAGAAGGGCGGTATATAAATTTAACTATAAATAAATAAATAAATAAATAAATAATAAATCGAAGAAACAGGCACAATTCTCTTTTCCATTCTACATCTGCTAAAACATACATAATATTTTCATAGCCTTTCTCAAACATTGACTCAAGTTCCTGTTAGGTAAATCCTCCCAGTCCCATTCCAAATATCCTGTAACCAGCCTCAAAATTAAGTTAAAACATGAGACTGTGGACTATGAATGTTCTGTGCTCAAAATTAACAGAAAGGTATTAAATAACCAAATTTAAAATAAAATTCAAGTATTTTAAAAAGAGATCCTTAAATCTATTTTTCTCATATAATTCTGTCTTCCTTTCCCTTTCCCCTTCCCTTCCCTTCCTAACGAAGCTTAACTATTCTTTGCTATTACCCTTAGCAAGCTGTTAACAACTATACGTGGTTTGTTTGTTTTTACTATTTTATATTTTCTTATTTTTTAAAAAAGAGAAAAAAAGAGGTGAAAACCTGAAATAATTTCCTAATACTCTCTCATCCCAAATGCACAAGTATAAATGCATTGTTTCCTCCCCACCTCAAATCAGCCCAGATCTGATGAAATATGAAATAATCTACTCGGAAGTCTTGCAGCTGCAGAATGCTTATTCTTATTGCTACACTTTTTAGTAGCTGTGATTATTATGATTATATGCCAGTTTCAATATGGCTCATAATTTTCAATGAATTGCAAGCTGGGTTTTGTAAATTCTTGTAGGGTGGCAGAAAAATGGAAAAGAAAACCTATTAACATGGCTGGACAAAAGAAAAGCATTCCAAGTGTTAACCAATCTGACCCATCATTATAAGATTGACCACTACCAAGCATATTTAGTAATTTAAATGAAAGGTGAGGGCCCTCTTTATTTGAAACAGTTGCCTCAAGAGATTGCCAGTCCTACAATTTGCCATGCTAATTATTTGAAAAAACACAGATTTATTAATTTATTATTTATTATTTATTTGCATTTCTATGCCGCCCAACTCCGCAGGGACTCTGGGCGTGTCACGATGTGAATATTGCCAGTTGAGCACCTCTGCCATATTTCTAGGTTTACTGTATTTTCTAATCAGACATGTGATATGTTTTACTGCGCATGTGTGCATTCCAGGAGTCTCCTCCTTCCTTCTTCTCCTGTGAGCCTCGCCCGAGGCAGACGTGAATTCTTAGCTGAGAAAATGTAGCTTATTAAGGTTTATATTTTGTTACTTTTATACTAAAATAAATATTTTGTTAATTAGAATTAAATCTCGGTTTTATTTTCTAAGTAAGAATGACTTCAAGGAAGCAAGATCCTATATCACCTCTTGATGGGAATAATTTCCTATCCGTCAGGGCGGCTTACAGCAAATACAAACATAATCAATATAAAAAACATCTTAAAAAACAAAATTAAAAACACAATTTCAATTTAAAAAATGATTCAACCATCCATTCGTTCATGGGCCGATCTCACTAGTTCTTACAATAAGGTCATTGGCCCCAGGCCTGTCGAAAGAGCCAGGTCTTTACGGCTTTCCTGAAAGCCAGTAAGGTGGGGGGGGGGGGTAGTGCGGATCTCAGGGGGTAGTTGATTCCAGAGAGCCGGGGCCGCCACAGAGAAGGCTCTCGCCCGTGGGCCCTGCCAGCCGGCACTGTTTAGCTGATGGGACCCGAAGCAGACCAACCCTGGGATCTGATCGGTCGCTGGGAGGTAGGAGGCGGTCCCGAAGATACTCTGGCCCTGAGCCATATAGGGCTTTAAAGGTAACCACCAACACCTTGAATTGCGTCCAGAGACCAATGGGCAGCCAATGCAGCTCAACGCAGAATAGATGTAATGTGGGTGTATCTAGGCACACCCACAACAGCGCGCGCAGCTGCATTTTGGACCAGCTGTAGTCTCTGAACACTCTTCAGGGGTAGCCCCATGTAGAGCGCATTGCAATAATCAAGCCTTGAGGTGACAAGGGCATGAGTGGCCGTAAGAAGAGCCTCCCGATCCAAGTAGGGTTGCAATTGGTGCACCAGGCGAACCTGTGCAAAGGTCCCCCTAGCCACAGCAGTCAGATGTTGGTCTAATCTTAGCTGTGGATCTAGGAGGACACCCAAATTGAGAACCCGTTCTGAGGGGGTCAATTTCTCTCCCCCCAGAACCAAGGAAGGACAGATGACATAGTCCTTTGGAGGCAGTATCCACAGCCACTCGGTCTTGTCAGGGTTAAGTTTGAGCCTGTTGACTCCCATCCAGATCCTCACATCGTCCAGGCACCGGCACATCACGTCCACTGCTTCACTGAACTGACACGGGGTGGAGATATACAGCTGGGTATCATCAGCATATTGCTGGAACCTCACCCCGTGCGGTTGGATGATCTCACCCAGTGGTTTCATGTAGATGTTAAATAGGAGGGGAGAGAGGACCGAGCCCTGAGGCACCCCGCAAACGAGGGGTCTAGGGGTCGACCTCTGCCCTCCTGCCAACACCGACTGCGTTTGATCAGTGAGATAGGGCCTCCCACTCCCAACTCCCTTGATCGGTGCAGATAAAGTCAACATAAGATGAATCTTCCCATCTGTTATTTGCACTGGTATTGAACTGTAGGAATAATAGTAGGAATATGTCAGAGTTACGCAATAAATCAGAAGCTTCAGAAGATAACTGCATTTTGCTGATTCAAATAACTTCTTTATAAGTAGAATAAAACATTAACAATACCACACTTTGTTTCAGATCACATGTTGAGATGTTTTCACAGCAAGCTTTAATGGTGGACAGACTAAACCACGCCCTTCTTCTTGCTAAGTTTCTGGACATGCTCAATTAACACTTCAGCCCGATTGGCTGACTCAATCACATGGCTCTCCCAGTCATGAATATTCCAACACTCCTCCCTTCATTACTGGGAGAGACATCAAACCTATTGGATTTAAACATTTCCTATAATGGACGCCACCCAATGGTTTGGTCATCATGTCTGCTAAATTATCCTCTGAAGAACAATGATGTAAACGTATCAATTTTTCTTTTACAGCTTCCCTGACATTACAATACTTAATGTCCACATGTTTACTTCTGTTCTTCACTCTGTCACCTGTTGCCATTTTTATACAAGCAGCATTATCTTCATAAACAGTTACAGCTTCATTTACATTTACATTTAAATCTTGTAACAACTGTACATACCAAACTACTTCAGAACATAACTCAGACAATGCAATAAACTCTGCTTCTGCAGTTGAAATAGCAACCGTTGTTTGTTTTCTAGACTTCCAACCAATTAAAGCCCCTCCAAACATTATTACAATTCCAGAATTAGACTTTCTGGTTTTTACATCATTTGCATAATCACTATCAACATAACATTTCAATTTTAATTCTTCAGTGACCTTTATTTGAAGACCCAAATTCACAGTTCCCTTCAAATACCTGAGAATTCTTTTCACACCCATCCAATGCAACTTTGTAGGTGTAGCAGTAAAGCGACTTAAGATGCTCACTGCACAAGCTATGTCTGGTCTGGACCACTGTGACAGATATAACAAACTCCCTATTGCAGAGTGATATATCTCCTGATCACAGGCTTCACTTTTATCCTCACCCAAACTATTGTAAAAATCTGTGCTCATAGGTGTAGGAGCAATATTACAATCTTTCATGTTATACTTCTCTAATAATTGTTCAATTTTTCTCCTTTGACTGAGAATATAACCCTTTTCAGTTTTTTGTATCTCTACACCGAGATAATTCTTTATTTCTCCCAAATTCTTTAATTCAAATTTCTTTTCTAACTTATTAGCAAATTCTTCAACTTGTGATGCATCCTTTGCAATGAAACAAAGATCATCCACAAATGCTAATAGTAGACAATTCCCACCTTGTAACTTTCCAGTGTATATGCAACCATCAGCTTTGCAACTCTTGAACCCAAGACCTTTCAATGCAGTATCAAGACAGATATTCCAATTTCTGGCTGACTGCTTCAGCCCATAAATGGCCTTGTTCAATTTATACACCATGTTAGGCTTTTTATTTTCATACCCTGGCGCTTGAACCATATAAATTTCTTCCTCTAATTCAGCATTGAGAAATGCAGTGGTTATATCAAAATGCCAAATTCTATGCCTGTATGCTGATGCTAATGCCAGTGCTAGTCTTATGCTCTCAGCTTTTACAGTTGGCGCGAACACCTCATCATAGTGCACATTCTTTAATTGAGAAAAACCTTGTGCCACCAATCTTGCCTTATACTGTACTTCATTATTGGGTAATACCTTTTTCTTGTATACCCACTTACATCCTACAGCTTTCGTACCCTGTGGCAAAGTCATAGATGTGAACACTTCATGATCTCCCATGGATTTCATCTCTTTATCCATGGCTTCCTTCCACTTTTCTTGTTCAACTTTTGGTAATGCCAATACTTCCTTATAGTTTCTTGGCTCATACCACACATTACACACTTTAACTTTACTGGCAGAATACCTGTCTGGCGGAACCCCTCTGTTCCTACGCTCTGACCTACGTGGCATTGCCTGTACTTGTGTTTCAAGCTTTTCTGGCTTCATATCTTGTTCAGACTCTCCTCCCTGAACATAGACACCTTCAGTAAATGATTCACCATCATTAAATGAGTTATTGTCACTAAGTGGATCACCGTCGCTAAGTGGATCACCGTCGCTAAGTGAGACATTTTCAGAATTTGCATCAATTCTGTTCCAATTTTGTTCTGCAAAACTAGCAGATCTTGAAATCACTATCCTTTTACTTCCATCGCTAAAGCGATACCCTTTTGAGCCTGGCTCATAGCCCACAAATCTGAGCTTTCTAGCCTTTTGTTGTCCCTTTCTTCTGATTGCCTTTGGAATATGTACCCAGGCAGTACTTCCAAATATTTTTAAATGTGCTAGAGAAGGCTTTCTCCCATATAGCATTGCATATGGAGTATTATTGATGGATGAACTCCACAACCTATTTACTAAATAATTGGCAGTCAGTATGGCTTCACCCCAATATGACCTGCTCATACCAGAATCCTCCAGTAATGAGTCTTTCATTGTTTGCAAAACACCATTCCTCCTTTCAGCCACTCCGTTCTCCCCCGGTGTGTAAGGATTTGTGCGCCTGTGTCTTATTCCCAATTGTCTCAACCATTGTTGAAAATTTGTTGACATTAATTCAGAACCTCTGTCAGTTTGCAACTGACATACCTGTTGTTTGTACCTTCTCTCTACAAAACTTAACCATTGCTTAAATTGCTGTAGCACCTCTGTTTTACTCTTAAGTAAGTAGCAAAACCCAAACCTGCTGTAGTCATCCACAATGACCAGCGCATACTTTGCTCCTCCCAAACTGGCTTGCATAGGCCCAATTAAATCAGCATGCACCAGTTCTAGAGCTCTTGTGGTTTGTCTTGTGCTAAACTTGCTCACTGGGAATGCTTTGGATTTCGATGCTTTGCATACTGCACAATCCAAATATGCCTTACATCCCTTCAAATCTAATCCTTCTGCAAATTCTTTCATTTGTTGAACAACCTTAAAATTAGCATGACCAAGTCGTCTGTGCAGAAGATGAACACATGAATTATGTTCTGCTACATTTTTAAATATCTGGGAACAATGTGGGACCTTTTGTCCCTGCAATACATAAAGATTATCCTCTTTTATGCCCTGTGCACAAACATTCCCATTTCTTTGGATGATACACTTCCCATTAACAAATGTGGTTTCATAACCTTGCTTGTCTAAACTAGACACACTTAACAAATTATGCTCCATTTCAGGTACACATAACACATCAGTAAACCTGGATTCCAAATATGGAATTTGCACATCGCCTCTTCCAATGATTTTAGCCTTTTGACCATTGGCTAAGGCCACTTCTTCATTGTTTCCTGGAAAAAATCTGGAAAATAAGTCAGAATTATTAACAATTGTTTGACTAGCCCCACTGTCAATCAACCATTTGTCTCTATTGTTATTATAACAAACTTTTGCAACTGCAATCTGTCCTTGCAAATAATGTCTCTTGTCTTGCATATTTCTTCTCTGTGCACAGCTTTTCTGCAGATGATTGGTTTCTCCACAAATGAAACACGCTTTCTTATCTTGCTTGCAGAATTGTGGCTGTGTAACTTGATCTCTCCTGCCTCTGCTCTCCTCATCTCTGCAGACACCTCGGCTGTTGCTAGAGATAGGCAGCCTGTGGAAAATTTTGCTGGAGACTTGCTGTAAGTTTCCACTGTACTCCTTGTTGAGCCCCCGCCTGTGGAATTTTCCATCAGCATGGCTGAAAAGCCTTTTCTCATATTCATTCAATAAACACGATTTCAAAGCCTCCAAATTCAAATCTGCTTCTGGCTTACTTTCAAAAATAGCTGATACAGTCTCCCAGCTCTGATCCAAACTGTTTAACACTAATAAAACTTTTTGGGACTCTGGAAACTTTACTCCACGTTGCTCCAATTCTAGAAAATTAGACTGCATTTTCATTAAATGATCTTCCATAGAATCTCCTGTCTGCAAACTCATTCTGAAAAGCTTTCTTGAAAGTTGGACCACATTACACGCAGAAACATTGACATGTACTGCTCTCAATTTCTGCCATATTTCTTTTGCAGACTTTAATTCAGCTACATTTAAGAATTGATCATCCCCCAGACTTAAAAGAAGATAAGCCATAGCTTTGTCATGAGCCTTTTGATCTGCTGCTCCAAGCACTTGCGGGGGGTCTGCTACTATGTCCCATAATTCTTTTGCTTTCAAAAAACATTCCATTTTTGCAGCCCAAATTAAATAATTTTTCTTCCCCAATTTAGGTATTGGACTGTCTTTAAATTCCATAGCAGCAGCCATCCTGCTTTATTTTTCTTGTCTGCCTGTTCCTTTAACAACACAGACAGCTTCTTATCAGCTTTAAATTACAATGCAGTTTTAACTTTACTTCTTGAGCGATTCCTGGGCCCATAACCTGTCAGAGTTACGCAATAAATCAGAAGCTTCAGAAGATAACTGCATTTTGCTGATTCAAATAACTTCTTTATAAGTAGAATAAAACATTAACAATACCACACTTTGTTTCAGATCACATGTTGAGATGTTTTCACAGCAAGCTTTAATGGTGGACAGACTAAACCACGCCCTTCTTCTTGCTAAGTTTCTGGACATGCTCAATTAACACTTCAGCCCGATTGGCTGACTCAATCACATGGCTCTCCCAGTCATGAATATTCCAACAGAATAATACTGTGATAATAATAGTGCAAAAATGTTCAAGCAGTAGTTTTGATGCTGATAGTGACACCTAAGTAGGAGATGCAAATAAAGGAGAACTGTCTGCTTGATTTTCATCCAAATAAATTTTGCTGTGCATATCCCTTTCTAATATCAAAGCATAAACTGCACTGAAATTTACTATTAAACAACTATTATTCATAATAGTAATAACAATTCTATGGTGCATATACTATGACAAGAAAATTTCTTTTCCGCATTAGAAAAGCATGATCTCCTCAGGAAGAAAGAGAAAGTAGAGAAACAAAGATGGAAACTACACGTTTGGTGGGGAAATAGTTTATTTCTAGAAAAGTCAGGACACAAAAACTGAGCGCTTCACTACTTAAAAAAAAGGTGAGTGAGGTAACCTCCCTGTCGGCTATTTTTTCATTTGCCCAGGAAGTGGCGCACAAGGTCAAAAAGGAGCAATCTGTGCTCGCTGTTTCCTCCCCTTTCTTTCCTCCCTCCCTCCCTCCTCTGGAAGCCGCGCATTGACATGGGCTTAACGATTCCCAGATAGTCATTATTTGTAACCATAGAGTATGAATTGCCTCTTGAGGTCATCCGTGAGACTTTACGACTGGTCAACAAAAGTATGATTCCCAAACGCACCCCCCTAACCCCCATATTTGGCCTCATACATAGCAAAAACGAAGTACAGTGCATCGCTATAACTCATTAATACATCATAAATCCTCAAGCACAGGGGCTATAACCACGAACCCCACAAATCAAGCCCTCCAAAATACAAACCCAAATGAGTTTTTACTTTGTACATTCGTTCTCAGGACGCTATCCTAATGCCCCAGACTATCAGCTGTTAAATTATGGGGCCGGCAGTTCCATGGACGGATCCTATAGAGATCCAGGCAACATGCACGCCGGCTCTTACGGGGGATACAACTACAACGGAATGGATCTGAGCATCAGCCGATCAGCCACCTCCTCCTCCAGTCAATTTGGAGCGGTTGGGGAGAGCTCTCGCGTCTTTTCTGCCCAGGCAGCGCCCGAAAGCAGGTTAAGAGAGGCGTTCAGCTGCTCCTTGTCCTCTCCAGAATCCCTCCCTTGCACCAGCAGCACCAGTAGTGGCGGCGTCAACGAAAGCCGTGGAGGCAAGACAGCCGGGTCCTCCCCCGCCGACCAAGTAGCTTCTATCGGCGCAGTTAGCGCCACCGCGTTTGCAGAAATAGACGAAACCAGCGCGTCCTCGGGAACCGGAGAGAGCGGTTCCCAAGTCAACAACAACGGCGCCCGAGCTCAGACGGTGCCGATCGCCACCTCCACGCCGGCCACGGAAGGACAAAGCCCGCAGATATTCCCCTGGATGCGAAAGTTTCACATTAGCCACGGTACAAACTTGCTCCTTTTAAATTTGGTTGGGGGTGATCCATGGGATGCGTGCCTGCGCCTGTCCGTCTGTTTGCCTCTCTCTGGATCTGTGTGTGTGTGTGTGTGCGCGCACACACACACACACACACATAGAGCGCAGGATTTTGGCAGGGCATATTTGCTTTGGGCGATGAGAAGGAATTCAATCGCGTCTTGAAACCACTTTCCTATCTCCTCTAGATTCCCTTTTCTGTTTGCTTTCAGTTTGTTTCTTTCTCTATAGTATTCAACTCTTAGACAGTGTTTCTTCTCTTTCAAAACAAAAACAAAAACAACAACAACAAAAATCCAGGTTCCCTCCGTTTTTTAAAAATAGAGTTTTTATCAGTATGGCAAAAGTCATGCGATAAAGTAATATATATATAGTAACAATATTGAAGATAACAATAGTAAGAATAGCGCTCGTAATAGCCTCGTACCAGGAGAGCGAAGGGTGGTACATGTTTGAAAGTAGTAGGAATTGGGAAGAGACAAGGAAAGAAATGGGAAAGATAAGGCGAGGGGTAAAAAAAAAGAAATGCTGTTTGGAGCACAGACGGGTCTGCCAACCGCCGCTGCCTCCCACTCCGCCCCACATTTCCCCATCCGCAGGGGCGAAATGCGACTGTGACCGCGACTCTATGCTTCTCGCTTCGCCCAGCTCTTCGCCTGGGGCGTGTTTGTAAGACTACCAAGGAGGAAACAGTTGAATGCGCGGTCTCTCTTTCTGTGCCTGTGATCTAAAAAGAGAAACCAGGCCAACAGAAGGCAATTTTTCCCATATCTTGTTATTATCATTCAGATATGACCGGACCGAATGGCAAACGAGCCCGAACGGCATATACTCTCTACCAGACCTTGGAGCTGGAGAAGGAGTTTCACTTTAACCGCTACCTCACCCGCAGAAGGCGAATAGAAATAGCCCACAAATCTGGTTCCAAAACAGGCGACTGAAGTGGAAGAAAGATAACAAACTCAGAAGTATGAACTTAGCATCTGGTGGCAGTGCTTTTCAGCCATAAATTATATCAAGCAGGAATATAAGAAATAAGAAGGAGGGGCAGGAAATAAAGTTTAAAACAAGCAAGCAAACGAAAAGCAACATCCAGCTTTGTTTTTGTTAAGTTTGGAGTACTGTAAAATGAAGCACTTTCCATTCAGAATGCTGTTGATTTATTATTATGGTTCCTCGTACAGTCAGTCAGTTGTTTGGACTGGATTTGGCATTTATATCCACCTATTGAGATGATGATGATGATGATGATGATGATGATGATGATGATGATGATGATGATGATGATAAGCACCTTAGGTGCAATCCCAAAACTGGAGCACCACTTGAATACCATCTGCATTGACAAATTCACCACCAGTCAATTGCAAAAGGCAGCTTTACTTGGAACAGCTTACATCCTGCAAGGATACCTCTAACACCATCAAACATCAACATCTGCCTATTTCAAGTCCTTGGGAAGGGCTCAATAAGATGGATAAAAATGCCAAATCCAGTCTGAACATCTGGCTGACTGTAATATCCCAACATCTGCCTATCCCAGGTCCTTGGGAAGGACCATATGATAATATAGAGAAAGTAATAGAAAATGAAGAAGTTAAAGTGTTCTGGGACTTTAGAATTCAAATCGACAGACACCTGCCACATAGCACCCCAGACGTAACAATTGTTAATAAGAAAGACAAAAAAGTCTGAATAGTGGACTCGAGACAGCAGTATAGAAGAGAAAGAACATACAAAGACCTGCAAATAGAAATAGAAGGACTGTGGCAAAAGAAAGCAAAGGTAGTACCAATACTCATAGGTGCCTTGGGTGCAATCCCAAAACAACTGGAGCACCACTTGAACACCATCAGCATTGACAAAATCACCAGTCAATTGCAAAAGGCAGCTTTACTCGGAACAGCTTACATCCTGCAACAATACCTTTAAGACCATCAAACATCAACATCTGCCTATCCCAGGTCCATTGGAAAGGACTGGATAGATGGATAAAATGCCAAATCCAGTCTGAACATCTGGCTGGCAATAACAACAACAACAATAATAATAATAATTTTTAAAAAACCAATTTCTGTGAGTACTATTATTCCATCATTGTGTCCTTCGCTGCAATCATAACCTTTAAATTAAAAGATAAAATCCAGAGGCTTCTTTAATGCTTTAGATGTTCTAAATGTTTGTGTCAGTGCTATAATGATGCTTTCTGAAAGAAGTTAGCATGTTTTCTTTTTTCTTTCTTTTAATGTGTGCTTTTTAAATGTTATAACTTATTTATAAGCTAGTACGGGGAAGGATGAGTTCTTAAAAGTTCACAACATTGTGGGGAATTTTACCTCTTTTCCTTCTACTCAAGTATGGGGGCTTCTGCAGTTCAGTAGCAGGGGAAAAAAAGAAAATAAAATAAAAAACCATCAACCACAACAAACACTTTTTTAAAAAAAGTGTATATCTCTCTATATAAGCTCATGTATCTATCTGTCTTTGAAATTGTCAAGTCTGTGAGTTTACACCTGGCTTTGTTTTTATCCTAGGCCAGTCCCGAAACTTTTTTTTAAATAAATGTGAGTGAAGTTCACTTTAAAAGGATATATGATTGGACCAACCATAGTATGTTTAAAATGTTTGTAAATACTAGAAATATTTCCAAGATGATTAATAGGAAGTTTTAGTGGGCAGGGTGAATTCAGTGTTCTGTGTGTCTGAAATGGCATTCGTCATGTCTAACTGCCTGTTCCCATCCTTGCCAAGACACTGTTCGCTGTTCTGTTCACTGTTTGTATTGGTTTGTTGCCTTAACTTGAAGTCAAATAAACATTTCTCCTGGCCAGAAAAATAGTGCCCTTCTTTGCATTTCTTTATTCCACAATATTCACAAGTCGTAGCATTAAAGTTACTCAACAGAAAAATCTGCATTTTAAAAAGACACCCAGAGAGAAAGTGTATTCTCTTCCCAGCTGCCAGGTTCTCCTCAGGGGGTCTTTGTCCCTCTCCCACTTCCTTAAAAACTCTACTGAGCCAAGGATACAAAATCATCCCCTGTAAGTGGTATTAGGTACTGAACTAGCACAACTCAGAAAGAAAGACTAGAAAACAGTGGTTTAGTTCTCAAAACTTCTTTTCCTTCCTTAGACTAAGACTCTGACCACTTTTTGCAACATCAAAAAACACTGGAGGGAGAGTACAACAGATTAGAACTGGAACTACAGAAAAAACCACAAGAAAAGAAGCTCAAAAATCAAATGGAAATAATAAAACACAAACTGAGCTTACTTGAAAAAGAAGAACTGGCACGAAAAATTAAGAGTATAAAACAAAATTTCTTTGAAAATGCTAATAAACCATGAAGATGGTTGGCATATAAACTAAAAAAGAAAAAAGAAAAAAAGATACAAAGTTTGACAGACAAGAAAGATACACTACAGCATCAAAGTGACAGCAAAAAAATTTAATTCAGAACTACTATGAAAATCTGTATGACCAAGAGGAACTATCGGAGGATACAATAAAATGGTACCTAGAAGAGGCCAGGTTGCTTAAAGTCCCTGAAGAAATAAGATGATCTACATTAAACGAAAGGATAACAATGTTTGAATTAACAGAGGCAATTAAGAGACAGAAGAATAATAAAACACCAGGACCAGATGGCCTACCGGCAGAATTCTATAAACAGCTACAAGATTCCCTGGGGCTATTAATGCTGGAACTTTACAATGAAGTCTTGTTAGAAGCTAAAATACCAAAATCCTGGATGGAAGCAAATATCACCCTCATACCAAAAGAAGACACAGATTTATCGCAGATTAAAAACTATAGACCTATCTCACTTGTTAAATGTGGACTACAAAATCTACACATCAATAATAGCTGAAAGATTGAAGAGATTCCTGAATGAATTTATACATTTAGACCAGAATGGTTTCCTGCCGAATAGACAAATTAAAAACAACATGAGAATAATTTTGAACACATTGGAATATTATGAAGCACACCCGGAAAAACAAATGGCGCTGATGTTTCTAGACGCACAGAAAGCATTTGATAATGTAAACTGGCAATTCATGATACTGCAGCTAAAATATATGGAATTTGGGGGGGAAATTGTCAATATGATCAATGGGGACAAAACAGAGAATACTAATATTAAAAGAGGCACAAGACAAGGATGTCCATTGTCCCCCTTACTATTTATTCTGACTCTGGAAGTGTTAAATAGAAACATCCACCAAGATATAGAAATAAAAGGCATGGAGATAAAAAAAGAAAAATACAAACTACAAGCCTTTGCAGATGATTTGGTTTTCATCATAGAAGAACTGCAAGAAACGGGACCCAAATTAATAAAAAAAATAGAAGACTATGGTGATGTTGCAGGATTGAAAATAAATAAAGAGAAAACTAAAATCTTAGTTAAGAATCTTACAGATAAACAGAAAAAAGACCTAATGGGAAAGATAGACATTCAGATAGGTAGATTCCCAAATATTTTACTATTTTTACTATCAGCGAGTTGCGTTGTTGTAGAATGAATCAGGACACTAAGCAAGCACTTGTACAGAAGGAAAGGTTTATTGATATGCGCAGGTTCAAAGCAAATGCAAAGGCCTGAACCCTGAATACTAGACAGGACCAGATTCTTATACCCTGGATTACGTATGTATTTCCTATGCCCATTTATGGTATACAATGAGGCAAACTTATCTTAAAATAATATAAGGAACTGGGAACAGACAGTTAAGCATATAAGACATATTAGCACAGATGTTTCCCAACTGTGGTTTATCCTTGACATTTGTTTTTGAGGAACAATACAACGGTTCACATAATACTGTAGACATAGCAAAACTCTTTCTCATGGTCAGCATATCTAGAAAGGATACATATATTAATTAGGGCTGACAGGGCAGTTCCTTTCTGCAGAACTAATGGATATTGAGATACGTGTTTACTTGGCTTGCCTTGTAACATTGTCCAGACTTTGTCAGGCCTGGTTTTGGGGCATAATTGATTGTAGCCCCTACTTTAGTCCCCCCTTTGTAACTCTGAATCACTAGACAGAAGAGTTACATACTCAGGTTCCTGATGGAGTGATTGGCGTAAGCCTTCATATTCCCACATAGCCATTACCTGGGCAGTTGCCTTTCGTTCGGCTAAGAGAGATAAACTGTTAGTAATAGCTTTGACTAATATTGGCAAAACACAGGGAAGAATAATACAACCAGCAGCTATAAGTCCTATTAAGGCTACAATTGCTTGTAGGCCAGGGAGCTTAGGAAACCACTGGCCAAAAATATCTTTCAGATTCAGGCCTTTCCAGGTTTGAACTGGAACATGAGCAATTTTAACCATTTTATTAGTAATTTCCTGGATAACATGTCCACTGTCATCTATTTCAACACAACAATTAGAAAGATTAAATTTCCCACATACACCTCCTTCTTTGGCTAATAGGTAATCTAAAGCTAAGCGATTTTGCATGATATACGTGCGGGATTTAACTCCCTCCACAGCTAATTTTGTTAAGCCTAACACCGTTTCATTAGTAATTATTTCAATAACAGCCTGCAATCTAATTAGACGGTTCAACATGTAGATAGGGGTTCTATAACCATAGGTACCATCTTCGGCCCAAGTAGCGGGACCATAGACTTGAATAATTCTCTCTGGGGGCCATTCATCATCTTTCCAGGTACCTATTTTTAGGTTGTCAATTATGGAAGTATCTATGGCCCGTTCAGTACGAATGTTTCCCACTTCATCATATACAGGGATACCTAATATCTGTCGATGGCGAAGAGGCAAAAGGAAAAAGCCAGGTCTGATAAGACCCAAAACACAGGAACCACACCAATTAGAAGGCAATTGGCTATATGCATATTTACCACAAATCCAATACATACCATCTGGAGCTAACCATTTCTTGGAATAATTCTGAGGATCCAAAATATATTGTTTTAATAGGTTTACGGATTCCAGGGCTTTTGCTTCCCAGGGTGGTATTTGACCCTTACCTGACCACCATTGACCATTATTCCAGGCAGATAGACATCTGAGAGCTCCTACCTGTTGGCATCCAGTGGTATGGTTCCGGGTATAGCATACCGACCCAACTAAATTGGAAGTTAAAGCCCAATTCCCATCTTTACCTAGTGTAGCAGTAAGGTTACCTACTTTCTCCATTTCAAGCACTGTAGTATAGTTCAGCTCCTGGGCTTCCCAAGGCCATTTTTCTCCCATATTGGTTCCTCCACATACAAAGCAACTGCTTACGTTTAAAATGTTTGCTACATTTTCAGCTAGCTCCACAAAGGTATTTACCACCTTTGAGGGTAATTCCTGAAGGTTAAGTTTTTCTATCTCTTGATAATAGGACCAAAACAGACTTTTCTTACGTCCTATGGAGGTAGTTTTGGTGGTTACTTCTAATTCTAGCAGCGTCCCGGGATCAGATCCCTTCCCGTCTATTTGAAGTCCCATAACAATGGGCTGAAAAGTGCTTTTCGGGGTGAGAGATAGTAAAACAGGATTACATTCTCCTTTGTTACAGTTAGTATTAGTGGTTCCTTTTGTTAAGGCTATTTGATGGGGCCCTGTAGGTCCTTTCATCCAGGTTGCAAAAGCAACACAAGTCCAATAGGGACAATAATTGAATTCTATATTTTGACATTCAGCACTACGAGGACCATTTCTTTCTAGACACATATATTTATCATTGAACGTATAGGTGCGCTCCCAAGCTAAACCTCCACACCCTCCTCTGGGAAAGCAAGCTCTGTTTATGATTGCGCAGACATCAAATTTTAAGGTAACCTGCTGATTTAGAGTGGGAGTTACTAGTCTAGCAATTTCTTCCTTTCTTCCACAAGTTTTGTGTCGGAGAATAACTTGGTAATTTGTTACTCTCGTAGCTTGTTTTGGATCATAACATTGGATTCCCTGGGAACCATTACATTGCTTATATGATGTCCCATTAAGTGTGCAATCCAAAAGGTCAAATTGTGTACAGGTGGGAGGAACTGATGTATGATACACCAAGGTATGAGTAATAATGTTCCCTGTCATAGTAACATGGATGCATTGTTGACATTGTATGTGATTGACAATTTCCCCTAGGATTCGTTTGCGCCTTATTCGTGTCAGGGAAGGGGTTATAGAAGAGTTAGAGGCATAAGGTAGGGTATTAGTTTCACGACCAGTTCTGCGCTTACCTTTTTTACGTCTGGGTTTTGATTCTTTTATTGTATGACCAAATTCTAAGTCCATCTCAGGGATAGAGCGGATAAGACAAATTCCTTCCCAACCTGGTTTTAACTGGTTAATATATGTTATACGGTTCCAACCCCAAAATAAAGGATTACCACAATCTAATCTAACAGGGGGTGGTAGACCTCTATATGGGGCTTGTGCACACATGCCTTTTCGCAAGATGTATCCTACAAATTGACATACCTCTGGATTCACTGACTGCCTAGTAAGGCATGTTTCCTTAACAATTGTATCAAAAGCTTGAGGGAATTGACAGGGATGTGGTAATATTCCTATCCACATTCAGGTTGTAATGTAAGAGGAGGGTGGCCTTCACATTCCTGTCCTTGTCCCACAGTGTAAGATTGGCTGATGTGAGGCCTGTCACCTGGGAGACTCCATTGTCCCAAATTGCTAATACATACACTATTTCCTAGCACATGATTGTTGCTTATAAAAAACAGTACAATTATGGTCATCCAAAGAGGGTCCATCTTCATCCTTTCTTCACCCGTGCGTAAAGAGCCAGCTTCCAGGAGTGGCCCAGCAGGGGTATATGTTCACCACTGTACGAAGAAAACCTATTGCCGGTAAGGTTTTTGCAGAGTGGCCTTGTAGTAAAAGAAAGTTCCTATGTTAGAGAAAGTTCTGTCTGTGGTGGAGATTAACACATATAATGTTACCTGCAGCAAAGCATCAAAGCGGAAAGTCCTGATCGTCTTAGTTTCTTGGTCTGAGCTTCATAGGATGGGTTCTCTGCAGGATAAGTCTCTGCTCATCTGCGGCCTTCTTGACTCGTGTCCAATGGATCCACGATTTAGATTCAGCAATCTTGATAGCTAGTGGAGATGACATGATTACAACATAGGGCCCCTTCCACCGCCCCACTAATTGTTCCTTCTTCCAATGTTTAACCCATACCCGATCCCCTGGCATGAAGCTATGACATTTAGTAACTAATCTTGGAGGGGATTGCTCCAGTACATAGTTTTTCAGTTTCTCAACTTGTTTGTTTAATTCCTGTACCATTTCCATAGTCCATACTCCCCCCTTGTGGCCTAAATCGGGCCATCCTGCTAGATGTCGTCTGAGTAAAGTAGGAGGTCGCCCAAACATGAGTTCATATGGTGATAAGTTATGTTTCCTCTTTGGAGCACTTCTAATGGCATATAGAGCCAGAGGAAGAGCATCAGGCCATTTTAAGTGTGTTTCTGTACATATTTTGGTAATCCTCTCCTTTAGGGTGCGGTGCAATCTTTCACATGGGGCCGCGGATTGGGGGTGAAATGCCGAATGAAACCGCCAATGTACCCCAAGTGCCTTCGCCAAGGCCTGATTAATATGATGCACGAATTCAGGACCATTGTCAGATGAAATATAGGAAGGGCAACCATAACGTGGGATGAGGTCTTTCAACAACACCCTAGTTACCTCACGAGCCTTCTTAGTTTTAGTGGGATAAGCCTCCGGCCATCCAGTATATAAATCAACAATAACTAACATTGCATTGTAAAATCCACATCTAGGCATATCTGTAAAGTCCACCATCACAGTATCCATTGGATAATATGAGACAGGTATTGTTCCAGGGGGCAATAGAGGTCCTTGCCTGGGGTTCACTTTAGCACAGGTAACACATTGCGAGACTACCTTAGCAACAATTCCAGCTAGACCATCAATATAATAATCACGAGCTAATGCTGTTTCAAGTGCCGACTTCCCCATATGTGTTGCAGTATGTGAGGATTGCACTAACTGCCAAGTCACTGAATAAGGGACATAAATTCGCTTGTCTGGAAGAATATACCACCCCTCTTTTACTATAGCTTTAAGGTCATTCACTGCCTTTGCACATTCAGATCGAGAATATGACGGTTTGATACTTGGTGGTATTACCCCTAAATCCATAGCCACATGAATAGAAAGATCTGGTAATGGTTTATCAAATCTGAGTGCTGCAGCTCGTGCTTCAGAGTTGGCAGCCCTATTTCCTAAGACAACTCTATCATCTCCACGTTGATGTCCTTTGCAATGCATCACAGCTACTTTCTTTGGTTTTTGAACTGCATCAATTAATCGTTGAATTAAATGTCCATGCTGGATATATTTCCCTGCGGAGTCTCTGAAACCTCGTTCTTTATATACTGCACCATGTGCATGCAATGTCAAGAAAGCATATTTACTATCTGTCCACACGTTCAACTTCTCCCCAGAAGCCCTTTCCAGGGCCCTAAGTAATGCCCATAATTCAGCCACCTGGGCACTGACACCTTTGCCAAGAGATCCACTTTCTATGACCTTATCATCATCTACAATTGCATATCCAGCTACTCGCATCCCATCATGAATGTAACTAGAACCATCTGTGTACCAATAATAATCTGCATTCGATAAAGGCATATCTGTCAAATCTGGTCGAGTAGAATACACACTTTCTAATACCTGCAAGCAATCGTGTTGCAAATCCACATCTATGGGTAGAAGGGTAGCAGGATTCAGTTTATTTGAAACAATTAAGGTAACGTGAGGATTTTCTATCAACATTGCCTGATATTTCACCAATCGTTGGCTGCTAATCCACAAATGTCCTTTCTGATCTAAAATAGCTTGGACAGCATGAGGAGTATGTACATTAACAGGGCAAGAAAAGGTAAGCTTGTTACAATCCTGCAACAATTCAGCAATAGCAGCTAGAGCCTTGAGACAATGTGGCCAACCTTGAGCTACCCCATCTAGCTGTTTAGAGAGGTAGGCAACAGGTTGCTGCCATTTACCAAGCTGCTGAGTCAAAACTCCTAAAGCCATATTCAATTTTGTGTCCACATACAAATTAAAAGGTTTGTCTAAATTCGGCAGAGCTAAGGCTGGTGCTTGTATTAAAGCTTTCTTAATCTCTACAAATGCATGCTGCTGCTCCTTCGTCCACACAAAAGGATCTGCATTGCCTCCCTTAGTTGAAGCATATAAGGGGGCAGCCATCAAGGCAAAATTGGGAATCCATATACGACAAAAGCCAGCCAAGCCTAAAAATCCTCTGAGCTGTCTCCTGTTAGTAGGTGCTGCAATGGCTAAGACTGCCTCTTTCCGCTCAGGTCCTAAAGCCCTCCGTCCGTGTTCAATATCATATCCTAAATATCGCACACATTTCTGCACCAATTGTGCCTTCTTTTTAGAGACACGATATCCACACTCTAACAACAATACAAACAGTGCCTTTGTATTCTCCCAACAAGTGTCTTCTGTCTGTCCAGTTACTAACACATCATCTACATATTGCAGCAAAGTATCCCCTTGCTGTATGGGTACATAGTATAATAAATCTCGACCTAGGGCCGTCCCAAACAATGTCGGTGAATTCTTAAAACCTTGTGGAAGGCGGGTCCAGGTATATTGCATTTTTGTGCCAGTAATTGGACTTTCCCATTCAAATGCGAACAAAGGTTGGCTCACTGGATGTATTGGAATAGTAAAGAAGGCGTCCTTTAAGTCAATTACTGAAAACCACTTTGCCTGTGGTGGGATTAAGCTCAGAAGGGTGTATGGATTGGGCACTGCTGGATGTATTGTCACTGTCATGCTATTAACTACTCTAAGGTCTTGAACTGGTCGATATGAACCATCAGGCTTTTTAATTGGCAAAATAGGTGTATTCCATGGCGACTGTATAGGTACCAAAATTCCTGCCTTCAGGTATTTCTGAATACACTCATAAATGGCAGCAATTGCTTCCCTAGAACATGGGCGCTGTCTAATGTGTACTGGGGTGGCTGAAGGTTTTACCTCTACTATGATGGGGGGGTGATGTGCTGCATACCCAGGGGGATTGTCCTCTGACCATAATCCTGGCACACCAAATTCCTTCCATTTGTCATCAAGAGGTTCCACTGGTCTGACTACCATTAATCTCCACATGGTATCTGGCTTGTGTTTAACTGTAATGGATTGTTGACCCTCATCAAAAGAGATAGTGGCCCCAAGTTTACTGAGCAAGTCCCTTCCCATAAGGGGTATTGGGCACTCAGGAATATATAAGAATTCATGTTGGATTTCTGACCCTTTGAATATGCAGGTTACAGGTTTGAGGACTTGCCGCCCTATAACCTGGCCAGAGACCCCTTGTACTTGTATTTGATGTGGTCCTGGGGCAGTAATAAGATTATTCACCACCGATCTACCTGCCCCTGTATCAACCAGAAACGAAGTATTATGACCCCCAATATTCAGGGTAACCATAGGCTCAGGGGGGGTCTGTTCCAAGCCAGGTCCCCGTCAGTCTGTCCATCCAGTGCCAGCCAATCCAATACCTGCTACCTCAGACTCTCTCTCAGAGCTGGGCATCCCCCTTCCAGCCTGTGCATATTGTGGATTCCATCCCCTAGCTAAATGCCTGGGTGGACCCCCTCTTCCTATAAAACCTCGACCAAAAGAGGGCCGGCCCCGCACAAATCGTCCTCTCATCAGTCTACGTGGGCATTCCCTCTGCCAATGACCCTCAGAGCCACAATGGGCACATTGATTGAATCCTAAAGTCTGTGTCCTCCCTTGCAACGCTACTGCTAACAATTCCGTTTTCTTCTGCATACGGGCATCTCTCTCCTTTTTCTCCACCTTATCCCTATTCACAAAAACTTTTCTTGCTACTTCCAGCAACTCCGTGGTATTTTTCCCTAATGCCCCCTCCAACTTCTGTAATTTCTTACGAATATCATCATAGCTCTGGGCAATAAATCTTTCATTCAGCATCCTCACATTATCAGGTGCTCTTGGATCAACCTGCGTATACAATTCATAGGCTTCAATCAACCTTTGGAGGAAGCTTTCCGGACTCTCATCTGCCCCTTGGGTAATTAGAGCCGGCTTCGACATGTTCACCGGGGGCCTCCCTGCCTTCCTTAAAGCCTCTACTGTCAAATTCTGGTATTCACGCAGCCTTGTCATTTGGGGCTGAATCTTAGGATCCCACCCAGGATCCTGCTCAGGAGCTCTATCTGCCAACTCTTGACTCAGATCCTGTATATTCGGAAATCTATCCCTTATGCATCCCCTTACAGCTGTTTTCCACTTTTCCCTTTCTTCTGGCGTCAACAAAGCATTCATTAACTGTTGTATATCCTGCCAATTAGGATTATGCGTCTGCATAATTGTCTGGAAAAGATCTGCCATTTCAGTCGGCTTAGCTGATAAAGGTCCGTAATGCTGCTTCCAATTCAAAAGATCAGTAGTTGAGAAGGGGACATACTGAAAACAAGGTCTGTACTCTAACACTCCCTGTGGATTCACAACTTGTTGATCCATTTGCCTTAAAGGAGCTACAAAACTGGGTCCGGTGGCCACGTCCTCCCCTTCTCTTTCAGCCGCCACCCTTTCAGCTTCTGCTGCTGCCCTAGCTGCAGCCCTAGTTACTGGTCTCCCTGAAACATTCTCTCCCCCTCTAGCTTCTTCATATTCCTCTTCACTAAAAGCACTCTCCTCTCTCCATTCCTCACTCTTTGCATTGCCATGTTTTTGCTTTGTCTGCTTTCTCCGAACAGCCGAATCAACATCACCCCCTCCCTGCTTTCCCCCATCGGCTACACCACCAGCTGCTCCTGGGTGCCCTAGGGGGAGTGCAGGAGGGATCAAAGGTATCGGCGCATACGGCGGGGGATGTAAAATCTCTTCGTCTCCCTGAACTAACACTTTCTTCCGAGAGGCAGAGACTCTAACTTCTGACACCTTCAAATCCTTAGTCTTTCCTGCCGGCACCTTCAGCTTTTTCCCTCTTGGTCTAGCCACACATAAACGAACCATTTCAGCCTGACATTGCAACAGATCATCCGCTTTCTCACTTACAGCATCTCCCCACTGATCTATATATGGAAATTGATTGGGGTATTTTTCCTCATTAGCTGCTATCACCGAAGTAAGATCATCAATAACTTGGTTCTGAAAGGTACCCTCCGGTGGCCACCCAACACCCATATGTGGCCATTGCTGTTCACACAAATAACGTAACCTATCCTTTGTTACTTTTGGATAAGGAACCCTATACTGAGCATGGTTGAAATAATCATCAAAGCCCTTAATCATGCATTCCAACGGAGTGCTGGGAATGCTGCTACCACCTCCCATCCTAGCACAAAGTCACCGGCCGCCAGCCCCGGAATATCACGGTCACTGGACGGAACCTCGGCAACGACCCTTCCCACACAACCTAACACGGCTTCGTTAGGACTTCAGTCCCGAGCCGAAGGGAGAGATCAGGTCCCTTCTTCTATCTGCAAATGAGATAGGTAAACACATTTACATATACTCGCCTGAGATGTCTCGTCCTGGCCAGGAATCAGTTCAGACCCCTTTCCTTCCCTCAAGGGTTCTTGGACTTGCTTTCAGCACCGTCGGCCCCCTGGAGGTGTCACTGCCGTCTCCCGGAGGTATAACCCCCGTGGCGCCTGGAGAATGTTCAGAAGTGGCCCCTCCCAGGGTCCAAGGGGATCAGGCAGCCCTCAGCGCAATAGCGCCTCGCTTAACGTCCCATCTGGGGTGCCAAAACTGTTGTAGAATGAATCAGGACACTAAGCAAGCACTTGTACAGAAGGAAAGGTTTATTGATATGCGCAGGTTCAAAGCAAATGCAAAGGCCTGAACCCTGAATACTAGACAGGACCAGATTCTTATACCCTGGATTACGTATGTATTTCCTATGCCCATTTATGGTATACAATGAGGCAAACTTATCTTAAAATAATATAAGGAACTGGGAACAGACAGTTAAGCATATAAGACATATTAGCACAGATGTTTCCCAACTGTGGTTTATCCTTGACATTTGTTTTTGAGGAACAATACAACGGTTCACATAATACTGTAGACATAGCAAAACTCTTTCTCATGGTCAGCATATCTAGAAAGGATACATATATTAATTAGGGCTGACAGGGCAGTTCCTTTCTGCAGAACTAATGGATATTGAGATACGTGTTTACTTGGCTTGCCTTGTAACATTGTCCAGACTTTGTCAGGCCTGGTTTTGGGGCATAATTGATTGTAGCCCCTACTTTAGCGTAACTATAAAAGAAGACAACTACTTAAAACTAACACAGCAAATTAAACTGGATTTGGAAAAGTGGAAAAACATGCAACTATCACTGTTAGGAAGAATAGCCACCATCAAAATGAATATCTTACCAAGACTGTTATACATGTTCCAAACAATCCCAATAAAGCTAGAAAGGAAATATTTTGAGGAACTAAATACAATAGTATCCAAATTTATCTGGCAAGGTAGAAAGGCAAGAATTAGGCTGAAATTATTACAAGACTCTACCAATAGAGGAGGTTTTGGGTTGTCAAACACAATTGTACTATCAAGCAGCTGCTCTTACTTGGCTAAAAGAATGGATAACTCTGGGACATAGACAATTACTTGTACTGGAGGGACATGATTTGCAACTGGGGTGGCATGCCTTCCTATGGTATGGGAAATACAAAGCACACAAATATTTTCAAGGACACTATATTAGAAACACTCTGCTCTCAGTATGGGCAAAAATCAAGGAAAAATACTATTTGAAAATACCAGTCTGGCTCTCCACGATGGAGGCACTAATACACCCAAATGTGATGGATATGGGAAAAATTGTAAGAGATGGGGGAATTGAAAAACAAACAGGAATTGAATAGCCAAGGGATAGACTTAGCATGGTGGCCGCATGTACAGATACAATCTAGATATTATAAAGATGCTAAAACATATGGTTTTTATAAAGAACCAACAGAATTGGATCAAATATTAACAGGACCGGAGGAGAAACTAATTAAAAAATTCTATAATTATCTATTGACTATCAGAATGGAAGAGGAGCAAGTAAAAGAAACCATGATAGCGTGGGCTAAAAACTTTGGGTATTCTATAGAATTGGACAAATGGCAAAAGTTGTGGGATAGAAACTATAAATTGACAACGTCCACTGCATATAAAGAAAACCTATACAAAATGTTTTAGAGATGGCACTTTCCTCCAGCAAGATTAGCTAGAATGTTTAAGAATATGTCTGCCAAGTGTTGGAAGTGCAACCAAACCCCGGGCTTGTACTACCACATGTGGTGGACATGCCCGAAAGCAAAAAAATGTTGGACTAAAATACACACCTGGATAGAAAAAACGATAAAGGAACATATAGATTTAAAACCAGAAATATTTATGTTGGGCATTATACCAGAAAAATACAGTAAAAGGAATGTATATTTAATAGTACATGTGTTAACAGCGGCCAGAATCGTATTTGTACAACATTGGAAGGGCGAGGAGATCCCTACAGAAGAAAAGATAATAACAAAAATCTTAGAATGTGCAGAAATGAATAAATAAACACTCGAAATTAAAGAAAAGGAAGTCACTGAATATTTTGAGATATGGGATCTGTTCTATCGATGGTTAAATAAGAGAAACAGAAGTTAGAACTTCTAAAATCACAAGAGAAAGATTAATTTTACTATTAGGGTTGATTATTGTAACTTATTAATGTTGATTAGTATTAATAATTAATATGTATTAATATTATGAGGGAAAGGCACTGTCATTACGAGATTACTACTAGACAACATTATTATTATTATTACTATGAGTATTACTCAAAAGAATTGTAACCAGACAACACACTGTTTATATGGATTTTGAATACGTTGCTCTTTCTATTTATATTAAATTTAAAAAAAAGACTCTGACCACTTTTTTTCACCAAGAAATTTCTATCTTATTTTAAGGCCTTTACTTCCAAGTAAATGTGCTTCAGATTACAGCTTCAAAGTCCATAAAGCATTTAGGGAGTCACTGAAGTTAAAATGACAAAATGGCACTGAAATTGTAGAACTAAGTACATATATTATTAGCTGTTCTGTATGCATTTGTATAACCTTCCAAATACTACACACACACAGAGAGCATGGAAAATCACAGTTGTCTCAACAGAGATAATATAAACAATGTGCAAGACTCAAGCTTCCCCCCCCCTTTAAAAATGAATCTGATAATCTTTCTTCCTCTCCTCCCCTTAAATCACAGTGCTATGATTAAAGTTTAAAAACAGATTTGAAACAAGACTCAACCTAAGCAAAAATACAGTAAGAGATCACCTATCTGAACTTAACGAATACAAAGCACCAGGACCTGATGGATTACACCCCAGAGTCCTAAAAGAACTAGCAGAAGTCATTTCGGAACCACTGCACCACATCTTCCACAAATCCTGGAACACAGGGGAACTCCCCGAGGACTGGAAAAGAGCTGACGTGGTCCCCATCTACAAAAAAGGAAAAAAAAACAGACCCAGGAAACTACAGACCAATCAGCCTAACATCAATACCTGGGAAAATACTGGAAAAAATAATTAAAAACCAGATCTCACATCATCTAGAAACAAACCAAGTAATAACCAACAGCCAACATGGATTTGTTAAGAACAAGTCATGCCAAACCAACCTCATTTCATTTTTCAACACTGTGACCAAATTAGTAGACCAGCGAAATGCAGTAGACATAATATACCTGGACTTCAGCAAAGCATTTGACAAAGTAGACCACAACCTACTTCTTCATAAGCTAGAAAAAAGCGGGATAGACAGCTACACAACCAGATGGATTAACAATTGGCTGACCAACCGTACCCAACGAGTAGTCCTCAATGGCTCTAAGTCCACATGGAGAGAAGTAAGCAGTGGCGTACCACAAGGTTCCGTCCTAAGCCCAGTACTCTTTAATATCTTCATAAATGACCTAGATGAGGGAATAGCAGGAGAACTAACCAAATTTGCAGACGATACCAAGCTGGCAGGAGTAGCAAACACCCCAGAGGACAGACTCAAAATCCAGAGGGACCTTGACAGACTCGAACACTGGGCCCAAACCAATAAAATGAAATTTAACACGGAGAAAAGTAAAATTCTACACCTAGGTAAGAAGAATCAAAAATACACATACAAACTGGGTGAAACCACACTCAATAGCAGCGATTGCGAGAGGGATCTTGGAGTCTTGGTAGACAGCCAACTAAATATGAGCCAGCAGTGTGCAGCAGCAGCCAAAAAGGCCAACGCAGTCCTGAGCTGCATAAATAGAGGGATACAATCAAGGACCAGAGAGGTACTAGTACCACTCTATAAAGCCTTGGTCAGACCACACCTAGAGTACTGCATCCAGTTTTGGTCACCACACTACAAAAAAGACATTGAAACCCTAGAGAAAGTGCAGAAGAGAGCAACCAGGATGATAAAGGGTCTGGAAAATAAAACATACAAAGAGCGGTTGCAGGAACTGAGCTTGGCCAGTCTGGCGAAGAGAAGGACCAGGGGTGACATGATAGCAGTGTTCCAATACTTGAGGGGATGCCACAGAGAGGAGGGGAGCAGGCTGTTCTCTATAGCACCAGAAAGACAAACAAGGAATAATGGATGGAAGCTGACCAAGGAGAGATTCAACCTGGAAGTGAGGAGAAACTTTCTGACGGTGAGAGCAATCAACCAGTGGAACAGCTTGCCAGCGGAGGTTGTGAGAGCCCCAACACTTGCGACCTTCAAGAGGAGACTGGACTGCCATCTGTCTCAAATGGTGTAGGAACTCCTGCTTGAGCAGGGGGTTGGACTAGATGACCTACAAGGTCCCTTCCAACTCTAATAATAAATAAAAATAATAAAAGTCTGTTTGTTGCAACAGGAAAAGAGACTTTGATATTCTTAAATTATATCTTAGAACAGTCTCCTCTCTCTCCCCCTCCCTCCCTCCCTCCCTCTTCCTCTTTTGCAGGAAGTAAAATTGGTCTTACAAACTTACCCTAAACTCTTTGGTTATTTCTTAAAATTATTTTGAGAAGGCTGGGGTGAGTTATCATTTCCCAAACAACCAATGTTCTCCCCTTCACTTGAATATACATAGACACATTCCACATGCCAGTGCACAGGCATACATACACACAGGGCCTGTATATATTTTACCGGTAGCAAAGTAAGTATACCAAAAGTGGCTGTGCTGTAACATTAAGATGTCAAAAGGGTAGGATTATATCTAGAAGTTAGCTACCCCTCACTGGCTCTCAAGTCACCTGAGGTCCATAAAGTTAGTTTTATGGATTGGAGGAGTTGACAATGTAAAATATATTTCACATTCTCCAAAATGTTAAGTGACATTTTAACTGCCTGCTTTGGCTTGGAAGGGGGCAGGAAAGGGAAAACACTTCCAAGCAGATAAAGGCAGCTCCATGGCAGAAATAGGAAGTGTTGATGGTGCACTGTTTACTCCAAAGAGGATTTAAGAGCTGGTAACTTTAAACTAAGCTCTCTTGAAATACTATCTGCTTAAATGAGTTTTAAAGGATGTCCAGGTTGTCTCAGATGGGGCAGGGGAGAGGCACCAAGAGGGAGGGGTTTCCGTCTTCCTTGGGAACTTTTTTCTGCACAAAATTTCAGTGAAAACATTGTAGCCAAGGCCCTTGAACTACCTGAGAGTGACCCAGAAGAATTTTTGTTTTTAAAGGCATATGCCTAGCAGGAAACAAGAAAAATCAATAACTGTTAGTAATGATGGTAGAAGAGTACACCAATAATTTTGTGAGGTGTGGACAGAGGGCTTTATATGTGCTAGCTTAAACATATTAACCTTGTAAAGCACTTTGAGAGTGTGTTCAGTTCTTGGGATTGTATTGTGTGTAGATTTTTTTTATCCCTTATAAGTACCGTATTTTTCAGAGTATAAGACGCACCTTAGTTTTGGGGGAGGAAAATAAGGAAAAAAGGCCTCTGCCTCCAAGCAATTTGCCAAACAGCAAACAGCAAACAGCACAGATGATATACACTGTTTGCTGTGTATTTCTGTGCATGTGTGCCTGACCCATAGAAATAGCAAAGAATTGGAGAAATGTACATTATGCCAGAAAGTTTTCTTAAATGTAGTCACACCAACTCCTCCCAATTATTTAAATAGATCTACTCCAAGGTAAGTCAGGATTTAACTCTAATACTAAACAGGACACTGTTACATTTCAGACTATACTTGTACAGAGCTGTTAAAATTAATTAAAATTTCTGGAAGTATACATTATTCTCTATTATTTAAAAGAAAATACAATAGCACTGGGCCTCTTCAGAGCAAGCATTTATTTTAAAAAGCTTGTTTATTTTGTTAAGTTGTCTAGATTTACAGGGGTCTCCAACCTTGGCAACTTTAAGACTTCTGGACTTCAACTCCCAGAATTCCACAGCCAGCAAAGCTAACAAAGCTGGCTGTGGAATTCTGGGAGTTGAAGTCCACAAGTCTTAAAATTGCCAAGGTTGGAGACCCCTGGCTCTAGAACAATAATAAAGCAGTCTTTAAAAAATAAGTCTAATAATTTGAACATTCTACAGACATTTATAGTTATTCACTTACCCCCTTGCATGCAGTTCAGCAGAAAATAAAAATCTGCCTGTCTCTCCCAGCTATTTGCCTCTTTGCAAGCTAGTTTCACTTTCATTTTAGCACGTGGCAAATCAGCTGTAGGTCAGGAAGCTGCTACTGACTTGCTTGGCTTTACAGGCTCTTCCCTCTTTGCTGCAAACAGGTAAATTGCTGGAAGACAGAGGCCAAAGGGTGGGGGTGGCTGGGTGGGTGGGTGGGGCTACATTCGGTGTATAAGACGCACCCAAGTTTTCACCCTCTTTTGGGGGGTAAAAAGGTGCGTCTTATATTCCGAAAAATACGGTATATATGCTCTGAATAAAAATCAGAGGTAGTTTTTTTTAGAAAATTCACAAGAAGATCATTGAGACAGGCTATAAGAATATATGTATAGTAGGAGATTACAATGGAATAGTAAATATTAAAAAAAATTACGTGAGTAATAAGAAAAAGCAAAAAAAGAAAAATGTATTACCCAAAGCCTTTTTTGATATGGTTGAAGAATTGAACTTGATCGATGTATGGAGAACATTAAACCCAAATGAGAAAAACTATACTTTCTATTCCAACCCTCATGAATCCTTTTCAAGAATTGACATGGTATGGGCAAATAAAGAACTAGGTAAAGAGATAGAAAATGTAGAGATTTGCCCAAATATATGGGTGGACCATAACCCCCTGAAAATAAATTGGAAAGGTCAAAAAAGGAAAATTAAAAGATGGACTTTAAACCCACAAATATTACAAGAAAATGAATACCTCCAGAAGATTAAAAAGGAATTGATCTTATTTTTTGACGTAAATAAAAAACAACACACCTCCCTACAGAACCTATGGGATACAATGAAAGCTTACACAAGAGGAATAATAATAACTTATATGTCAAAAAAGAAAAAAGAAAAACAGAAACAACAGGATATATTAAAGAAAGAAATAGGTCAGTTAGAAAAAAAACTTCAAGCAAAGCCAGGTGAGGAACAAATTATTGAACTGTTAACATTAGCTAAACACAAACTAAATCTAATAGAACAAGCAGAATATGTAAAAAATATCAAATATACGAACCAATATATTTTTGAAAATGCAAATAAGCCGGGGAGGTGGTTGACATATAAATTAAAAAAAGAAAAAGAAAGTAGGATAATTTACCAGCTACAGGATGAAGTAGGGAACTTACAAAATAATGAAGAAGAAATTAAAAAGATTGCAAAAACTATTTTCAGAAATTATATAGACAGGAGGAAACCGAGATAGATAAAATAATGGATTATTTAAAAGAAGAAAGTATGCCAGTACTGGAAGAAGAAAAGAGTGTTGTTAAATAAGAAGATAAGTGTGAGTAAATTAAAAGAAGCTATTCAAAAGCAGAAAAACAACAAAACTCCGGGTCCAGATGGTTTACCAGGGGAGTTTTATAAGAACATGGAAGAACTGATTGAACCAACACTTTTAGAACTCTACAATGAGGTGTTATTAAAATCTAAAATGCCCGTATCATGGAGAGAAGCATATATTACGGTGATTTTGAAATATGGTACAGACGCAAACCAAATCCAAAATTACAGGCCAATTTCACTCTTGAACGTGGATTACAAAATTTTTATGATGATCATGGCAGGAAGAATTAAAACAATCCTAAATGAGATGATTCATCCCGATCAAAATGGTTTTCTCCCAATGAGACAAATCAGGAATAACACAAGAAAGGTATTAAATATATTAGAATACTACGAAGCCCATCCAGAGAAACAAGTAGCACTTGTTTTTCTGGATGCACAAAAAGCGTTGGATAATTTAAATTGGAAATATATGATTAGACAAATTAAAGAAATGAAATTTGGAGATAAATTTGAACAAATGATAGAAACAGTATATTCTACTCAAAAAGCAAATATAAATGGAGATATTTCCAAACCATTTGAAATAACAAAAGGAGTCCGTCAGGGATGCCCCTTGTCACCCCTGCTTTTTATCCTAACATTGGAGTCTTTGTTAACATTAAAGCAGGAAAGAGAAATAGAGGAAAAATTGGGATTACAGTGTACAAAAAAAATTAAATATCTAGGTATTTGGCTGACAGCGAGATGTTCCTCAATTAAAGAAGACAATTACGTGAAATTAATGCAACAAATAAAAATAGATTTGGAAAGATGGGGAAAATTACAGTTATCTATACTAGGTCGAATTGCAACCATTATAATGAATGTTTTGCCAAAATTGCTCTATCTTTTCCAAACTATACCCATAAAATTAGATAATATTTTTAATGGATTTGAATAAAATTACAACAAAGTTTATATGGGCAGGCAAAAAAGCAAGAATAAAATTAACAGATCTTCAGGACAATAGAAGCAGGGGTGGAGCAGGGCTCCCTGACTGGCAACTTTACTATAAAGCAGCAATTTTAGTATGGGTCAAAGAGTGGATCAACTTGAGAAATAGAAGAATATTTACACTGGAGGGACATGATCTACAAAAAGGTTGGCATGCCTTTCTATGGGATAAAGGGAATAAATTGTATACATATTTTGTTAGACATAAAATAAGAGAAGCTTTGATTCAAGTGTGGCAAGAGATCAAAAGAAGGCATTATATGAAAGTCCCTAGGTGGGTATCCACAATGGAAGCGATGATCCACCCGAACACCTTGGATATAAATAAAATGGTTAGGTATGAGGAACTTTTAGATAGACAAGGAAATTTAAAAAGCAGACAACAAATGGAAGACCAGGGTATAATTATAGATTGGTGGCCATATTTGCAAGTCCAATCCCGATATAAAAAAGATAAAGAGGAGTATGGATTTGAGATGGTCCTGCAACAATTAGATAAAATACTGACAGGCCCAGATGAAAAATTAATAACAAAAATTTATAATTACTTATTAGAATTTGATAGAGCTGAAGATATAGTGAAGGGAGTTATGATAGCCTGGGCAAAAAACATTGGACATAGTATTGAAATGGAAGATTGGGAGAAAATTTGGAATAGAAATTATAAAATAACTAAATCGGCAAAGTACAAAGAGAACCAGTATAAAATGTTTTACCGATGGTATATGGCACCGTCTAGACTAGCGAAGATTTACCCAAATTTAGAACCGAATTGTTGGAAATGTGGACAAAAGCAAGGCACCTTTTATCATACGGAGTACGGAGACTGCTTTGGTCGCGCTGATGGATGATCTCTGGCGAGCCCGGGATGGGGGTCACTCCTCCATCCTGGTGCTACTTGACCTCTCAGCGGCTTTCAATACCATTGACCATGGTATCCTTCTGCGTCGTCTTGGGGAGATGGGAGTGGGAGGCACTGTTTTACGGTGGTTCTCCTCCTATCTCTCTGACAGGATGCAGTCGGTGTTGACAGGAGGACAGAGGTCGGCCCCTAGGCCCCTGGTTTGCGGGGTGCCACAGGGCTCGGTCCTCTCTCCCATCCTGTTTAACATTTACATGAAACCGCTGGGTGAGATCATCCGACAACATGGGGTGAGGTATCAGCAGTATGCTGACGATACCCAGTTGTACATCTCCACCCCGTGTCAGTTCAGTGAAGCAGTTGATGTAATGTGCCGCTGCCTGGACGATGTGAGGGTCTGGATGGGAGTGAACAGACTCAGGCTCAACCCAGACAAGACTGAGTGGCTCTGGATATTGCCTCCCAAGGACTATGTCGACTGTCCCTCCTTGGTTCTCGGGGGAGAAAAATTGACTCCCTCAGAACAGGTTCGCAATTTGGGTGTCCTCCTAGATCCACAGCTAAAATTGGAGCAACATCTTTCAGCTGTGGCTAGGGGGACCTTTGCACAAATCCATCTTGTGCACCAATTGCGACCTTACTTGGAGAGGGAGGCCTTGCTCACAGTCACTCATGCCCTTGTCACCTCACGGCTTGACTACTGTAACGCGCTCTACATGGGGCTACCCTCGAAGAGCATCCGGAGACTCCAACTGGTACAGAATGCAGCTGCGCGTGCAGTAGTGGGTGTACCGAGATACACCCACGTAACACCTATCCTTCGCCAGCTGCATTGGCTACCAGTTAGTCTCCGGGTGCAATTTAAGGTGTTGGTCGTTACCTTTAAAGCCCTACATGGCTCAGGGCCAGGTTACCTGCGGGACCGCATCCTACCACATACCTCCCTAAGACCGGTTAGGTCCCACAGAGAGGGCCTCCTCCGGGTCCCGTCGGCCAAACAATGTCGATTGGCGGGGCCGCGGGGGAGGGCCTTCTCTGTGGGAGCCCCGTCCCTCTGGAACCATCTGCCACCAGAGATCCGGACTATCCCCACCCTACTGGCCTTCCGTAAAGCCTTAAAAACATGGCTCTTCCAGCAGATGGGGTGAATAGGATAATCAAATTCCCCCTGAATGTTGCGTTTATAATGTCTTCTTTTTAATTATATTTTTAATTTAAATTTATGACTATTGTTTTTAAATGTACGCTTCTTATTCATGCTGTACGCCGCCCTGAGTCCCACGGGATTGGGCGGCCTATAAGAGCGTCTAAATAAATAAAATAAATAAATAAATACATGGTGGTTATGTTCAGAAACAAAAAAATATTGGGTAAAAATTCACAAATGGATACAGGAAATAACAGGTTCTCAGATAGAATATACTCCAGAGTTATTCTTGTTAGGGCTTGTTAAGGGGAAATATAATAAAAGAATAATATATATTATGCTACATATAATAACAGCAGCAAGAATAGCATTCATGCAATGTTGGAAACAAAAGAATATACCTTCCGAAGGCTTAGTAATAAGAAAAATATTTGACTGTGCCGAAATGGACAAATTAACAATCGAACTGAAAGGACAAATAAACTCGGAATATCATGCAATATGGAAGAAATGGTACGACTGGATTGAAAATAGAAAAACAGAAAAAGAAGAGAAAAAACAGAAGCAAAAGTGAAATGTATAATTAAAATGTATGGAATATAGTTGATTTTGAATGTTATGGTACGTAAATAGTATGTAAATGAGCAGAGTTATGCATAAGTTATGAATATTTGTTTAATGGAAAAAACACAATAAAATTTTATTTTAATTTTTTTATATATATTTGTGGATTATACTAAGCCATTGTGATTTGTGGCTATGGGCTTTCCACTGTGCATTTGTATGTGAGCCAGTATGTAAGAAGCATTCATACAATAGTTTATACCCACACATGCACCTGCAATGAATAGGGTAGACTGGTTATCATGAGGCCAATGGAGTTCAAGGGGAGTTTATGCATTGACTTCAAAGAACATTGGATCTGACCTTTTGTGGTCAAGAAGTCAGCTATTGTTGCCTGACAAATGTACTACTTAGAGAGGTGTATATTGGCTGGTTTGGAGCAGATTGTCTTCTCTTCTTCAACACTCCCTCCCACACCCTTCACAATGTGTATGCCCTTCACAATGTGTATGGGTGGACTGGAAACATTCATTTGAAAAAGATTACAATGTGATGGATAAACTGGCCCATTTTTGCTTTAAGAAAAAGGTATGTGATCATTCAAAGGTGGAGAGAGAGGAGGGTGGTATAGATCTACATATCTGTATGTTTCTATGCATAGTTTATTATTTACAATTGCTAGTTACTGTAGTCCAGCCACTATTACTAATAACATATTACCATACTAGCAATCTAACAGAGGTTTGCCCCCACCCATATTTCCCCTTGAATATATTTAACATGGAAAATGTTTTTTAATGTTTAGATATAAGACTCAAAATACCTCCACCACTTTTTATTGATCAGTTTTAGAAATTCTTCCATTATGTCATAACTTCAAACTTAGACTAGTCATCAGAAGAGCCTCCAAAGGATAAATAAATATGATTGGGGTTTTGTATATTCTGTGGTAAAGTAATTGTGATAGTGATAATTGTATTGTGCAGAAAAATAGACTGCATGCAAGATTGTTTGCTTCTTTTTATGTTGTATGCCAGAGTAATTCACTTATTGAATGTTTTAAAAATATAGCATGGTACAGTTTATAACAAGAAAAGGAATTTTACATAGGAACCATCTGCTATCTAGGTAGAATTGTCTTCCTGTTGATACTGCTCTGCAAATAGTCTTTTTTTAAAAAAAATAAGTTTAGTAAAAAAAATCAAAAGCAAGAAAAGAAATTCTTGCTTTCCTTTACTATGAAGTGGTTGCTGAGTCTCTCTGTGGACCAGCAGATATTTGTGAAGAATTAAGTAACCAAGATAAAAGAGAAGACATTCAGTAAATAAATTTCAGAAGTAGATCCAGAAAAAAGAAAATGAGGATAGATTCACCACTTATTTACTCATAGCCCTGAAAGATTCAGATATAGCTTGTCTTGGGGGGAGGAGTTGGAATGGGGTGATGTAAGGTTGCAGCATCAGTTTCAAACTTTCCTTTCCCTTTCTTTACCTGAACTAGAAGAAGCAAAATCACCACTTCCCTTTGTTTACAAATGGCCCCACCTTTGCTGTCTTTCAACACCAGTTCTCCTTACTTGGCATCAGTTGAAATACAAAGAGAAGGTCCAGCCTATAGACATTGCTCCATATTTACTTCAAAACCTCTGTTTCAGGCCTTGGATTCTTGAGATACTCCAAGTATCCCTAGCTAGAGTAACCATTTTGAATTAGTGCTATGCATTGGGCCTGCAGTGCAATCTTTTGCCAGTATCCTTGAGATTATTTCATACTGAGTTTATCAAGATTTAATTCCCAGTTCACTGTGCATATGGTCTGTGGCTTGCTATATCTGGAAAGACACAAGTGTATGCATATAAGGGACTAAGCAAAGAAGTGAATAGAGAGGCTGGAAGCACAGAAAAAAAATGACTGGCTGAAGAAAACAAAGTAGAGAAAGGTAGGAGAAAGTAGTTGAGGGTAAGGAAGGATAACTAAAACTGTGGACTGATTATTAATATTTCCTCCACAGTCAGGTTATGTCAGTTCCTTGCAAGACTTGGACAGTAATGCCAAAGGTTTACTCAGTACCCAAGGCCTTCTAGTTAGTATCATCTGATTGTTTTACTATAAGGTGCTTGTCAGAGTTACGCAATAAATCAGAAGCTTCAAAAGATAACTGCATTTTGCTGATTCAAATAACTTCTTTATAAGTAGAATAAAACATTAACAATACCACACTTTGTTTCAGATCACATGTTGAGATGTTTTCACAGCAAGCTTTAATGGTGGACAGACTAAACCACACCCTTCTTCTTGCTAAGTTTCTGGACATGCTCAAAAAACACTTCAGCCTGATTGGCTGACTCAATCACATGGCTCTCCCAGTCATGAATATTCCAACACTCCTCCCTTCATTACTGGGAGAGACACCAGACCTATTGGATTTAAACATTTCCTGTAATGGACACCACCCAATGGTTTGGTCATCATGTCTGCTAAATTATCCTCTGAAGAACAATGATGTAAACGTATCAATTTTTCTTTTACAGCTTCCCTGACATTACAATACTTAATGTCCACATGTTTACTTCTGTTCTTCACTCTGTCACCTGTTGCCATTTTTATACAAGCAGCATTATCTTCATAAACAGTTACAGCTTCATTTACATTTACATTTAAATCTTGTAACAACTGTACATACCAAACTACTTCAGAACATAACTCAGACAATGCAATAAACTCTGCTTCAGCAGTTGAAATAGCAACCGTTGTTTGTTTTCTGGACTTCCAACCAATTAAAGCCCCTCCAAACATTATTACAATTCCAGAATTAGACTTTCTGGTTTTTACATCATTTGCATAATCACTATCAACATAACATTTCAATTTTAATTCTTCAGTGACCTTTATTTGAAGACCCAAATTCACAGTTCCCTTCAAATACCTGAGAATTCTTTTCACACCCATCCAATGCAACTTTGTAGGTGTAGCAGTAAAGCGACTTAAAATGCTCACTGCACAAGCTATGTCTGGTCTGGACCACTGTGACAGATATAACAGACTCCCTATTGCAGTGTGATATATCTCCTGATCACAGGCTTCACTTTTGTCCTCACCCAAACTATTGTAAAAATCTGTGCTCATAGGTGTAGGAGCAATATTACAATCTTTCATGTTATATTTCTCTAATAATTGTTCAATTTTTCTCCTTTGACTGAGAATATAACCCTTTTCAGTTTTTTGTATCTCTACACCAAGATAATTCTTTATTTCTCCCAAATTCTTTAATTCAAATTTCTTTTCTAACTTATTAGCAAATTCTTTAACTTGTGATGCATCCTTTGCAATGAAACAAAGATCATCCACAAATGCTAATAGTAGACAATTCCCACCTTGTAACTTTCCAGTGTATATGCAACCATCAGCTTTGCAACTCTTGAACCCAAGACCTTTCAATGCAGTATCTAAACAGATATTCCAATTTCTGGCTGACTGCTTCAGCCCATAAATGGCCTTGTTCAATTTATACACCATGTTAGGTTTTTTACTTTCATACCCTGGCGCTTGAACCATATAAATTTCTTCCTCTAATTCAGCATTGAGAAATGCAGTGGTTATATCAAAATGCCAAATTCTATGCCTGTATGCTGATGCTAATGCCAGTGCTAGTCTTATGCTCTCAGCTTTTACAGTTGGCGCGAACACCTCATCATAGTGCACATTCTTTAATTGAGAAAAACCTTGTGCCACCAATCTTGCCTTATACTGTACTTCATTATTGGGTAATACCTTTTTCTTATATACCCACTTACATCCTACAGCCTTGGTACCCTGTGGCAAAGTCACAGATGTGAACACTTCATGATCTCCCATGGATTTCATCTCTTTATCCATGGCTTCCTTCCACTTTTCTTGTTCAACTTTTGGTAATGCCAATACTTCCTTATAGTTTCTTGGCTCATACCACACATTACACACTTTAACTTTACTGGCAGAATACCTGTCTGGCGGAACCCCTCTGTTCCTACGCTCTGACCTACGTGGCATTGCCTGTTCTTGTGTTTCAAGCTTTTCTGGCTTCATATCTTGTTCAGACTCTCCTCCCTGAACATAGACACCTTCAGAAAATGATTCACCATCATTACATGAGTTATTGTCACTAAGTGGATCACCGTCACTAAGTGGATCACCGTCGCTAAGTGAGACATTTTCAGAATTTGCATCAATTCTGTTCCAATTTTGTTCTGCAAAACTAGCAGACCTTGAAATCACTATCCTTTTACTTCCATCGCTAAAGCGATACCCTTTTGAGCCTGGCTCATAGCCCACAAATCTGAGCTTTCTAGCCTTTTGTTGTCCCTTTCTTCTGATTGCCTTTTGAATATGTACCCAAGCAGTACTTCCAAATATTTTTAAATGTGCTAGAGAAGGCTTTCTCCCATATAGCATTGCATATGGAGTATTATTGATGGATGAACTCCACAGCCTATTTACTAAATAATTGGCAGTCAGTATGGCTTCACCCCAATATGACCTGCTCATACCAGAATCCTCCAGTAATGAGTCTTTCATTGTTTGCAAAACACCATTCCTCCTTTCAGCCACTCCGTTCTCTCCCAGTGTGTAAGGATTTGTGCGCCTGTGTCTTATTCCCAATTGTCTCAACCATTGTTGAAAATTTGTTGACATAAATTCAGAACCTCTGTCAGTTTGCAACTGACATACCTGTTGTTTGTACATTCTCTCTACAAAACTTAACCATTGCTTAAATTGCTGTAGCACCTCTGTTTTACTTTTAAATAAGTAGCAAAACCCAAATCTGCTGTAGTCATCCACAATAACCAGCGCATACTTTGCTCCTCCCAAACTGGCTTGCATGGGCCCAATTAAATCAGCATGCACCAGTTCTAGAGCTCTTGTGGTTTGTCTTGTGCTAAACTTGCTCACTGGGAATGCTTTGGATTTCGATGCTTTGCATACTGCACAATCCAAATATGCCTTACATCCCTTCAAATCTAATCCTTCTGCAAATTCTTTCATTTGTTGAACAACCTTAAAATTAGCATGACCAAGTCGTCTGTGCAGAAGATGAACACATGAATTATGTTCTGCTACATTTTTAAATATCTGGGAACAATGGACCCTTTGTCCCTGCAATACATAAAGATTATCCTCTTTTATGCCCTGTGCACAAACATTCCCATTTCTTTGGATGATACACTTCCCATTAACAAATGTGGTTTCATAACCTTGCTTGTCTAAACTAGACACACTTAACAAATTATGCTCCATTTCAGGTACACATAACACATCAGTAAACCTGGAGTCCAAATATGGAATTTGCACATCGCCTCTTCCAATGATTTTAGCCTTTTGACCATTGGCTAAGGCCACTTCTTCATGGTTTCCTGGGAAAAATCTGGAAAATAAGTCAGAATTATTAACAATTGTTTGACTAGCCCCACTGTCAATCAACCATTTGTCTCTATTGTTATTATAACAAACTTTTGCAACTGCAATCTGTCCTTGCAAATAATGTCTCTTGTCTTGCATATTTCTTCTCTGTGTACAGCTTTTCTGCAGATGATTGGTTTCTCCACAAATGAAACATACTTTCTTATCTTGCTTGCAGAATTGTGGCTGTGTAACTTGATCTCTCCTGCCTCTGCTCTCCTCATCTCTGCAGACACCTCGGCTGTTGCTAGAGATAGGCAGCCTGTGGAAAATTTTGCTGGAGACTTGCTGTAAGTTTCCACTGTACTCCTTGTTGGGCCCCCGCCTGTGGAATTTTCCATCAGCATGGCTGAAAAGCCTTTTCTCATATTCATTCAATAAACACGATTTCAAAGCCTCCAAATTCAAATCTGCTTCTGGCTTACTTTCAAAAATAGCTGACACAGTCTCCCAGCTCTGATCCAAACTATTTAACACTAATAAAACTTTTTGGGACTCTGGAAACTTTACTCCACGTTGCTCCAATTCTAGAAAATTAGACTGCATTTTCATTAAATGATCTTCCATAGAATCTCCTGTCTGCAAACTCATTCTGAAAAGCTTTCTTGAAAGTTGGACCACATTACACGCAGAAACATTGACATGTACTGCTTTCAATTTCTGCCATATTTCTTTTGCAGACTTTAATTCAGCTACATTTAAGAATTGATCATCCCCCAGACTTAAAAGAAGATAAGCCATAGCTTTGTCATGAGCCTTTTGATCTGCTGCTCCAAGCACTTGCGGGGGGTCTGCTACGATGTCCCATAATTCTTTTGCTTTCAAAAAACATTCCATTTTTGCAGCCCAAATTAAATAATTTTTCTTCCCCAATTTAGGTATTGGACTGTCTTTAAATTCCATAGCAGCAGCCATCCTGCTTTATTTTTCTTCTCTGCCTGTTCCTTTAACAACACAGACAGCTTCTTATCAGCTTTAAATTACAATGCAGTTTTAACTTTACTTCTTGAGCGATTTCTGGGCCCATAACCTGTCAGAGTTACGCAATAAATCAGAAGCTTCAAAAGATAACTGCATTTTGCTGATTCAAATAACTTCTTTATAAGTAGAATAAAACATTAACAATACCACACTTTGTTTCAGATCACATGTTGAGATGTTTTCACAGCAAGCTTTAATGGTGGACAGACTAAACCACACCCTTCTTCTTGCTAAGTTTCTGGACATGCTCAAAAAACACTTCAGCCTGATTGGCTGACTCAATCACATGGGTCTCCCAGTCATGAATATTCCAACAGTGCTAGTGTTGGTATGAAGAGAAAGAATGCCACAATTTGCCACATGCATTATCTTCCTTTCTGAGAGGAGCAACAATTTAGCGGAGATCACACTATTTCATACAGAGTTGCTTGATTGGTGTATAATCTATAAAGTCTAATCCTAAAATGGACCATATATTTATTTGGGTGATGCTATATCAGAGTTACTGCAATATGAGTCTAATCCAAATCACGCAATCCTATTCATAGAAGCTCCACTCAGTTAAATAGGATATACTTCTAAACAGACTTGTCAACCCTGGAGCCATCTTGGAATGTCTTCAGGGTTGCCACAGCGAGGCTGGATAGAGCTGTGGGAAAGGGAGGGGGGAGTAGAGATAGCCGGGGAAATATGTAGCCAAAATAACATTCTTTCTTCTGGGAGCCAAGGACACTCTTACCAGCACCTGGCAGGGCGTGGATGGGAGTCATCCGGGTCTGGGACTGTGATCTGATTGGGGCATGTGATGGTTGTGTGTAGTGGGTGGGGGGAAGAACTTTGGATTTTGATTTGGGTGAGGAAAACCCCGGGGAGCTTCAGAGTTGGGTTTTCACCAGCTGTGCCAATATGACATGCCTAATAAATATATACTTGAAGAAAACCTCTGGCCTTGGAGTTTTGATTTCATCAGGGCTGTTACTTGGAACCCTGACACTTGTATAAAGTTTAATGCAAGCCTGGTTTAATTCAAAGGAGGCAATTTAGACTCCAATGCTATATTCATTAATTTAGAAGTATTTCTCACATGTGGGATTAATTTGGGAACAAAGTACTTTACTTCAGCCGGTGTAATGGTTACTTCATTAACTATTAGGACAATGGCACTAAGCAGGACAGGAAAAGCATGATGTGACTCATCTCATCTGAAATCTGCTGACCCCAGTGCCTACGTGACCTGAAAGCTTACGTGACATTATCCATAAGTTACCTGAAGGATGTGTACTCAGGAGTAGACTAACAATATGACCATATATGGTATATACCCACCCCTTACTAACATTGTCATAAGAATGTAACTGGATATGAACTGAAATGTAATAAAAGAGGGTTACACAGAACATTCTGTGCTCCCATCCCGAGGTACCTGTCTGTGTGTCTCATTTCTCATGGGAGACCACCACATTTGGTGACCCCCAGGCGTGATTCCACATGGGAATACGTCCCTGCCGACCCTCTACTTATCGCCTGGAATAGGCACGGTGCACCCGACGACGTCGCTGGCGACTGACTCTTCTCGTAAGTATGGGGGGTGGAACGTCTACAGCTCAAAACGTGGAAGAGCTGAGACAATTGGGCAGGAAAAAATACCTTTCCCCTCAAGAACAAAACTTTACCCCATCCTTTTCTAAAAGTGAGGCTTATACTATGATTCAGACTCATGCTGATCCGCCTCGCCAGCTTCTATTAGATCCCCCACCTTATCAGATTCCCTCAGTCATGTTGACTACCCCATTACCTTCAGTCGTGCGTTCTTTTTCCCCCACGGCTCCCGAAACCCCTGTTTTTTCTGCTTCCAACCCTGCTCCTGTTTTGCAATCTGGCCTTATTTGCGGGGCATACCAAAAGGCTTTAAAATCCGGCACTTTGGATGCTTCTGCTTCCTTATCTATTGTTCCTCCACAGGAGGCATTCAGCGTAGACAGGGCAGAATTTAAAGAAGAACAGGAAAAAGGAATAAAACTTGCAAAGAGTTTCCAAGTTTTATCTCATGAGTCTTTTCCAGTAGTAAAAAATACTGGTCTGATTCAAAAAATGCAAGAAGAAAGATTAGAAAAGAATCATGAAATTGTTCAAATGCTTGCTGTAGATGTTAAAATTGACCTTCCTACACCAAATTTGCAAGCTTTTTCTGAATGTGCCTTTGAGGATTTTCAGAAAACTGATAAGCTGGCACACACCTTTTCAAACATTCACCCGACACCTAATCAAGCATACACTGATTGCGTTAACGAAAAAGCTGCTTCTGAATGCAGGAACATCTTAGCATTAGGAAAAAATCCTGAAATGGCTGAAATGGTTAAAATTTGGCAAGCTATACGTTCTTCTAGCCATCAAAATAATTTGTTAATTGCAGCCATGAGACAAAGTAACAAAGCCCAAGGAAATTGTTGCAATTGTGGTAACCAGAAATGTTTTAAGGAAAAGTACAGAGCGCCTGGCAGAGGTGTTGATTCTCATACAGGTTTTGTACTTGGAGTAACTTAAATTGGATGTTTTATCTGGTATAGCCTTCTCTCCTATGGTTTAAATGTTGCACCAGAGAGAATAAATTTAGCTACAAGAAAATTTTTGAATCTAGGACATAAGATGTCTTGATCTTATGCTGCATCAGTTATTCCACAATTATTATTTTAATTCAGTTACAATTGTTGGGAACTATTAATTGGCTAGTCCTTTTTTTTTAAATTATCCACTTTTTTGTTAAATTCATTATTTACATTATTAACTAAAGTTAAACATTCTATGATCTAATCTCATCCCTCAGAAAGCTAGTCAAAGTTAAAATGCTACTGCAGCTGATGGGATTACATTTCAAATTACCTATTAACTTTGTTTTCTTTTTGCAACAGTAAGTTTACTTCTGTTTGCAGATTTTAATTTTTGTGATTTTTCCATGAAATTATGTTCCTTTATTTTTTCCTCATAAATATTTTCATAGATATTTTCCAAAATGCAAGGTTTTACACAACACTGTGTGGTGTAGTAGGTGCTGTGTTTGCCAGCACCTACGGGAAGTATTGGCTGTGTTGTCCTTGCAACAAATTTATTTTGTAGGATGGCTATGTTTATTCCATGTTTTTTATCCTTAGACTTTAGCTGAGTTCTGTGCATGAGCACTTGCTAGAGTTTGCCAGGATATTTTTAAAATCATTTTTCCTATTTTTAAATTTGAATTTCAGAGAGTTTTTGTTTTTTCAAATAGCCATAGAGTGGAACAGAATAACAGAGTTGGAAGGAACCTTAAAGGTCTTCTAGTCCAACCCCCTGTGCCTAGACAGGAATGCCTAAAGCACTTCAGGCACATGAATATCCATTCAGACAAATGGTTGTCTTCTTGAAAAGTTTTCAGTGTTGGAGCATTCACACCTTCTGAAGACAAACTTTTTCACTGATTGATTGTTTTAACTGTGAGGTAATTTTTTTTAGTTTTAAGTTGCTTCTCTCCTTGTTTAGTTTCCATCCATTGCTTTTTGTTCTACCCTCAGATGCTTTGGAGAATAGTTTGTCTCCTTCTCTTTTTTTATATAGCAACTTCAGAGATATTGGAAAACTGCTATCATGTGTCCCCTAATCCTTCTTTTCATCGAACTGCATATGCCCAGTTCCTGCAACTGTTCTATATATGTTTTAGCTTCCAGTTCACTAATTATCTTTGTTGCTCTTCTCTGCATTTTTTTCTAGTTTCTCAACATTTTTTTTTTGCATCGTAGCAACTGAAACTGACTGCAGTGTTTCAGGTGTGGCTTATTAAGGCATTGTAAACTGGTATTGATATTTCAAGTGATCTTGATTCTCTCCCTCTGTAAATGCAGCCTAGAACTGTGTTAATTTTTTGGCAGCTGCTGCACACAGCTGGCTCATATTTAAGTGGTTGTCCACTAAAATTCCAAGATTCATCTCACAGCTACTGTTGAGCAAGATACCACATATACTGTACCTGTGCATTTTATTTTTCTTGCCTAAATATACAACTTTGCTTTTTTTCATTATTGAATTTTATTTTGATTGAAAAGCTTCAGATTTTGTAGGGAAATTTACTTTTAATCTTCCTAAAGATTTTTGTCTTACTTTAACTGTTTCTGCATCTTTGCAATTATTTCTGATTTTCATAATGTCTGTAAATTAGTTCATGATTCTCCCTGGAAGTTTACTTAGCATCTGGGATTAATGCTAATCTTATAGATGTTTACTAGGTGTTTTCATTCCTCTCGATTCAAGTTTACCCATCTCTTGATGATAATCTTCTCAGCTTATTTTTTAACCTTACAATCTCTCCTTCATGCTAGGACTTTACTCTTTTTTCCGGCCCATATCAGAAGTCATCAACCATTTTCTGGTATTATCCAGGAGGGGAATTTTCGGGCAGCTGCTGCTGCCCTTGCCCCCCCCCCCATCTTTCTATTTTTTCTTTGTCACCCATTACTCTGTGGACTAGCCACTCTTATTTTCATCAAAATCGAAAGGCCTTGCTGAAACAATTTTCTCTTTCTGCAGCAGAGGCTTCTGCTATTATTCAGCAATGTCCCACTTGCAATCTGCAAGCTCACTCTGTCCCCCTTGGGGTTAACCCCGGGGTACAGAGAGTTGTCAATTATGGCAAATGGATGTCACCTTTTCCTCATCATTTGCCCATTGGAAATATATTTGCATGTTTCCATTGATACATACTCAGGGTTTCTTATGGCTTCCCCATAGAGGGGTGCAGCCACCAACCATGTTATTAATCATTGTATTCGGACTTTCTGTATTCTAGGCAATCCCAAACAATAAAAACAGAAAGGGGAAAATCACCCCGGCTTGCCTGGAATACAAAATACCTTGAACCTTGTCTTGTTTACCCTCAATTTTCTCAATGTTTCTGGCACCCCTGATTCAACCGCCGCAAGTCGGCAAAATTTTCTGCTTCTCCTATAGACTCCCCGCGACCGCAAGTCTATTATCGCCGTCTTCCTGATCCTACATGGAAAGGCCCGGCCTCCCTTGTCACTTGGGGTCGAGGCTACGCTGTCGTCAATGACAATGGCAATATCATCTGGACTCCTGCTCGCTGCGTTCGCCCTTATTTTGTCACCCCATCAACACGTTAAGACCAGTGATCCAGGAGCCTGGAAAACCAATGCGTTCACAAGAGACCTGAATAACGCGGCTCAGCTGTTGAATAAAACTGATTGTTGGATTTGTATGCACATTTCATCAGACAGCAAGTCAGGACTGGCACTTCATGCTGTACCTTTTAATGGAAGCAGAAATGGAACTCCAGTCATGTTGAACTATACACATGCAGTTTCTACCAGAATTTTAGAACCTGCTCGCTTTTGTTTCCAAAGCACAGGCTTGTTAGCAAATGCCTTGGAAATGGGCAATTACACTACTTGCCAACAAACCATCGTATGGGATTCAGCAAAACGGTGTGCACATATAAAACCCAATCTTACAACTGTAAATGGTATCAGCATGTCTAATCAGTGGACAAACGTTTCCACGTATGCAGCATGTTCAGACATGGAGACTATGATTATGTTTGCTAATTCTTCTGATTCAGGACATTATGAGTTAACACAATTTTGGCTTCTTTGTGGCCGGCGAGCCTATCGGCTGGTCCCAAGGAATTGGAAGGGTATTTGCACCCTGGGTCTCTTGGTGCCTGCTACTTACCCTGTTTCAACATTACCAACAGGTCATTTGTGGAACAAAAGAGCTGACATTGAAGATCAACCCTTAACCTTGGGGGGTTCCCTGACTACTCAAATATCTTGGGGAATTCTCCCTAATCTTGGGGTTGCGATGAATTATAGAGACTTACATTTACTCAATAACTGGACTGTGGTTATGTTTAATGACACTATTAAAGCTATGAAATTCATTAACAAAGAATTAGGAGAATTTTGATAAGTGGTCTTGTAGAATAGATATGCTTTAGATATTGTATTGACTGTTAAAGGATGTGTTTGTGTTTTAATTCATTAACATTGTTATGTTCATGTATCTGACTATAAATATATCATCACACACACAATTGAGCATATGGAAAACATGGTCAACCCCCTGGTCGGAGACGGAAGTGGCATCATTGACATTTGGGGTGCCCTATGGTCCTGGCTACCTGATGGGAGTTGGCTGAGGTCACTCATACCAACAGTTTTATATATTGTGGTATTATTGATATTGTTGTGTTGTTGTATGCAATGTCTCCCCTCTCTCCTGCAGATGTGCAAAAACTTGCTTTTCTCCAACAGGAAGGACGTTCTAATCAGCGAAACCAAAGCCCTTCTGGAATTGGAGGATGGACCGTTTGATAAAACAAAAAAGGAGGAGATGTGGGATTAATTTGGGAACAAAGTACTTTACTTCAGCCGGTGTAATGGTTACTTCATTAACTATTAGGACAATGGCACTAAGCAGGGCAGGAAAAGCATGATGTGACTCATCTCATCTGAAATCTGCTGACCCCAGTGCCTACGTGACCTGAAAGCTTACGTGACATTATCCATAAGTTACCTGAAGGATGTGTACTCAGGAGTAGACTAACAATATGACCATATATGGTATATACCCACCCCTTACTAACATTGTCATAAGAATGTAACTGGATATGAACTGAAATGTAATAAAAGAGGGTTACACAGAACATTCTGTGCTCCCATCCCGAGGTACCTGTCTGTGTGTCTCATTTCTCATGGGAGACCACCACACTCACAGAATTCAGGGGAGCTTCATCTCTGATTGAAATCAAACTTCAAAGAACTGGCTGGATCACTGTGTGAGCATACAGACAAAAACACACACTATCAAAAGTGTGCTATACACTGACAAAAGGATCACATTGAAAATATGTTTTAAAGTGTTGGCCCATTGGCAAGGGGTGGGGTTTTTCCAAGGGGAGTCTTTTGTCCGCTCACAAGCATGTTTCCAGAGATATTCCACAGAATATATTCTGCCTTTTAATATCTCCTAGGACAGTGATGGCGAACCTTTTTTTCCTCGGGTGCCGAAAACACATCTGCGTGCGCTATCGCGCATGCGCGAGTGCCCACACCCATAATTCAATCCCTGGGGAGGGCGAAAATGGGCTCCCCTGCCCCCCCCGGAGGCCCTCTGGAGGCTGGAAATGGCCCATTTCCCAACTGCTGGTGGGCCTGGTAGGCCCATTTTTCACCCTCCCCAGGCTCCAGAGGCTTTCCTGGAGCCTGGGGAGGGCGAAAACAGCCTCCCCCGCCCCCCAGAGGCCCTCCAGAAGCCGAAAACACCCTCCCAGAGCCTCCGTGCGAGCCAAAAATCAGCTGGCTGGCGTGCACATGCACGCTGGAGCTTAGCTAGGGCAACAGCTCGCGTGCCAGCAGATATGGCTCCGCGTGCCACCTGTGGCACGCGTGCCATAGGTTCGCCATCACTGTCCTAGGATATCTCATTTCCTAGGAGAGGGGTGGGTGCTAACTTCCTACAATCCCTCATTTTTTTTTCAAAACATGTGAGTGCGACACATGTTTTGACACAAGCTTCAAATTGATCAGGTCAGGGAGATTTGATGGGTGCTTTTCATTTTCTCTGATGCAGAGGGGAAGACGTTGAAAGAGGCAGTTGAAAGAGGCAGCAGAAGGATTCCTTCAGTGGCTCCCAAAAGGAGAGCTTTCAACCATGATGGTCAATGGCCAGGGCAAAAGTTCTGGAAATAAATTTACAGTATCCAATTTTCCATGCCAGTTATGTTCAGATGTTTGATAACACTTTCTGTGAGCTCCCAGACAGGTTTCAAGCAAGCACAGGCCCCACAATATTCCCACAGCCATGGTTTACCTTGAAATCACAGGCTGCCCATTTCCAAGGGACGGTTCTTGAACCTGCCCTAGCTCTTACTTTAGTGCATCTAGGATTTGTGAGTCCAAATTGAGGTTAGCCAGTGTGCAATCCAGGCTTTTCCTTTTTTTTTTATAGAATGAGCCCTGGGACTCCTACTCCTGAGACCACCAGTGCAACATACCCTGCTTTACTGGGCAGCAGTCAGGGCTTGGGTTTTGAAGATCCTTTCTGCTAGCTCTTCAAGTGGGGAAATTGCCTGAGGGGACCTGTCCCCTTCCCCCATGGAATTAGCAGGGAGATATGACTGCCTGGGCTTTAGTGCCACAAAGCAGGAGCAACAACAACAAAACAAAAAAAACCCCAGCAAGCTAAAAGCAGCTTTGGGTGGAGGTACGTGAAAAAGGATAACCTCAGTCTAATTCTGAATGGCGTGTCTCTGTGTGTTTGTGTATGCAGCTACAAATTTCCCTCCCACTAGACAGAAATCTAAAGTGTACAGAACTCGCTGTGGCAAGCACTCCCAATACATTTCTTACATGAGTACCACTCCCAATACAATTCTTACATGAGTACATTAAACTGATTACAATATAGATGAGACAAGAAAGAGAAACTTTACAATGAATTTCAGTGAATGAAGCAAGGAAAGAAAGAAAACAAAAAAAAACACTTTACAATGAATTTCTGTGACTGAAGCAAAGAAAGAAAGAAAAACTTTACAATGAATTTCCCCCCTCCCCCCTAGTCTTTTCAGCTGTCTTCTGGGGATTGAAAATAGATGTTTGGTCTTTATTTGTCCATCTCAGGGTCCTTTCATTCATGTCTGCTGGGTGGCCTTAGGTTTGGTGGTAAGGCTGGTCAGTCAGGCTTGGAAAGATCTGCTCCACTCTGGTTGCTGTGATGACTAGAGGACTAGTTTCAAACCCAATTCTGGCTCAAATGGATGGAATGTCTCTACTGGACAGTATCTGAGCCCATTTGCTCTGCTTCCATAGGCTTCAGGATCATGTGTGCAGGGCTGAAAGACATAAGAACAGGGTCCCTTCCCCCTTTTGCTGGTAATTCTACCACGAAAGGCATTGTAAAAGGATTAGAGATTTTTTGGGGGGGGGTAGATAGCTTGCAGGCAGGGTTTGAGGAAAACAAACAACACATCAGTATCGCAGTTAAATCAATTATAACAAAATGGAGACATCACCGGGAAAAAAAATGAACAGACATTTCCATCTTAGCAGAGAATTGGCATCCATTAAACATCACAGAACAGCAATATTAAAACTGTTTGCATGCACATACAGTAAATGTAAGAATGAAATTTTTCTGTAAATTCTTAAAACATTGTCGCTTAAATTTGGGCTTTTTTAAAAAAAACACAGAGAGGAATAGGAAAATTGAACTCTGTTCCTTGTCCCAGACTAGGTTGGCCAGACCTAACTGGGCAAAGACATTTTCCTTTCTTTTCAGTGCTTTTAATTTTTCCTAACAATTTGAAATTCATATCTCTAGGAAACAGAGACATTTTACAGTTGTAATTACCTCGAGTGTGCACAAGACAAGACAAAGACATACACATACACAAAAACAGGGACAAAGAGGATGACAGGACACACACACAAGTCCTTCCTGCCATAAATCTCAGTTAAATTAGGGAAGGCACAAATCTTAACAAACAAACCACGTGGTTACATATAAGAGAGAGAAAAGAAGAGAGAGAGACAAACAAACACCTCAACATTTTTCCTTTTCTGTTTTCTTAAGTACCTTTATTTAGCCAAATTGGCTGTTTTGTTTTGTTTTGTTTTTTCTGTGTCATCCCTCAGCAAAGTCCATTTCCTACACAATTTCTCTGCTTTACTTTTGCACATTTCTGTCATACAGACATATTCCTGGCGTCCCAGGTTCCAAGCCCTCACAGGGGTTCCCACCACCCTCGAACTAGAGCTTCCCATGATCCTTTAAATGTAAGGTTCACTTTGGCTTAGCTAGTGGCGCACTCACTGTTTTCAGAGGCTAAAAAACTCTGGGAAGGACTTCCGATTCCCTCATGGAAGTAAGGGCCCCTTCCTTGGGGAGTCGTCTGCAGTTTTCAGAGGAGAAAAAACTCTGGGAAGGACTTCCGCTACCCCACAGAAGTATGGGCCCCTTCCTCGGGGAATCTCCTTAGGTTTATCAGATCCAAAAAGGGGATCTGCGAGGACGTAGCCGCCCCTGTGCGACTAGTACTAGGACCTCCACTTTCTATTCACTGGCTTCACATTTTTAGAACGAAAAATTCTGGGGTTTGCTTTTGGGATGTTCACAGGACAAAAAACAACAACAAAATTTGCTTTCCCACCCTTCAATCACACACACACACACACACACGTTCTTCCTCCTTCCCTAACAGCTTCCTGTGCTCTGTAAACGCTAAACAGAACTAAACACAAATCAAAAAACAGAGAAAGAGAAGACATTGACACATAGGCTGGTAGATGAGAAAGAAACTCTATACTACCAAAATGAGGATAAACAAAAATAATTCAATATTATGAAAAAGCTGTATGAGCAAGAAGTTTCAGAAAAGGAAATTAAAGAATATTTGAAAAAAATGGAATTGCCTTAAGTACCAGAAAAGATAAAAAAACTATATTAAATGAATGAATATCAATGATGGAATTATCAGAAGCAGATCAAGAGACAAAATAACAACCAAACACCAGGGCCAGGTGGGTCAGTGGCAGAATTTTACAAAGGTTTTACATAATGAAGTATTGATTGATGCAAAGGTACCAAATTCCTGAATGGGAGCAAATATTACTTTGATTCAAAAAGAAGATTCAGATTTAATGCAGACAAAACTATAGGCCCATCTCTTTACTGAATGCTGACTATAAATATATACTTCAACAATGGCAGCAAAACTACAAGGTTCCTAAATGAATTTATACATTCAGATCTCTTAAGCTTTTTCTAAGAGACAGATTAAAAACAAAATGAGAATGATTTTAAATACATTAAAAAAAGGCACAAGAAAAGGATGCTATTCATTTTGATACTGGAAGTGCTAAATATAAATATTATGGCAGACACAGAAATTAAATGCATGGAAACTTGAAAATTTTGCACCAAGTGAGAAATAAAATAGGTTAATAACCAACCTTGCTGACAATTTTGTTGTCCAAAAGGTAGAGAAGAGAACTAGAGGAGATAATTAAGTCCATACTTGACTTAATACTTACAAAGAAGAAGTTGTAGAAGGATTTGAAACTGCATCATTAACATAACAAAAAACAATTGAACACAATAAAGTCTTAGATTTTAAAAGAGCTGACCTTAATAAACCCAGAGAAACTTGAGAAAGATTCCTTGGATGAAAGTCCTAAAGGGAAAAGCAACTCAAGAAGCTTGGTAAACTCTGAAAAACTTGATTATAAAAGCCAATTGCACCATACCAATCAGAAAAAAAAACCAGAAATCCAAGAAACCAGCATGGCTGCACAAAGACCTCACTGACAAATTGAATGAATGAAGGACAGATACAAAAAATGGAAAGAGGGACACATAACTAAGGCAGAATATCAGCAGATAGCAAGAATCTGTAAAGAAAAAATAAAAGATTCTTCCAATACATAAATGACAAGAAAAAAAATCAAGGAAACAGTTGGACCACTAAGGAGAGAAGGCAACACAGAGAAAGCCATGAGTTGCTTAACTCATTCTTTGCATCAGTCTTCTTGCAAAAAGAAATGCAGCCCAACTAACCAGAAATATAACTGGAAAGGAAAAATAAAACAGACTGTAAACTAAAGTTAAAATAAGCAAAAACAGTAAGAGAACACCAGGTCCCAGAGTCCTAAAGGAGCTGGTAAATGAGATCTCAGAACCACTGCACCACATCTTTAACTGGGAAAAAGCTAACGTGGTTCCCATCTTCAAAAAGAAAGAAAAACTAAACTCTGAGCCCTATCTAACAAAATGAAATTCAATGCAAAGAAAAGTAAAACCCTACACTTAGGTAAGGAAAACCAAAAATATAACTATTATAAATTGGTGCAGCAAATTAAAACAGATTTGGAGAAGTGGAAAAGTAGCCACCATAAAATGAATATCCTGCAATGGCTAGCAGACAAAACAGGGCTAAGGGGGGGGGAGAAGAAGGGGGGTGGAGAAGGAAATATCAAAGGATTTAGGAAGATACATTAACTTGGTTAAACAAATAGCATGATTATTATTTCCTAAAATGAGAACACACTATTCAATTGAAATTGGAATTTTCATATGCCATGAAGTAAAATAAAAAAGCAAAAATTACCCCCCACACACACACACATACACACAGGCATACACACATTTCCCAGTTTTCTATGGTTTAAAGTAAAATTTAGAGGTAGGTACTCACCTGCTTTCCAAGCAGCCTTTGAATTGAAACTCAAAACCCCTTTAAAACCTACTTTCCAATGGCCCAGGTCAAATAAATTTACTTAGGCCAGGATCATTGGAGAGGTTAGCTTGGAGTCCCATCTGTTTGGGTGCCAAATTGTTGTAAGGAATATCCTTCTGGGTTCAGTTCCAAGTGGGGAAAAAGACACTGGATTCATGAAAGTTGCTTGGAAAGAAGGTTTAATGGTGGACAGGAGCACATGGCATGAGCCCCTGTACAGAAAAGGTAGATTACATGTTTCCAGATGTGGGTGAAGAGAAAAAGAGGCAGAAGAGATGCTGAGTTCCTTGTTTTATACACTCTGTTGGGTCCCACCTCTTAGTTTCCTGTTCCTTGTTTTATATAATGCAACTGATTGGTGGTCAGGCTCCCAGAAGGCCATGCAGTGGCAACTCTATAGGCTTTTGTCTTTCCCAGCTTTGGCTGAATGAAAGGGCCTTGGGCAAATCCTATTGTGGTTCTGTTATGCAGAAGACTTCCAGGCCAGGTGAGAGGAATATGTGAGCTAGGCCCAGTCCTTAATGGCCCATTGGCAAGGGGTGGGGGTTTTCTAAGGGGAGTCTTTTGTCCGCTCACAAGCATGTTTCCAGAGATATTCCACAGAATATATTCTGCCTTTTAATATCTCCTAGGATATCTCATTTCCTAGGAGAGGGGTGGGTGCTAACTTCCTACAAAAGGAAATACTTTCTTCCCATTTAAATCAATACTTCCTAAAAAGGCTAAAAAACCTCTTTTTTAGAATAAGATTAGTAGCAAAAATAGCTTTAACCAACAACAAGAATTGCCTTAACCAACAACATGCTCTATAGCAGCGGTTCTCAACCTGGGGGTCGAACGACCGTTTTACAGGGGTCGCCTAAGTCAGGCGAACACAAGCAAAAGAAGAAGGAATTTATAGAGCTGCTCTGTAATGCATACTATAGATTAGGTAACAAATGGGGAGAAGAAGAGGTTGGGCATGCGCCCTGTCGTTCCAGTTTCGCCTCAACAGCCAATCAGCGGAGACTTTCGAGCAAGCGGGAAGCGAAGCCTTGGAGGGGAGAAGTTGAAAACGGTAGGAAAGAGTTAATTTGCTGTAGAGTCCCCGAGAATTGTGAGCCTGCAGTGAAACAAAAGGCTGTTGGGGGAAAGAACATGAGTGGGTCCCGGCAGGCAGCAGCAGAAGCAGCCGGTGCTGGGCTGAAGTTGGCGCAGACCGTGGCGGGGCAGCACCTGGAGCACCCCTCGCCTTAACCCAGCTCCTCTGATGTGACCATGGCGATGCCGGCGCCGCTCATCCCCCCCGCCCCCGGCAGCCGCCCCCTCCCTGCCGGCCGCCCCAGCTGCCGCCCCCACTACCGTCCCTGGCCTCTTCCGCCTGGAGCCCGGCGTGGCTGCTGGTGCTGCGGCGGTTGTGGCGGCATCGGCTTCAGAAGGTGCGGAAAGCAGTTCAGGTCTGGGTCCTGCTCCCGTTCCAGGTCCCTCCGCCTCCTTTTCAATTCTGATCTCCTCCTCTTTCTCTTCTCCGCTCTTGAAAGGGCCAGAAAGGGGGGCGGCCGGCGGCGGGGTGGGGTGGGGGGCGTGTGTGGTGGAGGCGAGGCGCGGCGCGGCGAGATTTGGGAGGCAAGTAGCTGCCGAGCGAGAGCAAGAGCCAGCCCGAGCTCCCTCCATGTTCCTCGCGCGATCCCAGGTTTGATCGTGGAGTGGGGAAAGTGGAAGGGGTGGGGCGGGGGCGGGGGGGAGGGCTTGGAATTGTGCGTCGTATGAATGGAGGGAGCAGACGGGGGAGAAGCCGCGGTGGAAGGAAGGAAGGAAGGAAGGAAGGAAGGAAGGAAGGAAGGAAGGAAGGAAGGAAGGAAGGAAGGAAGGAAGGAAGGAAGGAGAAGGATGGAAAGAGAAGGAAGGAAGGGAAGGAAGAATGGGTGGGTGGGTGGAAAGGGAAGGATGGATGGATGGAAAGGAAAGAAGGAAGGAAAGAGAAGGAAGGATTGGAAGGGAAGGGAAGGAAGGATGGGAAGGGAAGGATGGGTGGGTGGGTGGAAAGGGAAGGATGGATGGAAAGGAAGGAAGGAAGGAGAAGGATGGAAAGAGAAGGAAGGAAGGATGGGAAGGGAAGGGAAGGATGGGTGGGTGGGTGGGTGGAAAGGGAAGGATGGATAGGAAGGAAGGATGGGAAGGGAAGGATGGGTGGGTGGGTGGAAAGGGAAGGAAGGATGGATGGAAAGGAAAAAAGGAAGGAAGGAAAGAGAAGGATGGAAAGAGAAGAAGGAAGGGTGGGAAGGGAAGGAAGGGTGGGTGGGTGGGTGGAAAGGGAAGGATGGATGGATAGAAAGGAAAGAAAGAAGGAAGGAAGGAAGGAGGATGGAAAGAGAAGGAAGGGTGGGTGGGTGGGTGGAAAGGGAAGGATGGATGGATAGAAAGGAAAGAAAGAAGGAAGGAAGGAAGGAGGATGGAAAGAGAAGGAAGGGTGGGTGGGTGGGTGGAAAGGGAAGGATGGATGGATGGAAAGGAAAGAAAGAAAGAAGGAAGGAAAGAGAAGGATGGAAAGAGAAGGAAGGAAGAGTGGGTGGGTGGAAAGGGAAGGATGGATGGAAAGGAAGGAAGGAAGGATGGGAAGGGAAGGAAGGATGGGTGGGTGGGTGGAAAGGGAAGGATGGATGGAACGGAAAGAAGGAAGGAAAGAGAAGGAAGGAAGGGTGGGAAGGAAAGGAAGGGTGGGTGGGTGGAAAGGGAAGGATGGATGGGAAGGAAGGAAGGAAGGAAATTTCATTTATTTGTAATTAGAAATAAATATATTTTACAATATATAATTACATATTGTTTTTGTGATTAATCACTATGCTTTAATTATGTTCAATTTGTAACAATGAAAATACATCCTGCATATTAGATATTTACATTACGATTCATAACAGTAGCAAAATTACAGTTATGAAGTAGCAACGAAAATAATTTTATGGTTGGGGGTCACCACAACATTAGGAACTATATTAAGGGGTCGCGGCATTAGAAAGGCTGAGAACCACTGCTTTATAGTCTAAATGAAGAGAAAAGAAGCAACAGAAATTACCCCCTCTTATACAACCCCCAAAACATGTGTCTACCAAATGCCATAGCCATAAAACCTTAGCTTAAACCAGGGGTCGGGAACCTTTTTGACTAAGAGAGCCATGAAAGCAAAAAATTTGGAAATTTATTTCAGTGAGAGCCATATAATATATTTTAAAAGTGAATTCAACTAAATGTCAATAGGGACAATGGGATATTGAGAGAATCCCTGTCTTTGTGCTGTTTAATTTGTTGCTGCTGTAGCAGCTTCCTTGCTCCAAAGTGATATTTGTCTTTGAGTTGGTGATTTCCATCATAGCATTGGTAATGATTCTTTCTTTCTTTCTTTCTTTCTTTCTTTCTTTCTTTCTTTCTTTCTTTCTTTCTTTCTTTCTTTCTTTCTTTCTTTCTTTCTTTCTTCTTCTTCTTCTTCTTCTTCTTCTTCTTCTTCTTCTTCTTCTTCTTCTTCTTCTTCTTCTTCTTCTTCTTTCTTTCTTTCTTTCTTTCTTTCTTTCTTTCTTTCTTTCTTTCTTTCTTTCTTTCTTTCTCTCTGCAAACCAATCCCCACCGTGGCTCCTTTCTCCCTCGCCCAGCCCTCTTCCAAGACGTCAAGTGCGGGGAACCGCACCAAGCGAGGTAGGTGGGTGGGTTGCTGAAGAAGCCCCGGAGCCCCGCCGCCAACCTGCGTCTCCTGCTGGGAAGGAGCCTCTGTCGCTGTCTCTCGCGGGGTTCCAGCCACCCGACTGAGTCCCTGACCGCGGCACCGGCAGGGTTAATGCGTATGGGAGAGGAGAGAGAGCGCTACCGCCGCCACTGCTGCTTTCACCGCTCCGATATTTCTTTGGTGGGCGCGCGCGGGAGGGACCATGGAGCAGAGGCGCCCAGCAGCTTAAGGCAAGAGGCGGGTGGGAGACGCGGGCAGGAGCCTGTCGCCGCCGCCGCCACTTCTGGCATCCCCACGCCTCTCACCCCGCTTGCCGGGTGCCTCTGCTCAGCGGTCCCTCCTGCGCAGGCCCACCAAAGAAATATTGGAGCAGCGAAAGTAGCAGCGGCGGAGGGAAGGAGAGAGCGCGCTACCGCCGCCGCTGCTACTTTCGCTGCTCCAATATTTCTTTGGTGGGCCTGCGCAGGAGGGACCGCTGAGCAGAGGCACCCGGCGAGCGGGGTGAGAGGCGTGGGGATGCCAGAAGTGGCGGCGGCGGCGACAGGCTCCTGCCCGCGTCTCCCACCCGTCTCTTGCCTTAAGCTGCCGGGCGCCTCTGCTCCATGGTCCCTCCCGCGCGCGCCCACCAAAGAAATATCGGAGCGGTGAAAGCAGCAGTGGCGGCGGTAGCGCGCTCTCTCCTCTCCCATACGCATTAACCCTGCCGGTGCCGCGGTCAGGGACTCAGTCGGGTGGCTGGAACCCCGCGAGAGACAGCGACAGAGGCTCCTTCCCAGCAGGAGACGCAGGTTGGCGGCGGGGCTCCGGGGCTTCTTCAGCCGCTTGGCTGGAGAACGGCGGGGATGTGGCCATGGCTGTTTTTTAGCTCCCCCCGTCCCGGCTGAACGCCGCCATTTGGGTTATTTTTCCCTCTGTGCATGCGCGCGCATGCACAGAGGGAAAAATAACCCAAATGATTGTGGTCAGCCGGGACGGGAAAGCGGTGATTGTGTTCAGCCGGGACGGGAAAGCGGGCAGGAGAAGTTCCGCGCCGCAACCGCCGCCAGTTCCATCGGCTATACGCCGAAGGACTAGCCCGGGCGAACCGGGAGGATTTCACCCCTGCTGCGAGCCATATGCAGTCATCAAAAGAGCCACATCTGGCTCGCGAGCCATAGGTTCCTGACCCCTGGCTTAAACGATTGAAGGGTGAAGGGGTTGAGTGGAAACAGGGGAAAAATATAAACACCACAAATTGTTAAGACAAGAGTTCTCTCACCTTTACAGCCAAAAAGCAGCAGGGAATTGGCACAAGATCCCTTGCACCCAAAAACTAGCTTCTTTCAATTCTTAAATCAACCAGAGGGACTGGTTTTTAAAGTTCTATCCTGTGGTGATGGTGCTTGTTGTTGCTGTTTTTAAAGGTGTCTTCTACAGTTCTGACCATTTTTGGAAGAAAACCTCCAATAAATGGTAAGCATATTACTGAGATAATTCCACAGCTCAGGTTTGGAAATGGTTTCCACCAACACAATCCTTTTGAGGGGAAAGGTTGATGTAAAGTGCCACAATGGCAAATTAGTAAAAACTTGATGCTTACAGAGAATAATATGCTATTTTACTGAGAAATAAACCCATGGAACTCAATCGAATTTACTCCAAGCAAAGTGTGTGTGTGTGGGGGGGGTTAGTTACCAGAGGACTATACAGTGTGTTCTATTGGCATCTTTTCTCAGGTAGAAGCCCTAAAGCCCTGCTTTATCAAGATCATGGATTAAAATAGTTACATGCTCTTACTGTGTTTGGATGTTTTTTATGAACCAAGAAGGAAAGAGAGGGGGAGAGATGGGAAGAGAGAGAGAGAAGAAAAGGAAAGTTTAATATCCCAATCAGATTTTCCCTAATTTTCATGTTTATATTAGTTTTTCACTGACAAAAAAGAGAACTACACCAACCATCTCTTCTAAAGTTAAACCATTAAAGTTCAGTGTCTGTTTCTACTTAAATGATCCTTTACAAGGAAATTTAAAGATTATCAAAACAATCTTTTATTATTATGTAGGAAGTTAGCACCCACCCCTCTCCTAGAAAAATGAAATATCCTAGGAAATATTAAAAGGCAGAATATATTCTATAGAATATCCCTGGAAACATCCTCTTAAGCAGACAAAAGACTCCTCTTAGTAGCTCCCACTTTTGTCAATGGGCCATTAAGGACTGGGCCCAGCAGCAGTCTTCTACATAACAAAGATTTATCTCCTTCAGTCATAGCCATATTAGGAATTGCCCAAGGCCCTTTCATTCAGCCAAGCCTGGGACAGACAAAAGCCTATAGAGTTGCCACTGCATGGCCTCCTGGGAGCCTGACCACCAATCGGAGTCCATTACATACACAGGAACAGGAAACTAAGAGGTGGGGCCCAACAGAGGTTATAAAACCAAGGGACTCAGCATCTTCCCTTCCCTGTTCTCTTCACCCACATCTGGAAGCATGTGATCTACCTTTTCTGTACAGGGGCTCATGCCATGTGCTCCTGTCCACCATATTAAACCTTCTTTCCAAGCAACTTCCATGAATCCAGTGTCTTTTTCCCCACTTGGAACTGAACCCAGAAGGATATTCCTTACAACAATTAACATATAGATTAGGCCACTTCTTGAAAGTAATCTGCCTATTTTCCTTTTTCTTCAGCAGATCAAAGAAATAGCAGTCTTTCTCCCTTTCAGAAAGCTAGTCTTTTTCAAGACTGCAGAAGTGGTCAAAAATAAAATCTGTCCTATGTATCAAGTATCTGTCAATGCAGGTCAACTCTTAAGTGAATTTAATATAAAATAAGGAATACATACATGAGGTACTTGTAGGCATGCCACAGTGTGCGAGAGTTGCACGCTCTCAAAAAAGCATGCATAGCACAAGTAAACAGGGTGGGGGAAGTACAGATCCTTTTTTTCTTCCAGAAAGTTCCTAAGCTCTGTACTCTATGGCCACAAACTTTCACAAGATATTTTTCTGGTGGATTGTGACCATGGGAGCAGCACCAAGTGGGTATTTGCAGCTATGCTGTAGAGCAGACGTCAAACTCAAGGCCAGCGGGCCACATCTGGCCCGCAATGTGGTTAGAACTGGCCGGCAGTGCCACACTGGAGACAGTGAGGGGCCGCACCCTGCCGCCTCGGCCCCGGCCCACCCCACCCCACCCCAGCCGAGCACTCCTCCTGGGCATGCGCACAGGAGGTGGCGAGTACATGGGGGCTGGCATTCAGAGGTGGGTTTCAGCAAGTTCTGACCAGTTCTTGAGAACCGGTAGCGGAAATTTTGAGTAGTTTGGAGAACCGGTAAATACCACCTCTGACTGGCCCCGCCCCCATCTATTCTCTGCCTCCCGAGTCCCAGCTGATCGGGAGGAAATGGGGATTTTGCAGTAACCTTCCCCTGGAGTGGGGTGGGAATGGAGATTTTACAGTATCCTTCCCCTGCCACACCCACCAAGCCAAGCCATGCCCACCAAGCCAAGCCACGCCCACAGAACCGGTAGCAAAAAATTATGAATCCCACCACTGCTGGCATCCCCAGTGAAAGGGAAGCACTCAGAACACAGTCAGCCTGCAGGGCAAGACGTTCACCAGGGATGTCAGCCCCCGCACGCTCGCTGCCTCCTGTGCATGTGCCCGGGGGAGCTCGGCCAGGCTGGGGTGGGCCAGGGCTGAGGCAACAGGGTGTGGCCTCTCGCTGTCTCCAGGGCAGTCTGGCCCAGGTGGCCACCACAAAGTTGTTGCAGATCAGCGTGTAGTAGAGCCGCAGCAGCAGCAGCAGCAAGCAGCTAAGAGCGAGGGAGGGAGGGAGGAAGGAAGGAAGGAAGGAAGGAAGGAGATGGGAATGAGAAGGAGGGAGGCAGGGAAGGAAGGAGAAGGGAGGGAGGAAGGAGATGGGAATGAGAAGGAGGGAGGCAGGGAAGGAAGGAAGGAAGAGGGAGGGAGGGAGGGAGGAAAGGAAGGAAGGAAAGGAAGGAAGGAGATGGGAATGAGAAGGAGGGAGGCAGGGAAGGAAGGAGGGGGAGGGAGGGAGGAAAGAAGGAAGGAAGGAATCTAAAGAAAGGGGGATGATATAATTGTTACAGAAAGAAAAAAATGTCCTTAAATCAAATGCTAAAAACCAGGGTGGGGGTGGGTGGGGAGTAGAAGCAGGAGGAAATGTGAATGTGTGGATTAAATGCAAAGTGTCAAATAGCAATAATAGCACTTTACTTATATACCGCTTCATAGTGCTTTACAGCCCTCTCTAAGCAGTTTACAGAGTTCAGCATATTGCCCCCAACAATCTGGGTTCTCATTTTACCGACCTCAGAAGGATGGAAGGCTGAGTCAACCTTGAGCCTGGTGAGATTTGAACAGCTGAACTGCTGAACTAGCAGTCAGCCTGCAGTCGCAGCATTTAACCACTGCACCACCTCAAATCACTTTAGGCATTAAAGCTGGATGGATGACTTTGGGCCAATCCCTCTCTCTCAGCCCAACCCACCTCACAGGGTGGTTGTTGTAGAGAAAAAGAGGAGGAAGGAGTATTATGAATGTTCACCTCCTTGAGTTACCATATTTTTAGGAGTATAAGACACACCTTTTTACCCCCCAAAAGAGGGTGAAAACTTGGGTGCGTCTTATACACCAAATGTAGCCCCACCCACCCAGCCACCCCCACCCTTTGGCCTCTGTCTTCCAGCAATTTACCTGTTTGCAGCAAAGAGGGAAGAGCCTGTAAAGCCAAGCAAGTCAGTAGCAGCTTCCTGACCTACAGCTGATTTGCCACGTGCTAAAATGAAAGTGAAACTAGCTTGCAAAGAGGCAAATAGCTGGGAGAGACAGGCAGATTTTTATTTTCTGCTGAACTGCATGCAAGGGGGTAAGTGAATAACTATAAATGTCTGTAGAATGTTCAAATTATTAGACTTATTTTTTAAAGACTGCTTTATTATTGTTCTAGAGCAGTGTTTCTCAACCTTGGCAGTTTGAAGATGTGTGAACTTCAACTCCCAGAATTCCACAGCCAGCGTTGCTGGCTGGGGAATTCTGGGAGTTGAAGTCCACACATCTTCAAACTGCCAAGGTTGAGAAACACTGTTCTAGAGCCAGGGGTCTCCAACCTTGGCAATTTTAAGACTTGTGGACTTCAACTCCCAGAATTCCACAGCCAGCTTTGTTAGCTTTGCTGGCTGTGGAATTCTGGGAGTTGAAGTCCAGAAGTCTTAAAGTTGCCAAGGTTGGAGACCCCTGTAAATCTAGACAACTTAACAAAATAAACAAGCTTTTTAAAATAAATGCTTGCTCTGAAGAGGCCCAGTGCTATTGTATTTTCTTTTAAATAATAGAGAATAATGTATACTTCCAGAAATTTTAATTAATTTTAACAGCTCTGTACAAGTATAGTCTGAAATGTAACAGTGTCCTGTTTAGTGTTAGAGTTAAATCCTGACTTACCTTGGAGTAGATCTATTTAAATAATTGGGAGGAGTTAGTGTGACTACATTTAAGAAAACTTTCTGGCATAATGTACATTTCTCCAATTCTTTGCTATTTCTATGGGTCAGGCACACATGCACAGAAATACACAGCAAACAGTGTATATCATCTGTGCTGTTTGCTGTTTGCTGTTTGGCAAATTGCTTGGAGGCAGAGGCCTTTTTTCCTTGTTTTCCTCCCCCAAAACTAAGGTGCGTCTTATATTTCAGTGCGTCTTATACTCCGAAAAATACGGTATTTACCAATAACATTTTCACTCCCCCTATTATTAATTCCAACATTAATACCCTTCCTTTTGAATCTGCATAAATTAGATTAACTTTTATTTCATTTCTTATATATATCACCACCCCTCTCTTTTTTTTCCTCAGCCAATGCTACAAACAGTTTCCCTAATTTCTTATATTCTAAATATTTCTGGTCTTGTTTTTGAATGTGAACCTCCTGGAGACATATGATATCCATATTTTTCTTCACCAATTTCGTAAATATTTTTTCCTTTTCACCAAATCATTCAATCCATTCATGTTTATTGATAGCAATTGTATTCCCTTTTCCATTTTCCTAGTTATCGGCGGGTCCTAAACTTTTCTTGATCTAGTGGCTCTTTGTATTCTAATTCTACCTCTCTGTTCTTGTTGGTTCTCTGTTATCGCCTTGCTTCTTTCTTCCACCTCTTCACCTCCAACTTCTTGCCTCTGCTCTTCTAAACTCTCTACCTCCAATCTCTCTCTGCTACTTGAGTCTTCCTCCATCCCCATTAACTGTTCTTACATTTCCTGAGCTTTTTCTAAGTCATCCACTTTGATTATTTTGCCCTGCCACGATATCAGCATTCCCTCTGGAGTAATCCATCAGAATAATATGTTTTTCCTGTTCAATATATTTGCTAGGAACCTATAGTCTTTTCTTTGTTCCCTAATCCTCCTAGGTACCTGCTTCAGTATTATAATTTCCTTACCATTGTAGGTCATGGGTTCTTCCCTTGTAATTTTATAGATAGTGTCATGGAATTTCTTTCGTGCAAACCGTATATGTACTTCTCGAGGGAGATGATGTTTTGCATAATTCGTATGGACTCTATAAATTTCGTCCATGTCATTAATAATCTCATTTTTCTCCCTCTGAAGAAATTCTGCAATCACTCCCGCCATTACTTCCCCTATGTCTTCTTTCGTTTCTACAACATTTTGAAACCTCAAATAAAAAGAGGCTCGATCTAATTCAAGATGGATCAACAAATTCTCTAAGTCCTTATTTACTTCCATCATTTTTTGATCCATTCGTTCTAATTTCTTATCTGTTTGTTCAGCTTTCATTTCCACCGATTGTATTTTCTGTTCATTTCGTTGTATCGCCACTTGAATTGAGCCTACTTTATTATCTAGATTCTGAATATCAGCTTTCAAATCACCATGGTGTTTAGTCACTGTCTCCTGAAGTTTTGTTATAGTTTTCTGTATCATTTGAAGAGTAGATTGCATCGCTTGAAGGGTCGGATTCGAACTTGCTTTTTCTACAGGCAACATCTCTTCTATTAATCTCTGGGATGCCGGTGAAGCTACTGCCCCTGTCTGGATAGGTGCCACTTTTTTCCCTGTTCTCACTGTTGTGGTAGTGGTACTTGTCATTTCTTTTAAGATTCTATTTTGTTCTCCCAAAATTTTATAAATCCTTTCCCAAATGACCATTTACCATTTTCATCCCACTATTGTTTTCTTTTTAGGTTTCAATCTTGTATCTCAATGCTATATTATTAATACTTATTATCGATTTCCTTTTTCTTCTACCAATATTCTAATATTCCGTTCTATCCATATTTATTTATTTTCCTAGTACACTATGTCTAAAGTTCAATATAAGAATATACAATATAATATGGTATAACTATAGATCACCAATTAAAATTTTGTTCTATATTCAATCTCTTAAGTTCATTTAATTAATTAATCTAAGTTAATTTTAGTAAATAAATTTTCCACTTAATAATATTAATCTAAATAGCTATACAATAATACATTGATATAATAGAATTGATAGAATTATATATATATATATATATATATATATATATATATATATATATATATATATATATATATATATATATATATATATATATATATATATAATCTTACAAAAGAACTATATTATATCACAATATTCAAAGGAACCGTAATAGTCTCAATAGTCTCAATATGCTGTAATGCAGTCAATTGGATATTCGGAGTTTAGCAGTTCCGTTATTTAAGTCTTTTGCTTTCCCAAGTTTCCAATGTTTTTAATAATATCGTCCTCACAATCCACTCCACCTCTATCTGTTTTTCTGCTTAGTCACTCAATGTTATGTCCGGCTCTCTCTGTTTCCCGGATTTCACAAACGCCGTCCTTTCACATACCACTGATCTCCTCGATCTGACACCTTCCTCAGCAACGCTTTCCCCGAACCTTCAGCTTTTCTACTCCTCTCCAAGTTCCTTGCTTTTCACTTTTGTGTTCTTTCCAGTCACCCGTCCTTCTTCCAATTCAAATCGTTCTTTTCGTACTCTGATTTTCTTACTGCAACGTGGATTTCAGCTTTCTTTTATTCTTTTCCTTTACCTTCCTTCACTAGTTTACGACCCCCACTTTTACTCTCACATTTAATGTCTTTTGTGTCTTTTGTTTCCTTGGCAATTGTTATTTTAAATAGATCGCAGCTCTCTCATTCAGTCACCGCTAAGTTTCTTACCAGAGCTTCGTTCCTTTTTCCCAATATTGCTGGAATTACTCACTTTAAAAGTTCAAACTGCTGCCCATATGGAAGTTTCTCAGCAACGGGAATGAGCACAGTCAGCTACTCACTTTTTCGCTTCCAAAACTATTGTGGATGTCGCGGCCTCATGTCCACCATGTCAAAATGACATGACAGATCGCATTCGTGCCAGGTTAAAGAGGGATTTCCTCGTTCCAGTGGGCGGTTGCTTTCCCCCTTGCTGTCACCTGGGCTTCCCCTCTGTCTCGCATGGTTCTCCAAACTCAAACGCGCCTTCGAAGGGTCCCCAGACACGAAAAATTCAGAGTTAAAGGACAGAGCTCATCCTTTTTCCCCTGCACCGCCCGACATCGCCACCGGAAGTCTTCAAGATATAAATATTTATACACATTTAAATAGATACAATTAAAGCTATTGATGCAGATTTACTGTGCAAATCACAAGCCATTTCCCTTTAGCTAAACATGGAAAGGTACAATAAAATATTTGATTTGTGACTTGCAGACAACAAATACCCTTCTTTGAAGCAATTGTCTTGAATTTAACTTTGTTCTAGTCATCTCCAGTCAATATGTAGGATATCACCTTCAGGCACAACTCTGCATACTGGGGTAGGAGATATTACACATGTATGGCTTTTCACACTCTTCTGAACTAGGTGCCCTCCATTCTCATATTTTCAAATCTAGTCCATAATATTTTACCAACTTTAGAATATTATTCAGCATTACTTAAAGAACCGGCAGACCTGTGTATACATGCATACTCATTTTATACATACAAAACTAATTTAAAGCTTTCAGTACATATATCAATTTTTTTTAAAATCCATCCTAATTAAGTAAAACATTATATTTAAGTCACTCCCACCAGCTTATCTTCCTAGAATAGAGACTTTTTCTTCTCAGGAGAGTCTATCAAGTTTCCTTTCCTGAAGAAGTTATCAGCTTTATTTATATCCATTTTAAAAAAGTCCCAAAGTTGTTCTGTTAGACGTTGTAAATTGGTCTGAAGCAAATCTTCCCTGATTAAATTTTCCCTCACTGAAATAGCTACCGTATTTTTCAGAGTATAAGACGCACCTTTCCCCCCCCAAAAGAGGCTGAAAATTTGGGTGCATCTTATACTCTGAATGTAGCTTTTTCGAAGCTTTTTTTCCAGCCCTAATGAGGAGCTAACGATCTTACTGGCTTTTTTTCATTGCTAATCGCTCTGAAGGAGGTTTTTTCCAGCCCTAAGTCTTTGCAGGGTTTTGTTCTGTCCCCACCAAGCACGTAACCACACACTCAGTCTGTACACACTGATTTAATGAAACAAAGGCTACTAATAAAATGTCTTAGTAGTAAACAAGATGCACACACCAATTTACAAACAAACTGTTATCAGCAAGCAACCAGTTATCAATTAAGCTTCATTAATAGCTGGTATTAGTTCAAAGAGTTCGAAGACAATGATGAGCAATTGAGTCTGTTTATCTTATGGAGTTTCTAAGAGTTGGCAAAGTTCCTAGAAATCCGTCCTTGATAATCCAAGCCAATGCAGAGAATGCCAAAACAAGAGTCATGGAGCAAGCTATGATCAGACAGGTCTCTTTTCCAAAAGTTGTTCTCTGCAGCTTGTTAGCTGCAACTGATGACCTTAAATAGACTAGGGGAGTGGCCAATTAGCCCCAAGTCTTGCTCCCGAGTAGACCTCCTCTGGAGTAAACCTTCCTGCCTCTTGGCAGCCCTGCGTGCTCTTGCATTCAGGAAAGGAGTAGCCCCTCCTTTCTCAGCACTGCCAAGAGGTACTGACAGTTCCAAAGGCCCAGGCTGCACAAGCTGCGGGTGAGCCACAACAGGTTTTTTTCATTGCTACTTGCTCTGAAGAATTTTTTTCTAGCCCTAACGAGGTGCTAGCGATCTTCCCAGCTCTTACTGGCTTTTTTTCATTGCTAATCGCTCCAAAGGAGATTTTTTCCAGCCCTAAGTCTTTACAGGGTTTTTTTCATTGCTACTAGCTCCGAATAAGGTTTTTTTAAGCCCTAACCAGGGGATAAAATAATGTGCTGAAGCTGACCAGACTAAGGATGCTAGCCCGATGAATACCTGGTAGGCAGATTTTTTCCCCTATTTTCCTCCCCAAAAACTAAGGTGTGTCTTATATTCCAAAAAATACGGTATATCTTTTTTTCTCAAAGAATTCTCATCCTTGTTAATATCCATAAAGCAAAAGTCCCAAATTTGATTTCTTAAAAATTGTGAATTTACTTGATACACTTGTTTCAGTTACACTGGGTGGGGTTGTACTCACACCATCATCATAAGAAGAGCTGAAGTCAGAGGGGAGGAGCCAGCGCCGGGATGGTATGGACGCTTCTCCACAACGCTCTGTGGAGAACTCCAAACCACAGCTGGTTGGAGACCCGGAATTCGGGTCAGAGCCACTCAGGTAGAGCGGTGAAGAAAGAAGCTCGCCGTAGCGGACCTTAGGGGTTGACGCAGACCCCACAGAAGCTACGGTACCTGCTTCTTGGCCATCGGCAGTGCGGAGGCGACCAGATGTGCCATTAGTCCCGGCGGCGTTGTGCTACAGGGAAGAAGATTCTATGAAGAGCGTGTCATCTGGGTGAGAGGATTCTTTTTTGAACAATTTTTTTAAGTAACTAGCGAAGGAGATTTTAATTTTACAAACTGGAATTAGCTGTATTTTGGATTTGGAAGTGAATATATGGACGATATTTCTAAAGAGCTCTGGGTGAGGGAGGTGGCTTTTTAGAAGTCACTCCCAGACATCAGCGGCAGAAAGAGCGTTAAAAGTAAAACTTTTATATTTGGCTTTAATCTTATTGAAGGAGATTTGAGTGCCTCCTAATTTTTCTAAATTTTTGGATTTTAAAAGAAACAAGTTTGCCTCAGATTGAACTGTGATATACGCCTTTTTTTTCTGATTACTGTATCCTTTCTCTCTCCCCCCCCCTGTGCTGGAACATTGTAGCCAATATAAGCACAGTGCCACCTAATGTTTGAACTGAGACACAATTTGGATACTTTGTAATAAGAGAGAACACCTGCAGCTTGCTTACAATATACTATCTTACCTAAGAGAACTGTTTATGTTTGACCTGAGAAGATGTTTTGACTAAAATTAGCTCTTTGTCTGCAGCCTGGAATCCCTTTTTCCCCTCCTCTTTGAACTTTTGAAATTAAATCTCAAGCCTTGCTTTTATTTTATTTTTCTCCTTTTCCCCCCCTTGGCTATAATAAGTGGATTAGGGCATGAGCCTGAAGATTGAGCTTGTATGATTTTTCTTTTTTTTCCTTTTTTTTTCGAAAATTGAAATTGATTTTTTAAATTTTTTGCTTTTTGGATATTTATATTTCCCTTTTTCTTTCTCTCTTCTTTTTTCCTTCGTTTGGACGTGGCCTATTTTTATTTTTTAATCTTGCTTTTTTTTTACCCGTGTTTTCCCGAAAATAAGACCCTGTCTTATATTTTTTTGAACCCTGAAATAAGTGCTTGGCCTTATTGCCATGCACTCAAAAGCCCGATTGGGCTTATTATCAGGGGATGTCTTATTTTGGGGAAAACAGGGTACCTCTCTTCTTCTTTTAACTATTCATCCTTTGGACCTATATTCTCTTCTCTCCTTTTTTCTTTTTTCTTTTCTTATTCTATTTTTTGGTGATTTATTGGATTACTATCAACCTCCTATTGGATTACAAATTATAAATATCGATTTGGATTACAAATTACGATTTGGATTACAAATTTATGCCAAGATGACCACAAGGAAGATACCATCATAACTTACATCATTATCTACTTCATCACAGAGTCCAGGACAGAAAACAACTGATACAATGACACAAGCAGACAAATCTAATATGGAGCTAAAAAATATGATGCAAGTGTTATTTGAGGATTTTAAAACAGGTTACTGGCAAGATGGAAGCAAGTATGGGGAAAGTTGAAGGAGAACTGAAGGAAATGAGAGGATTCCTGGAAAAAAATGAACAATGTTTACAGAAAGCAGAAGAAGAGATTCAAGAAACTAAGAAAAAGGTAAAGGAAGTACAAACCCATCAAATAGAATCTGATAAAAAACAAGAGAAGATAAATATAATTTCAGAGATGGACTGTTCTGAATATTACTTGAGATTTCACAATGTAATAGAAGAGAAAGATGAAAACTTAGCAGAAATAATGGTGAACATGCTGGCAGAAGCAATAGAGGAAGATAAAGAGAGATTGATGAACAACATTGATGAAATTTACAGAGTTAATACTATATATGCGATAAGAAACAAATTACCAAGAGAGGTCCATATAAGATTTACAAAAAAGGCACGGAGAACAGAATTCTTACAAAAATTGAGAAATGTGACCCTTAAACACAAAGGGAAAGAGATTACAGCCTTGAAGCAAGTACCAAGAAGAGTTAGAGATCTGAGAAGAGATTACCAGTTTCTGACAAAAATTTTGATTGAAAGAGGGATAAATTTTAGATGGCTTATACCGGAAGGGATAATGCTGTGGTGGCAAGGCCAGAAAGTAAGATTGGACACAACTGATAAAACTGAATTATTCTATAGACAACACTTTGTATATGGTGAAGAGGAAAGAAGAGAAAAAGAAGCAAGAGAAACAAGACTACAAAAAGAAGGGACAAATGGAAAGATTAAACAATTGGCTACCCAGCAAGAGGAAGAGATTCAAGAGAAAGAATTGGAAGAAGCAACAGCAATGGAGATAAGGGACCAAAGAGAAATGAGAATGACAAGATCGACTAAGGCATTAAAGTAAAAGAAAACCATGGAGGACAAAATAAAGATGATTTCAATGAATATAAATGGATTAAATTCGGCTATTAAAAGGAAAAGGATATTTAATAGATTAAAAAAATTGAAGATGGATTTTATTTGTCTACAAGAAGTACATATTAAGCAGCAACATAAGAAATTTTTAGAATGTGCGAGACTGGGAGAATTATATACGACATTAGTAGATCAAAGTAAAAAAGGAGTAGCATTATATATACAGAAGAAAATAACGTCAACGTGTTTATACAATGATGAAGATGGAAGGATCCTTATGGTAGAAATAATAATGAACAATAAAATTTTTTTGTTAGTTGCTATTTATGCCCCGAATGAAAATCAAGAGAAGTTTTACATAAAGTTACACCAAAAGATTGTTGAGTTAGCTTATGAGAATATATGTATACTTGGAGATTTGAATGCCATTGTAAAAGCAGATTTGGATTATAAAACATCAAAAAAGAATAAAATACAAAGGAAAAAACTACCAAAATATTTTTTTACTATGGTGGAGGAACTAAATTTATTTGACGCTTGGAGACAGATTTCCTGAAGATAAACAATTTACTTTTTATTCTTTTAGACATATGTCCTGGTCAAGGATTGATATGATGTGGATGTCCCTGGAAATGTTAAATAATATACAATATATAAACATTGAATCTAGCACCTGGGCTGACCATAATCCAATAGTAATAACCTGGAAAGGAAAAAGGAAAAAGAAATAGGTGGACATTAAATCAAGAAATATTAAATGAAAAAGAATTTCAACAATTTACAGAAAAGGAAATGAATTTTTTCTTTAAGGAAAACAAAAAGAATGACATATCTTTACAAATGGTCAATAAGCCAGGGAGATGGTTAGCCTATAAGATAAAAAAAGAGAAAGAAAAAAAATGGATAAAACAATTGGAAGACATGGATGGGAACATCAGATATAGTGATGGAGGAAAAAAAAAGATTGCATGGACATATTATAAAGAACTATATGAACAAGAAAAAATAGAAAATAAGAAAATAGACCTATATTTGGACGATATGGAATTACCAAAAATATCAGAAAAATACAAGAATTTATTAGAGGAAAAAATTACAACGTCGGAACTGTCAGTGGCAATTAAAAAACAGAAAAATGGCAAGGCTTCAGGTCCAGACGGAATACCGTCAGAAACCTATAAAACTTTTGAGGAAACGTTTGGAATTGTAATGTTAGAAGTATATAATGAATTAATGATAGAAAATAAAATACCTGACTCTTGGACAGAAGCATTCATAACTTTGATCCCAAAAGAAGAAACTGATCTGCAAAAAATTAAGAACTATAGGCCGATTTCGCTGTTAAATGTGGACTATAAGATATTTACTTCAATAATAGCAAACAGATTTAAGAAATTTCTAAATGACTTTATACATTCTGATCAAAATGGATTTTTACCTAAAAGACAAATCAAGGATAATATGCGCATGATTTTAAATGTTTTAGAATATTATGAGCAGCATCCTGGTAAACAAGTAGCCTTAATGTTTTTAGATGCACAGAAAGCTTTTGATAATGTGAATTGGCAATTTATGATAAAACTACAAACTATGGGTTTTGGACAAAAATTTATAGGGGTAATCAAATCAATATATACGAAGCAATCTGCCAAAATAATATTAAATGGTGAAATGACAGAGAAGGTTGATATAATGAAAGGAACCAGACAAGGTTGCCCTTTATCACCACTATTATTTATATTAACTTTGGAAGTTCTAACCAGGCTTGTAAGACAAGATAAAGATATAAAAGGAATAAAGATCAAAAATGAAGAATATAAACTACAAGCTTTTGCTGATGATTTGGTGTTCATATTGGAAGAGCCACTAGAAACAGGTTCAAAATTATTATATCAAATAGAACGATATGGAGAAGTGGCTGGACTAAAAATCAACAAAGATAAAACAAAACTTTTAGTTAAAAGTATGACAGAAAAACAAAAAAAGAAATTGTCTGAAACTTTAAAGATACAAATTGTAAAGAAAGTTAGATATTTGGGGATCCAATTATCTGCAAGATGTTTAACTATTAAAGAAGAGAACTATATAAAATTAAAAAAACAAATTGAAATGGATTCGGATAAATGGAAAAATCTTCAATTATCACTTATTGCGGCGGCACTCTTTTGGCCCGGAAAAAGAGAGAGAGATCGCTCAAGAAGTTTCCCTGCAAAGACCTGCTGAAAAGAGAAGCTGCGAACTTCCAGACGCTGGTAAGATGAGACCTCGCAGCCCGGCCCTCCCCTGCATTCCCCGCCACCCCCAAATTGTGCCTGATGATCTTACCAGCGTCTGGAAGTTCGCGGCTTCTCTTTTCAGCAGGTCTTTGAGGGAAACTCCTTCAATGTAAAGGAGAAGTTATCGCGAGTGCGACCAATTAACAACTTTTTGCACTCGCGATAACTTCTCCTTTACATTGAAGGAGTTTCCCTCAAAGACCTGCTGAAAAGAGAAGCCGCGAACTTCCAGACGCTGGTAAGATCATCAGGCACAATTTGGGGGTGGCGGGGAATGCAGGGGAGGGCCGGGCTGCGAGGCGCTCACTTTACCAGCATCTGGAAGTTCGCCTCTTCCCTGTCACCGCCTTCCTCACTCGCGTCGCGCCCCGCCCCATCCCCCACCCGAAGTGCTCAAAGTCCTTCAAAGCATTTTAAAGGGATGCGTTTTGCCTGCCATGAAGGAAACCAATGTTCCCCGAAGAAAAGGAGGCAAGCATCAGTTCCCTTCATGGCAGGCAAAACGCATCCCTTTAAAATGCTTTGAAGGACTTTGAAGCATTTTGAAGGGACGCCCGCCACGCCACGCCCTCCCGCCCTGCCAAACCCCAGCGCGAGATGCCCCTCCTACCTCAATCACGTTCTTACAGTCTTCTCTCCACGGCAGCCCATTCTAAAAGAACGTCTCGCGAGTTCAAAGTTCTCAAACTCGTGCGCCGTTCTTTTAGAATGGGCTGCCGTGGAGAGAAGACCGTAAGAACGCGACGGAGGTCCCGGGACAAGTCCCAGGTAGGATGCCTGCCCCTGTATTTGTTGTGGCCCACCAGACTCGGATGATGAGGAGGTTGGGGAAGAACTTGGGCCAGTTCTGGAGCCTGGGGAAGGCTCTGATGGATGCTCAGCATTGGACACAGAGATAGAGCCAGGGCCGTCTGGCATTTCCCAGTCACCAGAGAGGCAGCGGCCTTTGGAGTCAGAGATGAGTGAGGAGGAGGAACAGCTCCCTCCCTGGCTGGGGAATAAGTAGGAGGAAAGGGGAGTGGTTTGGTTGTTGCAGACAGCCATTAGCATTTTTGGAAAGTTTGCTCCTTGTGTGTTTCTTGCGACAAAGACTGCCTTGCCAGAACTGAGGTTTGTCTATTTCTCTGACTTAATTTGCAGCCTTCCGGCTGGGAGCTCACCATAACAAGCTGATAAGGACTATTGTTTCAGTTAACTTCTTGCAGGACTCTTGCCTGGACTTTGTGTTGGTGAATGCAGCTGTATATGTAACACCTGATATACAGTTAAGCAGGAAACATTTCTGGGCTTCTTTGGAGAGAGCTAACTTATGGGATGAAGACTGGACATATAGCTCTCATAACAAAGGGACTGCATTTCCTTAGTTTCTGAGCTGGAATTTCCTATTCAAAATTGGGCACCAAACAACCCATTTTCTGAAATGCTGCTGGTGCTCAGTCTGCGAGAAGAAGCAAATGAAACAGAAAACCTGACTTATAACAGCAGAAGGAGCATTATTTATCTCATGTCAAGATTTTGGCTTTCTACCTGGGTCTAGATTGGTTGACAGGATGCTGTTCAATAAGACTATGGCACAGAGCCTATATGAGGTTTTTAGGTATTTTTAATTAGGGGCAGTAGGGGGTTATAAAACCCTTTACTACCAGTTCGCGCGCGCGTGACACTTCTGCACATGCGCAGAAGCGTCCCGGGCGGGTAGGCGGAGCCTCCCCCGCCGGCACTACCGGTTCTAAGAACCAGTCCGAACCGGGAGCTACCCACCACTGATTAGGGGTATATGTTTGTGTGTGTATATACAATTGTTAGTTGTATGCAGGTGTCAGCCCAGCGCGTCCAGTGCCCAGGCTGCCACGTTGCAGGGGGTGACAGAGGGGGGCCTCCAACAGCCAGCACTTGCCTGGTGGCATTCCGATACTTTCCCCTCCTCAGCTGTGCAGCGCGGCTCTCCTGGAGGCTTCCTGGTGCAGCGCGGCTCTCCGGACGCTTCCTGGTGACGTGGGCAGCATGCCAGGGATTCTGTCCCCCATCAGCTGTGAGGCGCAGCTGTCCTGAAGGTTCTGGATGTTTCCTACGGCATGGACAGCGCATAGGGGCATTCCCCCAATCAGCTGGAAGGCGCGCCAGCCCCAAAGGGCTTCCCCCGACTCACTTGCACGGCTACTGAGCTGACTAATCAAAGCAAGCTGGCAAATCAAAGCATGCTGGCCAATCACATGGATTGTAGGCTGTGTTGTACGGACTCAAGTGACGTTTCCTTATTCAGCCATACGGAGGCGGGTGGGATTGGCTAGCATCAGGGTGGGGCTGCAATAATGGTGGGGTTGAGGGTTTTATCAGGTGGTGGGGAGCACGGAGCGATAGCTCCAACAATTTTTCTCTTTGCACTACGTGTGGGTGTCAGTTTGTGCCGATGTGAAATAAACAAGGTTCAAGCCTTCATCTGTGTTTGCATCCTTCATTGCATTGGAACCTGACAACAGGTACTCCTCGACTTATGACCACAATTGAGCCCCAAATTTCTGTTGCTAAGCAAGAGAGTTAAGTGAGTTTTGTCCCATTTTATGACCATTCATGCCACAGTTGTTAAGTGAATCACTGGAATTGTTAAGTTAGTAACATGGTTGTGAAGTGAATCTGGCTTCCTCATTGACTTTGCTTGTCAGAAGGTTGCAAAAGGTGATCTCATGACCCTGGGACACTGCAACTGTCATAAATATCATCCAGTTGCCAAGTGCCCAAATGTTGATCACATGACAATTGGGATGCGGCAATGGTCATGTGAAAAATAAGTCACTTTTTTCAGTGCCGTTGTAACTTTGAATGGCCATTAAATGAATGGTTGTAAGTCGAGGACTACCTGTATACACATGCACACACACTATACACTTGCTAGTTGTGTGTGTGTATGTGTATAAACACAACTTGCTAATAGAATTAAAGAGACACCAGTTGTGAACACATTTAAATCTCCTTTATTTCAATAGGTGATATTTGCTTATTTCTCACTGAAATCAACTATATTTACCCTGACATTGTCTTCGTTCTAATCTATATATATAAAAGCGAAAAACACTCATGCAGAATCACGAAATCTCCAGAACCATAAAGCCTACCGTGTTTCCCCGAAAATAAGACAGGGGCTTATATTTTTGCCCCCCCCCCAAATGCCCCTGGCCTTATTATTGGGGGTGGCTTATTATTTTCGGGGTGCAGGAGGCGGGGTGGGCCACGAGACACGTGTCTTACTAGAACCAGGCAGCTCCATAGCGTCTCTCGGACGGTCTGTTTAGTTCCAGCTCCAGCCGTCACCATAGAGTGGGAAACGCACTCGCAGAGCGGCTGCTGCCCTGGCTGGGTTTGGGAGCCAGAGTTTGGGGGAGAGAAAGAAAGAAAGACTTCTGCTGCTTCTGCTTTTGGCTGCAGCAAGGGAAGCAGCAGAAGTCTTTCTTGCTCTCCCGCAAACTCCGGCTCTTCGACTTTCAAACCCCAGGCAAGGCAGCAGCTGCTCTCCGAGTGCGCTTTCCGCTCTATGCTGACAGCCAAACGTCTAGCCGGGTGCAGCAACAGAAGCAGCCGGCGACCAAACCTCTCGGGCTGTCAGGTAGGACGCACGTCTCGCGCTGGGACTTGATTTGGGGCTTGGCAGGGCGGGCGGGGCGGGGCGGGGTGGGGCGCGCATCCTACCTGACACTTGTCCCAGTAGCTCCGTCACATTCCTCGGTGTGGTGTCCAGGGCAGCCCATTCTAAAAGAGAACGTCTCATGAGTTCAATCAAACTTCTCGAACTCGCGAGATGTTCTCTTTTAGAACGGGCTGCCCTGGACACCACACCGAGGAACGTGATGGAGCTACCAGGGCAAGTGTCAGGTAAGACGCGCATCTCGCGCTGGGGCTTCATTTGGGGCTTGGCAGGGCAGGCGGGCGGGGTGGGGTGCACGTCCTACCTGACACTTGTCCCGGTAGCTCCATCGCGTTCCTCGGTGTGGTGTCCAGGGCAGCCCGTTCTAAAAGAGAACGTCTCGCGAGTTCAATCAAACTTCTCGAACATGTCTTATTTTTGGGGAAATACGGTACAAACTTGAAATATGGCACGTATGTTCCTCTTGGCCTCTAGGTGCTCGCTAAGAAAGGATTTTTCGAAATGACCATCAGAGCATTAGTATTTCGTATATTATTCTTAACATGCTCTGATGCTAATTAGTTAGACGTTCTACTCCCCCTCCCAACCTGAAAATAACTCTGGAGAGAATGGGATAGCATAGGAGAGGCTTCTGTGGGGCAAGGCTGAGGGAGAGCAGGGGCTAGAAAGCCTGAGGGAGAGAAGGGGATAGGATAGGAGATGTTTCTGTGGGGCAAGGCTGAGGGAGAGAAGGGATAGGATAGGATAGGATAGGCTTCTGTGGGGCAAGGCTAAGGGAGAGAAGGGGATAGGATAGGGGAGGCCTCTGTGTGGCAAGCCTGAGGGAGAGAAGGGGAGAGGAGAGGCCGATCGTAACTACTCATTAATTTTCAAGCTGTAAGTGTCGATTTATCAAGCCCGATCACATAGTTTCGTAGTGGAGCATAGGTATTCAGCTAGTCCTTTCTATTTTTACTTTTGGAAATTAAACCCCAAACAACACTGTGGGACATGAATAGGACTATACTGCATATTTTCTCCTCTTTTTTTCTGTCTCAATTTTTCCTGCAATTTTCACCTGTTTTCTGTCTTTCTATCATATCACCTCACTGTGAAGGAAAGGTTACTGAATATTGCATCTAAAAATATTTGATTAACAGGAAAATAGTCAATGCTCACTTGTTATTTTACTAAAAAGAATTATACTATTTTTATTTTTAAAATATAATTAAATATTGTAATTACAATTATTTAATATTTAATATTTAAATTAAATTAAATTTAAATAATAATATTTAAATAATTAAAATTTATATTTAAAATGCAACATAGAATTTTAAAATGTGGAGTTCCTCTTTTTTCTTTCTCTTGTCCGCTTCTTTATAGGAACAGATGAAGAGAAAGGGAGAGAGGAGGAGGAGAATTTAAAATCTGTGAAATATTAAGAAAATTAAATGAAAAGGGGGCACAAATGAGTTGTGTTGAGGGGCAGGGAGAGGGGTGAGGAGGAAGCAAAGCAAAGCTATTCCAAACTATTTTTAATCACCATGTTAACAGTGTAATGGGGTGTATTTATTTATTGTTATTAAATTTGTTTGCTATTCATCTTGCTGCAAGGCCACTCTGGACAGCTTATTGGGGGGGGAGAGAGTTCTTATAGCTCATCAATAATTCATAGGCACTGGGGATCATTCCCAGGTCAGCAGACAGAAAGGTAAAGAGCAGGCATCTGTGAAGGGGAAGGAGCTTCACTCCCGAGCCCCAATGCAGTGAGAAATTTCCTCAAATGCTCTGTGAGTGTCCCATTTTAAGTCCTATTCATTTCACTAGAGTTTACCACCTTCTCCCACTCTTCTTTGAAAGCTTCCTTCCAAATGTTTCTAATTCATAACTTAGTGCAATGGTTGTTTATGTTTTTCTTCGAAAAGTTTCCTGCCATCTAAGGCTTATGTGTGATAACATCTTCAGACGTTTTTCTGTGCAGCTTTAGGCAAGTCCCTATCATTAAGCATCACCTCCCCCTCCCCCCATGTCCAAAACAGTAGTGTAATGGGAAGCATTTGGAATTGAGAGATTGGTTCTCCAACACCTTAGGACATGCCTCCCACCTGAGTTTGACAAACACCAGTTTGCCTACAGGGGGAATAGGTCGACAGACGACGCCATAGCTACTGCTTTACATTCTGTAGCGAGCCATCTGGAGAAACCCGGAAACTATGTCAGGATGCTTTTCATAGACTATAGCTCGGCATTCAATACCATTCTGTCAAGCATCCTTATCGAAAAGCTGACTGACTTGGATTTTCCCTCTTCCATCTGCGACTGGATCAAAGACTCTCTGAGGGACCGGCCACAAACAGTTAGGGCTGGGTCTGTCATATCCACCTCCCTGAAGCTTAGCACTGGCTCCCCACAGGGCTGTGTGCTTAGTCCCTACCTGTATTCACTGTACACACATGATTGGGAGAGCCAAATGGTAATAAGGTCAGCCAATGAATAGGCATAGCAACTAAGTCAGCCAATGGGAGCTAAGCACATCTGAGTCTGTGCAGAGAATCGAAACTGAAACTAGAAGGCTGGGCATGGCTCAGTCCACTCTGCACTCTCTATCCACTCTGCACTCTTAACTAGAAGCTGCTTGTGTTTTACTTGTAACTGTTGCTACATTGAAGAACTCTGCTAATGGTATTGTAAATTCATCTGTTATTATGTTTATAAAGAAGTTAATTAATCCAGTTGAATCAGTTATCTGTGTATGCTTCTGGTTTTAATTTATGCAACAAACTCTGACAGGTTATGGGCCCAGAGCACACAGAAGACTGCATTGTAATTTAAGCTGAAGAGACTGCCTGTGTTTGCAAGAGAAACAAGGTAGAGAGAAAAGATTGCAGGATGGCTTCTGTTGAATTTAAGGAAAGCTCTGTGCCTCGTTTGGGGCAGAAGAACTATATTATTTGGGCTGCAAAGATGGAATGTTTCCTGAAGGCTAAGGAGCTGTGGGATATAGTTATAAATCCACCACAGGGAGTTTTTGCAGCTGGAGAACAGAGGAAGCATGATAAAGCAATGGCTTATATCATCTTGAGTTTAAAGATGAACAGTTTATCAATGTAGCTGATTTAAAGACTGCAAAGGAGGTCTGGCTGAAACTAAGAGCTGTGCATGTGAGTGTGTCAGCATGCAATATTGTGCAATTATCAAGGAAATTATACAGAGCCTGTTTGCAACCAGGTGAATCTGTGGAAAGACATTTATTGCAAATGTAAACTTTATTTGTGGAATTGGAACAGCATGGAATGAATATTCCTGAGTCCCAAAAGGTGTTGTTAGTGTTAAACAGCCTTGATGAAACCTGCGACATTGTTTCTGCACTGTTTGAGTGCAAACCAGAGCAGGAATTGTGTTTGGAAGCCCTGAAAGCTTGTTTGATAGCAGAGGAGAACAAACGCCATTATAGAAGCCACCACGAGGAGAAATCCCTGAGGTGGGGGCTCAAGGAGCAGAGAGAGAACAGCGGAAATTTCCACAGACTGGCTGTCTCCAGAGAAAAGAAAAGCAGCAGAAGGGATCAGATTACTGCCCAGCAAAGACTTTGCAAGCAGCAAGAACAGCAACAACATTTAAAGAAGGACTGTTTGCAAAAAAAAAGCTGTTTGCAAGAAAAGAAAATTTATTTGCAAGATGAACAAGTGGCTGTTGCAAAAGTTAGCTATTGCAATAGCAGAGACAAATGGTTAATAGACAGTGCGGCAAGTCAAATCTTTGTTAATAATTCTAAATTGTTTTACAGGTTGGATCCAGCTGCTCGAGGTGCAGTAGCCTTGGCAAATGGCCAGAAGGCTAAAGTCATTGGAAAAGGCAGTGTGCAAATTCCATATCTGGAAACGAAGGTTTTTTTTCCAAAAAGTTTTTTATTTTTTCCTCCACCACTTTTACAGTTCAATAAACATATACCTTAAATTATTACAATAAAATACACAGTTTTATATTTATACTCCATCATTCAAAAGTCAATATCTCATACATACGCTTATATCATCAATCATCAGTCTATTCTGCTTTTTTCCCCCGTCGCACTCCCCCCCTCTACCTCTATCATCTCCTCCTACTTTCTTACTCCTTCACTCCTTCACTCCTCCTCTACTCTCTCTACTCCTTCTCTTCCTCCCCTTCTACTTCCTTTTACACCCTCTTAGCCTTCCCCTGAGTACTCTTTTATCCTCTTATGTTTAACAGACTGATGATACAATCTCCAGTTTAGACTCTTCATATCCCTTCTAAGAAAAAAATTATTTATTTTTATATCATTTCTTTATATATAATACTTTGTTTCTAGGTATATACTGCTAACTTCATCTTACCTCCCCCCCACCCCAAAAAAAAGAAAAAAAAAAGAAAAAAAATCTAATTTTGTCATCTGGGATATTCACCAATTATTTTTTCAATTCTATTCCTAAATTCTTCGCAGTTAATTAGTTTCCAAATTAGTTATTATTCTCCTACTTCTTAACTTTAGGCCAAATTGCTTCCTCCACTTTTTTGTCTCTTTATTCATTGTTTATGTTTCCCCCCCTCTATTTTATCACAAACTAAGTGCCCAATTATACATTCCAATTTCTTATATTAGTCATAAAATTTCTTCTTTGGTTATTTACACTCAGATTAAACATTTACCACTTGAAATGTATGGTGTTTAAATTTTACATTTGAACATATCTCATGTCTAAAGATAATGATACACAATCATAATATGCTTTTTCGCTTACTAATCATCAAAATTCTTTCTGAGTTATTCAGTTTAGGTATTCAACTCTTAAAATAATACATTTTTTCCTTTTAAAGTTTTTCATTTGAACAAATTTCATATGAGAGTACACAATCATAATATATCTTTTAAGCTCTAATATTCATATTTATCATTCATACTTCTCATATTGATTGATTATCTAAAATATCAAATCTTTTAATTCATTAAACAATATTAATCTATATATAAAGGGACAGAATTTTTTTTAACTCTTAATAAAATAATAACTCTAAATAAGAAGAAAAAACATTTCCATAATATTTCAATGTAATCATCCATGTAATCCATCCATGTAATCATCCATTCCCTTTTAATTTCTCGACTAATTCATTTATATATATATATATTTCCTCCACCCCATCTGATTAAATTCTTTTTCCTCTTTCTATTAATTTTACACCAATAAGTTCTCTTTCCCCACGCTCTTTTCCTCCCTCTTAAATTTACTTTCTGTGTATATATAATTTTCTCCATTCTTTTTTCCGTTTTATGTGTCTCAAAATCCTTATCATCAATCTGAACATAGTTATTCTTAATATCATCATCTCTATTATCATTGTAACTGTTATCTATATCTCTATTTCACTGTTAAACCCAGTGGAATCATTATCATTAACATAATCATTAATCAGCATTGCATTTTCAATATTATTACTCTTTTCATCATCATTTATAATATCTTCATCACTCTTCTTTTCTTCTTCTATTCTCTTATCCATTTTTTCTTCCATTTGTACTTCATTTTTTCCTGTCTCAAATGCTCCAAATACAGATCTTCTAAAGTTTTCAAAAAGGTCCTTCATAAATTCAACCAATTCTTCATAGTCAATTCTCTACATCTTTAAGGTCTCAGTTCTTAATTCTTAAATCCAAAACTGAAATAGGTTCAATCTTTAGTCAAAGTTCGTTCAAAGAAATCTCAGATTTCAGTTAAGTCCAAAGATTAAGTAGATTAAATCTTTAGTCAAATTTCAAACTTTAATCAAAATTCATTCAAAGATGCCATCAATTCTCAGTATTCACTAATCTCCACGTACAGCTGCTGACAAAGTGTGTTTCACAGCCTATTATAATTTACAAAATTTTATTTTAGTAGTTAAAAAGAGAGACAAAACAAAGCTGGTTCTTTCTGTTCTTTTGCTATTTGATATCTATTCATGTTCCTTCTTATTCAAGTCAATCCAAACAAGGTCAACATCTATTCGTGTTCCTTCTTATCCAAATCAGTCCAAACAAAGTTTTGCAGTCTACTTTCAATTTCCTCAACTTACACAGATGTTTTCCTTGATCAAGGTCACCAGCTGTCCAAACAATCATAAGTGTATTTCACCACATCAGTAATTCTTCCAACCACCAGATGGCATCTCCACTTTAATTTCTTGTTCTACTTTTTTCTATTTTAATTTTTCTGTTTAATCAGTTCCAAATTTCAAATTATTTCTTAAAATTTACTTTGCAAAGTTCTTAAATCTTTACGAAGTCTTTAAAATAAAATTCCAAATCTTTAATAGATGGGCTTTTAGTTGCAGATACTTTTAATTTTGTTGCTCTATTGTATCCAGCTCTTTAACAGCTGCTCCTTAATTTTCCGGTCCTTTTGTCCCCTTTCTAATATTTGAATGCTCCTTTTAAAATTTTCCTGGCAATATCACTCACCAATCTTTGTCTTCTTATATTTCTCTAACATCTCCAGCACAAAACATTGATTTTCCTTCCCAGATGACTTCAAATCGCCGTACTTAAATCCTTTCGTTGTGACCGCCGAGACTAGGACGCCATTTAAAAGCCGTCTTCCGGTCGCCGCTGATCGAGGACAGAGCCGGCTCCCTGGGGGGTTTGCAGCCCCCTCCCAGTCCACCAGCCAGTGCCCTCTTCTTCACCACCCCTCCAGGGTGGTTTCTGACCTGGTCCTGTCCAGACCAGGTCCCCGGACAGCGCAGATTCGGGGTTTCCCCGCGGAGCGCGGGGAAACTCCGTAGCACCTCGGCAATTAGGCACGCGTTCTGTCTGGAAACTTCTCGGGGTGGAAACGAGGTTTAATGATGTATTACATGTGCCTGAAATGGAGCATAATTTGCTGAGTGTCTCTAGTTTAGACAAGCAAGGATTTGAGACCACAATCGTAAATGGGAGGTGTTGTGTTCTGACTGACCTCTAACTGAACCCTAAACTTGTTTTGACTAGACGACCTCTGACTGAACTGTAAGTTGATATCTTTTTAGTTGAACTCTACCTGAACTGTTGTTACCACCCAGGTCATGTGTTTGAATGCTCATACGCTATTGGTTGTTGTGTCTGACAGCCCTCTATAAAAGAGCTAGCTGTCAGACCATGTTTTGCTGGTTACTTGAGTGAGCAGAGTAAAAGAGCTGTTATGAAGTCTGTCTCCTGTGATCCTTGCCCACAATCTAACAGTGGCGACGAAGGTTTGGGACCAGGAGAACAAAGACTAGCCCTCAACTGCTGCAACCAGCCAGGCAGCACTAGCCACGTCTGCCTTCTCTCATCAGGATGTCTACCTTCCACCCGCAGGTGCCTTTTGACCCTGCCCGGGAAAAATGGGACTCCTACATGCGACGTTTTGAGTGCTTCCTCGAAGCCAATGATCTGCTGGGGTTGGCTGACAACAGAAAAAGAGCTTTATTTCTGAGTCACTGCGGGCCAGAGGTGTTTGACACCCCAGAATCATTGTCTGACCCAACCCCAGTCCACACCGTGACCTGGCAGGTACTCCAGGCAATGATGAAGATACACTATGCACCCACCCCACCCAAGATTGTCCGGCGCTACGAGTTCCGCCAGCGGATGCAGCAGGAGGGCGAGATCATCAACCAATACATCACCGCTCTCCATAAAGCCTCCAGCCACTGAGAGTTCCGCGACCTGGATGACATCCTGCTTGACCAGCTCATCTGTGGCGTGCAGGACATTTGCCTGCAACGCCGGCTCCTGGCTCGGCCTAACCTCACGCTGGCCGCTGCCCTGGACGAAGCCAGAGCTGCTGAGTACTCAATCAAAGCGGCCGAATCTCTGCACTGTTTCGCCTCCTCTAAAAAGGACACTAAGCCTCCTTCTGCGGTAAACAAGGGCTCTGTCGAGGAGCCTGTAAGCAGTGACGACGAGGTCTGCCACACCAACCAGAAGTGCCCTCTGCCCCCCAAAGAATCCCTGACTGCTTGTGCCAGCTGTGGGGGGGCAACACCCAAGGATATCATGCAGATTTATGCATGTTATCTGCCAACGTTGTGAAAAAAGAGGACATTTGGCGCGAGTTTGCCACGCCATTCTGCCTCCGAAAGACATGCATGAGCAGGACATCCCTAGAGGCGAATTGTCAAATAGATTCTGGTGCGAAAACCAAAGGCCGTGCCAAAGAGCCTTCGCCGTGCAGCCGGAAACCAACCAAATGCGGGTTGCCAGGGCCAGCTGCCCCTTCAAAAGGAAGATCATGGTCACCATCTCCATTGATGAAGCACCGGTCCAAATGGAGGTTGACACCGGGTCTGCAGTGTCTATCGTCGCCTGGGAGACGCTCAAGCTTGCCCTTCCCAGTCTCCATTCTACCCGCCTGCAGGAATCCTCAATCCGCCTCTCTGACTACCAGGGAAACCGGATTCCTGTCCTTGGAAAAGCCCGGGTCCATGTCAGATTCAACAATTTCGACGGACCTCTCCAGCTCACCATAGTCAACGGCAGCCTTCCGAGCCTCCTAGGACTCGATTGGTTCGAATCGCTCGGCCTAGGAGTGACAGGCATCAACGCCATTGGAGCCGCAAACCTGGACGACCTTTTTGATGAGTTCCAGGACGTTTTTAGTGACAGCTTGGGCAAGAATGTGGAGACTCCTATTTCATTTAGCCTTGACCCTAATGTCGCCCCCATTCGCCTTAAGCCTTGACGGGTCCCTTACCCACTACGGGACAAAATTGACAAAGAGCTGGACAAGCTCATCAAACAAGGCATTTTGGAGCTGGTCGACCATGCTAAATGGGAGACCCCCACAGTGACCCCCGTTAAAGGGGACGGCAGTATTAGAATTTGTGCCGACTACAAATGCACGATCAATAAGGCTTTGCAGCAGAGCGTCTATCCGGTGCCGATTGTGCATCATCTACTCCACTCCCTAGGTCCTGGACGCCTGTTTGCTAAACTAGACCTTGCGCAGGCGTACCAGCAGCTGCCGGTAGATAGCGCTACTGCAGAAGCACAGATCATTGTAACTCACAGGGGAGCTTTTAAATGTCACAGGCTGCAGTTTGGAGTCAGCGTAGCCCCGGGGTTGTTCCAGAGTGTAATGGAACGTCTGTTGCAGAACATCCCCGGGGTCATACCATATTTTGATATCGTCCTAATCTCTGCCTGTGACCAGGACCAGCTCCGCTGTCGAGTTAGAATGGTCCTGTCAAAAATGCGTGCTGCTGGGCTTAAAGCCAAATGCAGCAAATGCTTGTTGGGGGTGCCTGAGGTCAAATTTTTAGGGTACCGAGTCAACAGCCAAGGCATCCACCCCACAGAAAATAAGCTAAGGGCAATCCATGAGGCTCCTGCCCCAAAAAACCCAACAGAGCTCCAAGCCTTCCTTGGGCTCCTAAATTTTTACAGCCTTTTCCTAAAAGACAAAGCCACTGTAGCCGAGCCTTTCCACAGGCTGCTGGCCAAAAACACTCCTTGGAAATGGGGGTCCAGGGAGGCGTCAGCTTTCGCAGCTGTCAAACGACTACTAACCAGTGACAGTTTCTTAATTCAATACAACAATACCTTGCTATTGGTCCTGGTGTGCGACGCTTCCCCTGTGGGAGTTGGCGCTGTGCTCAGCCACAAGCTTCCAAATGGGTCAGAGGCCCCTGTGGCCTATTACTCAAGGACTCTGTCCAGTGCAGAGCGGAACTACAGGCAGCTGGACAGGGAGGACTTGGCTTTAGTTGCTGGTGTCAAAAAATTCCACGAATATTTATTTGGGAGGGATTTTGTTTTGGTTACGGACCACAAGCCGCTTCTGGGGCTTCTGTTTCGGCTGGTGGGCCATCTTTCTCTCGGCCTACTCCTGTCGCCTGGTACATCGAACAGGAAAAGACATGGGCAATGCGGACGCTTTGAGCAGGTGCCCATTGCCCGACCTCCTTACGGACATTGTCCCAGAAGCTCCAGTCCTTTTGATTGACTTGGCTGATTCCGGACTGGTCACTTCTGCTGAGGTGGCTAAACACACGGCCAAGGACCCCTCACTCAGAACTGTGTTGAACTGGGTGTGGAGGGGATGGCCGAGGGACCTGGTCAAGCCTGACCTTAAACCATATGAACAGAGACAGCATGAACTGTCAGAGCAAGGGGGTTGCCTCCTTTGGGGCGACCGAGTGGTCATACCAACCAGCCTGCGAGCTGGAATACTCAGGACTTTACATGAAGGCCATCCGGGGATTGTCCGGATGAAAGCCTTGGCTAGGGGGTATGTTTGGTGGCCAAATATGGATGCAAAAATCCAAAATTGGGTTGGGTTATGCAAACCCTGTCAAGAGTCACGGCCTGCTCCGCCAAAGCACCAGTCCATGACTGGGAACAACCAAAAAGCCCCTGGTCACGGCTACATGCCAATTTCGCAGGCCCCTGCCACGGCCAAATGTTTTTAATAATTGTTGATGCCTACTAAAAGTGGCTCGAAATATTTCCAATGGGTTCTACCACCGCTGAGGTGGTTATTAAGGTGCTCAGACACCTTCTTGCCACACACGGCCTCCCGGACATTCTTGTAACGGACAATGGTCCCCAATTTACAGCCACCAATTTTGAGGGGTACCTTGCTGACCTGGGAATTTGCCATGCCCTGTCCTCGCCATTCCATCCGGCGACCAATGGACTGGCTGAACATTTCATAAGGTAAGCAAAGGAAGCATTAGGTAGACTAGGCCCAGGGGACTGGCAGGCCCGCATCGATAAATTTCTGAGTACACAGCACATAACCCCAAGTGGTACCACTGGCCGCAGCCCGGCCGAGCTCCTTATGGGTTGCAGGCTTAGATCCATCCTGGACCGTTTACACCCAAACTACGCCACTAAGGCAAAACCAGAGGTCACACAAAAAACCAGGGCCTTCTCCCTGGAAGATTCGGTATTCGCCTAAAATTATGCCGAGGGCCCCCTGTGTCTACCTCGAGTCATAGAAACAATCTTGGTTCCACTAACATACGAAGTCCGCCTCCAGGACGGACGCCTCTGGAAGAGGCACATAGATCAGCTACGCAACCGAGTAAAAGGGAAATCTAACGAACCACAAAAGGTAACACTCTATGTTCTTCCCCTAGCTACCTCAAGCCTGAGTGTCTGGGAAGGCCTACCTGAGGAAGTTGAAGTCCAGCGGTGTCCTCTATTAGAAACGGTTCCACCAGTCGTAGAGGCCACGCCCGATACATTCCAGGAGCTTCCATGCTCCAACCCAAGAGCGACAGCAGACCTGTCCGAACAGGCTGCTGCCTTACCTGAGACTGAGCTGCACAGGTCAGGGAGGGTTCCCAAATGCCCCGCCTACCTGCATGACTATGTTTGTCGGACTGTTCCATCTAGAAGGGGAGGGGTGTTGTGTTCTGACTGACCTCTAACTGAACCATAAACTTGTTATGACTAGACGACCTCTGACTGAACTGTAAGTTGTTATGTTTTTAGTTGAACTCTACCTGAACTGTTGTTGCCACCCAGGTCATGTGTTTGAATGCTCATACGCTATTGGTTGTTGTGTCTGACAGCCCTCTATAAAAGAGCTAGCTGTCAGACCATGTTTTGCTGGTTACTTGAGTGAGCTGAGTAAAAGAGCTGTTATGAAGTCTGTCTCCTGTGATCCTTGCCCACAATCTAACAGGAGGTGTCTCATAAAGAGAAATGGGAATGTATGTGCACGGGGCATAAAGCAGGATAATCTTTATGTGTTGCAGGAACAAAAGGTTCAATGTGCCCAGACATTTGGAAATGTTGCACAACACGATTCATGTGTTCATCTCTTGCATAGAAGGCTGCCAGCTTCAGAGTTGTGCAAACGATGGAACAGTTTGCAGAAGGATTAAATTTAAAGGGATTTAAGGCTGTATTTGGATTGTACAGTATGCAAATCATCAAAGTCCAAAGCATTCCCAGTGAGCAAAAGTAGCACAAGGCAGACAACAAGAGCTCTAGAGCTGGTACCTGCAGATTTGGTTGGACCAATGCAAGCCAGTTTGGGAGGAGCAAATCAGTGGTGAAATCCTCCCGGTTTGGCCCGGTTCGGGTGAGTATGTAGCGGCAGCAGCGGCTGGTTCAGAGAACCGGTAGCAATGGCAGCGCGAGGCTCCACCCACCTGCCCCAATATCATCACTTCCTGGGTTTTTTTTACTTTTTAAAGCCTTTTTTCACCTGAAAGAAAGAGAGGGGGAGGGAGGGGGGAAGGGAAGGGAAGGGAGAAAGGGAAAGAAAGAAAGAAAGAAAGAAAGAAAGAAAGAAAGAAAGAAAGAAAGAAAGAAAGAAAGAAAGAAAGAAAGAAAGAAAGAAAGAAAGAAAGAAAGAAAGAAAGAAGGGAGGGAGGGAGGGAGGGAGGGAGGAGGAAGGAAGGAAGGAAGGAGGGAGGGAGGGAGGGAGGGAGGAATGAAGGAAGGAAGGTAGGAATGAAGGAAGAAAGAAAGAAAGAAAGAAAGAAAGAAAGAAGAAAGAAAGAAAGAAAGAAAGAAAGAAAGAAAGAAAGAAAGAAAGAAAGAAAGAAAGAAAGAAAGAAAGAAAGAAAGAAAGAAAGAAAGAAAGAAAGAAAGAAAAATGTTAGAAGGAAAAAAACAGGACTCACTTTCCAGCCTGGAGATTGCTTGGCAAAGAAGAAAAACAAATGCTGTCGCTTTAAATCAGGAGTCTCCAAACTTAGCCGCATGGCTGGCTGAGGAATTTTGGGAGTTGAAGTCCACAAGTCTTAATGTTGCAAACTTTGGAGACTCCTGCTTTAAATTGAAAAGCCTTCGGAAGCTGCTCGGAAGGAGGTTTTTAATTGCAGAAGTGAAGTGATATTCAGCAGTGGATAAAAGGAAGGATTCTTATATGGTTCTATGTTTTTGAAGTTTTGGGGTTTGTGCAATATGGGCTTTGTGTTTCTAAAAGGGTTTGGGTGATTCCCATTGTGGCTAAATGACTTTCGTCCTGTGTCTGGTCTTGAGTGTGGGGCTGCTTATTCTGATTCTACTACTCTGTTTTGTTAGCTGCCAAATCTTGCCATGGGGAAATGTCAAAATATCCCATCTTGAATGGGTTTTCTAGGGATCTGTTTGCCTGCTTGTGTGAATGGAGCCAAACGTCAGGCTTCCACTTTCTATATGGCCATTATCTCTATTGGGCAGGAATGTGGAATGAGCTTCAGGCAGGTTTCTTTGTTAGCAGCTTGATTTTTCCTTGTTTTTCTGGGAGCCTTTTCTTATGAGTAATATTTTATTTGGGGGGGTTGCTTCTCACAGGAGAGAGAGAGAGAGGAGGGAGGGAGGGAGGGAGGGAGGACTGACCACAAACCTGGCTGGCACTAGACACAGCTTCAGAGGATGCTTTGAAACAGCACAGCAAAGGCTGGAAGGGACCTCAGAAGTCATCTAGTCCAACCCCCTGCTCCTTGGCAAAATGGACTGCTAAATTGGCCGCACCCACCCAGTCACATGACCACATGGCCACGCCCACCAAGCCACACCCACAGAACCGGTGGCAAAATAATTTAGATTTCACCACTGGAGCAAAGTATGCGCTGGTCATTGTAGATGACTACAGCAGGTTTGGGTTCTGCTATTTACTAAAGAGTAAAACTGAGGTGCTACAGAAATTTAAGCAATGGGTAAGCTTTGTAGAAAGAAGGTATAAGCAACAGGTATGTCAGTTGCAAACTGACAGAGGTTCAGAATTCATGTCAGCAAGTTTTCAACAGTGGTTGGGACAGTTGGGAATAAAACACAGACGCACAAATCCAAACACAGCAGCTGAGAATGGTGTAGCTGAGAGGCGAAATGGAGTCTTACAAACCATGAAGGACTCACTGCTGGAGGATTCTGGTCTGAGCAGGTCATATTGGTGTGAAGCCATGTTGACTGCTAATTATTTAATTAATAGGCTGTGGAGTTCGTCTATCAATGATACTCCCTATGCAGTGCTATATGGGAGGAAGCCATCTCTGGCACATTTAAGGGTTTTTGGAAGTACTGCGTGGGTGCATATTCCAAAAGCAGTTAAAAGAAATGGACAACCAAAAGCTAGAAAGCTCAGGTTTATGGGCTATGAGCCAGGCTCAAAAAGCTATCGTTTTAGCGATTGGAGCAAGAGAATAGTGGTTTCCAGGTCTGCTAGTTTTGCAGAGCAAAATTGGAAAAGAATTGATGCAAATTTATGGAATAATTCACTTAGTGATGTTTATCCATTTAGTGAAGGTAACTCGCTTAGTGATGGTAACTCGCTTAGTGACAGTAACTCACTTAGTGGTGGTGTCAGCATTCAGGGAGGAGAAACTGAAGAAGCTGGAAAAGATATGAAGAAAAAGAGGGTTGAAACACAGGAGCAGTCAATATCACGCAGGTCAGAGCTATGGAACAAGGGAATTCCACCTGACAGGTATTCTGCTAGTAAAGTTAAACTGTGTAATGTATGGTATGAGCCAAAGAACTATAAGGAAGTATTGGCATTACCTAAAATTGAACAAGAAAAGTGGAAAGAAGCCATGGACAAGGAAATGAAATCCATGGGAGACCATAGAGTGTTCACATCTATGACTTTGCCACAGGGTAGCAAAGCTGTAGGATGTAAGTGGGTATACAAAAAGAAAGTACTACCTGTTAAGGTGTGTGCAGAGCAACCCTTGAGTTATCAAGGACATGCACGTAGAAACGTGGGATTGCAGTAGATATCCAGTGAATATGAGTAATTATCTAGTCATACACACAGATATGTTAAAGTGCATATAGTGTTTACTTTTAGAAATAGCACAGTCCAAATAAAGAGTCCAGGCCATACACGTTCAAGTCAGTCAATATCTAGAAGTACAATAATCTTCTTAGCAGCCTGTCTTTGTCTTACACATCAAACAAAGATTACAGGTTACAAACACATCAAAATATCAGAGAGTAACAGAGCTCACTATATCAGTCAAAGAGTCAATAACGAATAAATCAGCAGAAGAGAAAACCATGATCTCTAGCTCCCTCTTATGGCAAATTGCAACACTACAGCCAATCAGAATATAGCTAACATTTAAAAGCTATATTACTTAAATACAAACATATATTGGTGGCTTGTTTATATATTGCCAACCCAACCGTTTGGACAGAGTCCTAACACTACCCAACAATGAGATACAATATAAAGCAAGGTTAGTGGCACAAGGTTTTTCACAGATGAAAAATGTGCACTATAATGAGGTATTTGCGCCAACTGTAAAGAGTGAAAGCATCAGGCTTGCACTAGCGTTGGCAGCGGCGCATGGCCATAAAATTTGGCATTTTGACATAACCACTGCATTCCTCAATGCTGAGTTAGAGGAAAGAATTTACATGGTTCAAGCACCAGGGTATGAAAGTAAAAGGCCTAACATGGTGTATAATTTGAACAAGGCCATTTATGGGCTGAAGCAGTCAGCCAGGAATTGGAATATATATCTAGATAAGGCATTGAAGGTTCTTGGGTTCAAGAGTTGCAAGGCTGATGGTTGCATATACACTAGAAAGTTACAAGGTGGGGATTGTCAATTATTATTAGTACTACCTCATACATCCCTATGACCAGTTAGGTCCCACAGAGTCGGTCTCCTCCAGGTCCCTTCAACCAAACAATGTCGGTTGGCGGGACCAAGGGGGAGAGCCTTCTCTGTGGGGGCTCCGGCTCTCTGGAACCAACTACCCCCAGAGATCCAAACCATTCCCACCTTGCTGGCCTTCCGGAAAGCCATTAAGACATGGCTCTTCCTGCAGGCGGGGTGATTGAGACCGTTGAATATCTTGGTCTCCCCCATGTATGTATTGCTTGCGTTGTTTTATTTTTTTTAAATTGCTATTTTATTGTTTGTATTTTCTATTGTATTATAGCTGTTCTTGCACATGTTGTACGCCACCCTGAGTCCCCAGGGAGTAGGGTGGCATATAAGAATCACTAAATAAATAAATAAATTAGCATGTGTGGATGATCTTTGTTTCATTGCAAAGGATGTATAACAGTAAAAGGGTTCTCAGGTGTTTGGAGGGAACTGTGAATGTGGGTCTTCAAATACAGGTCTAGGAAGAATATTAAATTATTTGATTTATGTCTCTTCCAGTCATGAAGGGAGGAGTGTTAAGATATTAATGAACTGGGAGAGCCAAATGGTAACAAGGTCAGCCAATGAATAGGCATAGCAACTAAGTCAGCCAATGGGAGCTAAACACATCTGAGTCTGTGCAGAGAATCAAAACTGAAACTATAAGGCTGGGCGTGGCTCAGTCCACTCTGCACTCCTGTCTGCTCTGAACTCTTAACTAGAAGCTGCTTGTGTTTTACTTGTAACTGTTGCTACATTGAAGAAGAACTCTGCTAATGGTATTGTAAATTCATATGTTATTATGTTTATAAAGAAGTTAATGAATCCAGCTGAATCAGTTATCTGTGTATGCTTCTGGTTTTGATTTATGCAACAAACTCTGACATTGTGTATCCTCTGATCCATCCACTGTGATCATTAAGTTTGCAGATGATACCACCGTACTGGGTCTTATTACAGGCGGAGACGAAACAGTGTACAGGGGGGAGGTTCAAAAATTATCCACATGGTGCTTGGAAAACAACCTGCACCTGAACATCAGCAAGACAAAGGAGATGGTTAGACTTCCGGAAGAAGAGAGAGGAACCTGCCCCACTTTACATCGAGGGGGGCTGTGTGGAGAGAGTTTCTTCCTTTAAATTCCTGGGAGTCTACCTCAGCAAAGATCTCACCTGGAAAATCAACACGACCCAGGTGGCCAGAAAGGCCCAACAGAGACTCCACTTCCTCAGGGTCTTGAGAAAAAATGAAGTGGAACAACAACTGATGACCTCCTTTTACCAGTCCACAATAGAAAGCGTCCTCACTCATTGCATTACGCCGCCGCGGATAGACATTACAGAGGAAAAGTTCTTGTTTCATTTTTATTTCTGTTTTCAGAATTTTATATATATATATATATATATATATATATATATATATATATATATATATATATATATATATATATATATATATATATATATATATATATATGAATTTTTTAATATTTCTCTACAAATTCCATTAATATAACAATACACGCATACCTTAAAATATATCGATAACATAGATATGCATACATTTTAAATCAATCAACCATAGACCAATATCTTATTTTGCATCAATTTTCTATATTTGTAATACTATAATCTAAATAAATATTGTATTTCAGGTATGGGTTATCTTGCTAATGCTGCCTCCATTAAAAGTCTAATTTTGTCTTCTGGGTATCCCACCAATTGATTCCAATATTTCAAACTAAATTAACCGCTATACTGTAACTTACTTCCTCCGCTAGTTATTGATTCTCTTGCTTCTTCAATCCAAGCCGTCGTGCTTCCTTCTTTCTTATTTTCTTTACTCATCATTCATTTTAATCCCTTTTTTCATAACTAATTGCCCCATAAGAATTCAACATTCACTTATATAAATTATAATAAAATATTAGTTCAGATTAAATTCTTTAAATAATATTTCAAATAATATACAGAAAGGAAAGAAATAATGATTATTCCAATTCCATAAGTTTCCATTCATTAACTCATTTCATTCTTTTTTGTTATAATTTGTCTTCCCCTCTGATGGTACAAAATATCTATTTACATCAATTTTAAATTTAATCTAACAAACCAAACTTTGTCTATTCTGTAATGAAATTATGTTTTCCCAATAATACCATCTATTCATATAAGCTCATATTCATATTCATATAAGTAGTTATATTAGTGTTTAAGTATTAAAATATATCTTATTCGCTTTCAATAATAATTTGTTAGGATCAAATATATTCACCATACTAAGTTATATATAAATTTTTTCTATTTCTCCATCAATTTCCACTGCTAATAAACAAATGTTATATAATAATAAAAAACAATTTCTCTTTTCCCTAAAAAAACAATTATCCATTTTCTTTGTTTCCATTCTCCTTTTCTTAATTTCTCTTTTTTTCCTTTCTTTTACCTTTGTACCCCCAGCTTCTTTTCCACTCTCCTTTTTTCCTCTTTATATTTAGTAATTGTATGAATCTTCCTTCAGCTCTTCTTAATCCCTTCCCCCTATTTCCTCCTTCTTTTTTAATTTGTCGTATCCAATGCCTGTATCCTCGCCCTATTCTCTTTTTGTCACTGTTAACCCCAGTGTAATCATCATAAAATTCAGTATAACCATTAATTAAATCCTTTTAATGTCCTCTTTCCTTTTATCGCTATAAGTCTCAGCATCTTTTTTTTTAATTAAAAAGTTTTATTAGTACAAAGTACAAACATTTTTCTCTTTTCTCCCCCCCTTCCCCCCTCCACCCTTCCCACCCCTCTTACCCTCCCCTCCGGTCCCCCCCCCCGACTTCCCAGAAAAAGCACAAGGTATAATTTCAAAAAACATAGAACTAAAATATGCTAAAAAGTTATTAATTCGAAAATTTTTCTAATTCTTAACTCCTTATTACTCAAAACCTTTAAAACATAATCTAAAAATTAAACATTTATCATTAATAAACTATTTGGGTCTTCTTAATCTGATACTTTTTTTGAATATAATCAGTCCACCTGTTCCATTCCAATATGTATCTTTCATTTGAATGATCCTTAAGATATGATGAAATTTTTGCCATTTCAGCCAAGTGTGTAACTTTTACTGTCCATTCTTCAATAGTAGGTGTATCTTCCTTCTTCCAATACTGTGCCACCAGTAACCTGGCAGCTGTTATTAGATTCAAAACCAAGTTAGTCTCTGTAACAGAACAATCCGTGATTATTCCCAACAAAAAGAATTGTGGTGTGAACTTGATCTTTTTCTTTAAAATATTTTGTATAATCCACCATATTTTTATCCAAAAAGCCTTGATTTTTTTTACAAGTCCACCATATATGAAAATATGTAGCATCCTCACATTCACATCTCCAACATTTAGGTTGTAAAGTTGGGTACATACAAGCTAGTTTTTTGGGTCTAAATGCCATCTGTAAAACATTTTATAAAAGTTCTCTCTTAAATTTTGAGCCTGTGTGAATTTAACATTTCTAACCCATATCTTTTCCCATGTTTCCATCATTATAGGTTCTCCAATATTTTGAGCCCATTTTATCATACAATCCTTAACTAATTCTGTTTCTGAATCTAATTCCAGTAGAATATTGTACAATCTTTTTATATGCATTGGACCCTTATTTTTTATTTGTAATATCAAATTATCATCATTCTTCAAGATACCAGTTTTTTGATCATCTCTCCATCTAGCCTGTAATTGTCCATATTGAAACCAAGTTCTGATTATTCCTTCTTCTCTTAATTTCTCCATTGGTTTTAATTGTAATCTAATTCCTTCTTCATGAAGAAGTTCTTTGTATGTAATCTTATCTAGTTTTTGCTCTAAATTTATATTTTCTATCGCGTGTCTGGGTACTGTCTATAAAGGTATCTTGTCATTTAATTTGCATTGGTACTTTTTCCAGACACGCAATAAAGCATTTCTTAATATATGACTCTTAAAAGCTTTATCTACTTTTTTATCATACACTAAATAGGCATGCCACCCATAAATCAAACCATATCCTTCACTATTTAATACCCTGTCTTCTGTCAAATTAACCCTATCAGTAATTGCTGAGAGAGCTGCTGCTTCATAATACAATCTTAAATTAGGCATTTTAAGACCACCTCTTTCACGTGTATCTTGCATTATCTTCTGATTTACCCTCGGCTTCTTCCCTGCCCAAATAAATTTATTTATACCCTTTTGCCATTCCTTCAAATTTTCATCTTTTTTAAGTATTGGTATCATTTGAAAGAGAAATAAAAATCTTGGTAAAACATTCATTTTGACTGCAGCTATCCTACCCAGCAAAGACAATTGCAATTTTTTCCAGTTTTCCATGTCTCTCTGTATTTTTAGCCATAGTGGTTCATAATTATGTTGATATAATTTCATATTTGTGGACATAATATAAACCCCTAAGTATTTAATCTTTTTGACTATCTCAAATCCTGTTACCCTTTCTATTTCTTCTTCTTGGCTTCTTGTCATGTTTTTAGCTATTATTTTTGTTTTAGCTATATTTATTTTAAAACCAGATACTTGTCCATATAAGTTAATTATGTCCATCAAAGTTCTAGTGGATTGTAATGGTTGGGTTAAAGTAACAACCAGGTCATCCGCGAACGCTCGTAACTTATATTCTTCCTGTCTGATTTTTATTCCCTTTATTGTATCAAGCTCTCTTATTTTACTAAGTAATATTTCCAGAGTCAAAATAAACAATAAGGGAGACAAGGGACAACCTTGTCTTGTTCCCTTTTCTATATTAAAGGTATCTGTTAGTCCACCATTAATTATTATTTGCGCTGTTTGTTTTTGATATATGGATTGTGGATTGTGGATGGATTGTGCAAAATAGTCTCCAAGTTGTAACTTTTCTATTAATTTTAATAAAAACTGCCAATTCAATCTATCAAAGGCTTTCTCAGCATCCAAAAATACTAATACTGCGGGTACCTGGTTGTTGCTTCCCAAGTACTCTAATAAATTAACAATTTGTCTAACATTAGTCTTCATTTGTCTACCAATTAAAAAACCCGTTTGATCATGATGAATCATCTGTTGCATAACTATCATTAATCTATTTGCTAAGATTTTAGCAAAAAATTTATAGTCTATATTTAAAAGTGAGATCAGCCTATAATTTTTTGGATCTGTATGGTCTTTGACCCTCTTTTGGGATCAGAGAAATAAAAGCTGTCTTCCATGTTGGAGGTACATTACTTCCCTGTTGAATATTATTAAACAATTCCTTAAGCGGTTCCACCATTTCTTCCTGCAATGTTTTATAATAAACAGCTGTTAAACCATCTGTCCCTGGGGCTTTACCCACTTTTAACTGTTTAATTACCAATAAAATCTCCTGTGAAGTTATCAATTGATTTAAAGTATCCCTCTGCTCCTTAGAGGTTATATAAATCTTCTGTTTCTGCAAATAATTATCTATATCAGTGATGGCGAACCTTTTTTTCCTTGGGTGCCGAAAGTGCATGCGCGTGTGCTATCGCACATGCGTGAGTGCCCACATCCATAATTCACTGCCTGGGGAGGGCAAAAACGCCCCCCCCCGGGAGGCCCTCTGGAGGCCGGAAATGGCCAGTTTTCCAACTTCTGGTGGGCCCGGTAGGCCCATTTTTCACCCTCCCCAGGCTCCAGAGGTTTCCCTGGAGCCTGGGGAGGGCAAAAACGCCCTCCCTTGTCCCCCCGGAGGCCCTCCGGAGCTGAAAACACCCTCCCAGAGCCTCCGTGCAAGCCAAAAATCAGCTGGCCGGCGCGCACATGCACGATGGAACTGAGCTAGGCAACGGCTCGCGTGCCGGCAGATATGGCTCCACGTGCCACCTGTGGCACGCGTGCCATAGGTTCGCCATCACTGATCTATATCCTCTTCTTTAACTTTGCCACCAGTATATAATCCTGAATAGAATTCTAAAAAGGATTTTTAATAGGTTCTTGTTCAAAAACTTCTTTACCCTTATATTTTATTCTTTCAATAATTCTTGATTTCTGCTTCTTTCTTAGCGTGTATGCTAGCCATCTACCTGGTTTATTAGCGTTGCTAAAAGTGTTAAATTTAGCATATTGTAAATTAGTTGCCACTTGATCTGCCATTAACATATTAAATTGACCTTTTAATAAATTAATTGTCTCCTTAATTTTCTTGTCTGTTGGATTAGAAATTAAAGCCCACTCTTGTCTTTTGATCTCCTCTTCTAATTCTTTCCTTTTTTCACCTTTTTTCCTTCTATATTTATTATCCAAATATATCAAAATACCTCTCATGTAGGCTTTACTTGCATCCCAAACCATCTCCATAGAAGTGCCCTTCTGCATATTAATAACAAAAAATTCTTTCATTAATTTTTTACACTCCTTCACATTATCTTCATATCTAAACAAATTATCATTTAACCTCCAAGACCTTCTAGGTCCATTTCCATACTCCAATTCCAACCAAACCGGGCTATGATCTGTCAATGTTCTTGAACATATCTTCGTCTTCCTTACCCTAAAAAGAAGGTTATTAGTAATCAGTATAAAATCAATCCTTGAGAAGGATTGGTGTCTATCGGAGAAAAAGGTAAAATCCTTTTCTTCTGCATTTATTTCACGCCAAATATCTCTCAACTCCCAATCCTCCATCATCTCAAAAAAAGGATTTAGGCAGTCTTGCTCTTGAAAAAATATTTTGCTTAGGACCCTTCTTGTCTTTTTTCACGTCCAATACGCCATTCCAATCTCCTAGAAGGATGCAGGTTTTATAATCCCATTGTATCAACTGTGCATGTAGAAGATCATAAAAATTTTCCTGTTGTTGGTTCAGGGCATATACACCAATCACAAGTATTTTCTCTCCTTTAATTAAAAGTTCAATAGCAAGAAATCTACCTTGTTCATCTGCTTCAATTAGCTTAGCAATCAAATGTCTTTTAACATATATGACAATGCCATTTTTCTTCTCTGGTGCTGCTGATACAAAATGTATTCCTATTCTTGAATTTATCAGATATTTTTGGTCTTGTGTTCTAATATGTGTTTCTTGTAGACAAACCATGTCATTATTAAATTGCTTAAGGTAATGAAATATTTTTCTTCTTTTCTGTGGAGAATTTAAGCCATTAACATTCCAAGTTAGGAATCTACTTCCCATCTGAGGGCTTTTGAAACTTCTGGAACACTGTCTGGACATCTAGTTTCTTAAATTCCTTTGGTCTTGTTCCTCCCACTGCTTCTGTTTTAGTAGCTTCTATAGGTACCAGCTGGAGTTGCTGTTGTGTCATCTCTTGTATACGCTTGGTTGTCGCTCTAGTCTGTCTTTGTTCTTTTATCCGTTCTTCTCCAAATAAATCCAAATTTGGATCCAAATGAGTTGTGGTCAGATCACTTAGACCAGACAAGGCTCCTTCTTGCTGGACTTCTTTCAACACTTCCTCTCTTTGTCTTGCTCTATCATCCTCCTTTCTCTTCATTTCTGGTGATCTTGGTGTCCCAGCCTTTAAGACATATGTATAAAAATCTCTTGCTTTCTGTACCATGTTGAGCCGATGTCTTTCTCCAGCATAAATCAATGATATTCCAGCTGGGACCTCCCACCTGAACTGTATTTGTTGTTTTTTGAGTTCTTCCACCAGAAAGGTATAATCCTTTCTGGCTATCAAAATTTTTGGAGGAATCTCTTTCATTGTCATCACTTCTTGTCCATCAACCTGAAGCTTGTTTTGAAAAGTTGCCTGTAGGATATCATTATGCAATGTTCTGTTAGTGAAGTATATTACAATATCTCTTGGCAGGTTTCTCTGTCTGGCCACCCAAGAATTGACACGATATATTTTATCAATCTGCCATCCCAAATCTTCCTTCTTTATCCCCAACGCTTGAGCAAACGCCTCCAGCATCAGATCTCTCAAATTTTCATGTTTATCCTCCTTTACACCTCTAACTCTAATTGCAAATTCCATATTTCTATATTGGATCATTGTAATTTCATCTGCATCCTTTTCCCTTTTATTCTCAATTTCTTCTACTTTTCCACTCAAAACTGCTGTAGACTGTTTAATTTCTTCCACTTGCTGGTCCAAAATCTCCAAATTATTTGCCAATCCTTTAAATGCCATTAAAATATCTGCCCTAATTTGATTATTGCGAACTCCAATTTGATCAGAAACATCTTGTATTTTTTCATTAATTTTCTCATTAGTTTCATCAATTTTTGCATTAAAAGTAATGGCCATTTCAGCCTGCATAACTCAGCATCTTCTTCCACCTGCTCTTCCTCTTCTAATTTCTTCTCTGCTGCCTTATTGTTCTGCATTCGTTCCAATTTCATTCCTTGTCATCATTTCTTTAAAATCCTTGTTGTCATCTAGTGCTTTCTCTTTTTCTTTTCTAACTCCATCTGCAAACTCCGAAAGGCATCTCTTTAAATCCTAACGAAGATCTTTTAAAAGAGCTACAAACTCTTGATAATCACATGCCTCCATGTTATCAAAATCACAAGTCACAAGTCTTTCAATCCAGCTGTTAACAAGTATCTGTTTCACAGCCTATTGTAATTATCTTCTTTAAAGTAATAATACAGTTCATTTCAAATTCATTTCAGATTCATTCCAATCCAAACAGATGGAGACACTGTCTTTTAGAATGATAACAAATTAATCGTTGTTTTATATTTTCTTAGACTATCCAAAATAATTTCCCAATTCAAGGTCAGCAGCTGTCAAAACAACCATAAAAGTCTTCCACAGTTAAAGTAATTCCTCCAACCAGCAGGTGGCACTCTTCCTTACTCCCACAAGTCAGTCTTTCCTGTTCAGCAATATATTTATGTATTTTAAATCAATTTGAATTAAAAACAAGGTATTTTCTTCTGTTCTTATTTTCCAGCCTCTTAAAACTCCAACGGGTCTTTCATCCCAAAATTCAAAGTTCTCAAAATTGGGCTTTAGTTACCACTTTCTTTAAATCAGTTTCTCTGTGATCTTGTAATGGCTAGATAGCCGCTTAATCTCTTTTTCAGTCCTTTTGTTCCCCTTTTAGGTTTAAAAAAAATCTCAGGGCTTCCCTTCGGCAGTATAACTCACCAGCTTCATTCTATTCTTCTCTCCTGCACTTTACCTTGAATCTTCTTCCCCAGCTGACGTCCTGTCTTCAAAACAAGCAATCCGACCGTTCGTGGCCGTCGCGGCTTGAATGACTTCTGCAAGTCATTTTTCAGTGCCGCCAGTCGAGGGCTCTATGTCGGCTCCTCGGGGGGTTGCCACCCCTCCCAGGTCGCCGACGGTATCCCTCTTCTTCACCACCCCTCCTGGGTGGTTCCGACCTGGTTCTGATCGAACCAGGTCCCCTGGTGATGTGGATTTCGGAGTTGCCCTACGGAGCGCGGGGAACTCCATGTCGCCGCGGTGTTTGGCCACGCCCTCTCAGAATTTTCTATATTAAAATGTGAATCATACTCCAACTTTTTTTTGCTTTATCACATGTCCACCATAGATGATAAAAAGTCCCTTCTTTATTTTTACACTTACAACATTCATTTGACATGCCTTTATACATCTTAGATAGCTTATCTGGTGTTAAGTACCAACAATACATCATCTTATAAAAATTATATTTTAAATTACAATTTAATGTAAATTTTAAACCCTTCATACACATATTTTCCCATTGTTCAAGCTTCACATTATATCCAAAATTCCTTGCCCATTGAATCATACGTTTTACATGTTCATTTTCTAAATTCAGTTTCAATAACATTTTATAAATATTAGCAATAATATGTTCATCGTTGCCACATAATGAAAGTTCCTATTTTACTTCATTAAATAGAAAAATGTAGGATAGACAGTATCACCATCAGATGGATTTGTAACTGGCTGACAAACCATACTCAATGAGTAGTCCTTAATGATACTACATCTACATGGAGGGGAGTAAGCAGTGGGGTACCACAAGGTTCCCTCTGAGGTCCAGTACTCTTCAATATCTTCATAAATGACTTAGATGAGGGAATAGAAGGGGAACTCATCAAATTTGCAGATGACACCAAGCAGGCAGGAATAGCCAACACCCCAGAAGACAAGCTCAGGATCCAAAAAGTGCAGAGAAGAGCAACTAAGATGATTAAAGGCCTGGAGACTAAAACATATGAAAAACGGTTACAGGAATTTGGTATGGATAGTCTAGAGAAAAGAAGGACTAGGGGTGACATGATAGCATTATTCCAATATTTGAGGGGCTGCCACAAAGAGGAGGGGGTCAATTTATTTTCCAAAGCACCAGAGAGCAGGACAAGAAACAATGGATGGAAACTAATCAAGGAGAGAAGCAACCTGGAATTATGGAGAAACTTCCTAACAGTGAGGACAATTAACCAGTGGAACAGCTTGCCTTCAGGAATCGTGGCTGCTTCATCACTGGAGGATTTTAAGAAGAGACTGGACAGTCACTTGTCTGAAATGGTATAGGATCTCCTGCTTGAGCAGGGGGCTGGACTAGAAGACCTCCAAGGTCCCTCCCAGCTCTATTCTGATTCTGAATAATAATAATAATAATAATAATAATAATAATAATAATAATAATAATAATAATAATAATAATAATAATAATAATAATAATAACAATAACAATAACAATAATAATAATAATAATAATAATAATAATAATAATAATAATAATAATAATAATAATAATAATAATAATAATAATAATAATAATAATAATAATAATAATAATACAGTCCAACAGCATCAAGTTGAAAAGAAGCTCTTTCCATGTGACCAAAAAGGAAACTGCCCAAACAGCAGAGGAACAAAAGATCAACTGCTAATTGACAAGATGATTTTGGAAAACTGCAAGAGAAGGAAGACCAACTTGAATATAATATGGATTGATTACAGGAAGGCATTTGACTCCCTGCCACATGATTGGATAACCAAGTGGCTAGAAATAACAGGAGTCAATGGAAACATCAGAAACTTTCTGCAAAGATTGATTGCACAAGGGAAGACAGAGTTGCAGGTCAATGGTGAGAGACTGGGAGAGGTTAATATCAAGAGAGGAATCTTCCAAAGAGATTCACTATCACCACTACTATTTGTCATTGCACTGTTTCCTCTGTCAACAATACTGAATAACTCAGGCCATGGCTATCAAACATCAAAAACATCTGCCAGGCTATCCCACCTCTTTTACATAGACATCTGAAACTGTATGCAAAAACACCACCTGAAATAGAATTGCTGCTCAACACTGTCCATATCTACAGCCAAGATATTGCAATGGAGTTTGGACTGGAAAAATATGCAATGCTCACCATCAAATGGGGGGGGGGGGGGGAGATCCCTGGTGGCACAGTGGTTAGAATGCAGTATTGCAGACTAACTCTGCCAACAGCCTGGAGTTCAATCCTGACAGGCTCAAGGTTGAAGCAGCCTTCCATCCTCCATAAAGGTCAGTAAAATGCGGACCCAGATTGTTGGGGGCAATATGCTGACATTGTAAGCCACCGAGAGAGTGCTGTAAAGCACTATCGGACGGTATATAAGTCTAAGTGCTAGTGCTATAAAAATAGTGAAAACTAAAGGAATGAAGATGCCCTATGGAAATAACAACATTTAATTCTAAGTAACAAAATATGTATTTCAGTATAAAAGTAACAAAACATAAACCTTAATAAGCTACATTGTCCCAGTCAAGAATTCACATCTTCCTCGGGCGGAGGCTTGCAGAAGAAGAAGGAAGGAGGAGACAAACTCCTGGAATGCACACATGCGCAGAAACACATATCACATGTCTGCTTGATTAGAAAATACAGTAGATCTAGAAATATAGTAGAAAACTAAGAAATATAGCACAGAGGCTCAACTGGCAATATATTCACATCGTGACAAAAAATGATTTTAAAAATATCCTGACAAACTCTAGCAAGTGCTCATCTATGACCAGTTGCACAGAGCTCAGCTAAAGCCTGAGTATAAAGATAAATATTTTGATGACAACCATGAGATAAATATAACCATTCTACAAGATAAATTTATTGCAAGGATAATACAGCCAATACTTCCAGTAGGAATTTGAGCTGTTGGCAAAAGCAATTAAACTAAAACCTTGCATTTTGTAAAATATCTATGAAAATATTTATGAGAAAAAATAAAGGAACAGAATTTCATGAAAAAAATCACAAAATATTAAGATCTGCAAACAGAAGTAAAATGACTGTGGCAAAAGGAAGCAAAGATAATAGGTATTTTGAATGCAATCCCAAACAACTGCAGTATAACTTGAACTGTTTGATTAGCTTTCTGAGGGATTGAGATAAGATTACTAGGATGTTTAACTTTAGTCCATAATGTAAATAATGAATTTAATAGAGAAGTAGGTAATTTAAAGAAAGGCCGTACCCAATTAATAGTTCCCAGCAATTGTTGTAACTGAATTAAAATAATAATTGTGGGATAACTGGTGCAGCATAAGATTGAGACATCTTATGTCCTAGGTACAGATTTTTTTTTTAGCTTGTAGCTGAATTTTTTCTCTCTGGTGCAACATTTAATCCATAGGGGAGACGACTGTACTAGATAAGACATTCAATTTAGGTTACTCCAGACATGGAACTTTTCTGAGAATTATTACCTCTGCCAGAAGCTCTGCATTTTTCCTTAAAATTTTCCTGTTTACCACAGTTGTAAAAATTTCCTTGGGGTTTGTTACTTTGCCTCATGGCTGCAGCTAACAAATTATTTTGATGACTAGGAGAACCTATATCTTGCCAAATTTTAATCATTTCAGCCAATTCAGGATCCTTTCCTATGATAGTTTTCCTGCATTCAGAAGCAGCTTTTTCTTTAATGAAATCAGTGTATGCTTCATTAGGTTTCTGTTTATTTATTTAGCGTATGGCTGGTCACACACAATATTAAAACACTTCATTTTTACAAATTAAAAACAGTTAAAACAGTAAGAAAAACCTAAAAAGGAAAACAAATAACATTTCAAAGCTTAATATCAAGTTTGGAGATCCAGTCAGTAGCTGCCGTTGTTGTGCAGAGGAAGTCCCTACAGTCTCCTGGATATCTTCTGTTAGGGCATTCCCTCACTATATGCTGAATAGTCTGTCGAGGAGCCCGGCAATCACATTGTGCTGAAGGTATCTTTCCCCATTTATGCAAGGAGTCAGCACACACCCCATGAGTTGTTCTAATTCTATTATATGTCACCCACATGTATCGGGGTAGGCCAAATCCTGGAGGTATACTACTAGGGCTAATGTGCCCAGAGACATCTTGGGGGGTGCAGCTATTCCACGCCTCAGTCCACTTTTGTGTGATGTTCTGATGGTCAGCCATCAACTTACGCGCTGTCAAGAGTGGTGGATTTCTTGATTTTAATCGACATCTTAAGAGGTCAGGAATATATCCATGTATGGGTAGAGAGGAATTTACCAGGATCTTGCTGTACTCCCGAATAAGGGCTTCTTGTCATCGTAAGTGCGGGGGAAGTATGTGACTAAGAACTGGTAGCCAGTGACTAGGTGTTGATTTTATACACCCAGTAATTAGTCTCATCGTATGGTTAAGTTGAACATCAATAAGTCATGTATGTGAGCTGTTTAACCATACAGGTGCACAGTATTCCGCTGCAGAGTAGCAAAGCCCAAGGGGTGCACATCGAAGAGTTGGGGCTGAGGCTCCCCAAGTTGTTCCGCATAGTTTTTGTAAAATGTTATTTCTGCTGTTAACCTTGGCAGCCATGTTCTGGATATGTTTTTTAAAGGACAAGGTCCTGTCTAAGGTAACCCCCAGGTATTTTGGTGTTGTCTCATATGGGAGCAGTTTGTTGTTTAGATATACATTGAGTTCTCTTTTTGCCAATTTGTTATTGAGGAGGAAACATGATGTAACTGTTTTACTTATACTTGGGATTAGCCTCCATTGGTGGAAATATGTACTCAGAGTTGTAAGGTCAGCTGTAAGTACACCTTCTGTAGCTTCGATGTCCTTGTGGCTATATGCTAATGCCAGGTCATCAGCAATCTTTCAAGTAGTTTATAACAGACACTTAACAGAGCAATGGGGCAATAGTTTTCTGGCTTATTGCTTTCTTTTCCGGGTTTTAATATACCGATTAACTTAGTTCTTTTAAATTCTGGAGGGAGCCTACTGGAAGTTAAGATATCTGTATCGAATTTTGCCAGCCATTCTCTTGTGCGAGGTCCAGAGTGGATGATAAATTCTGGCATTACTCCATCAAAACCAGGAGATTTTCCAGCTTTGACGTTCTTCAGGGCAGTGTCTATTTCAGCTGCCTGGAAGGTTGGAGCATATTCCTGGTTATGCAATCCCAAAATTTTTAGATGCTTTAGTTCTCTTTTCACTAGTTTAGTATGTTTCTTGTCATGCGGTACTCTTTTTAAGTTGACAATACGAGTTGCTACTTGATCTGGAGTAACCTCTTGTTGTTTGCGTTGAGCTGATTGGTCTCCTCCCAGTTTTCTCAGTAGACTCCATGCCTTCCTGCTTGAATGTTTAAAATCTAATCTAGATGTAGTTTGCTCCCATTTTTGCCTATGCGCCAGGTCAAGATTATGAAGAAGTTCATCAGCTATCTCAGTATCATCATTCTCTAAAAGTTTTTGGTACAGATTTTTGCAAGTTTCATTCCATCCTGGAATATATTCCTTGCGAAAGCCACGTGGGATGGATTTTTTAGCCGATGACATAATTGCTCCAACAAAGCGATAGTAACTATTACTAGTTGCTGGAATACATCCTATTATGTTCTCAAGATCCATCATGTACTTTTCCCAGTTAGCCTTCTTCAAGTTCCACCTTGGTCGAGGTATAGATCTAATAATAGGTATCTTTATTCCTGTCTTAATGATGACAGGTCTATGTTGGCTATGGGGGAACATTGATAGCACTTGTCGGGAGGCAGGTATAGGTTTGGAATTATCTTGTGTGACAAAGCATAGGTCTGGGTTGTACTCTTTCTTCCATGCAGCTGATTTAAAAGTGCCTCGATCTTTAGCATCAAAAACTAAGTATAGATTGCTCTGCTCTGCCCATTCACAGAGGGTCTCACCGTTAGTATTGTTAAGCGTATATCTCCATTGAGTACGGTGGCTATTAAAATCTCCTATATAGATGCCAGGGTGTGGAATCCTTGGGAGAACTGTGTTAGGCCAGGAGATAGTAGGGGGCTTATAGATGTTCATAACTTGAGTATCTCCAATCTTAGTTGTGATAGTGTAGATGTTATCCTCACTGCTTGTTTCTAATAGATATGCATTTTCAATGTTATTACGCACATATGTTATCAGGCCATAAGTTTGGTGAAAAATAGCACCTAAGATATCATATCCAGGTATTCTTCCTCTGCTTTTAAGCTGCTGTTCATTCTCAATGCATGTTTCCTGGATCACAGCCATATCAACACAGTTTTCAAGTAGTAGTTTAGAGAGGTATTCACATTTTGATCTACTACTGCCTTCGATGTTAAGTTGGCATATGCATATTGAACTTCCAATATTCCGAGTCATTTTAGCATTGATATTTGATATTTCTGTTATTTCTGTTATTTCTGCTGTACTTAAGAGGTCCTTAAAAGGACCGTGGGGTTGTGTGTGAAGCCAGGAGATCCTCGTGGATGTCTGGCTACCAGTCCGTCTGTTACTCATTTAGCACCACCCAGGAGGCACATGTGACTTAAGGATTGCCACGGACACGAGTAACATTACCTCCCTATGGGACTATGGGCCGCTTAATAAATAACAGGTTTCTGTTGAATACTTGAAACAGTTTGAGCCGGATTACCAGCAGAAGAAACTTTCTGAAAATCCTTAAAGTCACATTCAGAAGAAACTTGCAAAGTTGGTGCAGGAAGAACAATTTTAACATCTACATTAACTGGACAAACAGCAAGCATTTGAACAATTTCATGAGAATCACCTTGATCTTTTTCTAATTCTTCCTCTTAGATCCACTTTCAGGATACCAAGGACATTGTTTTCCTATCTCATTTACTAGGTTCCTAAGCTGAGTATCAGAAACAGACCTGCCTGTTTTCTGTACTAAGTACCTAAGTTCCTGAACGTGCTTTTCCTGCACATGAGATAAACTACTGTCCATACTTACCACGAAGAGGGGTCCTTAGAGGACGTAGGTGCACCTTTGGGGTCTGTTCCAGACGAATGATAAGCAGGGTGGAGGCTTCTGAAGATGTCCCTGTGACGGGCGCCAGATGTAGTAATCATAGACACGGACACATGGTTTCTTGAGCAAAGCAGTTCCGGGCTAAGAAGACCTTTTCTTTGGGCTGCAAAGCCTCTGCTGTTCAGAGACCCACTCTCTCTCTGGGTATGCTGTTCTGAGATCTGACTTCTCTCTGGGTATGCTTGTTCTGATCAGATCAGATCTGTCTTTGCCCAGAACTCGGTTTATTATTTATAACAAGTTTCTTGTGTGTACAAGTATAAAAGATTAACTTTACTAATTTAGCTACAATGAATAAATTGGTTAATATGTGACACATAGCATACAGACAAAATCCTATCAAGGTATGATTGCTAAATAAACAGAAGAGTATCTAATTAGTTTTTACCTTAGACAAACAGGAGGGTTTTAATTACCTTAGGTAAACGGAAGGTTGAACTAATAATTATTTCTTTAAATTAATCAAAGGAGTGAGTTGCCTGGTTAAGCACGTAGGCTATATCATATATTAGCCAAAGGACATTCCACATTCTTGGCATCTGATAGTCCACCCACATTGCCTAGTTAGGTGTAGGCTATATCATATTAGTGCATTAGATTCTGATATTCCACCCACATTACATTTATGACCTGGACTGTTTATTGAATTGTGCTATTTCTTAAAGTAAACTTTAACTGAAGTTAGTGTATCTGTGTGTGGCTGAATAATTATTCATAACTACTCTCATAAACGTTTCCATGTGCATATCCTTATTATTCAAGGGTTACTTTGCACATACCTTAACACTGGTTATGGGCCCAGAGAAATATTGAGAGTTAGTGTGAATATACAGTTTCATATGCAGACAGCTGATTTGTGGTTCATTATTAAACGTACGATGGCACAAGAACAGTCAACCAGCATATCCCTGATAACCCGGTTGGATGGAACAAACTATGTTTCCTGGTCTATGAAGTGCAGCCTACTTCTGCGTAAAGACGGATTATGGACTGTAGTTAATAATCTGCCAGATGTAACAGCTTGGGACCCATTAAATGATGAAGATAAAAAGAAAATTGCTGACTTTAACCGGGATAATGAAAAGGCGCTTAGTATAATTGGACTGACACTGAGTGATCAGCAGCTAGTCCATATTCGTGGTGAAGAATCTGCTGCCAGGAGTTGGGACATTTTGAAAAGACTTTATGTTCGAGATAGTGTGGGTGCACACATACACCTTACACGTAAACTGTTTAGAGCCCATCTTCTAAAAGGTGGCAATATGTTAGCTCATTTGGAGTTTATGAAAAGGACTTTACAAGAGCTACAGGAAAAGGAGCTGATTTTCTCGGAGTTGCATCAAGTTTACATCATTCTTTCTTCTTTGGATGAAACTTATGATGATTATGTGTCTTCACTGGAAGTTTTAACCAGAGATGAACTGACATTGACTGGCATAATTGGAAGACTATTAGAAGAGTCTAGAAGAAGGCAAGATAGAAATCAACTGAGAGAAAGACAACCACAGGAAGAAAAACTGTATTCAACTGCCTATATTGTTAGGAAATGTTTTTCTTGTGGGGCTAAGGGTCATATAGCCAGATTCTGTAAAAAGGGTAAGAAACAGAATGCTAGTAATATACAGAGAGCTTATAAAGATGTTAGTTTAACCATATTAAGTGTCAAGGTTCCAAATAGTAATCGAGCATAAATCAGAGTCCAAGGCAAGGAGTTCACCAAAGTTCCAATTTAATGCAGACACCATGTTGGCAATGCATGGGAAAACCCAAATCTAACTTTTTCCCAAGTTCCCCTCCATAGGAAATGGGCACTCCTTTTTTCCCCCACCCCCATCGGGGTCACGTTGCCCACTCATCTTCTGCCAGCGTGGCACCGTCTCCTCCCAGCTTCTTGCAGGTGCTGGACAAAAGATGACCTTGGAGAAGTAACGAAGAATGTGATATCTCTAACTTCTCACTCTTATTTATTTATTTATTTATTTATTTATTGTTTGTTTGTTTGTTTGTTTGTTTGTTTGTTTGTTTGTTTGTTCTTCTATGCCGCCCTACTCCCGAGGGACTCAGGGCGGCATACATCAGTTTTAGGAGAACATTAATAATAAGTAGTAATTTAAAAACAACAGTTAAAAATATACAAAAAATTAAAAAATGTTCACAATCAGCCATACCAAGGGGGGAATTCAGATGGTTTTAATCGTTCCCCCCTACCTGCAGGAAGACTCTCACTGATTTCCCCCTCCCCACTCCATAGTCTCTTATGTAGAACGGTGACAAACGATGCTTTGTCAGGCTGCCTCTCCTCAAGCGAAAAGCAGTTCCTACCAATACACAAAAGAGAGAGTGAGAGTACAAGGGATTAAGTTAATGATTTTAACCACCCCTCCCTCCCCCAGGGGGCTCCTTCGGCTTATCTGGGTATTTGTTATGGAAATCCCTAATTAGCCCGTCTGCCTTTACTTTCCAACTATTGATCCATGTTGATTTAGCCAACAAATATCCTTTCCAAAATATAAGATACTGAAGGTGGCCCCCTAAATAACCTGGAATCTAGGATCTTTTTCACTTCATAATGTCTTTCCCCTTGTATTACTATGGGGGTGGGGGGTGGGGTGGAGGAAGGTTTGGTGGCCTAATGGTGGATTGTCTCACTGGCCTAAGTAAGCTACTATGAAACACTGGGTGTATCTTTCCCAATATTCTTGGCAAAGCCAACTGTACTGTGAAAAGATTAATTATCTTGACTATCGGGAAAGGTCCTAAGAATTTCGGACCCAGCTTTTTACTGGGTATCCTCAAGCGGATATATTTTGTTGATAAGTAGACCTTATCTCCCACTTTGAAGGGGGGCTGAATGGCCCTATGCTTGTCTGCTTGCTTCTTGTATGTCTCTGCAGTTTCAATCAATGCCTTTTTTGTATTTTCCCACCCTTTCTTCAGTTCTTCCATCCATTCTGTTAGGGACATAGATGTGGGTGCTTCTGTGGGCAGTTCTGGCATTAGGACGAACTCTTGTCCGCTGGTAACCTGGAAAGGTGTTAATCCGGTACTGCTGTGTACTGCGTTGTTGTACGCTACTTCCGCAAATGGCAGCAACTCAGAGGTGGGTTCCTGCCGGTACGCTCTTACCTGTTGGTCGCTGCAGAACCGAAGAAGCCGGTGGAGTTCGCGGCACGGGACTTCCCCCACCCGCTTTCCCCCAACCGCCTAGACGCCGCCATTTGTGTTCTTTTGCCCTCTGCGCAAGCGCAAAGCGTTCTGCTTGTGCAGAGGGCAAAAGAATGCAAATGGCGGTGTCCAGGCGGGCGGGGGAAAGCGGGCGGGGGAAGCCCCGCGCCGCAAACGCCACCGGCTTCTTCGGTTCTGCGGCGACCAACAGGTAAGAGCGTACCGGCAGGAACCCACCTCTGCAGCAACTCCGCCCAGTTGGCTTGTTGGTAGTTCACGTAACAACAAAGATACTGTTCCACCATGGAGTTAGCTTTTTCGACTGCGCCGTTGGTCAGGGGATGGAACCCCGAGCTAAGGCCTTGAGTGGACCCGATGGTGTGCAGGAATTCCTTCCAGAACTTAGCGGTGAATTGCACGCCTCTGTCGGAGATGATCCTCTTTGGCACTCCGTGCAAGCGATAGATGTGTTTGAGGAAAAGTTTTGCTAAGTGTCTGGCCGTCGGTAACCCAGAGCAGGCAACAAAGTGGGCCTGTTTGGAGAATAAGTCGATGACCGTCCAGATCACTGTATTTCCCTTGCTCTCTGGGAGTTCCACAATGAAATCCATTCCTATTTCTTCCCAGGATTTACTGGGGTTGGCCACCTGCTGCAGAAGTCCAGGCGGTTTCCCTGGTCGGTGCTTTCTTGTTGCGCAGGTGGCACAGCTCTTTACATAATCCTCCACCTCAGATTTCATCTTTGGCCACCAAAATTGCCGTCTCGTAAGGTGGAGGGTCTTCAAGAATCCAAAGTGTCCTCCCAGCTTAGAATCGTGGCTTCATTGGAGTACTTGCAACCGGAGGTCAGCAGGCACATACAGTTTGGATCCCTTCCAAGCTAGTCCATCCCTCATGGTCAATATTTCTTAATTATCATTTAACCAGGTGTCGTTAGGTAAGGCTGCTTTAAATTTGTCTGTCCACTCCTCATGGCTCCGGGCGCTCGATCGTCTGGATTGGCCTCTGGTGAGGACCGGAGCTGCGAGTTCCCCCTCTGCAACGGAAGGGTTTTCTGTCCCCGTCAGTGATGAGGGGATGACCGAGTGGAATTCCTCCTCTCTCTGGCTGTCGTATTGTGGTTTCCTGGACAGGGCATCCGCCAGCAAGTTCTTTCCCACTGGGATGTGCTTTAGTTCAAATTTGAATCACCTAAAGTATTGCGCCCACCTCACTTGTTTGGGTGACAGTTTCCTGGGGGTATTTAGCGCCTCAAGGTTCTTGTGGTCAGTCCATACCTCGAAAGGTATTTTTCCTCCCTCAAGGAATTGCCACCAAGTCAGTAGCGCCCAACGAACTGCATAGGCTTCTTTTTCCCAGATGGCCCATCTTCTCTCCGTAGCGGTGAGTTTTTTCAAAACATAAGCGCACGGCAGGAGCTGGCCTTTCCCATCTTTTTGTAGCAATACTGCCGCCACAGCCACATCACTCGCGTCAGCCAGGATGATGAATTGTCGTTCTGGATCGGGATGCTGGAGGATCGGCTCCTGGGCGAACAGTTGTTTTAATTTCTCGAAGGCTTTTTGGCAGGCCATCGTCCAGTTTAGCGGCTGACTAGGCTTTGGCTTGGTAGACGTCAGCCCCGTCTTGAGCAGTTGTGTTAGCGGTAAGGCTACTTCTGCAAAGGCCGGGATGAATTGCCTATAGAAGTTCGCGAAGCCCAGGAAACTCTGCAGTTGTTTGCAGGTGTGCGGGGCCTGCCAATCAAGCACTGCTTTCACCTTCCCCGGATCTATTTCGATTCCATCTTTGGAGATCCGGTACCCCAAATAGTCTAGCGAAGTCTTGTGAAACTCGCATTTGGAGAGCTTGGCATATAATTTGGTGGCTAGGAGTTTTCTTAAGACCTGCCTCACTAACTTCACGTGTTCCTCCATTGTCTCACTGAAAATGAGGATGTCATCTAAATAAACGAGCACCCCCTTGTACAGATGGGGGTGGAGGACCTCGTTAATGTACTGCATGAAAACCGCTGGGGCCCCTTGCAGCCCAAAAGGCATCACTTTGAATTGGAAACTTCCCAGGGGGCAGTTGAAGGCGGTTTTCCATTCATCCCCCTCTCGGATTCGGATGCGATAGTACGCTTCTCTTAAAACTAACTTAGTGAATATCTTGCCCTTTGACAAGTGGTTCAGTAAGTCTTTCATGAGGGGGAGGGGGTAGGTTTTCTGCACACACACTCCGTTGATCCTCTGGAAGTCCACGCATAATCTGACCCCCCCATCCTTCTTCTTTTTGAACAGTACAGGCGCGGCCACTCTTAACTTTGCTGGCTGGATGAACCCCCTCTCCAAGTTGGAGTCGATGTATCTTCTCAACTCTCCCAATTCCTTGGGGGACATTGAGTACATCTTTGGCTTTGGGAGCGTAGCACCCAGCTCGAATTCTATTGCGCAGTCTTTTGGCCGGTGAGCAGGGAGCTCGTTGCATTTTTCCTCACTAAACACCCTCTCTAGGTTGAGGTACTCCCTCGGCACCCTCTGGGCTCCTGGGGGGGGGGTGATCTCCCTTGCAGATGCGGCCAGTTGAGGTTCCGTTCTCCCCCCTTGCATGAATTTCTCCCTCTGCTGTTGGCTTTCTAAAGGAGGAGCCGGGCCGATGTGTATGTTGAGCATCCGATAACCATCCTCCCATTGGATGGTGGGGGTCCACTTATCTAACCATGCTAGACCCAGGATAATTGCTTCAGACATCTTAGGGGCTACTATGAATCGGATTCGTTCATGGTGCCGCCCAAACTGCAGGTTTACTGATTGAGTTAGGAGGATGGCGGGAGTCCCACCCACTAATGACCCATCCAGTTGTTGGAAGTGAATGGGGTTGGCTAAGGGTCTAGTGTGGATTCCCAGCTTATCTACCACTATCTTGCTGATTAGACACCTCGAACATCCAGTGTTGATTATGGCATCTACTTCCCCTTCCTTTCCTGTTTTGGGTACCAGGATTCTGGCTTTTATGAGAAAGGGCCGAACGGCTGCACTCACCATCGGATCGTCTTCCTCATTGACCCCCTCTTCCCATGGAGGACTCAATTCCCCCATTGGTGGTGGTTCGTCGTCGTCAGGAGGGGGAGGGGACCCCTCCGGCTGCAGGGCCAACCGGCCCGGTTCAGGTGGCTTGCTTGGCTTTCTTCTGGAGGCCGGATTTGGCCTGGCTCTCGGGAGAGGAAGGGGGGCTGGCGCTAGGCACTCGGTCAAGCGATGTCCCGCTTGGCCGCATCTATAGCACTTCACTCCCATCATCGGCTCAACCCGGGGGGGTCGGTGCCGGTCTAGGAGGGATCCTGCGGGCCGGTAGCCTCCTAGGGGTGCGGTCTGCCAGGGCCTCCTTTTTGACTCTGACCACATGGTCCAGAGCAATGGCGGTGGACTACCATTGCTGGATCCGGTACGGGACCCCCCCGTATTTCGCATGCTTTCTTCAGCTCTGGGTCTAGCGCGTCTCGGAACATGTGCACTAAGAGCCGCTCGGGCCAATCTCGCACTTTTCCTGCTGCTCTCCTAAACTCCCACACCAGTTCTTTCACTGGGAGTCCCTCTTGCTTCAACGCTTTAATCTGGGCCTCGGCATCTGCTTGCTGTGCCTCATCGCGGAACCTGATTCTCATCAGCTGGACAAAGTCATCCAGGTCATCTAACTCAGGTGCCGCTTCATCGTGGAGCTCCACCACCCACTCGGATGCTTCCCCGTCATTCATCCCCTCGGTGATCTGATCGATCAGCTGTCTATCTGTCTGGAACAGTGCCTGATTCTCATTGATGTATACTAGCACCCGGTGGAGGAAGTAGGGCAGCTTTGTTGGGTGCCCATGAAACGTGGCTCGAAACCGGGGGGGGCGCGGCCTCTTGGGGCCGAGGTGGGGCGGCTAGCCCAGCAGCGGCTGGCGGAGCAGCGGCTTGCTGCAGGGGTCCTCCCATCTGGATCCCTCCATATTGCATCTGTTGGCCCAACCCCCCCCCTTGGGGAGGGGCTGGCAGGGCCGGTGCTGGCATCGTAGCAGGCATCGTTTGGGGGGATACCCCAGGGTCCACTGGCATTGCACCCACCCCACTTTGGGGAAGTATCCCCATCCCGGAGGGGCCTGCCATGGTGGGTTTAGCACTGGTGCCCTTTCTCCCCCCGTTTGCCACCACTGGGGCCTTTCACACTCGGGTTGGCGGGTTGGCCTCGGAGAGGGGTAGCACGACTCCCACGTGGGAGGTGGCCCAGTGGGAAGGCTTCCCAGGCTCCCTTCCGCAGCGGTGTGGAAAAAGGCTGTAATCCCACTTGGATGGGAGGCTCAAGGTCCCTCCGGGAAAGAGAACACGGGCTGCGCCAGACTCCATCTCGGAGCTTCCATCCCCAAGGGGGGGTTTGTCCAACTCACCCTTAGCCATTCAAACCGATCGTGAAGGTCCGTCAGTGAGTGCGCGTGTGAGCCTGGCTGGGATCCCTCATCTTTGGAGCGCCCCGTGAGCGTGGTTCTCGGTTGGCCCCATTCTTGACCAAGGGCCATCCTGGTACACAAGGGTTGCTCTAGCCTCAAGCCCCCGACGGCTCCCAGCGGGGTCTGCTCCAGCTGAGAGAGAGGCTGAGGGGCTGGTTGCTTGCTCTACGCCCTAATCTGACGGTCTCTGACAGAGGTGATAATTAATCTCACAGAGGAGACGTTTGATCTTTTCCCGGACATCAGACATTAAAAAAGAAACCGCAGTTTAAAAGTCTAAATAAAATATTTATTTCGGTACAAAAACAATAAATCCTCATTTGTTTACATCTCTGATATAAAATGGTGCGTCTTCTCTCAGTGGAAGACAGAGCAAGAAGAAGTAGAGCGGAGAAAGGAATGCACACATGCATACAAGAACATATCAATCACGTGCTCAGGAATAAACCATTATATTGAATAGGGATGCATCTCCCTGCATATACATGTAACAGGCAATAATCACACCGTGACACTCTCTCTCTGCGGCTTCCCTGGCCTCCACAAATGCCGGGATGGGAGAGTAGAGGCTTCTAATATATTCCTCCGTCTCATCCCTTGCAAGATCCCTGGCTGGTTTCTCTTCTTTCTCCATCTTCCCTGAGTCTTTTGCACTGACCGGCTTTAGGTCGGAACTGGGGCTCAGGACCCCAACCAGCGCCCCAAAGAAAAGGGGTAGCTGGGCAAAGTTTAAGAGAGATTTGGGTTAGTGTCAAGGTTCCAAATAGTAATCGAGCATAAATCAGAGTCCAAGGCAAGGAGTTCACCAAAGTTCCAATTTAATGCAGACACCATGTTGGCAACGCATGGGAAAACCCAAATCTAACTTTTTCCCAAGTTCCCCTCGATAGGAAATTGGCACTCCTTTCCCCACCCCCACCCCCATCCGGGTCACATTGCCCACTCATCTTCTGCCAGCATGGCACCATCTCCTCCCAGCTTCTTGCAGATGCTGGACAAAAGATGACCTTGGAGAAGTAACGAAGAATGTGATATCTCTAACTTCTCACTCTCACTGATTTCTCCCTCCCCATTCCATAGTCTCTTATGTAGAACGGTGACAAACGATGCTTTGTCATTAAGTACAACTACAACTGTAAACCATGATATATGGGTAGTTGACAGTGGAGCATCGCAGTGTATAACTAAAAGTAAAGAGAGGTTTATTAACATGACAAAGAGTAAACAGCATGTATCATTAGCTAATGGATGGAAACTGAGAGCATCTGGAGAAGGTAATGCATAATGTTCATGTATTAATGAACGTTTACCAATGTTATATGTACCTACACTGATATTTAACTTGCTATCTGTAAGAGCAATGGTAAAAGCAGGATTTGTTGTAACCTTTCAGGGAGATAAATGTTTAATTGAAAAACAAGGTAAAAGAGTTACTGCAAGATTGGATAATGGTTTATATATTATACATGATAATCCATTAATCAAAGCTAATCATAGATCATTTAGATTCTGGGAGCCAGGTACTACTAGAGTATATTGCAGTGCAAGTGCTAAATTTCTGGAGCATGTTGGCTGGAGAAAGCTTGAACAGGAATATAATAAGGTACAGGATAGTGTTGTTGTTGAGACTCCATTGTTTACCGATAATCCTGATGATAATAGTATTGATGATAAGATAGTGGAGGAATCCTCAATGGAGAAATCATCAATAGAAGAACCCTCTATGACTGTAGAAGAAGAGGATTCGATAGGGGAGGTAAAGGAAGAGGACATGCCAACATGTACTGAGTTGCCTAGGAGATCAACTAGGGAAAGACCTGACAGATTTCAGGCAAGCATTGTATGTCAGGTTAATATAGAACCGTCTAATTTCAATGAAATAAAGCTGTATCCTACAAAGGATCAGATAGCTTGGCAGGAAGCTATGAATAGGGAATTAAAATCATTAAAGGGTTTAGAGGTGTATAAGGATGTAAAGTTACCACCAGGTGAGTGTGCAATAGGTTGCAAATGGGTGTATAAGATAAAGACTGGTGTGAATGGGACTGTTACCCATAAAGCAAGATTAGTTGCTCAGGGATTTGCTCAGTCAGATAAGGACTATGATGACATGTTTGCACCTAGTCTGAGAGCAAATACATTGAGAGGAGCATTAGTTTGGGAAGCTAAGAATAAATGTAAAATAAACCATGTAGATGTTGAAACTGCATATCTACATGCACCTTTACAACATACCATCTATATGAAAAAGCCATTAGGTTTAAAGGATGATGGAAAAACTGATTATTGGAAATTAAAGAAAAGTCTTTATGGTTTAAAGCAATCAGGTTATGAATGGAATAAGTGTATTGTAAAGGAATTAGTTTCAATAGGTTTTGAAGCTGGTATAGCTGTTCCTTGTTTGTTTCGAAGAGAAAAAGATGGTTTAATTTCTCTATTACTGTTATTTACAGATGATATAGTAATTATAACTAAAACTGAACAAGAAGCAAATGATATTGTTTCTAGATTACAGAAAAAGTTCAGAATTAGAGATTTAGGGGAGATTAAGCATTATTTGGGTCTTGATATAGTGAAAACGAATAAAGGTTTTAAAATTTCGCAAGCCAAAAAGATTAACCAATTATTAAAACGTTATAACATGGAGCATTGTAAATCTGCTAAGACACCAATGAGTCAGGAATTTACACATAGTGATATTAAAAGTCCTATGTTTGATAAGCACATATATCAATCCTTAATTGGTAGTCTATCATATCTGGACCAGATATATCTTACAGTGTAAACCAATTAGCTAGGTATAACGCTGAACCAAATGAAAGGCATTGGCAAGCAGCTAAGTGAATAATTAGGTATTTAAAACACACAATCCATTATTCATTATATTTAGAACCAAGTACTGAACTAGTGTTAACTGCTTATGCTGATGCAAGTTTTGCTACTGATATAATGACTCGTAAGTCAACATCAGGTATAGTGGTAATGTTGGGTAATGCTTTAATAGGATGGAAATCTATTAGGCAACAACATATTAGTTTATCCACTATGGAAGCAGAATTCTCATGTTTATCATTAATGTGTACAGAATTAGTATATTATACACAATTGTTGAAGGATATTGGAATTACTGTACATGAGCTGTTTATTGTTTATGAAGACAATCAATCTGCAATTAGTATGGCTACTAATTTAGCTGTTAAAACAAGGTCTAAACATACTGATTTGAGATATTTGAATGTTAGACAATGTATTCAAAATAAATTGATTCAGTTAGAATACTGCATGACTGAACATAATATTGCAGATCATTTCACAAAAGCGCAAGGTGTAATTAAACATAAAGAGTGTTGTGAGAATTATGGTTTAAAGATGTAAGGTATTATATATTGACCTACCCAAAGGGGAGAATGTTAGGACTCTGTCCAATCAGTTGGGTTGGCAATATATGAACCAACAATGTATGTCTGTAGGTTTAACTGTGTTGATGTATGTAGCTTTAACTGTATGCTATTTCTGATTGGTTGATTGTGTTGCAGGTTACCATAAGAGGGAGCTAGAGATCATAGCTTATTCTCTCTGACATGTTTTTCTTTGACATTCTGTTCTCTGTTGTATCTAAGCTGTGTTTATACCTTGATATCTTTGTTTACTGTGCATGACAAAGACAACTGGTAAGGCTTTGTAATTGGATATTCTTTGGACTGTTATTCTGACTATTAGGTGTATGACTTGGACTGTTTATTGAATTGTGCTATTTCTTAAAGTAAACTTTAACTCAAGTTAGTGTATCTGGACTTCCGGTTTGGACGCCATAGCGAAGCGGAGCAGCGAACGGAGCTCCCGGGGCTGCTGCCGCATTTTCTGCTGATTCCGGAGGCCAGAAGGCGAAGTTGGGCTTGGAGAGACCAGCAACGAGAAGGGGAACATTTGAGGCATCTGGGGGGACCGCAAACCCCCCCACATAGCGAGAGGAGTCCCTGCGATCCAGCAGTAGAAGAAATCGACTCTTCGAGCCGATCCGGAGGTGTGCGGAGAGATGAGAGAGAGGAAGCAACGAGGGAAAACAGCAGAGAGGAATTTTTGTGAAAGAGAAAAGAAAGTAGACTGTGACTATCGTAGGTGGTGAAGGAAGAGTTTCCTTTGGAGACGAGACGAGAAGGAATATACCAGGTGGAGAGGGCTCCAGAAACTCAAAAAGCGGGGAGGAGAAGCGAAGCGGAGTGGAATCTGCAGAGACAGATGTGCGAAAGTAATGGAAAGGTGAGAGGAGAGGAGAGAGGAGATCTGTAAGCCGTGCTGCACATATATTGATTGGGGAATGTTGGAGATCAAAGGGATATTTAAAATCAGAAATAAGAAGATAAGTGGTATGAGAAAGTGAGAAAGTGGGTGGAAGTAGTAAAGAACTCTCGTTAACAACTGGAAAAGAAATTGAACTGATGCAACAAGACTGTAAGACATTTTGAAATGGAGAGAAGAGAAGAGAAGAGAAGAGAAGAGAAGAGAAGAGAAGAGAAGAGAAGAGAAGAGAAGAGAAGAGAAGAGAAGAGAAGAGAAGAGAAGAGAAGAGAAGAAAAATACGGAGACTGTGAAATAGATAGAAGATTGGTGAATACATTCGATTCTGTGATTTTGAAATTGGAATATATTAACAGATAAGAAATCATTGGACTATAATTTGCAACATATGAAACATTAGGGTCGTATTATAAGCAGTCTATAGTGAAAATATATTAAATCTGTGATACTAGTACATGACAAATAGTTGAGGACTTTGCTGATGTTACATAGAAAGTAGTACTTTGGTATTAATGTGGGATTGTAAACAAATTTAAGGTAGGGGGATTGTGACATTATTAGAATTAAGTTCTGGTGAAATTGATGACCTCATAATTAACTGATTCAACTATTAGCTCATATTTACGATATATTCTCTAAGTATATATTTATTCTATTATAGTTGGTAAGCTTTTTCCTAATTGTAAACAATATATGAGAGTTTGGAACAAAGTGTGGGAATCTTTAAAGATGACAAGCACCATTACCACACTCGCGAAAACAGGGAAAAAAGCAGCTGTCTCTACAACACTCTAACGCTCTATTGAGAGCATGATGAGTGATAAGCCAAGTACCCCCATGAGCTCGCAAGCTAGGCAGTCCACACTAACAGGACTGCAAGAAATGATAATTAAATTACAGGAAACTATGGATAAACATCATGGGGGGGGGCAGGGAGGACATGGAAGAAGTGAAAGAGAATATTAAGAAAGTTGATGATAGAATGGGGTCACTGGAGGAAAAAATGGGAACTATACAAGAAGTTCTTAATAATGATCAGAGATTGAAAAAGGTGGAAGGGAGAGCTGATGCAATAGATCAGAAAATGGAAAGGCACGAGAGGAGGCTGGAGACAATCAATAATGACCTTGAGATGGCTATTATACAGTTAGAGTTAGAACGCTCCTCCTTCTACCTAAGATTTCAGAATGTTACTGAAGAGAAGGATGAGAACTTACCCTTAAGAATGGCAGAGATAATTGCTATCCTCGGATATAAGACACAAAATGAAATTATTGGAGAAATGGACGAGGTTTTCAGAATGTATACCAGTTATGCTCGCAGAAATAGACTACCCAGAGAAGTCCACATTAGATTTATCAAGAAAAATATCAGAGATGAGATTTATACTTTGGCCAGAGAAAATACCCTTACGGTTCAGGGAAAGGAGATTATAACCCTTCGGCAACTTCCTAGAAGGGTGAGAGAAAAAAGGAGAGCATACAATTTTCTCTCAGCACAGCTAACAAGACAAAAAATTATATTTAAGTGGCTGATCCTTGAGGGCATGTTAATATCGTTGTCTGACAAAAATTTTTGTATAAGCTCAGTGGAAGAGGCAAAAGATTTTTATGATAAATATTTCAAAGAAGAAGCAGAATTGGAATCTAAAGATATGGGAGAGAGATCTAGTGTGGATGAGCAAAGCTCTGAGGATATACTATTGGATAAGGAGAAAGTAGAAAGTAGAAAGAGAAAAAATAGAAAGAGATGAAAGGGAAGGTGTCACGACTAGAGCACAATTTGAAAATAGAAGAGGTGGCCAAAAAGGAAATGCTAAATGAAACTGAACATGATGGAGAAATAAATCTTATTTCTATGAATATTAATGGACTCAATTCATCTATTAAATGTAAAATAATATTCCATAGATTAATAAAATTGAATAATGATAGGAAACACATATCAAAAGAGACCAACATTCAATTCTCAAATATCCTAAATTGGGTATTCTATATTCCGCATTAGCGGAAGAAAAAAAAAGAGGAGTGGCGGCATATATTAAAGAATGGCTCAAACCTAAAATGATTTACAGGGATGACGATGGTAGAATTTTATTTATAGAAATAACTGTCAAGGTTCCAAATAGTAATCGAGCAGAAATCAGAGTCCAAGGCAAATAGTTTACCAAAGTTCCAATTTAATACAGGCACCATGTTGGCAACACATGTGGAAACCCAAAACTAATTTTCTCCCAAGTTCCCCTTGATAGGAAATGGGCATCCCACCCCCATCAGGATCATGTTGCCCACTCATCTTCTGCCAATGTGGCACGGCCTCTCCCAGCTTCTTGCAGGTGCTGGACAGAAGATGACCTTGGAGAAGTAACAAAGAATGTGATATCTATAACTTCTCACGCTCATAGTTTTCCCCCTCCCTACTCCATGTCTTCTATGTAGAATGGTGACAAATGATGCTTTGTCAATAACGATTGGCAAGAAGAAAATATTATTGGTAATTATGTACGCACCCAACACCAAACAGAAAACATTTTACTCTAATCTATACAGTGGCCTTTTAGAATTTCAATGAGAGAATAATAATTTAATTTAATTTAATTTAATTTAATTTAATTTAATTTAATTTAATTTAATTTAATTTAATTTAATTTAATTTAATTTAATTTAATTTAATTTAATTTAATTTAATTTAATTTAATTTAATTTAATTTAATTATTTAATTTAATTTAATTTAATTTAATTTAATTTAATTTAATTTAATTTAATTTAATTTTTTAATGGATTTCTATGCCGCCCAACTCCCTGAGGACTCTGGGCGGCTCACAACATGTTAGATTCCATTACAATATAAAATACAGTAGTTAAAAAATACAAAATACAAAAGTTAAAAAGAGTATCTCATATTTTCAATCGGGGGGGAGACCCATATGTAATCTACTTGGTCTCACTTTCACCCCGCCTGCCGGAAGAGCCAAGTTTTTATTGCTTTCCGGAAGGCCAGTAGGGTGGGGATGGTCCTGATCTCCGGGGGAAGCTGGTTCCACAGGGCGGGAGCTCCCACAGAGAAGGCCCTCCCCCTCGGCCCCGCCAGCCGGCATTGTTTGGTCGACGGGACCTGGAGGAGGCCGACTCTGTGGGCCCTGACCGGTTGTAGGGAGGTATGCGACAGGATGCGGTCCCGAAGGTAACCTGGCCCTGAGCCATGTAGGGCTTTAAAGGTAACGACCAACACCTTAAATTGGATCCGGAGACTAATGGGCAGCCAATGCAGCTGGCGGAGGATCGGTGTTACGTGGGTGCATCTAGGTACACCCACCACAGCTTGCGCAGCTGCATTTTGCACCAATTGCAGTCGCCGGACACTCTTCAAGGGTAGCCCCATGTAGAGCGCATTGCAGTAATCCAGCCGTGAGGTGATGAGGGCATGAGTGACTGTGAGAAGTGCCTCCTTCTCCAAGTAGGGTCGCAATTGGTGCACAAGACGTACTTGTGCAAAGGTCCCCCTAGCCACAGCTGAAAGATGTTGTTCCAATTTTAGCTGTGGGTCTAGGAGGACACCCAAATTGCGGACCTGTTCTGAGGGAGCTAATTTCTCCCCCCCCCCAAGAACCAAGGAGGGACAGTTGGTCGAGTCCTTAGGAGGCAATATCCACAGCCACTCAGTCTTGTCAGGGTTAAGTTTTAGCCGGTTTTTCCCCATCCAGACCCTAACATCGTCCAGGCAGCGGCCCATTACGTCTGCAGCTTCCCCGAATTGAGACGGGGTGGAGATGTACAACTGGGTATCATCAGCATATTGCTGATACCTCACCCCGTGTCGTCGGATGATCTCATCCAGTGGCCGGGTCCAGCCGGGTCCAGGGAAGGCTTCTTGAGGAGGGGTCTCATCACCGCAGCTTTTAAGGGCTGTGGGACGGACCCCTCTCTCAAAGAAGCATTGACCAATGCCTGGAGCCAGCCACGTGAAACCTCCCTGGTGGCCGAAACCAACCAGGAAGGGCACGGGTCCAATAAACAAGTGGCGGAGCTCATAGCTCCTATGGCCTTGTCTACATCCTCAGGAGTCACCGGTTCAAACCTGTCCCATATAACCGGACTAAGACCTGCCCCAGTCGCCTCGGCCTGTACTGCCCAATCGGAGTCCAGGTCTGTCCGAATCTGAATGACTTTATCTGCCAGAAACCGAGAAAATTCCTCAGCTCTACCCTGCAAGGGATCTCCGCCTTCCTCCTTAGCAAGAAGGGTGCGGGTCACCCTAAACAGGGCAGCTGGGCGGGAGTCAGCGGACGCAATAAGAGCAGAAAAATGCGAACATTTTGCCACCCTTATCGCCACTAAGTAAGACTTAATGAAAGTTCTTAAAAGTGTCCGGTCAGACTCAGCTTTACTAGATCTCCATCGTCGCTCTAGGCATCTCTTGTGGCGCTTCATCTCCCGGAGTTCCTCGGTAAACCAAGGAGCCCTCCTGGATCCACTTCCATGGAAAGGTCGCAAAGGCGCAATCCGATCCAGAGCCCCCGCTGCTGTCTGATTTATTTTATTTATTTATTTATTTATTTTGGTTTTCTTTTCTTTTTTTTAAATAGTTTTTATTAAGTTATTTACATTTAAAAAACAGAAACATACAAAAGAAAAACATTTACGACATTGACAAGTACAATATAAACATATACAAAACATAAAAAGCGCATACAGCTATAAAGCTGTCTATTTCTATCGTTTGTTCTACGGCAAATATATATTTAACATTTAATTTAACATGGTTTTCGAATTTTGTCTCATATTTTGCATTGTGTTTTATAAATCAAACGTAGTGGTAGTAAAGTTTAACCATAATATTTATAATGATATAACAATAGTAATATTTGTAGTAGTATAGATAATAATAGTAATAATAGTACAGAAAAAAGAAAAATAAGGCATTGTTGGTTTAGTAATATCTTAGTATACATATATAGTAATACAATATAACTGTTTTCTCTATAAATTCTCTAGTTCAATTTCTATATGCCTTATTTGGCTTATATTTCTATTTATTACATTGATGTTATTTGTTTTCGTTTTTCGTACCAATTGTAAAATAAATTCCAGATTTCATAGTAGTCGGAGTCTTCCTTTCCTTTCAGTTCCATGGTTAGTTTATCTGCTTCGGCACAGTCCAGGATTTTACTAATTACACTGCTTTCCTCGGGAATATCGTTTAATTTCCAATTTTGTGCTATCGTTATTCTCGCCGCTGTTAGTATATGTAGAATAATATAATAGTATTTCTTTTGCATTTTTTGATTTATGTTTCCCAATAAGAAAATTTCCGGTGTGATATCTATATCTTGTTGTGTGATTTCTTTTAACCAGTTTTTGATTGTATTCCAGAAGGCTTTTATTTTTGGACAGGTCCACCACATATGATAGTAAGATCCAATTTTGTGTTGGCATCTCCAACAATTTGGTGATAAGTTTTTATACATTTTTGCCAATCTCGCTGGAGGGAGGTGCCATCTATAGAATACTTTATAATAATTTTCTTTATATGAAACTGATTTTGTCATTTTGTAGTTTTGGTTCCAAATTTTTTCCCATTCATTAATTTGCATCTCATGTCCGAAATTTTTCGTCCAGCTTATCATATTTCCTTTTATTATGTCTTTTTGTGTTTTGTTTTTTAGAAGAAATTTGTATATTTTAGTTATTGCTTTTGGTTCTTGATCTAGTAAAATTTTATCTAATTCTGATTTGAGTTTTTGTATTCCATATTTTCTCTTGTCGTTTTCTAATCTGTTCCTAATTTGGAAATATGGCCACCAATCAATCTTGATTCCTTCTTGTTCCAGTTTTGCTATAGATTTTATGGCACCTCCTTCTTCCAGTATTTCTTCATATGTGACCATTTTTTCCAGATTCGTTGTGTTTGGGTGTGTAATGGCTTCCATACCAGAGAACCAGGGTGGTATTTTAGTGTAGTATTGTTTTTTGATCTTAAGCCAAGTTCCTAAGAGAGAGTCTCTAATTTTATGTCTTTTGAAGTATGAGTGTGTTTTATGTTTATCATCCCAGAGGAATCCATGCCACCCTAAATGTAAGTCATAACCTTCTAGTACCAGTAAACGTCTATTTTTAATTTGAATCCAATCCTTTATCCATGTTAAGGCGGATGCTTGATAATATAATTCAAAGTCCGGTAGTCCGAATCCTCCCTGATTCCTATTTTGTTGTAAATATTTTAATTTAATTCTTGGTTTTTTTCCGGCCCATATAAATTTGGTTAGTATTTTATTTAGTTGTTCAAAATATTTTTTCTCTAATTTGATTGGAATGGTTTGGAATAGGTACAAAATTTGAGGTAATATTGACATTTTAATCGCTGCGATTCTACCAATTAGAGAGATTTGTAATTTATTCCATTTATCTATTTTTTTTTCAATTTGTTTTAAAATTTCCATATAATTTGCTTCTTTTATTGTGGTGCATTTTGCTGACAGATTGATTCCTAGATATTTTATTTTCTTAACAATTTGTAGTTCTAATTTCTTTTCTAGTTCCTTATTTTGTATGTCTGTCAGGTTTTTGATTATTATTTTAGTTTTTTGTTTATTGATTTTCAGACCTGCTACTTTCCCGAATTCATTTATTTCTTTTAGTAAAATTGGTCCTGTCTCTAATGGTTCTTCTATGTTGAAAACCAAGTCGTCAGCGAATGCTTGTAATTTATATTCCTGCTCTTTTATCTTAAGTCCTTTTATTTCTTTATTTTCTCTTACTTTTTGTAATAATGATTCCAATGATAGTATAAATAATAATGGGGAGAGGGGACAGCCTTGTCGAACTCCCTTTTCTATATTGAAATTTTTTGAAGTTTCTCCATTTATAAGAATTTTAGCAGTTTGTTTTGAATATATTGATTTGATTGTCCTTATGTAATTCTCTCCAAAATTCATTTTATTCAATTGATTTATTATAAAGTCCCAGTTTAGGTTATCAAATGCCTTTTGGGCATCTAAAAATATGAGTGCCATGGATTCCCCTGGGTGTGTCTCATAGTATTCTAAAATATTTGTAATTGTTCTTATATTGTTTTTAATATGTCTATTTGGTAGGAAGCCATTTTGATCTGAATGTATAATTTTGGTAAGTGTTTTTTTTAGTCTTTCCGCCATTATAGACGCAAAGATTTTGTAGTCTGAATTTAAGAGCGAGATTGGCCTGTAACTCTGGATCTTATGTTTCATATTGATGTCTTTTGGAATGATTGTTATTAGTGCCTCTGTCCATGAATCTGGGATTGCTCCTTTTGTTAGTACTTCATTGTATGTAATTAGTTGTATATTTTTTAAAATCGTTTGTAATTCTTTGTAGTACTCTGCTGGAATACCATCCGGTCCTGGGGTTTTATTGTTTTTCTGATTTCTAATAGCTTTTTCTAATTCAATCAATGTTATTTCTTCATCCATCTTATCTTTAATATCGTCTGGTAGTTGCACTATATTAGAATTTTTTAAATACTCTTGTATGCTCTGGAGTTGTATAGTATCCTTACTGTATAGCTCTCTATAATATTCTCGTGCTATGTCTTTTTTTCCCTCTATTTCAAACTGCATTTTCCCTAGCGAATCTTCTAATTGTTGTATTGTTTTTTTTTTCCTTTTCTTTTCTTAATCTGTAGGCCAACCATCTGCCTGGTTTGTTAGCATGTTCAAAATAATTCTGTTTGGATGTCTTAATTTTTAATGCGATTTCTTCTTGTAGTATTAGATTTATTTTGTGTTTAGTTAATTCTTTTTCTTCTTTTATTTCTTTATTTTGTGGCATCTCTTGTAATTTATGTTCCAATTCCCCTATCTTGTTTTGTAAGTCCTTAATTTGCTTATTTTTATCTTTATTTCTTTTAATAGAGTATGCAATAGTTAATCCTCTTATATATGTTTTCATAGTGTCCCAAATATTTTGTATAGATGTGTCCTCGTTCCAATTCTCCTGTAGAAAGAAAGTTAATTCTTTCTCCATATATTGTTTAAATTCTTTTTCTTTTATTGTTTTCTGGTTCATCATCCATCTCCTTCTTAGCTTACTCGTTCCTCTTATTGTAATTATTATAGGGTTATGGTCCGCCCACGTATTAGGTTCTATTTCTACACTCTCTATTTTAATAATTGGTTCTATATTTGACCAGACCATGTCGAGTCTAGACCAGGATTGATGTGGGTTTGAAAAATATGTATATTGATTCTGTTTCTGGTGTCTTTCTCTCCATATATCTTTTATTTTAAATTCATTCACCATTTCAAAAAAAATTTTAGGTAGAGTTTTCCTTTCCATATTTTTTTTTGGTCCCGTTTTATAATCTTCTTTAACATCTACCACTGCATTAAAATCTCTGATTATACAAATGTTTTCTCTGTCTAATTTAATGATTTGTTGGTATAGTTTTTTATAAAATTCTTTTTGTCCATTGTTAGGGGCGTAGATAACTATTAGTAATATTTTAGTTTTGTCTATTGTAATTTCCACTATGAGTATTCTTCCTTCTGTATCTCTATATATTTGTTTAGGGGTTAACCAATTTTTGATATATAATGCTATTCCTCTTTTCCTTGAGTCGGCCAGGGATGTAAAGAGATTACCTATCTTGGGATATTGTAATAACTTATATTCTTCTTTTTTAATATGAACTTCCTGTAAACATGTAATGTCTGAACCTTGTTTCTGTAGTCTGTTGAGTATTTGTCTTCTTTTTATTGGTGAATTGATTCCATTTATGTTAACTGAAAATATTTTAATTTGATTTTGCATCTTATTTTTTACTTGTTGCTCTTGTTAATCTCGCGGTCTTTACTTCTTTTGTTTTCACCCTCCTATCTCCCTCTCTCTCTTGTCTTTTCATTCTCTCCATTTCTTCTATCATTTCTTTTTCTTCCTGGCTTTGTCCCTCTCCCTCTGCACTGCTCTCTCCTTCCTTTTCTAAGTGTGTTTCGATAAATTGATCTGCTTCTTCCATTGTTTCTATCTTAATTTTTTTTCCTTTCCACGTCACTAGGATTCCTTCCGGAATCAACCACCTAAAAGGAATTTCTTGCCTTATTAGTTTTGCAGTACAGTATTGTAGGTCTCTTCTCTTTTCTCTTATTCGTTTGGGAATTTGTTTTAATACATTGATTTCTCTTTCCTTATGTAGTATTTGTTCCATTCTCGTGGTTTTATAAATTTCATCTCTTATTGCTTTTTTTGTGAATCGTACATGTACCTCCCTGGGTAGTTTATGTCTTTTGGCAAAGTTTGTTTGTACTCTGTAAATTTCATCTATGTGTCTATTTATTTCTTCTTTTTCTACCTGTAAAGCTACTGCTAATATCTCTACTACCTGTTCACGCAATTCCTCCTCTTTCACCTCTGGTATGTTTTGGAACCTTAAGTAGAATGCTGATTTCTCCATTTCGAGGAGGGCGATAGCTCCCTCTAATTCTTTGTTTTTTGCTCTTAGTAATTCTTCTGTTTCCTCTATTTTTTTGTCGGTTATATCTGTTTTTTCCTCTAAATTTTTAATTTGATGTTCATGTTTTGCTACCACTCCCTGGATTACCTCCATTCTATTATCTAATTTTTTGATGTTTCCCTTGACTTCTTCAAAATTTTCATTGGTCTGTTCTTGATTATTAAATATTGTTTGCTGCATTTTAACCATTGTTTCTTGTTGTGTCATCATAAATTCTTGTATTCTATCTAATGTGGCCTGCATAGTGTGTAGTGAAGGTGCTTGTCCTTGTTTTTCAGTAGTTGCCATCTCTATTATCAGTTTTTGCCCTGTTGCTGAAGGTGTTACCGGAGTTGGTTTCTTAATTGGTTTAGTCACAGTAGTTGTTGTTGACATGATCACTTTGCTGAAAAAATTATTCCACACTTTCATAAATTTATTACTAGCTACTAAGGAGAAGAAGAGGGAAGAATGAAATGGAGTAGCAAGTCTAAAGTTTAAAGGAATCGAATAAAAGTCAGAAATTCATTAAAGTACAATAAGGGAGAGTATTGGAGAGTATTGTTCGTGTTTTGAGATAGGGAGATAGAAAAGAAGGATTAGTTCTTAATCATTTAAATATCAATTTTCTATTTTGTGGATTTCTATTAAGAGCTTATTATTATTATTATTATTGCTATTTATCTTTTCATTATATAAATCAAAAAATATTTACTAACAATTCCTATCTTTGTTAATTCACACTCTAAACAGTTTAAATAGTTTAATATTCAATAATAGTAGAAGAAGAAAGAAAAAGAAAAAAAAAGGTCAAAGAAAATGTCTATAAATATATATATATGTAAATTCACTTAATTCAATTTCTTAGTTTAAATTATTGTTAATACCTCTTAAAGTCTTATTTCTTATTTCTTATTTTCCATAAAAAGAAAAACTAATATGTACTAATAACCGTAGTATTTAATTACTTAGATATCCACACACATTAATCTTAACTTTAATAGCTTTAGTAACTAAGTGTTAGAGTTTAACTATCAAAATGTTGATTTGCTCAATATATACGTTAAAGTTTTCAAGTTAATTGGGTATCATATGCTATATCTTACAAATGTCTCTTTGGGGGTGGCGTCTTCGATCTTCTTTTCCTGTTTCACAGTCTATTCAAGATGTCTGCGCTCTAGAGAATTGCTTTGTCACAGTTCTCTCTCCTTTCCCCCCACTCTTTAGTTGCAGAGTATTTCCAATATGATCTTCTCGTAGGTCCCTTTTTTTTTTTACCCTCAACTGTTTTTCCGGTAATCCCGCAGTTCTTTCTGGATCGTATCCCTTTAAAGCAGTCTATTGATTTAGTTTTATTTGTCTCGCCTTCGCTCCTTTCCGCTAAGGCGCCGCTGGGTTTTTTTTTTTTTGGAGACTCAATTGTCTTTCGGTGGTGCCGATCGTTCTCTTCTCTTAAGGAATATTCTCCGAAAGTCAAAACTGTAATCCAATTTGTCTGATGTTTGCAATGATCTGCGAATATTTTGCCGTTCCTCTATCTCTCCCTTCCTTGCTGTATGCTCAGGCGGCCATACCTCTGGACCAGCGTGGTTTGCTGGTTTCTTCTTCGCTCCGATTTGGGGTTTCCATCTGCTTCAGCGGGGGTTTGCACCTCCTCCCGTCCTCGCACGATGATCCCCTTCCTCGCGCTAGCCCCTGCAAGGCTCCACGCTGCGGATTTTCGGCAGTCTGAACGAAGAAACTCGAGCTAAGTTGCAGTGATTTGCTTCTTAGCTTCGCTCCGCCATGGCCCCGCCCCCGGAAGCGGCTATTTTGGTTTTCTTATATGCCGCCCAACTCCCGAGGGACTCAGGATTCCAGGATTCCAGGCTGCGACCAGAGACTCGGATGAACTGTGTACCAGGGATTCAGGTATTTCCCCAAGTTCCCTCTGGAATCCGTCAGGTTCCATTAGGCGCCTGGGGCGGAACCACTTCATCGGTCCCGCCTCCTTGCGGTGGAGGGGTGGTGCCATGAAATCCAACCTCAGAAGGAAATGATCTGACCACGACAAGGGTACTGTAACTAAACCCCTCAGCCTCAGATCATCTCTCCACTGCCCCGAGAGAAACACAAGGTCAAGCGTGTGACCACCCTCATGAGTCGGACCCTGAACTACTTGGGTCAGGTCCATGGTTGTCATGGAAGCCATGAACTCCTGGACTGCCCCCGAGGCTTCACCGGGTGATGGCAGATTAAAGTCCCCCAGCACCATCAACCTGGGGAACTCAACCGCCAGCCCTGCAACTGCCTCGAGCAGAACAGGCAGGGCCTTTGCAACGCAGCTAGGAGGCAGGTACGTTAGCAAAAGGCCCACCTGGACCCCTAAGTCCAACTTCAGAAGGAGCGTCTCACACCCAACAATCTCCGGGGCAGGGCTCCTTCGAGGACACAGATTCTGGCGAGCTATAATAGCCACTCCTCCACCCCTTCCCTGGGGTCGCGGCTGATGCTGAACCGAGAACCCGTCCGGGCATATCTCCAAAAGGGGCACCCCCCCTCCTGGCCCAGCCAGGTCTCGGTAATGCATGCCAGGTCAGCCCCCTCTTCTAGGATTAAATCGCGGACAAGGGGAGCCTTGTTAGTGATCGACCTGGCATTCAACAGCAGCAGCTTGAGCCCAGGGCCCTGACATCCCTGGTTACCAGGCACTCGGGTTGAGCTAGATGGAACCAGACCAGAGGGGCCAGAACAAGGAATCGCTTGCAAACAGCGAATTCTCGTTCCCCGAGAGCGGCCTACCCCTCTGCTCCCGCCATACCTGCCTCTCCCCGTTATGACCGTAATGCTCTTACTCCCCGTCCCCCCAGAGATCCCCTCCCCCCCCACTGGTCCCCCATTCTCCCGGCAGGCCATACACACCATTCATACTGAGCCTGGGGGTGGGCCAAAACCCCCCTCCGCTTCTGTTTCCACACTCAGCAGAGGGGGGCCGGGTCCAACCACCCAGCTCACTCATGTATTCATACAATCAAACCACAAAACATTTATTCATACCATCCATCCATACACATGCTCACAGATACTCTCCCCCGGGGTCGGGTTTCCTTCTAACGTTGATGCTAATGGGGCAGAATATTTGCCTTGTAGGGGATTTCAATGCTGTATTAGATGGAGAAATAGATTATAAAGGTACTAGAGGGAAAACAATAAGGAGAACATTGCCGGTCCCATTTCAGAACATGAAACAGGAATTTAAATTGATAGACGGCTGACGTCATATGAACCCGGACTGTAGAAAGTACACTTTTTTCTCACATATACATCATACATGCTCGAGAATAGACATAGTGTGGCTAAACTTGGAACTTATTGATGACATTAGTGAAATAGATATACTCCCCAGTACGTGGGGAGATCATAATCCATTACTGATAAAATGGAAAGGCCAGATTAAGAGGAGGAAGGTGAGATGGACTCTAGATACAAGAGCTGTGTATGAGAAAGAATATAAATCAATGTTGGAAAAAGAATTAGATCTCTTTTTTAAAGTTAATATTAAAGATCAGACTTCAGCACAGAATTTATGGGATACGACTAAAGCGTATATTAGAGGGCTGACTATAGCTTATATAGCCAATCGTAATAAGGAAAAAAGGGAATATCGAAGTCATTTATATACAAAAATAGCTGATTTGGAAAATAAACAGCAAGAAGATCCCAAAGATAATAGTATAAAAGAAGAAATAACTTTTACTACCCTGTTTCCCCCAAAATAAGACATCCCCTGATAATAAGCCCAATCGGGCTTTTGAGTGCATGGCAATAAGGCCAAGCGCTTATTTCAGGGTTCAGAAAAATATAAGGCAGGGTCTTATTTTGGGGGAAACAGGATAAACATAAGATTAATTTGATCAAGCAGGAAACATTGGCCAGAAAAATAAAAATGTCAAAGCAAATTTTTTTTGAATCAGCGAACAAACCTGGCCGATGGCTAGCACATAAATTAAGAAAAGAATGGGCTGAAAGAGTGATTGAACAGTTAAAAGATGAAACAGGGATGGTATTTTTCAAGCAGGAGGAGAAAAAAGATATTGTCCATAAGTTTTACTCTAATTTGTACAAGAAAGATGAGTTCAATCTGGAGGATATTGAAGATTATTTAGGAAAAATAGATTTACCTGTTATATCGGAAGAGGATAGGACCATACTCAATAGAGAAATAACCATTGAAGAAATTAGAAAGGCTATCAACAAACAAAAGAATAATAAAACACCTGGACCAGATGGGATTCCCTCTGAATTTTACAAATAATTTTGTGATAAATTAGAACTATTATTAGACGTATATAATGAGGCAATGGTTGTTGCCAAGATACCAAATTCATGGAAAAAGGCTTACATCTCCTTAATACTGAAAGAGGAAACAGACAAATCTAAGATCCAAAACTATAGACCAATATCCCTTTTAAACTCCGATTATAAGATACTTGCCTCTATTGTGGCGGAAAGATTAAAAAATATTTTAAATAAAATAATACATTCAGATCAAAACGGGTTTTTACCCAATAGACAAATTAGAAATAATATTAGAATTATTTTGAATACTTTGGAATATTTTGATACTCACATTGAGAAACAATTGGCGTTAGTATTTATAGATTTGCAAAAAGCTTTTGACAACCTAGATTGGCAATTTTTAATAAAACAGTTAGTAAAAATGAAATTTGGAGAAAAAATTGTGAACTTAGTAATGGCAATATATAAGGAACAACATGCAAAAATTTTAATAAATAACGATTTGACCGAAAAAATTAGTAACAACGTGGATTAAAGAGGGACTTACCGAGCAACAACGGGTGAAGGCGTTCACCCACGGGGGCGAAGGATACCCTCTCTATCGGAGACGAAGGTGTTTGCCTCTGCTCCTCGAAGCATGGTGGACCCGAAGCCACGGCGCGCCACATAGAGAGAAGGAAGCAAGCGAGGACAATGGGCCATACCCAAAACTTCAAATCTAAACTCACAGATCGCTGATATCGGGGGGGAAAGAGAACGGACCTAGGGCGAAGAATATTAAGGAGCTCAACGAAGGATTAGTGGTGAAGATAAGGAGGAGCGGAGAACCGAGGGCGGAAATCTGAGAGAAAGACAAGTAAGAAAGTGCCACTTGTTAGCCCTAAGGCCGATTCGGAATAGTACCCTTTTTTCCAACTGGAATATTGTTTATTGAAATCTAAAGGATCAAAGAACTACAAATTATTGCAGAGCATCAGAAACTGAGTACAGAAGATCAGATTGAACATTGGAAGAACAATAACGTGAAGTACTCAGCGGATGACTTTGCAACTCTGGTAAAGAGAAACTCCATTTTGGAACACGAGAAATAGAGTAAGATCCTAAAACTTGAAAAGACTGAGACTTTACAATAATAATTGAACTTATAACTGAACCTATAATCATAAACAAAGAAACCTACAACTTCTTTTTCTTTTCTTTTCTTTTTTACCTTTCTTCTTTCTTTCTTTCTTCTCTCTCCTATTAAGACTTTTCTATTTCCCTTTAAGATTCTAGATCCAGAAAGAAACCCCCCCATCCTCCTTTCTTTTGTGAATTAGTAGATAATAATGGAATGTTTATATATATGAACTAACCTCTGTGGACTTTGATTACCTCTTTGATTATTAATAGTGATTAAGTATCTTTTATAACCGATCCTTAAATCATTACTAAATTAAATTATTCAAGCTATCTAGAAAAATATTAAAATAATACTAGATTTATAATATCATACAATATCTAATTGCTTACTCTGGTATTTTATAGTACATTTATATATAAGATATTCTTCATATTTATATTTTACACTATAGATCTATATATTTATATATTTGTTATATATTTAAAGTGTATATATTTTACATTATTTGTAGACTTTTATATTTATAGAATCATAGATTATATATTATAGAATTATATATTTTGGATCATATTTAGAAGTATATAGGATATCTAGATAACTATTTCTGTTTTTTCTTAACATAATTGAAGAAATTGTATTAAATACTGTGATAAATTAGAGATATAAGTAATTTTGAAACTATATGACAATTTGGAATAGAATTTATAAAATACTTGAACAACAAGATCTCATTTTACAAGAGATGACAAGTATGTCAATGAGAGGGGGAAGGAAAGGAACATCAGCCCCAGCAGCAGGTTCACCTGCACCAAATACTCAAAAACAAATCGATGAGATGTTAACAATGGAGAAGGGGGGATCAACACTAATGCAAAACATGAATACTACCTTAAATACTGTTCAGGATACGTTGGTAAAATTACAAGCGCTGATCACACAAAACCATACAGAGCTAAAATCAGACATCCACAAATTAGATACAAAATTTGAGAATATACAGCTGGAAATTCAAAAACATGAGCAGAGAATTAATATAGTAGAAAAAAGGACTGAACAGAATGAAAAAAAAATAGAAAGAGTGGACCAAAAAGTAATAGAATCCACCAAGGAAATGGAAATCTCTTTGATCCATTTAGAAATGGACAGGTCCTCCTATTTCTTGAGGTTCCAAAACATTATCGAAGATAAGGAAGAAAACTTGGGAGAAATCATGGTAGGACTGGTGGCTGAAATCTTACAGCAGGATAAAAACGATATAATAAAAGAAATAGACGAAGTCTATAGATTGCAAACAAATTACGCCAGACGCCACCATCTGCCACACGAAATACATGTAAGGTTTGCTAGAAGAAAAATAAGGGACAATATATACACAGCAACCCGAGGGGAGACTTTGATGTATAACGGGAGGGAGATAAATATTTTAAGACAAGTCCCCCAAAGGGTAAGGGAACTCAGGAGAAACTATAGGTCCCTGGCAGCGATCTTGAACAAAAAAAATATCTTATTTCAATGGATCATCCCGGAGGGGATGATAATCACTCTGGATGGAAGAAAGATTAAGGTGGATACGCTAGAACGAGCGCAAGAAATATATGAACAGCTAGTTGGAAGAGAGGAAGATATGGAAGGAGGGGAAGGAGCAGAGTCAATAAGACAAGAGGAAGGACAGGAGATAGGAGAGGAGAGTAAGGGGGAGGGAACTGGAGACATAGCAGAACAAAACGCTAAGGTAGAAAGGATAAAAACAAGAACGCAAACAGCAGCAGAAGCAAACAAATAAATACTAGGAAGAGGATAAGATAAGAAGTAAAGGGAGATGCAAAAAGAGGTTAAACTTCTATCATTAAATATCAATGGATTAAATAATGCACAAAAAAGAAGAAAAATATTTTCGAAATTAGTCAAACAAAAAGTAGAAATAGTCTGTTTACAGGAAGTCCATATTAAACAATAAGAAAAAAAATATTTAGAATACTAAAAATTAGGAGAACTATACGCATCATTAGGAGAGGAAAAAAAGAAGGGAGTAGCAATTTACATACAAAAGGAAATCAAGTCAAAATAAATAGAAACAGATCAAAAGGGGAGGTATATAATGGTAGAGATAGAAACGGGAGGGGGAAAACATTATTAGTGAATATATACGCACCCAACAAAAAACAGATTTTTTTATCAACAATTACATGAGAGATTAATAGCGGTTAACTATAAAAATATTTGTATTGTAGGAGATTACAATGGCATAATAATCCCCAGAACAGATTATACAACAAAAGAAAAAGAGAAAACCAAAAAAGGGACATTACCACCCAACAAAAAACAGATTTTTTTTTATCAACAAGTACATGAGAGAATAATAGCGGTTAACTATAAAAATATTTGTATTGTAGGAGATTACAATGGCATAATAATCCCCAGAACAGATTATACAACAAAAGAAAAAGAGAAAACCAAAAAAGGGACATTACCAGAATCATTTAATGAAATGATAGAAGAATTAAATTTGATTGCTGTCTGGTGTCTATTACATCCAAGCAGTAAGCAATATACATTTTACTCAATACCCCATAAATCATTCTCTAGAATAGATATGGTTTGGACAAGCAAAGCAATATGCAAAAATATACGTTCAGTGGAAATAGCACCAAACATATGGGCTGACAGTCCATTAATAGTCATATGGAAGGGGAAGAAGAGAGGAATAAGGAGATGGACATTAAATACTAGGCTATTGCAAGATGAAGAATATATAAAAACAATAACTGAAGAAATAAAACAATTTATAAAGGAGAATAAAAAACAACCCACTACAGTGCAAAATCTCTGGGACACACTAAAAGCATACATTAGAGGTATAACGATTGCTTATGCAGCAAAGAAAGATAAGGATAAATGGGAAGACTATAACAATCAATTAAAAGAAATTAAGGAATTGGAATACAAACTTCAGAAAGAAACAAAAGAGGATAATATACATAAAAATTGATAGAGGCCAGACATAAAGCAAATTTAATAGAACAACAGGAATACGCAAAAGACATTAGATTCGCTAAACAAACATTCTTCGAGACAGCCAATAAACCAAGTAGATGGTTGGCTCATAAAATTAAAAAGGAAAAAGAAAACAGAATTATATATCAATTAACAGATACAAGGGGAGAAATACAACACACAGAGGAAGGGATAAAAGAGATAGCCACAGAATACTACGGGAAATTATATAGACAGGACCCAATAGATATAAATAAGATAACTAACTATTTGGATAGAATAAACATGCCACAGGTAGAAGACATAGATAAGGAAATGTTAAATAAGGAAATCACTATACAAGAAATTCAAAGTGCATTAAAGAAACAGAATAACAACAAATTGCCAGGTCCTGATGGCTTCCCAGGAGAATACTATAAAAAGATAGGTAATGTGATAGAAAATATTTTATTAGAATTATATAATGATACTCTTACAGGAGCCAGAATACCAAATACTTGGAAAGAAACATACATAACTATGATTATGAAAGAAGGTGCTGAGAAAAACCAAATTCAAAATTATAGGCCAATTTCATTGTTGAACGCAGATTACAAAATTTTTATGACAATTATGGCTGAAAGAACAAAAAAAAAATTAAATAAAATTATTAATTCGGATCAAAATGGGTTTTTACCAATGAGACAGATAAAAAATAATACAAGATTTGTTTTTAAATATTTTAGAATATTATGAAGCGCATCCAGAAAGGCAGGCTGCCCTTGTCTTTCTGGATGCGCAAAAAGCGTTCGACAATGTAAATTGGCAATATATGAAAGGGTTAATTCAGAAAATGAAATTTGGCGACAAATTTGAGAGAATTATGGAAATAATATATACCTCCCAGTCAGCCAAGATCCTAATAAACGGTGAAATGACAAAATCATTCTCAATATCTAAAGGAGTACATCAGGGATGTCCGATGTCGCCTCTGCTCTTCATATTGACACTAGAAACATTATTAAATAAAATACAAAATAATCATGAAATTAGGGGAACAAGAGTTTAAAAAGAGGTATATAAATTACAGGCATTCGCTGATGACTTAGTGTTCTTCCTTAACCGCTATTAATCTCTCATGTAATTGTTGATTTAAAAAAATCTGTTTTTGTTGGGTTCACTAGTTTATATTCACTAGTAATGTTTTTCCCCTCCCATTTCTATCTCTACCATTATATACCTCCCTTTTTGATCTGTTTCTATTTCTTTTGATTTAATCTCCCTTTGTATGTATATTGCTACTCCCTTCTTTCTTTCCTCTCCTAATGATGCGTATAGTTCTCCTAATTTTTGGTATTCTAGATATTTTTTTTCTGTTTGTTTAATGTGGACTTCCTGTAAACAGACTATTTCTACTTTTTGTTTGACTAATTTCGAAAATATTTTTCTTCTTTTTTGTGCATTATTTAATCGCTTAATATTTAATGATAGAAGTTTAACTTCCTTTTGCATCTCCCTTTACTTTTTATCTTATCCTCTTCCTAATATTTATTTGTTTACCTCTGCTGCTGTTCTATCTACATTCTATTCCAGATTATCATATAATTTCAAGATTACTTATAACTCCAATTTATCACAGTATCTTCAATTATGTTGAGACAAAAATAGTTATCTAGATATCCTATATACTTCTAAATATAATCCAAGATATATAATTCTATAATATACAATCTATGATTCTATGCATATAAAAGTCTACAGATAATGTAAAATATATACACTTTGAATATGTAACAAATCTATAAATATATAAATAGTGTAAAATATAAATATGAAGAATATCTTATATATAAATGTACTATAAAATACCAGAATAAGCAATTAAATATTGTATAATATTATAAATATAGTATTATTTTAATATTTTTCTAGATAACTTGGATAATTTAATTTAATAATAATTTAAGAATCGATTATAAATGTTACTTAATCACTATTAATAATCAAATAATAATAATCAAAGGGGTAGTCAAAGTCCGCAGAGGTTAGTTCATATATATAAACAGTTCGTTATTATCTACTAATTCACACACAAAAAAAGGGGTATGGGGGGATTTCTATCTGGATCTGAAATCCTAAAGGGAAATAGAAGAGTCTTAATAGAAAATAAAAGAGAGAAAAGAGAGAAAAGAAGTAGAAAAAAAGTTGTAAGTTTCGTTGTTTATGATTATAAGTTCAATTATAAGTTCAAATATTATAGTTTCAGTCTTTTCAAGTTTTAGGATCTTACTCTATTTCTCGTATTCCAAAATGGAGTTTCTCTTTACCAAGATTGCAGAGTAAATCCACTGAGTACTTCACGTTATTGTTCTTCCAATGTTCAAATTGTTCTTCTGTACTCAGTTGCCAATGCTCTACAATAATTTGCCGTTCACTGAGCCGAGGTGGCGCAGTGGTTAAAAGCAGCACTGCAACCTAGTTCAGTGACTGCTAGTTCAGCAGTTCAGCTGTTCAAATCTCACCGGCTCTAGGTTGACTCAGCCTTTCATCCTTCTGAGGTCGGTAAAATGAGGACCCAGACTGTTGGGGGCAATATGCTGAACTCTGTAAACTGCTTAGAGAGGGCTGTAAAGCACTATGAAGCGGTATATAAGTCTAAGTGCTATTGCTAAGTGCTAATCCTTTAGTTTTCAATAATTAATATTCCAATTGGAAAAAAGGGTACTATTCCAAATCAGCCTTAGGGCTAACGAGTGGCACTTTCTTCTTTTGTCTTTCTCTCAGATTTCCGCCCTCGGTTCTCAGCTCCTTCTTATCTTCGCCGCTAATCCTCCGTTGAGCTCCTTGGTATTCTTCACCCTAGGTCCATTCTCTTTTCCACCTGATATCAGCGATCTGTGAGTTTAGATTTGAAGTTTCGGGTATGGCCCGTCGTCCTAGCTTGCTTCCTTCTCTCTATGTGGTGCGCAGTGGCTTTGGGTCCACCATGCTTCGAGAAGTAGAGGCGAACGCCTTCGTCTCCAATAGAGAGGGTATCCTTCACCCCCGCGGGCGAACGCCTTTGCCCGTTGTTGCTCGGTAAGTCCCTCTTTAATCCACGTTGTCCTCCAAATAAACTGTGCCCCGAAAGGTATCTGGAAACAAAGGAAGAAAGTAGCGTCAGGGACGAGAGTCGTCCTCTTGCAGCTACTTCGCCCTGCGTCACCACTGGAAGTAAATTCCATTTGTCAGTTTCATCCCACCAAGTTTCAGTAATGGCAACAATATCATATCTTCCCTCGTTTACTTGAATTTCTAATTCACTCCGTTTATTCCTCATACTCTGTGCATTGGTGTATAGACATTTGAGTCCATTTTGATTGACCCTGTGTTTACTGGCTATATAACCTGTGTTGTGCCTGATTGCCCCTACTTTCTTGCCACCTGTTTGATTAGTGCACATGGTATGGCACTCACTATTAAATGCTTGGCTTTGCTTGACAGCAGGGCTGATAAACTTACCCGTACACACATCTATGTTGCGTGCACTGATAACCCTATTAATTTTAGATTGCTGGGGACAGAAATGTTCTGTATCAATTAATTCTCTGTCCCCGCTGTTCAGTTTAAATGTTTATCCAGGAAATCTGTGAATTAAATACCAAGTAGCTCAGTCCCTTTCTTTGATGGATGCAAACCATTTCTTTTGTACAGTTTTTCATTGGACCAGCTGCAGACATCGTGACTAATAAAACCAAAGCCTTCCCTTTTACACCACTCCTTTAGCCACACATTAAACTCTGCTACACGTTGGCCTTTCCCTTTTTGTTCCTTATATACTGGTAAAACCTCTGAAAAGATAAGCCTACAACCTTTACTACTAAGTTCATATCCCAAGCTCTGGAAGTCATTCAGCACAGAAAGTACATCTTTTTGGGACAGATCATTTGTGCCAAGATGTATAATAGCATCAACATCACAGTCCTTACTGGCATTCTTGACTATCTTAAGAATACGCCTCTTGTCTCTGCTGGCAGTAACACCAGGCAGACACATGACCTCTTTCAATACCTCCATATCCTTTCCTAAATTTACGTCCCTTACAATTGAATCACCAACCAGAAGGTGGCTTCTCTTTTTGGATACCTTGCTGCTCTTGTGTGACTAATGTGTAATACCTGATTCACACTTTCCCCTTTCCAAAGTAAGTTCTTCATCTCGGACCACAATCCCCTGCTTATTTGAGTTATCGTTATCACAACTACCTTGACCTGTTGCTTTATTGTCCCTATTAAGGTCAGCAAAGGCACTATATCTGTTATGCTGGCACACAGCAAAAGCTTTATGTTTATGGTTCACAGCTCTCACCCTGCCAGATCCCACAGTTGTACATACTGCCCTTCTCCTGGAGGATCTTTGTGGTAGAGGGGGCTGATAGCGCAGCAGCTTAATAGAGTGGAATGGCTGAATTGGGCACCTAATTTCTGCTTGGAGAGCACACATTAGAGATTCTAGATAGGTAATATGTCCACGTAGATTAGTAATTTGTTTACAAAGAGGACAGTATCCAAATTTTAAAAGAGTACTTTGAAACACAGCTGTAAAACAAGTATTACACTGAACTAAGCCAGTCATTTTGAAATAAAATAAAATCACAATCTCAAGTACACTAACCCTGAATGTATTATTACTATTTTTGGTTTATAGTTATATGATTTGCACACCGTTAGGCACGCCGGCCGCTACCTTTCTTCTTTGTTCTCTCACTCAGACTCCCAACTCTCAGCCAGCAGCTCCACCCCCAGCTTCTGTGAAGTTAGGGTTAGGGGGAGGATAAGATAACGTTAAACAAAGAAATCACATTAAAGGAAATTCAAAATGCAGTCAAGAAACAGAACAAAAACAAATCACCAGGACCAGATGGCTTCCCTGGGGAATTTTATAAAAATTTAGGAAATATATTAGAACACCTATTACTAGAACTATTTAATTATGCCCTTCTAAGAGCTAGAATACCAGACTCGTGGAGGGAGACATACATTACTATGATTGCGAAAGAAGGTACCGAGACAAATCAAATACAAAATTATAGGCCAATTTCGTTGTTGAACGCCGATTATAAAATTTTCATGACAATTATTGCGGAATGAACCAAAAGAATATTAAATAAAATTATACATCCCGACCAAAATGGATTTTTACCAATGAGACAAATTAGGAGCAATACAAGAACAGTGCTGGATATATTAGAATACTATGAAGCGCATCCACAAAAACAAGCTGCCCTAGTTTTGCTGGATGCACAAAAGGAGTTCAACAACGTAAATTGGCATTATATGATAGGATTAATAAAAAGAATGAAATTTGACGATAAATTTGAGAAAATGTTAGAAACAATGTATACCTCCCAGAAAGCTAAGATAATTATAAATGGGGAAATGACTAAACCATTTCAAATATCCAAAGCAGTCTGACAGTGATGCCCAATGTCACCTCTGCTCTTCATCTTAACATTAGAAACATTATTGAACAAAATTCGAACTAACTAATTTATGGAATTTAAAAAAAAATACTATATGAAAATCCCCAACTGGTTCTCCACCATGGAGGCTTTGGCATACCCAAATTTAATAGATGCAACTAAAATGATTAGATATAAAGATATATTAGATCCATCAGGAAAATTAAAAAGCAAGGAAGAATTGGCAGAACAAGGCATAAAATTGATTGCTGGCCCTATTTACAATTAAAATCGAGATACAAAAAAGATATAGAAGGAATTCGCATAGACACAGAAATTCAACAACTGGATAAACTTCTGACGGGCCCGGAAGAAAAAATTATTTCAAAACTATATAATTACCTATTGGAATTTGATAAAATGGAGGATATAGTAAAGGGACTGATGATTGCATGGGCAAGGAACATAGGCCATAATATACACTTGGCTGACTGGGAGCAGATTTGGAAAAGGAATTATAAAATAACGAAATCAGTAGCCTATAAGGAAAATCACTTTAAAATGTTTTATCGGTGGCATCTGGCCCCAACGAGATTGGCAAAGATATATCCAAATTCAAATCCGGCTTGTTGGAAATGCAAAAAAGGCTTGGCACCTTTTTTCACATGTGGTGGACGTGTCCCGAAGCGAGAAGGTACTGGCAGAAAATACATAATTGGCTGCAAGACATAATAGAAAGAACAATAGAATATACTCCTGAATTTTTATTATTGGGAATAGTTAGAAAACAATATCTTAAAAATGTTAAATATTTAATGTTGCATATTGTAACAGCGGCAAGAATTGCGTATGCGCAACATTGGAATGATATTCAAGTGCCCTCGGAGAATGCAATAATGGCAAAGATATATGACTGTGCTGAGATGGACAGATTAACTATTGAATTTAAGGGACAAAAAGACTTGGAATTCTATGAAATATGGACAAAATGGTACGATTGGACCAAAAAAAAGAAAGTTTGAGAGACAATGTGGGAAGAGGACGCAAGATCTTATAAACATGAATTAAATAATATATGAATTATGTAAATTTAATAACAATGTATGGAAATGGGTGTATATTTGTGTAGAAATATTATGATGTTTTAAAATGGAAAATTAATAAAGAAATTTTAAAAAATGTAATGGAGGAAGTTTTTTTCTACCTTTCTCCTTTGTTCTCTCACCCAGACTCCCAAATCTCAGCCAGCAGCTCCACACCCAGCTTCTGTGAAGTTAAAATGTAATGGAGGAAGTTTTATTCTACCTTTCTCCTTTGTTCTCTCACTCAGACTCCCAACTCTCAGTCAGCAGCTCCGCCTCCAGCTTCTGTGAAGTTAAAATATAATGGAGGAAGTTTTATTCTACCTTTCTCCTTTGTTCTCTCACTCAGACTCCCGACTCTCAGCCAGCAGCTCCACCCCAGCTTCTGTGAAGTTAAAATGTAATGGAGGAAGTTTTTTTCTACCTTTCTCCTTTGTTCTCTCACTCAGACTCCCGACTCTCAGCCAGCAGCTCCACCCCCAGCTTCTGTGAAGTTAAAATGTAATGGAGGAAGTTTTTTTCTACCTTTCTCCTTTTTCTCTCACTCAGACTCCCAAGTCTCAGCCAGGAGCTCCACCCCTAGCTTCTGTGAATTTAAACTGTAATGGAGGAGGGTTTTTTCCTACCTTTCTCCTTTTTCTCTCACTCAGACTCACAAGTCTCAGTCAGCAGCTCCACCCCAGCTTCTGTGAAGTTAAAATGTAATGGAGGAGGGTTTTTTCCTACCTTTCTCCTTTTTCTCTCACTCAGACTCCCAAGTCTCAGCCAGGAGCTCCACCCCTAGCTTCTGTGAATTTAAACTGTAATGGAGGAGGGTTTTTTCCTACCTTTCTCCTTTTTCTCTCACTCAGACTCACAAGTCTCAGTCAGCAGCTCCACCCCCAGCTTCTGTGAAGTTAAAAAGTAATGGAGGAGGGTTTTTTCCTACCTTTCTCCTTTTTCTCTCACTCAGACTCCCAAGTCTCAGCCAGGAGCTCCACCCCCAGCTTCTGTGAATTTAAATTGTAATGAAGGAGGGTTTTTTCCTTTCCTTTCTCCTTTTTCTCTCACTCAGACTCCCAAGTGTCAGCCAGGAGCTCCACCCCCAGCTTCTGTGAATTTAAACTGTAATGGAGGAGCGTTTTTTCCTACCTTTCTCCTTTTTCTCTCACTCAGACTGATAACTACAAATACCTAGGCATCCTTCAAGCTGACAAAATCAAGCAGACAGAAGTGAAGAAAATGGTTAGAAGTGAATACATCAAGAGAGTGAAGAAGATCTTGAAGTCCAAACTCAATGGAGGAAATACAATCAAGGCAATCAACTCCTGGGCAATTCCAGTCATTAGATACACAGCTGGAATAGTGGACTGGACTCAAGCAGAACTAAAAGCCCTGGATAGGAAGACCAGAAAAATAATGACAATGAATCATGCCCTTCATCCTTGCAGCGATGTTGACAGATTCTGTGTGCCAAGGAAAATGGGTGAATGCGGAATGTTGCAAGTGCATCAGATGGCTGAGGAAGAAAAAGGGCATTGGAACAATATCTGAAGGATAGGGGAAAAGATGCACTGAAGCTAGTATACCAGGAAGGCTTAGTGAGTACTGGAGAGACCAAACTGGCCTACAAGAAAGACCAAATGAAGAATCTTAAAGAGACATGGAAAGACAAAGTATTACATGGCCAATATATTAAAAAAAGCAGGCAAAGCAGATAATAACAAGAGTAGTCCTAAAACAACTGGAGCACCACTTGAACTTCATGGGCATTAACAAAATCACCATCAGTCAATTGCAAAAGGCAGCTTTACTGGAACAGCTTACATGAAACATCAACATCTGCCTATCACAGGTCCTTGGGAAGGACTCAATAGGTGGATAAAATGCCAAATCCAGTCTGAACATCTGGCTAAGTATAATAATAGTAAAAATCTAACTTGGATGAGTTAGGCCTTGGTGCTTCCAGAAGTATTCTTTCCTTGTAATTAGTACCTTTCTAGAAGCAGCTAAATCTTTCAAAGGGGCAACTGTATCAGATAGAAGTGAGATTTGACCTATTTTTATTCTTTTGTGGTATTTTACTTAACTATAAAGACAAGTGTACTTTCGACTATAACCCCCAAGACCAAACAAAGAAAAAAGAAAGGCTTTCTCTTTCCCAAACCAAAGGAATAAAAACCAATCAGCTGAATAATTGTGCTCTCTCTTGCTCTTTGTACATATATTGTATTATATTGTATGCGTACTAATTCCATTGTAAGTGTTGAGTACAATACATAGGTACAACTGCATGTATACTGATATGTCTGTATGTGTGCCTTGTATCCACAAGGATGCAGTGTGTCAGAGTGCACATAGTGTGACTATGTGAGACAACCCAGGAGCAAATACAGTAAACAGAGGTTTGTATTTAAATAGTGGTTTATCTATACAAAAGAATATACATACACATACTACGCAAAGTTCAAACAATCAATCAGCACTCAGCTATTACAGCATGGAAGCACACACGGAGAGAGAGATATGCCCCAAAAGGGCCTCTCTTATAATACAGACTCTTAAAGTGGTAACAGTCAAATAACCCTGCTGACTCATTCCTACCATTGCATCATCATTACAGCATTACAGTATTACAGCATTACAGCAGCTGGTCAGTTATTAAATCATCATTACCTTGACACAGTGTCTTATATTTGCCATAATTATGTGTAAGTAAAAGATATGTATTAAAAGGAGTAAAGAGTAATTGCGGCCCCTATAAAGGGCAGGATTGCGCTCATATGACTGACCTCTCCCGTCCAAAGTAATTACCTGAGTAAAATTAAATATGACCAAGAGAACTATGCAAGCGTATTATATAAACGCAAGGGGGAGAGCCCCAGAGTGGGGTGAAACTCAGGTCAGCTCGTCTAACAAATATTAAAATATTGGAGGCGCTTGGGACACACCTAGCTGTTTAACAAAGTATGGAGATTAATACGAAAACTTGCCGGTATCAGAATCAAAAAGGCTCAGTTAGGCCTACAGCTGCTTGAAAGCTAGTTGCCAATTATACTGTAGGCTAGCTATAAAGCCAAGAGAAAGAAGGAAGAAAGAAGAAAAAGGCTTCCTACCAGAAGAAAATAATCTCTGACATGGAGGAGGGGAACATACAGGTGAAGAATCTACATTTTTGGCGGAATGGGACTTTTCTCCTCCTCCACTTCACCGCGCCCGTTTTGTCCCCAGACTTCCGGCCCCAAGCATTCGGGCGCTGCCTTTCCTCCTTGGCCCATTCGCCGAACGGGCCAAAAAGCCGGTTCACCCTGGGCTTTTGGCTGCACGGGACACTTTGCCACCAGCCAATCAGAGGAGCAAGAATCCCACCCCCTTCTTCAAGCAAGCTTTCTCTTAAAGCAAGACTTACTTCTGAGTAAACACACAGGTCGTTTTAGAGAACCACTTTTACACCTATCCGCAAGTAATCAGCATTGAACTCACTGGAAGTCAATGACACACAGGCATTTTTAGCTTGATTCGCCCCCCAACAGATGGGGAGGTAGAAGAACTCCCCCCCCCAGCCCACACAGCCAACCTTGCTTGCCTTCGTGTTTCCGCGCCCCAGACCGCAATCCCTCCAGTTTCCTACCTGATCCGAAGTATTTCCTACCTGATCCTCTTTTCCATGCACTCTGTAAGGGAAAGAGGTCAGACTTTTCTTCCATTCTCCTTGTTTTATTATTGATTTGTGGGACGCTTCCCCTCTTCTCTTCCCCCCCCTTAACTTTTCACTCCGGCTCCTTTCCCGGTGTCCAGTCCATTTGCCAAAGGGCGCAGTTAAGAGTTCAGTGCTTCCATTTGTATAGGCTGCCCCATTTCATCTCTATTTGGGGGGGAGTGAGGATTTTAGTGAGGTCATAGACCCATTTCTGGTTAGTATTAAGGTTGAATGGTGTGTGTGTTGCGGCTGAAGTGGTAAGTGACTGCATTTTTTTTTATCCTGGCTGGCAGCGAGCCAGCTTATGAATCTTTTTAACTGTGGGAAGAGGGAATGCGGGGAGCGACTTCAAGAATGTTTAAGAGGGACTTCCTGTTTTGGTTCCGGTCTTCGTGGGCACTCCTTTTTTGGAGTGTCGATCCTCGGCACCGTTTAAGCTGCCAGAAAGCTTAAAAATAGCTGACTGGCGGCAGAAAAGCCTCTTCCCGGGCAAAGGGAAGGGCGAAGAGCGCGCAGGCACAGGTAGAGCCCTCCCAACCCCCCCAGGGAAAGATCCAGGGGGGGGCGTAAGGAGAAGGCTCCCTGGCAACCAGCTGCTGCTCCGGACCTTGGATATCTCTGCTTTTGCAGAGCGAGAAGGCTGTTACCAACACTGCTGTAAACAACAGACTCTGATTGAAGATTATCATCAGCAGTGGAGAAAACCAGGAGGCAAAATCAAATTGGCAAGTAACCTATAATTAACTCTTAATGACTCTCATTTGAACTACAAAGAAACAAGTTGGCTTTTTAAAATGGCGTTGGAAGCTTGAAAGGGGGAGGAAGTGGAATGAGAACAAAGAGAAAAGTTTTATCTTTGCTGATAGCAATGGCAAGAGAGCTGCTGGATTTGATTTAAATTTGTACTTACACTTGAGACTTTTCTTCCTTTTGGCACCAGATTAAAATAACTGGGAATATCTGACTAAAGATTTACGTTAATCCTGATGGCTTCTAAATCTGTAAAGACGGTTTCTTCCAAAAGTGCGGAGAACTCCCCAACCCCCACTACTACTAAGCTGCAAACGCTTGTAACACAATCTCAACCCCAGTCTCAGCCATTAACTCTTGCAATGCTGCAAGAAAGTCTTAAAGCTATGCAGATTCAAATATCTACCAATTTTAACAAAAAAATTGATGAATCTAATGAGACAATTAAGGAGTTGATAAATGATCAGATACAAGTTGTGTCCAATAAAATGGAAATTTGCAACAATGAAATTAGAGCCGATATTTTGGAGGCATTTAAAGAATTGGCAAATAATGTGGAATATTTGGATGAGCAAGTTCAATTAATCAAAGATATTACTGCTTCCCTAAGAGAGAGGATAGATGAAGTTGAAGAAAAAACTACAGATGAAATTACATTGATACATTATCGCAATATGGAATTTGCGATCAGAATTCGCGGACTGCGAGAAGAGAAAAGTGAGGACCTAAGAGTGTTGTTGGGAGATGCCCTTGCCCAAGTGTTGGATATCAATAAGGAAGAGCTGATGGGCCAGATCGATAAGGTTTACAGGGTCAATTCTCGAGCTGCCAGAGTAAGAAATCTTCCAAGAGATATTGTGATATATTTTAATAACAGAGCATTGCGTAATGAAACTCTTCAAGCAACGTACCTAAATAAATTACAGGTGGGAGGACAGGAATTGATCATACTGAAAGAGATTCCCCCAAGAATGCTGAGGGCCAGAAGAGATTTTTCCTTCTTGGTTGAGGAGCTTAAAAGACAACAATTATCATTTAGATGGGAAGTTCCAAATGGTATCTCTTTGATCTATGCTGGAGAAAGACATCGACTTAACACGGTCCAAAAAGCAAGAGATTTCTTTACATATATTTTAAAGGCTGGGACACCGAGCTCACCAGAGGGAAGGAGAAAAGAGAATGACAGAGCAAGACAACAGGAAGTCCAGCAAATAGAGGCCCCATCTGGTCAAGGTGATACTGTTACAACTCGGGACCAAAGTTTGGATCTATTTGGAGAACAACAGATAAAAGAACAGAGACAGACCAGAGTGGCAACTAAACGTATGCAGGAAATGGCACAACAACAATCTCAGCTTGCGGTCAAGGAAACTACTAAATCTGAAGCAGTGGGAGGAGCAAGACGAAAGGAACGGCAGTTCTTAGATCATCAGTCAATGTTCCAGAAGCTTCAGAAGCCCGCAGATGGGAAGTAGATTTTTAACGTGGAACGTTAATGGATTAAACTCACCACAGAAAAGAAGGAAAATATTTCATTACCTTAAACAATTTAATAATGATGTGGTCTGCCTTCAAGAAACACACATTAGAAAACAAGACCAAAAATATTTGCTAAATTCAAAACTAGGACTACAATTTGTATCATCAGCATCAGAAAAAAGAAATGGTATTGTAATATACGTTAAAAAAAACCTGATTGCCAAATTGATTGAAGCAGACGATCAAGGAAGATTTTTAGCTATAGAACTTTTAATTAAAGGAGAAAGAACACTGGTGATTGGTGTATATGCCCCGAACCAACAACAAGAGAAATTTTATGATTTTTTACATACAAAGTTAATACAATGGGATTATAATACCTGTATCCTTCTGGGAGATTGGAATGGTGTACCAGACGTTAAAAAGGACAAGAAGGGTCCAAGCCAAAATACTTTTTCAAGAGCCAAATTGCCAAAGTCTTTTTTTGAAATGATGGAAGATTGGGAGTTGAGGGATGTCTGGCGTGAAAGAAATGTGGAAGAAAAGGACTTTACCTTTTTCTCCGATAGACATCAATCTTTTTCAAGGATTGATTTTATTTTGATTACTAATAATCTTTTTTCTAGGGTAAAGAAGACGAAGATATGTTCAAGAGTATTAACGGATCATAGTCCTGTCTGGCTGGAATTGCAAGATAACAATGGACCCAGAAGGTCATGGAGGTTAAATGATAATTTATTTAGATATGAGAATAATGTGAGGGAATGTAAAAAATTAATGAAAGAATTTTTTGTTAATAATATGCAGAAGGGCACATCTTTGGAAATGGTTTGGGATGCCAGTAAAGCTTATATGAGAGGTATTTTGATCTATTTGAATAATAAATTTAGAAGAAAAAAAGAGGAAAAGAGGAAAGAATTGGAAGAAGAGATTAAAAGACAGGAAAGGGCCTTAATTTTTAATCCAATGGATAGGAAAATTAAAGAGGTAATTAACTTATTAAGGGGTCAGTTCAACATGTTAATGGCAGACCAAGTGGCAACCAACTTACAGTATGCAAAATTTAATATTTTTAGTAATGCAAACAAACCAGGGAGGTGGCTGGCATACATGTTAAGGAAGAAGCAAAAATCAAGAACTATTGAAAAAATTAGATATAAGGGTAAAGAAACTTATGAACAAGAATTCATTAAAAAATCATTCTTAGATTTCTACTCAGGATTATATAGTGGGGATAAAGTTAGGGAAGAAGAGATAGATAGGTACTTACAGCAACAAAATATTCATACAGTTACTGAGATTCAGAGGGATACCTTAAATCAATTGACAACTTCAGAAGAGATTGCATTGGCAATTAAACAATTAAAAGTGGGCAAGGCCCCGGGGACAGATGGATTAACCGCTGTTTATTATAAAAAATTGCAGGAGGAAATGGTGGAACCACTTAAAGATTTGTTTAACTATATCCAAAAGGGAGGCACTGTACCTCCATCTTGGAAAACTGCTTTTATCTCTCTGATCCCAAAAGAGGGTCAAGATCTTACAGACCCAAAAAATTACAGGCCGATTTCACTTCTAAACTTAGATTATAAAATTTTTGCAAAAATCTTAGCAAATAGACTAATGATAGTTTTACAACAGACAATACATCATGATCAAACTGGGTTTTTAACAGGTAGACAAATGAAAACTAATGTTAGACAAGTTGTTAACTTATTAGAGTATTTGGGAAAGAACAACCAGGTCCCTGCAACATTGATATTTTTGGATGCTGAGAAAGCCTTTGATAGATTGAATTGGCGATTTTTATTAAAGTTAATAGAAAAATTACAACTTGGAGATTATTTTGTACAATCTATTCAGGCAATATACCAAAAACAAACAGCGCAAATAATAATTAATGGTGGGTTAACAGATAATTTCAATATAGAAAAAGGAACAAGACAAGGATGTCCTTTATCTCCTTTGTTGTTTATCTTGAGTTTGGAAATACTACTCAGCAAAATAAGAGAACTTGACACAATAAAGGGGATTAAGATCAGACAGGAAGAATATAAGTTACGAGCTTTCGCGGATGACCTGGTTGTTACTCTGACCCAACCACTACAATCTATTAAAATTTTGATGGATACAATCAATTTATATGGACAAGTATCTGGTTTTAAGATAAATACAGCCAAAACAAAAATAATAGTTAAAAATGTGACAAGAAGTCAAAAAGAAGAAATAGAAAAGGCAACAGGTTTTGAAGTAGTTCAAAAGATCAAATATTTAGGGGTTTATATTATGTCCACAAATACAAAACTATACCAACATAATTATGAACCATTATGGTTAAAAATACAGAAAGATATGGAAAATTGGGAAAAACTGCAATTGTCACTGCTGGGAAGGATAGCTGCTGTTAAAATGAATGTTTTACCAAGGTTTCTATTCCTTTTTCAAATGATACCAATACTTAAAAAAGATGGAACCTTAAAGGAGTGGCAAAAGGGTATAAATAAATTCATTTGGGCAGGGAAGAAGCCGCGGGTAAATCAGAAGATAATGCAGGATACACGTGAAAGAGGGGGCTTAAAAATGCCAAACTTAAAACTGTATTATGAAGCAGCAGCTCTCTCAGCAATTACAGATTGGATTAACTTAATGGAAGAAAGTGTATTAAATATTGAGGGATATGGTTTGCTCTATGGGTGGCATGCCTATTTAATATATGATAAAAAGATAGACAAAGCTTTTAAGAGTCATATATTGAGAAATGCTTTATTGCGTGTCTGGAAAAAGTACCAATGTAAGTTAAATGATAAAATACCTTGGTGGACGGTACCCAGACACGCGATAGAAAATATAAACTTGGAACAAAACATAGATAAGATTACATATAAAGAACTTCTCCTTGAAGATGGAACACTATCTCAATTAAAATCATTTGAGAAATTAAAAGAGGAAGGAATAGTTAGGACCTGGTTCCGATATAGACAATTACAGGCCAGATGGAGAGATGATAGAAAAATTGGTATTGTGCAAAATGAAGACAACTTGATTGTACAAATTAAAGATAATGGTCCAATGCATATAAAAAGATTATATAATATTTTATTGGAATTGGATTCAGAATCAGAATTGGTTAAAGATTGTATGATAAAATGGGCTCAAAACTTTGGAGAACCTATAATGATGGACACATGGGAAAAGATATGGGTTACAAATGTTAAATTTACGCAGGCTCAAAATTTGAGGGAAAATTTTTATAAAATGTTTTACAGATGGCACTTAGACCCAAAAAAAAAGAATGTTTAAGAAGTCCCCCCTGCCCAACTTTGGGAACCATGAAACAGGAATGGGGGTGAAGAAGCTGAGGGATTAGTTCCTGGGGCTCCTTTTGCTCACGTTGGCGAAGGGTGCTGTGAACCTCCTCAGAAGTCAACGCAGTTCTAGCCCGAAAGAGGACAGAGTGGCAGCCATAAGCATTGTGATGATTCTTGCGCAACAACCCCCACCCCCCAAAAATGAAAATCGGCACAATGTATGACAGGCGGTTACAATAGACGCGACAGGTGTGTGCTGAAGTATTTAGGTGAAATGTCCTGGCAGGTGCTTTGTCCTATAGGCTATGCTGGTGAGAAAGATGACCCCTAGGAATACCCTTTTCTCACAGGACCCCGAAGGGTGTCACCTTTGTAGGCAATCCTTGCTCAACCATCCTCACAGATCTACTTAATTGTATTGCACTTTGCAAACAGGATCCTTGTCCACATTTGTGGAGATTGTTTTTTGTTTTTGTTTTTAGCCCCGTTAACTTTCCTGTTTGAAATTTTTATTTATTTATTTATTTGCTGTTCTTATATGCCGCCCTACTCCATGGGGACTCAGGGCGGCGTACAACAGAGTATACGAACAATATAAAAAACAGTGCAGAAATGCAGAAGTCTCTTGGCTAAATACGTCTTTCCGAAAAGTTGAGACATTTTAATTAGAGCAATCGAAAGTGCTTCTTCTCCACCTCCCAATTAAGCGCAAAAGCTTAGGGAGTGGGGAGGAGGGGGGGGAGAGACGGGGACCGTGCTTTATCTTTTGATTTCCGGGTGTGTGGAAGAGTAAAGTGTGAACATTTCTGCTAAACACTAGGGGTGCTGATGATACTAGGATAAACCTCTTCCCCCCATTTGTGTATTTGTACAAGAGATTTTTTAAAACTGGTACCGCTGTTTCTGTTCTTTGGTTTGTTTGTTTTAACAGACAAAATGGTCCAAATGTTTTGTTTCCGGGAAAGCCTGTATCTTAAGGAAAGTCTGTATCTTAAGGTGTTCTATGTACATTCTAGCCTTAAGTTGGCTAGAATGTACATATAACACCCCCTTCCCCAAAAAAGGAAAGGAAAAAATGACAAAGATACAAATCAAAAGAAAGACAAGAGTTGGTGTCTGAAAGATGTATTTTACCATATTTGGTAAACTTTCTTGAAGAAAGCAGGAATTTCTTTTCAACTTTGATCACCAGAATTGGGAAAAGAAACTTACTTGGAAGTAAGCCTCACTCATTGAAATCTATTCCTCATCAAGTGCTTTAGCTTAGTTCTGAACATCCTTTAATGTTCTTCTGCCAATCTATGAAGTTGTACAATGTATGAAGTGTACTTTGGAAAGGGTTTATTCCCCCTTATAAAGACAAAGTGAATTGTCGACACTCCATTTGTGTTTGAAGATAGTAAATCTGGACATAGAAGACAGTCCTGCTGAAAGCAGACTTGAATTAATATTGAAATTTTGATTATTGGAAAAAGGAACAAAGTTGTTTTAAGAGTCTTTTTCAGTTGTGTTTTTTGGCTGGGGGCGGGGGAGGGATGTTGTTTGTTGGGAAGTAGGGAAAACCTGAAAATAATGGTGATAAGTAGTGAGCCCTTGTCTAGTCAAATTTCCTTCCAAATTTGTTTCGCTTCGTCTGAAATTAATATATCCCTGCAGTGAACAGTTTTGCTTCTCAAAATGCAACACATCCTACACAGCTTAGGTAAGAGCAAATTCTTATTGGTCTCAGTGGAAATTATTTCTAAACACACCTGTGTAGGATTGAATTGTGTGCTTATGTGCTCCGCTGATAAAGAAGGATGCCAGGCTCACAAATAGAAACCTGATACAATTTTATCTAGAGGAGCACACCTCAGGCTCCAGTAGTTAAATCCTAACTTCTGAAGAAAAGAAATAAATTGTTCTTCTGATAAATAAGTCTAGGTAATGAAAAACTTTCTTTCTGCACTACGGTAACAGTGAAATCCTATGACCTACATAGGAGTTTAAAAAAAACCCCTTTTTACAACCCTGTAATCCAGTGGTTCTCCAGTGAGCTGGTACTTCCCAAACTTTTTCAGTCCACCGCCCCCTTGGTGCTACAAACTCATCCTCAGTGCCCCCCACCCCCTTCAGGTGGGCATGGCTTGGTGGTCAGGTGACCGGGTGGGCGTGGCCAACTTGTAAAATGTGGTGAAACTCACTTAACAACGCTCTTGTTTAGCAACCAAAATTTTGGGCTCAATTGTGATCATAAGTCTCTTTCTTTCTTTCTTTCTTTCTTTCTTTCTTTCTTTCTTTCTTTCTTTCTTTCTTTCTTTCTTTCTTTCTTTCTTTCTTTCCTTCCTTCCTTCCTTCCTTCCTCCTTTCTTTCTTTCTTCCCTACCTTCCCCCTTCTTTCTTTCTTTCTTTCTTTTCTTTCTGTCTTCCTTCCTTCCTTCCTTCCTTCCTTTCTTTTTCTTTCTTTCTGTCTTCCTTCCTTCCTTCCTTCCTTCCTACCATCTTTTTCTTCCTTCCTTCCTTCTTTCTTTTTTTTCTTTCTGTCTTCCTTCCTTCCTTCCTTCCTACCATCTATCTTCCTTCCTTCCTTTTTCTTTCTTTCTGTCTTCCTTCCTTCCTTCCTTCCTACTTACCATCTATTTCTTTCTTTCTTTCTTTCTTTCTTTCTTTCTTTCTTTCTTTCTTTCTTTCTTTCTTTCTTTCTTTCTTTCTTTCTTTCTTTCTTTTTCTTCTCTCTCTCTCTCTTTCTTTCCTTCCTTCCTTCCTTCCTTCCTTCCTTCCTTCCTTCCTTCCTTCCTTCCTTCCTTCCTTCCTTCCTTCCTTCCTTCCTTCCTTCCTTCTTCCTCCCTCCCTCCCTCCCTCCCTCCCTCCCTCCCTCCCTCTCTCTCTCTCTCTCTCTCTCTCTTTCTTCTGCAGTAGAAAGCAACCTCCCCCAAGGCAAATATCTTGTGACAACAGCTATGAGATGCTCCTAAAATTCCAAATTACTCACCATCTCCCAAGACGGGGAATTCTTGACATACAGTTTATGTCTTATAAAACGGTTCCATGTGTGCAGGTATATCTGGATGAGACAAAGTGAGGGCGTCCCTGAATGTGTGAATGCACATGAGAAACATCCGTGCCTTTTCCAATCTTTCTTTCTTTCTTTCTCTTTCTCTTTCTCTTTCTCTTTCTCTTTCTCTTTCTCTTTCTCTTTCTCTTTCTCTTCTCTCTCTCTCTCTCTCTCTCTCTCTCTTTCTCTTTCTCTTTCTCTTTCTCTTTCTCTTTCTCTTTCTCTTTCTCTTTCTCTTTCTCTTTCTCTTTCTCTTTCTCTTTCTCTTTCTCTTTCTCTTTCTTTCTTTCTTTCTTTCTTCCCTCCCTTCCCTTCCCTCCATCCTTTCTTTTTCTGTCTTCCTTCCTTCCTTCCATCCATCTTTCTTTCTGTCTATCTTCCTTCCTTCCTACTGTGTTTCCTCGAAAATAAGACAGGGCCTTATATTTTTTGGAACCCCAAAATATGGCCTTGGCCTTATTATCGGGGGTCTTCTTCCCCCCCCACCAGTATGAGGTGGGGAGGGGCGAGCGGTCCCTCGTGTCAGCTTCCCGAAGGATCATAGCAGGCCATCCCATCATTCACGAGCAGCTGATTACCGGGTGCCGCTCAATTGCGGCTGCAAAAGAAGCCAGAGGCCAAGCAATGCACCCCACATGCCTCGCGCTCTCCTTACCTGCGGTGACAGTCACAGCAGGCAATTCCATCCATGGAACAGCTGCCTCGTGGGTGGCGCTCCAGCCGGCGCCTCCAGCAAGCGTGGCCGCTTTTGCCATTGATTGCGGCCACAAAAGCAGCAGGAGGCCAAGCGATGCGCCCCACGCGCCGGCCTTCCGAAGGGTACTGTAGCAGCCACTATCCACAATTTTTACCATTATTTTGTCCCGACCCACGTGGCCAGTACGGTACTGGGCCACGTGAGTTGGGATGAAATAAGGGTAAAAAAAGTGTGGATAGCTGCTGCTACAGTACCTGTTGTGCCTTGGCCGCGTCCGGCGCCGAGTCTGGAGGATCCGGAGGACGTGGAGCCGCTCATGGTGCAGCAGTACCAGCCCATGTGCCTGGCACCAGAGACGGCTGGTGATGAGGACTCGGTGCCAGAGCAGGACGATCTCCCAGGACCTTCTGCACCTGCGCAGCAGAGTGCTTCATCAGGAGATGAAGAACCCATGCTGGATGCCAGAGCTCGCAGAGCAGCCAGAAGACAGGATTGGCTGAGTAAGCATCGGTCCAATCGGAGGAAGCAGTGAGGGCTAATTGGGCCACGCCCTTCAGTGCCTATATTAGGCCGGGGCAATTAGTGCTCATTGCTGAGAACAACGAATCAATGACCACGGCATATCCAGAGTTTCATTTCTGCGTTTGTTTGGGAATCTTATCGAAGACACCAGCTTCTGCCAGCTTTATTCTGGGAAGCCAGCCAAGTTGTTCAGATAAGAGAAGAATTAATGAGTCTTGCTTTGAACTTTTGTCTGTGTGCTATTTAACCCTCACGTAACCCAAAGAACCTTATTCCTTGAGACTTTCCGTTTGTGTTGTTTTGGACTTCTAAAACCTCTGAGTTTTGCTAAGAAACTTTATTAGTAAAAGGAACCTTTTTGTTTGCCTCCCAACGATTGTGTGTGTGTGTTTCTGGGGGGTTGCGGTGCTGGGTCACAACAGTACCCTTTGGAAGGCTGGAGCAAGGCACGAGTTTCCTGCTGCAGAAGTGGCTGCACCTGAGGAGCGCTTTTGGGAGAGAAGGCAAAGGGGAAGCGATCAGCTTCCCCTTGCCCTTATCCCCCCTTCAGCTCTCCAAGGGTCTCTCCCAGAACCAAGCTCTAGCGGAGCTCAAGCAGAGAAGTGGGCCGCAGGCTTTCAGGAGCAAAGTTCAGGCTGAGAGGAGCCGGGGCGGGGGGGGGGGGGAGGAAGTCCAGTGCCACCCCAGCACTCTTCTTTCCTTGGAAATGTGAGTCTTGGGAGGGGGAAACGGCCTCCCCAGGCAGGGTGGGTATGTTGGTATGTATATAAAAAGCACAAAGGGAGGGAGCCAGCAGATTAAGGAGCTTTGCGAAATGTCATGCCTACACATAAAGTTTGATGAGGGAGGGGGAAGAGATACTTCCCTCTCTCGGCAGTGTTTTGCTTGAAAATATTTGAGAACCAGACCAAAGAGAAGGAGGAAAAAGCCCTGCGAGGAAACGCTGCTGACGCTTGCTGCCTGCAAGACACAGACAAACAGAGCGAAGTTCATTGAAGACGCTCACCCCTTGGGATGAATCAGACACTTCGCTGGAGAAACCGCCCGCCAGCCCAGGCTTCCTAAATCTCTCGCTCCCCAGATGGTCCCCCTCCCCTCGTGAAGAAAGCCCAACCCGAAGCAAACTCCGCCTCCAGCCACCTCTTCGTCCTGGTGAAACTCTCTTTGAAAGGACAATCTGCAGGTGGCGGGGGGGGGGATTTCCTGCACATCGGCAGCAGCGTCTCCTCGCAGGGCTTCCTCCTTGCAGGGCTTCTTCCGCCCCCCTGGCCACTCTTAGCGCCCCCCTGCCACCCCCCTTGCCTCTTACCGCCCCCCCTAAGTCATCCCACCGCCCCCCAGGGGGCAGTACCGCCCACTTTGGGAACCACTGCTGTAATCCCTTAAATTCAGGGTAGGAGTAGAGCACAGTAAATTCAGTAAGGTTTAGGGACAAGTAGTATTGCAACCTAAAACAATATTGGAGTTGTACCCTACCTCTTTTGAATATCTGCTTACAGCTTTTCTCCCCTCTTTCCTAATGGTTTACATTAATGGTTTACATAGGATACATATTTTGTTTTATATCCCCATTTTGGTGGTAGGATGGGGATTGTATTTCTTTGATCTTTTCTGTTCTTCATTTTTCTGGGGTTTGAAGGAAGTGCTAAGAAAAAGGCACCACATCCTATTTCCCCATCTACCTCTGCATTGGTTTCCAGATTTCCCTGCCTTTTCTTCTCTACTTCTTATTTTATGCAATTATCCAGAGTTGCCTAAAAAGCATTGCAATGTCTGGAAGTTGTTATTACAATGAAATAGTGCAAAGGGGTGATTTTTCATTCTAATGAAAGGATAAAACTTGTGTAATGATAAATCTTGTTGAACTAGATTCAGAATGAATTTCTTCCTACTTAACGTTCCTCTAATCCACCAAACTAAGTATTTACCTTCCTACCTTCATTTTCTTTCCCTAAATTTCAGATTGTTTCCAAAGCCCTTTTGGGAAAGATGAAACAGTTATTGATGTTCAGTTCCAAATATAATTTCTTCTGGAAACTGGACTATTGTTTTCCCCAATACCAACCACATTTGCTAAAAACTAACATGTTTTTCTCCCTTTTTGGCAAAAGAAGAGGTCTCTCTGTCTTCTGTATGTACCCTGTAGATCCGAATTTGTGTAAAAGAAGCTGCCTCACAAATTCGCATCTAGGGGAATATGTAGTTGACACAAACCCTACGGAGCAGAGTGTAGCCTTAGAGGAAGAAGGAGAAAAAGAAAGAATAAATTGAACTCATTTTTTTTCTTAAGATTTTTCCTTTTTGTTGAGTGTGGCCCTTGGTGCACCTTCTTCTTTGAGCTTTAATGGAATATATATGTTACTGGCAATGTGTGAAAATCTGGCGTTGTATAGAATGCCTAGGAAGTCTATAGAATGTATGACTTTTTAGGCAAAGTATGAAATGTCTGTGTTATTTTAATATGCTATATACTTTCCCTAAGCATTGCATATAATACCTACGCATTATACAGAATGACAAGAACTATTTAGGCAAACTATGAAAAGAGTCATGAAAAGGGTTAAGCCGTTAGAGTTAACAATTTATTGAAAATTGGTATATGAAAGTGAAAGAAGAAATGCAAAATAAAGTACAGGACTTCTTACTGAAAAAAATAATAATAGAAAAAGACCAGTATTGACCTACTTGTTGCAACAAGGAAGGCTGGAATGGCATTTTAGCGGGAGTATTTTATAGTTTACAGGTTTGCCTTTTGGCATTGCATAGAATGCCTAGGAAATGTGTGAAATATTAAGCGTTTCATACTTTGACGTCCCATTTTTTCATTCTATTGATTTCCTAGGCATTCTATAAAATGCCTAATTTCATACATTGACATTGTTTTCTAAAATACCTATCACAGGTGGGTTTCCCCCCCCCCACTTTTTACTATCACCAAGCATTTTCAATTGTTTTCTATTGCAATGAAATTTTATTGTGGGTGGGTGGGTGGGTGGGTGGGAGAAGCACAGTAGAAGTAGATTCCTGCCCCATGGAGTTTACACAAGAAAGATGGCACCGTAAGGGGTGATGAAAAAGGGACACTCAGGATGTATGTGTGCCTGCGTGTATAAGTGTATGTGCACGCAGGCGTGTTGTATAGAACCCCTGTATCCACTTATACTTTTTAAAAATCTGATTTCTTCAATTAATGCCCATCACAATCTGATGAATGTAGTCCCAATTCTTCTTCTGCTTAATGTTTATGCGATTTTTCTCTCCTAAACTTGGGAAAGAGAACCAGTCTAAACCAGAAGCTAAGTCATTTAAAGGATGAATCGAATTGGTTAATGCTGTTTTTATCGATCCCAAATAACCTCTATCTTCATCACTGGCTTGACTCACTCTCCAAATTTAAGCAGGCAAGAAAATAAATACATTTATTTATTTATTTATTTATTTATTTATTTATTTATTTATTTATTTATTTATTTATTTATTTATTTATTTATTTATTTATTTATTTATTTATTTATTTATTTATTTATTTTAGTGTTCTTATATGCCGCCCTACTCCCTGGGGACTCAGGGCGGCGTACAACATTTGAAGAACAACTAAACAATATAGTAAATTTAATAACAATTTAAAATGAATTTTTAAAAAACATACAAAATCATACATACATGGGGGAGACCTAAGATGTAAAATTGTCACAAAGCCCCGCCTGCAGGAAGAGCCATGTCTTAACGGCTTTTCAGAAGGCCAGCAAGGTGGGGATAATTCGTATCTCTGGGGGTAGTTGGTTCCAGAGAACAGGGGCCCCCACAGAAAAGGCCCTCCCCCTAGGCCCCGCCAGCCGACATTGTTTGGTTGATGGGACCTGGAGGAGAACCACTCTGTGGGACCTTACCGGTCGAAGGGAAGTATGAGGTAGGATGCGATCCCGGAGGTAACCTGGTCCTAAGCCATGTAGGGCTTTAAAGATGATAATCAACACCTTGACTTGCACCCGGAGACCAATGGGCAGCCAGTGCAGCTGGTGGAGTATGGGTGTTACGTGGGTGTATTTAGAGATGTTGATCTAATTTTAGCTGTGGATCTAGCTTCCTTATTGTTGTGGGTAGTTTGTTCTTCCTGTTTTGGGGAATGATTAATGGTACGTATAGTTTCGTGACTCTTTGGACTTGACATAAGAAAATGTTGTAGTGGTCTTCAGCAGTGATGCAGTCCGTGAATAGGGTTTGCCAATCAAGAAAGAGAGGTCAGTGTTTATGAGATCAAAGTTTGCTTTTTTGAAATTGTAACTGGGGATCTTGTCATATTGTTGGTTTTTGTAAGGGTGTATATTGAGATTGAAGTCAATCATACTGTGATCACTGTTGGAGAAGGGTTCTTTTGTTTGTAATCCATAAATTGAGTTTGAACTGTTACAGAAGATGAGATCAAGGCAGTTATTGAGTCTAGTGTTGTTGGATACTAGTTGATCCAGACCCAGATTGGTTACAGTATTGTACAGGGTTGAGTGTATAGGTCCTGTGGAACATTCATTGAGGGACCTTTTGATAAGAGGTAGATTTAGGTCGCCAAGAAAGATGAGAGGGTGTGGGCTGGAGGCTGCCCACGTTAGAAGTGAAGTTAACTTATTTGCATGTTCGATGTCGTAGTCTGGGGCTCTGTAGCACAGTAGAAATCGTAATGTGGTGTTTAAAGATAGCTCACAGATGATGGTCTCGGGAAGAGCAAGATCGTGTGGTACTTGGATGTTTATGAGATTTAAAGGGAAAGGGAATAAAAGCTTATTGCCCCCGTTGTAAAAGAACCATTTCCCTTGGATATTTATGGTCTTCCTGTTTGCAGAGTGGTGTAATTACAGTCTTCATACATTTTTATTGCTCTTCTAGGGCTAGGCCAACTGCCTTTGAAGTCCCTGTTTAATACCCCTCTTCAGAATCTCTGTCTTTCCCTTTTCTCTGGAAAAGTTTTAAGGAGGCATGGGCTTTTAAAAAAAAAAAAACAATTTTTACATTTCTTTTTCGAATTTAAGGGAAAAAAACAACTTTGACTGTTTCTTGATGGTTTGTCACAAACTCCTTTCAGAGCACTGGAGGTGGCTATAAGGTGGACTTAGAGCAGAGGTCTTCAAACTTGGCAACTTTAAGACTTGTGGACTTCAACTCCCAGAATTCTCCAGCCAGCTATGCTGGCTGGAGAATTCTGGGAGTTAAAGTCCACAAGTCTTAAAGTTGCCAAGTTTGGGGACCCCTGACTTAGAAAAAAGAGGATTTAGTATGGAAGAGTGTTTTTACACGTTGGGAGAAACTTTATAGAACTTTGGGGTGCACACTCAACTCTCCGGTACACGTGGATGAATATTACATTACTCCGGAACACTTACAGTAAATTGCCGCCCCTGAGCTTATTAATGCCTGTTCATTTCGAGTTATTTCAGCGTACTTAACTGCACTTTATATTTAACTCCTATTCTTGATGGATTCAGTTATTAAAGTTGTCGTTTCTCTCGTTTCTGCTTATAATTGCCGATAAATTGTAAGACCTATAAGATTTAAACGTGGCCTGCTATCCACAGCTTAAGTCAGTCCGCGGTCACTCTCTTTCTCAGCAACGGTCCCAAACACTTTAAGAAACAATAGCAAGTAAATGGGTTTACTCTAGATTAACTTTAAAGTCCTGCTGTTTAAATGCTTTGAAGAGTTCAGCTACCCAAATTTTGGCTGAGAATGAAGTGGGAGTTTTTAATGCAGGATGTTTAGATTTTAAGGCTGTGAAAGGCCGGAGGAAGAGAGAAGCTTCAGCTGCAGTATATGGAATATGGAATAAATAGGGCAGCCTTTGCTAAAGGCGTCTGACAAAAAAAGGTCGAACAGATATTCTACTTCAGGTCGTCTGATTAAGCCTGATTCATTTTAAAAACATGGAACTCCATTCTCCGCACCCATGCACACCCATGGATGTATTTCTGCAATGGGCGGGTGATAGAAAAATCCAAAAGTAAAATAGAAACAGGAAACCAGATGAGCAATAAAAAACAATTTATTAAGAAATCAAAAAGAATAATAATAATCCTTGGCCAAGGGACCAGCTCCTCCCAGAGAATGCAACTCTGGAACAAAAGGAAGAGGAGGAGGTAAAAGCTACCTCCCAGGTTACAGGTTTTATACATCTCACAAACCCCACCTTGGTTTCTCCCCCCTTACATAACACAATACATCATGCTTTTGGGTTTTTCCCATGTTGGAAGCCTCCCAATCCTTCATGCTGACGTCTCCACATTTCCTTTCCCAAGACTTTTAGGTGCTTCCCAGCAAATACATCCTGTCAATATTTCCTGTTCTGACATTCCCATCTTCCTCAGCATAATTTTGGTACAAACAACTTATTAGGTCAGTGTGAATATAGCTGGCATACAGAAAAAGAATACATGTGATTATACAATGATTCCTCATTATAGATGCATTCAAAATGGTTGAGCTATGGCCTGCCTTTCATATCTTTATTACAAAGAATAACTTTCATTTTTCTCACAGCGGGTTTATTCAAAAGTAAGGTGTACTAAATGCAACGGGATGTGTTTAGTGGGTTGGTAGAGATTTGAGCCTGCAGTGCCACGGAGTGGCCCCTTTCAGACATTTCCGAGAGGGAGGAAGGAAAGAAGGAAGGATCCAAACTCTTGAGCAGATTGGGGGGGGGAGCTGCAGTATGCAATTTGTTTTTGTTGGCTGCGTGAATGAGCGACTTCGCAAAATGAAGGCAGTTGTTTATTTGTTTTAAAGGGGCAGAGAAGTAACCTTCACACTCCCCACCCCCGCCCTTGTTCTTTTCTCCTCCCCGCTTCTTTTGTGCCTCTTTTTCCAGTCAACCCCAGCTACACCGGAGGGGGCCCAAGCGCTCCAGGACAGCTTACACGAGGCAGCAAGTGCTGGAACTGGAGAAGGAATTCCACTACAATCGCTACCTCACACCTCATTCCTTCTGTCTGTCCGAGCGCCAGAACAAGATATGGTTTCAAAACCAGCGGATGAAATTGTTGCAATAGTCTTCCTTGGCCATGTGGAGATGTTGTGGCAATCTTCCCTGACCACGTGTACATCCGTACCAGCACCGTAACATTACCAAGCAGCCTTACAGAAACGGTACCAGGACGAGATAACAATATCTCACTTAGCAGGAATGTACTCTTCCCCCCACTTTTTCTCTAACCTGCTCATCACCTCTTCCCCCCACCTGTGTTCCGCCCTAGGGCAGAGCTTTTTGCCATGTTGTAATATTTGTATTGGACCTATTTAATCATGTGCCTTATGATATCATTGTATACACCCTTTCTTTGTTTGTATCCAATAAAAGAGGTTCCCCGAGCCTGTTTCGGGGCGCTCTCACACACCAAGGAAACAATTGTCCGATGTCTTCCTTATCATTCGGCTAAGATATATGAGAGGCCCGTCAGAAGCAAAACACCACAACTGGCGACCCCGGACGTGATTTACAGAACGCGTCTCTTGGTACCCTCCTACTCATTCGGCTGGAAAAAGCCTCACATCCAGGGCCGGCCGTCAGCAAACGGAGCACCCTCCCTTAATCGTGAGTATGGGGGCAGAATTCTCTAAGCCTCAGGTTGCACACCTCCACAAACTTAGAGAATTGACCAAGTCTTCAATTTTATTTTTAAAAAAATAATGGCAAAAATCCTTCTATTCCTACTAAATCAGATCTTGCTTCCCTTCTCAAATATATCTATCAAAAGTGTCCTGCTTACCCAGAGACGGGATCATTTAAAATGTCCACATGGCTTAAATTGGGTAAATATTTACATGAGGCTCCTAGAGCACCTCCCAAAATTCTTGCCACATGGCGGGTTGTCATGGAATGTTTGCAAATTTATGAGAATGCAATGACTGGAGTTTCGGACGCTCCCCCGTCATACCAAAGTGAAGACAAATTGCCCCTAATAAAAGCTTCTTTTTCAGACGGCGTCTTCCCGTCCGCGCCAGAAGCTTCCCCCCCTGCTGGTGTTTTTTCAGCAGAGTCAGTGCCGACCCCCATTTCCAACGGAGTGGTGGCGGCAGCTTTAAAGAAGGGTTTAACGAATGGGGAATTAGACTTGGAAGACATGTCTCATTGTTACCCGGTAGAAATGAGACCTGATCCAGCCAATCCAAATGCCCCCCCTGTTCCTCATTATGTTCCCATGCCGTACAAGCTTATAAAGGACTTGAAACAGGCCTCAGCTATGTATGGGGTTCAGTCCCCCTACACTCAAGGGCTGTTGGCAACAACTGCAAATACTTATATGTTGGTTTTGGAGGATTGGAAACTGTTATTTGCTATGTTATTAACCCCGTCACAGTATACAGTCTGGCTTTCGGAATATCGCAAACAAATTGAGAGGATAATTGGGCAGGGTCTTCCTAATGGGGTGACTGCCGGACACTTGTTGGGACATGATGGCTTTGCCACAGCCCCTCAGCAGGCACAGGCACCTCCTGAAGCCAGCACTCTGGTGTCCCGTGCAGCCATGATGGCCCTAAGAAAGGTGGATGATGTAATGGAAGGTCCAATTAAATCCTTTTCAAAGATTCACCAAGGACCTAACCAATCTTATTCGGATTTTTTGGATGACTTACAAAAGGCACTCGTGCGCCAAATTGATAATCAGGAAGCCCGAGTAGAATTGATGTTAAAATTAGCTTATGAAAATGCAAATTCCAACTGCCAGCGCGTATTGCAACCTTTGGTGGGTAAACCAGGTGTAACGATTGCAGACTATCTTCAGGCTTGTCGAATAGTGGGCACTCAAACCTATCAAATGAATGTTCTGGCCGCTGCCTTTCAGCAGGCTGGTAACAAGCCATCTGGCAATTGCTTTAATTGTGGAAAGCCTGGCCACTTTAAGGCACAATGCCATGCCCCTGGGGGGGGGTGCGACCAGATCAAATACCCGAGGGGCTGGGCCAAGAACGGTCTGCCCCCGATGCAAAAAGGGATTTCATTGGGCCAATCAGTGTCGCACCAATTCATCTCCCCAGGCGGGAAACTAAAATTGGGGCATTCAGCCAGCCCCGCTCGCAAGGCTGACGCTGTCATGTCTGCCACATCTTCTCTACCTGCTTTTATTAATCTTGTTGCTGGTGAGACAGTTGAGGCTGACATACCTGGCACTTCTTATTTCCTTCCTGTTACACCCATGCATGTTGACCCCCTTCCTGCCCTAATGCCTTTGCTTGTTTTTCCTCATCGAGACTTCATCTCTCAAGGAGTTTTAGCAACCCCTTTTCTAAAAGATTCCTCTGATTTTTCTTCTGTTGCCCTGGTTTTCGTTCCTAATGTCCCGGTTTGTGTTTCTAAAGGGGACCTAGTGGCTACAGCCATACCTGTCCCCCTCGAAACCGACCCTGAGGACTATCAGCATTTGATGGCAATTGAGAGAACGATGAAAAATGCCCGTCCATCAGCTGAGTTTCAAATTAAAAAATGTTCCTTTTTTGGAATTTTAGATACCGAGGCGGACGTCTCAGTCATCAGAGAAGAAGACTGGCCCTCGGATTGGCCAGTAGAGGCCTCTCCTGCCGTAAGAGGCATGGGCGGTGTCCAAACTGCAAAAGTTAGTAAAGAGTGGCTTCCAGTACTTTCACCCGATTCTGCTATCACTGCCTATATTAAACCTGTCATTCTTCCGCTTCATCTTAATTTGTGGGGCCGTGATCTCATGCATCAGTTTAATGTCAAATTAATCTTGCAGTAACTGCTTTTCACTTTGCTTGTCATGTCCTCTTCTGTTTTGCTTCCTGCCCCTTTGCGCTTAACTTTGAAAACTGAAACCCCTGTTTGGGTCGATCAGTGGCCATTGACCCAGGAGAAGCTAAAGGCTTTAACAGATTTAGTACAGGAGCAATTACAAAAAGGGCATATTGAGCCATCCCTGAGCCCATATAACACTCCGGTGTTTGTTATAAAAAAGAAATCTGGAAAATGGCGTTTCTTATATGACTTGCGCGCAGTCAATAAGATTCTCCAACCCATGGGAGCGCTGCAGTGCGGCCTTCCCAATCCAAATTTGATTCCCCAAGATTGGGATCTCATGGTTATTGATTTAAAGGATGCCTTTTTCTCAATACCACTCCATGAGAAAGATCGCCAATTGTTTGCATTTACCGTCCCAGAATTCAACAATGTTAAACCTGCTTCTCGTTATCAATGGACGGTTTTACCTCAAGGGATGCTCAATAGTCCCTCCATGTGTCAAAATTTTGTAGATAAAGCCCTGCAGCCGTACCGAACGGCATATCCCCACTTTTTGGTATATCACTATATGGATGATATTCTGGTTGCAGCATGTGGACTCTCGGGTACTGTGTTAGCAACATTACCTTTTTTGACTAACCTTCTCCATAAATATGGCCTGTACATGGCTCCAGAGAAGGTTCAAACAGTACAACCTTTTTCGTACCTTGGTCATAAGCTTTTGGCTTCTCATGCCGTGCCTGTATTTCCAAAATTGGATTTGCCACTCACCCCCACATTAGTACAGTTGCAGCAGTATTTGGGCTCCATTAACTGGGCACGCCCATATATGGGGCTCACAACCCCTCAATTGGCTCCGTTGTTTTCTGCATTAACAATGGGCAAAAGCCCTGCAGATATTATTAAATTGGATGAAACACATCTGCAAGTGTTGAAAGACGTGTATGAGGCCCTTACTAAAATCTGGGTGGACCGTCTTCAGGACGACACCCCCTTAGCTTTTATCATATGTAACACTCTTGGCCTCCCAACGGGGGCCGTGGTGCAGAAAACTTCAAAATTATTGATTATTGAATGGGTTCATTTGTCTCACACCCCAAGATCCACTATTTCTCAGAAACCTGCTCTTTTTGCAGCCCTAATTACAAAAGCCCATGCCAGAACAAAGTTGCTGGCCGGAATTGAACCTTCCACGATTTATGTCCCTTGTTCTTTATCGACTTGGGAGACTTTGCTTGCTAACTTTGATATTCTTCAATATGCGCTTGCTGATTGGCCAGGCAAAATTTCTTGCCATGCACCCCCCGACCCTAGATTGGCTCTTTTGAAAACAGTTCCCCTGCAATGGCGCACTCCATATTCTTCTAGCCCGCTTCCTCAGGCCTTGACTATTTTTGCCGACGGAAGCAAAACGTATGGAGCCTGCTCCTGGCAGCACAATGGTCGGTGGTGTACTAAAGTTACCCCCCCCCCCGCAGACTTCCGCTCAGCGTGCAGAGCTTGCTGCCTCCATTTTGGCTTTTTCTACCTTTCCAAATAAACCTTTCAACCTGATTTTGGATAGCCTCTATGTAACTCAGATTGTGAAATCAATCTATGAGGCCTATCTTTCTCCCTCATTGGAACCACAATTACTTTCGCTTTTTTTATCTTTGCAAAAGTTAATTTCCGCCCGCACCCATTTTTTTCATGTTTCTCATATTCGAAGTCATCAACCTTTTCCTGGGATTCTCCAGGAGGGCAATGACGTGGCGGATGCCACAGCAGCGGCTGCTGCAAACTTTTCTTCTCTTTTGACCTTAACAGCTCCCACCCCGTGGGAAAGCCATTCCTATTTTCATCAAAACAAGAAAGCGCTCATCAAACAATTCGGCATTACCGCAAATGAGGCCTCTGCCATTGTTCAGCAGTGCCCCACTTGTAGCCAACAGGCAAACTCCATCCCTATGGGGGTTAACCCCAGGGGAACAGAGTGTTGCCAAATTTGGCAAATGGATGTTACCCAATATCCTTCATTTGCCCCTTGGAAATATTTACATGTTTCCATGGACACATATTCAGGCTACATTATGGCATCCCCCCAGAGAGGTGAAGCCACCAAACATGTTATCAATCATTGTATTCGGACCTTTGCATCGCTGGGACGCCCAAAAGAGTTAAAAACAGACAATGGGCCCGCTTACACTAGTGCAGCCTTTGCTGCCTTTTGTAACCAATGGGGCATTGTCCACAAATTTGGCATTCCTTACAACAGCCAGGGCCAGGCTCTGATTGAAAGAGCCCATCAGACATTAAAACATGCCCTGGATAGATATATTGGCAATAGGGGAAAAACACCCCCTGGTCTCCCGGCATTGCAAAATACACTTAACCTTTGCCTATATACCCTGAACTTTTTGAATCTCACCGGCAGCCCGCCATCCTCAGCAGCGACTCATCATTTTGCAGCTGTTCCAGTCTCCTTGTCCAGACCACCTGTTTATTATCGCTGCCTTCCGGACCTGACTTGGCGAGGACCTGCCGATCTCATCACCTGGGGACGAGGATACGCCGCCATTCAACTTCCTGATCGAGTCCTCTGGGTACCTGGATGGCACGTAAGACCTTTTCTTCCAAAAACATCAGCACCCAGGGATGACGTCCAATCAAGTACCTCCGATTGAGGGACAACTCACAGAGGTTGTCTCCTGCCCCGACCAGGAGAACGGGGCAGGACACCCTCCACCCTATTCCCCGCCTGAAGGATGTCCTTTGTTTCGCCGCAATCCACCGCATTATCCCCTGTCCTTGTGGCAGGAGTTTGTTAAGCCGGTGGATGCCAGAACATGCTCATATCATGGTGTTATATTTACCTTGCTAAGCATTATTGTATTTTTGCTTATTTTGCTTGGACGTAGTGAAGCTTCCGCATCACCCAAGTTAGAGGTGGTGCCCCGTCGCCAAGCACAATATCCCAACACGCCATTTATAATCCAATGTACCGATATTGCTAACCTTGCTTTTTTACCTTATATGTATTGGATTAGAAATGAGCAGATTTTGAAAACTACACACAACATTATAATTCAGAAAACCTGGTCGCCCCGTCGCATTCTCCTTACGGTGTTACAGCCTTCTAACACAACCGTAGGGCAGTATTGGTGCGATGCCTCCACTAGAACGGGAGAATGGACCTCCAAGGGCGCCTACATTCACCCTCCTGATTGGGAACCATGGGGGGTGATTGCACGACCACGCATTCACCACCGCACCACACGTACAGTAGACTGGCATGCAAATGAGTTTCATCGTCTCATTCATAGTCTTACCCGAATAAATAATCTGTCTGACTGTTGGGTTTGTACGCATGGCCCTGCTTCCAACATGCAGGGCTGGCCCATAATGGCCACTGGGACATTGAATATCACAGGATGGAATGCTACTACGGTATTTGGCACAACAAGCAATCGCACTCATGTTATCTATGATTCTGCCCAGTACATTCTAACACATAGAGTCCAGCCCCCGCTGGCTCCTATTTGCATAACATGGTGGAACGCCTCGCACGAAGCTTACAGAGCAGTGACACAAAACGGTAACAGCAAACACATCCCCTTGGCCCGTTTCTCGCTAGGGGACTACCCGAACTGTAACCATACCTTTGAAATTGTAGAAACTGGCTATAATTGTTCAAATCTAACATTGCCTTCATTGTTTCAGTGCAGGGCCACCGACAACGATGTCATAGATTTATTTTCCAACCAAAGAGGAGCGGTTGCCTTTTATAAAGTACAGGAACAAATTACTGCCCATCATGGGTTTTATCTGTACGGGCTACCGCCTGGTTTACATTGGCTTTGTGGCCACTGGGCAGGCAAGGTACTGCCACCCGTGTGGAATGGCACCTGTACCATTGGAACCTTAGCACCTGCTGGCATTTCAGCACACCCTTTGTCCCAACCCAATAGTGCCTGGGAAAAACAATTTGGGTGGGCTAGAAAAAGAAGAGAATACAATGCTGATCTTGGTTATGATCCTGACAACACTTATTTGACAGAAGGAGAAAGGCTGGTTGCCTTAGCCATACCACAATTGGGAGTGACCTGGAACGTAAAACAACTACATATTTTATCTGCACAAATGGAAACTTTAGCAAACACCACTGTTTTGGGGCTACGTGCCCTGCAGGTGGAAGTTGACTCACTAGCAGGCATATTAACTCAACACAGGATGGCTTTAGATTACTTGTTGAGTAAGGAGGGAGGTTTATGTGTATGGTTGAATTCTACCTGCTGTCATTATTTGAATCAATCCGGAGATATTGAAACAAGTATCTCCAAAGTACACGACATAGTGAAAACAGTAAGACAGACATACGACGACTCTGAGTCATGGTGGGAGTGGTTGACTTCTTGGCTACCCAATTTTGGTTGGTTAGGAGGCATTCTGAAAACCATTATAACTATAGTTGTTTTGCTTGTTTTATTATGCTGTTGCATCCAATGTCTTCCCTCCCTTTTACAAATGTGCAAAAACTTCATTCCCTCAGCTAGGAAGGATATTTTGATCAACGACAACATTTCCCTTCTGGAACCTGAGGACGAGCATAGCCTGTCTCAAAAGGTGTTTGCCATGAGTGAAGAGGAAGATTCCTCCCTTTAAAAAATAAAAACAGAGGAGATGTTGCAATAGTCTTCCTTGGCCATGTGGAGATGTTGTGGCAATCTTCCCTGACCACGTGTACATCCGTACCAGCACGGTAACATTACCAAGCAGCCTTACAGAAACGGTACCAGGACGAGATAACAATATCTCACTTAGCAGGAATGTACTCTTTCCCCCACTTTTTCTCTAACCTGCTCATCACCTCTTCCCCCCACCTGTGTTCCGCCCTAGGGCAGAGCTTTTTGCCATGTTGTAATATTTGTATTGGACCTATTTAATCATGTGCCTTATGATATCATTGTATACACCCTTTCTTTGTTTGTATCCAATAAAAGAGGTTCCCCGAGCCTGTTTCGGGGCGCTCTCACACACCAAGGAAACAATTGTCTGATGTCTTCCTTATCATTCGGCTAAGATATATGAGAGGCCCGTCAGAAGCAAAACACCACATGAAATGGAAAAAAGACCACAAGTTACCGAATACTAAGATCCGATCAAATGCTGCTGCCAGCTTGCCGGTGCCAGGCGGGGCAAGAGGCCTCCAGGACCGAATCAATGGGCCGGCCCCGAAACCCACCCCCAACCTATAACTGTCCTTGAGCTCAACATGAGTGTGGGTGTGCGTGGACGTGTGTGCTAAGAACTCATTGGAAGGGAAGGTTGCTTTGTGACTTTACTGTTCCATGAGAAGAAAGATAGGGGTCGTTGGGGAAGGGGAGAGAGGTGGGTGGGTTCAAGGAGAAGGGGGTACTTTTCCCATTGGCTGATAAGCTGGGTTGTGTTTGGGGGTAGCTTCTCTGTTTCTACTATATAGGAGGTAGGGGTTTCCAGATTTGGATAAGATGGATCCCTTCTTTATCCTTAATCAAGCCAAACTCATTTGTCACCTTTACTGTCTGGTACAAATGAAGGACCTTATGCTAGCCAGTAGCTAGACAGCCAGAATCCTCTTTAATAAATGAGGCCTGGTTTCACCTAAGTACTGGACTCTTCCCCCAACCCCCATCTCCCCTTTCTTTTTCTTTCTCTTTCCTCTTTTGCATCCGTATTGCTCTCCTCCACCACCACCACCCCCCATCATCCACACCTACCATACAACCCATTCTAAAGACAGAGGACTGATCAAGACTACTCAAAGCTGTTTGCATCTGTTTTAGATTTAGATTTATTTAGATTTATTATTAGAGTTGGAAGGGACCTTGTAGGTCATCTAGTCCAACCCCCTGCTCAAGCAGGAGTGCCTACACCATTTGAGACAGATGGCAGTCCAGTCTCCCCTTGAAGGTCGCAAGTGTTGGGGCTCTCACAACCTCCGCTGGCAAGCTGTTCCACTGGTTGATCGCTCTCACCGTCAGAAAGTTTCTCCTCACTTCCAGGTTGAATCTCTCCTTGGTCAGCTTCCATCCATTATTCCTTGTTTGGCTTTCTGGTGCCATAGAGAACAGCCTGCCCCCCTCCTCTCTGTGGCATCCCCTCAAGTATTGGAACACTGCTATCATGTCACCCCTGGTCCTTCTCTTCGCCAGACTGGCCAAGCTCAGTTCCTGCAACCCAGGGGCAGGTTCCTATTTTTTTTACTACCACTCTGTGGGCGTGGCTTATTTTGTGGGTGTGGCTTGCCAGCCATGTGACTGGGTGGGTGTGGGCCTCGGGAGCTTGGCAGCGGCTGGAGAAGCGGGGGGGCATTGCCCCCCCGCAAGGCAGCCCCCCCGCAGCGGGAGCAGCAAGACCGCGGCAGCGGTTCTTCTAGGAGGCTCCGTCCGGCCTGAATGCTTCTCCCCATTCAATGATCCTAGGCTCCTGCCGCCCATTCCCCCTCCCCTCAGCAGCTCGAGAAGCCTCGAACGTCCGAAAATGCCTGGGATCATCACCGCGCGTTCGTGGCTTCTCGGACTGCTGAAGGGAGGGGAACTGAGATAGATCCTGCCGCTCGTTCTTTCAGCGTCTCACGCGCTCCCTCAGCCATCCTCCTCTGCTTGGACTCCTCTGCTTGGGGTAGGAAGGCAGCGCATGAGCAGTGCCGGAAACTCGGCTTCTGGGCATGCGCAGAAGAAAATTATTTTTTTTAAAAAAAATGGCGGCGCCCAGGCACCGGCAACTGATCGCACCGGTACTGTGACGTCACCAACGGGCCGCTACCGGTGCTATAGAGTGGACCGCACTGGTAGGAACCCACCACTGCTGCAACCGCTCTTTGTATGTTTTATTTTCCAGACCCTTTATCATCCTGGTTGCTCTCTTCTGCACTTTCTCTAGGGTTTCAATGTCTTTTTTGTAGTGTGGTGACCAAAACTGGATGCAGTACTCTAGGTGTGGTCTGACCAAGGCTTTATAGAGTGGTACTAGTACCTCTCTGGTCCTTGATTGTATCCCTCTATTTATGCAGCTCAGGACAGCGTTGGCCTTTTTGGCTGCTGCTGCACACTGCTGGCTCATATTTAGTTGGCTGTCTACCAGGACTCCAAGATCCCTCTCGCAATCGCTGCTATTGAGTGTGGTTTCACCCAGTTTGTATGTGTATTTTTGATTCTTTTTACCTAGGTGTAGAATTTTACTTTTCTCCGTGTTAAATTTCATTTTATTGGTTTGGGCCCAGTGTTCGAGTCTGTCAAGGTCCCTCTGGATTTTGAGTCTGTCCTCTGGGGTGTTTGCTACTCCCGCCAGCTTGGTATCGTCTGCAAATTTGGTTAGTTCTCCTGCTATTCCCTCATCTAGGTCATTTATGAAGATATTAAAGAGTACTGGGCCTAGGACGGAACCTTGTGGTACGCCACTGCTGGGTACGGTTGGTCAGCCAGTTGTTAATCCATCTGGTTGTGTAGCTGTCTATCCCGCTTTTTTCTAGCTTATGAAGAAGTAGGTTGTGGTCTACTTTGTCAAATGCTTTGCTGAAGTCCAGGTATATTATGTCTACTGCATTTCGCTGGTCTACTAATTTGGTCACAGTGTTGAAGAATGAAATGAGGTTGGTTTGGCATGACTTGTTCTTAACAAATCCATGTTGGCTGTTGGTTATTACTTGGTTTGTTTTTAGATGATGGGAGATCTGGTTTTTAATTATTTTTTCCAGTATTTTCCCAGGTATTGATGTTAGGCTGATTGGTCTGTAGTTTCCTGGGTCTGTTTTTTTTACCTTTTTTGTAGATGGGGACCACATCAGCTCTTTTCCAGTCCTCAGGGAGTTCCCCTGCTTTCCAGGATTTGTGGAAGATGTGGTGCAGTGGTTCCGAAATGACTTCTGCTAGTTCTTTTAGGACCCTCAGGTCCTGGTGCTTTGTATTCATTAAGTTCAGATAGGTGATCTCTTACTGTATTTTTGCTTAGGTTGAGTCTTGCTTCAAATCTGTTTTTTATATTTGTGTTGCTGGGTAGTTGAGCTGCAGTTTCCTTTTGTGTGAAGACAGATGCGATGAATGTGTTCAGTAGCTCTGCTTTGTCTGTGTTGTCTGTTACTTCTTTGCCGTCTTCTCTCTTTAGTGGACCAACTGTTTGTTTGATTTTTTTCTTGTTGTTAATGTGTTGGAAGAAGCTTTTTTTGTTGTCTTTGACTTTTGTTGCGAGTTCGTTCTGGGCCTTTGCTGTCCTGATTGTTTCTTTACAGATTCTGGCTGTCTGTTGGTACTCTGCCTTGGTTATGTGCCCCTCTTTCCATTTTTTGTATTTATCTTTTTTTTCATTCAGTTTATCGGTGAGGTCTTTGTTTAGCCATGCTGATTTCCTTTTGGATTTCTTGTTTTTCTTCCTCATCGGTATTGTGGTGTTCTGGGCTTTTATGATCGTGTTTTTCAGGATCTCCCAGGCTTCTTGAGTTGTTTTACCCTTTAGTACTTCCATCCAAGAGATCTTCCCCAAGTTTTCTCTGAGTTTATTGAAGTCAGCTTTTTTAAAGTCTGGGATATAGGTGTCATTATGTTCAGTTATTTGTGTTTGTGTTATGGTGAATTTTAGTATTACGTGGTCACTCTCGCCCAGTGTTCCCACAGCTTCGACTCCTTCTATTGTTTCTTCTCTGTTTGTAAATATTAAATCCAGTATGGCTGCCCCTTTAGTTCCCTCCTCCACTTTTTGGACAATGAAGTTGTCAGCTAGGCTGGTTAGGAATCTGTTAGATTTCTCACTTGGTGCTGAGTTGGTTTTCCAGTTAATATCCGGGTAGTTGAAGTCTCCCATTATTACAATGTTGTTTTTCTTGCATATGTTCTTTAGCTGGTTGGTAAAAAGGGTGTCCATTGTTTCTGTTTGGTTTGGTGGTCTGTAGTATACTCCTATTGTTGATTTTAGCGCAGTTATGGATGGAGGGATGATTAGATTAGATGTGGGGGGCAGGAGAGTGACATTTCCCCAAACCCTCTAAGGATATACAGTAATTTGACTGGTGAATGTAGCAAGGAAAGGCCCAAGAGGAAGAAAGGAAACAAAAGGAGGAAGGCAACAAAAAAGGGGGGGGGGACTTGAAATAGTAAAGCTATTAAAAAGATGGGGGCCTCTTCAGATTAATTATATAACATGGGAAACATGGAAAGCAGAGAGGGCTGTGCATTTATTTATTAGTTGCATTTGTATGCCGCCCACTCCACAGAGACTCTGGGCGGCTCACAACAATAAAAATTCATATGCAACAACAAATATAAAAAAACATTAAAAACAGTAAATATTAAAACATTTAAAAACATTAAAAACCACAATTTAAAAACCCATCCAATAAGTCATTCATGGGGCCAAGAATAATTGATACTGTATTAAAATCATTGGCCCTAGGCCTGTCGACAAAGTCATGTTTTTAATGCTTTTCTGAAGGCTGGCAGGGTGGGAATTATGTGGATCTCGGGGGGGGGGTGTAGTGTATTCCAGAGAGCTGGTGCTGCCACAGAGAAGGCCCTTGCTCGTGGGCCCGCCAGCCGACATTGTTTGGCTGACGGGACCACCAGCAGACCAACTCTGTGGGCTCTAATCGGTCTTAGGGAGGTATGTTGGAGAAGGCGGTCTCGGAGGTAAACTGGTCCTAAGCCATGTAGGGCTTTAAAGGTAATCACCAACACCTTGAATTGCGCTCGGAGACCTATGGGCAGCCAGTGCAGTTCGCGAAGGATGGGTGTCACATGGGTGTATCTAGGGACACCCATCACCACACGCGCCGCCGCATTCTGCACTAGCTGCAGTCTCTGAACATTCTTCAAGGGTAGCCCCATGTAGAGTGCGTTGCAATAGTCAAGACGTGAGGTAACAAGGGCGTGAGTGACTGTCAGTAGTGCCTCCCGGTCCAAGAAAGGGCGCAACTGGTGCACAAAACGAACTTGTGCAAAGGTCCCTCTGGCCACAGCTGTTAGATGTTTGTCCAATTTTAGCTGTGGATCTAGTAGGACCCCCAAGTTGCGAGCCCATTCTGAGGGGATCAAATTCCCCCCCCCCCAGAACCAAGGAGGGACAGATGTCAAAGTCCTTGGGAGGCAACATCCAAAGCCACTCGGTCTTGTCCGGGTTGAGTTTGAGCCTGTTAACCCCCATGCAGACCCTTACAGCGTCCAGACACCGGCACATCACATCAACTGCCTCACTGAATTGGCATGGCAAGGGTCTATGACTGTTCGCCTCCTCCGCTGGGCCGCGCCTGTTTTGTCCCCAGCCTTCCACCCCCAAACAATCCGGGGCTGCCTTTTCTCTTTGGCCCCTTCGCCGAACGGGCCAAAAAGCCAGTTCACCCTGGGCTTTTGGGCGCACGGGACACTTTGCCGCCAGCCAATCGGAGGAGCAAGAATCCCACCCCCTTGGAAGCAGCCTTTTTAGGAGAAGGAATGGGGGACGAGGATTCCCTCTCTTGCTTAAAAGAGACACGTTTGGAGGTGCTCCCAAACCAACTGTAATCAATGAGACTTAAACAACTCCTTACAAGCTAGATCCCATCAATTGTATTGGATCTACTATAATTATATTGCCTCTCTTTCATATGATATATAAATAAATAGATATATCAAAGTTGAAGCAAAAATTCCTGTTCTTGTAACCTATACACTGGATGAACATTTGGTTATATTTAAAGTCATTTAATTCTATGGCAGTTAAGTTAATAATTGCAAACTTTAGTCTCACTGATTCCAATGAGACTACTCTAAGTTCAATTAAGGCTGGGCCAAGCCACACCCTCTATTAATTATTCCTTTACCAAGAAACTTAGGAGCACTAAGCACTGTGCACTATCCACTTAATCCACTGCTTTTTAATAGAACTACTTTTGAACAACTAAAAACAGCCATAATGCTGTAAACCATTGTACTCCACCCAGAGTCCCTCTGTGAGTGAGATGGGCCATTTCTGGGACTAATAAGTAAATATGCTGTTTGCAGGATGTCCTGGGACAGTTACAAGTGCGTACACAGGGGGACACACACACGTGCACCCACAGAAAACATAATTTGTTTATAACAATATATTTTGATTAACTTCTTCCACCCCTACTTCTTATGGATTAATACTTGAGGAAAATGTCAGTTCAAGTATTTGGTAGATTTTTATTGTTTTTGGAATATTCAAAACACATGTGATGGTGATAGGCTCGAGGAAGGCTTGGAAGAAAATAAGGAGAATATAACTGTATTCCTATCTTTAATTATTGGCATACTTAAAGGGAGCAAATGTTTTGTAAGCTTGATTATCAACCCCAACACCCACCCACCCCCAAAGACTGGTGGTATCCAGACCACAGTGTTTTAATTTCTGTTGATTTCAGTGATGCTGGAGGAATTCTCCTCAGACTGTTCAGGGCTACCACAAGTCCTTCTCCCTTCTACATACCCCAAACAAAATTTTAAAGCATATACTGGTAAGAATGTAGCTTCTATAAAACCAAATTAAAGCTGGAGACTGTGAATAGAATTTAGGGTGGAGATTACTATAGCCTCCAAAAGTTCACAGGCATTGAAAGCAGACAGGAGCTGAGAAAAATGTGAGAATTATGCGGTGTGTGTGTGTGTGTGTGTGTGTGTGTGTGTGTGTGTGTGTAATTAATCATTTCTTTTCTTCAAATACTTATCCTTTTCATATTGTTATTCAACAGCAAGCCTCTACTGACCTTCTGTTGGGAGGTGGAGGGGGAAGAGAGCACCCAGGAGCCTTGAATCTTTTAAGGTATCTTCCAGGAGATAATATTGACATATACATTAAAAATTTAACACTTTTTTATTTTTAATGGAAGACTTGACTTCAAATATGAATGCCATCAGCTTTAAACATCTGGAAATAAATCTTGTTAAGCTAAAAAGGTAATATATGTAAAATAATATGTATATGTATATATGTATAAAATTTTAAAGGCTTGGCTTGCTCTTTTGAAACTTCATATTGCTTGGGTTTTAAGAAGGAAAGGGGGCAGGGACAACATCAAACATGTTATGTTAAAATTGTATCCTGGGAAGCAGTATTCTATGCAGCCTTGTTTATTCCAAAACAATGACCACTGGGTACTATGGTCTTACACCCCCTGCCCTCAAGTGTTTTCATAGAATTTGCAGTTCTGGATGAAGGCAGAGTTTTCATTTTCACCAAAAGAACAAATAAACAAATGCAGTAGTGTTAATTTGTTTCATGATTATGTGAGATTTCTAGAATTTAGTTTTCCGTGCAAGGTTACAGTCTTCATGATTTGGGTAGAACTGATAAGACAGAAGGCATCAGAATTAAGAAAAACTCTGTCTTTATTTCTCTATGATTTTATGCTTTCTAGAAATATATTTTCCATGCTATAAAGATAATGTAATATATTTCATCATTGCAATCTGGAAAAAAGGGTGTAGCTAGTGAATTTCTGCTAAAATGTTTGTGTCTGGTATGTTTTATAAGAGGTTTTTAATATTTGTCAGCAGAAGCATGAGGGACAAATTATCTATCATCTATCTATCTATCTATCTATCTATCTATCTATCTATCTATCTATCTATCTATCTATCTATCTATCTATCTATCTATCTATCTATCTATCTATCTATCTATCTATCTATCTATCTATCTATCTATCTATCTATCTATCTATCTATCTATCCTATCTATCATGTCTATCTACCGGTTTCTATCTATCTCCCTCTCTCTCCCTCTCTCTCTCTCCCTCTCTCTTCCCCCCCCCCCCCTCATATCTATCTGCATTTCAAGGTGGGAAAGGCTTATATTAAACAAATGCAGTTAAAATTTGACCCTTGTGAGCTGCGGAGTGAGTGCTGAGTTCATCCAAGGGACACATTTTCTGAATGATTAGCCTGGTATTGCAACTACAGAATGACCCCTCCAATCCCCTTGACCTTTTCAGGACTGGACACTGTGCCATGTAGCATGGCTCACACAGCAGCAGTGGTGGCCTAAATCAAACTCTGGAGGCAAAAGTGAAAACTCGCAAAAATATGAAAAAAAGTCATTTCACAACACCTTTCCCACCCCCAGATTTCCTTTTGCTTCTTGTGGACCTTGTTACTTTTTCTTCTAGTAGTTGAATGATGTTGTTTGAAGTTTCTCTTTTGGTAGATTTTGCTGTTGAGGGCACAATCCGAAGAGAAGTGTATGGGAGTTGTGGAAGATTGATGGAGAGAAATTTAAATTTGTGCCCCTATCTTACTTTGGTCTACTTGGATTTAATTATGAATAGGGACAATTTCTGTGTTGAAAAGTACAGTGGATATTACTTTGTCATCATCAGATGTGGCAACAAGAATCACAAGTGGTACTGATGCTGTGGCTTAGCCTTGCAGCTCTGTTGCATTGGTTCTTCCACTTTCTTCTTTCCTGCAGGAACAATGGGCAGCATCAATACCTCTCAAATGTTTTAGCAATTCATTTTCTCCCCCTCCCCCTGAAAAAGCAGAATTTGATGGTCCAGAGTTTGATAAATATATTTCTTGACTACTGTAGGTCGCCTGAAGACTAAAATGGCTGCCTTATCCTCTTTTGTATTTCTTTCCCTACTTGATATCAGTTTTTCTGTTTCTGTTTCTTCTCTGATGAAATTGTGGAATGTCAGTAAAAATGCTTGTAATGTTTAGAGATTTTACAGAATTTTGTACAGAATTCAGGCATAAGCTTATTCACCCATGCAATGCAGTGTTTTTATGTTGTTTCTGATTTCTGAAATCTATACTAGATTTAGGAGGCAAGGAAAATAATGTTAAAGGCAATATATTTTTCAAAGGAGTCTAAATAAATCAAATCAATAGGTGGTCTTATCCCTTCCAACCTGCACAAGGCCAAGTGAGCACTATAACCATGGAAATCCATGAAATATTTGCCATAAAACACAAAACAGCCTGTGAACTAATCTTTGTTGAGTGAAATCCATGAAATATTTGCCATAAAACACAAAACAGCCTGTGAACTAATCTTTGTTGAGTGAAACTCCAAGATTGCTTCAAACTAGTATAAGGCCATTTAAACCTACTTAAAGAAAAGGCAAAGGACCTACAGAGGTTGCATTCCACACAGGTCAATCTAGGCAACTCAAAACCATGGCCAAAACTGCTCTTTTGAATCCTTTGCTTTGGGCTGCATAAAGTGTTCTTTAAAGATCACTTTAAAATCCCCCCCTTCATATCCCCAAGTTGGCATCCCCCAACCCACCCTAGATATTTTGAAAGTACAAGTGATGGGAACTCAGCCTCCCCCAGTGTATTCACATGTGTTTTACTGCAACTACTTATCCCCATTTACGCTGGGAATGATGAGGTTATAGCTCAACACATTCAAAGTTGGGATATAAGTAGAAATATTATGAGTGCCTGGGTGTCTGCACTCAACCCCCCCTTCCTGCGTGTATATTTGCTTCAAACCTAGCCCAAAGCATGTACTTTCTATTTCTTTAGATCTATGTCACGGTCCCACTGGCTTCTTCCCTTTCCCTTTCCCTTTCCCTTTCCCTTTCCCCTTCGATTCACTTCACTTTCTTTATGATAAAGGTCCCTTTTAGGGGGACAGAAAGAGGTGGGTATTTGGGGCTGGCCAGAGAGAGGAGTTCAAGAATGTTCTCAGTTTGATCAGTAGCCCCCTGACAGATTTATGATCCCCAATAAAACCAGTGTGTTTAAATTTGTAAATCATTCTGCCTTTCCCCCTATATAAAGGTTCATTTTATCTAAAGAGAGACAAAAACCCGCTCAGTTTTACACACCTACCAGGACAAAGCAAGACACTTCTGTAGGTTATTATCAATTATTGCCAACGATATGGAAAACCTATCTTGTCAATAAAGCATCCCATTCTTCTGTCTTATTTAAGTTTAAAGGTTACCTGCTCTACTTTCTGTGTATCTAGGGTAAAGGTTACTTACTGATTCAGCTCTTCTATTGTTCTAGCTAAGAGCAAAAGGTTAAACTAGCAATCATGTGCTCACCTGCTTGCTTGATATGATTTATCTGTATGCTGTATATTAACCTGTTACTAGTTAGCTATCTTTGGGGTAAATCAATCTTTGTACTTGTACACACAAGAAACTTGTTATAAATAATAAACCAAGTTCTGGGCAATATAGATCTGAACAGGCATACCCAGAGAGAAAGATCTGAACAAGCATACCCAGAGAGATCTGATCTGATCAGAACAAGCATACCCAGAGAGAAGTCAGATCTCAGAACAGCATACCCAGAGAGAGAATGGGTCTCTGAACAGCAGAGGCTTTGCAGCCCAGAGAGAAGGTCTTCTTAGCCCGGAATTGCTTTGCTCAAGAAACCATGTGTCCGTGTCTATGATTACTACACACTTCCATTCCTTTGAACTATAAAAGACAGAAAGTATTTTTAACTCAAAGTTGCTCTTTTTTTTAAAGAAAGAGAGAGGGAGGGAGGGAGGAGGGAGGAGTCAGTCAGAATAGAGCTACAACAGACCTTGGAGGTCTTCTAGTCCAACACCCTGCTCAAGCAGGAGACCCCATACCATTTCAGACAAGTGACTGTCCAGTCTTTTCTTGAAAACCTCCAGTGATGAAACACCTACAACTTATGAAGGCAAGCTGTTCCACTGGTTAATTGTCCTCACTGTTAGGAAGTTTCTGCATAATTCCAGGTTGCTTCTCTCCTTGATCAGTTTCCATCCATTGTTTCTTATCTTGCCTTCTGGTGCTTTGGAAAATAAGTTGACCTGCTATCATGTCCCCCCTAGTCCTTCTTTTATCTAGACTAGCCAAACCCAAATCGTGCAACCATTCTTCATATGTTTTAGTCTCCAGGCCTTTAATCATCTTAGTTGCCCTTCTTTGCACTTTTTCAAAAAAAAGTCTCAACATCTTTTTTGTAATGTGGTGACCAAAACTGGATGCAGTATTCCAGCTGTGGTCTTACAAATTATTTATAAAGCACATAATACTTCACATGATTTTGATTCTATGCCTCTGTTTGTACAACCAAGGATTTTATTAGCCTTTTTGGCTGCTGCCGCACAGTACTGACTCATATTTAAGTGATTGTCCACTAGGACTCCAAGGTCCCTCTCGCAGTTACTGTTTTTGAGCCAGGTTTCACCTAGTCTGTACCTGTACATTTGGTTTTTCCTGCCTAGGTGTAAAACCTTGCTTTTCTCCACATTAAATTTCATATTGTTGGATAGAGCCCATTGTTCAAGTCTGTCAAGGTATCTTTTTAGATCCTGAGCTTATCTTCTGGGGTGTTGGCTATTCCTGCCAGCTTGGTGTCATCTGCAAATTTGATGAGTTCCCCTTCTATTCCTTCATCTAAGTCTAAGACATTTATGAAGATATTGAAGAGTACTGGGACTAAGACAGAACCTTGTGATACCCCACTGCTTACTTCCCTCCATGTAGATGTAGTACCATTTAGGACTACTCGTTGAGTACAGTTTGTCAGCCAGTTACAAATCCATCTGGTGGTGATGCTGTCTATCCCACATTTTTCTAGCTTACCAAGAAGTAGGTTGTGGTCTACTTTGTCAAATGCCTTGCTGAAGTCTAAGTATACTATGTCCACAGCATTTCGCTGGTCTACTAATTTAGTCACTTTGTCCAAGAATGAAATAAGATTGGTTTGGCACGATCTGTTTTTAACAAACCCGTACTGGCTATTAGTTATATAACTATTTTTTTCTAGATGTTCACAGATCTGTTTTTTGATTATTTTTTCCAGGTATTTCCCAGGTATTAATATTAGGCTGATTGGTCTGTAGTTTCCTGGGTCTGGTCAACCCCCCCCCCCCCCCGTTTTGAAGATGGGAACCACATCAGCTCTTTTCCAATCCTCTGGTAGTTCCCCAGTGCTCCAAGATTTTTGAAAGATATGGTACAATGGTTGTGAGATAACATCTGCCAGCTCCTTCAGAACTCTGGGGTGTGATAATCCATCATGTCCCGGTGATTTATATTCATCAAGGTCAGACAGGTGTTCTCTTACCATTTTCTTCTTATTTTAATTTTTATTTGTAGTCTGTCTTTTACAGTTATGTTTTTGGTAGGTTGGTTTGGTAGGTTTCTTTTTGTGTGAAGACTGAATGAAGAAGCAGATAGATTTTTGTTTCCTTTGTAGTACAAAGATTATAGATTTTTTCTTGATTTTTTGTTCTTTTTTATATTTCTTATAGATAACTTCCTTCCTTCCTTCCTTCCTTCCTTCCTTCCTTCCTTCCTTCCTTCCTTCCTTCCTTCCTTCCTTCCTTCCTTCCTTCCTTCCGCTTGAAAATTCAATATAGTATTCTTAGGTCAATTTAATTATTTAACATCCCTACTGTGATTTTTTTAATTGTTCAGTTCTCAAGTCAAAACTGGATTTCTCTTTGAATTTTCTTCCACACATCAAAATATTTTAGGATGAGAGGCAACTGATACATTTGTAGAGGTGGATTAGGAATTACAGTTGGCTAGGCTACACCACTGAGGTTTTCTTGGAGTTATGATTAAGTGGAAACCACAATGATATTTAACCCAAATTGAATCATGACATCATTTGGCAATACTGTCTTGGACTAACATGTTTCTAGCAAATGAACTTTAAGATCTTAGCTATGCTTACAAGAAAGGGTTTCATGATCCAGCCATTATTTTCTATATTTTTTCAACCTGAATACTGAATTCTAAGAATTCTAACAATACCTGTTTATGAGGTGGAACTCAACATCAAACCAAAAACTCCCCCCCTCCATTGTCAGCACAAGGCTTGCTTCAGTAGAACCAGTGGTGGTAGCTATCCTGAGAGGTTAAACATCTCATTCTTTTCATGATCCTTTTGTTATACAGACCTTAAGACCAAAGTACCCGAAATTATGTTTTCTTAATCTTTTATTAAGTCTTGCCTAAAATGCATTTCCCTTGCAGAGAATTACTATGGGTTACCTTTGTCAAAAGCATTTAGCAACCAGAGAAAAAAATGGAACACAGTTGTCAAAATGTCACCTGTGTGCTTATGACAGATACATCCAAATACACATTTTCTTTTCCTTGCAGAGAAAGGCTTTATCCCCCCTTCCCACCCCCCACACACCTTTATTGGATTTGATTTTACTGCCTACTTACACTGATAAGTTACTGGCTGTTATCAAGCCTATTGTTTGGATAAAAGATGCCAGTACTGTCTTACCATCTGGAATACAAGAGGAGGGCATTAAAAAAAAGAATAAACTTGATCCTGTATATAACAGTGGGGAAGTGTGTATGAGAGAGGGGAGGGGGGAGAGAGAGAGATGTATTGATTATGGCACTGTCCGAGATAAATCATTTCTCAAATGAAAATGATGTGTGAACTTTCAGAGTCTGTCTCTGTGTGTGTCTCTCTCTCCTTTCCTTCTCCTTCTCCCTCTCATTTGATTATTTCAAATGATTTACTGTAATATATAAAAACCTAATGTGAAAACCGTATAGCTGGGAGTCTTAAATTGAAACAATTGTGATTACCAATTAAGAAGAGATTTGTATAAATTTTGAGCAATCCAGGAATCCTGAAAACCTAATATCAAAGTAGCAGTTGGAAATGTTGGGGACAGAATTTTTCTTTGCCTATTCTTAGAAGAAAAATTTGAAAACAAAATGGATCCACAGGGGTGGGGGTGGGGGTAGAGATAGCTGGGGGTTTGGCTGCCCGGGTTAAATCCTGCTTTCTGTGCAAGAAAGACTAGGGGCCCAATCCACGGACAGGTTTTCCTGTTTGTAAGAAAGTCCTGTTTAGTGGATTGTGCCAGGGGTGAAATTCAGCAGGTTCTGACAGGTTCTGGAGAACTGATAGCGGAAATTTTGAGTAGTTTGGAGAACCGGAGAACCACCTCTGGCTGGCCCCAGAGTGGGGTGGGAATGAAGATTTTGCAATATCCTTCCCCCAGGAGTGGGGAGGGAATGGGGATTTTGCAGTATCCTTCCCCTGCCATGCCCACCAAGCCACGCCCACAGAACTGGTAGGGAAAAATTTTGAATTTCACCCCTGGTGTTGTGCCCAAAGTACTTTGAAAAATCCTACTTGAGAACTCAGACAAAGAGCTTAAAGAACTCAATATCAAAACCACAATTTCTCTGGGAAAGGACAATGGCAAACCACCTGAGATGCAAACATCTGCCTGTGTGTGAAATGTGCCAAAACCTGCACCTAAAAATAAGAGGCTGGGAAGACTGGTTTAGTTTACTGAAAAGAGCCCAGTATATTTGTATATGCATGTGTGTTGCTTAAGCAGCAGAAGAATAGACAATCCCGACTTCCGGTTGCAACCGCGGCGAGAACAGCTGGAAAATAGCGGGCTCTCCTGAGCCCCGCAAAAATCCAGCTGGTAACCGCTGCCAGGAGACCCTTCGGGGTCACAGCTGTCTTGTAGAGATGGTGAAGGAAGGGGAGGCGCTTCGCTGACCACGAGGAATCTGCAAATTCCTCGTTAGGTCCGAAGCAAGCTCTACCCGAATGGCAGCAGGCACAGCTGCCATTGCTGGCAGCCCCGAAGCCAGGACCATCGGGAACCAAGATTGTGCAGGAGCGGTATATGGACAGATTGACAGAACACTGAAATTGGGTGAGATTTTTACCAACTTTTACTTTAATGACCTGCAATAACAAGAAGAATACGAAAAGAAAACTCCTAAGCTTAAAATAGCGGTGAATTGAAACACGGAGGGGGGGGGGGGGCAAACAAACTGGAAACGAAAAGGCAGAAAAGACCCAAGAGAAGCTATAAAAATACAGACAGTGTGGAAAAAAGCTCAAATAATTTGAAAGCGATTTTAGGGAGAAGCTATTTGATTATTTGAATTTATAAACCTCTTGGATTTATCCGATAATCAGCTGTTTTTGACAATGTTTACTTGGATCGGGGTATAACAGAGCCATCTACTGGAGAAAGAGAAGTACTGCAACACTATAGCCGCAGTATACTTAATGAAAGCTAATCTAATACACACAAAGTCTAATATACAAAACAGAAGCAACAACATCTGGTGAATGGCCTGACCTTGACTCTGATGTTAGAATACGACTGGGAAAACTCGAGAACATTCAATAGTGTTTTTTTTCTTTACTTTTGAAGAGTTACAAAAGGAACGAATTTGCAAATAACGAAATCTTATTAAAATTGGCTATTGGATTATAGATTGGAAAGACTGGAAGAATTTAGTGGATTAACCTGGACTAATTTGGACTTGGACTATTAATGTTACTTAATAGAATATTTTAAGATGCAAAAGAAGAAAAGGTCAGCAGAAAAGAGAGAAGAAGGAAATAAAACTTTAAAATTTGGACAATTGGGAGATATATAATTGGGGAATTATAAGGCTGTAAATTATTATGAAATAAAATGTGGGGTTTGGGAAGTATAACTATGGGATTGATGTAATAAAACATATGAAGAATGGTTGCAGGGACTGGGTATGTCTAGTTTAATGAAAAGAAGGACTAGGGGAGACATGATATCAGTGTTCCAATATCTCAGGGGTTGCCACAAAGAAGAGAGAGCCAAACTATTCTTCGTTCCTATCACCCATCTCCTCCCACTTATGACTGTATGACTGTAACTTGTTGCTTGTATCCTTACGATTATTTCATATTGATTGTTTCCTGATTGCTTACTTGAACCCTATGACAACCATTCTTGACAAATGTATCTTTTCTTTTATGTACACTGAGAGCATATGCACCAAAGACAAATTCCTTGTGTGTCCAATCACACTTGGCCAATAAAGAATTCTATTCTCCAAAGCACCTGAGGGTAGAACAAGAAGCAATGGGTGGAAACTAATCAAGGAGAGAAGCAACTTAGAACTAAGGAGAAATTTCCTGACAGAACAATTAATCAGTGGAACAGCTTGCCTCCAGAAGTTGTGAATGCTCCAACACTGGAAGTTTTTAAGATGATGTTGGATAACCATTTGTCTGAAGTGGTGTAGGGTTTCCTGCCTAAGCAGGGGGTTGGACTAGAAGACCTCCAAGGTCCCTTCCAACTCTGTTATTCTATTCTATTCTATTCTATTCTATTCTATTCTATTCTATTCTATTCTATTCTATTCTATTCTATTCTATTCTATTCTATTCTTTAATTTGATTAAATAGAAGCTTCTTAAATATCGAGATATTGGAATAATAGAAATATACTTTTTATAAGCTGTGCTAAATCACTATAAAATGGAACTAGAGATGTATGAAGAAATATTGTGCATGTTAAAAATGTGCGTGAATCCTTAAGAAATGACAAAGAGACAAAGGGATTGTTTAAAGATACAGAAATGAATGTAGAAGCTACTCAACAATTGGGGGAAAAAGAGGAACATGATATTCAAGAAATAGATGAGAAACTAGAAAAAGCAGGGGAAGGGGAGAATAAAAATGAGAAGCAAGAAGTTAGGAACAAAGAGGATAAGAGACTAATAAGTAGAAGACAAATACATAATATTACAATTTATAATGGTATAGGGAGAAGAGAGAAAAACTCCTTTAAAAGACAAAAACAAAAGGAAGTTCTGTGGATGGGTGTTCAAAAAATGCAGCAGAAAGAGACAAAAGGCACTCAGAAGGGAAAGCTTAGTAGACACAAATAAAATAAAATAAAAAGAGAGACAAAATTCCAAGAGAGAGAGATAAAAAATTGACCAAAAAATCAATAAATGATGGAATTTTAGAAAGACTAAGAGATGATGGATAATGAGAAAATCTATTAATACAATGGGAAAATACCACAACCCCAATAAGTTTAGATTAGTAGATGGTAATTTAAGATTAGACAATTTAACTGAAGTATTAATATTAACAGTGTGTTAAAAGATATTGTGAATTTAAAATATTAATGATTAGAGATGGTGGGGACCTTGAGATACACTCCCGTGATGGATTGAATATTGTTAATAAATTGGTGTTATTTGTAATCCTATACATTTGGAATATTGATGTTATGGTGGAATAATAAGTGATTTTTAAAATATTGAATGATAACATTTACTAAGGGATAATAAACACAGGGTGCGAAGAAATGTTATTTATGCTTAAATGAATTAAAGGGGAAATGTAAAAGGAATATGAAATAAGACCAGTATTGTTTGAAGTTGGAAGATTAGAATTCCATATACTATTTGTATTATTATTGTTAAAGTAATATATAAAAAAGACCTGACCCAATCAACGTACTGTCCACAAAATATGTATGTTTATATTGGAAAAAATAAAAAACTTTAAAAAAAAGAATAGACAATCCCTTTCCAAACCTGTGGTAAAGTGAGAGAACAATGGAAAACCCGGCATGAACTTTGTACCAGAGGCCTTCCCTCCGCCCTTGCCTCTGGTTTACAAATCATGTACTTGTCTCCAACAATAAATTCTTTTCTCCCTTTATTTTAAGGATATTTTTGTTTGCTCAGGAGGCCTGTTAGGGGCTCCTTTAATAAGGATGGCCTCTATAATAATACAGTGGTATGGATGAGAGGGAGGTGTGGGGTGGGGAGTCAAGGGAAAGCAGAACTTGATGCCAACTAGAGAAATGTCACAGGGCAAAAGATTTGATAAATGTGGAATATCAAGGGACCTTTCCCTGAAGTTCCGAATATTTGGTGCCTGAGCAATATGCTAACTCTCAGGGGACTGAGGTTGCCATCCTCTGCTCACTTACCTGAGAGTAAGACTCCTTAAACTTTCTAGGACTTGCTTCTGAACAGTCAACGCATAGGGGTGCATTGTGAATGCAGGTGTTGCTCATGGGCCTGATTCACTGGACTGGTGTAACCACCAGCCTCCTGAATGTTGTTGTCATATTTTCTTCTGGCTTGCTGTCATTTCCTTGGCTTGCTGGAAAGAATGTGGAGGGGTGGGCATGGGGGGAGAAGGAGAACTACTGCAGTGCACTTCTCCAGGTGCCACTGGTGGACAGTAAATCATCCTTGAAATCTGCGGCCCAAACTGTCCTGGGCAGCTAATGGAGAAGGGGAAGCATGGGAGTTCAAAGCTGCCCAGTATGGAAGGGAGCTCTGGACAAAGATTGGCCTGTTTGAAATGCAGAAGGGCAGCCCCAGAGTGAGGCAGGTCCAGCTCAGACAAGAAAGTCACAGAACCTGCCAGTGACCTTTCAGCTTGGTGGCTGACTCAAGGAGCAGGCCATTCCTTGAAGAGAGCAAACAGGGAAAGGTGAAAGTCAGATTGGGCAGAGGCCCTTGCAAGGCCAGGGCAAGAAAGCTGGCTGTGCAACTGACTGGAAGGGAAGAGGAGAAAACTGGCAATCAAGACTCCACAAAGGCTAGACTACCAAATGTTGGAAATGTAATTAAAAACTGGGCACATATTATCACCTGTGGTGGACGTGCCCAAAACCAAAAAAAAAAAAAAAATTGGACGAAAATGCATACTTGGTTAGAAAAAATGTTAAGACACCATATAGACTTTAAGCCAGAACTATTTTTGTTAGGCATAATACCAGAAAAATATGATAAAGGGAATGTATATTTAATATTGCATGTTTTAACAGCAGCAAGAATTGTATTTGCACAACATTGGAAAAGCGAGGAAACACCTACAGAAGAAAATACAATTTAAAAAATATTGGACTGTGCAGAAATGGACAGGTTAACACTGAAGATAAAAGAAAAAGAAGTCACAGAATATTTTCGAACTTGGGACTTGTTTTATCAATGGTTGGATAAAAGGGGTCGAAATTAGGAACATAAGAAGTATTACTATGTAAACGAACTGACCCAGACAGCACATTAAGCACATATTGTATGTAAAGAAAAAAAGGATAGATAAATAGAGATAGATAGATAGATAGATAGATAGAGAGAGAGAGAGAGAGAGAGAGAGAGAGAAGAGAGAGAGAGAGAGAGAGAGAGAGAGAGAGAGAGAGAGAGAGAGAGAGAGAGAGAGAGAGAGAGAGATCCAACAGTGCTATTTTAGTCCTGTCTGCTAGGGCAAGCTGCTATGTCAGGCCATTTGGTCAACATGGTGACTTCCATTAACCAGCAATAATGACAAGAATGTCCCTTCCTACCTACCTTATTATTTCAAGGTAATATTTTGATTTGCAAATATGCAAGCAAGGTAAAAAGGAAGGGAACTCAAAGAGAAAAATAAAGAGGATCGGGAAAGAAAAGAAAATCTATTCACAGTGCAATCCTATGCATATCTACTTAGAAGCAGCTTTGTGGAATTCAGTGAGACTTACTCAGTACAATATTGTATGTAAGGTAGCAGCTTAGGTCTATTTTAAAAATGCAAGTTTCTACAAACTAATGTGGCATGATTAATCACCCCTTCTAATTCCCCAGGGTTTATTGTATATAGGGACCAGGTCCAGCTCCTCTGGAGGTTTTTGGGCGGTTGACTTCCATCATGAAAAAGGAGAGGTGTGAATGGGTTCCATAAGAATCAGGGTGATGGGAAGGGGTGGAGGAACAATGAGGGTTAAAATGTGTGGCTCCTTTCCAAGGTTCTTGTAGCAAATGGAAACCCAACCCCACCAAGCCAAGGCACCTTTGGAAAATTGCACATTGGTTCCATTAATTTCCTGGGCTTAACGCAGAAAAAATCTGCTGAACTGTAGCCAAAATATTTCTGAGGTGGTATGCTAGGCAAATTCCGAAAGGCTGCAGAAGGCGCAGAAAATGTACAGTGCCTAGCACAACACGAGGAAGCAAGGAGAATAACAGCAGCAGCCATGGTAGGGATGCAGAGTGGTCAGAACTCCCCCATTTCTGTTCTTTCCTACACAACCATCCCACAACTATAAATCTATCTCCCCCTCCAATTTCTTTGTTCAGTCTTTCCTTCAGATATCATTTGCCTGGGGAAATCGACCTTGCCTCCTTTCCATTCCTCCCCTTCCCCATAAAAGACTCTCGCTGGGGCTTGTTCTAACCTACATCTTTGTATTTGCTGGCCACCCTGCTTCATTAAATCATAACACATTTCCCTACCTGTGTTAATAAATTAATAAACTATAACAACTTTGCTGCTGGAAGTACTTTTCTGTAAACTATAACAGAATCTGTATCTTCCTTTGTGTTATAGGTGCAGGTTTCTTTATTAGCTTGGTTGATCTCCAGTAGCCTGGTAAATTAGCAGTACTGTAACAGATGAGCAACATAGAAATGAGAAATATACTATTTTACATACTTCCTACTTTATTGATTACTTATTCCTTGATGCATATAAGCACACATTTCCTTATTGTTGTTAGATTGAGAGTTAATTCCAAATTTCTTTTCCTATTAACAGCACTTTAGAATTCATATTTATCTATCAAACTTTTTATTTATTTATTTATTTATTTGTCAAACATGAACAAGATAGCAGGTATAGGTATAAACATCAACATAGGAAGTATTTATTTACTTAGCGTATGGCTGGTCACACACAATATTAAAACACTTCATTTTTACAAATTAAAAACAGTTAAAACAGTAAGAAAAGCCTAAAAAGGGAAACAGAAATAACATTTCAAAGCTTAGGAAACATAGGAAGTAATGGTCCCCTTTATGGACCTCTTAGGAATGGGGTGAGGTCCACGGTAGACAGTTTGAGGTTGAAGCTGTGAGGGTTTGAGGATGTAACAACGGAGTCAGATAGAACCTTTCAGGCGTTGACCACTCTGTTGCTGAAGTCGTATTTTCTGCAATCGAGTTTGGAGCGGTTTACCTTGAGTTTGAATCAATTGTTTGCCCGTGTATTATTGTGGTTGAAGCTGAAGAAGTCGTTGACAGGTAAGACGTTGTAGCAGACAATTTTGTGTACTATGCTTAGATCGGACTGCAGGCGGCGCAGTTCCAGATTGTCCAAGTCCAGAATTTCAAGTCTGGTGGCATAAGGGATTCTATTGTGAGTGGAGGAGTGGAGTACTCTTCTCGTTAAATACCTCTGGACCCGCTCAATAGTGTTAATGTCCGATATACAGTGTGGATTCCAGGCGGATGAGCTGTATTCAAGAATTGGTCTGGCACAGGTTTTGTATGCCCTAATTAGTAATACAATGTTACCAGAGAAGAAGCTTCGCAAGATTAGGTTAACAATTCTTAATGCCTTTTTGGCAATGCTATTATTTTATTTATTTATTTAATTAATTTATTTGTCAAACATGTACAAGATAGTAGGTATTTGTATAAACATAACATAAGCAAAGAAGTACAGATAAATGAGGACAATAGGACAGTAAGACAGGGACGGTAGGCACAGTGGTGCGCTTATGCATGCCCCTTACAGACCTCTTAGGAATGGGGTGAGGTCGACTGTAGACAGTCTAAGGTTAAAGTTTTGGGGGTTTGGGGAAGAAACCACAGAATTGGTCTAGCAAATGTTTTGTATGCTCTGGTTAGCAGTGTAATATTGTCAGAGAAGAAGCTACACAAGATTAGATTAACAACTCTGTATCAGAATGGTCAAACAACTGGCAATTTCAAATCTCAACCAACAAATGCTCTGTCTTACACATTGGCAAAAAGAATCAGAATACAAAATACAAACTTGGAGGACACGACCTTGTAGACGACCCTCACTCTGTCAAGGACCTTGGAGTACTCATATCTAATGACCTAAGTGCAAGAGCCCACTGTAACAACATTGCCAAAAAGGCTCTAAGAGTTGTTTTTGAAGATAGGGATGACTGTGGCTAGTGACCATAGGTTGGGTAAGGAGCTAGTCCTGAAGGATTTTTCAAAAATTATGCTCAGAGGTTCAGCTAAGGTTGTGGAGAGCTTTTTTAAGAAGTATGCACATAGTCCATCAGGTCCAATAGATAGAGATGGTTTTAGGTTGCATAATGCCTTTCTAACATTGTCTTCTGTAAAATCGATTTGTGTTAGATCGTTGTAGTTATTTGTGGTACGACTAGGAAATATTGGGCATGAGCCATTGCTGTTTACAAAGACTAAGCCGAATAATGTGTTAAACAGGTTGGCTTTAACGGTTTCATCATTATAGTCTTTACCATTTGGTACTTTAAGGGGTGGGATGGATCTCGAGTCTTTTAGTTGGTTGTTTACAAAGTTATAGAAGGCACGTGTGGATTTCGTGCACAGAAGGTTTTCTTCTTGATTGATGTAATAATTGGTGCATTCAGTCTTTATTTGGTGGCATAGATTTTTGTAGCGGCTTTTAAAGTTAGCGACTTAGCCTGTTTTGTTTTTTCGCCAAAGATATCTTTTTTGGGATTGGAGCTTCCTTATTTTGGGGGGTAATTTATTTTTCTTGGTTTTGGTGATTATTAGTGGTACATATAGTTTAATGACTCTTTGGATTTCGAGCAAAAAGATATTGTAGTAGTCTTCGGCAGTATTACAGCCAGAGAATAATGTTTGCCAATCAAGAGATGAGAGGTCGGCGTCTATGATATCATAGTTGGCTTTTTTAAAGTTGTAATTGGTTATCCCATCATTATGGTGGTTACTGTAAGGACGTATATTGAGACAAAAGTCAATCATTCTGTGGTCACTGTTGGAAAAGGGTTCTTTTATTTGTAGTCCGTAAATTGAGTGTAAACTGTTGCAGAAGATGAGATCGAGACAATTGCTGAGTCTAGTATTGTTTGTTACTAGTTGATCTAGCCCTAGATTGGTAATAGCATTGTAAAGGTTTGAATGTATGGGTTCAGTTGTACATTCGTTTAGGGTCCAGTTAATATGAGGTAGGTTTAGGTCACCAAGAAATATAAGAGGGTATGGGTAGGAGGCTGCACACGTTAGTAGTGAGGTTAACTTGTTTGCATGTGTGATGTCGTTATCAGGGGCTCTATAACATAGTAGGAAGCGGAGTGTGGTATTTAAGGTCAGTTCGCAGATGATGGTTTCTGGAAGATCGAGTTCATGTTTAACTTGCACATTTTTTAGGTTTAGTGATTTTTTATAGAAGATGGCAACGCCACCTCCTCTACGGGTTTCGCGATCGGATCAGATCGGTAAGCATGATAGTCTCTTACTGTGATAATGGAGTTGGGGAGGGATGCGTTCAGCCATGTTTCGCGGACAAATATAATGTTGAATTTAGCAGTTTTTAGTAAGAGGAGGAGTTCGGGTATTTTGTTAACGATGCTTCTTACATTCATTAGTTTGCATTTAAGATCAGCAGTGGTGGATATTGAGGAAGTAAGGGGCGTGCAGACCTAGTTTTGGATGAGGGGTTGGTTTTGGTTGAAGGTGGGTTGGATATGGGTTGGTTTTGGGTGATGGGGGGTTGAATGTTGGATGGTGGATTGTGGGACTTAGTTTTGATGCAGTCAGCGCAGTAGTCAATGTACAGGTCAGTATATCCTTGGTCATGACGTTTTTTGAGTTCTGCTCGGAGTTCGCGGGAGCGGATTCATTGTAGTATGGACAGGTCAGGCCGTGAGCGAAGTTTTTTGGGGTTGGAGTCATTTCTGGTAATAGAGTTTATAGTATAAATGAATTTTCGTTTGCTGAATTCATCCTTGCAAACGACTCTACAGAATTGTGGGGCCACCAAACCATCTCTATACTTGAACTCGGGGCCATCTCTGGAAACTTCGATGATTTCATGGGGGAGATTGTTTGTGCAATAATTTTGCGAACCTTTGTGATATCAGGTTCATTGGTGACATCTAGCCCAAATAGAATAGCATTATTACATTTTTGTTCACGCTCAAGGGTTGGTAGATGTTTGTGGTTGTGCATGTGGTTGAGGTAGTGATTGCTGAGCTTGTGATTGATGTAGTGGTTGTTGTATTGGAATATGATTTTGAGCATTTGGATTTCCAATTATCTGTGCTGTAATTTTTTTGTCCAAAGATGTGAAGCGTGCTTCTAAACGTGCTTCCATGCGTGCTTCCATGGAGTCGATGTATGTTTGTTGTGTTTTTATGGTTGTTTCCAAGGTTTGGAACCTATCAGACATGGTAATTAGGTTATCCAGTATTGGTAAACATGGTGGACAGAAATAAGGAAATGTGGGAGCTGCTTGTAGGAAATTGGCTAAATGTTTATTTCCAGGCAGGTGTGGTGGGCATACTTTGTGCATATGCGGCATTTTTTGAATTCCTCATCCTCTTTGATGGTTTTATTACATTTATAGCATTCGTTGTCTTTGGTAGAGGTATCTTCAATTTGACGGTGTTTGATTGTGGAGTTTTTTTAGTTTTTGCTTGGCATGGTCAATAATCAAATAGTGTCTGACAAATTAGTTAATTAATATCAATAATCAATCAGTCTAACAAAGTAGTTAATCAATGTGTGATTAGTTTATAGTACCTAATCAAACAAATAACCAATCAGATAAATTAATTATACTAATTAATGCATAGTTAATATTACCTAACCAATCAAGTGATCAATCAAACCAATAAAATATCAGATCAATAAAAAAGTCAAATAATAATATAATCTAACTACAGTTAATCAATGCCTGAATTGTTCAATTGATAATTATTCAATGTTTTACTAATTAGTCAGTTATTTAATACTCAATTAATCAATGTTATATTGAGAAATTTTGGTAGAAAGAAGTAGAAAGAGGATAAGTTGTGTTTAGATGGTTCCTGGGGTGCAGGAAGGAAGTATGTCCCGGAGAGCAGGAAGAAAGTATGTCTTGGTGGAAGGACGATCGTGTGGTTGTTTTAGAACAAAAAGCCTCTCTCTCACAAGGCTTATCTCTCTCACAGGAGCCTTGCCTTGATGTTTAGGAAGGGCTTTGATGTTTAGCCTTGCTTTGATGTTTAGGAAGGGCTTTTCCTTGGTGATGGGGGGAAGCCTTGCCTTGGTGTTGGGGACGAGGGTAGCCTTGCTCCGGGTATGGCGATTCAATGCCTCTCGCCTTCGCTGGGATTTATTTGCACCCGTAGCGTTGTTTTTGTGATTCTAGCTACGAAGCAGCTAGCAGCTTTGTTTTAGTGATTCTAGCTACGGAGCAGCTGGCAGTAGCCTTCACCGGGATTTAAAGCGGTAGCTTTGTACTGGTAGCGTTGTTTTACTGATTTGAGCTACGGAGCAGCTGGGAGCTTTGTTTTAGTGATTCTAGCTATGGAGCAGTTGGCAGTAGCGAGGGTAGCCTTGCTTCAGCGGGGGATTCATTTGTGGAGGGTTATGATGATCCACAGCCTCTCACCTTCACCGGGATTTAAAGCGGTAGCGTTGTTTTACTGATTTGAGCTACAGAGCAGCAGGGAGCTTGATATATTCGGTAGTGGGGATTAGCAGTAGCCTTGCCTCAGCGATCCTTGGTGGTCCAGGGATACCATCTCACCTTTGCTGGGATGAAGCTTTGCCTTCCTAGGTGGGCGCTGCCGAGGTGGCGCAGTGGTTAAAAGCAGCACTGCAACCTATTTCAGCGACTGCTAGTTTAGCAGTTCAGCTGTTCAAATCTCACCGGCTCAAGGTTGACTCAGCCTTCCATCCTTCTGAGGTCGGTAAAATGAGGACCCAGATTGTTGGGGGCAATATGCTGAACTCTGTAAACCACTTAGAGAGGGCTTAAAGCACTATGAAGCGGTATATAAGTCTAAGTGCTATTGCTATTGCTATTGCTATCTCACCTTAAGCCGGTCGCCGGGTGATAGAGCGTTCCGGTTTTTTCCGATGATCTTTTCCGAGCCTCACGGAGCCTCACAGAGCTCCGTGGTGACTCTCTCAAGGTAGGGATGTGGTGGGTGAACTTTTCCGAGATTCGCGGTGCTTCGCGGCAATCCTATTGTGGTAGAGATGAGGTGGGCGCTTTAGAGCGAGAGCCTCACCTTCCTACCTGGTCGCCGCCACCTTCAAATGTTCAAATTCATCTATTACAGTGAGCTCTGGGGCTTAGATCATTTGAGATGAGTACTCCTAGGTCCTTGACAAAGTGAGGGTCGTCTACGAGATCGTTTCCGCCCAACTTGTATTTGGTGTTCTGATTTTTTTTGCCAATGTGCAGGACAGAGCATTTATTAGTTGAGATTTGGAGTTGCCAAATGAGCAACCATTCTGACACATAGTCAATGTCGCTTTGTAGGACAGCAGCATTGTCAGTGGTGTTAAATAATTTTACGTCATCAGCGAAGAGGACACAGCTGCTTTTAATATGATCACATCAGGGGTGAAATGCTCCCAGTTCGGGCGTGCCTGCCGGTGGTCAGAGAGCCGGTAGCGACGACAGCGCGAGGCTTCGTCCACTGGCCCGGACGCCGCCATTTGGGTTCTTTTACCCTCTGTACATGTGCAAAACACCGGCAGGCATGCCCGAACCATGATGTAAAGCAGAAAGAGTGTGGGTCCTAAAACGCTGCCTTGGGGGACACCGCTGTCAACAGGTGCTGGATTTTATTGAAAATCATCGTTCAGTGTAGGAGCTTCTTCTCCATGAGGTGCTTTATTTAAAGAGGAGACTTAGGGAAGCATCCAGCTGCCCTCTCCCAAGTATTCTTGAAATATCTGCAACCTTTATTTAGACAGGGTTACCAGTGCAAGGTAACTTTCCTTTTAACTGTGCTCTGAAATAGCAACCAAATTGAAACTAAATTGGCAAAGCAAAGCTTTTGAAAGAGAAAACAATGTTTTCTTTGCTACAGTTTTCCTTTTTATTCCTATTGGACCTCTTGCATTTTGTCTCTCTAGAATCTGGTTCCCCAATTCTGTATCCATTTAATTTTGAAGCAAGCCTCCTTTAATATCCAAAGCATTTTTCCAACAGTTAAGATTACAATGCGTTACAGACTTATGTAGGGCTATGCCCCCAATGAGATCAATAGGCTTATTTCTAAATATTTATATAGGATTGTGTTATAAGTGTGTCTGAAATCTTAGCCTTACATTTAGTCACCATGTTAAAACAACTGTAACTGTATTGTAATTCTCCTCCTGATTTATTTATAATCAACATTTGTTTCTTAAACTCAGAGAACTAGGGTAGCATACCTTCTTCTCCCAAACTTTCCAGAACTGAACCAAAAATATAAATACATTTTCATAAGCCAACAACTACAAGCAGTGTAAATAAACATTCCTGCTCTCCTAAACCATCTCTACCTAGGTCAAAGAATCTGATCTTACAAGAGAGCTAGTACAGGTCTGCAACGGGCTAAGATTCCCACTCATTCTGGGTCTGTGTTTCTCAGTCTCACCAACTTTAAGCTGTGTGTACTTCAACTCCCAAAATTCCCTAGCCAGCATGCCTGGGGGGAGGATTCTAGGAGTTGAAGTCCACACAGCTTAAAGCTGCTGCAGTTGAGAACCACTGATCTAGATAAACTTGAGTCAGCCATTGTTCTTCAGCCTTATTCTGAGAATAAAACTGGTGGTGGTGTGGTGAATCACATATGCCACCTATTGCACTTGGAGAAGCAGTGGGACAAAAACACAATATTAAAAACAGGAGCTTTTCAAAACATGGCAAGTATTTCTCTTTTGTTTCAATATGTGACTTTCTATTATGTTAAGGACCCCTGGATTTTACATTAAAATAAAGTCAAGGGTAGGTAATCCAAAAACAATTTGCCTTCCTGCCTGATGACTTTTGGGGAAGAGTAAGAAAATATCTGGAACTCACTGCCTAAAAGGAAGGAGAGCTTGAGTAAGGGAGCTGAAGTGATAACTGTTTTAACTTTCAAAGAACACAAGCCACTTTCCAAACCAGCCCATAGGAAAGAGTTCCTTTGAGAGGAAGATAATTAAACAGAGATCCAACCTAGAACTAAGGAGAAGTTTCCTGACAGTGAGAACAATCAGTGGAATGGCTTGTCTCCAGAAGTTGTGGGTGCTCCATCACAGGAGGTTTTCAAGAAGCTATTGGACAGCCTTTTGTCCAGAATGATATAGGGCAGTGATGGCGAACCTTTTTTGGTTCGCGTGCCAAAAGGGGGGGGGGAATGCGGGGGATCATGTGTGTGCGTGCCCACACTCATAATTCCATGCACCCCCGCACATGCACGCATGACCCCCCTGCTCCCAGCATGCAATGGCACGCCCATTTTTTGCTCTCCCCAGGCTCCAGAGCCTTTCTAGGAGCCTGGGGAGGGCGAAAACTGCCTTCCCCACCCGCTCTGGAGGCTGGAAACAGCCTGTTTCCCGACTCCCAGTGGGCCCAGAAGGCCCGAAAATCAGCCGGCTGGTGCACACATACACGCCGGACCTGAGCTCGCGTGCCCACCGATGGCTCCGCGTGCCACTTGTGGCACCCGTGCCATAGGTTCGCCATCACGGATATAGGGTCTCCTCACTCTGCTTGAGCAGGGGGTTGGACTAGAAGACCTCCATGGTCCCTTATGACCCTAATATTCTATGATCTATTTTCTATGTTCTAACCCAAAGTAAATACAGTAAAGCAATGCTGGGACTTCAGTTTTAAATGCATGTGTATGCCTCTCCTTAAATATGTGGAAATATTTCCAAATCAATCCTGACTTTCATAGAGATTACTCCCAAGTAACCATGAGACCTACATTTCCAATCAGAAAATAACAAGGGATTCAAGGGAGCCTATTCAACTTAGTCTACTCAGGATTGGGCCACTGAATTCCCTTAATCCTGAAAGAAAGCATGATCTATTCATTGACAGTGGGATGATTTCATATTAATGGGCATTGCAACCACATAAGCACTATTACTAAAGTTAGATCAAGTAGCAATTTGGCCACCTGAGATCTATGTACTTTGTAAATTAGCACAATTTCTGCCCCCATAATATATATAATAGCAATAGCAATAGCACTTAGACTTATATACCGCTTCATAGTGCTTTACAGCCCTCTCTAAGCGGTTTACAGAGTTCAGCATATTGCCCCCAACAATCTGGGTCCTCATTTTACCCACCTCGGAAGGATGGAAGGCTAAGTATATAATAGAGCTGAATGCAACATTTCATTTTAATATACCGGTATGCTGATTAGTGTACATTTAAAGTGATAATAACCTATTCTATGTTCCTATTCTATTTCTATTATTTCTATTTCTATTTCTATTTATTTCTATTTCTATTATTTCTAGTTCTAGTTCAGACATTACAGTTCTATTAAGCCTTCTTAGAAATAAGTCCATTAACTTTACTATGACCTACTCATAGGTAGATTAATTTAGTGTTGCAATTGTGGTTGAAGTGCTGAAGAAGCCAAAGGGGATATTAAGAGAGAAAAGCAACATTTCTGTGTTTCATATAAAGTGATAGTTATATTAAAGTAGGCCTTTTTAAACCAGAAGAATTGAAGTTAGTGTATCTGAGAATGAGTTACCAAGTTCCAGATGTAAGGTCATGACCCAGAGTATCTTGTATACAATTCAGTGGGAAGTTCTTCTAGGCAAGCTTCACCAAGTTGAATAATTCCCATTCAGTTTTACAAACTTCGCATAGGAATTTGCTTCATTGAATCCTCCCCACCAACATTAAAACTCCATGGGGTGCTTTGCTTTGGGGTCATATTTTCACAGTCTTGATTGATTGCTTTTATGGGGAAATGGTTTCCCCCCCATAAAAGTTGCAAAAATATTCCTTTAAAGAATCCTGGAGAAAAAAGTATCCATGATTTGGAATACCCCCACTTTGAACAGGATTTATAAAAGAATAAGGAGAAAAGGAACAAGATCCATTGCTGGATTATTAATAGAAGCAGGCAAGCAAGTGACTGAAATCTGTGGTCCATTTGCCTTAATCCTGGAGCATTTGTGTTTAAGGAAACTAAATAATAGTGAGTACAGTACAAGTACTAAAATATGGTATGTGTTCTCAAACATTGAGTAGACAATCCAAAGTACAGTACATGTACAAGGAAGTAAATCATACATATGTAGGACGTTAGCACCCACCCCTCTCCTAGAAAAATGAAATCTCCTAGGAAATATTAAAAGGCAGAATATATTCTATAGAATATCCCTGGAAACATGCTTTTAAGCAGACAAAAGACTCCTCTTAGAAACCCCCACCCTTTGCCAATGGGCCATTAAGGACTGGGCCCAGCTCACACATTCCTCTCACCTAGCCTGGAAGTCTTCTGCATAACAGAACCACAATAGGATTTGCCCAAGGCCCTTTCATTCAGCCAAAGCTGGGACAGACAAAAGCCTATAGAGTTGCCACTGCATGGCCTTCTGGGAGCCTGACCACCAATCAGTTGCATTATATACACAAGGAACAGGAAACTAAGAGGTGGGACCCAACAGAGAGTATAAAACAAGGAACTCAGCATCTCTTCTGCCCTTTTTTCTCTTCACCCACATCTGGAAACATGTGATCTACCTTTTCTGTACAGGGGCTCATGCCATGTGCTCCTGTCCACCATATTAAAACCTTCTTTCCAAGCAACTTCCATGAATCCAGTGTCTTTTTCCCCACTTGGAAATGAACCCAGAAGGATATTCCTTACTACACATAAAAAGAGAAGATTTACTTCAGAGTGAGGCAGCTTTTGAGAACATTGCTTTTTAAACACAAAGTGTTTTTAAAAAGTAGGATTAACTTGCTCTCATGTTCATATTTGAGAGAAATTCATTTTCTTCAGTATTTGGATTTCATTTCCAGACATCAAATCTAGGAGAACTGAGAGAATAACAAATGAGCCACTTACTAATCTAAATAACTCGAACCAGATTAACATGGGATGGTTTCCAAATTTGGGGGCACTGCAGGGAGGGGTCCTAGTGTGGTAAAATGGAAGACTAAAGCACTCCAGTCCTACAAAAGCAGGAGAGCTCTTTGTTAGGAGACCACTACCTCTGAGCTCTTGAGGAGCCAGTGCCAGCTGCAGGTAGCTGTGAAGAGAAGGGGTTGAAGATGGGAGATTGGCTTTCAGATCACAGACTGCAGGAGAATCTCTTCCTTTGTCTCTGGCATATTACCTCCCAAAGACTAACAATCTGAAGCAATTCCATTTGAACCAGTAATTCCAGGTCAATTTCAAAGTTAATCGAAGGAAATAATATTCATATCTTAACTAAATTAAAATACATGCCAAGATAGGAGGTGAAGTGCTTAACTGATTCCACACAGTAATATCTTGTGTATGCATGTTTCAGCAGATAGTTTGCTCATGTGAGGCTTTCCTTCTTCAGGGGAACCTTTTGCTCAGCGCCCTACCTTTCCTTGCTTAAACATAAACCGGCACGATCACGGTTATCTAAAACATGAGCATACCCTATTTTTTCCTGACTCTAATTCCCTCTATTTGTTTTTGTTGCCGTTATTATTATTATTATTTTTTATTCAAAAAGTTTTATTAGTACAAAGTACAAAGTACAAAGTACAAGCATTTTTATCAATTTTCTCCCCCCCGTCTCCCCTACCCACAACCCACTCCCTTCCCTTCCCTCCCCCCCCCGGACTTCCCAGAAAAAGTACAGGGCATAGTATTCAATAACATAAGTTTAAATTGAATTGAAATAACTTCTTAATTCCCCCATTTTTTTTGGCCTCTTTAACTCCGAATTTTTAAAACTATTAAAAACATTAAAAATTAAAGAGAAAGTAAACAAGTGAAAAACAAAAATAAATAAAATAAAAAAGAAACAAAGATGAACCTCATAAGCTAAACTAAGTAATAGCATAATTTTACAATATCCCAAAATGTTAACTTCCCAATATTTTATATATATATATATATATATATATATATATATATATATATATATATATATATATATATATATATATATATATATATATATATATATATATATATATATATATATATATATATATATATATATATATATATATATATATATATATTAATAATGATAAAAAAAATAAAATAAAAGTTAAGGATTAAAAACTAACCCCTTGTGTTTCAACACCCTTAAACTTAAGCCTAAAATCCACCAGCTTATTAATAACATAATATTATATATATAACATTTCTTTTAGACACCAAACCATAAAATACACATTAATAACAATATTCCTATACCTTAAAGTATCAGCTTCAAAATATATATTATCTACTATACTAATAATAATATCCAAAATATATAATAATAATAATAAAAAGAGTAAGAACTGACTCCTTATGTCTCTAAAATTTTAAACTTAATCCCTATATCCTCAAAATATTACTACCAAAATATTACACTATATCCAATTTATACCTTCAATATATTAGATATAAAAATACCATCGATAACAATATTAATATTTCATATCCTCAGATTAATGATAACGAAATAATACACTATATCAAATTTATAACTCCAGAATATATAATATATATCTATAAAATAATCTAAAAATAAGATAAAATACCATTAATAGACAATATTAATACAAAATAAGAAAAGAAAAAAAGAAAAAATGTTTACAATCTTGTTCATCTTTCCAACCATACTATAAGTTTCAACACCATCTGTCCTTTGACCATTTCAAATCTGTCGATTCCGCTGTCATCTGATCCCCTTCCTCCGTCTCCTTTTCCACATCGCAAACATCTATCTGGCTCTGCCACTCTTTCCGAATCATTGGAATTATTTCCTCTTGATCACGTATATCTGGACTTCTCTTCTCCTCCTCTCTTATTTCCATGCCTTTGTTTACTGGAATTTTAGAAGTATCAGCCTTTAAAACATTGATGTAAAATTCTGTAGCTTTCTTTATTGTATTTAATCCATATCTTTTACCCAAGAATTTTACGGTTACTCCTGTTGGTATATTCCATTTGTATTGTAAATTTTGTATTTTCAATTCCTGGACCAGAAAGGAATATTCTCTTCTATCTTTAAGCATCTTGGCAGGAATTTCTTTCCATATCCTTATTTCTTGACCATTTGCTTGAAGATTGTTATTAAAAGTCGCCTGTATGATTCTGTTCCGCAAAGCTCTGGTAGTGAAATATATTACAATGTCCCTTGGCAGGTGGTTTTGTTTTGCATACCAAGAATTAATTCTGTATATCTTATCGATTTGTGTAGCCAATTCATCTTTAGACAATCCAGACACCTGCTCCAGTGCCTCTGTCATTCTTTCTTTCAAATTTTCAAATTTTTTTTCCTTCAAGCCCCTAACTCTTATAGCAAATTTCATCTCTTGAAATTGAGAGATCATCGCTTCTTTTTCCAATTTTAATATATCATTTTGAACCTTGGTTATTTATTCTTCTGAAATTGTTATATTTTGCTTATTTTTTTCCAGATCCTTCTCCAAAATTTCCATATTTACTGCTAATCCTTTGCAAACTTTCACCACATCCGCTCTCAATTGTAAATTCATCTTCTCCATAGCAACCTGCATTTTTTTTCTATCTCAGCAAGTTTTGAATTAAATTCTAAAATTAACTCATTTTTCATAAGTTTCAAGGTATTAAAAAAGTCTCAGGTGTTAAAGAATCAGGCATAGATTGTTTCTTTAAAATATGATCAAAGGAGTACTCAGTTCTTTTATTCACTACGGTCTTTTCAAGTTTAGAAGCCATTTCAATGTTTTCAAAAAAAAGGGACAAAGAAAAGAGGAAAAGGAAACCCAGATCTTTACTTAAAAAAGAAAATTATTTCCCAAGTCCAGAGCCATTTAGATTTTTCCTTCTATAAAACTATAACTTAATTCCAAAGAAGAGAAAAAAAAATCATCCTTCAAATCAAAGGTTTCCAGAGGAAAGGGCTGGTAACAAAGCAAAAATAACTTTCTCTTTTACACCACCGTTGCCAATCGCCATCTTGTTGCCACTCCTTATTAAGTTACTTTGTTTCTTCCATCTTAAAAACCCAGGAATGGAGTTAAAGAACAAACTAGTACCTCCAGGACTCCTGTCTTCTTCTGGCTGCTCTCTGTATTTTTAAAATAATTGTACCTCCTTTAAAACAGCAGCGGTGGCCGCGGCATCTTGCTCCGCTTTCTAGCGGAGGCTTCCAGCTTTCCGGAGCAGCAGACAGGCTACCTGGGGAGCCCTCACCCTACGTGCCCTAAGTTGACTTTTAGGGCACTGGGGGGCTCTACCCCACCTGTCAGACTCTCATCTCTCCCCTTCGCCCGGGGAGAGATTTTCAAGCCGCCAGACAGCTGATCTGGCGGCTTTTACGGAAGGTTGAAAGGACGCCCTGCGAGGAGCGCCAGCGACGCCGACGAGACCGAAACCGGAAGTCTGTTGCCGTTATTATTGATGCTAATTACAAAAATGAAAGCTGAATTAGTCTTCGCTTTACTACCGGTAAAAACTGGGCTTAGGAAATTATTGCATTTTTTTCTTCAGTCCAATTGGAATGTAAAAAACACCGCCCGCCCCCCCCAAAAAAACCGTGGAAAAAAGCGCGTCCGTGCGGTGGGAATCAAAACTCGCCAAGCCACAAACTACACTGAAAGAGCTTAGCCGCAACATCTGTGGAGCTCTATTCGCACAGCTTCGCGCTTGCTTCTCGCTCTGTTTTCTTGGAACCCTTTCTGAAGCTTTGGGCCGCCTTTCCCTCTTCCACGGAAATCGTTTCGCTGAGCATTATTGCAGGTAAGACAGTTTAATAGAAATTAAAAGAAAACTCGAATTTAATAAGGAAGCTCAAATCCGAAATTGCGAGACAGCTTCGTCTGAGCCTGGCAGAGAGATACTTGGGCTTCAGAGAATTAATAGCTCTGACAAAGCTTAGGAAAATGTCGATTAGTCAGCTTGAATTCTTCAAACCACCCCGCCTCCAGAAAAACAAAACACAACCTTAATCTTGTCTTTTGATCAGAAGAAACTGGAACCTGTCATATATTAAATAAGTAATATTAATGATTGCCTAATAACGGTTGAAGAGGAGCTTCCAATATAAATAAAATAAATGGGTGGCAGGTTGCTCTTTCGAAAGTGGATGCCCCCATCCCCGCTGTTCCACTCGGCCCACATTTATTACAGGTTTAACGCCTCTGGGCTGCTTGAAAGGGAAAAATACAAACGCTTCTTTCTGGGAGGGGGAAATCCGCTTGTAAAACAGAGGGGTGTGATTTATGGCGATGAGAAAATTGTATTTGAGGTGGCTGCTGTCGCGGCTAGTCTGTTTCCTAGAAGACCAAATCCGAATCTCTTCCTTGTCCCCCACCCACATTATTCTCTTGAGTTTGCTGTTTGTGATTAGCAAACATCTTACTGGTTTGTAGAGCCAGAAGGGACAAGAAAGGAACACAACGTTGGCTTCCATTTAACTTTTCAGATGTGGGAACACCTTACCAGCATCATGTTTGCTCCTTTCCTTATATTTTATAATTTGTAGGCATCAATTTGGTCCATGAATATTTGGGGGTGTCAGTCTGCCTATTAACTATACAGACTTACCTGGGATCAACCTTTAGGGAATGTACTGATACCCCAATCCTATGCCTATGAGAAGGCAGTCTCACTGAATTCCGTAAAATTTACTAGCAGGTAAGTGTTCATAAAACTGCAGTCTAAATCTTCTTACAGGGGAACAAGGACTGACATTGGCAGATCAACCCATTGAGAGCTGGAATTGCTGGAATTTGCTAAGGACTATATTTTAACTGAAATCCATATAATTTTCTTTAAAAAAATGTAGGATTACCCAGTTGTAAAGACTGCAATGCTTTCATATCAACTATATGAAACCCGCATGTTCCATGAGGGTCTCTTCTCTTTCTCTCTTCCTTTCTTCAAATTGCTTTTTGCAGATTCATTCTTCTACATTTGGATTCAAAGCAGTTTTCTTTTTGCCAATTCAGAACATCCTAGAAACCAGAGTTGCAATAAAAAGTATGAGCTAAATAAATTAGTAATCACTGATGACTGAGCTAGTTAGAATTCTTAAATGGATAATGTCACAAAGGCTGACAGTACATTTACATTCTGGGCTGAGAATAAGAAAAAGGTTCTTGAAATGCTGTATTAACTATAAGTATATAGAATAGAATAGAATAGAATTCTTTATTGGCCAAGTGTGATTGGACACACAAGGAATTTGTCTTTGGTGAATATGCTCTCAGTGTACATAAAAGAAAAGATACATTTGTCAAGAATGGTTGTCATAGGGTTCAAGTAAGTAATCAGGAAACAATCAATATGAAAATAAATCGTAAGGATACAAGCAACAAGTTACAGTCATACAGTCATAAGTGGGAGGAGATGAGTGATAGGAGCCATGAAAAAAAAACTAATAGTAATAGTAATGCAGCCTAGTGAATAGTTTGACAGTGGTGAGGGAATTATTTGTTTAGCAGAGTGATGGCGTTCGGGAAAAAACTGTTCTTGTGTCTAGTTGTCTTGGTGTGCAGTGCTCTATAGCGACGTTTTGAGGGTAGGAGTTGAAACAATTTATGTCCAGGATGCGAGGGGTCAGTAAATATTTTCACGGCCCTCTTTTTGACTCGTGCAGTATACACGTCCTCAATGGAAGGCAGGTTGGCAGTAATTGTTTTTTCTGCAGTTCTGATTATCCTCTGAAGTCTGTGTCTGTCTTGTTGGGTTGCAGAACCAAACCAGACAGTTATAGAGGTGCAGATGACAGACTCAATGATTCCTCTGTAGAACTGTATCAGTAGCTCCTTGGGAAGTTTGAGCTTCCTGAGTTGGCGCAGAAAGAACATTCTTTGTTGTGCTTTTTTGATGACGTTTTTGATGTTAGATGACCATTTTAGGTCTTGAGATATGATGGAACCTAGAAATTTGAAGGTCTCTACTGTTGATACTGTATTGTCTAGTATTGTAAGAGGTGGTAGGATGGGAGGGTTTCTCCTAAAGTCTACCACCATTTCTACGGTTTTGAATGTGTTCAGTTCCAGATTGTTCCGGTCGCACCATGAGGCTAGTTGTTCAACCTCCTGTCTGTATGCGGTTTCATCGTTGTCTCGAATGAGGCCAATCACTGTTGTATCATCTGCAAACTTCAGTAGTTTAACAGATGGATCGTTTGAGATGCAGTCATTGGTATATAGAGAGAAGAGAAGTGGTGAGAGTACACAGCCTTGGGGGGCCCCTGTGCTAATTGTACAGGTATCTGATGTGATTTTGCCTAGCTTCACCTGCTGCTTCCTTTCTGTTAGGAAGCTTGTGATCCACTTACAAGTGTGTTCAGGTACCGCTAGCTGATTTAGTTTAGTTAGAAGAATGTCCGGTATGATGGTGTTGAATGCTGAACTAAAGTCTACAAAGAGGACCCTTGCATAGGTATTTGGAGATTCAAGATGTTGTAGGATGTAGTGCAGAGCCATATTAACAGCATCATCTGTTGATCTATTTGCTCGGTATGCAAATTGCAGGGGGTCTAACAGTGGATCCGTGATGGTTTTCAAGTGGGACATCACTAGCCTTTCAAAGGTTTTCATAACTACAGATGTTAGAGCAACTGGTCTGTAGTCATTCAGTTCCTTGATGGAGGGCTTCTTCGGCACTGGGATGATAGTGGAGCGTTTGAAGCAAGAAGGAACATGGCATATCTCTAGTGATTTGTTGAAGATTTGGGTGAAGATGGGGGCCAACTGGTCAGCACAGACTTTTAAGCAAGAAGGAGTTATCTTGTCTGGACCTGGTGCTTTTCCCGGCTTCTGTCTGTGAAATAGATCTTGCACTTCCTTTTCTGTGATCACCAGGGGTTGTGAACCCAATGGGATGGGTTCAGTTGTAGGAGGTTTGGCTGTTGTTGGTGTGTCTGGGATGGAGGTTGTGGAGATAGGTGGCTGTAGTTTCCTTTCAAACCTGCAGTAGAACACATTCAGGTCATCTGCCAGTTGCTGATTTCCTTCAGCTTGGGAAGGTGGTTTGCTGTAGCCGGTGATGTTTTTAAGAGTTTTCCACATGTTTGCTGGTTCATTTGTTGAGAACTGGTTCCTTAGCTTTTCAGAGTAGTTTCTTTTTGCTGCTCTGATCTCCCTTGTTAATACATTTCTGGCCTGATTGTACAGCATTCTATCACCTTTTCTGTAGGCTTCCTCTTTGGAACGACGTAACTGCTTAAGTTTAGCTGTGAACCAAGGTTTATTGTTACTGTATATTCGCAAGTTCCTGGTCGGAACACATAGGTCTTCACAGAAGCTGACATATGATGTTACAGTATCTGTGAGTTCATCCAGGTCTGCAGAGGTATCTTCAAAAATATTCCAGTCCGTGCAGTCAAAGCAAGCCTGTAGCTTTAACTTTGCCTCTTCAGTCCAAGTCCTCACTGATTTAATTGTTGGTTTTGTGGCTTTAAATCTTTGTCTGTAAGCAGGTACAAGGTGAATCATGCAATGATCAGAGTGGCCCACAGCTGCTCGTGGTAAGGAACGATAAGCATCTTTTAGTGTTGTGTAGCAGTGGTCTAAGGTATTCTTGCCTCTGGTGGGACAATTGACATGCTGAAAGTATTTTGGTAGCTCTGTCCTTAAGTTTGCCTTGTTTAAATCTCCCAAAACAATGGACAGTGAATCGGGGTATTTGGCTTCAGCCTCCATAATCTGATCAGCTAGAGTTCTTAATGCCTTTTTTACAGAGGCTTGTGGGTGAATATAAACCGCAATTAGTAGACATGACGAGAATTCACGTGGAGAGTAAAATATCCCTTATTAATTAAAAGGAAAACCAAAACCACAAAGCCCTCAAAATTACCTCAGTGTTTAATATTTCCACTGGCAAAATCAGGCCATATTGTAATAGAATGGCAACTCAGTTCACTGAGTGTATCTCTTCCTCTGCTCCAGAATATTCTTCCTTACTAGCCTCCAGTTAAATCTGATTAAAAGAGGGAGGGAGGGAGAAAAGAGATGCGATGAAATCCAAGAGGAAACCAGGAATCCCTTAAGTGACCCTAATTTAATTATTTTAATCATAAATCATCAACTTGAAGAACCAAAGTTTCCATTGATGGAAATTGATATTAATGGAGTAGCTGGTGCTTTAATTCACATTGTTTTTCTCAAGTTGGAAGACAAATTTGGGGGGCATGATTGGGAAAGTATTTTCTAATTTTTAAAAGTCTAAATTGGAATGGTTTAGCTGGAAACCCTTCAAAGGGCCACAAGTCAAATGACTTCAGCACAGCTTCACTGCAGTGCTGAGGATCTCTGGGGTTGAATTAGATCTTAATATATCCAGCACCAAATATCAGATTCTGAATCTGGATAACCCAGACAAAGTTGAAGTGCTTTTCTTCAGAGGGAAAAAAGGAAGCTGATCAGTTATAGTGTACTATTCCAGGAGAGAACAGAATGGGACAACTCACCACAGTCAACTTGCCACAGGACAACTCGCTGCAGGACAATTCAATAATTCAATTTAATTATTTAAAATAGTTTTAAAAATATTTTCATTTTTGTCATTCACATTTCATTTTGTCCCTCCTTTGGCATCCTTTCTTTAATGATTCTATTCCACTATTTCTTCAATATTAGTGTAACTCTTGTCCCGCGGCAACTTGGCCATGGTGAATTGTCTCATGAGTTGGCTGTGGCAAGTTGTCATAGACCCATGGGCAAGCCAGATTCACTTAACTGTGTTACTAAATTAACATCTGCAGTGATTCACTTAACAACTGTGGCAAGAAAGTTAGTAAAATGGGGCAAAATTAACTTAACTGTCTTCCTTAGAAATGGAAATTTTAGGCTCAATTGTGGTTGTAAGTCAAGGACTACCTGTATATTTTAAGCTTTAAATACACAATTGCAGTCTGTATTTATTTCCACATTTGTATGTTTGTCTAACATCTATTGCATAGCAATGGGGAAGGCTCTAAAATAAGATGCTTCAGCTTCCAAACAAGCCTGAGTGGAAGCATACTTTAAAGCAGTGGTTCCCAAACTTTTTCAGTCCACCGCCCCCTTGGTGCTACAAACTCATCCTCACCGCCCCCCACCCCACCCCCTCAGGTGGGCATGGCTTAGTGGTCAGGTGACCGGGTAGGCGTGGCCAACTTTTAAAGTGTGGTGAAACTCACTTAACAACGCTCTTGCTTAGCAACCAAAATGTTAGGCTCAATTGTGATCATAAGTCTTTCTTTCGTTCTTTCTTTCTTCTCTACCTTCCCCCTTCTTTCTTTCTTTTTCTTTCTGTCTTTCTTCCTACCATCTTTCTTTTTCTTTCTTTTCTTTCTTTTTTTCTGTCTGTCTTCCTTCCTACCATCTCTTCTTTCTGTTTGTCTGTCTGTCTGTCTTCCTACCTACCTACCATCTTTTTCTTTCTTTCTGTCTTCCTTCCTTCCTACCATCTTTCTTTCTTTCATTCTTCCTCCCTCCCTCTTTCTTTCCTTTTTCTTCCCTTCTTCCCTCCCTTCTTTCTTTTTCTGTCTGTCTTCCTTCCTTCCTACCATCTTTCTTTCTTTCTGTCTTCCTCCCTCCCTCCCTCCCTCTTTCTTCCTTTCTTTTTCTTCCTTTCCTTTTTCTTTCCTTACCTCCCTCCTTTCTTTTCCTGTCTGTCCTCCTTCCTTCCTTCCTACCATCTTCCTTCCTTCCTTCCTTCCTTCCTTCCTTCCTTCCTACCTACCATCTTTCTTTCTTTCTTTCTTTCTTTCTTTCTTTCTTTCTTTCTTTCTTTCTTTCTTTCTTTCTTTCTTTCTTTCTTTCTTTCTTTCTTTCTTTCTTTCTTTCTTTCTTTCTTTCTTTCTTTCTTTCTCTCTCTTTCTCTCTCTTTTTCTTTTTCTTTCTTTCCTTTTTCTTTCCTTCTTCCCTCCCTCCTTTCTTTTTCTATCTTCCTTCCTTCCTACCATCTTTCTTTCTCTTTCTTTCTGTCTCCTCCCTCCCTCCCTCCCTCCCTCTTTCTCTTTCCTTTCTCTTTCCTTCTTCCCTCCCTTCCCTTCCCTCCCTCCTTTCTTTTTCTGTCTTCCTTCCTTCCTTCCTACCATCTTTCTTTCTTTCTGTCTTCCTCCCTCCCTCCCTCCCTCCCTCTTTCTTTTTCTTTCCTTCTTCCCTCCCTCCTTTCTTTTTCTGTCTGTCTTCCTTCCTTTCTACCATCGTTCTTTCTCTTTCTTTCTTTCTGTCTTCCTTCCTCCCTCTCTCTTTCTTTCTTTCCTTTTTCTTTCCTTCTTCCCTCCCTTCCCTTCCCTCCTGCCAGCCATGGCCAGGCCGCCGCCGCTCACCCAGGCCGATGGCTTGGTAAGCGTTCTCCAAGTCGTGCACCAGGTCGCAGAGCGCCATCAAGGCCGGCTGCCGTGTCAGCAGCTTGGGGTGCTGCAGCTTTTCATTGAGCTTGGGAAGGCCTCGGCAGCCGAAGGCCACAGGCACCTTGGTGGGGTCGATGTCGGGGGGCAGCTGGGCTGAGATCCACGGGTGCTCCATGCCGAAGGGAAGCCCGCTGAATTGTGTGTGCCGGGTTGCTAGGCGACAGGGACGCCGGGTGGGAAAGTCCGCACATGGGCAGGTTCCGTGGCAGGGCCTTCCTGCGGGTCTGCGAGCGCTCGCCCAAGCAGCTTCGGGAGCGGTCAGCTTCCCTCGTCGCTGTGCCGTGCTCAGTACCTAGCACTTGTAACTCCGTCGCATTCCACGCTCTTGTGTGCAGGGCAGCCCATTCTGAAAGAAAACATCTCGATCAAACAGCCTTGAAGAGATTTCCAGTAAAGCAAGAAAAAAAACAGGCCAGAAAACTGTTGGTTAACATGAAACCTAGATGGATGCAGAAAACACATCCCAGTCCAAAACACAACAGTTTGGAATTGAATATCATTGACCTCAGGGCAATTTATTTCTCCTTAAGTGAATGGAAATAGAAATGAGTGGTGCAAGAAAGTAGAAATGCATTGGGGTAAAAACAGTCAAAAACCCCTAATAAATGACTTGGAGCAACCTTAAACTTAGACTGAAATGGTTTTCTAGTTTTAATGGAGTTTGCTCTGGAGAAAACTGACTTGTGGAATCAGAAATGAAGCAATAAAGAGCTGAAGGCCAGTAAGTTATAAGCATAGAACATAGGTGTGCTTCTCTGCGTTTTCCCTACCTGCACTCATTCTACATCATCTTTTCAGCCATTCCCTCTACATTATATGAAGTAGAGAAGCCATAACATCCTTTGCTGCTGTTTCTGAGCAGTTCCCAGACCAGAGACACTGAACCGGGAACAGCATAAAACAGATAAAGTCTGTACAGCAGTAATCAATTTATTTATTCGGTCAATGACCAGCAAGGTAAAATAATAAAATGGGAATAAAAGACAAGTACAATCAGGATCAACAGAGGAAAATGGGTGCAATTATATATTGATAACTATAAAATAAATAAAATATGGTATACTTTGAACATCCCTATTATAATAATATATTTACCTAACACTAATAAATCTAATGAAAGTATACACCAGGGGTGTCAAACTCGATTTCATGGAGGGCCACATCAGGGCTGTGGTTGACCTGGGGGTGGGGCCGACTGGGTGGGTGTGGCCAACTGGGTGGGTGTGGCCAGCTTGACACCGCTCACTGGCTGTGGCTGACTGGGGGGGGGCAGCTTGATTCCACTCACTGGGCGTGGCTGACTCAGGACAGAACAACTCATACTGACTAACTTGATGTGGCAACAATTTGGTGCCCCACAAGCTCCACACCTCCCCAAACTGCTGGCAGCCAAGTGCATGCACGCACACACATACATGCATTCCAAGTTTGGGGACTTTTATCCACATAAGAAGGAGAGGCCTTCTCCCCAAGCCCAGGCATGATTGGTAGTTTGTAAGCTCAAATGTGGATAAAAGTCTCCAAGCTTGGAATGGTGTGTGTGTGTGTGTGCACAGCATGCCAAAGGAGACGTTCTTCTCCCAATCCCAGACATCATTGGCATTTCCCTGTCTGGTGCACCCTCCCAGCAAAGGAGGAGGCAGAGGACTCTACTGCTGTGTGTGGAAAGGTGGAGGAGAAAGTTTGCAGGAAGCAGTTTCCTCTGAGTCTAACTTCTGCCTTGACAAATCTCTGGAGAGCAAGAGGAGGCGGCAGGGGAGCAGTGCTCCCTGGTCCTGCACGAGGGAGGCTGGCCCTTCTCGAAAGGGAATCCCTGTTTCCAATTATGAGTGGTAAGGATGCTAGCTGGGGCAGCCTTCCCTCATGCTGCTCCCCCACCTTCCTCTCCTCCTCTCCAGAGATCTTTCAAGGCAGAAGTTGGACTCTGCTTTGGAAACTGCTTCCTGCAAACTTTCACTGCATCAGCATTATGGTTGTCCTCAAAGGGCCAGTTGCATGTAAGACTATTGTATCATAGTCATAGTCATAGTCATGAGAGGGATCTTGGAGTCCTAGTGGACAACCATTTAAATATGAGCCAGCAGTGTGCAGCAGCTGCCAAAAAAGCCAACACAGTTCTAGGCTGCATTAACAGAGGGATAGAATCAAGATCACGCGAAGTGTTAATACCACTTTATAATGCCTTGGTAAGGCCACACTTGGAATACTGCATACAGTTTTGGTCGCCACGATGTAAAAAGGATGTTGAGACTCTAGAAAGAGTGCAGAGAAGAGCAACAAAAATGATTAGGGGACTGGAGGCTAAAACATATGAAGAACGATTGCAGGAACTGGGTATGTCTAGTTTAATGAAAAGAAGGACCAGGGGTGACATGATAGCAGTGTTCCAATATCTCAGGGGTCGCCACAAAGAAGAGGGAGTCAAACTTTTCTCCAAGGCACCTGAGGGTAGAACAAGAAGCAATGGGTGGAAACTAATCAAGGAGAGAAGCAACTTAGAACTAAGGAGAAATTTCCTGACAGTTAGAACAATTAATCAGTGGAACAGCTTACCTCCAGAAGTTGTGAATGCTCCAACACTAGACATTTTTAAGAAGATGTTGGATAACCATCTGTCTGAAGTAGTGTAGGGTTTCCTGCGTAAGCAGGGGGTTGGACTATAAGACCTCCAAGGTCCCTTCCAACTCTGTTATTATTATTATTATTATATTAGTTCAGGAGTGTATTAACGTGGGCCGAACAGGATTAACATTTCAAATATGAACAAATATTTCAAATAAATCTGCAAAAACAAATTTAAAGCAAAGAACAAACATAAGCTTTTAATATGGAAAAACAAATTTAAAACAAAGAAAAAACATAAGATTTTTAGTTCTCTCTCTCTCTCTCTCTCTCTCATGCTGTTTTGTCCGAGCCAGATGCTTGGCATCTTTTATTGGCTGCAAGTTCATCCATGTTTGGAATTAGGTTCTGAGCTGTGTAAACTCTCAGAATAGAGTGGAGGTGTGCATCAGTGACAACACTTCTGTGTGCACTTTTGTTCACCCTCATCACGGAGAAAAGTTGCTCACACAGGTATGTACTTCCAAACATGCACAGCATTCGAGCAGCTTGTAGGCGGAGTTGGGCTCATCGTTTCAGGGATGAACCTGGTGAATTGTGCAGGCCCTACAGAATCATATTTTGCCTTAAGTGTGCTGTTACAGTGGAGTTCTATCAGCTCCATCTGCATGTTTACAGGTGCTTTCTCCACACCAACTGCAAATGGATTGCTGAGCAGTCCAAAATTGAATGTCTGTGCTTCAAAATCAACAAAGCGACGTGTAAACTCCATTTGAAGTGTGCTCAGTTTATCAACGAAATCTGAGAACACAGCGGTGGTGACTTGGCTGATGAGTGTTTGGCAACAGGGAAAGTGACTCAAGTTTCCTTGCTGCATCTGAGTCTTCCACAGTCGCAGCTTTACTTGAAAGGCTTTCACTGCATCCTACATGTCTGTGATCACACGGTCCCGTCCCTGAAGCTGAATGTTTAGGGCAGTGAGATGCTTTGTAATGTCACACAGAAAAGCTAATTCACACAGCCACTTGTCATCCCGCAGTATTGTGGAGTCTTTTCCTTTGCTTTCAACAAACTCACAGATTTCCATACGCAACTCAAAAATCTATTGAGCACTTTTTCTGGACTTAGCCATCACACCTCTGTGTGATAGGGCAGATCACCAAGTTCAGATTTTATTTCTTCAAGAAAAGATTTAAACTGACAGTGATTTAAACCTTTGGCTCTTATAAAGTTAACTGTCTTTGTTACAGTGCTCATTACATGTTCCATCTTCAGGGCTTTGCCACATAGTGTTTCCTGGTGTATGATGCAGTGATATGCTGTCAGCTCACCTGTACAATTCTTGCTCTTCATCTTCTCTTGCATTCTTCCCACTAATCCACTCTTTTCCCCGCACATAGAAGGTGCTCCATCTGTTGTCAGTCCCATAAGTTTGTCCCAGGGCAGTTTCATGTCATTTACACCTTTACATATTGCTTCAAATATGTCTTTTCCTGTGGTAGTGCCATGCACTGATTGCATAGTCAAACGTTCCTCTGTCACACATAAACTTGCGTCCACTCCACGGATGAAGATTGTCAGCTGTGATGTGTCACTGATGTCAGTGCTCTCATCCACAGCAAGGAAATAGGCAATGAAAAGTCCCAGATGCCGCTTGAGGCGAGCAGTTGTGAGCGCTCTAGGTATCCACTCTGGAGTCTCAGTAGGATACTGTGAGTCCGGATGTTTTGAGCAGGTTTAGCAACATCACAGCATCTATGGAGAGAAAGCAAGTGACTGCAGCCCTCTTTGATACAATTGAAATTATATATTTTATACAGGAGAGTGGATGGATGGATGGATGGATGGATGGATGGATGGATGGATGGATGGATGGATGGATGGATGGATTGGATGGATGGATGGATGGATGGATGGATGAAAACATCAGCAATCCACCATCACTCAGAAGTTGGTCTAGCAGCCACAAGGGCTACTCAACCTCCATTTCTGATCAGATTCTGCTATTTTCAGGGCTGCCTTTCAATGTCTCTGATTGTAGGGGGGGAAAAACCAAGACACAATCCAGCTTTTCCAAATAGGAAACAAGGAACCATGGTCTCTATCTTTTCTCAACAACTCTCCAACATCCAAGAAGCCCAGAAATAGAGTCCAAAATGCCTGAAATATCCACCCAAAATTTAGCTTTTGCAGGCAATGCTGGTTAGATCCCTTGGGGCCTCCTTGTGAGTCTGACCTTTGGAGGGAGACCCAAAGCACCCCTCCATTGACTTCCAGACATTTCCCACAAAGCCTTGGAGCATGGTGTGCTTTGGGGGCCCAGGGGGCAAGGGGATGGGGGCTCATGGGGGAGGATGCCCATCAGGTGTTGGGTGTCAGTGGTTAGGGTTAGGGTTAAAAAATATGGCGGCGCCCACGGACCGGCACCGACAGAACCGGTTCTGTGACATCATTGTGACATCACCAGCGGGTCGCTACCGGTTCAGGCAAACCGGTCCGAACCGGGAGGAACCCACCTCTGGTCTCACTGAGGTATATTGATGTAATAGCCATCTTCTCCATGGCAGAACATCAGAGGGTACTGGAGAGCATCATAGGCACAGTGCGTCTCACTGATTCGTAACAACCTGTTGTCTCTGCTGTGGAGAACGATATCTCTCTTCTCAAAATCCTGGCCGACAATGAGAACAGCCACTTCTGTAGTCATGGGGGCATTGAAATGACCTCGGTGCTCTCCAGAAGGCTTCCTATCACCATTAAACACCACTTGGAAGTCCTTGTGGCCCTTAGGAACAGAATCAACAGCAGCCTTAAGTTCCAGAATATACTTGTGTTCACGCAGCAACTTCTGCAGTTGGCTAAACTGTTATGTCCCCACATTTACATCTTAGCTGGAAGTTCCCAATCTGGTCCAGCCTATTGTCATCAACAGGTTGCTCCTGATTGGCCCTGGTCCAAGCCAGGGCTATCCTATTTAAACCCCAGCCACAGCCGGGGTCTTTGCAGTTGTTTCCCACCATGACCTAATAAAGAGCTGAAGCCACTCACTCGCCTCCTGCCTCTTCAGTATGAGAACTTAACATAACCAGTTGTGGATTAACTCCTGGGTAGATTCCACAATGGGTGTCCCTCTCATTGTCATCATCACCAACAAAGTATATCTGGAGAAATGAAGGCTGCTGCTGAGGCCCCGCCATGATACTCCCTATCCTGTGGTAAACATGCCCCTGCACTTTGAATGTTGGCATAAAATTTCCCTCCTTCACCTCTCTGGCTCCCAAAGACATCATTTGGAAGCATCCGTTGTAGTTCCAGACAGCAGAAAGGAATTGCTTTGCCATTGGATGCTGGCAGGTGAGAAGGCTGTGTAAGGGTTCAGGGTAGGGCTGAAGGGGAGGGAGGTGGACTTTACCGCCATTGCAGCACATCCCGGGACTCTCATCCTGCCACTTTAGAGCATGGCACAAGGCACAGGGTAACCGGGGTCCGAGATCAACACCCTTGTCCCTGGAGTAATCAATCTGAGGTTCATATTTAAAACCAGACAATTACTTATTAGTCCAAGGCATTGATATAATTTGTGACTGATTAACGTAGGGGTTATTAGATGTATACTTTTTTACAGCCTGTGTACTGACTTGGGGCTGAGTTTGACGATACTTGTGTACATCTTCCCTTACTTGTGTTTTCCTAATCGCATCTGTACATCTTTTTCTGTGTTTTTTGCCTCTTTTCCCTTTAACTGGTGTTACAGTAGAAGGAACAGATTCATCTGAACTGAGGAGGAAATTAAAGGGGGGGGGAATCTGCCTCTGCCTGCCAGCATCCATCGGTATTCATGTGGCTAGCGTCCTGTCAGTGTGTGAGAGAGTTGAGGGGTGTTTGGAAACTCAAACAGTATTTGCTGTGTGAGGAAGAAGGAGACAGGAAGGAGGCTGGGCGTGGCTTAGCTCAACTGTTCTGTAGTAAAGCTGCTTGCTGCTGTGAAAGCAAAACTGAAAGTGAAACTCCTCTCCTCTCCTTGTGTTTTGCATTTGGAACAGATTTATTTTGAGGTGGGGAGGGGGAGTAGGACTCCTTAGCATCAGAGCATGGAACAGATTTATTTTCAGGTGTGGAGGGGGAGTAGAACTCCTTAGCATCAGAGCGTGTTAATAATAATATAGGAAATACTAATGCTCTGATGGTCATGTCACGATGTGAATATTGTCAGTTTGTGCATCTCTATGTTTTTCTTCTGTTTCTTGTATCTATGGTCAAACAGATGTATGATATATTCTATTACGCATGTCTGCATTCCAGAGGTTTCCTCCTTTCCTTTTCTCATCGCCATTTCTACCGGAGGTAGAAGTGATTTATTTCCTTAGCCGATACAATGTAGCCTTAATAAGAATTCTTTATTATTTTTCTACTGAAATAAATATTTTGTTAATTAGATTTGAATCTCGGTTTTATTTTCTGAGTAACAATGTCTTCAAAGGGAAGCCCGATCCATCGACCTACGGAGGACTGATTCTTCCGTTAACATGGTACCAGAGATGGCTGTAAGATTTATAGCTTCTTTGAAGTTTTATTGCGTTTTAGGATAGTTAACTAATTAGAGAGATTTATGACCAGCTATGTCGAACGGAGACAAGAAATTTCCAAGTTATCTGTGCAAATGACTCCTACACATGCTGCCGCTGCTGGAAAACAGACAGAGACCGAAAAAATGATTTTAGAAGCCCAAGCAGAAAATTTTTCTCTGCATGAACAAGCCTCACCAACTCTCTTTGGAACGCAAACGGGGGCATCTTTACAAGTGGGACAAGATTTATCTACAGAGCTTAGTAAAAGTTACCCAACCACATCATTTGCCCCTGGGGGAAATTCTACACGTTTGGGAGCTATTCCCAAAATCTCTCAAACCCCACAAGATGAGGTGGCATCCTTTTATAGGCAGCAAATTGCCAGCCCACGAACGTCTTCCATAGAGCAAACAAGTGCTGAAAGAGAAATAAATTTAACTTATGGCTAGATGCTGCAAAGACAGTGGGAAAAGATTATTTTTTTGCAAAGGGAATTACACGAGATTAAATTGCATGCATTCTTTCATGCTAAAAACCAAGATGTCCACCCGCCTACAGGCACTTCAGGGAGGGGCCATAATCCTTCTCCTTCTTCTCTAAACAAATTAGAACAACGCCCTTGGATGCACATGTCACAATTACATGGGCAGAAATTTTTTGATGAAAGGGACTTTGCATTTCTCCAAGTGATTCAGGAACAAAATGAGATTTTGCATAAACAGAGTGGATTCTTGTATAAACAAAATGAACAATTAACAATATTACAGGCTCAGAACAGAATGAATCAAATGAGATTAGATGCATTAATGCAGCGTCCTTTATTAGCTGGATCACCTCCTACTCCAGCACCAGCAGCCCAACCTATGCAAGCACAAATTGTGCATCCACCACAAGCTGGACCACCTCCTACTCCAGCACCAGGGGCCCAATTTTTGCCTGCTCCAGGGCCACCACCAGCTGTGGCAGCCCAACTTTTGCCTGCTCCAGCGCCACCACCTATTGCTGCCCCTCAGCAACAGCCAGTCCAGGCACCTCAGGCAGCTCCGCCTGCTCAGGCCCAAGCCTTGCCACAAGTGATTTCACAGGCCACACCAGTGCAGGCCCCAATAGTCGGCCAACAGTCACAAATTGTTCCACTGGTTGGCGATGCAAAATTAAAGCAATCGGGACAGAACTATAAAGCCTGGGCCACTGATATAACTACTTTACTTCGTCGTGAGGACACTTTTGACATAATCCAGAATCCTCCACAAAAGGTACTAAGATGCCAATATTGCGATCGTGTGGGCCATACAAGCAGAGATTGTCTTAAATTGCAACGCACTCAATTTCCTGTCCAGCCCAGAGGAAAAGATTGCAGACGTCAGTACCAGCCTAGAGGAACAGATTACAGGGACCAGTACCAGCCCAGAAGAAAAGCACCCAGAGGCAGCAGAGGCAGAGGACAGCGCCGACCCGGTCCGAGGCGTGATTTCTCACCTCCACACACCATGCTAGCAATCACCAATGATACACAGCCAAAGAAATATGACCGCTCTCTTTTGTGGACTCTCGATAGTGGAGCGGCTGTTCACATTACTTACAGAAAAGAACTTTTCAAAGAGCTACATGAGCCTGAACCAGAATATCGTGAACTGTACGCATTTGGTGGCCACCCTTTCAAAGTTGAAGGAAAAGGGACTGTTTTTATTGAAGAGTTAGGTACCCTGGTACCTGATGTTTATTATATTCCTACAGCTAATTGTAATTTGCTTAGTCAGAATCATTTATCTGCTGTTTTGCATTTTTATGTCCTTCATTTAGGTAACGCCAGTTATATTTTTAAAGATGGTCATATTGTTGCTGACACAATTGTGATTGGTCAGGTCTACTATTTGAGGCCAAAGGCAGAACCTCAAATTCAGGCAAGTATAAAAATCTCAATAGATAATATCACAGGCCCAGAGAGAGATACCCCAGAGAGAGATCCTGTGAATACTCCAAAGGCTCCTAAAGCCACAAAGCAACAGGTAATCAAACCTAAGGTTCCTCATGTTAATGTTAATGCTGCAACCTCACTTACAGGTTTTCGTTTACATGACAGGTGTATACATAGATGGCACAGAAGATTAGGCCATCCCAGTTTTGAGGTCCTTAAACGTATGCCATTTTTCGCACAAGGTTTGAATTTCAAAGGATGTAAGGTACATCTAGATTGTGCTGTTTGCAAAAAGGCAAAATCGAGGGCAGCAGCCGTTCCAAAACATGCTACACGTAAGTCAACACGCATTTTTGATTTGGTTCATACTGATATTGTGGGTCCTTATGGTCCAACTATTGGCGGTAAAAAGTATTTCTTAACTATTGTTGATAATCATTCTAGATATGGTTATGTCTTTCTTATGAAAGAAAAATCTGAAGCCTTTCAGACCTTTAGAGATTTTGCAGTTCAAATCTACAATCAACATGGAGTGAGAATCCGGAGAATCCAGAGTGATCGTGGTGCCGAGTTCACGTCTCAACGTTTCCAGGATTGGATGCGACGAAACGGTATCCTACACCAAACCTCTGCCCCATTTACGCCGGCTCAAAACGGAGTCGCAGAAAGACGCCAAGGGGTCCTTCAAACCATGATGCGCTGCCTCCTAGAAGATGCCAATCTCAAACACTCATTTTGGGGCGAAGCAGTTCAGTATGCAAATTACATTGTCAATTGCACATGGAGCAGTGTCATTGACCAAACACCCTTCTACATGTTATATGGCCGCCAGCCAGATCTTAGACACTTACACATTTTTGGTTCATATGCCATGGTCAACATTCCATTGGCCCAAAGAAGAAAAGGTGGCCCAGTAGCAAAGAGACTGAGATATATGGGTGTTGATAGCAATTCTAAATGGGGAAGATTCATTGACTCTCACAATACGATAACAATTTCTAATTCAACTAATTTTGAAGAAGATACAGATTGGTCCAGGATACATTCTAATGACCCTGGAGTTTATTTCCCTAGAACTGAAATTATTGATACAGTGCAACCAGATGACCAACGTTCATCACCTGATATCCCATCCTACCACGCCGTGGATGCTGAAGCTAGCGACGCTGATGGAGATGTGGACAACAAGAAAGATGACTGGACAATTGTCCCGAGACGTTCCAAGAGAACTACAAAAGGTATTCCACCAAAGAGATACACAATGCAATTGACAAACACACCATCGCCATTGATTTGTAATGTTACACTCCCACCGGAGAACTTTTCACAAATTAAATATCTTTCTGAAGATGAACAACAAAAATGGTATGAAGCCATGCAAGTTGAGATGGATAGTTTGCAGAAACTCAAAGTATACACATCTGCAACACCTCCAACACACAAAAAAGGAGGTCCATCGACGAGATCCATCGACCTACGGAGGACTGATTCTTCCGTTAACAGGTCATTTCGAAAAATCCTTTCTTAGTGAGCACCTAGAAGGCAAGAGGAACATACGTGGCAAATTTCAAGTTTGTAGGCTTTACGGTTCTGGAGATTTCGTGATTACGGCGTGAGTGGTTTTCGCTTTTATATATATAGATACAGTATATAGTTTTGTAGGTGTCTTTAGGAACAAGACCATATAAAACTAAAATAAATAATAGATAACAGATATTGTCTATCTCTGTAAGTGTGTATAATTTATTGATGCTAAGTGTAGGGAGGTAATTTGAACCCTCTTGAGTTTTATCACATTTTTCAGGAATGTCATTGACTCAACTCTTGCCTATTTTGCCAACTAGCAATTTAAGAATAACCAAACTGTTGGAAGTAAAATGCTTACCTGTCTGAAAGGCCTTTCCTCTTACATTCTCTAGGCATAATTCCATCCTGTGGGGTCAGATCATCCACTTCCTTCCCAAGAAGTAAGGGGATTTCGAGTTCAAACTTGTGTTTTTAGAGAATTAATACTGTAGTTTGAGTGTATCTCCATTTCCATTCTATTAGGATTAAATATTCTTTTGCTGAGAGTAGTACCCACAATTCTGTCCATTGGATTTTAGACAGCTCTTTCCATTCTAAGCTGCACAATGTACATACACTGTTGTTAAATATAGTCATAACCAATTCCTTTTACATTTGCATGTTAATAAAGCAGGTACATTTTGAGTATGTGACTAACAAAACCGAAATCTGAAAGTTTAAAAGTAAATCATTTTGGCTTTTATCCTCTTCAGCAATTCTGTGGTGTTTCCTTCTCATGTGGTGTGTTCTCTGTCTCTCTCTGTCTCTGTCTCTCTGTCTCTCTCTCTCCCCCATGCCCCCTATGCTTGATGATCACTGAGCCACCCAGCCCTGAACATACTGGTCTGTCTGGCTATGTGAAAGTTCTTACATACCAGCCTTGGCCACCTTGCAGTCGTCCAAAAATGTTAATAACAACTCCTATACTCTTCAGTCAGCACTGCATTACTTCCTGTGGCTTGATGGAAATTATAGTCTAACACAGGGGTGGCCAAACTGTGGCGCATGTGCCAAATGTGGCGCATTGGATGATTACAAGTGGCGCATTCATTCAGTGTTTTATTGAGTGTACTAGCATGGTTTTTGTATTGAGAGTGATTGAAAGACAGATTCAAGATTAAATATATATTACGTTTGTCAAATTTTGAAATGGCGTAAATTAATTAATTGAATTGCGTGATTGAGTTATTCCTTTTCCTCCCTTAAGCAAAGCAGATCCTACCCCATCCCTATTTTACAACCCCAAACGTGAAAGTAAGAAGGTAAAAAACGTGCTTGAGTTGTATGGCGCATCTGAGCTCGTCTGTGAAAAAATTGGCGCATGGTATACTTAAGGTTGGCCACCACTGGTCTAACACAACTGGAGGAGATCAGGTTAAGAAAGCTCAATGCTTAGCTGGAAAGAGATACCACAGAAATGAATGTCTTAGACTCTTAGTTTGTTGCACAAATGCAGTGGGTTGCTCTTCAAACCTGACATTTTAGACTACAAGAGTGTGGACTTCACTGTTCTAGCTTCATTAAATCCTTACCAGATAAATGTGTCAGGTCACATCCCTCAGTATATTTACTTGGAGGTAAATCACATTCAATTCAAAAGAATATTTTGGGTTTTCATAAGCAGGCTGCATTGCAATGTTGGTTAGATGAGCAGACTTTTCCTTGACCTGATAGAAAGTTTAAGGGAAAGGAAGTTTAGGTGGATCACAAAAAGCTCCAAGAGCTCCAAGGTAAATGTGCTCTTCCAATTAATGCTTCCATTTATAGGCCTTTCCTCATTCTTAAGAGATTCTGAGTGGATGTTGAGATGAACTTTCTCCCTGAAATTTCAGAAGAACTTTACTTAAGATAGAAAGCATCCAGGGTGGGGGTGAGGAGAGGGAGGCTGGGGGGGGGGGGAAATGAATGCTACTCTGGGATACAAGAATAGAGCCCCATTTTCCATGCTGTGTATCTCCCCCCCCCATTTTTACTGGTTTTGTTGACAAGGCAACCCAGCATGCTGCATTGCAAAATAAGACATCCCCCTATGCTATGGCATTTCCCTCTTCTTCCCTCTTTTCTTTTCCCAGTTGCTGCTGCATCCAATTTCACAGCAGCCAACAAAAGTGGAAGCCGACTTCCAGTTCCGGATCGCTGCATCGCGGACGCTCCCCGTTGAGTGCCTTTCCATTTCCCCGTTAAAGCCTCCAGAACAGCTGTCTGGCAGCTTGAAAGTCTCTGCCCCGGGCAAAGGGGAGAGATGAGAGCCGGACAGGTGGGGTAGAGCCCCCCCTAGTGCCCCAGGTGCCAGCCAGGGGCGCAAAAGGTGAGGGCTCCCCAGCCAGCCTGTCTCTTGCTCTGGGGACTTGGAAACCTCCGCTTTTGCGGAGCAAGATGCTGTGACCACCGCTGCTTCGTGAATGGGATTACAACTACTTAATTGATTAAACAAGCAGACAGAGAGAGACAGGATTTTAAAAGGGCAAGTACAGAATTTTTTTTTCTTTCAACTCCACTGCTGACTTTCACTTCGGAAGAAACTAAGTAACAGTTAATAGGCTACAACATGGCGATCGGAGAAAGTGGGAGGAGAAGTGAAAGTAACTTTCGTTTCCCTAGCGGCTTTTTTTCTTATGGAAATTTTTGACTTTGAAAGTTGGCTTTACTCTCTCTGTCTCCCGATTTTGGATTAAATAATAATTGACAATTTTTAAAAAATAAAAGTCTATCTGGCTTTGGAATTTAAAAGAAATTTAAAAGAAATTTAAAAGAATTTTAACTAGAGGCTTGGCTTTTTCTTTGTTCTCCACTGGAAATACTAAAATGGCTTCAAAATTTGGAAAGACTGTTTTGAATAAAAGAATGGACTATTCATCTGGTTATATTTCTAAAATGCAACTTACCACTGAGTTAACACCCCAAAGTCTTTAACACCTGAAAATTTAATAAGTACCTTAAAGATCATGAAAAATGAACTGACTGCTGAATTTAACCAAAAAATCAATGAAATAGATAATAAAATGCAGGCTGCTTTAAAGAATATTGACCAACAAATTAGGAATGATGTGTTGGAGGTATGCAAAGGTCTAGCAACAAATATTGAAATTTTGGCAAACCGCATTGAAGAAAATAAACAAGTTTTGACAACTTCAGTAGAATACATAGATAAAATACAAAATGACATTGCAAATTTTGAAACAGAGGTGTTAATGACGCAATTCAGATCCATGGAATTTGCCATAAGGGTCAGGGGGTTGAAAGAGGGATTATATGAAGATTTGAAAGGAAGGATGGTGGAAGCTTTGGAGCAGGTGTCTGGACTGTCTAAAGAAGAATTAGCCAGGCAAATTGATAAAATATATAGAATCAACTCCTGGCATGCAAAACAAAAACACCTACCAAGGGATATTGTAATATACTTTACTACAAGAGCCTTACGGAATAGGATTATACAGGCGACGTTTAAGAATAACCTTCAGGTGAATGGCCAGGAACTAATGATATGGAAAGAAATTCCCTCTAAAATGCTCAAAGCCAGAAAAGATTATACCTTTCTGATTGATGAATTTAAAAGGTTAAATTTACAATACAAATGGGAAGCACCAACAGGAGTCGCAGTGAAATTTCTGGGAAAAAGATATCGGCTTAATACAACAAAGAAAGCTACTGAATTTTATGCCAACGTCTTAAAGGCTGATATATCCAAGATTCCAGAGGAAAGATGTATGAAAACAAAAGAGGAGGAGGAGGGAAAGCCATCCCTTCCTGTTCAAATCGAAACAGATTTACAGAATTCAAATGATTGGCAGAGCCAGACAGATGTCTACAGTGTGGAAAAGGAGATGGAAGATCGGGGTCAGATGGGAGGCGAGCTGATAACTACAAAATTATCAAGTTACAAAAAGATGCAACCATCATCAAGATACAACAAGATGCAGCATTGAAGTTTATTGGACAGATGGTTGCTAATATGACTGTACTTTTCTTTTTCCCTTCTTTCCTTAATTTTCTTTCTTTACTTCTTGCATTCTTTTTTTTTCTTTTGTTTTTTCGGGCTTATTCAAAGTACTATTAATTCTTTTTAAAGATTTAGAATTTTTCTGAAGCTAATAATTTAATATATAGTAATATTATGTTACTAATATAGTGGTTGAATTTATGATGAAGTTTAAGGTTTTTGTATTATTATTTAGTTATTTTCTGTGTAATATCAATTTAAGTTTTATTTAATTGTGAGAAAGATTTGGAATTGTTATCTATCCAGTTATAAAATATTACAATTAGATTTAACATTATTATTTTTTTGGGAGGAAGGTTATTTAAAGTTTGGAATTAGTGCTTATAATCTGATATATAGTAATAGTATGTTATTTATATACTGATTGATTTTATGATGAAGTTTAAGGTTTTTGCATCTAATACTTAGTCATCATTTATGTAATAACCATTTAATTTTTAGTTAACAGTGAAGAAATGTTGTGAAGGGTAGATGATTGAAAGGAGGAGGAAGGAATTTTTATGAGTGTACAATTTGGAGTTGAAGTTTAAAAAAAATAAGTTGGAAGTCAAAATTTTTTAATTTAATTTAAATTTATTTTATTGATATTATGCCCTGTACTCTCTCTGGGAAGTCCGGGGGGGAGGGGGGGAGGGAAGGGGGTGGGTTAGGGGGGAGAAAAATTAAAAAAATGTTTGTACTTTCTATTTAATGTTTAGCTATTATCTATGTAATTTTGTACTAATAAAACTTTTTTGAAAAAAAAAACAAAAAAACAAAAACAAAAGTGGAAGCCAAAGTGTTTTACTTGTATGCTTAAACTTTTCTCTATTGATTTCTGTATAGTCCATATATACTGTTTTTGCACAGTTTAAGTGAGTCATTCCAGGATTCATCTCAAACTGTTCTAAAATATTGTTTCATACTTTAAGTCCTTTTTCTCTCTCTTCCTCCCCTCTGCCCTATACTTTGAAATGTCTTACAAGCCCAATAGCAAGACCAGAATAGGCTGTAATGTGGTAGATCAGAAGGTAGCTGGGAAGATAAGGACAATTTTTCTTGGAAATCTAAGTGTAATACATAAAAATTTAAGAAAAGGATTGTGAGAAAAATATTTTCCAGCAAAAAAAGAGGAACACAGACAAACCACAAACAATAAATCTTACTTTGAGATTCAGAGGTTTATTTCATGAGCAATTGAGAACATGAGAAAAAGCCATCATTAAAAATACAACTTACATCAACAACTCATTGCAATGGGGTCCACTGTCATAGCTAAATCCAGCAAGGATTAGCTACTGCCAGAGGCCCTGATTTGGGATCCGTCCTCATCTTTTGTACTCTTTTTCCTACGGTCTTCAGCAATACATATTTTTATTTTTCAATTACTTCATTTCCTTGTTCTTTTCATTCAGACAGTAAACTCAGCACCCAGACTGTCAATTCACCATATACTTGCGTGTACATGTGAAAACCTCCTATTCTCTGTCACTTTCAGTTCCCTATTTCTCACAGTTTCAACATTCTAATTCCAAATATATCTCAAAACTACATACTTTGCAAAATCACATTTCACAGCAACAGCAAAATTACAAATAGTTCTGATACACTTTGCAATCTTTCTGTCTAAAACTTTGGTTCATGTAACTTTTTAGGGCCTAATATCCTTCTGAGACCTATGGACTCTGGTAGTCCAATAGGCTATTTGTCCGTTTCTCACAGGATCCCAAGCACTGGAGGTGGGAAAGGCCATCAGTAGGAAAATTAGGATTCTGCACATTAGTTGACTGCCATGTTGTCAATAAAACTGATAATGTCTTGTACCTTAAAGTCTAGTTCACATTAAGTAAGGCCTACTGTATACTCTGTTTTGAATTTTATCAAATGTATTGTAGCTGTGCTTGAGAAGAGCAGTGTCATACTGTAATTGTAAATACCTTTGGAGAGACCGGTAAGTCCCCATGAAAGTTGGATGAGGTTAGAAATCCAAAAATTCACAGAATTTTTAAATTCACAGTTTAAATTCACAGAAGCTTGGGGTGGGGCTCCTGGCTGAAACTTGTGAATCTGACTGAGAGAAAGAGGAGAAAGAAAGGCAGGAAAACAACTTCTTCCATTACAGTTTAAATCCACAGAAGCTGGGGGTGGGGCTCCTGGCTGAAACTTGTGAATCTGACTGAGAGAAAGAGGAGAAAGTAAGGCAGGAAAACAACTTCTTCCATTACAGTTTAAATTCACAGAAGCTGGGGGTGGGGCTCCTGGCTGAAACTTGTGAATCTGACTGAGAGAAAGAGGAGAAAGTAAGGCAGGAAAACAACTTCTTCCATTACAGTTTAAATTCACAGAAGCTGGGGGTGGGGCTCCTGGCTGAAACTTGTGAATCTGACTGAGAGAAAGAGGAGAAAGAAAGGCAGGAAAACAACTTCTTCCATTACAGTTTAAATTCACAGAAGCTGGGGGTGGAGCTGCTGGCTGAGAGTTGGGAGTCTGAGTGAGAGAACAAAGAAGAAAGGTAGTGGCCCACGCGCCTAACGGCGCGCGAATCATATAACTGTAAACCAAAAATAGTAATAATACATTCAGGGTTAGTGTGCTTGAGATTGTGATTTTATTTTATTTCAAAATGACTGGCTTAGTTCAGTGTAATAATTGTTTTACAGCTGTGTTTCGAAGTACTCTTTTCAAATTTGGATACTGTCCTCTTTGTAAACAAATTACTAGTCTACGTGGACATATTACCTATCTAGAATCTTTAATCTGTGCTCTGCAAGCAGAAATTAGGTGCCAAATTCAGCCATTCCTCTCTAACGAGCTGCCACACTATCAGCCCCCTCTACCACAAAGATCCTGCAGGAGAAGGGCAGTATGGACAACTGTGGGATCTGGCAGGGTGAGAGCTGTGAACCATAAACATAAAGCTTTTGCTGTATCCCAGCATAACAGATATATTGCCCTTGCTGACCTTAATAGGGACACTAAAGCAACAGGTCAAGGTAGTTGTGATAACAATAACTCAAATAAGCAGGGGATTGTGGTCCGAGATGAAGAACTTACTTTGGAAAGGGGAAAGTGTGAATCAGGTATTACACATCAGTCACACAAGAGCAGCAAGGTATCCAAAAAGAGAAGCCACCTTCTGGTTGGTGATTCAATTGTAAGGGACGTAAATTTAGGAAAGGATATGGAGGTTTTGAAAGAGGTCATGTGTCTGCCAGGTGCTACTGCCAGCAGAGACAAGAGGTGTATTCTTAAGATTGTCAAGAATGCCAGTAAGGACTGTGATGTTGAAGCTATTATACATCTTGGCACAAATGATCTGTCCCAAAAAGATGTACTTTCTGTACAGAATGACTTCCAGAGCTTGGGGTATGAACTTAGTAGTATAGGTTGTAGGCTTAACTTTTCAGAGGTTTTACCAGTATATAAGGAACAAAAAGGGAAAGGCCAACGTGTAGCAGAGTTTAATGTGTGGCTAAAGGAGTGGTGTAAAAGGGAAGGCGCTGGTTTTATTAGTCATGATGTCTGCAGCTGGTCCAATGAAAAACTGTACAAAAGAGATGGTTTGCATCCATCAAAGAAAGAGACTGAGCTACTTGGTATTAAATTCACAGATTTCCTGGATAAACATTTAAACTGAACAGCTGGGACAGAGAATTAATTGATACAGTTCATTTCTGTCCCCAGCAATCTAAAATTAATAGGGTTAACAGTGCACACAACATAGATGTGTGTGCGGGTAAGTTTATCAGCTCTGCTGTCAAGCAAAGCCAAGCATTTAATAGGGAGTGCCATACCATGTGCACTAATCAAACAGGTGGCAAGAAAGTAGGGGCAGTCAGGCACAACACAGGTTATGTAGACCAGTGCTCCCCAACCTTTTGTCACCCTCGGCACACCATAGCCTCTCCCAAAATTCCACGGCACACCACATACAAAAATTGGATAAAAAACAAATATAATCTTCAAAATATCGTTTTGAAGAGTATAATAGTATAGGAATGTCAAACTGGGCATAACAGAATTACTTGATTTATTATTTTATTTGATAATTAGGTAGGTCCTTGTAACACATCCATCAATTCATAACTCTATATTCTAACTGTTCTCTAACAACTTATAACTAATGCGACACCTGCGCTTGTTTTAATGAACACAGAGATTTGATGTTCGGTTTAATACTGGACAGAGCAACCCGAAGTTCTTGATCAATGCCCTTCAAGCATGACCGCTTGTCATTTTTTATTTGGACTAACGCTGAAAAACTTTGTTCACATATATATGTGGTTGCAAATGGTAACAGAATTTCGACAGCCTTCTTGGAGATATGGGGATATTCTTCCTCAGTCCCAATCCAGAACACATCCAACGGAACTTGAGCGAATTTTATTTTTAATGACCCGTCATTCCTCAATTCAAGAAATTCCTCTCGAATCTGAAGGGAAAGTACTTCGGTAGAATTTTTGGCAATCATTGCAAAAGGATTTCGAACCCAATCGTATTGCTCCGTATTGATTGTATGAAAGTAATGATCAAACTTCTCTAAGAACAATGTTAAATGTTGTTGAGCTAAATTTATTATGAACTGCTTATTATTTTCAATTTTAATCTGGTTTGTTCTTTTGTACATTTCTAGTGATCCACGTCCTAACTCCGTTTGCCAAAGTTCCAGTTTCTCTTTGAATCCATTTAATTTGTCAAAGCACGTTAATACATTTTCATTCCGACCTTGCATCCTTTTATTGAGTTCATTCAGGTGCTCGAATATGTCAGCCATGCATGCTAGTTTTGTAATCCAGTGATCATCCTCGAGGAGCTGGTGTAGTTCGAACATATTTTGCTTCAATAAAAAATGGCTCACCTCGTTGCGAAGCTCAAATAATCTTGCCAGAACTTTTCCTCGGGATAGCCAACGTATTTCAGTGTAAAACAATAATGACTGATATTCTGATCCCATTTCTTCGCAGAGTATTTCAAAAATTCGCCTATTCAGGGCCCTTGTTTTAATGATGTTTATGATTTTCACACATTCGTTCATCATTTGCAATAGTTCATCTGGCAAGTTTTTCGCCATCAACGCTTCTCGATGTATGCAGCAATGGGTAATTTGTATTTCCGCATTTTGTTGTTTTACACATGAGACAAAACCTTTTTTTATTGCCCATCATTGCGGCGGCGCCATCCGTAAAAACACTTATGCAATTACTCCATTTAATGTCATAAGTATTGAAGAAATCATTTGTAGCACGAAAAATTGCCTCACCGGTAGTCCGCTCTGGAAGCACTTTGCAAAATAAATAATGCTCTTTTATAGCGCCCTCATCAACGAAACAGACAATACAAATTACTTGTGCTTGGTTCTTAATATCAGTTGTTTCATCAATTTGGAGTGAAAAATTTCCAGCTGTTTTTAATTTGGTAATTACTGTTTTCAGAATATCGCTAGACATATTGTCAATACGTCTTTTTACAGTATTACCTGACAATGGAACATTTTCTACTTCCTTAACTGCACCAGGTCCAAACATTATTCAAATTATTTCCATGCATGCTGGTTTAATGAGGGTTTCGCCAATTGTATGTGCTTTTTTCTGACGTGCAATTAAATTTGCAATAGAAAAACTAGCTTCTAACGCTTTGTCAGAAACTGTGACTGATGACTTCATAAATTGTATCTGTTTAGCATTTTGACTCAAAAGCCGTTGAAAATATTGTATGTTCTTGTTGGCGCAACTAGGATGTTTCGATTTTAGATGGCGAATCAGTTTACTTGGAACCATTGCCTCGTTAGACAGCTTTTCCCTGCAAATTATGCATTCTGGTTTTGGAGCCGTTTCTTCACCACACCACGAAAATCCATATCGAATATATTCTTCGTTGTACTGCCTTTTCGTAATCTTCTGTTTTTTTGCAATATTGCTCGTGCTGGTTTCATCATCAATTGTCAGTGAAGTTGGACGTTCTTTTCGCAAAAACTTGTCCATATTTGAAGCCGTACAAAATAAATATAATTCATATACCGATTTTCTAAGTTTAACTACGCGAACTTAAAAATTAGAACACAGTGCAGAAAACGACAGATAGGTAATACCTAATAATGAACACTGCTCTGTCCAGGCCCTGTAGACTTGTGATCAGGACAATCGTGAGCGGGGGAAGGGGGGGATAGAACTTCTCGGACTCAGAGCTGTAGGGCCGCGGCCGCACATCAAATGCAACAAAACGTTGCTGGGCAAAATCTAGCATTCGGTGGGCGACAGGCCGTTCTGGATATGACATGAGCTTTTGCTGCGGCACACTTGGCATGGCCTCACGGCACACCAGTGTGCCACGGCACACTGGTTGGGGAGCACTGATGTAGACAATAAACACAGGGTCAATCAAAAGGGACTTAAATGTCTATACACCAATGCACAGAGTATGAGGAATAAACAGGGAGAATTAGAAATTCAAGTAAATGAGGGAAGATATGATATACAGTAGTTACCATTACGGAAACTTGGTGGGATGAAACTGACAAATGGAATATACAGCTAGAGGGATTTAAATTATTTAAAAGAAACAGACCAAATAAAAGAGGAGGTGGAGATGCACTATATATAAGAAATAACTACATCTCTACAGAAATAGAGCACAACAATAATGAAAATCATCTTGAATGCATTTGGGTCATGATTAAAGGGGGGCGAAATGACATTGCCATAGGTCTATACTATAAGCCACCCAACCAAACAGAGGAAGTAGATGAACTTTTTGCTAGTCAGCTAACTAAGGTATGTAGGAAGCACATCACAATAGTAATGGGGGATTTTAACTACCCTGACATCAACTGGGAGACAAACTCTGCACCAAGTGGAAGAGCCAACAGGTTCCTAACAAACCTAGCAGACAACTTTGTTACCCAAAAAGTAGAGAAGGGAACAAGGGGATCAGCCATATTGGACTTAATTCTCACTAACAGAGATGAAATGATAGAAGGTGTTGAAGCTACAGGAATATTGGGGGCAAGTGATCATGCAATATTGGAATTCAACATTATGCAAACACAAGCAGTAGAACAAAATCAAACTAGAGTCTTGGACTTTAAGAGAGCTAATTTCAATAAACTTAGAGAGAACTTGGGAAAGATTCCATGGATGAGAATCCTCAAGGGGAAAACAACTCAAGAAGCTTGGGAAATTCTGAAAAGTGAGATTATAAAAGCCCAGACTAGCACAATACCAATGAAGAAGAAAAATAATAGGTCTCAAAAGAAACCAGCATGGCTGCATAAAGAACTCTCTGACAAATTGAAAGACAAAAAGGACAAGTATAAAAAGTGGAAAGAAGGGGAAATAACTAAGGCAGAATACCAGCAAATAGCCTGAGCCTGTAAAGATGAAGTGAGGAAAGCTAAGGCTCACAATGAACAAAGGCTTGCGACAAAAGTAAAAAGTAACAAAAAAAGCTTCTTCCAACATATTAAAAACAAGAAAAAAGTCAAGGAAACAATTGGTCCATTGCAGGGAGAAAGTGGCAAGAAGGTGACAAGCAACAGGGAGAAAGCAGAGCTGCTTAACACGTTTTTTGCATCTGTCTTTACACAAAGGGAAAAAACAGTCCAACCTATCAAAAACAGCATCACAAAAAACATATTAGGAACACAAGTTAAAATAGGGAAGAAAATGGTAAGGGAACACCTGTCTACCCTAGACGAATTCAAATCACCAGGATCAGATGGATTACACTCCAAGGTTCTGAAGGAACTGGCAGACGAGATCTCAGAACCACTGAACTATATCTTTCAAAGATCCTGGAGCACCAGGGAACTGCCAGAGGAATGGAAAAGAGCTGATGTAGTTCCCATCTTCAAAAAAGGGAAAAAAACAGATCCAGGAAACTACAGACCTATCAGCCTGACCTCAATACCAGGGAAGATTTTGGAAAAGATAATCAAGCAACGAATCAATGAACACCTAGAAGCAAACACAGTAATAACCAAAAGCCAACATGGGTTTGTCAAAAACAGATCATGCCAGACTAATCTTATTGCATTCTTTGACAAAGTGACAAAATTAGTGGACCAGAGGAATGCTGTCGATGTGGTTTACTTGGACTTCAGTAAGGCATTTGATAAAGTAGACCATAACCTACTACTAGATAAAGTAGAAAAATGTGGGATGGACAGCAACACCACCAGATGGATTCAAAACTGGCTAACCAACCGCAATCAACATGTAGTGCTCAATGGAACTGCATCTACATGGAGGGAAGTATGCAGTGGAGTACCCCAAGGCTCTGTTTTAGGCCCAGTACTCTTCAACATCTTCATCAATGACTTGGACGAGGGGATAGATGGGGAACTCATCAAATTTGCAGATGACACCAAACTGGCAGGAATAGCCAATACTCCAGAAGACAGGCTCAATATACAGAAGGATCTTGACAGACTTGAACATTGGGCTCTATCTAACAAAATGAAATTTAATAGTGAAAAAAGTAAGGTTCTACATTTAGGCAAGAAAAACAAAATGCACAGGTACAGTATATGTGGTATCTTGCTCAACAGTAGTAACTGTGAGAGGGATCTTGGAGTCCTAGTGGACAACCATTTAAATATGAGCCAGCAGTGTGCAGCAGCTGCCAAAAAAGCCAACACAGTTCTAGGCTGCATTAACAGAGGGATAGAATCAAGATCACGCGAAGTGTTAATACCACTTTATAATGCCTTGGTAAGGCCACACTTGGAATACTGCATTCAGTTTTGGTCGCCACGATGTAAAAAGGATGTTAAGACTCTAGAAAGAGTGCAGAGAAGAGCAACAAAGATGATTAGGGGACTGGAGGCTAAAACATATGAAGAACGATTGCAGGAACTGGGTATGTCTAGTTTAATGAAAAGAAGGATCAGGGGAGACATGATAGCAGTGTTCCAAGATCTCAGGGGTTGCCACAAAGAAGAGGGAGTCAAACTATTCTCCAAAGCACCTGAGGGTAGAACAAGAAGCAATGGGTGGAAACTAAACAAGGAGAGAAGTAACTTAGAACTAAGGAGAAATTTCCTGACAGTTAGAACAATTAATCAGTGGAACAGCTTGCCTCCAGAAGTTGTGAATGCTCCAACACTGGAAGTTTTTAAGAAGATGTTGGATAACTATTTGTCTGAAGTAGTGTAGGGTTTCCTGCCTAGGCAGGGGGTTGGACTAGAAGACCTCCAAGGTCCCTTCCAACTCTGTTGTTGTTGTTGTTGTTGTTATTGTTGTTGTTGTTATTATTGTTATTATTATTATTATTATTATTATTATTATTATTATTATTATTATTATTATTATTATTATTATTATTATTATTATTATTATTATTAATGTATACTTTGGCAATGAGATTTTTCTTTTTCTGCTCCCTGTTTTTAAAATGTGGCAAGGTTGCTAGCTGGTTCTCAATCACATCTTTCCAGAGGATGGGGCTGAGATGTGAAGTAGACTGGAATTCTGGGAATTTGATTTCTGAGAAATTCTCCCTCCTCTCTCCCTTTTAGCTGCTGTTTTGTTTATATGTAATATTTTGGAAGTAATTCAAAACTATTTCAGTTCATTTGACCATTAATCTGGTGAATTATTAGTCGTCTAAAACCAAAGTGTCAATTCGCAAAGCATCCCTGGATTTCTTTTGAAGCTTGGCTGAGACTCATGATTTAGGGCATCGGTCGGAACCTTGACACAAAGTTCATGGGGAAGGAGTTACAATTCACAAAGAAAAACAAGGTAAACTATCAGTCAGAGATGCTGCTTCATCCCAGTTTGGCTTCTGAATAGAATTTGTGTCTATGTGTAGCTCAAAGAAGTTAAAAACTGTCAGGTTTCATGGATAACACACGTACCTGATATAAATACCTTTTAATCACAGACATCTGTTCCTAAATCCCTTTTATTTTTTAAGTTTGAAGTCAGTTCGGACATTATCATTAGATACTGGAGATATTATTCAAGTAAGACCCCAACTATTTTTGTTTATGGATAATATGATTCAGCATAATGTGCTTCCTTGATAATCACCCTTCAGAGTCTGGCACTCTGCAAAGAGAGTCCAACATGGAAGATACCATGGTGAGGAATGTCCCTCATTCCTAAAAGTTAAATGTGAAGCACTATTTCAGTAATGAAACATTTAAAAATTAGAAATGTAGACACATGTAATCTTTCCATACAGGGCTGATGGATAGATGGGATTGAGATTTTAGTAAGATCCACAATAGGTTCACTGAATTTCCTGTCAGAACAATTAATAAGTGGAACTGCTTGCTTCCAGAAGTTGTGGGTGCTCCATCACTTGAGAGTGGACAGCCGTTTGTCCAAAATGGTTTAGGGTCTCCTGCTTGGGCGGGGGTGGGTGGGTGGGTGTTGGACTAGAAGACCTCCAAGGTCCCTTCCAACTCTGATATCCTGTTAGTTCTGAATTTAAATCAGTAATTGTTTAAGTATGATGGATTTTCATAGGTTGTCTCCAACTAAGATTATTGCTAAAGTTAATTATAAATATAAGCCCTATATTTATAATTAACTGAGACACAATCTACTTCCAGCAAATGAAACGAAGTATGTAACTTCCATAGAATGTTGTTCGTATCCATAGAAGAAAGCTGGGATATGATGCAACAAATAGATAACATTACAGCAATTGCCACACTAATTGCACTAATAAATAAAACAATAAACTTCCCCACTTACATCCCACTGGGAATAAATTATGTTGAGGAAAAGAAGACAAGGGCCACTCCTAAACCAGATAAGGAATTTGTAGCATTCTAGACATTGGAGAACTACAACTCCCAGCATGCCTTATCACTAGCTGGCTGGAGCTGGTGAGAACTAGGATCAAAGTTCTGAAGGAAAATATTCCTCGTCCCTGCACAGCTATGAAGAACCACTGCAATACTGAATGAGGAAACACCAGTTATTTTTTTTACTGCATTTCCTCATCAGTAACTTATATGGCATTTAATGGGTGGATTCTGAATAGCAACTCTTTTGCAATGAATAAGCAACACAAGAGTTCCAAAACGTTGGTGTATCAGGCATAGGGTTTCTTTTCCCCACCATCCAGAGGCTAATGCTGTAGATTTACTCTCTTAAGACAGTTCCATCTGAAATGTATTCTACTGCTACTCCAAAAAGCTCCAGGCAGCATGCCTGTCCAACTTTCCCAGACCTGGTGAGTGGTGACTCTCCTGGCCCCTCCCCAGATGCTTGGTTTACACAGCATTCCTGACTTCCAACAAATACTGATCACAGACGCTGGGACAATGGGTGTTGTGTATATTAAGAGGGCATAGGTAGGAGATCAATATAGCTCCTCTTTGCTTCCTTATCCAGCAGCTGTGATTTAAAGATTAAAAGAAAAGAATTTCCCAATTTACTTTGAAAAGGGTCCGTCCATTTATTTATTTATTTATTTAGGTTTTCTTATATGCCGCCCTACTCCCGAGGGACTCAGGGTGGCGTACAGCAGAAAAGATACAAGAAACCAACAATGAACATAATTAAAATCAATACAAAAATTAAAAATTCAATATTACAAAAAAACATCCATCCACCAAACATACCCGGGGGAGAGCTCAGATGGATTAGTCTCTAACCCCCTGCCTGCAGGAAAAGCCATGTCTTGACGGCTTTTCGGAAGGCCAGCAGGGTGGGGATGGTTTGGGTCTCTGGGGGAAGTTGGTTCCAGAGTGCAGGGCCCCCCACAGAGAAGGCTCTCCCCCTAGGGCCTGCCAGCCGGCATTGTTTGGCTGACGGGACCTGGAGGAGGCCAACTCTGTGGGCCCTAACCGGTCGAAGGGAAGTATGAGGCAGAATGCGGTCCCAGAGATAGCCTGGTCCTAAGCCATGAAGGGCTTTAAAGATGATGATCAACACCTTGAATTGTACCCGGAGACCGATGGGCAACCAGTGCAGCTGGCGGAGTATAGGTGTCACGTGGGTGTACCTTGGCACACCCACCACAGCACGCGCAGCCGCATTTTGTACCAGTTGGAGTCTCCGGATACTCTTCAAGGGTAGCCCCATGTAGAGCGCGTTGCAGTAGTCCAGACGGGAGGTGAGAAGGGCATGAGTGACCGTGAGTAGAGCCTCCTTCTCCAAGTATGGCCGCAACTGGTGCACCAGGCGAACCTGTGCAAAGGCCCCCCTAGCCACAGCAGTAAGATGATGATCCAATTTTAGCTGTGGGTCTAGGAGGACCCCCAAGTTGCGGACCTGATCCGAGGGAGTTAATTTCGCTCCCTCAAGAACCAAGGAGGGACAGTTGTCATAGTCCTTAGGAGGCAATATCCAAAGCCACTCAGTCTTGTTGGGGTTGAGTCTGAGTCTGTTCCTCCCCATCCAGATCCTAACGTCGTCCAGGCATCGGCACATTACATCAACTGCCACACTGAATTGAGACGGGGTGGTGATGTACAGCTGGGTGTCATCAGCGTACTGATGGAAACACACCCCGTGTCTACGGATGATCTCCCCCAGCGGTCTCATGTAAATGTTAAACAGGATGGGCGAGAGGACCGAACCCTGAGGCACCCCACATGAAAGGGGCCTGGGGGACGATCTTTGCCCTCCTGTTAACACCGACTGCATCCTATCGGCGAGATAAGAGGAGAACCACCGCAAGACGGTGCCTCCCACTCCCAACTCGCCGAGACGATGCAGAAGGATACCATGGTCGATGGTATCGAAAGCCGCTGAGAGGTCAAGTAGCACCAGGATGGAGGAGTTCCCCCCGTCCCGGGCTCACCAGAGATCATCCATCAGAGCGACCAAGGCAGTTTCTGTACTGTAGCCGCGCCTGAAACCCGACTGATAGGCATCTAGATGATCTGTTTCCTCCAATAGCCGCAGAAGCTGAGTAGCCACCACCTTCTCCACAACTTTCCCTAAGAAAGGTAAGTTGGAGACCGGACGATAGTTCTTCATGTCAGCTGGGTCCAGGGAAGGCTTCTTCAGGAGGGGTCTCACCACCGCAGTTTTTAACGACTGCGGTACGGATCCCTCTCTCAAAGAAGCGATGACCACCGCCTGGATCCAGCTGCGTGCCACCTCCCTGCTGGCCGAAACCAACCAGGAGGGGCACAGGTCCAATAAGCAGGTAGAGGCACCCATCGCCCCCACGGCTATGTCCACATCTTCGGGAGAAACAGGCGCAAACTCCTCCCACAACGGTGGACTAAGACTTGCCCCTGTCAACTCCATGGACTCTGCCCAGCCGGAGTCCAGGTTCGACCGGATCTGAGCGACTTTATCCGACAGAAACTCTGCAAATTCCTCAGCTCTACCTTGCAAGTGTTCCTCGCTCCCCCCTTTGGCAAGGAGGGCGCGAGTCACCCTAAACAAGGCGGCTGGGCGAGAATCTGCGGACGCAATAAGAGCGGAAAAATGAGATCGTTTTGCCGCCCCTATCGCCACTAAATAAGACTTGATGTAAATTCTTAATAGTGTTCGATCAGATTCGGTTTTGCTGGCCCTCCAGCGGCGCTCCAGACGTCTCTTCTGGCGTTTCATCTCCTGAAGCTCCTCGGTGAACCAGGGAGCTTTTCGGGATCCATGGCCACTGAACCACTCCTGAAGCCATCTGGCTGAGGTGAACATCTATATTTTAGGGTTTAGTTACAAGATAGGGGCAATAATTGGCTGGGTGATTCTGCAGCTGAATATGTGGATCAACTTTCCCCAAACCGGTGTCTTACAAATATGTGGGACTACACATCCAATCAGCCACATTCAAGATGTCCAGGAGTGGGAGGTGTATTCAACATTTCTAGCAGACACCAAATTGCCAAAGGCTGAAGAAATGAGCTGGAGTAACAGAATAGTTTTTAAATCTTCAGTTTTCTTGAGTTGCTTTAGCAAATGATGAATTCTAGTAGCACAGAATCAGTATTAGCATTGCAATAATTCAGATGTAACCTGTTGGATTTTAAAGAGTTTAGAAGCATTTAAAAAAAACCAAATAGCCAATAGTCTTATTTATAGAACGAATATTATATTATAGAACGAATTATTTCAACTAGAAGCTAGTAACGGAGAACCCACAAGGATCCGGTATCCGTGGACTGATGCCAACTCGGTTGCAGTTCAAACGGGCCGGAGTAACAAGGAGCGCCCAGAATGACGCTCAGATTGTTGCCAGACTCCGCAGAACCGAGGAGGAGGTGTCCTACGCCTCCCGACCGTGATTTACATTCTTGAGGTTGTGCGACATACATGGATGCCGAGCCGGGGACTGTGGGTGGGTGGTTAGCGGACGTTTTTATTACAGATTAATAGCATTCAGAACGGGAAACGAGGTATTGGAGCCAAGGAATGTTTCCCCTAACGAAAATATTTTAAAGCGTGCTCTCCTTTCCCAAACGAAACCTCCGCGTTTCAGAGATAGGTCTCTCGTTGTTCACCTCCCACTAATTCTGGGTTCATTATTTGGCGACGTCCTTTTCTTTTACATACCAAATAAATGACCTTTTAGATCTGGACGTACTGCGGTGAAATTATAGGTCTGTTCTCAGGCAGACTTTAAATAGAGAACGAGCACCCCAGCTAATATTTTATCTGAAGGGTTCCGTCCCTGTAGCGAAGGATCAAGATGCGCAGTCCACTTTACCCTTAGAAAATCTATCAGGCTTCCTGTAGGGACTTTAATTCGCGGGTGTGGGTTTACCTTATTCCTCTTTCTTCTGCTCGAAGGTGTTCTCTCAGCTTCGATGCCGAAAAGCAACAACAAACGCGCACTGTTAAGAACATAACACAGCCTGCCTTGTGTCTTCTTGTACTTAATGTAAATGGAACGAAGCCGCGCTTTGGTGCCCGGGAAAGCATATGTTAAGGGGTGTTTTTTTCCTCAACGAAAATAAGTTATCTGGGTAACTGCTGTACCATTAAAATTGAGAAATGGGCAGTTCAGTGCACATAAGTGTTTGGACAAAAAGTCTCAAAATTCGGTATTTCGGGTTCCAGGACTAAATCTCGCGAAGTGAACTGGCGGCTTCAAGTACTGTACAGTATTGCTTTAATGGTGGCTACAACAACAACGAATCACAAGTAATGGGGCTGAGAAGAGAGAGGACTGTTTCTATTTGGAGTGTATTTTCACTCCCACCACAAACACATCTATTTGAAAGTAAAGGTTCCTCCCTACCCACATTTGCCCCTTTCCTTTTTCCTTTTCCTTCTCTTTAAACAGGCCCCTCCTTTTTCAATTTGTTCTTTTCCTCTACATCTTTATCTTCTGGATCACTCACCTGAGTTTTTAATAGTACATTTGTGACCTACTTGACACACCCCAAGCTACATTACCAGCACCACAAGTGTGTAACCTTTCGTTTTGCAGAGGCGGGTTCATTGTCCTTAGTTTACTTTTAGTCTATTCCTTCCAAAGCAATCCTATATATGCTACTCAGAAGAAAATGCCAAGCAGCTTTTTTAGGATTTATACGCAGGTAGGTTTTTGCAGGATTGCTAAGTAATTTACACAGCTATTCCTATGCATATTTATTCAGAACCATGACCTAGTGCATTCAGTATGGTTTAGTCCAAGAAAAGTGTACTTAAATCTTTTAAAAAATCCTGAAATAACAATTGACCAACCAAACTACAGATAAATAGAGGAAGAAATACAAATCCCAAATGTTAAATATTGTGGGGTGGTGGTGGTTTGCAACTGTCCCCTGTGGGATTAATTTGGGAACAAAGTACTTTACTTCAGCCTGTAATGGTTAACTATTAGGACAATGGCACTAAGCAGGACAGGAAAAGCATGATGAGACTCATCTCATCTGAAATCTGCTGACCCCAGTGCCTACGTGACCTGAGTGCCTACGTGACCCGAATGCATAAGTTACCTGAAAGATGTGTACTCAGGAGTAGACTAACAATATGACCATATATGGTATATACCCACCCCTTACTAACATTGTCATGAGAATGTAACTGGATATGAAATGAATTGTAATAAAAGGGGGTTAGAGAAGAGATTCTGGGCTCCCATCCCAAGACACCTGCCTGCGTGTCTCATTTCTCATGGGAGACCACCACAGTCCCCCAATCTTGTTACTTAAACAAAGAAACCAAACTAAACTAAAGTGCAGATTTTATCCTGTAAAAGTTAGTTTACCATCCATGGTAGTTTAAAAATAGTCCTGTAGATGAAAAAATATGTTTGGTATCCAGTCTCTCGATGGTAGTCCAAATAAAAAAAGCCTAATATTACAAGAAACACCCATGTTTTCTCTTCTTAGCTAAAGCCTGGCCACCAAAAGCTAATATTATCCAAGCAGAAGACCATGAAGTTCATCTATAATTTCTGGAACCATTTGGTGCAGGTCAAAGGTAAAGTTGGATTTGGCAAAGTGCTCAGATGAAAAAGTTTCTCCCTGCAAAAGAATAATAAAAATGCACTGAGTGAGATATGATGTTTTTGGATAGCAAGAGCATCTGAAGAAAGAAACCAGCCAACTCCAGCACTTCTTCCTTTTCTCAATGCCAGTTATTGTCAATTCAGCAACTAAGCATCCCAAAAGGTAGGATTGGGAAAAAGATTCGGGAAGAGGTAACAATAGATCTCCCATTTTGACTTACTTACAGGCCCCAAAATGTGCAGAGACCTCAATTTCTTCCTCCCACTCTCAGTTTGTAATGGCAACTCCCTTTCCTGACAGCAGCAGAAACTGGTGCAAGCCTTTTTTCTTTGTAAGCAAAGCTCCTTTTGGACAGGAACTGGGTAATAGATATTGAGTTACTTTGACTCTATCATCTATCTATCTATAGATAGATAGAATAGATAGAATTCTTTATTGGCCAAGTGTGATTGGACACACAAGGAATTTGTCTTTGGTCCATAAGCTCTCAGTGTACATAAAAGAAAAGATACATTTGTCAAGAATCATGAGGTACAACACTTAATGATTGTCATAGGGTACAAATAAGCAATCAGGAAACAATCAATATTAATATAAATTGTAAGGATACAAGCAACAAGTTACAGTCATACAGTCATAAGTGGGAGGAGATGGGTGATAGGAACGATGAGAAAAACTAATAGTAATAGTAATGCAGCCTTAGTGAATAGTTTGACAGTGGTGAGGGAATTATTTGTTTAGCAGAGTGATGGCGTTGGGGGAAAAACTGTTCTTGTGTCTAGTTGTCTTGGTGTGCAGTGCTCTATAGCATCGTTTTGAGGGTAGGAGTTGAAACAATTTGTGTCCAGGATGCAAGGGGTCAGTAAATATTTTGACTTGTGCAGTGTACAGGTCCTCAATGGAAGGCAGGTTGGCAGTAATCTTTTTTTCTGCAGTTCTGATTATCCTCTGAAGTCTGTGTCTGTCTTGTTGGGTTGCAGAACCAAACCAAACAGTTATAGAGGTGCAGATGACAGACTCAATAATTCCTCTGTAGAACTGTATCAGCAGCTCCTTGGGTAGTTTGAGCTTCCTGAGTTGGCGCAGAAAGAACATTCTTCGTTGTGCTTTTTTGATGACGTTTTTTAATGTTAGGTGACCATTTTAGGTCTTGAGATATGATAGAACCTAGAAATTTGAAGGTCTCTACTGTTGATACTGTGTTGTCTAGTATTGTAAGAGGTGGTAGAATGGGAGGGTTTCTCCTAAAGTCTACCACCATTTCTACGGTTTTGAGTGTGTTCAGTTCCAGATTGTTCCGGTCGCACCACGAGGCTAGTTGTTCAACCTCCCGTCTGTATGCAGTTTCATCATTGTCTCGAATGAGACCAATCACTGTTGTATCATCTGCAAACTTCAGTAGTTTAACAGATGGATCATTTGAGATGCAGTCATTGGTATATAGAGAGAGGAGAAGTGGAGAGAGCACACAGCCTTGGGGGGGCCCTGTGCTAATTGTACAGGTATCTGATGTGATTTTGCCTAGCTTCACCTGCTGCTTCCTGTCTGTTAGGAAGCTTATGATCCACTTACAAGTGTGTTCAGGTACTGCTAGCTGATTTAGTTTAGTTAGAAGAATGTCCGGTATGATGGTATTGAATGCTGAACTAAAGTCTACAAAGAGGACCCTTGCATAGGTCTTTGGAGATTCAAGATGTTGTAGGATGTAGTGCAGAGCCATATTAACAGCATAATCTGTTGATCTATTTGCTCGGTATGCAAATTGCAGGGGGTCTAACAGTGGATCCGTGATGGTTTTCAAGTAGGACATCACTAGCCTTTCAAAGGTTTTCATAACTACAGATGTTAGAGCAACTGGTCTGTAGTCATTCAGTTCCTTGATGGAGGGCTTCTTTGGCACTGGGATGATAGTGGAGCGTTTGAAGCAAGAAGGAACATGGCATATCTCTAGTGATTTGTTGAAGATATGGGTGAAGATGGGGACCAATTGGTCAGCACAGACTTTTAAGCAAGAAGGAGTTATCTTGTCTGGGCCTGGTGCTTTTCCTGGTGTCTGTCTGTGAAATAGATCTTGCACTTCCTTTTCTGTGATCACTAGGGGTTGTGAACCCAATGGGATGGGGTCAGTTGTAGGAGGTTTGGCTGTTGTTGGTGTGTCTGGGATGGAGGTTGTGGAGATAAGTGGCTGTAGTTTCCTTTCAAACCTGCAGTAGAACACATTCAGGTCATCTGCCAGTTGCTGATTTCCTTCAGCTTGGGAAGGAGGTTTGCTGTAACCGGTGATGTTTTTAAGAGTTTTCCACATGTTTGCTGGTTCATTTGTTGAGAACTGATTCTTTAGCTTTTCAGAGTAGCTTCTTTTTGCTGCTCTGATCTCCCTTGTTAATGCATTTCTGGCCTGATTATACAGTCTATCTACCTATCTATCCCTTTACTTTACTTTTCCCATGTCAAATTGTTTCATGCATCCCCATTCCAATTACACAACTTAGAAGTAACTCCCAACAAACAAATGGTTTTGTTGGCGGGGGGAGATCCCCCGGAGGTCGATGGATCGTTGCTTCCCTTTTGAAGACATTGTTACTTAGAAAATAAAAACCGAGATTCAAATCTAATTAACAAAATATTTATTTCAGTAGAAAAGTAATAAAAAGATCCTTAGTAAAGCTACATTGTATCGGCTAATGAATAAAGCACTTCTACCTTGGTAGAAATGGCGAAGAGAAAGGAAGAGGAAACCTCTGGAATGCAGACATGCGTAATAGAATATATCATACGTCTGCTTGACCATAAATACAAGAAACAGTAAAAAAACATAGAGATGCACAAACTGACAATATTCACATCGTGACACCCCTTCTTTGTCAGTTGGGCTAATATAATGTGTCACTCAACACACAGTAAATATCTGAGGTAATCATGCTGAGCAATAGGTAATTCTGAATGTTGCGTTTACAATATCTTCTTTTTTAATTATATTTTTAAGGTAAACTTATGACTATTGTTTTTAAATGTACACTTCTTATTCATGCTGTACGCCGCCCTGAGTCCCACGGGATTGGGCGGCCTATAAGAGCGTCTAAATAAATAAATAAATAAATAAATAAGTAATGGTTTGTTCAGAATGTCAGCTATCTGATATTTTTTTTTTTTATTTCCAAAAAGTTTTATTAGTACAAAATTACATAGATAATAGCTAAACATTAAATAGAAAGTACAAACATTTTTTTTAATTTTTCTCCCCCCTAACCCACCCCTTTCCCTCCCCCCCTCCCCCCCGGACTTCCCAGAGAGAGTACAGGGCATAATATCAATAAAATAAATTTAAATTAAATTAAAAAATTTTGACTTCCACCTTATTTTTTTAAAACTTCAACTCCAAATTGTACACTAATAAAAATTCCTTCCTCCTCCTTTCAATCATCTACCCTTCACAACATTTCTTCACTGTTAACTAAGAATTAAATGATTATTACATAAATGATGACTAAGTATTAAATACAAAAACCTTAAACTTCATCATAAAATCAATCAGTATATAAATAACATACTATTACTATATATCAGATTATAAGCACTAATTACAAACTTTAAATAACCTTCCTCCCAAAAAAAAAATGTTAAATCTAATTGTAATATTTTATAACTGGATAGATAACAATTCCAAATCTTTCTCACAATTAAATAAAACTTAAATTGATATTACACAAGAAATAACTAAATAATAATACAAAAACCTTAAACTTCATCATAAATTCTACCACTCTATTAGTAACATAATGTTACTATGTATTAAATTATTAGGTTCAAAAAAGTTCTAAATCTTTAAAAAGAATTAATAATACTTTGAATAAGCCCCCCAAAAAAAACAAAAGAAAAAAAAAGAATGCAAGAAGTAAAGAAAAGAAAAAAAAATTAAGGAAAGAAGGGGAAAAAAAAAGTACAGTCATAATGGCAACCATCTGTCCAATAAACTTCAACACTGCATCTTGTTATATCTTGATGATGGTTGCATCTTTTTGTAACTTGATAATTTTGTAGTTGTCAGCTCGCCTCCCATCTGACCCCGATCTTCCATCTCCTTTTCCACACTGTAGACATCTGTCTGGCTCTGCCAATCATTTAAATTTTGTAAATCTGTTTCGATTTGAAGAGGAAGGGATGGCTTTCCCTCCTCCTCCTCTTTTGTTTTCATACATCTTTCCTCTGGAATCTTGGATATATCAGCCTTTAAGACGTTGACATAAAATTCAGTAGCTTTCTTTGTTGTATTAAGCCGATATCTTTTTCCCAGAAATTTCACTGCAACTCCTGTTGGTGCTTCCCATTTGTAATGTAAATTTAACCTTTTAAATTCATCAATCAGAAAGGTATAATCTTTTCTGGCTTTGAGCATTTTAGAGGGAATTTCTTTCCATATCATCAGTTCCTGGCCATTCACCTGCAGGTTATTCTTAAACGTCGCCTGTATAATCCTATTCCGTAAGGCTCTTGTAGTAAAGTATATTACAATATCCCTTGGTAGGTGTTTTTGTTTTGCATACCAGGAGTTGATTCTATATATTTTATCAATTTGCCTGGCTAGTTCTTCTTTAGACAGTCCAGACACCTGCTCCAAAGCTTCCACCATCCTTCCTTTCAAATCTTCATATAATCCTTCTTTCAACCCCCTGACCCTTATGGCAAATTCCATGGATCTGAATTGCGTCATTAACACCTCTGTTTCAAAATTTACAATGTCATTTTGTATTTTATCTATGTATTCTACTGAAGTTGTCAAAACTTGTTTGTTTTCTTCAATGCGGTTTGCCAAAACTTCAATATTTGTTGCTAGACCTTTACATACCTCCAACACATCATTTCTAATTTGTTGGTCAATATTCTTTAAAGCAGCCTGCATTTTATTATCTATTTCACTAATTTTTTGGTTAAATTCAACAATAAGTTCATCTTTCATAATCTTTAAGGTACTTATTAAATTTTCAGGTGTTAAAGACTTTGGGGGTGTTAACTCAGTGGTAAGTTGCATTTTAGAAATATAACCAGATGAATAATCCATTCTTTTATTCAAAACCATCTTTCCAGATTTTGAAGCCATTTTAGTATTTCCAGTGGTGAACAAAGAAAAAGCCAAGCCTCTAGTTAAAGTTCTTTTAAATTTCTTTTAAAATTCTTTCAAATTCCAAAGCCAGATAGAATTTTATTTTTAAAAAATTGTCAGTTATTATTTAATCCAAAATCGGGAGACAGAGAGAGTAAAGCCAACTTTCAAAATCAAAAATTTCCATAAGAAAAAAAGCTGCTAGGGAAACGAAAGTTACTTTCACTTCTCCTCCCACTTTCTCCGATCGCCATGTTGTAGCGTAATAACTGTTACTTAGTTTCTTCCGAAGTGAAAATCAGCAGTGGAGTTGAAAGAAAAAAAAAATCTGTACTTGCCCTTTAAAATCCTGTCTCTCTCTGTCTGCTTGTTTAAACAATTAAGTAGTTGTAATCCCATTCACGAAGCAGCGGGTGGTCACAGCATCTTGCTCCGCAAAAGCGGAGGTTTCCAAGTCCCCGGAGCAAGAGACAGGCTGGCTGGGGAGCCCTCACCTTTCGCGCCCCTGGCTGACACTTGGGGCACTAGGGGGGGCTCTACCCCACCTGTCCGGCTCTCATCTCTCCCCTTTGCCCGGGGCAGAGACTTTCAAGCCGCCAGACAGCTGTTCTGGCGGCTTTAACGGGGAAAAGGAAAGGCGCTCAACGAGGAGCGTCCGCGATGCAGCGATCCGGAACCGGAAGTCCAGCTATCTGATATTTTGTTGGCACATATTCTAACTTTATGAGACCTTGTCTTACTGACTCTCTAACATTCTTGTAACGTATGTCAATGTGTCTGGACCTTGAACCTGTGAAGTGAGTCCTGGAAATGTAAACTACTGATTGATTATCTTCCATCACAGTGATCGGTTTTTCGGGCTTCATCCAGATATCTCTAACTAAGGCATCGAACCAGGTTAAAAAGTTACACGCATCGGACACACATGCATACTCTGCTTCAGTTGATGAGCAGGAAATAAAACTTTGTTTTCTTACATTCCAGTAAACTGGACATCCATTCAGGAACACTATGTAACCTGATGTGCTTTTTCTTGACTCCTTATCACTTGCCCAATCTGCATCTGTATAACAATACATGTCAGCAAAATCTGTATGTTCTGGTTCTAGCTTCAATTTGAAGTGTTTTGTGTGTATCAAGTATCTCAGTAACTTCTTAATACATGACCAGTGAAACTCTGTTGCTTTGCCTACATGTCTTGAAAGTAAATTAACACTAAGTGCTATGTCTGGTCTAGTCCATCCACTAATGTAAAGTAGTGAACCAATTACTGAGCGATAAAGTGTTTGATCCTTGAACTCAGGACTGTGTGCATCTTTCAAATTGTGAAAATCAGTTTGCATAGGTGTTTGTGTAGGCGTTGCATCTGTCATGTTGCAAAGATGCAAAAGTTGATCTATCTTAGCTTCTTGTGAAAGGCTAAACCCCTTCTGTGTCTTTTCAATGTGAACTCCTAAATATTCATTGATGTGTCCTAATGATTTCAATGTGAAGTATTTCTGCAAACCTTTAACAAAATTCTCACTCATGTGTTTGTTTGGACCAATGTAAACAATGTCATCAACATAAACAAGAACAATTTCATTAATATTTCCATACCTTTTTGTGAACACGCATTCATCAGTGTCGGACTTAATAAAGCCCATTAAATTTAGTTTGTCTTTTAGACATGTGTACCACATCAGACCTGATTGTTTCAGACCATAGAGACTTTTGTTTAGGAACCAGGTATCCCCTTCTTGGTCCCGGAAGCCAGGAGCGGACCTGACGTAGATTTCTTCATCTAGATCAGCATGTAGATAAGCTGTTTCAACATCAAATTGGAAAACTTCAAGTCCAAGGATAGAAGCAGTGGTTAGAGCAATTTTCACACTTTCAGTTCGCACTGTAGTTTGTGTAATCTTCAGGATAGCTTTGTGCGAAACCGTGTGCGACAAGTCTTGCTTTGTATAATAATTCACCATCTGGCTTTTGTTTGATTTTGTAGACCCATCTTGTGCCAATGACTTTTTTGTGTGTTGGAGGTGTTGCAGATGTGTATACTTTGAGTTTCTGCAAACTATCCATCTCAACTTGCATGGCTTCATACCATTTTTGTTGTTCATCTTCAGAAAGATATTTAATTTGTGAAAAGTTCTCCGGTGGGAGTGTAACATTACAGATCAATGGCGATGGTGTGTTTGTCAATTGCATTGTGTATCTCTTTGGTGGAATACCTTTTGTAGTTCTCTTGGAACGTCTCGGGACAATTGTCCAGTCGTCTTTCTTGTTGTCCACATCTCCATCAGCGTCGCTAGCTTCAGCATCCACGGCGTGGTAGGATGGGATATCAGGTGATGAACGTTGGTCATCTGGTTGCATTGTATCAATAATTTCAGTTCTAGGGAAATAAACTCCAGGGTCATTAGAATGTATCCTGGACCAATCTGTATCTTCTTCAAAATTAGCTGAATTAGAAATTGTTATCGTATTGTGAGAGTCAATGAATCTTCCTCATTTAGAATTGCTATCAACACCCATATATCTCAGTCTCTTTGCTACTGGGCCACCTTTTCTTCTTTGGGCCAATGGAATGTTGACCATGGCATATGAACCAAAAATGTGTAAGTGTCTAAGATCTGGCTGGCGGCCATATAACATGTAGAAGGGTGTTTGGTCAATGACACTGCTCCATGTGCGATTGATAATGTAATTTGCATACTGAACTGCTTCGCCCCAAAATGAGTGTTTGAGATTGGCATCTTCTAGGAGGCAGCGCATCATGGTTTGGAGGACCCCCTGTCTTCTTTCTGCGACTCCGTTGTGAGCCGGCGTAAATGGGGCAGATGTTTGGTGTAGGATACCGTTTCGTCGCATCCAATCCTGGAAACGCTGGGACATGAACTCGGCACCACGATCAATCTGGATTCTCCGGATTCTCACTCCATGTTGATTGTAGATTTGAACTGCAAAATCTCTAAAGGTCTGAAAGACTTCAGATTTTTCTTTCATAAGAAAGACATAACCATATCTAGAATGATTATCAACAATAGTTAAGAAATACTTTTTACCGCCAATAGTTGGACCATAAGGACCCACAATATCAGTATGAACCAAATCAAAAATGCGTGTTGACTTACGTGTAGCATGTTTTGGAACGGCTGCTGCCCTCGATTTTGCCTTTTTGCAAACAGCACAATCTAGATGTACCTTACATCCTTTGAAATTCAAACCTTGTGCGAAAAATGGCATACGTTTAAGGACCTCAAAACTGGGATGGCCTAATCTTCTGTGCCATCTATGTATACACCTGTCATGTAAACGAAAACCTGTAAGTGAGGTTGCAGCATTAACATTAACATGAGGAACCTTAGGTTTGATTACCTGTTGCTTTGTGGCTTTAGGAGCCTTTGGAGTATTCACAGGATCTCTCTCTGGGGTATCTCTCTCTGGGCCTGTGATATTATCTATTGAGATTTTTATACTTGCCTGAATTTGAGGTTCTGCCTTTGGCCTCAAATAGTAGACCTGACCAATCACAATTGTGTCAGCAACAATATGACCATCTTTAAAAATATAACTGGCGTTACCTAAATGAAGGACATAAAAATGCAAAACAGCAGATAAATGATTCTGACTAAGCAAATTACAATTAGCTGTAGGAATATAATAAACATCAGGTACCAGGGTACCTAACTCTTCAATAAAAACAGTCCCTTTTCCTTCAACTTTGAAGGGGTGGCCACCAAATGTGTACAGTTCACGATATTCTGGTTCAGGCTCATGTAGCTCTTTGAAAAGTTCTTTTCTGTAAGTAATGTGAACAGCCGCTCCACTATCGAGAGTCCACAAAAGAGAGCGGTCATATTTCTTTGGCTGTGTATCATTGGTGATTGCTAGCATGGTGTATGGAGGTGGGAAATCACACCTCGGACTGGGTCGGCGCTGTCCTCTGCCTCTGCTGCCTCTATGCCAGTGGTGGCGAACCTTTTTCGGCTCGCGTGCCAAAAAGGGGGGGGCGCGCGCTCGCATGCCCACACCCATTCCCTCCCCCCCATGCATGCGCACAACACCCCCCCATGCTGCCCCCTGCGCATGCGCTCACCCCCCCCACCCCCGCGGAAAGGCTTACCGGAGCCTGGGACGACGAAACCGGCAATCCGGAAGTGCGAAAAAACGCACTTCCGGTTTGCCGGTATGCTGTTTTTTGCACTCCGGAGGGTTCAGGGAAGCTCCCTGAAGCTCCGGAATGCAACAAACTACAAAACGGACAAACCGGAAGTGCGGAAAAGTGCACTTCCGGGTTGTCCGTTTTGTAGTTTTTTGCATTCCGGAGCTTCAGGGAGCTTCCCTGAACCCTCCGGAGTGCAAAAAACAGCACACCGGCAAACCGGAAGTGTGTTTTTTTGCACTTCCGGTTTGCCGATGGGCAACCCTCGCGTGCCGGCTTCTATGGCTCCGCGTGCCACCTCTGGCACGCGTGCCATAGGTTCGCCACCACGGCTCTAGGCACTTTTCCTCTGGGCTGGACAGGAACTTAAGTGTGTTGCAATTTAAGACAATCTCTGCTTGTATGACCCACATGGTCGCAATATTGGCATCTTAGTACCTTTTGTGGAGGATTCTGGATTATGTCAAAAGTGTCCTCACGACGAAGTAAAGTAGTTATATCAGTGACCCAGGCTTTGTAGTTCTGTCCCGATTGCTTTAATTTTTCGTCGCCAACCAATGGGACAATTTGTGACTGTTGGGTGACTATTGGGGCCTGCACTGGTGTGGCCTGTGAAATCACTTGTGGCAAGGCTTGGGCCTGAGCAGGCGGAGGTGCTGCTTGAGGTGCCTGGACTGGCTGTTGCTGAGGGGCAGCAATAGGTGGTAGAGCTGGAGCAGGCAAAAGTTGGGCTGCCACAGCTGGTGGTGGCCCTGGAGCAGGCACAGGTTGGGCCCCTGGTGCTGGAGTAGGAGGTGATCCAGCTTATTTATTTATTTATTTATTTAGACGCTCTTATAGGTCGCCCAATCCCGTGGGACTCAGGGCGGCGTACAACATGAATAAGAAACGTACATTTAAAAACAATGATCATAATTTAAATTAAAAATATAATTAAAGAAAAAGAAACATTATAAACGCAACATTCAGGGGGGAATCTGATTATCCTATTCACCCCATCTGCCGGAAGAGCCATGTTTTTAAGGCTTTACGGAAGGCCAGTAGGGTGGGGATGGTCCGGATCTCTGGTGGAAGTTGGTTCCAGAGGGACAGGGCTCCCACAGAGAAGGCCCTCCCCCGTGGCCCCGCCAACCGACATTGTTTGGCCGATGGGACCCGGAGGAGGCCCTCTCTGTGGGACCTAACCGGTCTTAGGGAGGTATGTGGTAGGATGCGGTCCCGCAGGTAACCTGGCCCTGAGCCATGTAGGGCTTTAAAGGTCAAAACCAACACTTTGAATTGCAACCGGAGACTAATTGGCAACCAATGCAGCTGACGGAGGATAGGTGTTACGTGGGTGTATCTCAGTACACCCACTACAGCTCGCGCAGCTGCATTCTGTACCAATTGCAGTCTCCGGATGCTCTTCAAAGGTAGCCCCATGTAGAGCCCGTTACAGTAGTCTAGCCGTGAGGTGACAAGGGCATGAGTGACTGTGAGCAAAGCCTCCCTCTCCAAGTAGGGTCGCAATTGGTGCACGAGACGGATCTGTGCAAAGGTCCCCCTAGCCACAGCTGAAAGATGTTGCTCCAATTTTAGCTGTGGGTCTAGGAGGACACCCAAATTGCGAACCTGTTCTGAGGGAGTCAATTTTTCTCCCCCAAGAACCAAGGAGGGACAGTCGACATAGTCCTTGGGAGGCAATATCCAGAGCCACTCAGTCTTGTCTGGGTTGAGCCTGAGTCTGTTCACTCCCATCCAGACCCTCACATCGTCCAGGCAGCGGCACATTACATCAACTGCTTCACTGAACTGACACGGGGTGGAGATGTACAACTGGGTATCGTCAGCATACTGCTGATACCTCACCCCATGTCGTCGGATGATCTCACCCAGCGGTTTCATGTAAATGTTAAACAGGATGGGCGAGAGGACCGAGCCCTGTGGCACCCCGCAAACCAGGGGCCTAGGGGCCGACCTCTGTCCTCCTGTCAACACCGACTGCGTCCTGTCAGAGAGGTAGGAGGAGAACCACCGTAAAACAGTGCCTCCCACTCCCATCTCCCCAAGACGACGCAGAAGGATACCATGGTCAATGGTATTGAAAGCCGCTGAGAGGTCAAGTAACACCAGGATGGAGGAATAACCCCCATCCCAGGCTCGCCAGAGATCATCCATCAGTGCGACCAAAGCAGTCTCCGTACTGTAGCCGCGCCTGAAACCCGATTGAAAGGGATCCAGATAATCAGTATCCTCCAATAGCCGCAGGAGTTGGAGCGACACCACCTTCTCAACAACTTTACCCAAAAAGGGTAAGTTGGAGACTGGACGGAAGTTCTTTAAATCCGCTGGGTCCAGGGAAGGCTTCTTGAGGAGGGGCCTCACCACCGCAGCTTTTAAAGGCTGTGGGATGGATCCCTCTCTCAAAGAAGCGATCACAACCACCTGGAGCCAGCCGCGTGACACCTCCCTGCTGGCAGAGACCAGCCAGGAGGGGCACGGGTCCAATAAACAAGTGGAGGCGCTCATCGCTCCTATGGCCTTGTCCACATCCTCAGGAGTGACAGGCTCAAACTCGTCCCATATAACAGGACTTAGACTCGCCCCTGTCATCTCGGCTTGCCCTGTCCAAATGGAGTCCAGGTCTGTCCGAATCTGAACGACTTTGTCCGCCAGAAACTGAGAAAATTCCTCAGCTCTGCCCTGCAAGGGGTCTTCGGCTCCCTCCTTGGCTAGAAGGGAGCGAGTCACCCTAAACAGGGCGGCTGGGCGGGAGTCGGCGGACGCAATAAGAGCGGAAAAATGCGAGCATTTTGCCGCCCTTATCGCCACTAAGTAAGACTTAATGCAAGTTCTTAAAAGTGTCCGGTCAGACTCAGCTTTACTGGCTCTCCATCGTCGCTCTAGGCGTCTCTTTAGGCGCTTCATCTCCCGGAGCTCCTCAGTAAACCAAGGAGCCCTCCGGGATCCGCTGCCACGGAGAGGCCGCAAAAGTGCAATCCGATCTAAAGCCCCCGTTGCCGCCTGATTCCAGGCAGCCACTAGAGCCTCAGATGAATCGTGTACCAGGGAGTCAGGTATTTCCCCAAGTTCCCTCTAAAATCCTTCAGATTCCATTAGGCGCCTGGGGCGGAACCACTTAATCGGCCCCGCCTCCTTGCGGTGGAGGAGTGGTGCCATGAAATCCAACCTCAGAAGGAAATGATCTGACCACGACAAGGGTACTGTGACTAAACCCCTCAGCCTCAGATCATCTCTCCACTGCCCCGAGAGAAACACAAGGTCAAGCGTGTGACCTCCCTCATGAGTCGGACCCTGAACTACTTGGGTCAGGTCCATGGTTGTCATGGAAGCCATGAACTCCTGGACTGCCTCCGAGGTTTCACCGGGCGATGGCAAATTAAAGTCCCCCAGCACCATCAACCTGGGGAACTCAATCACCAGCCCTGCTACCGCCTCGAGCAGAACAGGCAGGGCCTTTGCAACGTAGCTAGGAGGCAGGTACGCAGGAAAAGGCCCACCTGGACCCCTAAGTCCAACTTCAGAAGGAGCGTCTCACACCCAACAATCTCCGGGGCAGGGCTCCTTCGAGGATTAAGGTTCTGGCGAGCTATAATCGCCACTCCTCCACCCCTTCCCTGGGGTCGCGGCTGATGCTGAACTGAGAACCCGTCCGGGCACATCTCGGAGAGGGGAACCCCCCCCTCCTGGCCTAGCCAGGTCTCAGTGATACATGCCAGGTCCGCCCCCTCTTCCAGGATTAAATCCCGTACAAGGGGGGCCTTGTTGGTAATTGACCTGGCGTTCAACAGCAGCAGCTTGAGTCCAGGGCCCTGACATCCCTGGTTACCAGGACCTCGGGTTGAGCAAGATGGAACCAAAATAGAGGGGCCAGAACAAGGAATCGCTTGGAGACAGCGAGTTCTCGTTCCCCGAGAGCGGCCTACCCCTCTGCTCCCGCCATACCTACCTCTCCCTGTTATGACCGTAATCCTCCCGTCCCCCATCCCATCAGAGATCCACTCCCCTCCCCCACTGGTTCCCCCCTCTCACGACAGACCATGCATACCATTCATACTACACCTGGGAATGGACCTAAGTCCCCCTCCACTTCTGTTTCCACACTCAGCAGAGGGGGACAAAGACCAAACCCCCGGCTTGCTCATTCCACTATAATAATCCATAAAACTCTATCACCCAATCATACCCATTCATAGCCCATACCATAACCACAGTCACAATACTTCCGGGGTAAAAATTGCAAGGTTAATTATCACAAGTGTTAAAATCAATAAAATTAATAAGGAGCATGTAAAAATAATCTCATTAAAAATTAAGTCAATCAAAGAGTTCCAGTGTCCAGTTATGGGAAGCCAATAGTCCAGGGGCTGATGGTATATCCCCCTATCCAGATGGTATCTATAGATCACGAGCTCTCTCCCTCCAGAGTCCGATATCAATCTGTCAGAGGGGGAGGTCCCCCATAGATAAGGGGGGCCTAAGGAGAGGGAACTGGCCACTGCAGCAGTCCAAACGGTGGGCCCGATCGTCGGTGCGGCCCCAATAATAAACACAGTCGCTTCAGTGGTGCTGGTCTGCATAGCAGTATTGTTCGTATCCCGTTTCCAGGCTGTAGAAGGCACGGTGCTCGCACAACGTTCACACGGCATTCCAGTCGCCTCTAAAATGGCGACCTCCTTCCTTCCCGCATCCCACATCAAGCTTCAGGCCAGAGACGTAAGAGAGGCCTGGCCAACAGCTGTTCAGTGTTGGCAGTCCCGGGGGATTACTGGGCGTTCGTCTAAAAAGGGCATTTGGCTAGAAGGGCAGAATAGCAAGCCGCAGCGAAAAAATAACAAACACCAGCGGCAACTCTTGTTGGAAAAAGAACCCAGCTGAGAGCACTCAGCTGGGAGAGTCCAGCCCGAGTCTTTAACGGCCGAGAAATCAAATTCAGATCCCCACCGAAGCAGTACCGATCTGTCTGCTATACATACCCGGTATTATCCAATGTCCTTGTTTCCCAGGTTGTTGCAGTTGCAGTTCCCGGCCGGTAGCCTTCACGTTGTTGTTTAAAAAAGTTTTTGGATGTTAAAAGTGTTAAAAAGAGCTCTGCGGCTTCGCGGACGCCATTTTAATACCGCCGGCGTCTTCCCGAGCCTGGAAGCTTCCCGATCTGCCTAGTCCTCGTGGCCAGAAGTCTTCCTCGACCAAACGGACTGGCGTGCTCCTGGGGTCTTCCAATTTCTTCCGACCCACTCAGAGATGGAAAAGCTGGGTCGGGTCCTTGCAATTCTTCAGAGAGCAGATGAACGAGAGCGGAGGGCAGTTCGTTTGCAACCTCTCCGCTTAGCTCCACCCCGGATTATAGCTTGTGGTGGATGCACAATTTGGGCTGCCATAGGTTGGGCAGGTTGAACAGGCTGGGCCTGCACAGGTTGGCCAGCTAATGAAGGACGCTGCATTAATGCATCAAGCCTCAATTGATTCATTCTGTTCTGAGCCTGTAATATTTTTAATTCTTCAATCAAATTTTCATTCTGTTCCTGAAGTACATGGAGAAATGCAAAGTCCCTTTCATGAAAAAATTTCTGCCCACGTAATTGTGATGTGTCCATCCAAGGGGGTTGCTCTAATTTGTTTAAAGAAGGAAGAGAGGAGGGGTCATGGCCCCTCCCTGAAATGCCTGAAGGCGGGCGGACATCTTGGTTTTCAGCACGAAAGAATGCCTGCAATTTAGTTTTGTGTAAACTTTGTGTAAAGTTTTGCAAAAGATTAATCTGTTCCCGCTGTCTTTGCAGCATCTGGCCATAAGTTAAATTTATTTCTCTTTCAGCACTTGTCTGCCCTATGGAAGACGTTCGTGGGCTGGCAATTTGCTGCCTATAAAAGGATGTCTCCTCATCTTGTGGGGCATTAGCTTGAGAGATTTTTGGAATAGCTGCTAAACATGTAGAATTTCCCCCAGGGAGAAAAGGGGTGCTTTTAACATCATGGACTGACCTTTGAAAAAGTTCTGATCCAGCGTTTAGTTCTGTTTGGGCTTCTAAAATCATTTTTTCGGTCTCTGTCGGTTTTCCAGCAGTGGCAGCATGTGTAGGAGTCATTTGCACAAGTAACTTGGAAATTCCTTATCTCCGTTCGACATGGCTGGTCATAAATCTCTCTAATTAGCTAACTATCCTAAAACGCAATAAAACTTTCAAAGGAAGCCATAAAATTTTAAAACCAACTCTGATTACCATGTTGGCGGGGGGAGATCCCCCGGAGGTCGATGGATCGGGCTTCCCTTTTGAAGACATTGTTACTTAGAAAATAAAAACCGAGATTCAAATCTAATTAACAAAATATTTATTTCAGTAGAAAAGTAATAAAAAGATCCTTAGTAAAGCTACATTGTATCGGCTAATGAATAAATCACTTCTACCTTGGTAGAAATGGCGAAGAGAAAGGAGGAGGAAACCTCTGGAATGCAGACATGCGTAATAGAATATATCATACGTCTGCTTGACCATAAATACAAGAAACAGTAGAAAAACATAGAGATGCACAAACTGACAATATTCACATCGTGACAGGTTTTGTACCTTTCCATATGCAGAAAGCAATGTGACTGGTTCCCAGAAATGTACCTTTTTCTTTCCTAACATTCTTCCCTGTTCAATCACACATTGCCCAGAGCATACAAAGAGCCAATTACAACAATTCTGGCTTAATATAGAAACTTTGTTTGACTCTCCTTCTATTTCCTACCCCCTTGAATGTTTAAATTTGCACTAAAACACATACAACTTCATTTTGCCATGTTTGTTATGTTCCCTTGAAGGGTAGCTACCATGATGTCATATTCTCTATATATGGCATTTAGTTCGCACCAGATGAGGTAGCAGAATTTGAAAGGCCTCTTCTGTAGCTTACTGAAATAATTATCAGAAGAGAAAAAGAGGAAGAAGAGGAAGAAAGAGAATAGGATGACAAAAAGGTAGTGGAGTCGGGTTCGATTCTCTTTCTGAAGATTTATTAGCATAATTTGACATGTAGTTGAGAAGCATGTGGATCAATACAACTCCAGTTCTTTTGCTAGGCCTCTTTGTCCACCATGTCTCCATTTGTATATTGTTTTTTCCTTAACTAACAGTCAGGAAGCAACATTGGGCCAAGCTCTCCAAAGCACAGGCACATGTGTGCACACAAACAATCCCCCCCTTGTGAGATACAAAGTCTCTTTACAGTACATATTTCCTTATTCCTCCCCCACCTCCCATTCTCCCCTTTAAATGGCAAGCAGGTTATTAGTATTAGAATTAGCTAATATTAGTATTATGTTTAAACCTCAGTCTAGGCATTGCCTAGTTGAGGGTTTGGTGTCAGCAATTCTTTGTGTTTTCCCCTCCTTGGTACCTTGTCTGTCGGTCTTAATGTCTGTCCCCCTTTCTCTCTCCTCTCTTGCCTTCTGCTGTAAAGCCAGAGGCCATTGTTAACAGCGAACAGGGAGTACCATACCGAGAGTACAGGGCAGTCAGAATCCAAGGATTCTCTCAACATCTTTGGAAGGCTGTCGAGAATCTTGTGATTTCTCCCTCTTCTCACCTTCCCCCTCCTCCCCAAACGGAGAGGGAGGCAGGAAGCGAGGACCGGAGCATCCCTCCACCAGAGCTTCTATAGAGAGATCCCCCCTCCCTCTAGCATTATGACCGGATTTCTCCCTCTAGATATTCCTTGAACATTTTTTTTAACCGAGAGGAATGAGGGGAGCTCTCCTCGCTTATTGATTGCGTTGCTTTCTGGCTGCGAAAATATATTATGTCTGTTCGCTGCGCTGCTCTCGTCAGAGGCTAAGGTAAGGTGGACCGAAATAGGCTATCAGTTGTGAATGGCGGAGACCATGTCTCCATGATTTATAGTTGTATGACTCGCAACGCACGGTTCATGAAGAGTTCACAAGCTGTAAGCTTCCTTCCAAGCAGCGACACACTCTCTCTCTCTTCTTCCCCCTACTTCCCTCCCCTCCCTTTTTTGTCTACCCCTTTTGCTCTTTTTGCTATTCTCATTCCTTTATTTTCCTTCTCTTTATCCTTCCCTTTTTCACTAGAATGGTGCCTGCCTGCGTTCATTTTCCCCCTAAACTTGGGTTTAATGAATATAGTACCATTTTGCTTTGAATTGTTATGTTGTTCTATACTAATACTAATACTAATAATAATTTAATCTTCAATTCGATTCGCAGTCTGGGACTGGTAAAAACTTTACAGTTCAGGTCCTAACCAAGGACCTAACAACTGTTGTGTTGTTGTGTTATTAATCGCACAGTCAACCAGATGTTGAGACTGGATTTGGCATTTTTGTCCACCTATCAAGAGTCCTTCCCAAGGACCTGGATTACTATCTGCTTTGGGAAAACAAGCTTTCAACAAAAAAAACTGCTTAGTTTTATTCTGCAATATAATTAGGATTTTCCCCACCTCATCATGGAGGTTAAAGGAAAAAACGGTTATGATTCCCCCCCCATCTCGGCCTTACAGCCTTCCTTCAATTTCATCACAAGCTTTAGGACTCTTCAGTTTGGTAAACTATGTTTTAAAAAAAACTAAAGTCCCCAAGAAAAGAGGCATTTATTTTGAAATATCCTTAGGAATAAAAATGAAACTTCTAAGTGGGCAAGAACCAATTTCAGGGCTGTGGTTGACATTTCAACAACTAATTGCAAACACATGCTCTGATTTCTTATTCATTGTTCCAATGGATATTTCTTTCTGTATGTGTGCATGTGTTTAATTACCACAGCAATCCCTTGGAGTCAATCATTTATGATTCCACCCCTTTTCGTCTTCAACTAAGACAAATGATCGACATTTGGAAAGTGTTGAAAGATGGGGTTTAAAAAGGGACTCAAATGTTAGCTACTGAGTGCATAGACTACTTTGTATTTCTTTTTTGGTAGAAAGGAGATTAATATCTTAAATATGCAGCTTAATTTAATTCAACAAAAGGCAACAGCAAAAACCCTTTGGTGCCTATTTCTCCCTGCCCCCCCCCCAGCACTCCCAAAAAGTCTAAAACAAACCAGGCGGGTCTAGAGTAAAGTGACCATATATATATATTTTTAAGCGGGACCATGATGGGGGGCGGGGCCGCCTGGACGCCGCCATTTGAGTTTTGCCCTCTGCGCATGCGCAGAACACTGCGCATGCGCAGAGGGCAAAAGACTGCCAATGTCGGCGTCCAGGTGGGTGGGTGGGAGGCGGGAGGCCTTTCCTCGCCTCCCGCCTCCCCTTCGGGAGCCGGCAGTGGCTTGGGCTGGCTGCCCAAACTTGATTTCAAGCAAACCGCGGGATGAAACGCGGCCCGAGATGGGGGAGGGGGGTGTCCAGTCAGGGGGAGGGCCCTCTGGCCGTCGTTACAACCAGCTTGCCCGGTAGGCTGGCGGGCTGACTCGTCTGCCGGATCGTGGCTCGGCTGGTCCTCCCCCTGACTGGAGCCCCACCCTGGGTGTCACCCAGTCTGCCAGATCATGGCTCGGCTGGTCCGCGCCCTCCTCTGCCGGCGACCCTGGCCCACCCAAGAACCGCGCTCGCCGTCTGCGGCCGCCCGGAGCGAGTCGGGACTGCTATCTGACTGGCACCGGCCGTTTTGGCCAGGCTAAAAACGCCGGGGCTCCTTTGGCCACAGCCCGCCTCGCCTCCCTGGCTTTGGAGACCGAGGCGCCGCCGACCAGCCTTGCTCCGCTTGGCGGCCGCAAACTTCGCAAAGGAGCGCCCGAGCCACGGTCGGCGAAAGTCCGTTGGCAGAGCCAAGGAAGCAGCAGTCCCCGATCCCGCCAGCCCGTTTACCCAGCCTCGCCCTCGCAGGTGAGCCCCACCCGCTGTCGCCTGCCGCTGCCTGGAGAGCCTTGGGCGCTCAGCGCCGTCTTCCGGCTTTTCTTCGGTGCGCGCTGCAGTCCCGCTCACCGGGCAGAAAAGCGTCACCTTTCCTGTCCATTGGATGATTGCAATGCGCCACTTGCAATCATCCAATGCGCAACATTTGGCGCATGCACCACGGTTTGGCCACCACGGAGCCCGACATGGCTGCCTTCCCCGAGTTTTAACTCTCCCCAATCTCGCACGCCCCCCTTTCAGGCCGATTTTTGGAAAGAATGCCCTAGTCGTGCATTCTTTCCAAAAATCGGGACTTTTTAGAGGACGGGCGGGACGCGGGACAAATCATTAAAAAGCGGGGCTGTCCCGCCAAAATCGGGACGTCTGGTCACCTTAGCTTTCCAGGAACGCCATGGAAGATTTTAGTTGCCTACCTCTAGAAAGCAATGGCTACAGATTCAAGGCCAGGGCAAGAGAATCACAGACGTGAAGAGGAAGGGGTGAGGTATACTGTAGATTTTGAACTGAATCAGTGTAGGTAAGGTTGGTATATTTGTCCAACCCCCAACAATGGGCAGAACTCAGCTTTCAATACTATTTTTTTTATGCTCGGAAAGAAAATAGAACGCAGCCCTCTGGAATGAAATGAAACACAGAAGGGCTGAAGGGCTTCAGATTCAGGGTTTGGCCCATGAAATACATTAGAGCTTTTATTATATTTATAAAATTAATTTTCCCTAGTTAGTGAAAGGAGTCCCATTTCTTTGAAAAGGATATCATCTCTCATCTTAAAATAAAAACCCGACATAAAAGTAAAAGGGAAAGAAAAGCAAGGGACCAAATGGTTTTGTGAGAAAAACAGGATTTGTTTTGTTCAAAGAGCAGATGAAAGCTGGGCTTTAGGAAAGAGGACAGGCTCACACCTTGAGCGGCAACAAGGCAGAATTTTAACGACTACAGGGAAGACGGCTTTGCACAACCAATTTCAAACTGCAATCAGAATTGCTAAAACAGCATCAAAAGAACCAACATCAAAGAATTTGAGCTCCTTCCTCTTTTGAAAGCAGATGATTAATTAAATCTAGAAATATTTCAGAAGCGTAAAAAAACATTCTCAATATGTTAAATGTTGAACCTCAGAAGCATTTAAAGGTACCGTTAAATATAATTTTATCCAATTTATACTTAGGTTTGTTTTTCCAAAGCTCCTTAATCCTGAATTGGGGAAATATTGTACTTTGATTTTGTAGCACGAATTCGGGTGAGAAACACTTGGCAGTTCCATGTGGGTGCCTGACTGTGGTTGTTAAAAATATGCAAATGCTACTAAAATTCATTCCGAATAGATTTTCCATGTGACCTTCCATCTCAGACATACTTTATCTGGAAGTCAGTTCCACAGATTTCCGAAAATGTAACTTCCAAGCCTCCTCCCGTCCCTGTTTTCTTCGTCTTCATTCAGTCCCTTAAATAAGCGGTAACCAGGTTGAGATCGATTCACTTCTTTGGGGCGTGGAAATAAAATACTTCATCCTTGTAGTTGGAGCAAGTGTGCGCGCGTATGTGAAAAGGCTGGTGTGTAGAGAGGTAGTTGGACTATCCACGGCAGCGTTCTTGGAGAATTGGGTTGAATGGTCTAAAACAGTGGTTCCCAACCTGGGGGTCGGGACCCCTTTGGGGGTCGAACGACCATTTCCCAGGGGTCGCCCCGGCATCCTCAGCTCCCCCCCCTCTGCCACAAGCCTGGCCATATTGGCTCAACTCGCCCGAGCCCTCCGATTGGTCGGGAGAGGTGCCATTTGGTGAGAGGTGTTTGTGATGCCTGGTGGCCGAGCTTTGACGGCATCATCTAAGGGGCGGGGCGTCGCAAGATTGCGCGCTGGAGAGTACAAGGCGGTGTTTAAGACATCTGTGGCCACCCGTCTCCTGCTTGCAGCGGCAGTTTCTTCCCGCTGGTGTCGAAGGGAAAGGGAGTCACAGGAGGGAACGGCCAGCCAACGACCACTTAAGTTTCACAGCGTACAATGGCAGGAAGGAGGACAGCTGGGTCGGAATCGTCTGTCTGCCCTCTCGCCCTCGGCTGGCGTGGAGACCCAGTGAACAAAGAGGCAAACAGGGAGGGAGGGAAGAGAGAGACTGAGAGATATTAGCGCAGGTGCCAGCCTGATCATACAGCCTCGGTGCTGAGGGCGCCACCGCCGGGGGCAGGAGGAGCTAAGCCGGAGGGAACTGGAGGAGGAGCATGGTCCATCACCGCCGCCCTGCTCTGTATGATCAGGCTAGCCCTGTGCTAATATCTCTCAGTCTCAGTTTTAAGAAGAAGGAGCTTAAAAGAGGAAATTGGCTTTGGGGACCCTGGCAATGTTTTTAGACCAATCATGGGTTTTATTGCCCCCTGTTTGCCTCCTGAAACTTTGGAGTCCTGGGAGAAAGCTACTAAACAGGGATTACTTTGCTGGAAGCTTATCTGATTTCTAGTTTTTCAACACTGCAGGCCACAATTTCTCAACCTCAACAACTTGAATATACCTGGACTTCAACTCCCAAAATTCCCTAGCCAGCTTTACTTTAAATTCTGGGAGTTGAAGTCCAGGCACCTTAAAAGTTGCTGAGATTGAGAAATATTGCTGTACACTTGTTGGTTATCAAGTCTAAATACAGAAATAGACTTGTTGTGGAAGATGATATTCCTTGTGCTCTTGCAAAGACTGGCCCGAGAATTTCTGATCTGGCATAATTACATATTGTTTTTGTGATTAATCACTATGCTTTAATTACGTTCAATTTGTAACAATGAAAATACATCCTGCATATTAGATATTTACATTACGATTCATAACAGTAGCAAAATAACAGTTATGAAGTAGCAACAAAACTAATTTTATGGTTGGGGGTCACCACAACATGAGGAACTATATTAAGGGGTCGCGGCATTAGAAAGGTTGGGAACCACTGGTCTAAAAGGAATCCTGCGGCAGCGATCTGTCTACAAGAACTTGTATTTAGGTAGTTAAAACAAGCAAGCAGACGGACAAAAGGAATTGAACTCTCGAACAATAGAAGAGGGAAAAGCTATTGAATTGATTTCGTGAACTGTTCGCCCGCACGACCCCCCCCCCCGTGTATTATATGTATATATCTAGAAATCTTGGTCCAACGGAGAGGGGCGCGGTGAGTTCCAGAGCATCCGGCAAAAAGCTATTGGCTGCAGCATCTGCTCCCCGCTTTCCTCCGTAGCCTATTCATGCGACGCGCTTTTCAGCTACCAAGATGGATTCAGAGGCCGAGCCATATCATTGTGTGTGCCTTCTAACCTTTCAGGTCAGCTTCCAAAAGACACCGGGGGAAGGGAAGGCCCCCTCGTCACGTGACCCGGGGGTTGCCAATGTCCAATTTTCCCCTGGATGAAAGAATCGAGGCAAAACGCCAGGCAGAAAAACAGCTCCCACTGTGCAGGTATTTTCTGCTTTTGGAAATAGCCCCACACTTCCCCATGCACCTATAGTGCTCTCTGCTCCCTCCCCGGCACGCAGACAAGCAGGCTCAGTTTGGTTAGACAGCCAGGTGTGGGGTGTAAGAAAGAGATGTGGTGGATGAATGCAAGCCAGTGCAATGTTCTCCTGCTCAAGGGTGGGCAGTGCCAGGCAGTGTTTGCAGTGACATGCTTTCCTCTCCCTTGCCTGAAGGGTCTAGACTGGGAACCCAGCTCACTTGGCCCTAGAAGAACATCATTTAAGTTAGGGCAGCAACCTGGGTGGAACAACAATCCACATTCAGTGGAGCCAGCAGAGCCATATATTCCACATATCTGGATTAGAAGAAAATGGATGATCAAGATACAGTAGCTCAGAAAAAGGACCTGCTTGGAAATTTGAACTTGATGGAAAAGCTTGTTACAGAAGTGAGAGGTGGCTTGCAACAAAGAGAGGAATCTTTCCCAGAAAAAAAGCTGAGAGTGCCAGAAGGGGAATAGAACAAGGTGTGGGTGGAATAGGAGGTTTTGTGAATTGTGCATGAAGGCAGAAGGGCTAAAGTTTAAAGTTTAAGTTTAACCTAGATGTAACTGTAAGCCACCCAGAGTTACCCTATGGTACAATGGGTGGCCAATACATTTTTTGTATGTGTGTGTGTGTGTGTGTGTGTGTGTGTGTGGGTGTGGGTATGGGTATGGGTATATGTATGTGTATATAAAAAAGTTGGCAATGGAGGAGGAAGAGGTTCCTCACTTCAATTCCATGTATTAACCCTCCTCCTACTTCCATTCCTTTAATACTAATTACACATAATCAGTATCAGTTACTTATATTGGAGTAATGTTTTGTCTCTTACACCTATGCAGAGGTTCTGCCACTAGTAAAATTGGGACTCAAAGCACTTCCCTTTTTGATGTCCATAAATTTAACTTCCAATAGTCCCAGCTGTTGGACACAATGTAGGTTTCTATAGGTGAGAACGCCATTTTGTAATACAGGTAGTTCTCCACTTACAACCAAAATTGAACCCAAAATTTCTGTTGCTAAGCAAGACAATTGTAAAGTTAATTTTGCCCCATTTTACAAACTTCCATGCCACAGTTGCTAAGTGAATCACTGAAGTTTTTAAGTTAGTAACACAGTTGTTAAGTGGATCTAGCTTCCCCATTGACTTTGCTTGTGAGAAGGTTGCAAAAGGTGGTCACATGACCCCAGGACACTGCAACCATCATAAATACATGCCAGTTGCCAAGCGTCCAAATTATTATCACATGACCACAGGGATGCTGCAAGGGTCCTGTGAAAAATGGTCATAAGTCACCTTTTCAGTGCCTTGTAACTTTGAACGGTCACTAAACAAATGGTTGTAAGTCAAGGACTACTTGTACTCCCTATTAAAAGAAAAAGAACAGAAACCTCTCTGAAGGTAAAACACAACTGAATCAGAAAGTTTGCAGTTGTCTTTGTCTCATGACAAGGTGGCTTGCTGGTTTTGTTTAGCTGCAGGAGCATTCCTGATGACTCTCCAAAGTGCTTCTATACACCCTTCCACCATTGGACCCTGTCATCTCCTTCCTCAGTTTGCTGGATGTAGAACATGCCTTCTTAAAACCAGACAGTCTGGGCAGAGCTGGCTTATGAGTTATGGTCTCCAGTTTATAATGTCTGTTTTTTACACCTGACAAAATGTACTTCCATCAAGTCCTGAGTTGTGTGCTATACTCTATTTTATATGCCATTGGTTTAGCATGGATGCTCACTAATACAGTATCCAGCAGAGATTGTTTAATTTGTTGCAGGCATGAAGGATACTGTTTCCCAATCTCCACCTTCTAATACCATACAAAATGGGTTTTATTCATATATAATGTATTGTAGTCATTTAGTCTAAGTCATGTCTGGTAGGGAAATAGGTTTGTTTGGGGTTTTTTTGCTTGATATTTAAATTATAGAATTATTAGGGATAGCAGGTTTTATAGGGGACAAAGTTCATAATAGCCACAAATGTCAATGGCTCCAGTTTCATTTCTAAGCATGTTGGTGTCAAGATCTTAAATTCAAATGGAAGCAAGTGAGAGTAATAATATTAGGACTAATTTCTAAGTATACTTAGGTTACAGTTCTCTTTTAGGTATACATTTCTTTGATGCCAGTGAGGTTCCTTTCTTAATATAAAGAGTTTAATTCGAGGAATAAACTTCTTATAGCCAATTCTCTATACTAAGTGATTTTGAATCAGCAGTACAATGACACAGTTCAATTTGGATGAATAATTTGCATGAATGTGTTATTGTGCAAAAGGTACAGAGCTAAATTCATGTTTGAATTAAGAGAGTAGCCAGATTAATATGTTTGAGCATGTTAATATGGTCCTACTAAAAGGCAATAGCTGGAATCCCAGTGTGGGATCTGTTGGAATATTCATGACTGGGAGAGCCATGTGATTGAGTCAGCCAATCGGGCGAATTGAGCATGTCCAGAAACTTAGCAAGAAGAAGGGCGTGGTTTAGTCAGTCCTCCATTATACTCCAGTATGAAAACATCTCAACATGTGGTCTGTGAAACAAAGTGTGGTATTGTAAATGTTTTATTCTACTTATAAAGAAGTTATTTGAATCAGCAAAATGCAGTTATCTTGTGAAGCTTCTGATTTATTGTGTAACTCTAACAGGTTATGGGCCCAGGAATCACTCAAGAAGTAAAGTAAAACTGCATTGTAATTTAAAGCTGATAAGAAGCTGTCTGTAGTTGTAAACGGAACAGGCAGAGAAGAAAAATTAAGCAGGATGGCTGCTGCTGTGGAATTTAAGGACAGTCCAATCCCTAAATTGGGGAAGAAAAATTACTTAATTTGGGCTGCAAACATGGAATGTTTTTTGAAAGCAAAAGAATTATGGGACATTGTAGCAGACCCCCCACACGTGCTTGGAGCAGCAGACCAAAAAGCTTATGACAAAGCTATGGCTTATCTTCTCTTAAGTCTGGGGGATGATCAATTCTTAAATGTTGCTGATTTAAAGTCTGCAAAAGAAATATGGCAGAAATTAAAGGCAGTACACGTAAATGTTTCTGCATGTAATATTTAGAGCGAGTTTGCAGACAGGAGATTCTATGGAAGATCATTTAATGAAAATGCAGTCTAATTTTCTAGAATTGGAGCAATGTGGAGTAAAATTTCCAGAGTCCCAGAAAGTTTTATTAGTGTTAAATAGTTTGGATCAGAGCTGGGAGACTGTGTCAGCTATTTTTGAAAGTAAGCCAGAAGCAGATTTGAATTTGGAGGCTTTGAAATCGTGTTCATTGAATGAAGATCAGAAAAGGCTTTTCAGCCATGCTGATGGAAAATTCCACAGGTGGGGTCCTAACAAGGAGTACAGTGGAAACGTACAGCAAGTCTCCAGCAAAATGTTGATAGTCATTATGCAAATGATGTAAAAACCAGAAAGTCTAATTCTGGGATTGTAATAATGTTTGGAGGGGCTTTAATTGGTTGGAAGTCCAGAAAACAAACAACGGTTGCTATTTCAACTGCAGAAGCAGAGTTTATTGTATTGTCTGAGTTATGTTCTGAAGTAGTATGGTATGTACAGTTGTTACAAGATTTAAATGTAAATGTAAATGAAGCTGTAACGGTTTATGAAGATAATGCTGCCTGTATAAAAATGGCAACAGGTGACAGAGTGAAGAACAGAAGTAAACATGTGGACATTAAGTATTGTAATGTCAGGGAAGCTGTAAAAGAAAAATTGATAAGTTTACATCATTGTTCTTCAGAGGATAATTTAGCAGACATGATGACCAAACCATTGGGTAATGTGAATCATGGGAAATATTTAAATCTAATTGGTCTGATGTCTCTCCCACTAATAAACGGAGGAGTGTTGGAATATTCATGACTGGGAGAGCCATGTGATTGAGTCAGCCAATCGGGCTGAAGTATTGAATTGAGCATGTCCAGAAACTTAGCAAGAAGAAGGGCGTGGTTTAGTCAGTCCTCCATTATACTCCAGTATGAAAACATCTCAACATGTGGTCTGTGAAACAAAGTGTGGTATTGTAAATGTTTTATTCTACTTATAAAGAAGTTATTTGAATCAGCAAAATGCAGTTATCTTGTGAAGCTCCTGATTTATTGCGTAACTCTAACAGGATCTATGTGGCTGGTGAATTAACACTAATGCCTTTGGGCCCCAGTGGACTCCATTAGGTTGTTTTGTTTTTGTTTTTTAAGAAAATAAAAACAATAGGTGGCTGCAGCCCAGTACTATTTCTGGATGCATGTCCACTTGCCCAGAGTAAGGACAACAGCAAACAAAGGTAAGTAGGAAGCACCCTACAGGGAAACATCCACAATGGATGGAGGGTAGTATTCTGATAAATCTGTGTTTTGCTTTCCCCCATGGCAGTCATTTGGGGAAAGAATAAATTTCCAAGCAGCCATTCTAGGAGAGCATTCCACATCATGTTCTAAAATTACAAATGCGCCAGTGAAAACACAGGTTTGGGAGCCACTGGGACAGATTATATCCTGGTTTTCATTTAGTAGTTCCTCTTACATATTCACAGCTGCTTTGGATTTTTGAGTGAAGTCTGTGCATGTTGCATGGAACTGAATGGAATCATAGCCTAGAATGACGATTGTATAAACAAGATTCAGTTTTACACATGCCTATGATTCAGAACTAAATGGAAAAGCTCTCCTCCACTGAAAAGCACAACTTTTAGGAGAGAACTTTGCAAAGGCAAGTTCGCAAAGCACCTGGCCCCGAGAGGCATGTGAACTCTTACCAGTGTCCACCAAATCTGTATTAAGTGCACAATCATATATTATTTTTGTCCCACATTAAAACATTTTCTTGAAACTTACATTTTCTTTACATCTACTGCAACGCGCTCTACATGGGGCTACCCTTGAAGAGTATCCGGAGACTTCAGTTGGTGCAAAATGCGGCTGCGCGTGCTGTGGTGGGTGTGCCTAGGTACACCCACGTGACACCTATACTCCGCCAGCTGCATTGGTTGCCCATCGGTCTCCGGGTCCAATTCAAGGTGTTGACGACATGGGGTGAGGTATCAGCAGTATGCTGACGATACCCAGTTGTACATCTCCACCCCGTGTCAGTTCAGTGAAGCAGTTGATGTAATGTGCCGCTGCCTGGACAATGTGAGGGTCTGGATGGGAGTGAACAGACTCAGGCTCAACCCAGACAAGACTGAGTGGCTCTGGATATTGCCTCCCAAGGACTATGTCGACTGTCCCTCCTTGGTTCTTGGGGGAGAAAAATTGACTCCCTCAGAACAGGTTCGCAATTTGGGTGTCCTCCTAGACCCACAGCTAAAATTGGAGCAACATCTTTCAGCTGTGGCTAGGGGGACCTTTGCACAGATCCGTCTCGTGCACCAATTGCGACCCTACTTGGAGAGGGAGGCTTTGCTCACAGTCACTCATGCCCTTGTCACCTCACGGCTAGACTACTGTAACGGGCTCTACATGGGGCTACCCTTGAAGAGCATCCGGAGACTGCAATTGGTACAGAATGCAGCTGCGCGAGCTGTAGTGGGTGTACTGAGATACACCCACGTAACACCTATCCTCCGTCAGCTGCATTGGTTGCCAATTAGTCTCCGGTTGCAATTCAAGGTGTTGGTTTTGACCTTTAAAGCCCTTCATGGCTTAGGACCAGGTTATCTCCGGGACCGCATTCTGCCTCATACTTCCCTCCGACCGGTTAGGGCCCACAGAGTTGGCCTCCTCCGGGTCCCGTCGGCCAAGCAATGCCGGCTGGCGGGCCCTAGTGGGAGGGCCTTCTCTGTGGCGGGCCCGGCGCTCTGGAACCAACTGCCTCCAGAGACCCGAACTATCCCCACCCTGCTGGCCTTCCGAAAAGCCGTTAAGACATGGCTCTTCCTGCAGGCTGGGGGTGGAGCCTAATCCATCTGTGCTCTCCCCCGGGTATGTCTGATTGTTGGATGGTTTTTTTAATATGAATTTTTAATTTTTATATTTGTTTTTAATCTAACATTTATTATTGGTGATTCTTGTATCTTTTTCTGTTGTACGCCGCCCTGAGTCCTTCGGGAGTTGGGCGGCATATAAGAAAACTGTAATAAATAAAATAAATAAATATCTTCTCACTGCAAGAACACAAGAATTTTACTGTACCCCACAACAGTGCTGGGAAAATTACACATTTATTTAGTAGATAGTACCTATAACTTCAAATTATGTTCATTTCACCCAGCTGTAACACATCTCTGTACAAATATTAATGTACACATGTATCTTTGAGTGTAAGTTTGTTACAATGCAACACTTTCCCAAGTAAGGCAGAGGATAGATGTATGGTTGAAGTGGGTGATAGATTCTTGAGCAATAGAATGGTTTAGTCTCATTTCAGGTGGTGGATGTAGAAAACATTTGGAAAAAGTCAGTTTTCATATTGCACTTGCTTCTATGGTGAGGAGTAAAAAAGACTTCTACAAGGAGGGGGGAGAGAGCTCTTTATTACTAATGGTTTCCCCAATTGCAGTTTGAAATGATTAGTCCAGCTGTATTGCCTCAAACCTCTAACACAGAGTTTTGAGGCAATACAGTTGTTTGCTTAACAGCTGAACTTTCTTGCAAGTCAGGACTGAAGGGTTGGGGAACAATTCCCAGCTCCTTAAAAAAACAAGACTATTCCCATTTAAAGCACAAGATAAATACCAGCATTTGGATCTGTATAGAAAGCTTGCTGCCATTTCCTAAATACATCTTTTGCACTTTTTATTATAAAAATACCTGGACTCAATCCAACAATAGGTTTTCCTATGCAGCCCTCCCTTGGAATAAATGGGGGCTTGCAATGGGCATGTGCCTTTCAAAAGTGCAGAGGGTGTGTGTGTGTATACCCTGGAAATAGACTTATGAGTTACACCTCTCAAAGCAGGCAGGCACCCACTTTTGTTGACCAATTCAGACTAGCAGTCTTGATGGGCCACGGGCAAGGCAGGTCTATATACCTAGGTAATTGATTTATTTTGCCTTGCCAACTTGTAATTTCCTCTGAAAGCGTCTCCCAAATAAATAGCCCTGGATATCTTTCCTTCATGACATCATCAAATTTTCATAAAATGGGGCATCTTTGGAGAATAGAGCTCTTAATAAATGACACAATTATGTAGTGGGAATTGGGGGAGGGTGTAGCCCTCCCCGATTTATTAAGAAGCCTGTGCATTCAATTTTCTGCATGTAAGTAATTATCTTTGATTTCATTTCCGGACCTCCTTTCCAGAAAGCTGCAGTGGTGAGAAAAGCCCTCTGGGCTCCTCAGCTTCTAAGAGGGCCCGCACAGCTTACACCAGTGCCCAGCTGGTTGAGCTGGAGAAGGAATTCCATTTCAACCTCTACCTTTGCAGGCCGCGCCGAGTGGAGATGGCCAAGCTGTTAAACCTCAGTGAGCGGCAGATCAAGATCTGGTTCCAGAACCTGAGGATGAAATACAAAAAGGATCAGAAGTCAAAAGACATTGGGACATCCTCCAGGGGACCTTCCCCCTCAGGGAGCCCGCCCCAAGCCCTGCAGGCCTCCTGAACGCCCTGCACCCCATGACTTCAAACTATGAAGCACCATCTCCACCTTCCTTCCACAAATTGCACCAGAATGCCTATGCCATGCCCACTGCCTACCAAAACCCCATAAAAGGATGCCTCAGCCAACAGAAGTACACCAACATGGCACCCGAGTATGATTCTCATGTCTTACAGGGTAATCGGGGTAGCAGCTATGCCCCCCCCAATATGCAAGGCAACCCACTCTGTGTGGGTGGCAACTACATGGATTCTATGCCCAACTCTGCCTCATCGTTTTATGGGCTGAACCCCCTTCAACATCACCACCCTGCAAGCATGGAATACAATGGGGGCCCTCAGATGGGCTCCAACCAGCACCATGGGCCTTGCAAGGGTAATCTGACCTATACAGACCTTTATTCTCACCATGCTTCTACTCAGGGTAGAATCCAAGAGGCGCCCAGGCTGACCCATCTGTGATGAGAAGCAGGGCAGACTTAGTGGGGAGTTAATAGAGAAGGGAGGCAGACATGGCATTAGTGGGTCTGTGGACAGACTGGTTGTTTGAAATCGTGGGCTCTTCTTTTGCAAAAGAGAATGGTCAACAAATATTTGTGTTGAAACCCTTTATGAAACTCTGTTGTTTAAGGGGCATAGCTCATTCATGCTGTGTCTTGCCATTCCTGCCAGATTGATTGGGGTGGCTTCCCTAGGGTGAAAAAGAGCTTAGGCAGCTTACGGCTAGGTCATGCTCTTTGGAGAGGAAGTATTCCTGTCAGGGGTGGGTTCCTAATTTTTTTACTACCACTCTGTGGGCATGGCTTATTTTGTGGGTGTGGCTTGCCGGCCATGTGACCGGGTGGGCGTGGCTTGCCAGCCATGTGACCAAGTGGGCGTGGCTTGGCGGTCATATATTAGTTATTTCAGTGAGATGTTACTACTATTTTTGCTATTTTATACCTTACATGAAAAGCTTTGCATACAAAGTGTGTGTTACACCATGGCAACACAGCAACCTTTATATGCAAAAAATACTATAGTTAAAAGACAAGCAAGTCTCATACAGCATTTTTGGTTTCAGTCATGGATTCCTTAGACCAGTGGTGGCCAACCTTAAGCATACCATCCACCAAATTTTTTCGCAGACGAGTTCTGATCTGCCATTTATTATTTATTTATTCTTTTGGTCATTTTTGTATGCCGCCCCACTCCCGTAGGACTCAGGGCAGCCATACAACTTTCTTTCTTTCTTTCTTTCTTTCTTTCTTTCTTTCTTTCTTTCTTTCTTTCTTTCTTTCTTTCTTTCTTTCTTTCTTTCTTTCTTTCTTTCTTTCTTTCTTTCTTTCTTTCTTTCTTTCTTTCTTTCTGTTAGAACCCTGTTCAAATGATTGGGTGTGTTAATATATGATTAAGCCACAAATCAATGTTATGTGTATATTGCTTTAAATGCATTGTGGATGATTACTATATAAGTAAGCAAGAGAGCATGCTCAGTGTGGTTGGTGGTTTATGGTTGGTGGTTTATGGTTTAGTGTGGTTTGGTGTGGTGAGTGGTGTTTGACGGAGTGTTCTGGATTGAAGACTCTCTGCTGCTTTACTGATGAGTAGATTACTTTATGACTGTGTGGAATTGCTGTGAAGAGAAGAGTAACTCTGTGATAGTATATAATTAAGTGATAGCTGTAATCTTTGTGAGTTTAAACAAAGATAGGCAAGAAGAAGAAACTTCGCATTGACTGAATAACTGTGTATGACTTGGACTTCCTATTTAACTTTGCTACTATTCAAGTAAAACTATTTTGTACATACTAAAGATATTCTGTTTATTGACTGAATAGCATTCATATCAAACTGCAACACCATTACTACAACACATTTTGCTGTGTATGTGCTTAAAAGCACAATAACTCCTTAACATTGGTTATGGGCCCAGTGAGTTTCTAAGGAGTAGAGATAGTGGTTTGTTGCAAGTAAAAAGATATTGAATGTGAAAATTCAGTTTCAATATTAACAGAAAGTTTAAGAAGTATTACAGCAAAAATGGCTCAAGCAAAGTCAATGTATCTATCGATGATAACCCGGCTGGATGGCACTAACTATGCTACTTGGTCTACAAAATGTAGCCTACTTTTGAGAAATGAAGGCTTATGGTCTTTGATAACAAATCCACCGGATACAACAGGTTGGGATCCAACAGAAGATGAAGACGCGAAGAAGCTAGCTGAATTTAAACGAGATAATGATAGAGCATTAACTATAATTGGACTAACACTAAATGACCAGCAACTTGTCCATATTCGTGGAGAAGAAGAAGCTGCAAAGTGTTGGGACATATTGAAAAAGATTTATGTAAGGGATAGTGTTGGTGCACACATTCATATAACAAGAAAACTTTTTCGAACTCGTTTAATGAAAGGAGGCGATATTTATTTATTTATTTTATTTATAGTTAAATTTATATACCGCCCTTCTCCGGGGACTCAGGGCGGTGAACAGCCAAGTAAAAATACAATATAAACATTAAAATATATATACATTTAAAAGAAAATATTAGATGTGGCCCTGATTTAAGACAATATAATTAAAATTTGGTAAAATTTGGTAAAATCTTAAAAACCCCAAAAACTTTTTCATGCCAGCCCGGCTTGATAAAAATAGTACGTCTTGAGGGCACGGCGGAAGGTGGCCAGGTCATGAATGGTTCTTAAATCTGGAGGGAGCTGGTTCCAGAGGGTGGGTGCTCCCACAGAGAAGGCCCTCCCCCTGGGTGTCACCAGCCTACACTGCTTGGCTGATGGCACCCCGAGGAGGCCCTCTCTGTGGGAGCGCACTGGTCGATGGGAGGCAGTTTGTGGCAGCAGGTGGTCTCGGAGATACCTAGGTCCAATGCCATGGAGCGCTTTAAAGGTAGTAACAAGCACCTTGAAGCGCACCCGGTAGACCACCGGAAGCCAGTGCAGCTCGCGCAGGAGGGGTGTTATATGGGAGCGCCAATTAGCCCCCAAAACCACCCGCACAGCTGCATTCTGGACCAGCTGGAGCCTCCGGGTGCTCTTCATGGGGAGCCCCATGTAGAGAGCATTACAGTAGTCCAGACGCGACGTGACGAGGGCATGAGTGACTGTGCACAGGGAATCCCGATCCAGAAAGGGCCGCAACTGGCGTATCAGGCGGACCTGATAAAAGGCCGCCCTGGTCACAGCTGTCAGATGGTCCTCTAAGGACAGCTGTGAATCCAGGAGGACACCCAGGTTGCGAGCCCTTTCGGTGGGGGCTAGAGACTCGCCCCCGATAGTCAGAGATGGAATCATCTGACTATATCGAGACGCTGGGAACCACAGCCACTCCGTCTTGGAAGGGTTGAGCCTGAGTCGGTTTCTCCCCATCCAGATCCGCACAGCTTCCAGGCACCGGGACATCACTTCAAGGGCATCATTGGGGTGGCCTGGGGTGGAAATGTACAGCTGTGTATCATCGGCGTACTGATGGTACTTCACCCCAAAGCCACGGATGATCTCACCCAGCGGCTTCACATAGATGTTGAACAGAAGGGGCGAGAGAATCGACCCCTGGGGCACTCCATATGTGAGAGGCCTCGAGGACGACCTCTGCCCCCCTGCCAATACAAACTGCGACCGGTTGGAGAGAAAGGAGGAGAACCAACGAAAAACGGTGCCCCCTATCCCTAACTCTTCCAGCCAGTGCAGCATGATACCATGGTCGATGGTATCAAAAGCCGCTGAGAGGTCTAATAGGACCAGGACAGAGGAACAACCCCTGTCCTGAGCCCTCCAGAGATCATCAACCAATGCGACCAATGCCGTTTCCATGCTGTGCCCGGCCCTGAAACCCGACTGGAACGGATCTAGATATGATGATTCCTCCAAGTACTGGGGAAACTGTCGTGCGACCACACTCTCAACAACCTTTGCCACAAAGCGAAGGTTGGAGACAGGGCGATAGCTAAAATTGCTGGGTCCAGGGAGGGCTTCTTGAGGAGAGGCCTCACCACCGCTTCTTTCAAGGCCGTGGGGAAGTAACCCTCCCCCAAAGAAGCGTTAATAATTCCCTGGAGCCAGCCTCGTGTAACCTCCCGGGAAGCCAGCACTAACCAGGAGGGACACGGGTCCAATAAACATGTGGCCGCACTGAGCCTCCCCAGAATCTTGTCCACATCCTCAGGGGTTACCGAGTCAAACTCTTCCCAGATAACGTTCTCAAGACTATTCCCTGTCACTGCGTCCGTATCCACCCAGTTGGAGTCCAGTTCCCCCTGAATCTGAGCGATTTTGTCATGCAGATATCGTCCAAAATCCTCAGCCCTGACTTCCAGGGGGTCCTCCGGCGCTCCTTGATGGAGTAAGGAACGGGTCACCCTGAACAGGGCCGTTGGATGATTCTCTGATGACGCGATAAGAGCGGAAAAATAGTTAGATTTCTCCGCTCTTATCGCCACTAGGTAGGTCTTAATATGTGACCTTACCAGTGATCGGTCAGATTCAGAGAGACTGGCCCTCCAACTGCTCTCTAGGCGTCTTTTCCGGCGCTTCATCTCCCTCAGCTCCTCAGTAAACCAGGGAGCTGCGCGGGATTGGAGCCGAGTCAGAGGCCGCAAAGGCACGACTCGGTCCAAGGCCCCACCAGCCGCCCTATCCCAGGCGGCAACCAGGTCCTCGGCTGAGTTGAAGGCTAGATCGTCCGGAAGTGGCCCAAGCTCCGTCTGGAACCTATCCGGGTCCATCAGGCACCTGGGGCGGACCCATCTAACTGGTTCCGCCTCCCTGCGGCGTGGGGAAGCGGTATGGAGGTCTAGGTGAAGGAGTGAGTGATCTGACCATGACAAGGGTTTAATGACTACATCTCCTATATCAAGACCACTCAACCACTGGCCAGAGACAAAAATCAAGTCTAGAGTGTGTCCTCCCTCATGTGTGGGGCCGTGAACTAACTGGGTTAGGTCCATGGCCGTCATGGAAGCCAAGAACTCCCAAGCCAACTCAGACGTTTCACCAACGGATGGCAGGTTGAAATCACCCATGACCAAAAGCCTGGGTGTGTCCACCGCCACCGTGGCTATCACGTCGAGTAGCTCAGGCCTCCATTTCACAAGGAGGGACTCACAACCAGCTATCTGTGGCACAGTGGTCTCCCTTGGCCCAAGACCCTCATTAATAACAACTGCCACCCCGCCGCCCCTCCCCTGAGCCCTCGGCTGATGGAATGCTCTGAAACCTGGTGGACAAATCTCCACCAGAGGGACACCTCTGATATGCTCACTCATTTGGAGAATATGAAGAAGATTCTTCAGGAACTGCATGAAAAAGAACTGATTTATACAGAGTTACAGCAGGTGTACATAATTCTGTCTTCATTGGACAATAGCTATGATGATTATGTTTCTTCCTTCAAGGTTTTGACTAGGGATGAACTGACTCTACCTGGCATAACTGGAAGACTACTAGAGGAGTCCAGAAGATGAGAAGACAGAAAATTGATGAGAACAAAACATCCACAAGATGAAGAGAAGACATCTTCTAATGTTCCTAATGTTTATTTGGTCAGAAAATGTTTTACTTGTGGGGCTAGAGGACATATAGCCAAGTTTTGTAGAAAGAATAGAAAGCAGAATATCAGAAATGATCAGAGAGAACACAAAAATGTTAGTTTGATTATGCATAACGTACCTGATAAGACAAACCATGATTTATGGGTTATAGATAGTGGGGCTACTAACTGTATAACAAACAATAAGGAGAAGTTTGTAAAGATGGAGAAAAGTAGTAAATATGTTGCGTTAGCAAACGGTTGGAAGATGAAAGCAAATGGTGAAGGAAATGCATATTGTTCAGGAATCAATGACAAACTGCCAATGTTATATATGCCAAGATTGGTTTATAATCTATTATCTGTGCAAGTATTGGTCAAAGCAGGATACAGTGTGACATTTATAGATGATAAATGTACAATTCAGAAAGAAGGTAACAATGTTATAGCTAGATTAGAAAATGGTCTATATATACTGCATGAAAACCCAGTAGAAAAAGCTAATTCAGTTTTTGAGAACAAACAACCTCATAACAATTGCATACATTTACTCCACAGAAGAATGGGGCATTTGAATTTTAAATTGTTACAGAAAACTGTAGAATTGGCTAAAGGAATTAAAATAAAACCATGTTCTAAGTATCTGAATTGCAATGCCTGTAATCAAGAAAAAAGCAAGGTTACTCCTGCAAATAGGTATTATGGATTCAAAACAACAGCACCATTAGATGTAGTGTTTGTTGATCTAATAGGACCTAAGAAACCAAGTTTAGGTGGAGCTAACTATATTCTTAGTATTGTTGATCATTATTCTCGATACGGTTTTTGCTATTTAATGAAAAGCAAAACAGAAACTTATCAACATTTCTCTAATTGGATAAGGTTTGTAGAGAGAAAAAAAGAAGAATAAGTTAGTATGTGTAGTAACAGATAACGGCACGGAATTCACTAATAGTAGGTTTGTTAATTTGTTAGCAAGAGCAGGGATAGAACACAGACGTTCAGCTCCTTATTGGCCAGAACATAACTCTTATGTAGAAAGACGAGGACAAACGTTGCAGGCAATGATAAGGACAATGATTAATGATTCTGGTTTGCCTGATAATTTGTGGGGAGAGGCTCTTATGTGCGCTAACCATATACTTAACAACGCTGTAAATGCTACGACAGGCAAGATACCTTTTACAAGATGGTTTGGTAGGAAACCTGAATTGGATTATTTGTATGTATTTGGAGCACCGGCTTGGGTGCATATTCCAACACAAGTTAGAAGGAAAGGACAACATAGGGCAAAGCTAATGTATTTTGTGGGTTATGATAAAAATCATAAAAGTTTTAGATTCTGGGATAAAGGCACCAGAAATACTTATAAAAGTGCGAGTGCCAAATTCATGGAACATGTGGGATGGAAGAAATTGGAGCAGGAAGATAGTATTGTGGTAGAAACTCCATTGTTCCAACAAGATATTACTCCTAAGAAGTATTTGGAGAGTAATATAGAAGAGATAGAATCACCAGAAGAGGAGGATTTATTAGATGAAGAGAGATCTCCGATAGGGGAGGTAAAGTTAGAAGTTAAAGATGAGGATATTGCTACTAATAGTATTCCTTTGCCTAGAAGAGGGACTAGAGTAAGAAGATCACCTGATAGGTATCAGGCAAATGTTTGTGAAATAAGCCTAGAACCTTCTAGCTATGATGAGATTAAGTTATATTCCGAGAAGGAACAAATTGCTTGGAAAGAAGCAATAAATAAGGAATTGAAGTCTTTGAAGGATCTTAATGTTTATGAGGCTGCTAGTTTGCCACAAGGAAAGAAAGCTATAGGCTGCAGATGGGTTTTTAAGTTAAAGACAGCCAGTGATGGCACTATGTCACGATGTGACTATATTGCCAGTTGAGCCTCTGTGCTATATTTCTTAGTCTTCTACTATATTTCTAGATCTACTGTATTTCTAATCAAGCAGACATGTGATATGTGTTTCTACACATGTGTGCATTCCAGGAGTTTTGTCTCCTCCTCCTTTCTTCTCCTGCAAGCCTCCGTCTGAGGCAGATGTGAATTCTTGACTGGGACAATGTAGCTTATTTAAGATTTATGTTTTGTTACTTTTATACTGAAATAAATATTTTGTTAATTAGAATAAAATCTCGGTTTCATTTTCTATGTAAGGATGACTTCAAGGGAACAAGATCTATATTTATTATTTATTTTTATTTTGCTGGATTTCTATGCCGCCCAATCCCTAGGGACTCAGGGCGGCTCACAACATATTCGATCCATCACAAAATAAAAGCTATCATTAAAATATAAAACCATACAAATGCAATAATTAAAAATACAGAAATTACAAAAGTTAAAAGAGTATCTCATTTACCCCGCCTGCCGGAAGAGCCAGGTTTTTATCGCTTTCCGGAAGGCCAGCAGGGTGGGGATGGTCCTGATCTCTGGAGGGAGTTGGTTCCACAGGGAGGGAGCTCCCACAGAGAAGGCCCTCCCCCTTGGTCCCGCCAGCCGACATTGTTTGGTCGATGGGACCTGGAGGAGGCCGACTCTGTGGGCTCTAACCGGTCGTAGGGAGGTATGCGGCAGGATGCGGTCCCGAAGATAACCTGGCCACCTCGGTAGGAATAAATTCCTATCTCATCATGGTAGTAGATGGATGGTTCGAAAAATTTATGCTTCCTTTGAAAGTTTTCTTGCGATTAGGCCAGTTAGCTAATCAGGGTGATTTATAGCTTCCAAAGAGAGAAAGCCTCTCTCATTTATCTTTGTTAACCATGTCGGTTGATGAAGACACAGACCTCCGATTACAGCTGGAAAAAGAAGCAGCTGAAAAATGCTTTGCAGACAAGAGTGATCTCCAAGGAATTTCAACACCTCCCGAAAACCTCCCTTCTACTCTCTTTGAAACACAAATGGAGGAATTCGCCGGAACGGCTTCATATGTGAACGAAGGATTGATAGAGGTCAGTAATGTAAATCCAAGCACACCGTTCGTCCCTGGGGGTAATTCTACATGTCTGGGAGCTATTCCAAAAATTCCCCAAGATGAAACTGCTTTATGCTATCAATATGAACCTTATTCCCCAGAGCTGTCTTCGTTAGGACAGAACAGTGCAGAAAGACAGATTAATTTAAGCTACAGACAATTGCTAAAAAAACAGCAGGAGCAGATTAATTATTTGCAAAGGGAATTGCAGGACACTAAACTATATGCATTTTCCCATGGTGAAAAACAAAATGTTTGCCTACTTCTAGGCATTCCAGAGTGGGAGCATAACCCCTCCTTTTCGTCTTCTTCATACAACTTAGAACTGCATACAAATGCAACTGCCCAAAAAATGTGGACTCAATTAGAACATTGTTTTCGCCCAGTCTCAGCCGAGTCCACATGCCTACTTTTGTCACAATTTCATGGAACTAAAATTAAACCTACTGACAGCATGGGGGCACACTTAACAAAGATGAAAGGCATGAGGAAAGATCTCGCAGAACGCGGTTACACGATGGACGATAATCAAGTGGTCAGTATTATTATCAATTCCTTGAATTACACATGGAGGGAGGCCATCACACAAATTAATCAAGTCCCTCTTGCCCAAAGAACGGTTGATCACATTTGTAGAATTTTAACAGAATATGAAGCTATTGTACTTGCCATGCCACACCTGCAACGCCCACCAGCAGCGCCCAGGGCACCTGCTAGACCCTACGAAGGTAGGACCTACGCACCAAGGGTGCCAAGATGCCAGTACCGCGATCGTGTGGGCCACACCAGCAGAGATTGTCTCCAATTGCAACGCACTCAAGTTCCTGTCCAGCCCAGAGGAACAGACTACAGAGACCAGTACCAGCCCAGAGGAACAGCACCCAGAGGCAGCAGAGGCAGAGGACAGCGCCAACCCGGTACCAGGCGTGATCTACATCCTCCATATGCCACGCTAGCAATCACCAATGATCCACAACCAAATCAACAATACGACAGAAGTCTTTTGTGGACTTGAGATAGTGGTGCAGCTGTTCACATTACTTACAGAAAAGAACTTTTCAAAGAGCTACATGAGCCTGAACCAGAATATCGTGAACTGTACACATTTGGTGGCCACCCCTTCAAGGTCGAAGGAAAAGGGATTGTCTTTATCGAAGAGTTAGGTACCCTAGTACCTGACGTTTACTATATTCCTACAGCTAATTGTAATTTGCTTAGTCAGAATCATTTGTCTGCTGTTTTACATTTTTATGTCCTTCATTTAGATAACGCCAGTTACATTTTTAAGGATGGCCATATTATTGCTGACGCAATTGTGATTGGTCAGGTCTACTACTTGAGGCCAAAGTCAAAACCTCAAATTCAGGCAAGTATAAAAATCTCAATAGAGAGTCACACAGGCCCAGAGAGAGATACCCCAGAGAGAGATCCTGTGAATACTCCCGAGGCTCCTAAAGCCACAAAGCAACAGGTAATCAAACCCAAGGTTCCTCATGTTAATGTAAATGCTGCAACCTCACTAACTGGTACCCCTTTGCATTACAGGTGCATCCATAAGTGGCATAGAAGACTAGGCCACCCAAGTTTTGAAGTTCTTAAGAAAATGCCATTGTTTGTTAAGGGTTTGGATTTAAAGAATTGTAAAGTGCATTTAGATTGTGCAGTGTGCAAAAAAGCCAAATCAAAAGCAGCAGCCATCCCGAGACGTGCTATACATAAGTCTACACCCATTTTTGATTTGGTACACACTGATATAGTGGGCCCTTATAGGCCAACAAATGGCGGTAAAAAATATTTTCTAACAATTGTTGATAATCATTCCAGATATGGTTATGTTTATCCAATGAAAGAAAAATCTGAGACCTTTCAGACCTTTAGAGACTTTGCAGTCCAAGTCTACAATCAACACAGAGTGAGGATCCGAAGAATCCAGAGTGACCGAGGTACCGAATTCATGTCTCAACGTTTCCAGGATTGGATGCGACGAAACGGTATCCTACACCAAACATCAGCACCTTACACCCCAAGTCATAACGTAGTCGCACAACGAAGACAAGGAGTTCTACAAACCATGATGCGCTGCCTCCTAGAAAATGCTAATATCAAACACTCATTTTGGGGCGAAGCAGTTAAGTATGCAAATCACATTATCAATCTTACATGGAGCAGTGTCATCAACCAAACACCTTTCTACATGTTACATGGCTACCAGCCAGATCTTAAACACTTACACATTTTTGGTTCATATGCCATGGTGAACATTCCATTGGCACAAAGAAGAAAAGGTGGCCCAATAGCAAAGAGACTGAGATACATGAGTGTTGATGACAATTCAAAATGGGGAAAATTCATTGACTGTCACAATATGATAACAATTTCTAATTCAGCTAATTTTGAAGAAGATTCAGATTGGTCCAGGATACATTCTAATGATCCTGGAGTTTATTTCCCTAGAAATGAAATTGTTGATACAGAACAACCAGATGACCAATGTTCATCACCTGATATCCCATCCTACCACGCCGTGGATGCTGAAGCTAGCGATGCTGATTTAGATGTGGACAACAAGGAAGACAACTGGACTACTGTCCCGAGACGTTCCAAGAGAACTACAAAAGGTATTCTTCCAAAGAAATACACAATGCAGTTGACAGACAAACCTTCGCCATTGATCTGTAATGTCACACTCCCACCGGAGAACTTTTCACAAATTAAATATCTTTCTGAAGATGAACAAGAGAAATGGCATGAAGCCATGCAAGTTGAGATGGATAGTTTGCAGAAACTCAAAGTATACACATCTGCAACACCTCCAACACACAAAAGCGTCATTGACACAAGATGGGTCTACAAAATCAAACAAAAGCCAAATGGTGAGTTACTATACAAAGCAAGACTTCTAGCACAAGGGTTCGCTCAAAATTACCCAGAAGATTATACAAACACTTATTCACCCACAGTGCGAACTGAAAGTGTGAAAATTGCTCTAACCACTGCTTCTATCCTTGGACTTGAAGTTTTCCAATTTGATGTTGAAACAGCTTATCTACATGCTGATCTAGATGAAAAGATCTACGTCAGATGTGCCCCTGGCTTCCAGGGCCGAGAAGGGGATACCTGGTTCCTAAACAAGAGTCTCTATGGTCTGAAACAATCAGGTCTGATGTGGTATTTATGTCTAAAAGACAAACTAAATTTGATGGGTTTTATTAAGTCCGACACTGATGAATGCGTGTTCACAAAAAGGTATGAAAATGCTTATGAAATTGTTCTTGTTTATGTTGATGACATTGTTTACATTGGTCCAAACAAACACATGAGTGAGATTTTTGTTAAAGGTTTGCAACAATACTTCACATTGAAATCATTAGGACACATCAATGAATATTTAGGAGTTCAGATTGAAAAGACACAGAAGGGGTTTAGTCGTTCACAAGAGAATAAGATAGATCAACTTTTGCATCATTGCAACATGACAGATGCAACACCTACACAAACACCTATGCAAACTGATTTTCACAATTTGAAAGATGCAGACAGTCCTGAGTTCACGGATCAAACACTTTATCGTTCAGTAATTGGTTCACTACTTTATATTAGTGGATGGACTAGACCAGACATAGCACTTAGTGTTAATTTACTTTCAAGACACATAGGCAAAGCAACAGAGTTTCACTGGTCATGTATTAAGAAGTTATTGAGATACTTGAAACACACAAAACATTTAAAATTGAAGCTAGAACCAGAACATACAGATTTTGCAGAGATGTATTGCTATGCAGATGCAGATTGGGCAAGTGATAAGGAGTCAAGAAAAAGCACATCAGGTTACATAATGTTCCTGAATGGATGTCCAGTTTACTGGAACGTGAGAAAACAAAGTTTTATTTCCTGCTCATCAACTGAAGCAGAGTATGCATGTGTGTCTGACGCTTGTAATTCTTTAACCTGGTTTGATGCTCTAGTTACAGATATCTGGACGAAGCCGAAACAACCAATCACTGTGATGGAAGATAATCAGTCAGTAGTTTATATTTCAAAGACTCACTTCACAGGTTCAAGGTCCAGACATATTGACATTCGTTACAAAAATGTTAGAGTCAGTAAGACAAGGTCTTATAAAGTTAGAATATGTGCCAACAAGATATCAGATAGCTGACATTCTGAACAAACCACTACCTACTGCTCAGCATAATTACCTCAGATATTTACTGTGTGTTGACTGACACATCATATTAGGCCAACTGACAAAGAAGGGGTGTCACGATGTGACTATATTGCCAGTTGAGCCTCTGTGCTATATTTCTTAGTCTTCTACTATATTTCTAGATCTACTGTATTTTCTAATCAAGCAGACATGTGATATGTATTTCTACACATGTGTGCATTCCAGGAGTTTTGTCTCCTCCTCCTTTCTTCTCCAGCAAGCCTCCGTCTGAGGCAGATGTGAACTCTTGACTGGGACAATGTAGCTTATTTAAGATTTATGTTTTGTTACTTTTATACTGAAATATTTTGTTAATTAGAATTAAATCTCAGTTTCATTCTCTACGTAAGGATGACTTCAAGGGAACAAGATCTATATCGCCTCGGTAGGAATAAATTCCTATCTCATCACACTATAACACACAAGGCAAGATTGGTTGCTCAAGGATTCGGTCAGAGTACAACAGAGTACGATGAAGTTTTCGCTCCTAGTCTGAAGGCGAGCACGTTGAGGGCAGCATTAGTGTGGGCAGCTAGATATAATAGTGTAATACATCATATTGATGTTGAGACGGCATATTTACATGCTAAGTTACAGCATGAGATATATATGAGAAAACCACAAGGATTAAATAGTAATGGTAAAGGTTATTGGAAATTAAATAAAAGCTTGTATGGTTTGAAGCAGGCTGGTTTTGAATGGAACCAATACATTACCAGAGAATTGGAAATATTAGGGTTTAATGCAGGTTTGGCTGATCCATGTCCAGTTTTCTTCAACCTTCCTTCTTTGTTCTCTCACTCAGACTCCCAACTCTCAGTCAGAAGCTCCACCTCCAGCTCTGTGAAGTTAAAATGTAGTGAAGGAAGTTTTTTTTCTACCTTTCTCCTTTGTTCTCTCACTCAGACTGCCAACTCTCAGCCAGCAGCTCCACCCCCAGCTTCTGTGAAGTTAAAATTTAATGGAGGAAGTTTTTTTCTACCTTCCTTCTTTGTTCTCTCACTCAGACTCCCAACTCTCAGTCAGCAGCACCACCTCCAGCTCTTTGAAGTTAAAATGTAATGGAGGGAGTTTTTTTTCAACCTTCCTTCTTTGTTCTCTCACTCAGACTCCCAACTCCCAGTCAGCAAATCCACCCCCAGCTTCTGTGAAGTTAAAATGTAATGGAGGAAATTTTTTTCTACCTTTCTCCTTTGTACTTCCATTCAGACTCCCAACTCTCAGCCAGCAGCTCCACCCCCAGCTTCTATGAAGTTAAATGTAATGGAGGAAGTTATTTTCTACAATTCTCCTTTGTTCTCTCACTCAGACTTCCAACTCTCAGTCAGCAGCTCCACCCCCAGCTTCTGTGAAGTTAAAATGTAATGGAGGGAGTTTTTTTCAACCTTTGTTCTTTGTTCTCTCACTCAGACTGCCGGCTCTCATCCAGCAGCGCCACCCCCAGCTTCTGTGAAGTTAAAATGTAATGAACTGTTTTCTATCTTTCTCCTTAATTCTCTCACACAGACTCCCAACTCTCAGCCAGCAGCTCCAGCCCAGCTTCTGTGAAGTTAAAATGTAATGGAGGAAGTTTTTTTCTACCTTTCTCCTTTGTTCTCTCACTCAGACTCCCAACTCTCAGTCAGCAGCTCCAGCCCAGCTTCTGTGAAGTTAAAATGTAATGGAGGAAGTTTTTTTCTACCTTTCTCCTTTATTCTCTCACTCAGACTGCCAACTCTCAGCCAGCAGCTCCACCCCCAGCTTCTGTGAAGTTAAAATTTAATGGAGGAAGTTTTTCTCTACCTTCCTTCTTTGTTCTCTCACTCAGACTCCCAACTCTCAGTCAGCAGCACCACCTCCAGCTCTTTGAAGTTAAAATGTAAGGGAGGAAGTTTTTTCTACCTTTCTCCTTTGTTCTCTCACTCAGACTCACAACTCCCAGTCAGGAAATCCACCCCCAGCTTCTGTGAAGTTAAAATGTAATGGAGGAAGTTTTTTTCTACCTTTCTCCTTTGTTCTCTCACTCAGACTCCCAACTCTCACCCAGCAGCTCTACCCCCAGCTTCTGTGAAGTTAAAATGTAATGGAGGGAGTTTTTTTTCAACCTTCCTTATTTGTTCTCTCACTCAGACTCCCAACTCTCAGTCAGCAGCTCCACCTCCAGCTCTGTGAAGTTAAATGTAATGGAGGAAGTTATTTTCTACCTTTCTCCTTTGTTCTCTCACTCAGACTGCCGGCTCTCAGCCAGCAGCTCCACCCCCAGCTTCTGTGAAGTTAAAATGTAATGGAGGAAGTTATTTTCTACCTTTTTCCTTTGTTCTTTCACTCAGACTCCCAACTCTCAGCCAGCAGCTCCACCCCCACATTCTGTGAAGTGAAAATGTAATGGAGGGAGTTTTTTTTCAACCTTCCTTCTTTGTTCTCTCACTCAGACTCCCAACTCCCAGTCAGCAAATCCACCCCCAGCTTCTGTGAAGTTAGAATGTAATGGATGGAGTTATTTTCTACCTTTCTCCATTGTTCTCTCACTCAGACTCCCAACTCTCAGTCAGCAGCTCCACCTCCAGCTCTGTGAAGTTAAATGTAATGGAGGAAGTTATTTTCTACCTTTCTTCTTTGTTCTCTCACTCAGACTGCCAGCTCTCAGCCAGAAGTGCCACCCCCAGCTTCTGTGAAGTTAAAATGTAATGGAGGAAATTTTTTTCTACCTTTCTCCTTTGTACTTCCATTCAGACTCCCAACTCTCAGCCAGCAGCTCCACCCCCAGCTTCTATGAAGTTAAATGTAATGGAGGAAGTTATTTTCTACATTTCTCCTTTGTTCTCTCACTCAGACTTCCAACTCTCAGTCAGCAGCTCCACCCCCAGCTTCTGTGAAGTTAAAATGTAATGGAGGGAGTTTTTTTCAACCTTTGTTCTTTGTTCTCTCACTCAGACTGCCGGCTCTCATCCAGCAGCGCCACCCCCAACTTCTGTGAAGTTAAAATGTAATGGAGGAAGTTTTTTTCAACCTTCCTTCTTTGTTCTCTCACTCAGACTCCCAACTCTCAGTCAGCAGCTCCACCTCCAGCTCTGTGAAGTTAAAATGTAATGGAGGGAGTTTTTTTCTACCTTTCTCCTTTGTTCTCTCACTCAGACTGCCGGCTCTCAGCCAGCAGTGCCACCCCCAGCTTCTGTGAAGTTGAAATGTAATGGAGGAAGTTTTTTTCTACCTTTATCGTTTGTTCTCTCACTCAGACTCCCAACTCTCAGCCAGCAGCTCCACCCCCAGATTCTGTGAAGTTAAAATGTAATGGAGGGAGTTTTTTTCTTCCTTCCTTCTTTGTTCTCTCACTCAGACTTCCAACTCTCAGTCAGCAGCTCCACCCCCAGCTTCTGTGAAGTTAAAATGTAATGGAGGAAGTTTTGTTCTACCTTTCTCCTTTGTTCTCTCACTCAGACTGCCAGCTCTCAGCCAACAGCTCCACCCCCAGCTTTTGTGAAGTTAAATATAATGGAGGAAGTTATTTTCTACATTTCTCCATTGTACTTCCATTCAAACTACCAACTCTCAGCCAGGAGCTCCACCCCCAGCTTCTGTGAAGTTAAAATGTAATGGAGGAAGTTTTGTTCTACCTTTCTCCTTTGTTCTCTCACTCAGACTCCCAACTCTCAGTCAGCAGCTCCAGCCCAGCTTCTGTGAAGTCAAAATGTAATGGAGGAAGTTTTTTCTATCCTTTCTCATTTGATCTCTCACTCAGACTGCCAGCTCTCAGCCAACAGCTCCACCCCCAGCTTCTGTGAAGTTAAAATGTAATGATGGAAGTATTATTCTACCTTTCTCCTTTTTTCTCTCACACAGACTCCCAACTCTCAGCCAGCAGCTCCAGCCCAGCTTCTGTGAAGTTAAAATGTAATGGTGGAAGTTTTTTTCAACCTTTAACTTTTGTTCTCTAACTCAGACTTCCAACTCTCAGCCAGCAGCTCCACCCCCAGATTCTGTGAAGTTAAAATGTAATGGAGGGAGTTTTTTCCAACCTTCTTTCTTTGTTCTCTCACTCAGACTCCCAACTCTCAGTCAGCAGCTCCACCCCCAGCTTCTGTGAAGTTAAAATGTAATGGAGGAGAGACTTCCGGGGCGGGCGCTATGCTGGTGCGGAGCGAAGAAAGCTGACAGCGGACTTCGCCCGACTTTTCGCGGAGCTGGTAGCCGAAAGCGGCATGCGATTCTCTGGAGGAGATCGCTAAAAGAAGGGGGACACTGAACTGCACCAGGAGAAAGTGCTATCTCCTGGTGAAATAGGTGGAAACCCCCGATAACAGCCGCGAAAGAGATCGGAGATCGGAGGTGGATAGATGATCCAGAGTCATGGCGCCTTGATCCTGACATAGAGGAAGAAAGCGAGAGGGAAACAGTAACCCTTGGCCGAATACTTTCATCAATCTTAAAGTGCGGAACCTGAAATTGGAGACGGAACAGCAAAGGGCGGAAAAATGAAAGTCTCCCGAGTGGAACAGGCGGCACAGAAGTGGTAAGGAGCTATAAGAGAGGACATTACCAAATAAAAAGAAAGGAGTTCTGAAAGATTGGGGGAAAAAGAAGGGAAAAAAAAAAACTGCTGCTAGGTTTAAGATCGGAACTTTGTTTTGGTGCCTGAATAAACAACTAAGGAAAAGTGAAACCAGTGGGAATACTGGCTCTGTTATACTGCAGAAGCAAGCAAAGATTTCTTTAAGCTGACAGCGACATCTTAGAGAAGCTGAAGGAGATACTTTTTAACAACTGTTCCTTGAGATCAACATCACACATTTGGAAACTGTTACAGCAAAAATCAGAAATTTAGAAACTATAGTGATTTAAAGAGACTACTGCTTAACATTGGATTTGAATTTGATACACTGGATTTGGTATAGAAGGAGGAGAATAACAGAGACATATAAAAGGAAAAAAAAGAGTGACAGTGACTGTGCAGTTTCTGAAAGAGAAGACATTTTGGAACTTTAAAAGAAGACACACTGATTGCCTCTACTGGTAAACAAGGAAAAAAAATTACTTGGATATTGAATATAGACAGTTGATTGGTATTAAATATTTGATATTTGATTGAAATAATTATAACAAATAGAATTAATCTTAATTAATTTAAAAGAAAGATTGTAGTATTAACAAAAAGTTATTTTTAGTTCTGATTGAAATAGATTGTGATAAATAATTGTAAAAACAGATATATAGATTGATTGATTTATAAATTGACTGATAGATAGATTGTTATATTGATTAATACTGTTATACTATTGAAAATAATAGAAATTGACTGTCTATATATACATAGAAAATTGAAATCAAGACTTAGGAATTAAGAACTAGGAGTTCAAATGATAAAACGTATAAAACTGTGACAAAGGTGGAATTAGAATATTGACATTGCTTGCTTGGTGGAGAAAGGGGAAGGGGGAAATATAGGAGGAGGCTATATGAAAGTTTGGAGCAATTTCTTTAAAAATTATAATTTTTTCTTAAAAGCACAAATGTCCTCGACCACGGTGACAAAAACTGTAAAGAAAGCAGTTTCAGCTGCGCCATCACCGGCAGGACAAAGATTACTAACAGAAATGACGACTGTAGAGAAACAGGGACAAACCCCCTTCCTACAAACTATGCAGGCCTCATTAGACAGAATTACAGAATTTATGCTTGCATCACAGGAAAAAATGATAAAAACGCAAGAAACAATAGAAAATAACCACGAGGAAATGAAAGGGAACTTCGAAGTAGTTAAAGGAGATATTAAGAAGTTAGACAGTAGAATGAAAAATATACAAGAAATAGTTGCCAATCACGAACAACAAATACAGATAATAGTGGAAAAAACAGAGAAGGCAGAAAAAAGACAAGATGCAACAGAAGAAAGATTGAGAACAATAAACAGGGAGTTAGAGGGGGCAATCTCACTGTTGGAACTTGAGAAAGCAAATTATTATTTAAGATTCCAGAATGTACTAGAAGAAAAGGAAGAGGTAATGTAATGTCGGAAATTCTGGGGGAGGTTCTCCAAGTAGACAAGGAAGAAATAAAAACTAATATTGATGAGATATATAGGGTTCAGAACAATTACATAAGGAAACATAAACTACCAAGAGAAATTCATGTAAGATTTACAAAAAAACATATAAGAGACGAGATTTACAAAATTACAAGAACAGAACAAATAAATTATAAAGGAAAAGATATTACAGTTCTGAAACAGATACCAAAGAGAATAAGAGACAAAAGGAGAGACTTCCAATACCTTTCAGTGAAACTAATAAGAAAAGGAGTGTCATTTAGATGGCTAGTGCCAGAAGGACTTCTGGTCACATGGAAAGATAAAAAAGTTAGAATAGACACATTTGAGCAAGCAGATCATTTTATTGAACATTACTTAGAACCAGAAGGAGAGAGCAGCATAGAATTAGAAACACAGAGCCAAGAAGAACAAAGTACAGAAGAAAGAGAGAAGTTAGAGAAAATATACACCAAGACCCAAGTAGAAACACGAAGCGCAAGAACAGCCAAGGCAGCAGCAAAATAATAAGATGGAAAACTTAGTTAAAATACTATCAGTAAATATAAATGGAATCAATTCGCCAATTAAAAGACGGCAAACTTTTAATAAACTACAAAAACAGAATCTAGATATAATCTGTCTGCAAGAGGTACATGTTAAAAAAGAGCATATCAAATTATTAGAGGCACCAAAACTTGGAAAGTTGTTCACATCACTGGATGATTCAAAAAAGAGAGGGATTGCAGTATATGTTAAGGATTGGCTGCAACCAAAACAGGTATACCAGGATAAGGAAGGTAGAGCACTAATGATAGAGACCTTAATAAACCAAAAAAAAAATGCTACTCATAATAATTTATGCACCTAATAACAAACAAAAAGAGTACTTTAAAGAATTACATAAACAAATAGTCAAATTAGAAAAAGAAAACATATGTATAGTGGGAGATTTTAATGCTGTATCAGATAATAAATTGGACTACAAATCTGCAAATAAAAAACAACATGAAAGAAAGATACTACCATGTGAATTTTTTGACCTAACTAGGGAATTTAACCTTAGGGATGCATGGAGAGAAAACCACCCACACGAAAACCAGTACACATATTATTCCACCCCACAAAACTCCTGGTCGAGAATAGACATGGTTTGGGCCGACACAGAAATATTGAATAAAATCCAAGAAATTGAAATAAAACCAAATATATGGGCGGATCATAATCCTATAGCTTTTACAATAAATGAGAGGAGAAAGACAAACAAGAGATGGTTTATGAATAGGGCAATACTAAAAGAAAGGAGCTATATTGATTATATGGAAAAAGAATTAGCCTTCTTTATGAAGGAAAATTGGAATAACGATACTACAATTCAGAACCTATGGGATACCGCAAAAGCATACATAAGAGGATTAACTACAACATATACCATTAAAAGAAATAAAAACAGAAATAAACAAATTAATGAACTGCAAAAAAAACATGGGAGAATTAGAATACAGACAACAAACGGAACAATTAAATGAAAAAAATAAAGAAGAAAAGGCCCTAATTAAACATAGAATTAATTTACTGACACAAGAGGAGGTGGCACAGAAAATTAAAATGGCAAAACAAAATTACTTTGAAAATGCTAACAAACCAGGCAGGTGGCTAGCCTATAAATTACGAAAGGAAAGGGAGGAAAGACATATACAACAATTAGAAGATGAGAAGGGTGAAGTAAAAACAACATTAGAGGACAAAAAAGATATAATACTTAAATATTTTAAAGAACTATATAAAAAAGAGGAAATAAGGGAAGAGGATATACAAACCTACCTGCAACAGGCAAAAGACTCACCAATAATAGAATTAGACAAAAACATGTTAGATGAAGAAATAACACCTCTAGAATTAGAAAAAGCTATAAAAAAACAAAAGAACAACAAAACGCCTGGACCAGATGGTATACCTGCGGAATACTACAAAGAATTGCAGAACCCTATTAAACAATTATTGCTAGTAACATACAATGAAGTACTAAATAAAGGGGAAATTCCTAAAACATGGGCAGAATCAATAATATCACTAATCCCAAAAGAGAAAATAGAAAAACAGAAGATACAAAACTTCAGGCCAATCTCGCTGTTAAATGTGGACTATAAGATATTCATGACCATAATGGCAGAAAGACTAAAAAATGTAATTAACAAAAACATACATCCGGATCAAAATGGTTTCCTCCCACATAGAAATATTAGAAACAACACAAGAACAATTATGAATATACTAGAATATTATGAGGCAAATTGTGGGATTAATTTGGGAACAAAGTACTTTACTTCAGCCGGTGTAATGGATACCTCATTAACTATTAGGACAATGGCACTAAGCAGGACAGGAAAGCAGGATGTGACTCATCTCATCTGAAATCTGCTGACCCCAGTGCCTACGTGACCTGAGTGCCTACGTGACCCGAATGTATAAGTTACCTGAAAGATGTGTACTCAGGAGTAGACTAACAATATGACCATATATGGTATATACCCACCCCTTACTAACATTGTCATGAGAATGTAACTGGATATGAACTGAATTGTAATAAAAGGGGGTTACAGAAGAGATTCTGGGCTCCCGTCCCGAGATGCCTGCCTGCGTGTCTCATTTCTCATGGGAGACCACCACATTTGGTGACCCCCAGGCGTGATTCCTCATGGGAATATGTCCCTGCCGACCCTCTACTTATCGCCTGGAATAGGCACGGTGCACCCGACGACGTCGCTGGCGACTGACTCTTCTCGTAAGTATGGGGGGTGGAACGTCTACAGCTCAAAACGTGGAAGAGCTGAGACAATTGGGCAGGAAAAAATACCTTTCCCCTCAAGAACAAAAATTTACCCCATCCTTTTCTAAAAGTGAGGCTTATACTATGCTTCAGACTCATGCTGATCCGCCTCGCCAGCTTTTATTAGATCCTCCACCTTATCAGATTCCCTCGGTCATGTTGACTACCCCATTACCTTCAGTCGTGCGTTCTTTTTCACCCACGGCTCCCGAAACCCCTGTTTTTTCTGCTTCAAACCCTGCTCCTGTTTTGCAATCTGGCCTTATTTGCGGGGCATACCAAAAGGCTTTAAAATCCGGCACTTTGGATGCTTCTGCTTCCTTATCTATTGTTCCTCCACAGGAGGCATTCAGGGCAGACAGGGCAGAATGTAAGGAAGAACAGGAAAAAGGAATGAAACTTGCAAAGAGTTTCCAAGTTTCATCTCATGAGTCTTTTCCAGTAGTAAAAAATACTGGTCTGATTCAAACAATGCAAGAAGAAAGATTAGAAAAGAATCATGAAATTGTTCAAATGCTTGCTCATTGTCCAGTTAAAGTAAATGTTAAAATTGACCTTCCTACACCAAATTTGCAAGCTTCTTCTGAATGTGCCTTTGAGGATTTTCAGAAAACTGATAAGCTGGCACACACCTTTTCCAGCATTCAACCGAAATCTAATCAAGCATACACTGATTGCGTTAACAAAAAAGCTGCTTCTGAATGCTGGAAAATCTTAGCATTAGGAAAAAATCCTGAAATGGCTGAAATGGTTAAAATTTGGCAAGATATACGTTCATCTAGCCATCAAAATAATTTGCTAATTGCAGCCATGAGACAAAATAACAAAGCCCAAGGAAATTGTGGTAACCAGAAATGTTTTAAGGAAAAGTGCAGAGCGCCTGGCAAAGGTGTTGATTCTCATACAGGTTTCATGCTGGGAATAACTTAAATTGGATGTTTTATCTGGTTTAGTCTTCTCTCCTATGGTTTAAATGTTGCACCAGAGAGAAAAAATTTAGCTACAAGAAAATTTTTGAATCTAGGACATAAGATGTCTTGATCTTATGCTGCATAAGATATCCCACAATTATTATTTTAATTCAGTTACAATTGCTGGGAACTATTAATTGGCTAGTCCTTTTTTTTTAAATTATCCACTTTTTTGTTAAATTCATTATTTACATTATTAACTAAAGTTAAACATTCTATGATCTAATCTCATCCCTCAGAAAGCTAGTCAAAGTTCAAACTGCTACTGCAGCTGATGGGATTACATTTCAAATTACCTATTAACTTTGTTTCCCTTTGCAACAGTAAGTTTACTTCTGTTTGCAGATTTTAATTTTTGTGATTTTTTTCCATGAAGTTATGTTTCTTTATTTTTTCCTCATAAATATTTTCATAGATATTTTCCAAAATGCAAGGTTTTACACAACACTGTGTGGTGTTGTAGATGCTGTGTTTGCCAGCACCTACTGGAAGTATTGGCTGTGTTGTCCTTGCAACAAATTTATTTTGTAGGATGGCTATATTTATCCTATGTTTTCATCAAAATGTTTATTTTTAGACTTTAGCTGAGCTCTTTGCAACTTGCTAGAGTTTGTCAGGATATTTTTAAAATCATTTTTCCTATTTTTAAATTTGAATTTCAGAGAGTTTTTGTTTTTTCAAATAGCCATAGAGTGGAACAGAATAACAGAGTTGGAAGGAACCTTAAAGGTCTTCTAGTCCAACCGCCTGCCTAGACAGGCAAGCCTCAATCACTTCAGGCAAATCGAAATCCATTCAGACAAATTGTTGTCTTTTTAAAAATTTTCAGTGTTGGAGCATTCACACCTTTTGAAGACAAACTTTTTCACTGATTGATTGTTTTAACTGTGAGGAATTTTTTTAGTTTTAAGTTGCTTCTCTCCTTGTTTAGTTTCCACCCATTGCTTTTGTTCTCAGATGCTTTGGGGAATAGTTTGTTTCCTTCTTTTTATAGCAACTCCAGAGATATTGGAAAACTGTTATCATGTTTCCCCTAGTCCTTCTTTTCATCGAACTGCATATGCCCAGTTCCTGCAACCATTCTTCATATGTTTTAGTCTCCAGTTCATTAATTATCTTTGTTGCTCTTCTCTGCATTCTTTCTAGAGTTTCTCAACATATTTTTTTTGCATCGTAGCAATTGAAACTGACTGCAGTGTTTCAGGTGTGGCTTACTAAGGCATTGTAAACTGGTATTGATATTTCAAGTGATCTTGATTCTCTCCCTCTGTTAATGCAGCCTAGAACTATGTTAATTTTTTGGCAGCTGTTACACACAGCTGGTTCATATTTAAATGGTTCTCCAAGATCCATCTCACAGTTACTATTGTTGAGCAAGATACCACATATACTGTACCTGTGCATTTTGTTTTTCTTGCCTAAATATACAACTTTGCTTTTTTTCACTATTGAATTTTATTTTGATTAAAAAGCTTCAGATTTTGTAGGGAAATTTACTTTTAATCTTCTTAAAGATCTTTGTCTTACTTTAACTGTTTCTGCACCTTTGCAATTATTTCTGATTTTCATAATGTCTGTAAATTAGTTCATGATTCTCCCTGGAAGTTTATTTAGCATCTGGGATTAATGCTAATCTTATAGATGTTTACTAGGTTTTTTCATTCCTCTCGATTCAAGTTTACCCATCTCTTGATGATAATCTTCTCAGCTTATTTTTTAACCTTACAATCTCTCCTTCATGCTAGGACTTTACTCTTTTTTCCGGCCCATATCAGAAGTCATCAACCATTTCCTGGTATTATCCAGGAGGGGAATTTTCGGGCAGCTGCTGCTGCCCGAAATCTTTCTATTCTTTCTATTCTTTCCTTGTCACTCATTACTCTGTGGACTAGCCACTCTTATTTTCACCAAAACCAAAAGGCCTTGCTGAAACAATTTTCTCTTTCTGCAGCAGAGGCTTCTGCTATTATTCAGCAATGTCCCACTTGCAGTTTGCAAGCTCACTCTGTCCCCCTTGGGGTTAATCCCCAGGGTACGGAGAGTTGTCAATCATGGCCTCCCCACAGAGGGGTGAAGCCACTAACCATGTTATTAATCATTGTATTCGGACTTTCTGTATTCTAGGCAATCCCAAACAATAAAAACAGAAAGGGGAAAACCACCCCGGCTTGCCTGGAATACAAAATACCTTGAACCTTGTCTTGTTTACCCTCAATTTTCTCAATGTTTCTGGAACCCCTGATTCAACCGCCGCAAGTCGGCAAAATTTTCTGCTTCTCCTATAGACTCCGCTGCAACCGCAAGTCTATTATTGCCGCCTTCCTGATCCTACGTGGAAAGGCCCGGCCTCCCTTGTCACTTGGGGTCGAGGCTACGCTGCCGTCAATGACAATGGCGATATCATCTGGACTCCTGCTCGCTGCGTTCGCCCTTATTTTGTCACCCCATCAACACGTTAAGACCAGCGATCCAGGGGCCTGGGAAACCAATGCGTTCGTAAGAGACCTGAATAAGGTCTCAGCTCAGCTGTTGAATAAAACTGATTGTTGGATTTGTATGCACATTCCATCAGACAGCAAATCAGGACTGGCACTTCATGCTGTACCTTTTAATGAATCTGGATGGAAGCAGAAATGGAATTCCACCCCAGTCATGCTGGACTTTACATATGCAGTTTCTACCAGAATTTTAGAACCTGCTCGCTTTTGTTTCCAAAGCGCAGGCTTGTTAGCCAATGCCTTGGAAATGGGCAATTACACTAATTGCCAACAAACCATTGTATGGGATTCAGCAAAATGGTGTGCACATATAAAACACAATCTTACAACTGTAAACGGTATCAGCACATCTAATCAGTGGACAAACGTTTCCACGTATGTAGCATGTTCAGACATGGAGACTATGATTATGTTTGCTAATTCTTCTGATTCAGGACATTATAAGCTAACACAATTTTGGCTTCTTTGTGGCCGGCGAGCCTATCGGCTGGTCCCAAGGGATTGGAAGGGTATTTGCACCCTGGGTCTCTTGGTGCCTGCTACTTACCCTGTTTCAACATTACCAACAGGTCGTTTGCGGAACAAAAGAGCTGGCATTGAAGATCAACCCTTAACCTTGGGGGGTTCCCTGACTACTCAAATATCTCGGGGAATTCTCCCTAATCTTGGGGTTGCGATGAATTATAGAGACTTACATTTACTCAATAACTGGACTGTGGTTATGTTCAATGACACTATTAAAGCTATGAAATTCATTAACAAAGAATTAGGAGAAATTTGAAAAGTGGTCTTACAGAATAGATATGTTTTAGATATTGTATTGGCTGCTAAAGGATGTGTTTGTGTTTTAATTCATTAACATTGTTATGCTTATGTATCTGACTATAAATATATCATCACACACACAATTGAGCATATGGAGAACATGGTCAACCCCCTGGTCGGAGACGGAAGTGGCATCATTGACATCTGGGATGCCTTATGGTCCTGGCTACCTGATGGGAGTTGGCTGAGGTCACTCATACCAACAGTTATAACTTATAACTATTGTGGTATTATTAATATTGTTGTGTTGTTGTATGCAATGTCTCCCCTCTCTCCTGCAGATGTGCAAAAACTTGCTTTTCTCCAACAGGAAGGACGTTCTAATCAGCGAAACCAAAGCCCTTCTGGAATTGGAGGATGGACCGTTTCATAAAACAAAAAAGGAGGAGATGTGGGATTAATTTGGGAACAAAGTACTTTACTTCAGCCGGTGTAATGGATACCTCATTAACTATTAGGACAATGGCACTAAGCAGGACAGGAAAGCAGGATGTGACTCATCTCATCTGAAATCTGCTGACCCCAGTGCCTACGTGACCTGAGTGCCTACGTGACCCGAATGTATAAGTTACCTGAAAGATGTGTACTCAGGAGTAGACTAACAATATGACCATATATGGTATATACCCACCCCTTACTAACATTGTCATGAGAATGTAACTGGATATGAACTGAATTGTAATAAAAGGGGGTTACAGAAGAGATTCTGGGCTCCCGTCCCGAGATGCCTGCCTGCGTGTCTCATTTCTCATGGGAGACCACCACAGCAAATCCAGGAAAACCTGTAGCTCTCATGTTCCTCGATGCTCAAAAAGCATTTGATAATTTAAATTGGGATTTTCTTATTAAAAAGTTAGATTACAAATTTCGGCCCCAAATATATCAGGATGATTAGAGCCATATACTCAAAACAGACAGCAAAAATAATTATAAATCAAGATACAACAGACAAATTTGACATTCAAAAAGGAGTACGACAGGGATGTCCACTGTCTCCCTTGCTATTTATATTCACTTTAGAAACGCTGCTACAACGAATTAGGCAAAATTCAAATATTGAAGGACTTAAAATTAGAGGGCAAGAATACAAACTGCAAGCTTTTGCAGATGATATGGTCTTTAATATGGAAAACCCGATTGAGGTAGGACCAAAATTAATAGAGGAAATCAACAAATTTGGGAAAGTAGCAGGCCTAAAAATCAATAAAAATAAAACCAAAATAATAACGAAGAATTTACCAAATAAACAAATTCAGGAACTGGAAGAGAAATTGGGTATTCAAACGCTTAAAAAAATTAAATACTTAGGAATAATACTAATGGCCAAATGCATAACTATTAAAAATGATAATTATATAGAGCTGAATAAACAAATAGAAAAAGATTTAGAAAAATGGACAAAACTACCTATTTCATTAACAGGGAGAATATCCACGATTAAAATGTCAGTGCTACCAAAAATATTATATTTGTTCCAAACGATACCAATTAAATTAGATAGAAAATATTTTGACAATTTAAATAAAATGATATCTAAATTCATTTGGTCAGGAAAAAAAGGCAAGAATTAAATTAAAATATTTACAGCAGAATAAAGAGCAAGGGGGCTTTGGACTTCTAGAATGGGAAACCTATTATCAAGCAGCATCTCTACAGTGGATAACGCATTGGATTAAAATTAACAATAAAAGAATATTAACGCTCGAGGGACATGATCTACAGGTAGGATGGCATAGTTTCATATGGGACGGAAAACACAAAACACATTCCTACTTCCAAAAACATAAAATCAGAGACTCATTATATAACACCTGGAGCAAAATAAAACATCAACATTACACAGAAATCCCAACATGGTTTTCGACTATGGAGGCGATTACATACCCCACCACAACGGACATATATAAAATGGTTAAATACGAACAAATACTAGATGAACAAGGGAACATAAAAGAGATCCAAACCCTAAGAGATCAAGGAATCGGGATAGATTGGTGGCCATATTACCAAATTAAAACCAGACTACAGGAGGACATGAAAAAATTTGGAGTAGCAAAAAAGAAATCAGAATTAGATAAAATCTTATTGGGACCGGAAAAAAAGATGATAACAAAAATTTATAAATTTTTAATAAACTATAAAATGAAAAAAGAAAGAGTTAAGGGAAATATGGCGAGTTGGATCAAAAATTTTGGATATGAAATAAACCAGGAACAGTGGGAAGAAACATGGATTAAAAATTTGAAAATAACTAAATCAGCAGCATACAAGGAGAATATATACAAAATGTACTACAGATGGCATCTTCCACCAGCGAGATTGGCCAGAATGTACCCAAACATGAACCCAAAATGTTGGAAATGCCCCCACAAAAATGGAACCTATTATCACATGTGGTGGACGTGTCCCAAAACTAGAAATTTCTGGCAAACTATACAAAACTGGATTCAAGAAATAACTAAATTAAAAATAAATTTTACACCAGAAACCCTCTTGCTAGGGATGTTAGATCAAGAAATAGAAAAAAAGAACTGGTATATCATAACACACATACTAACGGCAGCAAGAATAGTATTAGCGCAGCATTGGAAAAAGGGTGACGTACCAACAGAAAACATAACAATAAGGAAAATCTTAGAATGTGCAGAATCGGACAGATTAACACTAGAATTGAAACAGAAGGAAAACTCAGAATACTTTGAAACTTGGAATCTCTTCTATAACTGGCTAAAAAAAAGAAATGGAACAAAAGAAATATAGAAATATCTAGATAGATAGATAGATAAGTCACAATTAAGAATTTATTAACTGATAGAATAATAGATAAATATAAGTAATATAAATATAATTATATATGTATTAATCTACTAAAACCTATGGCCAAGACGTTTACTGTAAAACTTTGTATATATGTACATGTAAGTACATATGGTGTTGTCTTCAATGTATGTTTGTCTTTTTTAATGTTTATATATTAATAAAAATATTTTTTTAAAAAAACTAAAATGTAATGGAGGAAGTTTTTTTCTACCTTTCTCTTTTGTTCTCTCACTCAGACTCCCAACTCTCAGTCAGCAGCTCCAGCCCAGCTTCTGTGAAGTCAAAATGTAATGGAGGAAGTTTTTTCTATCCTTTCTCGTTTGATCTCTCACTCAGACTGCCAGCTCTCAGACAGCAGCTCCACCCCCAACTTCTGTGAAGTTAAAATGTAATGAACTGTTTTCTATCTTTCTCCTTTATTCTCTCCCACAGACTCCCAACTCTCAGCCAGCAGCTACAGCCCAGCTTCTGTGAAGTCAAAATGTAATGGAGGAAGTTTTTTTCTATCCTTTCTCGTTTGATCTCTCACTCAGACTCCCAACTCTCAGTCAGCAGCTCCACCTCCAGCTCTGTGAAGTTAAAATGTAAGGGAGGAAGTTTTTTTCCTACCTTTCTCTTTTGTTCTCTCACTCAGACTCCCAACTCTCAGTCAGCAGCTCCATCTCCAGCTCTGTGAAGTTAAAATGTATTGGAGGAAGTTTTTTTCTACCTTTCTCCTTTGTTCTCTCACTCAGACTCCCAACTCTCAGCCAGCAGCTCCATCCCAGGTTCTGTGAAGTTAAATGTAATGGAGGAAGTTATTTTCTACCTTTGTCCTTTGTTCTCTCACTCAGACTCCCAACTCTCAGCCAGCAGCTCCACCCCCAGCTTCTTTGAAGTTAAAATGTAATGAACTGTTTTCTATCTTTCTCCTTTATTCTCTCACACAGACTCCCAACTCTCAGCCAGCAGCTCCAGCCCAGCTTCTGTGAAGTCAAAATGTAATGGAGGAAGTTTTTTTCTATCCTTTCTCCTTTGTTCTCTCACTCAGACTCCCAACTCTCAACCAGCAGCTCCAGCCCAGCTCTGTGAAGTTTAAATGTAACGGAGGGAGTTTTTTTCAACCTTCCTTCTTTGTTCTCTCACTCAGACTCCCAACTCTCAGTCAGCAGCTCCACCTCCAGCTCTGTGAAGTTAAAATGTAATGAACTGTTTTCTATCTTTCTCCTTTGTTCTCTCACATAGACTCCCAACTCTCAGCCAGCAGCTCCAGCCCAGCTTCTGTGAAGTTAAAATGTAATGGAAGAAGTTTTTTTCTATCCTTTCTCCTTTGTTCTCTCACTCAGACTCCCAACTCTCAGCCAGCAGCTCCACCCCCAAATTCTGTGAAGTTAAAATGTAATGTAGGGAGTTTTTTTCAACCTTCCTTCTTTGTTCTCTCACTCAGATTCCCAACTCTCAGTCAGCAGCTCCACCTCCAGCTCTGTGAAGTTAAATGTAATGGAGGAAGTTATTTTCTACCTTTCTCCTTTGTTCTCTCACTCAGACTCCCAACTCTCAACCAGCAGCACCACCCCCAGCTTCTGTGAAGTCAAAATGTAATGATGGAAGTTTTATTCTACCTTTCTCCTTTTTTCTGTCACTCAGACTCCCAACTCTCAGCCAGCAGCTCCACCCCCAGCTTCTGTGAAGTTAAAATGTAATGAAGTTTTTTCTTTCTTTCTCCTTTATTCTCTCATTCAGACTCCCAACCCTCAGACAGTAGCTCCACTCCCAGCTTCTGTGAAGTTAAATATAATGGAGGAAGTTATTTTCTACATTTCTCCTTTGTTCTCTCACTCAGACTGCCAACTTTCAGCCAGCAGCTCCACCACCAGCTTCTGTGAAGTCAAAATGTAATGGAGGAAGTTTTTTTCTACCTTTCTCCTTTGTACTTCCATTCAGACTACCATCTCTCAGCCAGGAGCTCCACCCCCAGCTTCTGTGAAATTAAAATGTAATGGAGGAAGTTTTGTTCTACCTTTCTCCTTTGTTCTCTCACTCAGACTCCCAACTCTCAGTCAGCAGCGCCACCTCCAGCTCTGTGAAGTTAAAATGTAGTGGAGGAAGTTTTTTCCTACCTTTCTCCTTTTTTCTCTCACTCAGACTGCCAGCTCTCAGCCAGCAGCTCCACCCCCAGCTTCTGTGAAGGTAAAATGTAATGGAGGGAGTTTTTTTCAACCTTCTTTCTTTGTTCTCTCACTCAGACTCACAACTCCCAGTCAGGAAATCCAACCCCAGCTTCTGTGAAGTTAAAATGTAATGGATGAAGTGTTTTTCAACCTTCCTTTTTTGTTCTCTCATTCAGACTCCCCAGTCTCAGTCAGCAGCTCCACCTCCAGCTCTGTAAAGTTAAAATGTAAGGGAGGAAGTTTTTTTCTACCTTTCTCGTTTGTTCTCTCACTCAGACTCCCAACTCTCAGTCAGCAGCTCCACCTCCAGCTCTGTGAAGTTAAATGTAAGGGAGGAATTTATTTTCTACCTTTCTCCTTTGTTCTCTCACTCAGACTGCCGGCTCTCAGCCGGCAGCGCCACCCCCAGCTTCTGTGAAGTTAAAATGTAATGGAGGAAGTTTTTTTCTACCTTTCTCCTTTGTTCTTACACTCAGACTCCCAACTCTCAGCCAGCAGCTCCACCCCCAGCTTCTGTGAAGTTAAAATGTAATGAACTGTTTTCTATCTTTCTCCTTTATTCTCTCACACAGACTCCCAACTCTCAGCCAGCAGCTAAAGCCCAGCTTCTGTGAAGTCAAAATGTAATGGAGGAAGTTTTTTTCTATCCTTTCTCGTTTGATCTCTCACTAAGACTCCCAACTCTCAGTCAGCAGCTCCACCTCCAGCTCTGTGAAGTTTAAATGTAACGGAGGGAGTTTTTTTCAACCTTCCTTCTTTGTTCTCTCACTCAGACTCCCAACTCTCAGCCAGCAGCTCCACCCCCAGCTTCTGTGAAGTTAAAATGTAATGAAGTTTTTTCTATCTTTCTCCTGTATTCTCTCACACAGATTCCCAACTCTCAGCCAGCAGCTCCACCCCCAGCTTCTGTGAAGTTAAAATGTAATGGAGGAAGTTTTTTTCTACCTTTCTCCTTTGTTCTCTCACTCAGACTGCCAGCTATAAGACAGCAGCTCCACCCCCAACTTCTGTGAAGTTAAAATGTAATGAACTGTTTTCTATCTTTCTCCTTTATTCTCTCACACAGACTCCCAACTCTCAGCCAGCAGCTACAGCCCAGCTTCTGTGAAGTCAAAATGTAATGGAGGAAGTTTTTTTCTATCCTTTCTCGTTTGATCTCTCACTCAGACTCCCAACTCTCAGTCAGCAGCTCCATCTCCAGCTCTGTGAAATTAAAATGTATTGGAGGAAGTTTTTTTCTACCTTTCTCCTTTGTTCTCTCACTCAGACTGCAGGCTCTCAGCCAGCAGCGCCACCCCCAACTTCTGTGAAGTTAAAATGTAATGAACTGTTTTCTATCTTTCTCCTTTATTCTCTCACACAGACTCCCAACTCTCAGCCAGCAGCTACAGCCCAGCTTCTGTGAAGTTAAAATGTAATGGAGGGAGTTTTTTTCAACCTTCCTTCTATGTTCTCTCACTCAGACTCCCAACTCTCAGTCAGCAGCTCCACCTCCAGCTCTGTGAATTTAAAATGTAATGGAGGAAGTTATTTTCTACCTTTCTCCTTTGTTCTCTCACTCAGACTCCCAACTCTCAGCCAGCAGCTCCACCCCCAGCTTCTGTGAAGTTAAAATGTAATGAACTGTTTTCTATCTTTCTCCTTTATTCTCTCACACAGACTCCCAACTCTCAGTCAGCAGCTCCAGCCCAGCTTCTGTGAAGTCAAAATGTAATGGAGGAAGTTTTTTTCTATCCTTTCTCGTTTGATCTCTCACTCAGACTCCCAACTCTCAGTCAGCAGCTCCACCTCCAGCTCTGTGAAGTTTAAATGTAATGGAGGGAGTTTTTTTCAACCTTTCTCTTTTGTTCTCTCACTCAGACTCTCAACTCTCAGTCAGCAGCTCCACCTCCAGCTCTGTGAAGTTAAAATGTAAGGGAGGAAGTTTTTTTCAACCTTTCACTTTTGTTCTCTAACTCAGACTCCCAACTCTCAGCCAGCAGCTCCACCTCCAGCTCTGTGAAGTTTAAATGTAATGGAGGGAGTTTTTTACAACCTTCCTTCTTTGTTCTCTCACTCAGACTCCCAACTCTCAGTCAGCAGCTCCACCTCCAGCTCTGTGAAGTTAAAATGTAATTGAGGAAGTTTTGTTCTACCTTTCTCCTTTGTTCTCTCACTCAGACTCCCAACTCTCAGTCAGCAGCTCCACCTCCAGCTCTGTGAAGTTAAAATGTAATGGAGGAAGTTTTTTTCTATCCTTTCTCGTTTGATCTCTCACTAAGACTCCCAACTCTCAGTGAGCAGCTCCACCCCCAGCTTCTGTGAAGTTAAAATGTAATGAAGTTTTTTCTATCTTTCTCCTTTATTCTCTCACTCAGACTCCCAACCCTCAGACAGCAGCTCCACTCCCAGCTTCTGTGAAGTTAAATATAATGGAGGAAGTTATTTTCTACCTTTCTCCTTTGTTCTCTCACTCAGACTGCCAGCTCTCAGCCAGCAGCTCCACCCCCAGCATCTGTGAAGTTAAAATGTAATGGAGGGAGTTTTTTTCAACCTTCCTTCTATGTTCTCTCACTCAGACTCCCAACTCTCAGTCAGCAGCTCCACCTCCAGCTCTGTGAATTTAAAATGTAATGGAGGAAGTGATTTTCTACCTTTCTCCTTTGTTCTCTCACTCAGACTCCCAACTATCAGCCAGCAGCTCCACCCCCAGATTCTGTGAAGTTAAAATGTAATGAACTGTTTTCTATCTTTCTCCTTTATTCTCTCACACAGACTCCCAACTCTCAGCCAGCAGCTCCAGCCCAGCCTTTGTGAAGTCAAAATGTAATGGAGGAAGTTTTTTTCTATCCTTTCTCGTTTGATCTCTCACTCAGACTCCCAACTCTCAGTCAGCAGCTCCACCTCCAGCTCTGTGAAGTTTAAATGTAATGGAGGGAGTTTTTTTCAACCTTTCTCTTTTGTTCTCTCACTCAGACTCTCAACTCTCAGTCAGCAGCTCCACCTTCAGCTCTGTGAAGTTAAAATGTAAGGGAGGAAGTTTTTTTCAACCTTTCACTTTTGTTCTCTAACTCAGACTCCCAACTCTCAGCCAGCAGCTCCACCTCCAGCTCTGTGAAGTTTAAATGTAATGGAGGGAGTTTTTTTCAACCTTCCTTCTTTGTTCTCTCACTCAGACTCCCAACTCTCAGTCAGCAGCTCCACCTCCAGCTCTGTGAAGTTAAAATGTAATGGAGGAAGTTTTGTTCTACCTTTCTCCTTTGTTCTCTCACTCAGACTCCCAACTCTCAGTCAGCAGCTCCACCTCCAGCTCTGTGAAGTTAAAATGTAATGGAGGAAGTTATTTTCTACCTTTCTCCTTTGTTCTCTCACTCAGACTCCCAACTCTCAGCCAGCAGCTCCACCCCCAGCTTCTGTGAAGTTAAAATGTAATAAACTGTTTTCAATCTTTCTCCTTTGTTCTCTCACTCAGACTCCCAACTCTCAGTCAGCAGCTCCACCTCCAGCTCTGTGAAGTTAAAATGTAATGGAGGAAGTTATTTTCTACCTTTCTCCTTTGTTCTCTCACTCAGACTCCCAACTCTCAGTCAGCAGCTCCAGCTCCAGCTCTGTGAAGTTAAAATGTAGTGGAGGATGTTTTTTTCTATCTTTCTCCTTTATTCTCTCACTCAGACTCCCAACCCCCAGACAGCAGCTAGACTCCCAGCTTTTGTGAAGTTAAATATAATGGAGGAAGTTATTTTCTACATTTCTCCATTGTACTTCCATTCAAACTACCAACCTTCAGCCAGGAGCTCCACCCCCAGCTTCTGTGAAGTTAAAATGTAATGGAGGAAGTTTTGTTCTACCTTTCTCCTTTGTTCTCTCACTCAGTCTCCCAACTCTCAGTCAGCAGCTCCAGCCCAGCTTCTGTGAAGTCAAAATATAATGGAGGAAGTTTTTTCTATCCTTTCTCGTTTGATCTCTCACTCAGACTGCCAGCTCTCAACCAACAGCTCCACCCCCAGCTTCTGTGAAGTTAAAATGTAATGATGGAAGTATTATTCTACCTTTCTCCTTTTTTCTGTCACTCAGACTCCCAGCTCTCAGCCAGCAGCTCCAAGCCAAGCTTCTGTGAAGTTAAAATGTAATGAAGTTTTTTCTATCTTTCTCCTTTATTCTCTCACTCAGACTCCCAACCCTCAGACAGCAGCTCCACTCCCAGCTTCTGTGAAGTTAAATATAATGGAGGAAGTTATTTTCAACCTTCCATCTTTCTTCTCTCACTCAGACTCCCAACTCTCAGTCAGCAGCTCCAGCACAGCTTCTGTGAAGTCAAAATGTAATGGAGGAAGTTTTTTCTATCCTTTCTCGTTTGATCTCTCACTCAGACTGCCAGCTCTCAGCCAGCAGCGCCACCCCCAGCTTCTGTGAAGTTAAAATGTAATGGAGGAAGTTTTTTCCTACCTTTCTCCTTTTTTCTCTCACTCAGACTGCCAGCTCTCAGCCAGCAGCTCCACCCCCAGCTTCTGTGAAGGTAAAATGTAATGGAGGGAGTTTTTTTCAACCTTCTTTGTTTGTTCTCTCACTCAGACTCACAACTCCCAGTCAGGAAATTCAACCCCAGCTTCTGTGAAGTTAAAATGTAATGGATGAAGTGTTTTTCAACCTTCCTTTTTTGTTCTCTCATTCAGACTCCCAAGTCTCAGTCAGCAGCTCCACCTCCAGCTCTGTGAAGTTAAAATGTAAGGGAGGAAGTTTTTTTCTACCTTTCTCGTTTGATCTCTCACTCAGACTCCCAACTCTCAGTCAGCAGCTCCACCTCCAGCTCTGTGAAGTTTAAATGTAATGGAGGGAGTTTTTTTCAACCTTTCTCTTTTGTTCTCTCACTCAGACTCTCAACTCTCAGTCAGCAGCTCCACCTCCAGCTCTGTGAAGTTAAAATGTAAGGGAGGAAGTTTTTTTCAACCTTTCACTTTTGTTCTCTAACTCAGACTCCCAACTCTCAGCCAGCAGCTCCACCTCCAGCTCTGTGAAGTTTAAATGTAATGGAGGGAGTTTTTTTCAACCTTCCTTCTTTGTTCTCTCACTCAGACTCCCAACTCTCAGTCAGCAGCTCCACCTCCAGCTCTGTGAAGTTAAAATGTAATGGAGGAAGTTTTGTTCTACCTTTCTCCTTTGTTCTCTCACTCAGACTCCCAACTCTCAGTCAGCAGCTCCACCTCCAGCTCTGTGAAGTTAAAATGTAATGGAGGAAGTTTTTTTCTATCCTTTCTCGTTTGATCTCTCACTAAGACTCCCAACTCTCAGTGAGCAGCTCCACCCCCAGCTTCTGTGAAGTTAAAATGTAATGAAGTTTTTTCTATCTTTCTCCTTTATTCTCTCACTCAGACTCCCAACCCTCAGACAGCAGCTCCACTCCCAGCTTCTGTGAAGTTAAATATAATGGAGGAAGTTATTTTCTACCTTTCTCCTTTGTTCTCTCACTCAGACTGCCAGCTCTCAGCCAGCAGCTCCACCCCCAGCATCTGTGAAGTTAAAATGTAATGGAGGGAGTTTTTTTCAACCTTCCTTCCATGTTCTCTCACTCAGACTCCCAACTCTCAGTCAGCAGCTCCACCTCCAGCTCTGTGAATTTAAAATGTAATGGAGGAAGTGATTTTCTAACTTTCTCCTTTGTTCTCTCACTCAGACTCCCAACTATCAGCCAGCAGCTCCACCCCCAGATTCTGTGAAGTTAAAATGTAATGAACTGTTTTCTATCTTTCTCCTTTATTCTCTCACACAGACTCCCAACTCTCAGCCAGCAGCTCCAGCCCAGCCTTTGTGAAGTCAAAATGTAATGGAGGAAGTTTTTTTCTATCCTTTCTCGTTTGATCTCTCACTCAGACTCCCAACTCTCAGTCAGCAGCTCCAACTCCAGCTCTGTGAAGTTTAAATGTAATGGAGGGAGTTTTTTTCAACCTTTCTCTTTTGTTCTCTCACTCAGACTCTCAACTCTCAGTCAGCAGCTCCACCTTCAGCTCTGTGAAGTTAAAATGTAAGGGAGGAAGTTTTTTTCAACCTTTCACTTTTGTTCTCTAACTCAGACTCCCAACTCTCAGCCAGCAGCTCCACCTCCAGCTCTGTGAAGTTTAAATGTAATGGAGGGAGTTTTTTTCAACCTTCCTTCTTTGTTCTCTCACTCAGACTCCCAACTCTCAGTCAGCAGCTCCACCTCCAGCTCTGTGAAGTTAAAATGTAATGGAGGAAGTTTTTTTCTATCTTTCTCCTTTATTCTCTCACTCAGACTCCCAACCCCCAGACAGCAGCTAGACTCCCAGCTTTTGTGAAGTTAAATATAATGGAGGAAGTTATTTTCTACATTTCTCCATTGTACTTCCATTCAAACTACCAACCTTCAGCCAGGAGCTCCACCCCCAGCTTCTGTGAAGTTAAAATGTAATGGAGGAAGTTTTGTTCTACCTTTCTCCTTTGTTCTCTCACTCAGTCTCCCAACTCTCAGTCAGCAGCTCCAGCCCAGCTTCTGTGAAGTCAAAATATAATGGAGGAAGTTATTTTCTACCTTTCTCCTTTGTTCTCTCACTCAGACTCCCAACTCTCAGTCAGCAGCTCCACCCCCAGCTTCTGTGAAGTTAAAATGTAATGATGGAAGTATTATTCTACCTTTCTCCTTTTTTCTGTCACTCAGACTCCCAGCTCTCAGCCAGCAGCTCCAAGCCAAGCTTCTGTGAAGTTAAAATGTAATGAAGTTTTTTCTATCTTTCTCCTTTATTCTCTCACTCAGACTCCCAACCCTCAGACAGCAGCTCCACTCCCAGCTTCTGTGAAGTTAAATATAATGGAGGAAGTTATTTTCAACCTTCCATCTTTCTTCTCTCACTCAGACTCCCAACTCTCAGTCAGCAGCTCCAGCACAGCTTCTGTGAAGTCAAAATGTAATGGAGGAAGTTTTTTCTATCCTTTCTCGTTTGATCTCTCACTCAGACTGCCAGCTCTCAGCCAGCAGCGCCACCCCCAGCTTCTGTGAAGTTAAAATGTAATGGAGGAAGTTTTTTCCTACCTTTCTCCTTTTTTCTCTCACTCAGACTGCCAGCTCTCAGCCAGCAGCTCCACCCCCAGCTTCTGTGAAGGTAAAATGTAATGGAGGGAGTTTTTTTCAACCTTCTTTCTTTGTTCTCTCACTCAGACTCACAACTCCCAGTCAGGAAATCCAACCCCAGCTTCTGTGAAGTTAAAATGTAATGGATGAAGTGTTTTTCAACCTTCCTTTTTTGTTCTCTCATTCAGACTCCCAAGTCTCAGTCAGCAGCTCCACCTCCAGCTCTGTGAAGTTAAAATGTAAGGGAGGAAGTTTTTTTCTACCTTTCTCGTTTGTTCTCTCACTCAGACTCCCAACTCTCAGTCAGCAGCTCCACCTCCAGCTCTGTGAAGTTTAATGTAAGGGAGGAAGTTATTTTCTACCTTTCTCCTTTGTTCTCTCACTCAGACTGCCGGCTCTCAGCCAGCAGCTCCACCCCCAGCTTCTGTGAAGTTAAAATGTAATGGAGGAAGTTTTTTTCTACCTTTCTCCTTTGTTCTTACACTCAGACTCCCGACTCTCAGCCAGCAGCTCCACCCCCAGCTTCTGTGAAGGTTAAATGTAATGGAGGGAGTTTTTTTCAACCTTCCTTCTTTGTTCTCTCATTCAGACTCCCAACTCTCAGCCAGCAGCTCCACCCCCAGCTTCTGTGAAGTTAAAATGTAATGAACTGTTTTCAATCTTTCTCCTTTGTTCTCTCACTCAGACTCCCAACTCTCAGTCAGCAGCTCCACCTCCAGCTCTGTGAAGTTAAAATGTAATGGAGGAAGTTATTTTCTACCTTTCTCGTTTGTTCTCTCACTCAGACTCCCAACTCTCAGTCAGCAGCTCCAGCTCCAGCTCTGTGAAGTTAAAATGTAGTGGAGGATGTTTTTTTCTAACTTTCTCCTTTATTCTCTCACTCAGACTCCCAACCCCCAGACAGCAGCTAGACTCCCAGCTTTTGTGAAGTTAAATATAATGGAGGAAGTTATTTTCTACATTTCTCCATTGTACTTCCATTCAAACTACCAACCTTCAGCCAGGAGCTCCACCCCCAGCTTCTGTGAAGTTAAAATGTAATGGAGGAAGTTTTGTTCTACCTTTCTCCTTTGTTCTCTCACTCAGTCTCCCAACTCTCAGTCAGCAGCTCCAGCCCAGCTTCTGTGAAGTCAAAATATAATGGAGGAAGTTTTTTCTATCCTTTCTCATTTGATCTCTCACTCAGACTGCCAGCTCTCAACCAACAGCTCCACCCCCAGCTTCTGTGAAGTTAAAATGTAATGATGGAAGTATTATTCTACCTTTCTCCTTTTTTCTGTCACTCAGACTCCCAGCTCTCAGCCAGCAGCTCCAAGCCAAGCTTCTGTGAAGTTAAAATGTAATGAAGTTTTTTCTATCTTTCTCCTTTATTCTCTCACTCAGACTCCCAACCCTCAGACAGCAGCTCCACTCCCAGCTTCTGTGAAGTTAAATATAATGGAGGAAGTTATTTTCAACCTTCCATCTTTCTTCTCTCACTCAGACTCCCAACTCTCAGTCAGCAGCTCCAGCACAGCTTCTGTGAAGTCAAAATGTAATGGAGGAAGTTTTTTCTATCCTTTCTCGTTTGATCTCTCACTCAGACTGCCAGCTCTCAGCCAGCAGCGCCACCCCCAGCTTCTGTGAAGTTAAAATGTAATGGAGGAAGTTTTTTCCTACCTTTCTCCTTTTTTCTCTCACTCAGACTGCCAGCTCTCAGCCAGCAGCTCCACCCCCAGCTTCTGTGAAGGTAAAATGTAATGGAGGGAGTTTTTTTCAACCTTCTTTCTTTGTTGTCTCACTCAGACTCACAACTCCCAGTCAGGAAATCCAACCCCAGCTTCTGTGAAGTTAAAATGTAATGGATGAAGTGTTTTTCAACCTTCCTTTTTTGTTCTCTCATTCAGACTCCCAAGTCTCAGTCAGCAGCTCCACCTCCAGCTCTGTGAAGTTAAAATGTAAGGGAGGAAGTTTTTTTCTACCTTTCTCGTTTGTTCTCTCACTCAGACTCCCAACTCTCAGTCAGCAGCTCCACCTCCAGCTCTGTGAAGTTAAATGTAAGGGAGGAAGTTATTTTCTACCTTTCTCCTTTGTTCTCTCACTCAGACTGCCGGCTCTCAGCCAGCAGCTCCACCCCCAGCTTCTGTGAAGTTAAAATGTAATGGAGGAAGTTTTTTTCTACCTTTCTCCTTTGTTCTTACACTCAGACTCCCAACTCTCAGCCAGCAGCTCCACCCACAGCTTCTGTGAAGTTAAAATGTAATGAACTGTTTTCTATCTTTCTCCTTTATTCTCTCACACAGACTCCCAACTCTCAGCCAGCAGCTAAAGCCCAGCTTCTGTGAAGTCAAAATGTAATGGAGGAAGTTTTTTTCTATCCTTTCTCGTTTGATCTCTCACTAAGATTCCCAACTCTCAGTCAGCAGCTCCACCTCCAGCTCTGTGAAGTTTAAATGTAACGGAGGGAGTTTTTTTCAACCTTCCTTCTTTGTTCTCTCACTCAGACTCCCAACTCTCAGCCAGCAGCTCCACCCCCAGCTTCTGTGAAGTTAAAATGTAATGAAGTTTTTTCTATCTTTCTCCTTTATTCTCTCACACAGACTCCCAACTCTCAGCCAGCAGCTCCACCCCCAGCTTCTGTGAAGTTAAAATGTAATGGAGGAAGTTTTTTTCTACCTTTCTCCTTTGTTCTCTCACTCAGACTGCCAGCTATAAGACAGCAGCTCCACCCCCAACTTCTGTGAAGTTAAAATGTAATGAACTGTTTTCTATCTTTCTCCTTTATTCTCTCACACAGACTCCCAACTCTCAGCCAGCAGCTACAGCCCAGCTTCTGTGAAGTCAAAATGTAATGGAGGAAGTTTTTTTCTATCCTTTCTCGTTTGATCTCTCACTCAGACTCCCAACTCTCAGTCAGCAGCTCCACCTCCAGCTCTGTGAAGTTAAAATGTAAGGGAGGAAGTTTTTTTTTACCTTTCTCTTCTGTTCTCTCACTCAGACTCCCAACTCTCAGTCAGCAGCTCCATCTCCAGCTCTGTGAAGTTAAAATGTATTGGAGGAAGTTTTTTTCTACCTTTCTCCTTTGTTCTCTCACTCAGACTGCCGGCTCTCAGCCAGCAGCGCCACCCCCAGCTTCTGTGAAGTTAAAATGTAATGGAGAAAAGTTTTTTTCTACCTTTCTCCTTTGTTCTTACACTCAGACTGCCAGCTATCAGACAGCAGCTCCACCCCCAACTTCTGTGAAGTTAAAATGTAATGAACTGTTTTCTATCTTTCTCCTTTATTCTCTCACACAGACTCCCAACTCTCAGCCAGCAGCTACAGCCCAGCTTCTGTGAAGTTAAAATGTAATGGAGGGAGTTTTTTTCAACATTCCTTCTATGTTCTCTCACTCAGACTCCCAACTCTCAGTCAGCAGCTCCACCTCCAGCTCTGTGAATTTAAAATGTAATGGAGGAAGTTATTTTCTACCTTTCTCCTTTGTTCTCTCACTCAGACTCCCAACTATCAGCCAGCAGCTCCACCCCCAGCTTCTGTGAAGTTAAAATGTAATGAACTGTTTTCTATCTTTCTCCTTTATTCTCTCACACAGACTCCCAACTCTCAGCCAGCAGTTCCAGCCCAGCTTCTGTGAAGTCAAAATGTAATGGAGGAAGTTTTTTTCTCTCCTTTCTCGTTTGATCTCTCACTCAGACTCCCAACTCTCAGTCAGCAGCTCCACCTCCAGCTCTGTGAAGTTTAAATGTAATGGAGGGAGTTTTTTTCAACCTTTCTCTTTTGTTCTCTCACTCAGACTCTCAACTCTCAGTCAGCAGCTCCACCTTCAGCTCTGTGAAGTTAAAATGTAAGGGAGGAAGTTTTTTTCAACCTTTCACTTTTGTTCTCTAACTCAGACTCCCAACTCTCAGCCAGCAGCTCCACCTCCAGCTCTGTGAAGTTTAAATGTAATGGAGGGAGTTTTTTTCAACCTTCCTTCTTTGTTCTCTCACTCAGACTCCCAACTCTCAGTCAGCAGCTCCACCTCCAGCTCTGTGAAGTTAAACTGTAATGGAGGAAGTTTTGTTCTACCTTTCTCCTTTGTTCTCTCACTCAGACTCCCAACTCTCAGTCAGCAGCTCCACCTCCAGCTCTGTGAAGTTAAAATGTAATGGAGGAAGTTTTTTTCTATCCTTTCTCGTTTGATCTCTCACTAAGACTCCCAACTCTCAGTGAGCAGCTCCACCCCCAGCTTCTGTGAAGTTAAAATGTAATGAAGTTTTTTCTATCTTTCTCCTTTATTCTCTCACTCAGACTCCCAACCCTCAGACAGCAGCTCCACTCCCAGCTAATGTGAAGTTAAATATAATGGAGGAAGTTATTTTCTACCTTTCTCCTTTGTTCTCTCACTCAGACTGCCAGCTCTCAGCCAGCAGCTCCACCCCCAGCTTCTGTGAAGTTAAAATGTAATGGAAGGAGTTTTTTTCAACCTTCCTTCTATGTTCTCTCACTCAGACTCCCAACTCTCAGTCAGCAGCTCCACCTCCAGCTCTGTGAATTTAAAATGTAATGGAGGAAGTGATTTTCTACCTTTCTCCTTTGTTCTCTCACTCAGACTCCCAACTATCAGCCAGCAGCTCCACCCCCAGATTCTGTGAAGTTAAAATGTAATGAACTGTTTTCTATCTTTCTCCTTTATTCTCTCACACAGACTCCAAACTCTCAGCCAGCAGCTCCAGCCCAGCCTCTGTGAAGTCAAAATGTAATGGAGGAAGTTTTTTTCTATCCTTTCTCGTTTGATCTCTCACTCAGACTCCCAACTCTCAGTCAGCAGCTCCACCTCCAGCTCTGTGAAGTTTAAATGTAATGGAGGGAGTTTTTTTCAACCTTTCTCTTTTGTTCTCTCACTCAGACTCTCAACTCTCAGTCAGCAGCTCCACCTCAAGCTCTGTGAAGTTAAAATGTAAGGGAGGAAGTTTTTTTCAACCTTTCACTTTTGTTCTCTAACTCAGACTCCCAACTCTCAGCCAGCAGCTCCACCTCCAGCTCTGTGAAGTTTAAATGTAATGGAGGGAGTTTTTTTCAACCTTCCTTCTTTGTTCTCTCACTCAGACTCCCAACTCTCAGTCAGCAGCTCCACCTCCAGCTCTGTGAAGTTAAAATGTAATGGAGGAAGTTTTGTTCTACCTTTCTCCTTTGTTCTCTCACTCAGACTCCCAACTCTCAGTCAGCAGCTCCACCTCCAGCTCTGTGAAGTTAAAATGTAATGGAGGAAGTTATTTTCTACCTTTCTCCTTTGTTCTCTCACTCAGACTCCCAACTCTCAGCCAGCAGCTCCACCCCCAGCTTCTGTGAAGTTAAAATGTAATGAACTGTTTTCAATCTTTCTCCTTTGTTCTCTCACTCAGACTCCCAACTCTCAGTCAGCAGCTCCACCTCCAGCTCTGTGAAGTTAAAATGTAATGGAGGAAGTTATTTTCTACCTTTCTCCTTTGTTCTCTCACTCAGACTCCCAACTCTCAGTCAGCAGCTCCAGCTCCAGCTCTGTGAAGTTAAAATGTAATGATGGAAGTATTATTCTACCTTTCTCCTTTTTTCTGTCACTCAGACTCCCAGCTCTCAGCCAGCAGCTCCAAGCCAAGCTTCTGTGAAGTTAAAATGTAATGAAGTTTTTTCTATCTTTCTCCTTTATTCTCTCACTCAGACTCCCAACCCTCAGACAGCAGCTCCACTCCCAGCTTCTGTGAAGTTAAATATAATGGAGGAAGTTATTTTCTACATTTCTCCATTGTACTTCCATTCAAACTACCAACCTTCAGCCAGGAGCTCCACCCCCAGCTTCTGTGAAGTTAAAATGTAATGGAGGAAGTTTTGTTCTACCTTTCTCCTTTGTTCTCTCACTCAGTCTCCCAACTCTCAGTCAGCAGCTCCAGCCCAGCTTCTGTGAAGTCAAAATATAATGGAGGAAATTTTTTCTATCCTTTCTCGTTTGATCTCTCACTCAGACTGCCAGCTCTCAACCAACAGCTCCACCCCCAGCTTCTGTGAAGTTAAAATGTAATGATGGAAGTATTATTCTACCTTTCTCCTTTTTTCTGTCACTCAGACTCCCAGCTCTCAGCCAGCAGCTCCAAGCCAAGCTTCTGTGAAGTTAAAATGTAATGAAGTTTTTTCTATCTTTCTCCTTTATTCTCTCACTCAGACTCCCAACCCTCAGACAGCAGCTCCACTCCCAGCTTCTGTGAAGTTAAATATAATGGAGGAAGTTATTTTCAACCTTCCATCTTTCTTCTCTCACTCAGACTCCCAACTCTCAGTCAGCAGCTCCAGCACAGCTTCTGTGAAGTCAAAATGTAATGGAGGAAGTTTTTTCTATCCTTTCTCGTTTGATCTCTCACTCAGACTGCCAGCTCTCAGCCAGCAGCGCCACCCCCAGCTTCTGTGAAGTCAAAATGTAATGGAGGAAGTTTTTTTCTATCCTTACTCGTTTGATCTCTCACTCAGACTCCCAACTCTCAGTCAGCAGCTCCACCCCCAGATTCTGTGAAGTTAAAATGTAATGGAGGGAGTTTTTTTCAACCTTCCTTCTTTGTTCTCTCACTCAGACTCCCAACTCTTAGTCAGCAGCTCCACCTCCAGCTCTGTAAAGTTAAATGCAAGGGAGGAGGTTTTTTCTACCTTTCTCCATTGTTCTCTCACTCAGACTCCCAACTCTCAGTCAGCCGCTCCACCTCCAGCTCTGTGAAGTTAAATGTAATGGAGGAAGTTTTTTTCTACATTTCTCCTTTGTTCTCTCACTCAGACTCCCAACTCTCAGCCAGCAGCGCCACCCCCAGCTTCTGTGAAGTTAAAATGTAATGGAGGAAGTTTTTTTCTACCTTTCTCCTTTATTCTCTCACACAGACTCCCAACTCTCAGCCAGCAGCTCCAGCATAGCTTCTGTGAAGTTAAAATGTAATGGAAGAAGTTATTTTCTACATTTCTCCATTGTACTTCCATTCAAACTACCAACTCTCAGCCAACAGCTCCACCACCAGCTTCTGTGAAGTTAAAATGTAATGATGGAAGTTTTTTCTATCTCTCTTCTTTATTCTCTCACTCAGACTCCCAACCCCCAGACAGCAGCTAGACTCCCAGCTTTTGTGAAGTTAAATATAATGGAGGAAGTTATTTTCTACATTTCTCCATTGTACTTCCATTCAAACTACCAACTCTCAGTCAGCCGCTCCACCCCCAGCTTCTGTGAAGTTAAAATATAATGGAGGACGTTTTTTTCTATCCTTTCTCCTTTGTTCTCTCACTCAGACTGCCAGCTCTCAGCCAACAGCTCCAGCCCAGCTTCTGTGAAGTTAAACTGTAATGGAGTAAGTTTTTTTCTACCTTTCTCCTTTGTTCTCTCACTCAGACTCCCAACTCTCAGCCAGCAGCTCCAGCCCCAGCTTCTGTGAAGTTAAAATGTAATGAACTGTTTTCTATCTTTCTCCTTTATTCTCTCACACAGACTCCCAACTCTCAGCCAGCAGCTCCAGCCAAGCTTCTGTGAAGTCAAAATGTAATGGAGGAAGTTTTTTTCTATCCTTACTCGTTTGATCTCTCACTCAGACTCCCAACTCTCAGTCAGCAGCTCCACCTCCAGCTCTGTGAAGTTTAAATGTAATGGAGGGAGTTTTTTTCAACCTTCCTTCTTTGTTCTCTCACTCAGACTCCCAACTCTCAGCCAGCAGCGCCACCCCCAGCTTCTGTGAAGTTAAAATGTAATGGAGGAAGTTTTTTTCAACCTTTCACTTTTGTTCTCTAACTCAGACTCCCAACTCTCAGCCAGCAGCTCCACCTCCAGATTCTGTGAAGTTAAAATGTAATGGAGGGAGTTTTTTTCAACCTTCCTTCTTTGTTCTCTCACTCAGACTCCCAACTCTTAGTCAGCAGCTCCACCTCCAGCTCTGTAAAGTTAAATGCAAGGGAGGAGGTTTTTTCTACCTTTCTCATTTGTTCTCTCACTCAGACTCCCAACTCTTAGTCAGCCGCTCCACCTCCAGCTCTGTGAAGTTAAATGTAATGGAGGAAGTTTTTTTCTACATTTCTCCTTTGTTCTCTCACTCAGACTCCCAACTCTCAGCCAGCAGCGCCACCCCCAGCTTCTGTGAAGTTAAAATGTAATGGAGGAAGTTTTTTTCTACCTTTCTCCTTTATTCTCTCACACAGACTCCCAACTCTCAGCCAGCAGCTCCAGCATAGCTTCTGTGAAGTTAAAATGTAATGGAAGAAGTTTTTTTCTATCCTTTCTCCTTTGTTCTCTCACTCAGACTGCCAGCTCTCAGCCAACAGCTACACCCCCAGCTTCTGTGAAGTTAAAATGTAATGATGGAAGTTTTTTCTATCTTTCTCCTTTATTCTCTCACTCAGACTCCCAACCCCCAGACAGCAGCTAGACTGCCAGCTTTTGTGAAGTTAAATATAATGGAGGAAGTTATTTTCTACATTTCTCCATTGTACTTCCATTCAAACTACCAACTTTCAGCCAGGAGCTCCACCCCCAGCTTCTGTGAAGTTAAAATGTAATGGAGAAAGTTTTGTTCTACCTTTCTCCTTTGTTCTCTCACTCAGACTCCCAACTCTCAGTCAGCAGCACCAGCCCAGCTTCTGTGAAGTCAAAATGTAATGGAGGAAGTTTTTTCTATCCTTTCTCGTTTGATCTCTCACTCAGACTGCCAGCTCTCAGCCAACAGCTCCACCCCCAGCTTCTGTGAAGTTAAAATGTAATGATGGAAGTATTATTCTACCTTTCTCCTTTTTTCTGTCACTCAGACTCCCAGCTCTCAGCCAGCAGCTCCACCCCAAGCTTCTGTGAAGTTAAAATGTAGTGAAGTTTTTTCTATCTTTCTCCTTTATTCTCTCACTCAGACTCCCAACCCTCAGACAGCAGCTCCACTCCCAGCTTCTGTGAAGTTAAAAATAATGGAGGAAGTTATTTTCTACATTTCTCCTTTGTTCTCTCACTCAGACTCCCAACTCTCAGTCAGCAGCTCCACCTCCAGCTCTGTGAAGTTAAATATAATGGAGGAAGTTATTTTCAACCTTCCATCTTTCTTCTCTCACTCAGACTGCCGGCTCTCAGCCAGCAGCGCCACCCCCAGCTTCTGTGAAGTTAAAATGTAATGGAGGAAGTTTTTTTCTACCTTTCTCCTTTGTTCTCTCACTCAGACTCCCAACTCTCAGCCAGCAGCTCCACCCCCAGCTACTGTGAAGTTAAAATGTAATGAACTGTTTTCTATCTTTCTCCTTAATTCTCTCACACAGACTCCCAACTCTCAGCCAGCAGCTCCACCCCCAGCTTCTGTGAAGTTAAAATATAATGGAGGAAGTTTTTTTCTATCCTTTCTCCTTTGTTCTCTCACTCAGACTGCCGGCTCTCAGCCAACAGCTCCACCCCCAGCTTCTGTGAAGTTAAAATGTAATGATGGAAGTTTTATTCTACCTTTCTCCTTTTTTCTGTCACTCAGACTCCCAGCTCTCAGCCAGCAGCTCCACCCCAAGCTTCTGTGAAGTTAAAATGTAATGAAGTTTTTTCTATCTTTCTCCTTTATTCTCTCACTCAGACTCCCAACCCTCAGACAGCAGCTCCACTCCCAGCTTCTGTGAAGTTAAATATAATGGAGGAAGTTATTTTCTACATTTCTCCTTTGTTCTCTCACTCAGACTCCCAACTCTCAGTCAGCAGCTACACCTCTAGCTCTGTGAAGTTAAATGTAAGGGAGGAAGTTTTTTTCTACCTTTCTCATTTGTTCTCTCACTCAGACTCCCAACTCTCAGTCAGCCGCTCCACCTCCAGCTCTGTGAAGTTAAATGTAATGGAGGAAGTTATTTTCTACCTTTCTCCTTTGTTCTCTCACTCAGACTGCCGGCTCTCAGTCAGCAGTGCCACCCCCCAGCTTCTGTGAGGTTAAAATGTAATGGAGGAAGTTTTTTTCTACCTTTCTCCTTTGTTCTCTCACTCAGACTCCCAACTCTCAGCCAGCAGCTCCACCCCCAGCTACTGTGAAGTTAAAATGTAATGAACTGTTTTCTATCTTTCTCCTTAATTCTCTCACACAGACTCCCAACCCTCAGACAGCAGCTCCACTCCCAGCTTCTGTGAAGTTAAAAATAATGGAGGAAGTTATTTTCTACATTTCTCCTTTGTTCTCTCACTCAGACTCCCAACTCTCAGTCAGCAGCTCCACCTCCAGCTCTGTGAAGTTAAATATAATGGAGGAAGTTATTTTCAACCTTCCATCTTTCTTCTCTCACTCAGACTGCCGGCTCTCAGCCAGCAGCGCCACCCCCAGCTTCTGTGAAGTTAAAATGTAATGGAGGAAGTTATTTTCTACCTTTCTCCTTTGTTCTCTCACTCAGACTGCCGGCTCTCAGTCAGCAGTGCCACCCCCCAGCTTCTGTGAGGTTAAAATGTAATGGAGGAAGTTTTTTTCTACCTTTCTCCTTTGTTCTCTCACTCAGACTCCCAACTCTCAGCCAGCAGCTCCACCCCCAGCTACTGTGAAGTTAAAATGTAGTGAAGTTTTTTCTATCTTTCTCCTTTATTCTCTCACTCAGACTCCCAACCCTCAGACAGCAGCTCCACTCCCAGCTTCTGTGAAGTTAAAAATAATGGAGGAAGTTATTTTCTACATTTCTCCTTTGTTCTCTCACTCAGACTCCCAACTCTCAGTCAGCAGCTCCACCTCCAGCTCTGTGAAGTTAAATATAATGGAGGAAGTTATTTTCAACCTTCCATCTTTCTTCTCTCACTCAGACTGCCGGCTCTCAGCCAGCAGCGCCACCCCCAGCTTCTGTGAAGTTAAAATGTAATGGAGGAAGTTTTTTTCTACCTTTCTCCTTTGTTCTCTCACTCAGACTCCCAACTCTCAGCCAGCAGCTCCACCCCCAGCTACTGTGAAGTTAAAATGTAATGAACTGTTTTCTATCTTTCTCCTTAATTCTCTCACACAGACTCCCAACTCTCAGCCAGCAGCTCCACCCCCAGCTTCTGTGAAGTTAAAATATAATGGAGGAAGTTTTTTTCTATCCTTTCTCCTTTGTTCTCTCACTCAGACTGCCGGCTCTCAGCCAACAGCTCCACCCCCAGCTTCTGTGAAGTTAAAATGTAATGATGGAAGTTTTATTCTACCTTTCTCCTTTTTTCTGTCACTCAGACTCCCAGCTCTCAGCCAGCAGCTCCACCCCAAGCTTCTGTGAAGTTAAAATGTAATGAAGTTTTTTCTATCTTTCTCCTTTATTCTCTCACTCAGACTCCCAACCCTCAGACAGCAGCTCCACTCCCAGCTTCTGTGAAGTTAAATATAATGGAGGAAGTTATTTTCTACATTTCTCCTTTGTTCTCTCACTCAGACTCCCAACTCTCAGTCAGCAGCTACACCTCTAGCTCTGTGAAGTTAAATGTAAGGGAGGAAGTTTTTTTCTACCTTTCTCATTTGTTCTCTCACTCAGACTCCCAACTCTCAGTCAGCCGCTCCACCTCCAGCTCTGTGAAGTTAAATGTAATGGAGGAAGTTATTTTCTACCTTTCTCCTTTGTTCTCTCACTCAGACTGCCGGCTCTCAGTCAGCAGTGCCACCCCCCAGCTTCTGTGAGGTTAAAATGTAATGGAGGAAGTTTTGTTCTATCTTTCTAATTTATTCTCTCACTCAGACTCCCAACCCTCAGCCAGCAGCTCCACCTCCAGCTCTGTGAAGTTAAAATGTAAGGGAGGAAGTTTTTTTCTACCTTTCTCTTTTGTTCTCTCACTCAGACTCCCAACTCTCAGTCAGCAGCTCCACCTCCAGCTCTGTGAAGTTAAATGTAATGGAGGAAGTTATTTTCTACCTTTCTCCTTTGTTCTCTCAATCAGACTCCCAACTCTCAGTCAGCAGCTCCACCTCCAGCTCTGTGAAGTTAAAATGTAATGAACTGTTTTCAATCTTTCTCCTTTGTTCTCTCACTCAGACTCCCAACTCTCAGCCAGCAGCTCCACCCCCAGCTTCTGTGAAGTTAAAATGTAATGAACTGTTTTCAATCTTTCTCCTTTGTTCTCTCACTCAGACTCCCAACTCTCAGTCAGCAGCTCCACCTCCAGCTCTGTGAAGTTAAATATAATGGAGGAAGTTATTTTCTACATTTCTCCATTGTACTTCCATTCAAACTACCAACTCTCAGCCAGGAGCTCCACCCCTAGCTTCTGTGAAGTTAAAATGTAATGGAGGAAGTTTTGTTCTACCTTTCTCCTTTGTTCTCTCACTCAGTCTCCCAACTCTCAGTCAGTAGCTCCAGCCCAGCTTCTGTGAAGTCAAAATATAATGGAGGAAGTTTTTTCTATCCTTTCTCGTTTGATCTCTCACTCAGACTGCCAGCTCTCAACCAACAGCTCCACCCCCAGCTTCTGTGAAGTTAAAATGTAATGATGGAAGTATTATTCTACCTTTCTCCTTTTTTCTGTCACTCAGACTCCCAGCTCTCAGCCAGCAGCTCCAAGCCAAGCTTCTGTGAAGTTAAAATGTAATGAAGTTTTTTCTATCTTTCTCCTTTATTCTCTCACTCAGACTCCCAACCCTCAGACAGCAGCTCCACTCCCAGCTTCTGTGAAGTTAAATATAATGGAGGAAGTTATTTTCTACATTTCTCCTTTGTTCTCTCACTCAGACTCCCAACTCTCAGTCAGCAGCTCCACCTCCAGCTCTGTGAAGTTAAATATAATGGAGGAAGTTATTTTCAACCTTCCATCTTTCTTCTCTCACTCAGACTGCCAGCTCTCAGCCAACAGCTCCACCCCCAGCTTCTGTGAAGTTAAAATGTAATGGAGGAAGTTTTTTTCTACCTTTCTCCTTTGTTGTCTCACTCAGACTCCCAACTCTCAGCCAGCAGCTCCACCCCCAGCTACTGTGAAGTTAAAATGTAATGAACTGTTTTCTATCTTTCTCCTTAATTCTCTCACACAGACTCCCAACTCTCAGCCAGCAGCTCCACCCCCAGCTTCTGTGAAGTTAAAATATAATGGAGGAAGTTTTTTTCTATCCTTTCTCCTTAGTTCTCTCACTCAGACTGCCAGCTCTCAGCCAACAGCTCCAGCCCAGCTTCTGTGAAGTTAAAATGTAATGGAGGAAGTTTTTTTCTACCTTTCTCCTTTGTTCTCTCACTCAGACTCCCAACTCTCAGCCAGCAGCTCCAGCCCCAGCTTTTGTGAAGTTAAAATGTAATGAACTGTTTTCTATCTTTCTCCTTTATTCTCTCACACAGACTCCCAACTCTCAGCCAGCAGCTCCAGCCAAGCTTCTGTGAAGTCAAAATGTAATGGAGGAAGTTATTTTCTACCTTTCTCCTTTGTTCTCTCACTCAGACTGCCGGCTCTCAGTCAGCAGTGCCACCCCCAGCTTCTGTGAGGTTAAAATGTAATGGAGGAAGTTTTGTTCTATCTTTCTAATTTATTCTCTCACTCAGACTCCCAACCCTCAGCCAGCAGCTCCACCTCCAGCTCTGTGAAGTTAAAATGTAAGGGAGGAAGTTTTTTTCTACCTTTCTCCTTAGTTCTCTCACTCAGACTGCCAGCTCTCAGCCAACAGCTCCAGCCCAGCTTCTGTGAAGTTAAAATGTAATGGAGGAAGTTTTTTTCTACCTTTCTCCTTTGTTCTCTCACTCAGACTCCCAACTCTCAGCCAGAAGCTCCAGCCCCAGCTTTTGTGAAGTTAAAATGTAATGAACTGTTTTCTATCTTTCTCCTTTATTCTCTCACACAGACTCCCAACTCTCAGCCAGCAGCTCCACCTCCAGCTCTGTGAAGTTAAATGTAATGGAGGAAGTTATTTTCTACCTTTCTCCTTTGTTCTCTCACTCAGACTCCCAACTCTCAGTCAGCAGCTCCACCTCCAGCTCTGTGAAGTTAAATGTAATGGAGGAAGTTATTTTCTACCTTTCTCCTTTGTTCTCTCACTCAGACTCCCAACTCTCAGCCAGCAGCGCCACCCCCAGCTTCTGTGAAGGTTAAATGTAATGGAGGGAGTTTTTTTCAACCTTCCTTCTTTGTTCTCTCACTCAGACTCCCAACTCTCAGTCAGCAGCTCCACCTCCAGCTCTGTAAAGTTAAATGTAATGGAGGAAGTTATTTTCTACCTTTCTCCTTTGTTCTCTCACTCAGACTGCCGGCTCTCAGCCAGCAGCGCCACCCCTAGCTTCTGTGAAGTTAAAATGTAATGGAGGAAGTTTTTTTCTACCTTTCCCCTTTGTTCTCTCACTCAGACTCCCAACTCTCAGTTAGCAGCTCCACCCCCAGCTTCTGTGAAGTTAAAATGTAATGAACTGTTTTCTATCTTTCTCCTTTATTCTCTCACACAGACTCCCAACTCTAAGCCAGCAGCTCCAGCCCAGCTTCTGTGAAGTCAAAATGTAATGGAGGAAGTTTTTTTCTATCCATTCTCGTTTGATCTCTCACTCAGACTCCCAACTCTCAGTCAGCAGCTCCACCTCCAGCTCTGTGAAGTTTAAATGTAATGGAGGAAGTTTTTTTCTACCTTTCTCGTTTGTTCTCTCACTCAGACTCCCAACTCTAAGTCAGCAGCTCCATATCCAGCTCTGTGAAGTTAAATGTAATGGAGGAAGTTATTTTCTACCTTTATCATTTGTTCTCTCACTCAGACTCCCAACTCTCAGTCAGCAGCTCCACATCCAGCTCTGTGAAGTTAAATGTAATGGAGGAAGTTATTTTCTACCTTTCTCATTTGTTCTCTCACTCAGACTCCCAACTCTCAGCCAGCAGCGCCACCCCCAGCTTCTGTGAAGGTTAAATGTAATGGAGGGAGTTTTTTTCAACCTTCCTTCTTTGTTCTCTCACTCAGACTCCCAACTCTCAGTCAGCAGCTCCACCTCCAGCTCTGTAAAGTTAAATGTAATGGAGGAAGTTATTTTCTACCTTTCTCCTTTGTTCTCTCACTCAGACTGCCGGCTCTCAGCCAGCAGCGCCACCCCTAGCTTCTGTGAAGTTAAAATGTAATGGAGGAAGTTTTTTTCTACCTTTCCCCTTTGTTCTCTCACTCAGACTCCCAACTCTCAGCCAGCAGCTCCACCCCCAGCTTCTGTAAAGTTAAAATGTAATGAACTGTTTTCTATCTTTCTCCTTTATTCTCTCACACAGACTCCCAACTCTCAGCCAGCAGCTCCAGCCCAGCTTCTGTGAAGTCAAAATGTAATGGAGGAAGTTTTTTTCTATCCTTTCTCCTTTGTTCTCTCACTAAGACTTCCAACTCTCAGCCAGCAGCTCCAGCCCAGCTCTGTGAAGTTTAAATGTAACGGAGGGAGTTTTTTTCAACCTTCCTTCTTTGTTCTCTCACTCAAACTCCCAACTCTCAGTCAGCAGCTCCACCTCCAGCTCTGTGAAGTTAAAATGTAGTGGAGGATGTTTTTTTCTATCTTTCTCCTTTATTCTCTCACTCAGACTCCCAACCCCCAGACAGCAGCTCCACATCCAGCTCTGTGAAGTTAAATGTAATGGAGGAAGTTATTTTCTACCTTTCTCATTTGTTCTCTCACTCAGACTCCCAACTCTCAGCCAGCAGCGCCACCCCCAGCTTCTGTGAAGGTTAAATGTAATGGAGGGAGTTTTTTTCAACCTTCCTTCTTTGTTCTCTCACTCAGACTCCCAACTCTCAGTCAGCAGCTCCACCTCCAGCTCTGTAAAGTTAAATGTAATGGAGGAAGTTATTTTCTACCTTTCTCCTTTGTTCTCTCACTCAGACTGCCGGCTCTCAGCCAGCAGCGCCACCCCTAGCTTCTGTGAAGTTAAAATGTAATGGAGGAAGTTTTTTTCTACCTTTCCCCTTTGTTCTCTCACTCAGACTCCCAACTCTCAGCCAGCAGCTCCACCCCCAGCTTCTGTAAAGTAAAAATGTAATGAACTGTTTTCTATCTTTCTCCTTTATTCTCTCACACAGACTACCAACTCTCAGCCAGCAGCTACAGCCCAGCTTCTGTGAAGTTAAAATGTAAGGGAGGAAGTTTTTTTCTACCTTTCTCTTTTGTTCTCTCACTCAGACTCCCAACTCTCAGTCAGCAGCTCCATCTCCAGCTCTGTGAAGTTAAAATGTAATGGAGGAAGTTTTTTTCTACCTTTCTCCTTTGTTCTCTCACTCAGACTCCCAACACTCAGCCAGCAGCTCCATCCCAGGTTCTGTGAAGTTAAATGTAATGGAGGAAGTTATTTTCTACCTTTCTCCTTTGTTCTCTCACTCAGACTCCCAACTCTCAGCCAGCAGCTCCACCCCCACCTTCTGTGAAGTTAAAATGTAATGAATTGTTTTCTATCTTTCTCCTTTATTCTCTCACACAGACTCCCAACTCTCAGCCAGCAGCTCCAGCCCAGCTTCTGTGAAGTCAAAATGTAATGGAGGAAGTTTTTTTCTATCCTTTCTCCTTTGTTCTCTCACTAAGACTTCCAACTCTCAGCCAGCAGCTCCAGCCCAGCTCTGTGAAGTTTAAATGTAACGGAGGGAGTTTTTTTCAACCTTCCTTCTTTGTTCTCTCACTCAAACTCCCAACTCTCAGTCAGCAGCTCCACCTCCAGCTCTGTGAAGTTAAAATGTAGTGGAGGATGTTTTTTTCTATCTTTCTCCTTTATTCTCTCACTCAGACTCCCAACCCCCAGACAGCAGCTAGACTCCCAGCTTTTGTGAAGTTAAATATAATGGAGGAAGTTATTTTCTACATTTCTCCATTGTACTTCCATTCAAACTACCAACTCTCAGCCAGGAGCTCCACCCCCAGCTTCTGTGAAGTTAAAATGTAATGGAGGAAGTTTTGTTCTACCTTTCTCGTTTGATCTCTCACTCAGACTGCCAGCTCTCAGCCAACAGCTCCACCCCCAGCTTCTGTGAAGTTAAAATGTAATGATGGAAGTATTATTCTACCTTTCTCCTTTTTTCTGTCACTCAGACTCCCAGCTCTCAGCCAGCAGCTCCACCCCAAGCTTCTGTGAAGTTAAAATGTAATGAAGTTTTTTCTATCTTTCTCCTTTATTCTCTCACTCAGACTCCCAACCCTCAGACAGCAGCTCCACTCCCAGCTTCTGTGAAGTTAAATATAATGGAGGAAGTTATTTTCTACATTTCTCCTTTGTTCTCTCACTCAGACTCCCAACTCTCAGTCAGCAGCTCCACCTCCAGCTCTGTGAAGTTAAATATAATGGAGGAAGTTATTTTCAACCTTCCATCTTTCTTCTCTCACTCAGACTCCCAACTCTCAGTCAGCAGCTACAGCCCAGCTTCTGTGAAGTCAAAATGTAATGGAGGAAGTTTTTTCTATCCTTTCTCGTTTGATCTCTCACTCAGACTGCCAGCTCTCAGCCAGCAGCTCCACCCCCAGCTACTGTGAAGTTAAAATGTAATGAACTGTTTTCTATCTTTCTCCTTAATTCTCTCACACAGACTCCCAACTCTCAGCCAGCAGCTCCACCCCCAGCTTCTGTGAAGTTAAAATATAATGGAGGAAGTTTTTTTCTATCCTTTCTCCTTTGTTCTCTCACTCAGACTGCCAGCTCTCAGCCAACAGCTCCAGCCCAGCTTCTGTGAAGTTAAAATGTAATGGAGGAAGTTTTTTTCTACCTTTCTCCTTTGTTCTCTCACTCAGACTCCCAACTCTCAGCCAGCAGCTCCACCCCCAGCTTCTGTGAAGTTAAAATGTAATGAACTGTTTTCTATCTTTCTCCTTTATTCTCTCACACAGACTCCCAACTCTCAGCCAGCAGCTCCAGCCAAGCTTCTTTGAAGTCAAAATGTAATGGAGGAAGTTTTTTTCTATCCTTACTAGTTTGATCTCTCACTCAGACTCCCAACTCTCAGTCAGCAGCTCCACCTCCAGCTCTGTGAAGTTTAAACGTAATGGAGGGAGTTTTTTTTCAACCCTCCTTCTTTGTTCTCTCACTCAGACTCCCAACTCTCAGCCAGCAGTGCCACCCCCAGCTTCTGTGAAGTTAAAATGTAATGGAGGAAGTTTTTTTCAACCTTTCACTTTTGTTCTCTAACTCAGACTCCCAACTCTCAGCCAGCAGCTCCACCCCCAGCTACTGTGAAGTTAAAATGTAATGGAGGGAGTTTTTTTCAACCTTCCTTCTTTGTTCTCTCACTCAGACTCCCAACTCTTAGTTAGCAGCTCCACCTCCAGCTCTGTAAAGTTAAATGCAAGGGAGGAGGTTTTTTCTACCTTTCTCATTTCTTCTCTCACTCAGACTCCCAACTCTCAGTCAGCCGCTCCACCTCCAGCTCTGTGAAGTTAAATGTAATGGAGGAAGTTTTTTTCTACATTTCTCCTTTGTTCTCTCACTCAGACTCCCAACTCTCAGCCAGCAGCGCCACCCCCAGCTTCTGTGAAGTTAAAATGTAATGGAGGAAGTTTTTTTCTACCTTTCTCCTTTATTCTCTCACTCAGACTCCCAACCCCCAGACAGCAGCTAGACTCCCAGCTTTTGTGAAGTTAAATATAATGGAGGAAGTTATTTTCTACATTTCTCCATTGTACTTCCATTCAAACTACCAACTCTCAGCCAACAGCTCCACCCCCAGTTTCTGTGAAGTTAAAATGTAATGATGGAAGTTTTTTCAATCTCTCTCCTTTATTCTCTCACTCAGACTCCCAACCCCCAGACAGCAGCTAGACTCCCAGCTTTTGTGAAGTTAAATATAATGGAGGAAGTTATTTTCTACATTTCTCCATTGTTCTTCCATTCAAACTACCAACTCTCAGTCAGCCGCTCCACCTCCAGCTCTGTGAAGTTAAATGTAATGGAGGAAGTTTTTTTCTACCTTTCTCCTTTATTCTCTCACACAGACTCCCAACTCTCAGCCAGCAGCTCCAGCATAGCTTCTGTGAAGTTAAAATGTAATGGAAGAAGTTTTTTTCTATTCTTTCTCCTTTGTTCTCTCACTCAGACTGCCAGCTCTCAGCCAACAGCTCCAGCCCAGCTTCTGTGAAGTTAAAATGTAATGGAGGAAGTTTTTTTCTACCTTTCTCCTTTTTTCTGTCACTCAGACTCCCAACCCTCAGACAGCAGCTCCACTCCCAGCTTCTGTGAAGTTAAATATAATGGAGGAAGTTATTTTCTACATTTCTCCTTTGTTCTCTCACTCAGACTCCCAACTCTCAGTCAGCAGCTCCACCTCCAGCTCTGTGAAGTTAATTATAATGGAGGAAGTTATTTTCAACCTTCCATCTTTCTTCTCTCACTCAGACTCCCAACTCTCAGTCAGCAGCTACAGCCCAGCTTCTGTGAAGTCAAAATGTAATGGAGGAAGTTTTTTCTATCCTTTCTCGTTTGATCTCTCACTCAGACTGCCAGCTCTCAGCCAGCAGCGCCACCCCCAGCTTCTGTGAAGTTAAAATGTAATGGAGGAAGTTTTTTTCTACCTTTCTCCTTTGTTGTCTCACTCAGACTCCCAACTCTCAGCCAGCAGCTCCACCCCCAGCTACTGTGAAGTTAAAATGTAATGAACTGTTTTCTATCTTTCTCCTTAATTCTCTCACACAGACTCCCAACTCTCAGCCAGCAGCTCCACCCCCAGCTTCTGTGAAGTTAAATATAATGGAGGAAGTTATTTTCTACATTTCTCCATTGTACTTCCATTCAAACTACCAACTCTCAGCCAACAGCTCCACCCCCAGCTTCTGTGAAGTTAAAATGTAATGATGGAAGTTTTTTCTATCTCTCTCCTTTATTCTCTCACTCAGACTCCCAACCCCCAGACAGCAGCTAGACTCCCAGCTTTTGTGAAGTTAAATATAATGGAGGAAGTTATTTTCTACATTTCTCCATTGTTCTTCCATTCAAACTACCAACTCTCAGTCAGCCGCTCCACCTCCAGCTCTGTGAAGTTAAATGTAATGGAGGAAGTTTTTTTCTACCTTTCTCCTTTATTCTCTCACACAGACTCCCAACTCTCAGCCAGCAGCTCCAGCATAGCTTCTGTGAAGTTAAAATGTAATGGAAGACGTTTTTTTCTATTCTTTCTCCTTTGTTCTCTCACTCAGACTGCCAGCTCTCAGCCAACAGCTCCAGCCCAGCTTCTGTGAAGTTAAAATGTAATGGAGGAAGTTTTTTTCTACCTTTCTCCTTTGTTCTCTCACTCAGACTCCCAACTCTCAGCCAGTAGCTCCAGCCCCAGCTTCTGTGAAGTTAAAATATAATGGAGGAAGTTTTTTTCTACCTTTCTCCTTTGTTCTCTCACTCAGACTCCCAACTCTCAGCCAGCAGCTCCACCCCCAGCTACTGTGAAGTTAAAATGTAATGAACTGTTTTCTATCTTTCTCCTTAATTCTCTCACACAGACTCCCAACTCTCAGCCAGCAGCTCCACCCCCAGCTTCTGTGAAGTTAAAATATAATGGAGGAAGTTTTTTTCTATCCTTTCTCCTTTGTTCTCTCACTCAGACTGCCAGCTCTCAGCCAGCAGCTCCACCCCCAGCTTCTGTGAAGTTAAAATGTAATGATGGAAGTATTAATCTACCTTTCTCCTTTTTTCTGTCACTCAGACTCCCAGCTCTCAGCCAGCAGCTCCACCCCAAGCTTCTGTGAAGTTAAAATGTAATGAAGTTTTTTCTATCTTTCTCCTTTATTCTCTCACTCAGACTCCCAACCCTCAGACAGCAGCTCCACTCCCAGCTTCTGTGAAATTAAATATAATGGAGGAAGTTATTTTCTACATTTCTCCTTTGTTCTCTCACTCAGACTCCCAACTCTCAGTCAGCAGCTCCACCTCCAGCTCTGTGAAGTTAAATATAATGGAGGAAGTTATTTTCAACCTTCCATCTTTCTTCTCTCACTCAGACTCCCAACTCTCAGTCAGCAGCTACAGCCCAGCTTCTGTGAAGTCAAAATGTAATGGAGGAAGTTTTTTCTATCCTTTCTCGTTTGATCTCTCACTCAGACTGCCAGCTCTCAGCCAGCAGCGCCACCCCCAGCTTCTGTGAAGTTAAAATGTAATGGAGGAAGTTTTTTTCTACCTTTCTCCTTTGTTCTCTCACTCAGACTGCCAGCTCTCAGCCCACAGCTCCAGCCCAGCTTCTGTGAAGTTAAAATGTAATGGAGGAAGTTTTTTTCTACCTTTCTCCTTTGTTGTCTCACTCAGACTCCCAACTCTCAGCCAGCAGCTCCAACCCCAGCTACTGTGAAGTTAAAATGTAATGAACTGTTTTCTATCTTTCTCCTTAATTCTCTCACACAGACTCCCAACTCTCAGCCAGCAGCTCCACCCCCAGCTTCTGTGAAGTTAAAATATAATGGAGGAAGTTTTTTTCTATCCTTTCTCCTTTGTTCTCTCACTCAGACTGCCAGCTCTCAGCCAGCAGCTCCACCCCCAGCTTCTGTGAAGTTAAAATGTAATGATGGAAGTATTAATCTACCTTTCTCCTTTTTTCTGTCACTCAGACTCCCAGCTCTCAGCCAGCAGCTCCACCCCAAGCTTCTGTGAAGTTAAAATGTAATGAAGTTTTTTCTATCTTTCTCCTTTATTCTCTCACTCAGACTCCCAACCCTCAGACAGCAGCTCCACTCCCAGCTTCTGTGAAATTAAATATAATGGAGGAAGTTATTTTCTACATTTCTCCTTTGTTCTCTCACTCAGACTCCCAACTCTCAGTCAGCAGCTCCACCTCCAGCTCTGTGAAGTTAAATATAATGGAGGAAGTTATTTTCAACCTTCCATCTTTCTTCTCTCACTCAGACTCCCAACTCTCAGTCAGCAGCTACAGCCCAGCTTCTGTGAAGTCAAAATGTAATGGAGGAAGTTTTTTCTATCCTTTCTCGTTTGATCTCTCACTCAGACTGCCAGCTCTCAGCCAGCAGCGCCACCCCCAGCTTCTGTGAAGTTAAAATGTAATGGAGGAAGTTTTTTTCTACCTTTCTCCTTTGTTCTCTCACTCAGACTGCCAGCTCTCAGCCCACAGCTCCAGCCCAGCTTCTGTGAAGTTAAAATGTAATGGAGGAAGTTTTTTTCTACCTTTCTCCTTTATTCTCTCACTCAGACTCCCAACTCTCAGCCAGCAGCTCCAGCCCCAGCTTCTGTGAAGTTAAAATGTAATGAACTGTTTTCTATCTTTCTCCTTTATTCTCTCACACAGACTCCCAACTCTCAGCCAGCAGATCCAGCCAAGCTTCTGTGAAGTCAAAATGTAATGGAGGAAGTTTTTTTCTATCCTTACTCGTTTGATCTCTCACTCAGACTCCCAACTCTCAGTCAGCAGCTCCACCTCCAGCTCTGTGAAGTTTAAATGTAATGGAGGGAGTTTTTTTCAACCTTCCTTCTTTGTTCTCTCACTCAGACTCCCAACTCTCAGCCAGCAGTGCCACCCCCAGCTTCTGTGAAGTTAAAATGTAATGGAGGAAGTTTTTTTCAACCTTTCACTTTTGTTCTCTAACTCAGACTCCCAACTCTCAGCCAGCAGCTCCACCCCCAGCTACTTTGAAGTTAAAATGTAATGGAGGGAGTTTTTTTCAACCTTCCTTCTTTGTTCTCTCACTCAGACTCCCAACTCTTAGTCAGCAGCTCCACCTCCAGCTCTGTAAAGTTAAATGCAAGGGAGGAGGTTTTTTCTACCTTTCTCATTTGTTCTCTCACTCAGACTCCCAACTCTCAGTCAGCCGCTCCACCTCCAGCTCTGTGAAGTTAAATGTAATGGAGGAAGTTTTTTTCTACATTTCTCCTTTGTTCTCTCACTCAGACTCCCAACTCTCAGCCAGCAGCGCCACCCCCAGCTTCTGTGAAGTTAAAATGTAATGGAGGAAGTTTTTTTCTACCTTTCTCCTTTATTCTCTCACTCAGACTCCCAACTCTCAGCCAGCAGCTCCAGCATAGCTTCTGTGAAGTTAAAATGTAATGGAAGAAGTTTTTTTCTATTCTTTCTCCTTTGTTCTCTCACTCAGACTGCCAGCTCTCAGCCAACAGCTCCAGCCCAGCTTCTGTGAAGTTAAAATGTAATGGAGGAAGTTTTTTTCTACCTTTCTCCTTTGTTCTCTCACTCAGACTCCCAACTCTCAGCCAGCAGCTCCAGCCCCAGCTTCTGTGAAGTTAAAATGTAATGGAGGAAGTTTTTTTCTACCTTTCTCCTTTGTTCTCTCACTCAGACTCCAAACTCTCAGCCAGCAGCTCCACCCCCAGCTTCTGTGAAGTTAAAATGTAATGATGGAAGTATTATTCTACCTTTCTCCTTTTTTCTGTCACTCAGACTCCCAGCTCTCAGCCAGCAGCTCCACCCCAAGCTTCTGTGAAGTTAAAATGTAATGAAGTTTTTTCTATCTTTCTCCTTTATTCTCTCACTCAGACTCCCAACCCTCAGACAGCAGCTCCACTCCCAGCTTCTGTGAAGTTAAATATAATGGAGGAAGTTATTTTCTACATTTCTCCTTTGTTCTCTCACTCAGACTCCCAACTCTCAGTCAGCAGCTCCACCTCCAGCTCTGTGAAGTTAAATATAATGGAGGAAGTTATTTTCAACCTTCCATCTTTCTTCTCTCACTCAGACTCCCAACTCTCAGTCAGCAGCTACAGCCCAGCTTCTGTGAAGTCAAAATGTAATGGAGGAAGTTTTTTCTATCCTTTCTCGTTTGATCTCTCACTCAGACTGCCAGCTCTCAGCCAGCAGCGCCACCCCCAGCTTCTGTGAAGTTAAAATGTAATGGAGGAAGTTTTTTTCTACCTTTCTCCTTTGTTGTCTCACTCAGACTCCCAACTCTCAGCCAGCAGCTCCACCCCCAGCTACTGTGAAGTTAAAATGTAATGAACTGTTTTCTATCTTTCTCCTTAATTCTCTCACACAGACTCCCAACTCTCAGCCAGCAGCTCCACCCCCAGCTTCTGTGAAGTTAAATATAATGGAGGAAGTTATTTTCTACATTTCTCCATTGTACTTCCATTCAAACTCCCAACTCTCAGCCAACAGCTCCACCCTCAGCTTCTGTGAAGTTAAAATGTAATGATGGAAGTTTTTTCTATCTCTCTCCTTTATTCTCTCACTCAGACTCCCAACCCCCAGACAGCAGCTAGACTCCCAGCTTTTGTGAAGTTAAATATAATGGAGGAAGTTATTTTCTACATTTCTCCATTGTTCTTCCATTCATACTACCAACTCTCAGTCAGCCGCTCCACCTCCAGCTCTGTGAAGTTAAATGTAATGGAGGAAGTTTTTTTCTACATTTCTCCTTTGTTCTCTCACTCAGACTCCCAACTCTCAGTCAGCAGCTCCACCTCCAGCTCTGTGAAGTTAAATATAATGGAGGAAGTTATTTTCAACCTTCCATCTTTCTTCTCTCACTCAGACTCCCAACTCTCAGTCAGCAGCTACAGCCCAGCTTCTGTGAAGTCAAAATGTAATGGAGGAAGTTTTTTCTATCCTTTCTCGTTTGATCTCTCACTCAGACTGCCAGCTCTCAGCCAGCAGCGCCACCCCCAGCTTCTGTGAAGTTAAAATGTAATGGAGGAAGTTTTTTTCTACCTTTCTCCTTTGTTGTCTCACTCAGACTCCCAACTCTCAGCCAGCAGCTCCACCCCCAGCTACTGTGAAGTTAAAATGTAATGAACTGTTTTCTATCTTTCTCCTTAATTCTCTCACACAGACTCCCAACTCTCAGCCAGCAGCTCCACCCCCAGCTTCTGTGAAGTTAAAATATAATGGAGGAAGTTTTTTTCTATCCTTTCTCCTTTGTTCTCTCACTCAGACTGCCAGCTCTCAGCCAACAGCTCCAGCCCAGCTTCTGTGAAGTTAAAATGTAATGGAGGAAGTTTTTTTCTACCTTTCTCCTTTGTTCTCTCACTCAGACTCCCAACTCTCAGCCAGCAGCTCCAGCCCCAGCTTCTGTGAAGTTAAAATGTAATGAACTGTTTTCTATCTTTCTCCTTTATTCTCTCACACAGACTCCCAACTCTCAGCCAGCAGCTCCAGCCAAGCTTCTGTGAAGTCAAAATGTAATGGAGGAAGTTTTTTTCTATCCTTACTAGTTTGATCTCTCACTCAGACTCCCAACTCTCAGTCAGCAGCTCCACCTCCAGCTCTGTGAAGTTTAAACGTAATGGAGGGAGTTTTTTTTCAACCTTCCTTCTTTGTTCTCTCACTCAGACTCCCAACTCTCAGCCAGCAGTGCCACCCCCAGCTTCTGTGAAGTTAAAATGTAATGGAGGAAGTTTTTTTCAACCTTTCACTTTTGTTCTCTAACTCAGACTCCCAACTCTCAGCCAGTAGCTCCACCCCCAGCTACTGTGAAGTTAAAATGTAATGGAGGGAGTTTTTTTCAACCTTCCTTCTTTGTTCTCTCACTCAGACTCCCAACTCTTAGTCAGCAGCTCCACCTCCAGCTCTGTAAAGTTAAATGCAAGGGAGGAGGTTTTTTCTACCTTTCTCATTTGTTCTCTCACTCAGACTCCCAACTCTCAGTCAGCCGCTCCACCTCCAGCTCTGTGAAGTTAAATGTAATGGAGGAAGTTTTTTTCTACATTTCTCCTTTGTTCTCTCACTCAGACTCCCAACTCTCAGCCAGCAGCGCCACCCCCAGCTTCTGTGAAGTTAAAATGTAATGGAGGAAGTTTTTTTCTACCTTTCTCCTTTATTCTCTCACTCAGACTCCCAACCCCCAGACAGCAGCTAGACTCCCAGCTTTTGTGAAGTTAAATATAATGGAGGAAGTTATTTTCTACATTTCTCCATTGTACTTCTATTCAAACTACCAACTCTCAGCCAACAGCTCCACCCCCAGCTTCTGTGAAGTTAAAATGTAATGATGGAAGTTTTTTCAATCTCTCTCCTTTATTCTCTCACTCAGACTCCCAACCCCCAGACAGCAGCTAGACTCCCAGCTTTTGTGAAGTTAAATATAATGGAGGAAGTTATTTTCTACATTTCTCCATTGTTCTTCCATTCAAACTACCAACTCTCAGTCAGCCGCTCCACCTCCAGCTCTGTGAAGTTAAATGTAATGGAGGAAGTTTTTTTCTACCTTTCTCCTTTATTCTCTCCCACAGACTCCCAACTCTCAGCCAGCAGCTCCAGCATAGCTTCTGTGAAGTTAAAATGTAATGGAAGAAGTTTTTTTCTATTCTTTCTCCTTTGTTCTCTCACTCAGACTGCCAGCTCTCAGCCAACAGCTCCAGCCCAGCTTCTGTGAAGTTAAAATGTAATGGAGGAAGTTTTTTTCTACCTTTCTCCTTTGTTCTCTCACTCAGACTCCCAACTCTCAGCCAGCAGCTCCAGCCCCAGCTTCTGTGAAGTTAAAATGTAATGGAGGAAGTTTTTTCTACCTTTCTCCTTTGTTCTCTCACTCAGACTCCCAACTCTCAGCCAGCAGCTCCACCCCCAGCTTCTGTGAAGTTAAAATGTAATGATGGAAGTATTATTCTACCTTTCTCCTTTTTTCTGTCACTCAGACTCCCAACCCTCAGACAGCAGCTCCACTCCCAGCTTCTGTGAAGTTAAATATAATGGAGGAAGTTATTTTCTACATTTCTCCTTTGTTCTCTCACTCAGACTCCCAACTCTCAGTCAGCAGCTCCACCTCCAGCTCTGTGAAGTTAAATATAATGGAGGAAGTTATTTTCAACCTTCCATCTTTCTTCTCTCACTCAGACTCCCAACTCTCAGTCAGCAGCTACAGCCCAGCTTCTGTGAAGTCAAAATGTAATGGAGGAAGTTTTTTCTATCCTTTCTCGTTTGATCTCTCACTCAGACTGCCAGCTCTCAGCCAGCAGCGCCACCCCCAGCTTCTGTGAAGTTAAAATGTAATGGAGGAAGTTTTTTTCTACCTTTCTCCTTTGTTGTCTCACTCAGACTCCCAACTCTCAGCCAGCAGCTCCACCCCCAGCTACTGTGAAGTTAAAATTTAATGAACTGTTTTCTATCTTTCTCCTTAATTCTCTCACACAGACTCCCAACTCTCAGCCAGCAGCTCCACCCCCAGCTTCTGTGAAGTTAAATATAATGGAGGAAGTTATTTTCTACATTTCTCCATTGTACTTCCATTCAAACTACCAACTCTCAGCCAACAGCTCCACCCCCAGCTTCTGTGAAGTTAAAATGTAATGATGGAAGTTTTTTCTATCTCTCTCCTTTATTCTCTCACTCAGACTCCCAACCCCCAGACAGCAGCTAGACTCCCAGCTTTTGTGAAGTTAAATATAATGGAGGAAGTTATTTTCTACATTTCTCCATTGTTCTTCCATTCAAACTACCAACTCTCAGTCAGCCGCTCCACCTCCAGCTCTGTGAAGTTAAATGTAATGGAGGAAGTTTTTTTCTACCTTTCTCCTTTATTCTCTCACACAGACTCCCAACTCTCAGCCAGCAGCTCCAGCATAGCTTCTGTGAAGTTAAAATGTAATGGAAGAAGTTTTTTTCTATTCTTTCTCCTTTGTTCTCTCACTCAGACTGCCAGCTCTCAGCCAACAGCTCCAGCCCAGCTTCTGTGAAGTTAAAATGTAATGGAGGAAGTTTTTTTCTACCTTTCTCCTTTATTCTCTCACTCAGACTCCCAACTCTCAGCCAGCAGCTCCAGCATAGCTTCTGTGAAGTTAAAATGTAATGGAAGAAGTTTTTTTCTATTCTTTCTCCTTTGTTCTCTCACTTAGACTGCCAGCTCTCAGCCAACAGCTCCAGCCCAGCTTCTGTGAAGTTAAAATGTAATGGAGGAAGTTATTTTCAACCTTCCATCTTTCTTCTCTCACTCAGACTCCCAACTCTCAGTCAGCAGCTACAGCCCAGCTTCTGTGAAGTCAAAATGTAATGGAGGAAGTTTTTTCTATCCTTTCTCGTTTGATCTCTCACTCAGACTGCCAGCTCTCAGCCAGCAGCGCCACCCCCAGCTTCTGTGAAGTTAAAATGTAATGGAGGAAGTTTTTTTCTACCTTTCTCCTTTGTTGTCTCACTCAGACTCCCAACTCTCAGCCAGCAGCTCCACCCCCAGCTACTGTGAAGTTAAAATTTAATGAACTGTTTTCTATCTTTCTCCTTAATTCTCTCACACAGACTCCCAACTCTCAGCCAGCAGTTCCACCCCCAGCTTCTGTGAAGTTAAATATAATGGAGGAAGTTATTTTCTACATTTCTCCATTGTACTTCCATTCAAACTACCAACTCTCAGCCAACAGCTCCACCCCCAGCTTCTGTGAAGTTAAAATGTAATGATGGAAGTTTTTTCTATCTCTCTCCTTTATTCTCTCACTCAGACTCCCAACCCCCAGACAGCAGCTAGACTCCCAGCTTTTGTGAAGTTAAATATAATGGAGGAAGTTATTTTCTACATTTCTCCATTGTTCTTCCATTCAAACTACCAACTCTCAGTCAGCCGCTCCACCTCCAGCTCTGTGAAGTTAAATGTAATGGAGGAAGTTTTTTTCTACCTTTCTCCTTTATTCTCTCACACAGACTCCCAACTCTCAGCCAGCAGCTCCAGCATAGCTTCTGTGAAGTTAAAATGTAATGGAAGAAGTTTTTTTCTATTCTTTCTCCTTTGTTCTCTCACTCAGACTGCCAGCTCTCAGCCAACAGCTCCAGCCCAGCTTCTGTGAAGTTAAAATGTAATGGAGGAAGTTTTTTTCTACCTTTCTCCTTTATTCTCTCACTCAGACTCCCAACTCTCAGCCAGCAGCTCCAGCATAGCTTCTGTGAAGTTAAAATGTAATGGAAGAAGTTTTTTTCTATTCTTTCTCCTTTGTTCTCTCACTTAGACTGCCAGCTCTCAGCCAACAGCTCCAGCCCAGCTTCTGTGAAGTTAAAATGTAATGGAGGAAGTTTTTTTCGACCTTTCTCCTTTGTTCTCTCACTCAGACTCCCAACTCTCAGCCAGCAGCTCCAGCCCCAGCTTCTGTGAAGTTAAAATGTAATGGAGGAAGTTTTTTCTACCTTTCTCCTTTTTTCTGTCACTCAGACTCCCAGCTCTCAGCCAGCAGCTCCACCCCAAGCTTCTGTGAAGTTAAAATGTAATGAAGTTTTTTCTATCTTTCTCCTTTATTCTCTCACTCAGACTCCCAACCCTCAGACAGCAGCTCCACTCCCAGCTTCTGTGAAGTTAAATATAATGGAGGAAGTTATTTTCTACATTTCTCCTTTCTTCTCTCACTCAGACTCCCAACTCTCAGTCAGCAGCTACAGCCCAGCTTCTGTGAAGTCAAAATGTAATGGAGGAAGTTTTTTCTATCCTTTCTCGTTTGATCTCTCACTCAGACTGCCAGCTCTCAGCCAGCAGCGCCACCCCCAGCTTCTGTGAAGTTAAAATGTAATGGAGGAAGTTTTTTTCTACCTTTCTCCTTTGTTGTCTCACTCAGACTCCCAACTCTCAGCCAGCAGCTCCACCCCCAGCTACTGTGAAGTTAAAATGTAATGAACTGTTTTCTATCTTTCTCCTTAATTCTCTCACACAGACTCCCAACTCTCAGCCAGCAGCTCCACCCCCAGCTTCTGTGAAGTTAAATATAATGGAGGAAGTTATTTTCTACATTTCTCCATTGTACTTCCATTCAAACTCCCAACTCTCAGCCAACAGCTCCACCCCCAGCTTCTGTGAAGTTAAAATGTAATGATGGAAGTTTTTTCTATCTCTCTCCTTTATTCTCTCACTCAGACTCCCAATCCCCAGACAGCAGCTAGACTCCCAGCTTTTGTGAAGTTAAATATAATGGAGGAAGTTATTTTCTACATTTCTCCATTGTTCTTCCATTCATACTACCAACTCTCAGTCAGCCGCTCCACCTCCAGCTCTGTGAAGTTAAATGTAATGGAGGAAGTTTTTTTCTACATTTCTCCTTTGTTCTCTCACTCAGACTCCCAACTCTCAGTCAGCAGCTCCACCCCCAGCTCTGTGAAGTTAAATATAATGGAGGAAGTTATTTTCAACCTTCCATCTTTCTTCTCTCACTCAGACTCCCAACTCTCAGTCAGCAGCTACAGCCCAGCTTCTGTGAAGTCAAAATGTAATGGAGGAAGTTTTTTCTATCCTTTCTCGTTTGATCTCTCACTCAGACTGCCAGCTCTCAGCCAGCAGCGCCACCCCCAGCTTCTGTGAAGTTAAAATGTAATGGAGGAAGTTTTTTTCTACCTTTCTCCTTTGTTGTCTCACTCAGAGTCCCAACTCTCAGCCAGCAGCTCCACCCCCAGCTACTGTGAAGTTAAAATGTAATGAACTGTTTTCTATCTTTCTCCTTAATTCTCTCACACAGACTCCCAACTCTCAGCCAGCAGCTCCACCCCCAGCTTCTGTGAAGTTAAAATATAATGGAGGAAGTTTTTTTCTATCCTTTCTCCTTTGTTCTCTCACTCAGACTGCCAGCTCTCAGCCAACAGCTCCAGCCCAGCTTCTGTGAAGTTAAAATGTAATGGAGGAAGTTTTTTTCTACCTTTCTCCTTTGTTCTCTCACTCAGACTCCCAACTCTCAGCCAGCAGCTCCAGCCCCAGCTTCTGTGAAGTTAAAATGTAATGAACTGTTTTCTATCTTTCTCCTTTATTCTCTCACACAGACTCCCAACTCTCAGCCAGCAGCTCCAGCCAAGCTTCTGTGAAGTCAAAATGTAATGGAGGAAGTTTTTTTCTATCCTTACTAGTTTGATCTCTCACTCAGACTCCCAACTCTCAGTCAGCAGCTCCACCTCCAGCTCTGTGAAGTTTAAACGTAATGGAGGGAGTTTTTTTTTCAACCTTCCTTCTTTGTTCTCTCACTCAGACTCCCAACTCTCAGCCAGCAGTGCCACCCCCAGCTTCTGTGAAGTTAAAATGTAATGGAGGAAGTTTTTTTCAACCTTTCACTTTTGTTCTCTAACTCAGACTCCCAACTCTCAGCCAGCAGCTCCACCCCCAGCTACTGTGAAGTTAAAATGTAATGGAGGGAGTTTTTTTCAACCTTCCTTCTTTGTTCTCTCACTCAGACTCCCAACTCTTAGTCAGCAGCTCCACCTCCAGCTCTGTAAAGTTAAATGCAAGGGAGGAGGTTTTTTCTACCTTTCTCATTTGTTCTCTCACTCAGACTCCCAACTCTCAGTCAGCCGCTCCACCTCCAGCTCTGTGAAGTTAAATGTAATGGAGGAAGTTTTTTTCTACATTTCTCCTTTGTTCTCTCACTCAGACTCCCAACTCTCAGCCAGCAGCGCCACCCCCAGCTTCTGTGAAGTTAAAATGTAATGGAGGAAGTTTTTTTCTACCTTTCTCCTTTATTCTCTCACTCAGACTCCCAACCCCCAGACAGCAGCTAGACTCCCAGCTTTTGTGAAGTTAAATATAATGGAGGAAGTTATTTTCTACATTTCTCTATTGTACTTCCATTCAAACTACCAACTCTCAGCCAACAGCTCCACCCCCAGCTTCTGTGAAGTTAAAATGTAATGATGGAAGTTTTTTCAATCTCTCTCCTTTATTCTCTCACTCAGACTCCCAACCCCCAGACAGCAGCTAGACTCCCAGCTTTTGTGAAGTTAAATATAATGGAGGAAGTTATTTTCTACATTTCTCCATTGTTCTTCCATTCAAACTACCAACTCTCAGTCAGCCGCTCCACCTCCAGCTCTGTGAAGTTAAATGTAATGGAGGAAGTTTTTTTCTACCTTTCTCCTTTGTTCTCTCCCACAGACTCCCAACTCTCAGCCAGCAGCTCCAGCATAGCTTCTGTGAAGTTAAAATGTAATGGAAGAAGTTTTTTTCTATTCTTTCTCCTTTGTTCTCTCACTCAGACTGCCAGCTCTCAGCCAACAGCTCCAGCCCAGCTTCTGTGAAGTTAAAATGTAATGGAGGAAGTTTTTTTCTACCTTTCTCCTTTGTTCTCTCACTCAGACTCCCAACTCTCAGCCAGCAGCTCCAGCCCCAGCTTCTGTGAAGTTAAAATGTAATGGAGGAAGTTTTTTCTACCTTTCTCCTTTGTTCTCTCACTCAGACTCCCAACTCTCAGCTAGCAGCTCCACCCCCAGCTTCTGTGAAGTTAAAATGTAATGATGGAAGTATTATTCTACCTTTCTCCTTTTTTCTGTCACTCAGACTCCCAACCCTCAGACAGCAGCTCCACTCCCAGCTTCTGTGAAGTTAAATATAATGGAGGAAGTTATTTTCTACATTTCTCCTTTGTTCTCTCACTCAGACTCCCAACTCTCAGTCAGCAGCTCCACCTCCAGCTCTGTGAAGTTAAATATAATGGAGGAAGTTATTTTCAACCTTCCATCTTTCTTCTCTCACTCAGACTCCCAACTCTCAGTCAGCAGCTACAGCCCAGCTTCTGTGATGTCAAAATGTAATGGAGGAAGTTTTTTCTATCCTTTCTCGTTTGATCTCTCACTCAGACTGCCAGCTCTCAGCCAGCAGCGCCACCCCCAGCTTCTGTGAAGTTAAAATGTAATGGAGGAAGTTTTTTTCTACCTTTCTCCTTTGTTGTCTCACTCAGACTCCCAACTCTCAGCCAGCAGCTCCACCCCCAGCTACTGTGAAGTTAAAATTTAATGAACTGTTTTCTATCTTTCTCCTTAATTCTCTCACACAGACTCCCAACTCTCAGCCAGCAGCTCCACCCCCAGCTTCTGTGAAGTTAAATATAATGGAGGAAGTTATTTTCTACATTTCTCCATTGTACTTCCATTCAAACTACCAACTCTCAGCCAACAGCTCCACCCCCAGCTTCTGTGTAGTTAAAATGTAATGATGGAAGTTTTTTCTATCTCTCTCCTTTATTCTCTCACTCAGACTCCCAACCCCCAGACAGCAGCTAGACTCCCAGCTTTTGTGAAGTTAAATATAATGGAGGAAGTTATTTTCTCCATTTCTCCATTGTTCTTCCATTCAAACTACCAACTCTCAGTCAGCCGCTCCACCTCCAGCTCTGTGAAGTTAAATGTAATGGAGGAAGTTTTTTTCTACCTTTCTCCTTTATTCTCTCACACAGACTCCCAACTCTCAGCCAGCAGCTCCAGCATAGCTTCTGTGAAGTTAAAATGTAATGGAAGAAGTTTTTTCTATTCTTTCTCCTTTGTTCTCTCACTCAGACTGCCAGCTCTCAGCCAACAGCTCCAGCCCAGCTTCTGTGAAGTTAAAATGTAATGGAGGAAGTTTTTTTCTACCTTTCTCCTTTGTTCTCTCACTCAGACTCCCAACTCTCAGCCAGCAGCTCCATCCCCAGCTTCTGTGAAGTTAAAATGTAATGGAGGAAGTTTTTTTCTACCTTTCTCCTTTGTTCTCTCACTCAGACTCCCAACTCTCAGCCAGCAGCTCCACCCCCAGCTTCTGTGAAGTTAAAATGTAATGATGGAAGTATTAATCTACCTTTCTCCTTTTTTCTGTCACTCAGACTCCCAGCTCTCAGCCAGCAGCTCCACCCCAAGCTTCTGTGAAGTTAAAATGTAATGAAGTTTTTTTCTATCTTTCTCCTTTATTCTCTCACTCAGACTCCCAACCCTCAGACAGCAGCTCCACTCCCAGCTTCTGTGAAGTTAAATATAATGGAGGAAGTTATTTTCTACATTTCTCCTTTGTTCTCTCACTCAGACTCCCAACTCTCAGTCAGCAGCTACAGCCCAGCTTCTGTGAAGTCAAAATGTAATGGAGGAAGTTTTTTCTATCCTTTCTCATTTGATCTCTCACTCAGACTGCCAGCTCTCAGCCAGCAGCGCCACCCCCAGCTTCTGTGAAGTTAAAATGTAATGGAGGAAGTTTTTTTCTACCTTTCTCCTTTGTTGTCTCACTCAGACTCCCAACTCTCAGCCAGCAGCTCCAACCCCAGCTACTGTGAAGTTAAAATGTAATGAACTGTTTTCTATCTTTCTCCTTAATTCTCTCACACAGACTCCCAACTCTCAGCCAGCAGCTCCACCCCCAGCTTCTGTGAAGTTAAAATATAATGGAGGAAGTTTTTTTCTATCCTTTCTCCTTTGTTCTCTCACTCAGACTGCCAGCTCTCAGCCAGCAGCTCCACCCCCAGCTTCTGTGAAGTTAAAATGTAATGATGGAAGTATTAATCTACCTTTCTCCTTTTTTCTGTCACTCAGACTCCCAGCTCTCAGCCAGCAGCTCCACCCCAAGCTTCTGTGAAGTTAAAATGTAATGAAGTTTTTTCTATCTTTCTCCTTTATTCTCTCACTCAGACTCCCAACCCTCAGACAGCAGCTCCACTCCCAGCTTCTGTGAAGTTAAATATAATGGAGGAAGTTATTTTCTACATTTCTCCTTTGTTCTCTCACTCAGACTCCCAACTCTCAGTCAGCAGCTCCACCTCCAGCTCTGTGAAGTTAAATATAATGAAGGAAGTTATTTTCAACCTTCCATCTTTCTTCTCTCACTCAGACTCCCAACTCTCAGTCAGCAGCTCAAGCCCAGCATCTGTGAAGTCAAAATGTAATGGAGGAAGTTTTTTCTATCCTTTCTCGTTTGATCTCTCACTCAGACTGCCAGCTCTCAGCCAGCAGCGCCACCCCCAGCTTCTGTGAAGTTAAAATGTAATGGAGGAAGTTTTTTTCTACCTTTCTCCTTTGTTCTCTCACTCAGACTCCCAACTCTCAGCCAGCAGCTCCAGCCAAGCTTCTGTGAAGTCAAAATGTAATGGAGGAAGTTTTTTTCTATCCTTACTCGTTTGATCTCTCACTCAGACTCCCAACTCTCAGTCAGCAGCTCCACCTCCAGCTCTGTGAAGTTTAAATGTAATGGAGGGAGTTTTTTTCAACCTTCCTTCTTTGTTCTCTCACTCAGACTCCCAACTCTCAGCCAGCAGTGCCACCCCCAGCTTCTGTGAAGTTAAAATGTAATGGAGGAAGTTTTTTTCAACCTTTCACTTTTGTTCTCTAACTCAGACTCCCAACTCTCAGCCAGCAGCTCCACCCCCAGCTACTGTGAAGTTAAAATGTAATGGAGGGAGTTTTTTTCAACCTTCCTTCTTTGTTCTCTCACTCAGACTCCCAACTCTTAGTCAGCAGCTCCACCTCCAGCTCTGTAAAGTTAAATGCAAGGGAGGAGGTTTTTTCTACCTTTCTCATTTGTTCTCTCACTCAGACTCCCAACTCTCAGTCAGCCGCTCCACCTCCAGCTCTGTGAAGTTAAATGTAATGGAGGAAGTTTTTTTCTACATTTCTCCTTTGTTCTCTCACTCAGACTCCCAACTCTCAGCCAGCAGCGCCACCCCCAGCTTCTGTGAAGTTAAAATGTAATGGAGGAAGTTTTTTTCTACCTTTCTCCTTTATTCTCTCACTCAGACTCCCAACTCTCAGCCAGCAGCTCCAGCAAAGCTTCTGTGAAGTTAAAATGTAATGGAAGAAGTTTTTTTCTATTCTTTCTCCTTTGTTCTCTCACTCAGACTGCCAGCTCTCAGCCAACAGCTCCAGCCCAGCTTCTGTGAAGTTAAAATGTAATGGAGGAAGTTTTTTTCTACCTTTCTCCTTTGTTCTCTCACTCAGACTCCCAACTCTCAGCCAGCAGCTCCAGCCCCAGCTTCTGTGAAGTTAAAATGTAATGGAGGAAGTTTTTTCTACCTTTCTCCTTTGTTCTCTCACTCAGACTCCCAACTCTCAGCCAGCAGCTCCACCTCCAGCTTCTGTGAAGTTAAAATGTAATGATGGAAGTATTATTCTACCTTTCTCCTTTTTTCTGTCACTCAGACTCCCAACCCTCAGACAGCAGCTCCACTCCCAGCTTCTGTGAAGTTAAATATAATGGAGGAAGTTATTTTCTACATTTCTCCTTTGTTCTCTCACTCAGACTCCCAACTCTCAGTCAGCAGCTCCACCTCCAGCTCTGTGAAGTTAAATATAATGGAGGAAGTTATTTTCAACCTTCCATCTTTCTTCTCTCACTCAGACTCCCAACTCTCAGTCAGCAGCTACAGCCCAGCTTCTGTGAAGTCAAAATGTAATGGAGGAAGTTTTTTCTATCCTTTCTCGTTTGATCTCTCACTCAGACTGCCAGCTCTCAGCCAGCAGCGCCACCCCCAGCTTCTGTGAAGTTAAAATGTAATGGAGGAAGTTTTTTTCTACCTTTCTCCTTTGTTGTCTCACTCAGACTCCCAACTCTCAGCTAGCAGCTCCACCCCCAGCTACTGTGAAGTTAAAATGTAATGAACTGTTTTCTATCTTTCTCCTTAATTCTCTCACACAGACTCCCAACTCTCAGCCAGCAGCTCCACCCCCAGCTTCTGTGAAGTTAAATATAATGGAGGAAGTTATTTTCTACATTTCTCCATTGTACTTCCATTCAAACTCCCAACTCTCAGCCAAAAGCTCCACCCCCAGCTTCTGTGAAGTTAAAATGTAATGATGGAAGTTTTTTCTATCTCTCTCCTTTATTCTCTCACTCAGACTCCCAACCCCCAGACAGCAGCTAGACTCCCAGCTTTTGTGAAGTTAAATATAATGGAGGAAGTTATTTTCTACATTTCTCCATTGTTCTTCCATTCATACTACCAACTCTCAGTCAGCCGCTCCACCTCCAGCTCTGTGAAGTTAAATGTAATGGAGGAAGTTTTTTTCTACCTTTCTCCTTTATTCTCTCACACAGACTACCAACTCTCAGCCAGCAGCTCCAGCATAGCTTCTGTGAAGTTAAAATGTAATGGAAGAAGTTTTTTTCTATTCTTTCTCCTTTGTTCTCTCACTCAGACTGCCAGCTCTCAGCCAACAGCTCCAGCCCAGCTTCTGTGAAGTTAAAATGTAATGGAGGAAGTTTTTTTCTACCTTTCTCCTTTGTTCTCTCACTCAGACTCTCAACTCTCAGCCAGCAGCTCCACCCCCAGCTTCTGTGAAGTTAAAATGTAATGATGGAAGTATTAATCTACCTTTCTCCTTTTTTCTGTCACTCAGACTCCCAGCTCTCAGCCAGCAGCTCCACCCCAAGCTTCTGTGAAGTTAAAATGTAACGAAGTTTTTTCTATCTTTCTCCTTTATTCTCTCACTCAGACTCCCAACCCTCAGCCAGCAGCTCCACTCCCAGCTTCTGTGAAGTTAAATATAATGGAGGAAGTTATTTTCAACCTTCCATCTTTCTTCTCTCACTCAGACTCCCAACTCTTAGTCAGCAGCTCCACCTCCAGCTCTGTAAAGTTAAATGCAAGGGAGGAGGTTTTTTCTACCTTTCTCATTTGTTCTCTCACTCAGACTCCCAACTCTCAGTCAGCCGCTCCACCTCCAGCTCTGTGAAGTTAAATGTAATGGAGGAAGTTTTTTTCTACATTTCTCCTTTGTTCTCTCACTCAGACTCCCAACTCTCAGCCAGCAGCGCCACCCCCAGCTTCTGTGAAGTTAAAATGTAATGGAGGAAGTTTTTTTCTACCTTTCTCCTTTATTCTCTCACTCAGACTCCCAACTCTCAGCCAGCAGCTCCAGCCCAGCTTCTGTGAAGTTAAAATGTAATGGAGGAAGTTTTTTTCTACCTTTCTCCTTTGTTCTCTCACTCAGACTCCCAACTCTCAGCCAGCAGCTCCAGCCCCAGCTTCTGTGAAGTTAAAATGTAATGGAGGAAGTTTTTTCTACCTTTCTCCTTTGTTCTCTCACTCAGACTCCCAACTCTCAGCCAGCAGCTCCACCTCCAGCTTCTGTGAAGTTAAAATGTAATGATGGAAGTATTATTCTACCTTTCTCCTTTTTTCTGTCACTCAGACTCCCAACCCTCAGACAGCAGCTCCACTCCCAGCTTCTGTGAAGTTAAATATAATGGAGGAAGTTATTTTCTACATTTCTCCTTTGTTCTCTCACTCAGACTCCCAACTCTCAGTCAGCAGCTCCACCTCCAGCTCTGTGAAGTTAAATATAATGGAGGAAGTTATTTTCAACCTTCCATCTTTCTTCTCTCACTCAGACTCCCAACTCTCAGTCAGCAGCTACAGCCCAGCTTCTGTGAAGTCAAAATGTAATGGAGGAAGTTTTTTCTATCCTTTCTCGTTTGATCTCTCACTCAGACTGCCGGCTCTCAGCCAGCAGCGCCACCCCCAGCTTCTGTGAAGTTAAAATGTAATGGAGGAAGTTTTTTTCTACCTTTCTCCTTTGTTGTCTCACTCAGACTCCGAACTCTCAGCTAGCAGCTCCACCCCCAGCTACTGTGAAGTTAAAATGTAATGAACTGTTTTCTATCTTTCTCCTTAATTCTCTCACACAGACTCCCAACTCTCAGCCAGCAGCTCCACCCCCAGCTTCTGTGAAGTTAAATATAATGGAGGAAGTTATTTTCTACATTTCTCCATTGTACTTCCATTCAAACTCCCAACTCTCAGCCAACAGCTCCACCCCCAGCTTCTGTGAAGTTAAAATGTAATGATGGAAGTTTTTTCTATCTCTCTCCTTTATTCTCTCACTCAGACTCCCAACCCCCAGACAGCAGCTAGACTCCCAGCTTTTGTGAAGTTAAATATAATGGAGGAAGTTATTTTCTACATTTCTCCATTGTTCTTCCATTCATACTACCAACTCTCAGTCAGCCGCTCCACCTCCAGCTCTGTGAAGTTAAATGTAATGGAGGAAGTTTTTTTCTACCTTTCTCCTTTATTCTCTCACACAGACTACCAACTCTCAGCCAGCAGCTCCAGCATAGCTTCTGTGAAGTTAAAATGTAATGGAAGAAGTTTTTTTCTATTCTTTCTCCTTTGTTCTCTCACTCAGACTGCCAGCTCTCAGCCAACAGCTCCAGCCCAGCTTCTGTGAAGTTAAAATGTAATGGAGGAAGTTTTTTTCTACCTTTCTCCTTTGTTCTCTCACTCAGACTCTCAACTCTCAGCCAGCAGCTCCACCCCCAGCTTCTGTGAAGTTAAAATGTAATGATGGAAGTATTAATCTACCTTTCTCCTTTTTTCTGTCACTCAGACTCCCAGCTCTCAGCCAGCAGCTCCACCCCAAGCTTCTGTGAAGTTAAAATGTAATGAAGTTTTTTCTATCTTTCTCCTTTATTCTCTCACTCAGACTCCCAACCCTCAGCCAGCAGCTCCACTCCCAGCTTCTGTGAAGTTAAATATAATGGAGGAAGTTATTTTCTACATTTCTCCTTTGTTCTCTCACTCAGACTCCCAACTCTCAGTCAGCAGCTCCACCTCCAGCTCTGTGAAGTTAAATATAATGGAGGAAGTTATTTTCAACCTTCCATCTTTCTTCTCTCACTCAGACTCCCAACTCTCAGTCAGCAGCTACAGCCCAGCTTCTGTGAAGTCAAAATGTAATGGAGGAAGTTTTTTCTATCCTTTCTCGTTTGATCTCTCACTCAGACTGCCAGCTCTCAGCCAGCAGCGCCACCCCCAGCTTCTGTGAAGTTAAAATGTAATGGAGGAAGTTTTTTTCTACCTTTCTCCTTTGTTGTCTCACTCAGACTCCCAACTCTCAGCCAGCAGCTCCACCCCCAGCTAGTGTGAAGTTAAAATGTAATGAACTGTTTTCTATCTTTCTCCTTAATTCTCTCACACAGACTCCCAACTCTCAGCCAGCAGCTCCACCCCCAGCTTCTGTGAAGTTAAATATAATGGAGGAAGTTATTTTCTACATTTCTCCATTGTACTTCCATTCAAACTCCCAACTCTCAGCCAACAGCTCCACCCCCAGCTTCTGTGAAGTTAAAATGTAATGATGGAAGTTTTTTCTATCTCTCTCCTTTATTCTCTCACTCAGACTCCCAACCCCCAGACAGCAGCTAGACTCCCAGCTTTTGTGAAGTTAAATATAATGGAGGAAGTTATTTTCTACATTTCTCCATTGTTCTTCCATTCATACTACCAACTCTCAGTCAGCCGCTCCACCTCCAGCTCTGTGAAGTTAAATGTAATGGAGGAAGTTTTTTTCTACATTTCTCCTTTGTTCTCTCACTCAGACTCCCAACTCTCAGTCAGCAGCTCCACCTCCAGCTCTGTGAAGTTAAATATAATGGAGGAAGTTATTTTCAACCTTCCATCTTTCTTCTCTCACTCAGACTCCCAACTCTCAGTCAGCAGCTACAGCCCAGCTTCTGTGAAGTCAAAATGTAATGGAGGAAGTTTTTTCTATCCTTTCTCGTTTGATCTCTCACTCAGACTGCCAGCTCTCAGCCAGCAGCGCCACCTCCAGCTTCTGTGAAGTTAAAATGTAATGGAGGAAGTTTTTTTCTACCTTTCTCCTTTGTTGTCTCACTCAGACTCCCAACTCTCAGCCAGCAGCTCCACCCCCAGCTACTGTGAAGTTAAAATGTAATGAACTGTTTTCTATCTTTCTCCTTAATTCTCTCACACAGACTCCCAACTCTCAGCCAGCAGCTCCACCCCCAGCTTCTGTGAAGTTAAAATATAATGGAGGAAGTTTTTTTCTATCCTTTCTCCTTTGTTCTCTCACTCAGACTGCCAGCTCTCAGCCAACAGCTCCAGCCCAGCTTCTGTGAAGTTAAAATGTAATGGAGGACGTTTTTTTCTACCTTTCTCCTTTGTTCTCTCACTCAGACTCCCAACTCTCAGCCAGCAGCTCCAGCCCCAGCTTCTGTGAAGTTAAAATGTAATGAACTGTTTTCTATCTTTCTCCTTTATTCTCTCACACAGACTCCCAACTCTCAGCCAGCAGCTCCAGCCAAGCTTCTGTGAAGTCAAAATGTAATGGAGGAAGTTTTTTTCTATCCTTACTAGTTTGATCTCTCACTCAGACTCCCAACTCTCAGTCAGCAGCTCCACCTCCAGCTCTGTGAAGTTTAAACGTAATGGAGGGAGTTTTTTTTTAACCTTCCTTCTTTGTTCTCTCACTGAGACTCCCAACTCTCAGCCAGCAGTGCCACCCCCAGCTTCTGTGAAGTTAAAATGTAATGGAGGAAGTTTTTTTCAACCTTTCACTTTTGTTCTCTAACTCAGACTCCCAACTCTCAGCCAGCAGCTCCACCCCCAGCTACTGTGAAGTTAAAATGTAATGGAGGGAGTTTTTTTCAACCTTCCTTCTTTGTTCTCTCACTCAGACTCCCAACTCTTAGTCAGCAGCTCCACCTCCAGCTCTGTAAAGTTAAATGCAAGGGAGGAGGTTTTTTCTACTTTTCTCATTTGTTCTCTCACTCAGACTCCCAACTCTCAGTCAGCCGCTCCACCTCCAGCTCTGTGAAGTTAAATGTAATGGAGGAAGTTTTTTTCTACATTTCTCCTTTGTTCTCTCACTCAGACTCCCAACTCTCAGCCAGCAGCGCCACCCCCAGCTTCTGTGAAGTTAAAATGTAATGGAGGAAGTTTTTTTCTACCTTTCTCCTTTATTCTCTCACTCAGACTCCCAACCCCCAGACAGCAGCTAGACTCCCAGCTTTTGTGAAGTTAAATATAATGGAGGAAGTTATTTTCTACATTTCTCCATTGTACTTCCATTCAAACTACCAACTCTCAGCCAACAGCTCCACCCCCAGCTTCTGTGAAGTTAAAATGTAATGATGGAAGTTTTTTCAATCTCTCTCCTTTATTCTCTCACTCAGACTCCCAACCCCCAGACAGCAGCTAGACTCCCAGCTTTTGTGAAGTTAAATATAATGGAGGAAGTTATTTTCTACATTTCTCCATTGTTCTTCCATTCAAACTACCAACTCTCAGTCAGCCGCTCCACCTCCAGCTCTGTGAAGTTAAATGTAATGGAGGAAGTTTTTTTCTACCTTTCTCCTTTATTCTCTCCCACAGACTCCCAACTCTCAGCCAGCAGCTCCAGCATAGCTTCTGTGAAGTTAAAATGTAATGGAAGAAGTTTTTTTCTATTCTTTCTCCTTTGTTCTCTCACTCAGACTGCCAGCTCTCAGCCAACAGCTCCAGCCCAGCTTCTGTGAAGTTAAAATGTAATGGAGGAAGTTTTTTTCTACCTTTCTCCTTTGTTCTCTCACTCAGACTCCCAACTCTCAGCCAGCAGCTCCAGCCCCAGCTTCTGTGAAGTTAAAATGTAATGGAGGAAGTTTTTTCTACCTTTCTCCTTTGTTCTCTCACTCAGACTCCCAACTCTCAGCCAGCAGCTCCACCCCCAGCTTCTGTGAAGTTAAAATGTAATGATGGAAGTATTATTCTACCTTTCTCCTTTTTTCTGTCACTCAGACTCCCAACCCTCAGACAGCAGCTCCACTCCCAGCTTCTGTGAAGTTAAATATAATGGAGGAAGTTATTTTCTACATTTCTCCTTTGTTCTCTCACTCAGACTCCCAACTCTCAGTCAGCAGCTCCACCTCCAGCTCTGTGAAGTTAAATATAATGGAGGAAGTTATTTTCAACCTTCCATCTTTCTTCTCTCACTCAGACTCCCAACTCTCAGCCAGCAGCTCCACCCCCAGCTACTGTGAAGTTAAAATTTAATGAACTGTTTTCTATCTTTCTCCTTAATTCTCTCACACAGACTCCCAACTCTCAGCCAGCAGCTCCACCCCCAGCTTCTGTGAAGTTAAATATAATGGAGGAAGTTATTTTCTACATTTCTCCATTGTACTTCCATTCAAACTACCAACTCTCAGCCAACAGCTCCACCCCCAGCTTCTGTGTAGTTAAAATGTAATGATGGAAGTTTTTTCTATCTCTCTCCTTTATTCTCTCACTCAGACTCCCAACCCCCAGACAGCAGCTAGACTCCCAGCTTTTGTGAAGTTAAATATAATGGAGGAAGTTATTTTCTACATTTCTCCATTGTTCTTCCATTCAAACTACCAACTCTCAGTCAGCCGCTCCACCTCCAGCTCTGTGAAGTTAAATGTAATGGAGGAAGTTTTTTTCTACCTTTCTCCTTTATTCTCTCACACAGACTCCCAACTCTCAGCCAGCAGCTCCAGCATAGCTTCTGTGAAGTTAAAATGTAATGGAAGAAGTTTTTTTCTATTCTTTCTCCTTTGTTCTCTCACTCAGACTGCCAGCTCTCAGCCAACAGCTCCAGCCCAGCTTCTGTGAAGTTAAAATGTAATGGAGGAAGTTTTTTTCTACCTTTCTCCTTTGTTCTCTCACTCAGACTCCCAACTCTCAGCCAGCAGCTCCATCCCCAGCTTCTGTGAAGTTAAAATGTAATGGAGGAAGTTTTTTTCTACCTTTCTCCTTTGTTCTCTCACTCAGACTCCCAACTCTCAGCCAGGAGCTCCACCCCCAGCTTCTGTGAAGTTAAAATGTAATGATGGAAGTATTAATCTACCTTTCTCCTTTTTTCTGTCACTCAGACTCCCAGCTCTCAGCCAGCAGCTCCACCCCAAGCTTCTGTGAAGTTAAAATGTAATGAAGTTTTTTTCTATCTTTCTCCTTTATTCTCTCACTCAGACTCCCAACCCTCAGACAGCAGCTCCACTCCCAGCTTCTGTGAAGTTAAATATAATGGAGGAAGTTATTTTCTACATTTCTCCTTTGTTCTCTCACTCAGACTCCCAACTCTCAGTCAGCAGCTCCACCTCCAGCTCTGTGAAGTTAAATATAATGGAGGAAGTTATTTTCAACCTTCCATCTTTCTTCTCTCACTCAGACTCCCAACTCTCAGTCAGCAGCTACAGCCCAGCTTCTGTGAAGTCAAAATGTAATGATGGAAGTATTATTCTACCTTTCTCCTTTTTTCTGTCACTCAGACTCCCAACCCTCAGACAGCAGCTCCACTCCCAGCTTCTGTGAAGTTAAATATAATGGAGGAAGTTATTTTCTACATTTCTCCTTTGTTCTCTCACTCAGACTCCCAACTCTCAGTCAGCAGCTCCACCTCCAGCTCTGTGAAGTTAAATATAATGGAGGAAGTTATTTTCAACCTTCCATCTTTCTTCTCTCACTCAGACTCCCAACTCTCAGCCAGCAGCTCCACCCCCAGCTACTGTGAAGTTAAAATTTAATGAACTGTTTTCTATCTTTCTCCTTAATTCTCTCACACAGACTCCCAACTCTCAGCCAGCAGCTCCACCCCCAGCTTCTGTGAAGTTAAATATAATGGAGGAAGTTATTTTCTACATTTCTCCATTGTACTTCCATTCAAACTACCAACTCTCAGCCAACAGCTCCACCCCCAGCTTCTGTGTAGTTAAAATGTAATGATGGAAGTTTTTTCTATCTCTCTCCTTTATTCTCTCACTCAGACTCCCAACCCCCAGACAGCAGCTAGACTCCCAGCTTTTGTGAAGTTAAATATAATGGAGGAAGTTATTTTCTACATTTCTCCATTGTTCTTCCATTCAAACTACCAACTCTCAGTCAGCCGCTCCACATCCAGCTCTGTGAAGTTAAAATGTAATGATGGAAGTATTAATCTACCTTTCTCCTTTTTTCTGTCACTCAGACTCCCAGCTCTCAGCCAGCAGCTCCACCCCAAGCTTCTGTGAAGTTAAAATGTAACGAAGTTTTTTCTATCTTTCTCCTTTATTCTCTCACTCAGACTCCCAACCCTCAGCCAGCAGCTCCACTCCCAGCTTCTGTGAAGTTAAATATAATGGAGGAAGTTATTTTCAACCTTCCATCTTTCTTCTCTCACTCAGACTCCCAACTCTTAGTCAGCAGCTCCACCTCCAGCTCTGTAAAGTTAAATGCAAGGGAGGAGGTTTTTTCTACCTTTCTCATTTGTTCTCTCACTCAGACTCCCAACTCTCAGTCAGCCGCTCCACCTCCAGCTCTGTGAAGTTAAATGTAATGGAGGAAGTTTTTTTCTACATTTCTCCTTTGTTCTCTCACTCAGACTCCCAACTCTCAGCCAGCAGCGCCACCCCCAGCTTCTGTGAAGTTAAAATGTAATGGAGGAAGTTTTTTTCTACCTTTCTCCTTTATTCTCTCACTCAGACTCCCAACTCTCAGCCAGCAGCTCCAGCCCAGCTTCTGTGAAGTTAAAATGTAATGGAGGAAGTTTTTTTCTACCTTTCTCCTTTGTTCTCTCACTCAGACTCCCAACTCTCAGCCAGCAGCTCCAGCCCCAGCTTCTGTGAAGTTAAAATGTAATGGAGGAAGTTTTTTCTACCTTTCTCCTTTGTTCTCTCACTCAGACTCCCAACTCTCAGCCAGCAGCTCCACCTCCAGCTTCTGTGAAGTTAAAATGTAATGATGGAAGTATTATTCTACCTTTCTCCTTTTTTCTGTCACTCAGACTCCCAACCCTCAGACAGCAGCTCCACTCCCAGCTTCTGTGAAGTTAAATATAATGGAGGAAGTTATTTTCTACATTTCTCCTTTGTTCTCTCACTCAGACTCCCAACTCTCAGTCAGCAGCTCCACCTCCAGCTCTGTGAAGTTAAATATAATGGAGGAAGTTATTTTCAACCTTCCATCTTTCTTCTCTCACTCAGACTCCCAACTCTCAGTCAGCAGCTACAGCCCAGCTTCTGTGAAGTCAAAATGTAATGGAGGAAGTTTTTTCTATCCTTTCTCGTTTGATCTCTCACTCAGACTGCCGGCTCTCAGCCAGCAGCGCCACCCCCAGCTTCTGTGAAGTTAAAATGTAATGGAGGAAGTTTTTTTCTACCTTTCTCCTTTGTTGTCTCACTCAGACTCCCAACTCTCAGCTAGCAGCTCCACCCCCAGCTACTGTGAAGTTAAAATGTAATGAACTGTTTTCTATCTTTCTCCTTAATTCTCTCACACAGACTCCCAACTCTCAGCCAGCAGCTCCACCCCCAGCTTCTGTGAAGTTAAATATAATGGAGGAAGTTATTTTCTACATTTCTCCATTGTACTTCCATTCAAACTCCCAACTCTCAGCCAACAGCTCCACCCCCAGCTTCTGTGAAGTTAAAATGTAATGATGGAAGTTTTTTCTATCTCTCTCCTTTATTCTCTCACTCAGACTCCCAACCCCCAGACAGCAGCTAGACTCCCAGCTTTTGTGAAGTTAAATATAATGGAGGAAGTTATTTTCTACATTTCTCCATTGTTCTTCCATTCATACTACCAACTCTCAGTCAGCCGCTCCACCTCCAGCTCTGTGAAGTTAAATGTAATGGAGGAAGTTTTTTTCTACCTTTCTCCTTTATTCTCTCACACAGACTACCAACTCTCAGCCAGCAGCTCCAGCATAGCTTCTGTGAAGTTAAAATGTAATGGAAGAAGTTTTTTTCTATTCTTTCTCCTTTGTTCTCTCACTCAGACTGCCAGCTCTCAGCCAACAGCTCCAGCCCAGCTTCTGTGAAGTTAAAATGTAATGGAGGAAGTTTTTTTCTACCTTTCTCCTTTGTTCTCTCACTCAGACTCTCAACTCTCAGCCAGCAGCTCCACCCCCAGCTTCTGTGAAGTTAAAATGTAATGATGGAAGTATTAATCTACCTTTCTCCTTTTTTCTGTCACTCAGACTCCCAGCTCTCAGCCAGCAGCTCCACCCCAAGCTTCTGTGAAGTTAAAATGTAATGAAGTTTTTTCTATCTTTCTCCTTTATTCTCTCACTCAGACTCCCAACCCTCAGCCAGCAGCTCCACTCCCAGCTTCTGTGAAGTTAAATATAATGGAGGAAGTTATTTTCTACATTTCTCCTTTGTTCTCTCACTCAGACTCCCAACTCTCAGTCAGCAGCTCCACCTCCAGCTCTGTGAAGTTAAATATAATGGAGGAAGTTATTTTCAACCTTCCATCTTTCTTCTCTCACTCAGACTCCCAACTCTCAGTCAGCAGCTACAGCCCAGCTTCTGTGAAGTCAAAATGTAATGGAGGAAGTTTTTTCTATCCTTTCTCGTTTGATCTCTCACTCAGACTGCCAGCTCTCAGCCAGCAGCGCCACCCCCAGCTTCTGTGAAGTTAAAATGTAATGGAGGAAGTTTTTTTCTACCTTTCTCCTTTGTTGTCTCACTCAGACTCCCAACTCTCAGCCAGCAGCTCCACCCCCAGCTAGTGTGAAGTTAAAATGTAATGAACTGTTTTCTATCTTTCTCCTTAATTCTCTCACACAGACTCCCAACTCTCAGCCAGCAGCTCCACCCCCAGCTTCTGTGAAGTTAAATATAATGGAGGAAGTTATTTTCTACATTTCTCCATTGTACTTCCATTCAAACTCCCAACTCTCAGCCAACAGCTCCACCCCCAGCTTCTGTGAAGTTAAAATGTAATGATGGAAGTTTTTTCTATCTCTCTCCTTTATTCTCTCACTCAGACTCCCAACCCCCAGACAGCAGCTAGACTCCCAGCTTTTGTGAAGTTAAATATAATGGAGGAAGTTATTTTCTACATTTCTCCATTGTTCTTCCATTCATACTACCAACTCTCAGTCAGCCGCTCCACCTCCAGCTCTGTGAAGTTAAATGTAATGGAGGAAGTTTTTTTCTACATTTCTCCTTTGTTCTCTCACTCAGACTCCCAACTCTCAGTCAGCAGCTCCACCTCCAGCTCTGTGAAGTTAAATATAATGGAGGAAGTTATTTTCAACCTTCCATCTTTCTTCTCTCACTCAGACTCCCAACTCTCAGTCAGCAGCTACAGCCCAGCTTCTGTGAAGTCAAAATGTAATGGAGGAAGTTTTTTCTATCCTTTCTCGTTTGATCTCTCACTCAGACTGCCAGCTCTCAGCCAGCAGCGCCACCTCCAGCTTCTGTGAAGTTAAAATGTAATGGAGGAAGTTTTTTTCTACCTTTCTCCTTTGTTGTCTCACTCAGACTCCCAACTCTCAGCCAGCAGCTCCACCCCCAGCTACTGTGAAGTTAAAATGTAATGAACTGTTTTCTATCTTTCTCCTTAATTCTCTCACACAGACTCCCAACTCTCAGCCAGCAGCTCCACCCCCAGCTTCTGTGAAGTTAAAATATAATGGAGGAAGTTTTTTTCTATCCTTTCTCCTTTGTTCTCTCACTCAGACTGCCAGCTCTCAGCCAACAGCTCCAGCCCAGCTTCTGTGAAGTTAAAATGTAATGGAGGACGTTTTTTTCTACCTTTCTCCTTTGTTCTCTCACTCAGACTCCCAACTCTCAGCCAGCAGCTCCAGCCCCAGCTTCTGTGAAGTTAAAATGTAATGAACTGTTTTCTATCTTTCTCCTTTATTCTCTCACACAGACTCCCAACTCTCAGCCAGCAGCTCCAGCCAAGCTTCTGTGAAGTCAAAATGTAATGGAGGAAGTTTTTTTCTATCCTTACTAGTTTGATCTCTCACTCAGACTCCCAACTCTCAGTCAGCAGCTCCACCTCCAGCTCTGTGAAGTTTAAACGTAATGGAGGGAGTTTTTTTTTAACCTTCCTTCTTTGTTCTCTCACTGAGACTCCCAACTCTCAGCCAGCAGTGCCACCCCCAGCTTCTGTGAAGTTAAAATGTAATGGAGGAAGTTTTTTTCAACCTTTCACTTTTGTTCTCTAACTCAGACTCCCAACTCTCAGCCAGCAGCTCCACCCCCAGCTACTGTGAAGTTAAAATGTAATGGAGGGAGTTTTTTTCAACCTTCCTTCTTTGTTCTCTCACTCAGACTCCCAACTCTTAGTCAGCAGCTCCACCTCCAGCTCTGTAAAGTTAAATGCAAGGGAGGAGGTTTTTTCTACTTTTCTCATTTGTTCTCTCACTCAGACTCCCAACTCTCAGTCAGCCGCTCCACCTCCAGCTCTGTGAAGTTAAATGTAATGGAGGAAGTTTTTTTCTACATTTCTCCTTTGTTCTCTCACTCAGACTCCCAACTCTCAGCCAGCAGCGCCACCCCCAGCTTCTGTGAAGTTAAAATGTAATGGAGGAAGTTTTTTTCTACCTTTCTCCTTTATTCTCTCACTCAGACTCCCAACCCCCAGACAGCAGCTAGACTCCCAGCTTTTGTGAAGTTAAATATAATGGAGGAAGTTATTTTCTACATTTCTCCATTGTACTTCCATTCAAACTACCAACTCTCAGCCAACAGCTCCACCCCCAGCTTCTGTGAAGTTAAAATGTAATGATGGAAGTTTTTTCAATCTCTCTCCTTTATTCTCTCACTCAGACTCCCAACCCCCAGACAGCAGCTAGACTCCCAGCTTTTGTGAAGTTAAATATAATGGAGGAAGTTATTTTCTACATTTCTCCATTGTTCTTCCATTCAAACTACCAACTCTCAGTCAGCCGCTCCACCTCCAGCTCTGTGAAGTTAAATGTAATGGAGGAAGTTTTTTTCTACCTTTCTCCTTTATTCTCTCCCACAGACTCCCAACTCTCAGCCAGCAGCTCCAGCATAGCTTCTGTGAAGTTAAAATGTAATGGAAGAAGTTTTTTTCTATTCTTTCTCCTTTGTTCTCTCACTCAGACTGCCAGCTCTCAGCCAACAGCTCCAGCCCAGCTTCTGTGAAGTTAAAATGTAATGGAGGAAGTTTTTTTCTACCTTTCTCCTTTGTTCTCTCACTCAGACTCCCAACTCTCAGCCAGCAGCTCCAGCCCCAGCTTCTGTGAAGTTAAAATGTAATGGAGGAAGTTTTTTCTACCTTTCTCCTTTGTTCTCTCACTCAGACTCCCAACTCTCAGCCAGCAGCTCCACCCCCAGCTTCTGTGAAGTTAAAATGTAATGATGGAAGTATTATTCTACCTTTCTCCTTTTTTCTGTCACTCAGACTCCCAACCCTCAGACAGCAGCTCCACTCCCAGCTTCTGTGAAGTTAAATATAATGGAGGAAGTTATTTTCTACATTTCTCCTTTGTTCTCTCACTCAGACTCCCAACTCTCAGTCAGCAGCTCCACCTCCAGCTCTGTGAAGTTAAATATAATGGAGGAAGTTATTTTCAACCTTCCATCTTTCTTCTCTCACTCAGACTCCCAACTCTCAGCCAGCAGCTCCACCCCCAGCTACTGTGAAGTTAAAATTTAATGAACTGTTTTCTATCTTTCTCCTTAATTCTCTCACACAGACTCCCAACTCTCAGCCAGCAGCTCCACCCCCAGCTTCTGTGAAGTTAAATATAATGGAGGAAGTTATTTTCTACATTTCTCCATTGTACTTCCATTCAAACTACCAACTCTCAGCCAACAGCTCCACCCCCAGCTTCTGTGTAGTTAAAATGTAATGATGGAAGTTTTTTCTATCTCTCTCCTTTATTCTCTCACTCAGACTCCCAACCCCCAGACAGCAGCTAGACTCCCAGCTTTTGTGAAGTTAAATATAATGGAGGAAGTTATTTTCTACATTTCTCCATTGTTCTTCCATTCAAACTACCAACTCTCAGTCAGCCGCTCCACCTCCAGCTCTGTGAAGTTAAATGTAATGGAGGAAGTTTTTTTCTACCTTTCTCCTTTATTCTCTCACACAGACTCCCAACTCTCAGCCAGCAGCTCCAGCATAGCTTCTGTGAAGTTAAAATGTAATGGAAGAAGTTTTTTTCTATTCTTTCTCCTTTGTTCTCTCACTCAGACTGCCAGCTCTCAGCCAACAGCTCCAGCCCAGCTTCTGTGAAGTTAAAATGTAATGGAGGAAGTTTTTTTCTACCTTTCTCCTTTGTTCTCTCACTCAGACTCCCAACTCTCAGCCAGCAGCTCCATCCCCAGCTTCTGTGAAGTTAAAATGTAATGGAGGAAGTTTTTTTCTACCTTTCTCCTTTGTTCTCTCACTCAGACTCCCAACTCTCAGCCAGGAGCCCCACCCCCAGCTTCTGTGAAGTTAAAATGTAATGATGGAAGTATTAATCTACCTTTCTCCTTTTTTCTGTCACTCAGACTCCCAGCTCTCAGCCAGCAGCTCCACCCCAAGCTTCTGTGAAGTTAAAATGTAATGAAGTTTTTTTCTATCTTTCTCCTTTATTCTCTCACTCAGACTCCCAACCCTCAGACAGCAGCTCCACTCCCAGCTTCTGTGAAGTTAAATATAATGGAGGAAGTTATTTTCTACATTTCTCCTTTGTTCTCTCACTCAGACTCCCAACTCTCAGTCAGCAGCTCCACCTCCAGCTCTGTGAAGTTAAATATAATGGAGGAAGTTATTTTCAACCTTCCATCTTTCTTCTCTCACTCAGACTCCCAACTCTCAGTCAGCAGCTACAGCCCAGCTTCTGTGAAGTCAAAATGTAATGATGGAAGTATTATTCTACCTTTCTCCTTTTTTCTGTCACTCAGACTCCCAACCCTCAGACAGCAGCTCCACTCCCAGCTTCTGTGAAGTTAAATATAATGGAGGAAGTTATTTTCTACATTTCTCCTTTGTTCTCTCACTCAGACTCCCAACTCTCAGTCAGCAGCTCCACCTCCAGCTCTGTGAAGTTAAATATAATGGAGGAAGTTATTTTCAACCTTCCATCTTTCTTCTCTCACTCAGACTCCCAACTCTCAGCCAGCAGCTCCACCCCCAGCTACTGTGAAGTTAAAATTTAATGAACTGTTTTCTATCTTTCTCCTTAATTCTCTCACACAGACTCCCAACTCTCAGCCAGCAGCTCCACCCCCAGCTTCTGTGAAGTTAAATATAATGGAGGAAGTTATTTTCTACATTTCTCCATTGTACTTCCATTCAAACTACCAACTCTCAGCCAACAGCTCCACCCCCAGCTTCTGTGTAGTTAAAATGTAATGATGGAAGTTTTTTCTATCTCTCTCCTTTATTCTCTCACTCAGACTCCCAACCCCCAGACAGCAGCTAGACTCCCAGCTTTTGTGAAGTTAAATATAATGGAGGAAGTTATTTTCTACATTTCTCCATTGTTCTTCCATTCAAACTACCAACTCTCAGTCAGCCGCTCCACATCCAGCTCTGTGAAGTTAAATGTAATGGAGGAAGTTTTTTTCTACCTTTCTCCTTTTTTCTCTCACTCAGACTCGCAACTCTCAGCCAGCAGCTCCACCCCCAGCTTCTGTGAAGTTAAAATGTAATGGAAGAAGTTTTTTTCTATTCTTTCTCCTTTGTTCTCTCACTCAGACTGCCAGCTCTCAGCCAACAGCTCCAGCCCAGCTTCTGTGAAGTTAAAATGTAATGGAGGAAGTTTTTTTCTACCTTTCTCCTTTGTTCTCTCACTCAGACTCCCAACTCTCAGCCAGCAGCTCCATCCCCAGCTTCTGTGAAGTTAAAATGTAATGGAGGAAGTTTTTTTCTACCTTTCTCCTTTGTTCTCTCACTCAGACTCCCAACTCTCAGCCAGCAGCTCCACCCCCAGCTTCTGTGAAGTTAAAATGTAATGATGGAAGTATTAATCTACCTTTCTCCTTTTTTCTGTCACTCAGACTCCCAGCTCTCAGCCAGCAGCTCCACCCCAAGCTTCTGTGAAGTTAAAATGTAATGAAGTTTTTTTCTATCTTTCTCCTTTATTCTCTCACTCAGACTCCCAACCCTCAGACAGCAGCTCCACTCCCAGCTTCTGTGAAGTTAAATATAATGGAGGAAGTTATTTTCTACATTTCTCCTTTGTTCTCTCACTCAGACTCCCAACTCTCAGTCAGCAGCTCCACCTCCAGCTCTGTGAAGTTAAATATAATGGAGGAAGTTATTTTCAACCTTCCATCTTTCTTCTCTCACTCAGACTCCCAACTCTCAGTCAGCAGCTACAGCCCAGCTTCTGTGAAGTCAAAATGTAATGGAGGAAGTTTTTTCTATCCTTTCTCATTTGATCTCTCACTCAGACTGCCAGCTCTCAGCCAGCAGCGCCACCCCCAGCTTCTGTGAAGTTAAAATGTAATGGAGGAAGTTTTTTTCTACCTTTCTCCTTTGTTGTCTCACTCAGACTCCCAACTCTCAGCCAGCAGCTCCAACCCCAGCTACTGTGAAGTTAAAATGTAATGAACTGTTTTCTATCTTTCTCCTTAATTCTCTCACACAGACTCCCAACTCTCAGCCAGCAGCTCCACCCCCAGCTTCTGTGAAGTTAAAATATAATGGAGGAAGTTTTTTTCTATCCTTTCTCCTTTGTTCTCTCACTCAGACTGCCAGCTCTCAGCCAGCAGCTCCACCCCCAGCTTCTGTGAAGTTAAAATGTAATGATGGAAGTATTAATCTACCTTTCTCCTTTTTTCTGTCACTCAGACTCCCAGCTCTCAGCCAGCAGCTCCACCCCAAGCTTCTGTGAAGTTAAAATGTAATGAAGTTTTTTCTATCTTTCTCCTTTATACTCTCACTCAGACTCCCAACCCTCAGACAGCAGCTCCACTCCCAGCTTCTGTGAAGTTAAATATAATGGAGGAAGTTATTTTCTACATTTCTCCTTTGTTCTCTCACTCAGACTCCCAACTCTCAGTCAGCAGCTCCACCTCCAGCTCTGTGAAGTTAAATATAATGAAGGAAGTTATTTTCAACCTTCCATCTTTCTTCTCTCACTCAGACTCCCAACTCTCAGTCAGCAGCTCAAGCCCAGCATCTGTGAAGTCAAAATGTAATGGAGGAAGTTTTTTCTATCCTTTCTCGTTTGATCTCTCACTCAGACTGCCAGCTCTCAGCCAGCAGCGCCACCCCCAGCTTCTGTGAAGTTAAAATGTAATGGAGGAAGTTTTTTTCTACCTTTCTCCTTTGTTCTCTCACTCAGACTGCCAGCTCTCAGCCCACAGCTCCAGCCCAGCTTCTGTGAAGTTAAAATGTAATGGAGGAAGTTTTTTTCTACCTTTCTCCTTTGTTCTCTCACTCAGACTCCCAACTCTCAGCCAGCAGCTCCAGCCCCAGCTTCTGTGAAGTTAAAATGTAATGAACTGTTTTCTATCTTTCTCCTTTATTCTCTCACACAGACTCCCAACTCTCAGCCAGCAGCTCCAGCCAAGCTTCTGTGAAGTCAAAATGTAATGGAGGAAGTTTTTTTCTATCCTTACTCGTTTGATCTCTCACTCAGACTCCCAACTCTCAGTCAGCAGCTCCACCTCCAGCTCTGTGAAGTTTAAATGTAATGGAGGGAGTTTTTTTCAACCTTCCTTCTTTGTTCTCTCACTCAGACTCCCAACTCTCAGCCAGCAGTGCCACCCCCAGCTTCTGTGAAGTTAAAATGTAATGGAGGAAGTTTTTTTCAACCTTTCACTTTTGTTCTCTAACTCAGACTCCCAACTCTCAGCCAGCAGCTCCACCCCCAGCTACTGTGAAGTTAAAATGTAATGGAGGGAGTTTTTTTCAACCTTTCACTTTTGTTCTCTAACTCAGACTCCCAACTCTCAGTCAGCCGCTCCACCTCCAGCTCTGTGAAGTTAAATGTAATGGAGGAAGTTTTTTTCTACATTTCTCCTTTGTTCTCTCACTCAGACTCCCAACTCTCAGCCAGCAGCGCCACCCCCAGCTTCTGTGAAGTTAAAATGTAATGGAGGAAGTTTTTTTCTACCTTTCTCCTTTATTCTCTCACTCAGACTCCCAACTCTCAGCCAGCAGCTCCAGCAAAGCTTCTGTGAAGTTAAAATGTAATGGAAGAAGTTTTTTTCTATTCTTTCTCCTTTGTTCTCTCACTCAGACTGCCAGCTCTCAGCCAACAGCTCCAGCCCAGCTTCTGTGAAGTTAAAATGTAATGGAGGAAGTTTTTTTCTACCTTTCTCCTTTGTTCTCTCACTCAGACTCCCAACTCTCAGCCAGCAGCTCCAGCCCCAGCTTCTGTGAAGTTAAAATGTAATGGAGGAAGTTTTTTCTACCTTTCTCCTTTGTTCTCTCACTCAGACTCCCAACTCTCAGCCAGCAGCTCCACCTCCAGCTTCTGTGAAGTTAAAATGTAATGATGGAAGTATTATTCTACCTTTCTCCTTTTTTCTGTCACTCAGACTCCCAACCCTCAGACAGCAGCTCCACTCCCAGCTTCTGTGAAGTTAAATATAATGGAGGAAGTTATTTTCTACATTTCTCCTTTGTTCTCTCACTCAGACTCCCAACTCTCAGTCAGCAGCTCCACCTCCAGCTCTGTGAAGTTAAATATAATGGAGGAAGTTATTTTCAACCTTCCATCTTTCTTCTCTCACTCAGACTCCCAACTCTCAGTCAGCAGCTACAGCCCAGCTTCTGTGAAGTCAAAATGTAATGGAGGAAGTTTTTTCTATCCTTTCTCGTTTGATCTCTCACTCAGACTGCCAGCTCTCAGCCAGCAGCGCCACCCCCAGCTTCTGTGAAGTTAAAATGTAATGGAGGAAGTTTTTTTCTACCTTTCTCCTTTGTTGTCTCACTCAGACTCCCAACTCTCAGCTAGCAGCTCCACCCCCAGCTACTGTGAAGTTAAAATGTAATGAACTGTTTTCTATCTTTCTCCTTAATTCTCTCACACAGACTCCCAACTCTCAGCCAGCAGCTCCACCCCCAGCTTCTGTGAAGTTAAATATAATGGAGGAAGTTATTTTCTACATTTCTCCATTGTACTTCCATTCAAACTCCCAACTCTCAGCCAACAGCTCCACCCCCAGCTTCTGTGAAGTTAAAATGTAATGATGGAAGTTTTTTCTATCTCTCTCCTTTATTCTCTCACTCAGACTCCCAACCCCCAGACAGCAGCTAGACTCCCAGCTTTTGTGAAGTTAAATATAATGGAGGAAGTTATTTTCTACATTTCTCCATTGTTCTTCCATTCATACTACCAACTCTCAGTCAGCCGCTCCACCTCCAGCTCTGTGAAGTTAAATGTAATGGAGGAAGTTTTTTTCTACCTTTCTCCTTTATTCTCTCACACAGACTACCAACTCTCAGCCAGCAGCTCCAGCATAGCTTCTGTGAAGTTAAAATGTAATGGAAGAAGTTTTTTTCTATTCTTTCTCCTTTGTTCTCTCACTCAGACTGCCAGCTCTCAGCCAACAGCTCCAGCCCAGCTTCTGTGAAGTTAAAATGTAATGGAGGAAGTTTTTTTCTACCTTTCTCCTTTGTTCTCTCACTCAGACTCTCAACTCTCAGCCAGCAGCTCCACCCCCAGCTTCTGTGAAGTTAAAATGTAATGATGGAAGTATTAATCTACCTTTCTCCTTTTTTCTGTCACTCAGACTCCCAGCTCTCAGCCAGCAGCTCCACCCCAAGCTTCTGTGAAGTTAAAATGTAATGAAGTTTTTTCTATCTTTCTCCTTTATTCTCTCACTCAGACTCCCAACCCTCAGCCAGCAGCTCCACTCCCAGCTTCTGTGAAGTTAAATATAGTGGAGGAAGTTATTTTCTACATTTCTCCTTTGTTCTCTCACTCAGACTCCCAACTCTCAGTCAGCAGCTCCACCTCCAGCTCTGTGAAGTTAAATATAATGGAGGAAGTTATTTTCAACCTTCCATCTTTCTTCTCTCACTCAGACTCCCAACTCTCAGTCAGCAGCTACAGCCCAGCTTCTGTGAAGTCAAAATGTAATGGAGGAAGTTTTTTCTATCCTTTCTCGTTTGATCTCTCACTCAGACTGCCAGCTCTCAGCCAGCAGCGCCACCCCCAGCTTCTGTGAAGTTAAAATGTAATGGAGGAAGTTTTTTTCTACCTTTCTCCTTTGTTGTCTCACTCAGACTCCCAACTCTCAGCCAGCAGCTCCACCCCCAGCTACTGTGAAGTTAAAATGTAATGAACTGTTTTCTATCTTTCTCCTTAATTCTCTCACACAGACTCCCAACTCTCAGCAAGCAGCTCCACCCCCAGCTTCTGTGAAGTTAAAATATAATGGAGGAAGTTTTTTTCTATCCTTTCTCCTTTGTTCTCTCACTCAGACTGCCAGCTCTCAGCCAACAGCTCCAGCCCAGCTTCTGTGAAGTTAAAATGTAATGGAGGAAGTTTTTTTCTACCTATCTCCTTTGTTCTCTCACTCAGACTCCCAACTCTCAGCCAGCAGCTCCAGCCCCAGCTTCTGTGAAATTAAAATGTAATGCACTGTTTTCTATCTTTCTCCTTTATTCTCTCACACAGACTCCCAACTCTCAGCCAGCAGCTCCACCTCCAGCTCTGTGAAGTTAAAATGTAATGGAGGGAGTTTTTTTCAACCTTCCTTCTTTGTTCTCTCACTCAGACTCCCAACTCTCAGCCAGCAGTGCCACCCCCAGCTTCTGTGAAGTTAAAATGTAATGGAGGAAGTTTTTTTCTACCTTTCTCCTTTATTCTCTCACTCAGACTCCCAACTCTCAGCCAGCAGCTCCAGCATAGCTTCTGTGAAGTTAAAATGTAATGGAAGAAGTTTTTTTCTATTCTTTCTCCTTTGTTCTCTCACTCAGACTGCCAGCTCTCAGCCAACAGCTCCAGCCCAGCTTCTGTGAAGTTAAAATGTAATGGAGGAAGTTTTTTTCTACCTTTCTCCTTTGTTCTCTCACTCAGACTCCCAACTCTCAGCCAGCAGCTCCAGCCCCAGCTTCTGTGAAGTTAAAATGTAATGGAGGAAGTTTTTTTCTACCTTTCTCCTTTGTTCTCTCACTCAGACTCCCAACTCTCAGTCAGCAGCTCCACCTCCAGCTCTGTGAAGTTAAATATAATGGAGGAAGTTATTTTCAACCTTCCATCTTTCTTCTCTCACTCAGACTCCCAACTCTCAGTCAGCAGCTACAGCCCAGCTTCTGTGAAGTCAAAATGTAATGGAGGAAGTTTTTTCTATCCTTTCTCGTTTGATCTCTCACTCAGACTGCCAGCTCTCAGCCAGCAGCGCCACCCCCAGCTTCTGTGAAGTTAAAATGTAATGGAGGAAGTTTTTTTCTACCTTTCTCCTTTGTTGTCTCACTCAGACTCCCAACTCTCAGCCAGCAGCTCCACCCCCAGCTACTGTGAAGTTAAAATGTAATGAACTGTTTTCTATCTTTCTCCTTAATTCTCTCACACAGACTCCCAACTCTCAGCAAGCAGCTCCACCCCCAGCTTCTGTGAAGTTAAAATATAATGGAGGAAGTTTTTTTCTATCCTTTCTCCTTTGTTCTCTCACTCAGACTGCCAGCTCTCAGCCAACAGCTCCAGCCCAGCTTCTGTGAAGTTAAAATGTAATGGAGGAAGTTTTTTTCTACCTATCTCCTTTGTTCTCTCACTCAGACTCCCAACTCTCAGCCAGCAGCTCCAGCCCCAGCTTCTGTGAAATTAAAATGTAATGCACTGTTTTCTATCTTTCTCCTTTATTCTCTCACACAGACTCCCAACTCTCAGCCAGCAGCTCCAGCCAAGCTTCTGTGAAGTCAAAATGTAATGGAGGAAGTTTTTTTCTATCCTTACTCGTTTGATCTCTCACTCAGACTCCCAACTCTCAGTCAGCAGCTCCACCTCCAGCTCTGTGAAGTTAAAATGTAATGGAGGGAGTTTTTTTCAACCTTCCTTCTTTGTTCTCTCACTCAGACTCCCAACTCTCAGCCAGCAGTGCCACCCCCAGCTTCTGTGAAGTTAAAATGTAATGGAGGAAGTTTTTTTCTACCTTTCTCCTTTATTCTCTCACTCAGACTCCCAACTCTCAGCCAGCAGCTCCAGCATAGCTTCTGTGAAGTTAAAATGTAATGGAAGAAGTTTTTTTCTATTCTTTCTCCTTTGTTCTCTCACTCAGACTGCCAGCTCTCAGCCAACAGCTCCAGCCCAGCTTCTGTGAAGTTAAAATGTAATGGAGGAAGTTTTTTTCTACCTTTCTCCTTTGTTCTCTCACTCAGACTCCCAACTCTCAGCCAGCAGCTCCAGCCCCAGCTTCTGTGAAGTTAAAATGTAATGGAGGAAGTTTTTTTCTACCTTTCTCCTTTGTTCTCTCACTCAGACTCCAAACTCTCAGCCAGCAGCTCCACCCCCAGCTTCTGTGAAGTTAAAATGTAATGATGGAAGTATTATTCTACCTTTCTCCTTTTTTCTGTCACTCAGACTCCCAGCTCTCAGCCAGCAGCTCCACCCCAAGCTTCTGTGAAGTTAAAATGTAATGAAGTTTTTTCTATCTTTCTCCTTTATTCTCTCACTCAGACTCCCAACCCTCAGACAGCAGCTCCACTCCCAGCTTCTGTGAAGTTAAATATAATGGAGGAAGTTATTTTCTACATTTCTCCTTTGTTCTCTCACTCAGACTCCCAACTCTCAGTCAGCAGCTCCACCTCCAGCTCTGTGAAGTTAAATATAATGGAGGAAGTTATTTTCAACCTTCCATCTTTCTTCTCTCACTCAGACTCCCAACTCTCAGTCAGCAGCTACAGCCCAGCTTCTGTGAAGTCAAAATGTAATGGAGGAAGTTTTTTCTATCCTTTCTCGTTTGATCTCTCACTCAGACTGCCAGCTCTCAGCCAGCAGCGCCACCCCCAGCTTCTGTGATTTTAAAATGTAATGGAGGAAGTTTTTTTCTACCTTTCTCCTTTGTTGTCTCACTCAGACTCCCAACTCTCAGCCAGCAGCTCCACCCCCAGCTACTGTGAAGTTAAAATGTAATGAACTGTTTTCTATCTTTCTCCTTAATTCTCTCACACAGACTCCCAACTCTCAGCCAGCAGCTCCACCCCCAGCTTCTGTGAAGTTAAATATAATGGAGGAAGTTATTTTCTACATTTCTCCATTGTACTTCCATTCAAACTACCAACTCTCAGCCAACAGCTCCACCCCCAGCTTCTGTGAAGTTAAAATGTAATGATGGAAGTTTTTTCTATCTCTCTCCTTTATTCTCTCACTCAGACTCCCAACCCCCAGACAGCAGCTAGACTCCCAGCTTTTGTGAAGTTAAATATAATGGAGGAAGTTATTTTCTACATTTCTCCATTGTTCTTCCATTCATACTACCAACTCTCAGTCAGCCGCTCCACCTCCAGCTCTGTGAAGTTAAATGTAATGGAGGAAGTTTTTTTCTACCTTTCTCCTTTATTCTCTCACACAGACTCCCAACTCTCAGCCAGCAGCTCCAGCATAGCTTCTGTGAAGTTAAAATGTAATGGAAGAAGTTTTTTTCTATTCTTTCTCCTTTGTTCTCTCACTCAGACTGCCAGCTCTCAGCCAACAGCTCCAGCCCAGCTTCTGTGAAGTTAAAATGTAATGGAGGAAGTTTTTTTCTACCTTTCTCCTTTGTTCTCTCACTCAGACTCTCAACTCTCAGCCAGCAGCTCCAGCCCCAGCTTCTGTGAAGTTAAAATGTAATGGAGGAAGTTTTTTTCTACCTTTCTCCTTTGTTCTCTCACTCAGACTCCCAACTCTCAGCCAGCAGCTCCACCCCCAGCTTCTGTGAAGTTAAAATGTAATGATGGAAGTATTAATCTACCTTTCTCCTTTTTTCTGTCACTCAGACTCCCAGCTCTCAGCCAGCAGCTCCACCCCAAGTTTCTGTGAAGTTAAAATGTAATGAAGTTTTTTCTATCTTTCTCCTTTATTCTCTCACTCAGACTCCCAACCCTCAGCCAGCAGCTCCACTCCCAGCTTCTGTGAAGTTAAATATAATGGAGGAAGTTATTTTCTACATTTCTCCTTTGTTCTCTCACTCAGACTCCCAACACTCAGTCAGCAGCTACAGCCCAGCTTCTGTGAAGTCAAAATGTAATGGAGGAAGTTTTTTCTATCCTTTCTCGTTTGATCTCTCACTCAGACTGCCAGCTCTCAGCCAGCAGCGCCACCCCCAGCTTCTGTGAAGTTAAAATGTAATGGAGGAAGTTTTTTTCTACCTTTCTCCTTTGTTGTCTCACTCAGACTCCCAACTCTCAGCCAGCAGCTCCACCCCCAGCTACTGTGAAGTTAAAATGTAATGAACTGTTTTCTATCTTTCTCCTTAATTCTCTCACACAGACTCCCAACTCTCAGCCAGCAGCTCCACCCCCAGCTTCTGTGAAGTTAAAATATAATGGAGGAAGTTTTTTTCTATCCTTTCTCCTTTGTTCTCTCACTCAGACTGCCAGCTCTCAGCCAACAGCTCCAGCCCAGCTTCTGTGAAGTTAAAATGTAATGGAGGAAGTTTTTTTCTACCTTTCTCCTTTGTTCTCTCACTCAGACTCCCAACTCTCAGCCAGCAGCTCCAGCCCCAGCTTCTGTGAAGTTAAAATGTAATGCACTGTTTTCTATCTTTCTCCTTTATTCTCTCACACAGACTCCCAACTCTCAGCCAGCAGCTCCAGCCAAGCTTCTGTGAAGTCAAAATGTAATGGAGGAAGTTTTTTTCTATCCTTACTCGTTTGATCTCTCACTCAGACTCCCAACTCTCAGTCAGCAGCTCCACCTCCAGCTCTGTGAAGTTAAAATGTAATGGAGGGAGTTTTTTTCAACCTTCCTTCTTTGTTCTCTCACTCAGACTCCCAACTCTCAGCCAGCAGTGCCACCCCCAGCTTCTGTGAAGTTAAAATGTAATGGAGGAAGTTTTTTTCTACCTTTCTCCTTTATTCTCTCACTCAGACTCCCAACTCTCAGCCAGCAGCTCCAGCATAGCTTCTGTGAAGTTAAAATGTAATGGAAGAAGTTTTTTTCTATTCTTTCTCCTTTGTTCTCTCACTCAGACTGCCAGCTCTCAGCCAACAGCTCCAGCCCAGCTTCTGTGAAGTTAAAATGTAATGGAGGAAGTTTTTTTCTACCTTTCTCCTTTTTTCTGTCACTCAGACTCCCAGCTCTCAGCCAGCAGCTCCACCCCAAGCTTCTGTGAAGTTAAAATGTAATGAAGTTTTTTCTATCTTTCTCCTTTATTCTCTCACTCAGACTCCCAACCCTCAGACAGCAGCTCCACTCCCAGCTTCTGTGAAGTTAAATATAATGGAGGAAGTTATTTTCTACATTTCTCCTTTGTTCTCTCACTCAGACTCCCAACTCTCAGTCAGCAGCTCCACCTCCAGCTCTGTGAAGTTAAATATAATGGAGGAAGTTATTTTCAACCTTCCATCTTTCTTCTCTCACTCAGACTCCCAACTCTCAGTCAGCAGCTACAGCCCAGCTTCTGTGAAGTCAAAATGTAATGGAGGAAGTTTTTTCTATCCTTTCTCGTTTGATCTCTCACTCAGACTGCCAGCTCTCAGCCAGCAGCGCCACCCCCAGCTTCTGTGAAGTTAAAATGTAATGGAGGAAGTTTTTTTCTACCTTTCTCCTTTGTTGTCTCACTCAGACTCCCAACTCTCAGCCAGCAGCTCCACCCCCAGCTACTGTGAAGTTAAAATGTAATGAACTGTTTTCTATCTTTCTCCTTAATTCTCTCACACAGACTCCCAACTCTCAGCCAGCAGCTCCACCCCCAGCTTCTGTGAAGTTAAATATAATGGAGGAAGTTATTTTCTACATTTCTCCATTGTACTTCCATTCAAACTACCAACTCTCAGCCAACAGCTCCACCCCCAGCTTCTGTGAAGTTAAAATGTAATGATGGAAGTTTTTTCTATCTCTCTCCTTTATTCTCTCACTCAGACTCCCAACCCCCAGACAGCAGCTAGACTCCCAGCTTTTGTGAAGTTAAATATAATGGAGGAAGTTATTTTCTACATTTCTCCATTGTTCTTCCATTCATACTACCAACTCTCAGTCAGCCGCTCCACCTCCAGCTCTGTGAAGTTAAATGTAATGGAGGAAGTTTTTTTCTACCTTTCTCCTTTATTCTCTCACACAGACTCCCAACTCTCAGCCAGCAGCTCCAGCATAGCTTCTGTGAAGTTAAAATGTAATGGAAGAAGTTTTTTTCTATTCTTTCTCCTTTGTTCTCTCACTCAGACTGCCAGCTCTCAGCCAACAGCTCCAGCCCAGCTTCTGTGAAGTTAAAATGTAATGGAGGAAGTTTTTTTCTACCTTTCTCCTTTGTTCTCTCACTCAGACTCCCAACTCTCAGCCAGCAGCTCCAGCCCCAGCTTCTGTGAAGTTAAAATGTAATGCACTCTTTTCTATCTTTCTCCTTTATTCTCTCACACAGACTCCCAACTCTCAGCCAGCAGCTCCAGCCGAGCTTCTGTGAAGTCAAAATGTAATGGAGGAAGTTTTTTTCTATCCTTACTCGTTTGATCTCTCACTCAGACTCCCAACTCTCAGTCAGCAGCTCCACCTCCAGCTCTGTGAAGTTAAAATGTAATGGAGGGAGTTTTTTTCAACCTTCCTTCTTTGTTCTCTCACTCAGACTCCCAACTCTCAGCCAGCAGTGCCACCCCCAGCTTCTGTGAAGTTAAAATGTAATGGAGGAAGTTTTTTTCTACCTTTCTCCTTTGTTCTCTCACTCAGACTGCCAGCTCTCAGCCAACAGCTCCAGCCCAGCTTCTGTGAAGTTAAAATGTAATGGAGGAAGTTTTTTTCTACCTTTCTCCTTTTTTCTGTCACTCAGACTCCCAGCTCTCAGCCAGCAGCTCCACCCCAAGCTTCTGTGAAGTTAAAATGTAATGAAGTTTTTTCTATCTTTCTCCTTTATTCTCTCACTCAGACTCCCAACCCTCAGACAGCAGCTCCACTCCCAGCTTCTGTGAAGTTAAATATAATGGAGGAAGTTATTTTCTACATTTCTCCTTTGTTCTCTCACTCAGACTCCCAACTCTCAGTCAGCAGCTCCACCTCCAGCTCTGTGAAGTTAAATATAATGGAGGAAGTTATTTTCAACCTTCCATCTTTCTTCTCTCACTCAGACTCCCAACTCTCAGTCAGCAGCTACAGCCCAGCTTCTGTGAAGTCAAAATGTAATGGAGGAAGTTTTTTCTATCCTTTCTCGTTTGATCTCTCACTCAGACTGCCAGCTCTCAGCCAGCAGCGCCACCCCCAGCTTCTGTGAAGTTAAAATGTAATGGAGGAAGTTTTTTTCTACCTTTCTCCTTTGTTGTCTCACTCAGACTCCCAACTCTCAGCCAGCAGCTCCACCCCCAGCTACTGTGAAGTTAAAATGTAATGAACTGTTTTCTATCTTTCTCCTTAATTCTCTCACACAGACTCCCAACTCTCAGCCAGCAGCTCCACCCCCAGCTTCTGTGAAGTTAAATATAATGGAGGAAGTTATTTTCTACATTTCTCCATTGTACTTCCATTCAAACTACCAACTCTCAGCCAACAGCTCCACCCCCAGCTTCTGTGAAGTTAAAATGTAATGATGGAAGTTTTTTCTATCTCTCTCCTTTATTCTCTCACTCAGACTCCCAACCCCCAGACAGCAGCTAGACTCCCAGCTTTTGTGAAGTTAAATATAATGGAGGAAGTTATTTTCTACATTTCTCCATTGTTCTTCCATTCATACTACCAACTCTCAGTCAGCCGCTCCACCTCCAGCTCTGTGAAGTTAAATGTAATGGAGGAAGTTTTTTTCTACCTTTCTCCTTTATTCTCTCACACAGACTCCCAACTCTCAGCCAGCAGCTCCAGCATAGCTTCTGTGAAGTTAAAATGTAATGGAAGAAGTTTTTTTCTATTCTTTCTCCTTTGTTCTCTCACTCAGACTGCCAGCTCTCAGCCAACAGCTCCAGCCCAGCTTCTGTGAAGTTAAAATGTAATGGAGGAAGTTTTTTTCTACCTTTCTCCTTTGTTCTCTCACTCAGACTCTCAACTCTCAGCCAGCAGCTCCAGCCCCAGCTTCTGTGAAGTTAAAATGTAATGGAGGAAGTTTTTTTCTACCTTTCTCCTTTGTTCTCTCACTCAGACTCCCAACTCTCAGCCAGCAGCTCCACCCCCAGCTTCTGTGAAGTTAAAATGTAATGATGGAAGTATTAATTTACCTTTCTCCTTTTTTCTGTCACTCAGACTCCCAGCTCTCAGCCAGCAGCTCCACCCCAAGCTTCTGTGAAGTTAAAATGTAATGAAGTTTTTTCTATCTTTCTCCTTTATACTCTCACTCAGACTCCCAACCCTCAGCCAGCAGCTCCACTCCCAGCTTCTGTGAAGTTAAATATAATGGAGGAAGTTATTTTCTACATTTCTCCTTTGTTCTCTCACTCAGACTCCCAACTCTCAGTCAGCAGCTCCACCTCCAGCTCTGTGAAGTTAAATATAATGGAGGAAGTTATTTTCAACCTTCCATCTTTCTTCTCTCACTCAGACTCCCAACTCTCAGTCAGCAGCTACAGCCCAGCTTCTGTGAAGTCAAAATGTAATGGAGGAAGTTTTTTCTATCCTTTCTCGTTTGATCTCTCACTCAGACTGCCAGCTTTCAGCCAGCAGCGCCACCCCCAGCTTCTGTGAAGTTAAAATGTAATGGAGGAAGTTTTTTTCTACCTTTCTCCTTTGTTGTCTCACTCAGACTCCCAACTCTCAGCCAGCAGCTCCACCCCCAGCTACTGTGAAGTTAAAATGTAATGAACTGTTTTCTATCTTTCTCCTTAATTCTCTCACACAGACTCCCAACTCTCAGCCAGCAGCTCCACCCCCAGCTTCTGTGAAGTTAAAATATAATGGAGGAAGTTTTTTTCTATCCTTTCTCCTTTGTTCTCTCACTCAGACTGCCAGCTCTCAGCCAACAGCTCCAGCCAAGCTTCTGTGAAGTCAAAATGTAATGGAGGAAGTTTTTTTCTATCCTTACTCGTTTGATCTCTCACTCAGACTCCCAACTCTCAGTCAGCAGCTCCACCTCCAGCTCTGTGAAGTTTAAATGTAATGGAGGGAGTTTTTTTCAACCTTCCTTCTTTGTTCTCTCACTCAGACTCCCAACTCTCAGCCAGCAGTGCCACCCCCAGCTTCTGTGAAGTTAAAATGTAATGGAGGAAGTTTTTTTCAACCTTTCACTTTTGTTCTCTAACTCAGACTCCCAACTCTCAGCCAGCAGCTCCACCCCCAGCTACTGTGAAGTTAAAATGTAATGGAGGGAGTTTTTTTCAACCTTCCTTCTTTGTTCTCTCACTCAGACTCCCAACTCTTAGTCAGCAGCTCCACCTCCAGCTCTGTAAAGTTAAATGCAAGGGAGGAGGTTTTTTCTACCTTTCTCATTTGTTCTCTCACTCAGACTCCCAACTCTCAGTCAGCCGCTCCACCTCCAGCTCTGTGAAGTTAAATGTAATGGAGTAAGTTTTTTTCTACCTTTCTCCTTTATTCTCTCACTCAGACTCCCAACCCCCAGACAGCAGCTAGACTCCCAGCTTTTGTGAAGTTAAATATAATGGAGGAAGTTATTTTCTACATTTCTCCATTGTACTTCCATTCAAACTACCAACTCTCAGTCAGCCGCTCCACCTCCAGCTCTGTGAAGTTAAATGTAATGGAGGAAGTTTTTTTCTACCTTTCTCCTTTATTCTCTCACACAGACTCCCAACTCTCAGCCAGCAGCTCCAGCATAGCTTCTGTGAAGTTAAAATGTAATGGAAGAAGGTTTTTTCTATTCTTTCTCCTTTGTTCTCTCACTCAGACTGCCAGCTCTCAGCCAACAGCTCCAGCCCAGCTTCTGTGAAGTTAAAATGTAATGGAGGAAGTTTTTTTCTACCTTTCTCCTTTGTTCTCTCACTCAGACTCCCAACTCTCAGCCAGCAGCTCCAGCCCCAGCTTCTGTGAAGTTAAAATGTAATGAACTGTTTTCTATCTTTCTCCTTAATTCTCTCACACAGACTCCCAACTCTCAGCCAGCAGCTCCACCCCCAGCTTCTGTGAAGTTAAAATATAATGGAGGAAGTTTTTTTCTATTCTTTCTCCTTTGTTCTCTCACTCAGACTCCCAACTCTCAGCCAGAAGCTCCACCCCCAGCTTCTGTGAAGTTAAAATGTAATGAACTGTTTTCTATCTTTCTCCTTTATTCTCTCACACAGACTGCCAACTCTCAGCCAGCAGCTACAGCCCAGCTTCTGTGAAGTCAAAATGTAATGGAGGAAGTTTTTTTCTATCCTTTCTTGTTTGATCTCTCACTCTCAGTCAGCAGCTCCACCTCCAGCTCTGTGAAGTTAAAATGTAAGGGAGGAAGTTTTTTTCTACCTTTCTCTTTTGTTCTCTCACTCAGACTCCCAACTCTCAGTCAGCAGCTCCATCTCCAGCTCTGTGAAGTTAAAATGTATTGGAGGAGGTTTTTTTCTACCTTTCTCCTTTGTTCTCTCACTCAGACTCCCAACACTCAGCCAGCAGCTCCATCCCAGGTTCTGTGAAGTTAAATGTAATGGAGGAAGTTATTTTCTACCTTTCTCCTTTGTTTTCTCACTCAGACTGCCAGCTCTCAGACAGCAGCGCCACCCCCAGCTTCTGTGAAGTTAAAATGTAATGGAGGAAGTTTTTTCTACCTTTCTCCTTTGTTCTCTCACTCAGACTCCCAACTCTCAGCCAGCAGCTCCACCCCCAGCTTCTGTGAAGTTAAAATGTAATGAACTGTTTTCTATCTTTCTCCTTTATTCTCTCACACAGACTCCCAACTCTCAGCCAGCAGCTACAGCCCAGCTTCTGTGAAGTCAAAATGTAATGGAGGAAGTTTTTTTCTATCCTTTCTTCTTTGATCTCTCACTCAGACTGCCTCCACCTCCAGCTCTGTGAAGTTAAAATGTAAGGGAGGAAGTTTTTTTCTACCTTTCTCCTTTGTTCTCTCACTCAGACTCCCAAAACTCAGCCAGCAGCTCCATCCCAGGTTCTGTGAAGTTAAATGTAATGGAGGAAGTTATTTTCTACCTTTCTCCTTTGTTCTCTCACTCAGACTGCCAGCTCTCAGACAGCAGCGCCACCCCCAGCTTCTGTGAAGTTAAAATGTAATGGAGGAAGTTTTTTCTACCTTTCTCCTTTGTTCTCTCACTCAGACTCCCAACTCTCAGCCAGCAGCTCCACCCCCAGCTTCTGTGAAGTTAAAATGTAATGAACTGTTTTCTATCTTTCTCCTTTATTCTCTCACACAGACTCCCAACTCTCAGCCAGCAGCTCCAGCCCAGCTTCTGTGAAGTCAAAATGTAATGGAGGAAGTTTTTTTCAACCTTCCTTCTTTGTTCTCTCACTCAGACTCCCAACTCTCAGTCAGCAGCTCCACCTCCAGCTCTGTGAAGTTAAAATGTAGTGGAGGAAGTTTTTTTCTATCTTTCTCGTTTATTCTCTCACTCAGACTCCCAACCCCCAGACAGCAGCTAGACTCCCAGCTTTTGTGAAGTTAAATATAATGGAGGAAGTTATTTTCTACATTTCTCCATTGTACTTCCATTCAAACTACCAACTCTCAGCCAGGAGCTCCACCCCCAGCTTCTGTGAAGTTAAAATGTAATGGAGGAAGTTTTGTTCTACCTTTCTCCTTTGTTCTCTCACTGAGTCTCCCAACTCTCAGTCAGCAGCTCCAGCCCAGCTTCTGTGAAGTCAAAATGTAATGGAGGAAGTTTTTTCTATCCTTTCTCGTTTGATCTCTCACTCAGACTGCCAGCTCTCAGCCAACAGCTCCACCCCCAGCTTCTGTGAAGTTAAAATGTAATGATGGAAGTATTATTCTACCTTTCTCCTTTTTTCTGTCACTCAGACTCCCAGCTCTCAGCCAGCAGCTCCACCCCAAGCTTCTGTGAAGTTAAAATGTAATGAAGTTTTTTCTATCTTTCTCCTTTATTCTCTCACTCAGACTCCCAACCCTCAGACAGCAGCTCCACTCCCAGCTTCTGTGAAGTTAAATATAATGGAGGAAGTTTTGTTCTATCTTTCTAATTTATTCTCTCTCTCAGACTCCCAACCCTCAGCCAGCAGTTCCACCTCCAGCTCTGTGAAGTTTAAATGTAATGGAGGAAGTTTTTTCTATCCTTTCTCGTTTGATCTCTCACTCAGACTGCCGGCTCTCAGCCAGCAGCGCCACCCCCAGCTTCTGTGAAGTTAAAATGTAATGGAGGAAGTTTTTTTCTACCTTTCTCCTTTGTTCTCTCACTCAGACTGCCAGCTCTCAGCCAACAGCTCCAGCCCAGCTTCTGTGAAGTTAAAATGTAATGGAGGAAGTTTTTTTCTACCTTTCTCCTTTGTTCTCTCACTCAGACTCCCAACTCTCAGCCAGCAGCTCCAGCCCCAGCTTCTGTGAAGTTAAAATGTAATGAACTGTTTTCTATCTTTCTCCTTTATTCTCTCACACAGACTCCCAACTCTCAGCCAGCAGCTCCAGCCAAGCTTCTGTGAAGTCAAAATGTAATGGAGGAAGTTTTTTTCTATCCTTACTCGTTTGATCTCTCACTCAGACTCCCAACTCTCAGTCAGCAGCTCCACCTCCAGCTCTGTGAAGTTTAAATGTAATGGAGGGAGTTTTTTTCAACCTTCCTTCTTTGTTCTCTCACTCAGACTCCCAACTCTTAGTCAGCAGCTCCACCTCCAGCTCTGTAAAGTTAAATGCAAGGGAGGAGGTTTTTTCTACCTTTCTCATTTGTTCTCTCACTCAGACTCCCAACTCTCAGTCAGCCGCTCCACCTCCAGCTCTGTGAAGTTAATGTAATGGAGGAAGTTTTTTTCTACATTTCTCCTTTGTTCTCTCACTCAGACTCACAACTCTCAGCCAGAAGCTCCACCCCCAGCTTCTGTGAAGTTAAAATGTAATGATGGAAGTTTTTTCTATCTCTCTCCTTTATTATCTCACTCAGACTCCCAACCCCCAGACAGCAGCTAGACTCCCAGCTTTTGTGAAGTTAAATATAATGGAGGAAGTTATTTTCTACATTTCTCCATTGTACTTCCATTCAAACTACCAACTCTCAGTCAGCCGCTCCACCTCCAGCTCTGTGAAGTTAAATGTAATGGAGGAAGTTTTTTTCTACCTTTCTCCTTTATTCTCTCACACAGACTCCCAACTCTCAGCCAGCAGCTCCAGCATAGCTTCTGTGAAGTTAAAATGTAATGGAAGAAGTTTTTTTCTATCCTTTCTCCTTTGTTCTCTCACTCAGACTGCCAGCTCTCAGCCAACAGCTACACCCCCAGCTTCTGTGAAGTTAAAATGTAATGAACTGTTTTTTATATTTCTCCTTAATTCTCTCACACAGACTACCAACTCTCAGCCAGCAGCTCCACCCCCAGCTTCTGTGAAGTTAAAATATAATGGAGGAAGTTTTTTTCTATCCTTTCTCCTTTGTTCTCTCACTCAGACTGCCAGCTCTCAGCCAACAGCTCCAGCCCAGCTTCTGTGAAGTTAAAATGTAATGGAGGAAGTTTTTTTCTACCTTTCTCCTTTGTTCTCTCACTCAGACTCCCAACTCTCAGCCAGCAGCTCCAGCCCCAGCTTCTGTGAAGTTAAAATGTAATGAACTGTTTTCTATCTTTCTCCTTTATTCTCTCACACAGACTCCCAACTCTCAGCCAGCAGCTCCAGCCAAGCTTCTGTGAAGTCAAAATGTAATGGAGGAAGTTTTTTTCTATCCTTACTCATTTGATCTCTCACTCAGACTCCCAACTCTCAGTCAGCAGCTCCACCTCCAGCTCTGTAAAGTTAAATGCAAGGGAGGAGGTTTTTTCTACCTTTCTCATTTGTTCTCTCACTCAGACTCCCAACTCTCAGTCAGCCGCTCCACCTCCAGCTCTGTGAAGTTTAAATGTAATGGAGGGAGTTTTTTTCAACCTTCCTTCTTTGTTCTCTCACTCAGACTCCCAACTCTCAGCCAGCAGTGCCACCCCCAGCTTCTGTGAAGTTAAAATGTAATGGAGGAAGTTTTTTTCAACCTTTCACTTTTGTTCTCTAACTCAGACTCCCAACTCTCAGCCAGCAGCGCCACCCCCAGCTTCTGTGAAGTTAAAATGTAATGGAGGAAGTTTTTTTCTACCTTTCTCCTTTGTTCTCTCACTCAGACTGCCAGCTCTCAGCCAACAGCTACAGCCCAGCTTCTGTGAAGTTAAAATGTAATGGAGGAAGTTTTTTTCTACCTTTCTCCTTTGTTCTCTCACTCAGACTCCCAACTCTCAGCCAGCAGCTCCAGCCCCAGCTTCTGTGAAGTTAAAATGTAATGAACTGTTTTCTATCTTTCTCCTTTATTCTCTCACACAGACTCCCAACTCTCAGCCAGCAGCTCCAGCCAAGCTTCTGTGAAGTCAAAATGTAATGGAGGAAGTTTTTTTCTATCCTTACTCGTTTGATCTCTCACTCAGACTCCCAACTCTCAGTCAGCAGCTCCACCTCCAGCTCTGTGAAGTTTAAATGTAATGGAGGGAGTTTTTTTCAACCTTCCTTCTTTGTTCTCTCACTCAGACTCCCAACTCTTAGTCAGCAGCTCCACCTCCAGCTCTGTAAAGTTAAATGCAAGGGAGGAGGTTTTTTCTACCTTTCTCATTTGTTCTCTCACTCAGACTCCCAACTCTCAGTCAGCCGCTCCACCTCCAGCTCTGTGAAGTTAATGTAATGGAGGAAGTTTTTTTCTACATTTCTCCTTTGTTCTCTCACTCAGACTCCCAACTCTCAGCCAGAAACTCCACCCCCAGCTTCTGTGAAGTTAAAATGTAATGATGGAAGTTTTTTCTATCTCTCTCCTTTATTATCTCACTCAGACTCCCAACCCCCAGACAGCAGCTAGACTCCCAGCTTTTGTGAAGTTAAATATAATGGAGGAAGTTATTTTCTACATTTCTCCATTGTACTTCCATTCAAACTACCAACTCTCAGTCAGCCGCTCCACCTCCAGCTCTGTGAAGTTAAATGTAATGGAGGAAGTTTTTTTCTACCTTTCTCCTTTATTCTCTCACACAGACTCCCAACTCTCAGCCAGCAGCTCCAGCATAGCTTCTGTGAAGTTAAAATGTAATGGAAGAAGTTTTTTTCTATCCTTTCTCCTTTGTTCTCTCACTCAGACTGCCAGCTCTCAGCCAACAGCTACACCCCCAGCTTCTGTGAAGTTAAAATGTAATGAACTGTTTTTTATCTTTCTCCTTAATTCTCTCACACAGACTCCCAACTCTCAGCCAGCAGCTCCACCCCCAGCTTCTGTGAAGTTAAAATATAATGGAGGAAGTTTTTTTCTATCCTTTCTCCTTTGTTCTCTCACTCAGACTGCCAGCTCTCAGCCAAGAGCTCCAGCCCAGCTTCTGTGAAGTTAAAATGTAATGGAGGAAGTTTTTTTCTACCTTTCTCCTTTGTTCTCTCACTCAGACTCCCAACTCTCAGCCAGCAGCTCCAGCCCCAGCTTCTGTGAAGTTAAAATGTAATGAACTGTTTTCTATCTTTCTCCTTTATTCTCTCACACAGACTCCCAACTCTCAGCCAGCAGCTCCAGCCAAGCTTCTGTGAAGTCAAAATGTAATGGAGGAAGTTTTTTTCTATCCTTACTCGTTTGATCTCTCACTCAGACTCCCAACTCTCAGTCAGCAGCTCCACCTCCAGCTCTGTAAAGTTAAATGCAAGGGAGGAGGTTTTTTCTACCTTTCTCATTTGTTCTCTCACTCAGACTCCCAACTCTCAGTCAGCCGCTCCACCTCCAGCTCTGTGAAGTTTAAATGTAATGGAGGGAGTTTTTTTCAACCTTCCTTCTTTGTTCTCTCACTCAGACTCCCAACTCTCAGCCAGCAGTGCCACCCCCAGCTTCTGTGAAGTTAAAATGTAATGGAGGAAGTTTTTTTCAACCTTCACTTTTGTTCTCTAACTCAGACTCCCAACTCTCAGCCAGCAGCTCCACCCCCAGATTCTGTGAAGTTAAAATGTAATGGAGGGAGTTTTTTTCAACCTTCCTTCTTTGTTCTCTCACTCAGACTCCCAACTCTTAGTCAGCAGCTCCACTTCCAGCTCTGTAAAGTTAAATGCAAGGAAGGAGGTTTTTTCTACCTTTCTCATTTGTTCTCTCACTCAGACTCCCAACTCTCAGTCAGCAGCTCCACCTCCAGCTCTGTGAAGTTAAATGTAATGGAGGAATTTTTTTTCTACATTTCTCCTTTGTTTTCTCACTCAGACTCCCAACTCTCAGCCAGCAGCGACACCCCCAGCTTCTGTGAAGTTAAAATGTAATGGAGGAAGTTTTTTTCTACCTTTCTCCTTTATTCTCTCACTCAGACTCCCAACCCCCAGACAGCAGCTAGACTCCCAGCTTTTGTGAAGTTAAATATAATGGAGGAAGTTATTTTCTACATTTCTCCATTGTACTTCCATTCAAACTACCAGCTCTCAGCCAACAGCTCCACCCCCAGCTTCTGTGAAGTTAAAATGTAATGATGGAAGTTTTTTCTATCTCTCTCCTTTATTCTCTCACTCAGACTCCCAACCCCCAGACAGCAGCTAGACTCCCAGCTTTTGTGAAGTTAAATATAATGGAGGAAGTTATTTTCTACATTTCTCCATTGTACTTCCATTCAAACTACCAACTCTCAGTCAGCCGCTCCACCTCCAGCTCTGTGAAGTTAAATGTAATGGAGGAAGTTTTTTTCTACCTTTCTCCTTTAATCTCTCACACAGACTCCCAACTCTCAGCCAGCAGCTCCAGCATAGCTTCTGTGAAGTTAAAATGTAATGGAAGAAGTTTTTTTCTATTCTTTCTCCTTTGTTCTCTCACTCAGACTGCCAGCTCTCAGCCAACAGCTACACCCCCAGCTTCTGTGAAGTTAAAATGTAATGATGGAAGTTTTTTCTATCTTTCTCCTTTATTCTCTCACTCAGACTCCCAGCCCCCAGACAGCAGCTAGACTCCCAGGTTTTGTGAAGTTAAATATAATGGAGGAAGTTATTTTCTACATTTCTTCATTGTACTTCCATTCAAACTACCAACTCTCAGCCAGGAGCTCCACCCCCAGCTTCTGTGAAGTTAAAATGTAATGGAGGAAGTTTTGTTCTACCTTTCAACTTTGTTCTCTCACTCAGACTCCCAACTCTCAGTCAGCAGCACCAGCCCAGCTTCTGTGAAGTCAAAATGTAATGGAGGAAGTTTTTTCTATCCTCTCTCGTTTGATCTCTCACTCAGACTCCCAACTCTCAGTCAGCAGCTCCACCTCCAGCTCTGTGAAGTTTAAATGTAATGGAGGGAGTTTTTTTCAACCTTCCTTCTTTGTTCTCTCACTCAGACTCCCAACTCTTAGTCAGCAGCTCCACCTCCAGCTCTGTAAAGTTAAATGCAAGGGAGGAGGTTTTTTCTACCTTTCTCATTTGTTCTCTCACTCAGACTCCCAACTCTCAGTCAGCCGCTCCACCTCCAGCTCTGTGAAGTTAATGTAATGGAGGAAGTTTTTTTCTACATTTCTCCTTTGTTCTCTCACTCAGACTCCCAACTCTCAGCCAGAAACTCCACCCCCAGCTTCTGTGAAGTTAAAATGTAATGATGGAAGTTTTTTCTATCTCTCTCCTTTATTATCTCACTCAGACTCCCAACCCCCAGACAGCAGCTAGACTCCCAGCTTTTGTGAAGTTAAATATAATGGAGGAAGTTATTTTCTACATTTCTCCATTGTACTTCCATTCAAACTACCAACTCTCAGTCAGCCGCTCCACCTCCAGCTCTGTGAAGTTAAATGTAATGGAGGAAGTTTTTTTCTACCTTTCTCCTTTATTCTCTCACACAGACTCCCAACTCTCAGCCAGCAGCTCCAGCATAGCTTCTGTGAAGTTAAAATGTAATGGAAGAAGTTTTTTTCTATCCTTTCTCCTTTGTTCTCTCACTCAGACTGCCAGCTCTCAGCCAACAGCTACACCCCCAGCTTCTGTGAAGTTAAAATGTAATGAACTGTTTTTTATCTTTCTCCTTAATTCTCTCACACAGACTCCCAACTCTCAGCCAGCAGCTCCACCCCCAGCTTCTGTGAAGTTAAAATATAATGGAGGAAGTTTTTTTCTATCCTTTCTCCTTTGTTCTCTCACTCAGACTGCCAGCTCTCAGCCAAGAGCTCCAGCCCAGCTTCTGTGAAGTTAAAATGTAATGGAGGAAGTTTTTTTCTACCTTTCTCCTTTGTTCTCTCACTCAGACTCCCAACTCTCAGCCAGCAGCTCCAGCCCCAGCTTCTGTGAAGTTAAAATGTAATGAACTGTTTTCTATCTTTCTCCTTTATTCTCTCACACAGACTCCCAACTCTCAGCCAGCAGCTCCAGCCAAGCTTCTGTGAAGTCAAAATGTAATGGAGGAAGTTTTTTTCTATCCTTACTCGTTTGATCTCTCACTCAGACTCCCAACTCTCAGTCAGCAGCTCCACCTCCAGCTCTGTAAAGTTAAATGCAAGGGAGGAGGTTTTTTCTACCTTTCTCATTTGTTCTCTCACTCAGACTCCCAACTCTCAGTCAGCCGCTCCACCTCCAGCTCTGTGAAGTTTAAATGTAATGGAGGGAGTTTTTTTCAACCTTCCTTCTTTGTTCTCTCACTCAGACTCCCAACTCTCAGCCAGCAGTGCCACCCCCAGCTTCTGTGAAGTTAAAATGTAATGGAGGAAGTTTTTTTCAACCTTCACTTTTGTTCTCTAACTCAGACTCCCAACTCTCAGCCAGCAGCTCCACCCCCAGATTCTGTGAAGTTAAAATGTAATGGAGGGAGTTTTTTTCAACCTTCCTTCTTTGTTCTCTCACTCAGACTCCCAACTCTTAGTCAGCAGCTCCACCTCCAGCTCTGTAAAGTTAAATGCAAGGAAGGAGGTTTTTTCTACCTTTCTCATTTGTTCTCTCACTCAGACTCCCAACTCTCAGTCAGCAGCTCCACCTCCAGCTCTGTGAAGTTAAATGTAATGGAGGAATTTTTTTTCTACATTTCTCCTTTGTTTTCTCACTCAGACTCCCAACTCTCAGCCAGCAGCGACACCCCCAGCTTCTGTGAAGTTAAAATGTAATGGAGGAAGTTTTTTTCTACCTTTCTCCTTTATTCTCTCACTCAGACTCCCAACCCCCAGACAGCAGCTAGACTCCCAGCTTTTGTGAAGTTAAATATAATGGAGGAAGTTATTTTCTACATTTCTCCATTGTACTTCCATTCAAACTACCAGCTCTCAGCCAACAGCTCCACCCCCAGCTTCTGTGAAGTTAAAATGTAATGATGGAAGTTTTTTCTATCTCTCTCCTTTATTCTCTCACTCAGACTCCCAACCCCCAGACAGCAGCTAGACTCCCAGCTTTTGTGAAGTTAAATATAATGGAGGAAGTTATTTTCTACATTTCTCCATTGTACTTCCATTCAAACTACCAACTCTCAGTCAGCCGCTCCACCTCCAGCTCTGTGAAGTTAAATGTAATGGAGGAAGTTTTTTTCTACCTTTCTCCTTTAATCTCTCACACAGACTCCCAACTCTCAGCCAGCAGCTCCAGCATAGCTTCTGTGAAGTTAAAATGTAATGGAAGAAGTTTTTTTCTATTCTTTCTCCTTTGTTCTCTCACTCAGACTGCCAGCTCTCAGCCAACAGCTACACCCCCAGCTTCTGTGAAGTTAAAATGTAATGATGGAAGTTTTTTCTATCTTTCTCCTTTATTCTCTCACTCAGACTCCCAGCCCCCAGACAGCAGCTAGACTCCCAGGTTTTGTGAAGTTAAATATAATGGAGGAAGTTATTTTCTACATTTCTTCATTGTACTTCCATTCAAACTACCAACTCTCAGCCAGGAGCTCCACCCCCAGCTTCTGTGAAGTTAAAATGTAATGGAGGAAGTTTTGTTCTACCTTTCAACTTTGTTCTCTCACTCAGACTCCCAACTCTCAGTCAGCAGCACCAGCCCAGCTTCTGTGAAGTCAAAATGTAATGGAGGAAGTTTTTTCTATCCTCTCTCGTTTGATCTCTCACTCAGACTGCCAGCTCTCAGCCAACAGCTCCACCCCCAGCTTCTGTGAAGTTAAAATGTAATGATGGAAGTATTATTCTACCTTTCTCCTTTTTTCTGTCACTCAGACTCCCAGCTCTCAGCCAGCAGCTCCACCCCAAGCTTCTGTGAAGTTAAAATGTAATGAAGTTTTTTCTATCTTTCTCCTTTATTCTCTCACTCAGACTCCCAACTCTCAGCCAGCAGCTACAGCCCAGCTTCTGTGAAGTCAAAATGTAATGGAGGAAGTTTTTTTCTATCCTTTCTCGTTTGATCTCTCACTCAGACTCCCAACTCTCAGTCAGCAGCTCCACCTCCAGCTCTGTGAAGTTAAAATGTAAGGGAGGAAGTTTTTTTCTACCTTTCTCTTTTGTTCTCTCACTCAGACTCCCAACTCTCAGTCAGCAGCTCCATCTCCAGCTCTGTGAAGTTAAAATGTATTGGAGGAAGTTTTTTTCTACCTTTCTCCTTTGTTCTCTCACTCAGACTCCCAACTCTCAGCCAGCAGCTCCATCCCAGGTTCTGTGAAATTAAATGTAATGGAGGAAGTTATTTTCTACCTTTCTCCTTTGTTCTCTCACTCAGACTGCCAGCTCTCAGACAGCAGCGCCACCCCCAGCTTCTGTGAAGTTAAAATGTAATGGAGGAAGTTTTTTTCTACCTTTCTCCTTTGTTCTCTCACTCAGACTCCCAACTCTCAGCCAGCAGCTCCACCCCAGCTTCTGTGAAGTTAAAATGTAATGAACTGTTTTCTATCTTTCTCCTTTATTCTCTCACACAGACTCCCAACTCTCAGCCAGCAGCTCCAGCCCAGCTCTGTGAAGTTTAAATGTAACGGAGGGAGTTTTTTTCAACCTTCCTTCTTTGTTCTCTCACTCAGACTCCCAACTCTCAGTCAGCAGCTCCACCTCCAGCTCTGTGAAGTTAAAATGTAAGGGAGGAAGTTTTTTCTACCTTTCTCTTTTGTTCTCTCACTCAGACTCCCAACTCTCAGTCAGCAGCTCCACCTCCAGCTCTGTGAAGTTAAATGTAATGGAGGAAGTTATTTTCTAACTTTCTCCTTTGTTCTCCCACTCAGACTGCCGGCTCTCAGCCAGGAGCGCCACCCCTAGCTTCTGTGAAGTTAAAATGTAATGGAGGAAGTTTTTTTCTACCTTTCTCCTTTGTTCTCTCACTCAGACTCCCAACTCTCAGCCAGCAGCTCCACCCCCAGCTTCTGTGAAGTTAAAATGTAATGAACTGTTTTCTATCTTTCTCCTTTATTCTCTCACACAGACTCCCAACTCTCAGCCAGCAGCTTCAGCCCAGCTTCTGTGAAGTCAAAATGTAATGGAGGAAGTTTTTTTCTATCCTTTCTCGTTTGATCTCTCACTCAGACTCCCAACTCTCAGTCAGCAGCTCCACCTCCAGCTCTGTGAAGTTAAAATGTAAGGGAGGAAGTTTTTTTCTACCTTTCTCCTTTGTTCTCTCACTCAGACTCCCAACACTCAGTCAGCAGCTCCACCTCCAGCTCTGTGAAGTTAAAATTTAAGGGAGGAAGTTTTTTTCTACCTTTCTCCTTTGTTCTCTCACTCAGACTCCCAACTCTCAGCCAGCAGCTCCACCCCCAGATTCTGTGAAGTTAAAATGTAATGGAGGAAGTTTTGTTCTACCTTTCTCCTTTGTTCTCTCACTCAGACTCCCAACTCTCAATCAGCAGCTCCACCTCCAGCTCTGTGAAGTTAAAATGTAGTGGAGGAAGTTTTTTTCTACCTTTCTCCTATTTTCTCTCACTCAGACTGCAAGCTGTCAGCCAGCAGCTCCACCCCCAGCTTCTGCGAAGGTAAAATGTAATGGAGGGAGTTTTTTTCAACCTTCCTTCTTTGTTCTCTCACTCAGACTCACAACTCCCAGTCAGGAAATCCAACCCCAGCTTCTGTGAAGTTAAAATGTAATGGATGAAGTGTTTTTCAACCTTCCTTTTTTGTTCTCTCATTCAGACTCCCAACTCTCAGTCAGCAGCTCCACCTCCAGCTCTGTGAAGTTAAAATGTAAGGGAGGAAGTTTTTTTCTACCTTTCTCATTTGTTCTCTCACTCAGACTCCCAACTCTCAGTCAGCAGCTCCACCTCCAGCTCTGTGAAGTTAAATGTAAGGGAGGAAGTTATTTTCTACCTTTCTCCTTTGTTCTCTCAGTCAGACTGCCGGCTCTCAGCCAGCAGCGCCACCCCCAGCTCTGTGAAGTTAAAATGTAATGAACTGTTTTCTATCTTTCTCCTTTATTCTCTCACACAGACTCCCAACTCTCAGCCAGCAGCTCCAGCCCAGCTTCTGTGAAGTTAATATGTAATGGAAGAAGTTTTTTTCTATCCTTTCTCCTTTGTTCTCTCACTCAGACTCCCAAGTCTCAGCCAGCAGCTCCACCCCCAAATTCTGTGAAGTTAAAATGTAATGGAGGGAGTTTTTTTCAACCTTCCTTCTTTGTTCTCTCACTCAGATTCCCAACTCTCAGTCAGCAGCTCCACCTCCAGCTCTGTGAAGTTAAATGTAAGGGAGGAAGTTTTTTTCTACCTTTCTCATTTGTTCTCTCACTCAGACTCCCAACTCTCAGTCAGCCGCTCCACCCCCAGCTTCTGTGAAGTTAAATGTAATGATGGAAGTTTTATTCTACCTTTCTCCTTTTTTCTGTCACTCAGACTCCCAACTCTCAGCCAGCAGCTCCACCCCCAGCTTCTGTGAAGTTAAAATGTAATGAAGTTTTTTCTATCTTTCTCCTTTATTCTCTCATTCAGACTCCCAACCCTCAGACAGCAGCTCCACTCCCAGCTTCTGTGAAGTTAAATATAAAGGAGGAAATTTTTTTCTACATTTCTCCTTTGTTCTCTCACTCAGACTGCCAATTTTCAGCCAGCAGCTCCAACACCAGCTTCTACGAAGTCAAAATGTAATGGAGGAAGTTTTTTTCTACCTTTCTCCTTTGTACTTCCATTCAGACTACCAACTCTCAGCCAGGAGCTCCACCCCCAGCTTCTGTGAAATTAAAATGTAATGGAGGAAGTTTTGTTCTACCTTTCTCCTTTGTTCTCTCACTCAGACTCCCAACTCTCAGTCAGCAGCTCCACCTCCAGCTCTGTGAAGTTAAAATGTAGTGGAGGAAGTTTTTTTCTACCTTTCTCCTTTTTTCTCTCACTCAAACTGCCAGCTCTCAGCCAGCAGCTCCACCCCCAGCTTCTGTGAAGGTAAAATGTAATGGAGGGAGTTTTTTTTCAACCTTCCTTCTTTGTTCTCTCACTCAGACTCACAACTCCCAGTCAGGAAATCCAACCCCAGCTTCTGTGAAGTTAAAATGTAATGGATGAAGTGTTTTTCAACCTTCCTTTTTTGTTCTCTCATTCAGACTCCCAACTCTCAGTCAGCAGCTCCACCTCCAGCTCTGTGAAGTTAAAATGTAAGGGAGGAAGTTTTTTTCTACCTTTCTCGTTTGTTCTCTCACTCAGACTCCCAACTCTCAGTCAGCAGCTCCACCTCCAGCTCTGTGAAGTTAAATGTAAGGGAGGAAGTTATTTTCTACCTTTCTCCTTTGTTTTCTCACTCAGACTGCCGGCTCTCAGCCAGCAGCGCCACCCCCAGCTTCTGTGAAGTTAAAATGTAATGGAGGAAGTTTTTTTCTACCTTTCTCCTTTGTTCTTACACTCAGACTCCCAACTCTCAGCCAGCAGCTCCACCCCCAGCTTCTGTGAAGCTAAAATGTAATGAACTGTTTTCTATCTTTCTCCTTTGTTCTCTCACACAGACTCCCAACTCTCAGCCAGCAGCTACAGCCCAGCTTCTGTGAAGTTAAATGTAATGGAGGAAGTTATTTTCTACCTTTCTCCTTTGTTCTCTCACTCAGACTCCCAACTCTCAGTCAGCAGCTCCAGCCCAGCTCTGTGAAGTTTAAATGTAATGGAGGGAGTTTTTTCAACCTTCCTTCTTTGTTCTCTCACTCAGACTCCCAACTCTCAGTCAGAAGCTCCACCTCCAGCTCTGTGAAGTTAAAATGTAATGAACTGTTTTCTATCTTTCTCCTTTATTCTCTCACACAGACTCCCAACTCTCAGCCAGCAGCTCCACCCCCAGCTTCTGTGAAGTTAAAATGTAATGATGGAAGTTTTATTCTACCTTTCTCCTTTTTTCTGTCACTCAGACTCCCAACTCTCAGCCAGCAGCTCCACCCCCAGCTTCTGTGAAGTTAAAATGTAATGGAGGAAGTTATTTTCTACCTTTCTCCTTTGTTCTCTCACTCAGACTCCCAACTCTCAGCCAGCAGCTCCACCCCCAGCTTCTGTGAAGTTAAAATGTAATGATGGAAGTTTTATTCTACCTTTTTCCTTTTTTCTGTCACTCAGACTCCCAACTCTCAGCCAGCAGCTCCACCCCCAGCTTCTGTGAAGTTAAAATGTAATGAAGTTTTTTCTATCTTTCTCCTTTATTCTCTCATTCAGACTCCCAACCCTCAGACAGCAGCTCCACTCCCAGCTTCTGTGAAGTTAAATATAATGGAGGAAATTATTTTCTACATTTCTCCTTTGTTCTCTCACACAGACTTCCAACTTTCAGCCAGCAGCTCCACCACCAGCTTCTGCGAAGTCAAAATGTAATGGAGGAAGTTTTTTTCTACCTTTCTCCTTTGTACTTCCATTCAGACTACCAACTCTCAGCCAGGAGCTCCACCCCCAGCTTCTGTGAAATTAAAATGTAATGGAGGAAGTTTTGTTCTACCTTTCTCCTTTGTTCTCTCACTCAGACTCCCAACTCTCAATCAGCAGCTCCACCTCCAGCTCTGTGAAGTTAAAATGTAGTGGAGGAAGTTTTTTTCTACCTTTCTCCTATTTTCTCTCACTCAGACTCCCAACCCCCAGACAGCAGCTAGACTCCCAGCTTTTGTGAAGTTAAATATAATGGAGGAAGTTATTTTCTACATTTCTCCATTGTACTTCCATTCAAACTACCAGCTCTCAGCCAACAGCTCCACCCCCAGCTTCTGTGAAGTTAAAATGTAATGATGGAAGTTTTTTCTATCTCTCTCCTTTATTCTCTCACTCAGACTCCCAACCCCCAGACAGCAGCTAGACTCCCAGCTTTTGTGAAGTTAAATATAATGGAGGAAGTTATTTTCTACATTTCTCCATTGTACTTCCATTCAAACTACCAACTCTCAGTCAGCCGCTCCACCTCCAGCTCTGTGAAGTTAAATGTAATGGAGGAAGTTTTTTTCTACCTTTCTCCTTTATTCTCTCACACAGACTCCCAACTCTCAGCCAGCAGCTCCAGCATAGCTTCTGTGAAGTTAAAATGTAATGGAAGAAGTTTTTTTCTATTCTTTCTCCTTTGTTCTCTCACTCAGACTGCCAGCTCTCAGCCAACAGCTACACCCCCAGCTTCTGTGAAGTTAAAATGTAATGATGGAAGTTTTTTCTATCTTTCTCCTTTATTCTCTCACTCAGACTCCCAGCCCCCAGACAGCAGCTAGACTCCCAGGTTTTGTGAAGTTAAATATAATGGAGGAAGTTATTTTCTACATTTCTCCATTGTACTTCCATTCAAACTACCAACTCTCAGCCAGGAGCTCCACCCCCAGCTTCTGTGAAGTTAAAATGTAATGGAGGAAGTTTTGTTCTACCTTTCAACTTTGTTCTCTCACTCAGACTCCCAACTCTCAGTCAGCAGCACCAGCCCAGCTTCTGTGAAGTCAAAATGTAATGGAGGAAGTTTTTTCTATCCTCTCTCGTTTGATCTCTCACTCAGACTGCCAGCTCTCAGCCAACAGCTCCACCCCCAGCTTCTGTGAAGTTAAAATGTAATGATGGAAGTATTATTCTACCTTTCTCCTTTTTTCTGTCACTCAGACTCCCAGCTCTCAGCCAGCAGCTCCACCCCAAGTTTCTGTGAAGTTAAAATGTAATGAAGTTTTTTCTATCTTTCTCCTTTATTCTCTCACTCAGACTCCCAACTCTCAGCCAGCAGCGCCACCCCCAGCTTCTGTGAAGTTAAAATGTAATGAACTGTTTTCTATCTTTCTCCTTTATTCTCTCACACAGACTCCCAACTCTCAGCCAGCAGCTACAGCCCAGCTTCTGTGAAGTCAAAATGTAATGGAGGAAGTTTTTTTCTATCCTTTCTCGTTTGATCTCTCACTCAGACTCCCAACTCTCAGTCAGCAGCTCCACCTCCAGCTCTGTGAAGTTAAAATGTAAGGGAGGAAGTTTTTTTCTACCTTTCTCTTTTGTTCTCTCACTCAGACTCCCAACTCTCAGTCAGCAGCTCCATCTCCAGCTCTGTGAAGTTAAAATGTATTGGAGGAAGTTTTTTTCTACCTTTCTCCTTTGTTCTCTCACTCAGACTCCCAACTCTCAGCCAGCAGCTCCATCCCAGGTTCTGTGAAATTAAATGTAATGGAGGAAGTTATTTTCTACCTTTCTCCTTTGTTCTCTCACTCAGACTGCCAGCTCTCAGACAGCAGCGCCACCCCCAGCTTCTGTGAAGTTAAAATGTAATGGAGGAAGTTTTTTTCTACCTTTCTCCTTTGTTCTCTCACTCAGACTCCCAACTCTCAGCCAGCAGCTCCACCCCCAGCTTCTGTGAAGTTAAAATGTAATGAACTGTTTTCTATCTTTCTCCTTTATTCTCTCACACAGACTCCCAACTCTCAGCCAGCAGCTCCAGCCCAGCTCTGTGAAGTTTAAATGTAACGGAGGGAGTTTTTTTCAACCTTCCTTCTTTGTTCTCTCACTCAGACTCCCAACTCTCAGTCAGCAGCTCCACCTCCAGCTCTGTGAAGTTAAAATGTAAGGGAGGAAGTTTTTTCTACCTTTCTCTTTTGTTCTCTCACTCAGACTCCCAACTCTCAGTCAGCAGCTCCACCTCCAGCTCTGTGAAGTTAAATGTAATGGAGGAAGTTATTTTCTAACTTTCTCCTTTGTTCTCCCACTCAGACTGCCGGCTCTCAGCCAGGAGCGCCACCCCTAGCTTCTGTGAAGTTAAAATGTAATGGAGGAAGTTTTTTTCTACCTTTCTCCTTTGTTCTCTCACTCAGACTCCCAACTCTCAGCCAGCAGCTCCACCCCCAGCTTCTGTGAAGTTAAAATGTAATGAACTGTTTTCTATCTTTCTCCTTTATTCTCTCACACAGACTCCCAACTCTCAGCCAGCAGCTTCAACCCAGCTTCTGTGAAGTCAAAATGTAATGGAGGAAGTTTTTTTCTATCCTTTCTCGTTTGATCTCTCACTCAGACTCCCAACTCTCAGTCAGCAGCTCCACCTCCAGCTCTGTGAAGTTAAAATGTAAGGGAGGAAGTTTTTTTCTACCTTTCTCTTTTGTTCTCTCACTCAGACTCCCAACTATCAGTCAGCAGCTCCACCTCCAGCTCTGTGAAGTTAAAATTTAAGGGAGGAAGTTTTTTTCTACCTTTCTCCTTTGTTCTCTCACTCAGACTCCCAACTCTCAGCCAGCAGCTCCACCCCCAGATTCTGTGAAGTTAAAATGTAATGGAGGAAGTTTTGTTCTACCTTTCTCCTTTGTTCTCTCACTCAGACTCCCAACTCTCAGTCAGCAGCTCCACCTCCAGCTCTGTGAAGTTAAATGTAAGGGAGGAAGTTATTTTCTACCTTTCTCCTTTGTTCTCTCAGTCAGACTGCCGGCTCTCAGCCAGCAGCGCCACCCCCAGCTCTGTGAAGTTAAAATGTAATGAACTGTTTTCTATCTTTCTCCTTTATTCTCTCACACAGACTCCCAACTCTCAGCCAGCAGCTCCAGCCCAGCTTCTGTGAAGTTAATATGTAATGGAAGAAGTTTTTTTCTATCCTTTCTCCTTTGTTCTCTCACTCAGACTCCCAAGTCTCAGCCAGCAGCTCCACCCCCAAATTCTGTGAAGTTAAAATGTAATGGAGGGAGTTTTTTTCAACCTTCCTTCTTTGTTCTCTCACTCAGATTCCCAACTCTCAGTCAGCAGCTCCACCTCCAGCTCTGTGAAGTTAAATGTAAGGGAGGAAGTTTTTTTCTACCTTTCTCATTTGTTCTCTCACTCAGACTCCCAACTCTCAGTCAGCCGCTCCACCCCCAGCTTCTGTGAAGTTAAATGTAATGATGGAAGTTTTATTCTACCTTTCTCCTTTTTTCTGTCACTCAGACTCCCAACTCTCAGCCAGCAGCTCCACCCCCAGCTTCTGTGAAGTTAAAATGTAATGATGTTTTTTCTATCTTTCTCCTTTATTCTCTCATTCAGACTCCCAACCCTCAGACAGCAGCTCCACTCCCAGCTTCTGTGAAGTTAAATATAAAGGAGGAAATTTTTTTCTACATTTCTCCTTTGTTCTCTCACTCAGACTGCCAATTTTCAGCCAGCAGCTCCAACACCAGCTTCTACGAAGTCAAAATGTAATGGAGGAAGTTTTTTTCTACCTTTCTCCTTTGTACTTCCATTCAGACTACCAACTCTCAGCCAGGAGCTCCACCCCCAGCTTCTGTGAAATTAAAATGTAATGGAGGAAGTTTTGTTCTACCTTTCTCCTTTGTTCTCTCACTCAGACTCCCAACTCTCAGTCAGCAGCTCCACCTCCAGCTCTGTGAAGTTAAAATGTAGTGGAGGAAGTTTTTTTCTACCTTTCTCCTTTTTTCTCTCACTCAAACTGCCAGCTCTCAGCCAGCAGCTCCACCCCCAGCTTCTGTGAAGGTAAAATGTAATGGAGGGAGTTTTTTTTCAACCTTCCTTCTTTGTTCTCTCACTCAGACTCACAACTCCCAGTCAGGAAATCCAACCCCAGCTTCTGTGAAGTTAAAATGTAATGGATGAAGTGTTTTTCAACCTTCCTTTTTTGTTCTCTCATTCAGACTCCCAACTCTCAGTCAGCAGCTCCACCTCCAGCTCTGTGAAGTTAAAATGTAAGGGAGGAAGTTTTTTTCTACCTTTCTCGTTTGTTCTCTCACTCAGACTCCCAACTCTCAGTCAGCAGCTCCACCTCCAGCTCTGTGAAGTTAAATGTAAGGGAGGAAGTTATTTTCTACCTTTCTCCTTTGTTTTCTCACTCAGACTGCCGGCTCTCAGCCAGCAGCGCCACCCCCAGCTTCTGTGAAGTTAAAATGTAATGGAGGAAGTTTTTTTCTACCTTTCTCCTTTGTTCTTACACTCAGACTCCCAACTCTCAGCCAGCAGCTCCACCCCCAGCTTCTGTGAAGCTAAAATGTAATGAACTGTTTTCTATCTTTCTCCTTTGTTCTCTCACACAGACTCCCAACTCTCAGCCAGCAGCTACAGCCCAGCTTCTGTGAAGTTAAATGTAATGGAGGAAGTTATTTTCTACCTTTCTCCTTTGTTCTCTCACTCAGACTCCCAACTCTCAGTCAGCAGCTCCAGCCCAGCTCTGTGAAGTTTAAATGTAATGGAGGGAGTTTTTTCAACCTTCCTTCTTTGTTCTCTCACTCAGACTCCCAACTCTCAGTCAGAAGCTCCACCTCCAGCTCTGTGAAGTTAAAATGTAATGAACTGTTTTCTATCTTTCTCCTTTATTCTCTCACACAGACTCCCAACTCTCAGCCAGCAGCTCCACCCCCAGCTTCTGTGAAGTTAAAATGTAATGATGGAAGTTTTATTCTACCTTTCTCCTTTTTTCTGTCACTCAGACTCCCAACTCTCAGCCAGCAGCTCCACCCCCAGCTTCTGTGAAGTTAAAATGTAATGGAGGAAGTTATTTTCTACCTTTCTCCTTTGTTCTCTCACTCAGACTCCCAACTCTCAGCCAGCAGCTCCACCCCCAGCTTCTGTGAAGTTAAAATGTAATGATGGAAGTTTTATTCTACCTTTTTCCTTTTTTCTGTCACTCAGACTCCCAACTCTCAGCCAGCAGCTCCACCCCCAGCTTCTGTGAAGTTAAAATGTAATGAAGTTTTTTCTATCTTTCTCCTTTATTCTCTCATTCAGACTCCCAACCCTCAGACAGCAGCTCCACTCCCAGCTTCTGTGAAGTTAAATATAATGGAGGAAATTATTTTCTACATTTCTCCTTTGTTCTCTCACACAGACTTCCAACTTTCAGCCAGCAGCTCCACCACCAGCTTCTGCGAAGTCAAAATGTAATGGAGGAAGTTTTTTTCTACCTTTCTCCTTTGTACTTCCATTCAGACTACCAACTCTCAGCCAGGAGCTCCACCCCCAGCTTCTGTGAAATTAAAATGTAATGGAGGAAGTTTTGTTCTACCTTTCTCCTTTGTTCTCTCACTCAGACTCCCAACTCTCAATCAGCAGCTCCACCTCCAGCTCTGTGAAGTTAAAATGTAGTGGAGGAAGTTTTTTTCTACCTTTCTCCTATTTTCTCTCACTCAGACTGCCAGCTCTCAGCCAGCAGCTCCACCCCCAGCTTCTGTGAAGGTAAAATGTAATGGAGGGAGTTTTTTTCAACCTTCCTTCTTTGTTCTCTCACTCAGACTCACAACTCCCAGTCAGGAAATCCAACCCCAGCTTCTGTGAAGTTAAAATGTAATGGATGAAGTGTTTTTCAACCTTCCTTTTTTGTTCTCTCATTCAGACTCCCAACTCTCAGTCAGCAGCTCCACCTCCAGCTCTGTGAAGTTAAAATGTAAGGGAGGAAGTTTTTTTCTACCTTTCTCGTTTGTTCTCTCACTCAGACTCCCAACTCTCAGTCAGCAGCTCCACCTCCAGCTCTGTGAAGTTAAATGTAAGGGAGGAAGTTATTTTCTACCTTTCTCCTTTGTTCTCTCACTCAGACTGCCGGCTCTCAGCCAGCAGCGCCACCCCCAGCTCTGTGAAGTTAAAATGTAATGAACTGTTTTCTATCTTTCTCCTTTATTCTCTCACACAGACTCCCAACTCTCAGCCAGCAGCTCCAGCCCAGCTTCTGTGAAGTTAAAATGTAATGGAAGAAGTTTTTTTCTATCCTTTCTCCTTTGTTCTCTCACTCAGACTCCCAAGTCTCAGACAGCAGCTCCACCCCCAAATTCTGTGAAGTTAAAATGTAATGGAGGGAGTTTTTTTCAACCTTCCTTCTTTGTTCTCTCACTCAGATTCCCAACTCTCAGTCAGCAGCTCCACCTCCAGCTCTGTGAAGTTAAATGTAAGGGAGGAAGTTTTTTTCTACCTTTCTCATTTGTTCTCTCACTCAGACTCCCAACTCTCAGTCAGCCGCTCCACCCCCAGCTTCTGTGAAGTTAAATGTAATGATGGAAGTTTTATTCTACCTTTCTCCTTTTTTCTGTCACTCAGACTCCCAACTCTCAGCCAGCAGCTCCACCCCCAGCTTCTGTGAAGTTAAAATGTAATGAAGTTTTTTCTATCTTTCTCCTTTATTCTCTCATTCAGACTCCCAACCCTCAGACAGCAGCTCCACTCCCAGCTTCTGTGAAGTTAAATATAAAGGAGGAAATTATTTTCTACATTTCTCCTTTGTTCTCTCACTCAGACTGCCAATTTTCAGCCAGCAGCTCCACCACCAGCTTCTGCGAAATCAAAATGTAATGGAGGAAGTTTTTTTCTACCTTTCTCCTTTGTACTTCCATTAAGACTACCAACTCTCAGCCAGGAGCTCCACCCCCAGCTTCTGTATAATTAAAATGTAAAGGAGGAAGTTTTGTTCTACCTTTCTCCTTTGTTCTCTCACTCAGACTCCCAACTCTCAGTCAGCAGCTCCACCTCCAGCTCTGTGAAGTTAAAATGTAGTGGAGGAAGTTTTTTTCTACCTTTCTCCTTTTTTCTCTCACTCAAACTGCCAGCTCTCAGCCAGCAGCTCCACCCCCAGCTTCTGTGAAGGTAAAATGTAATGGAGGGAGTTTTTTTTCAACCTTCCTTCTTTGATCTCTCACTCAGACTCACAACTCCCAGTCAGGAAATCCAACCCCAGCTTCTGTGAAGTTAAAATGTAATGGATGAAGTGTTTTTCAACCTTCCTTTTTTGTTCTCTCATTCAGACTCCCAACTCTCAGTCAGCAGCTCCACCTCCAGCTCTGTGAAGTTAAAATGTAAGGGAGGAAGTTTTTTTCTACCTTTCTCGTTTGTTCTCTCACTCAGACTCCCAACTCTCAGTCAGCAGCTCCACCTCCATCTCTGTGAAGTTAAATGTAAGGGAGGAAGTTTCAGCCAGCAGCGCCACCCCCAGCTTCTGTGAAGTTAAAATGCAATGAACTGTTTTCTATCTTTCTCCTTTATTCTCTCACACAGACTCCCAACTCTCAGCCAGCAGCTACAGCCCAGCTTCTGTGAAGTCAAAATGTAATGGAGGAAGTTTTTTTCTATCCTTTCTTTTTTGATCTCTCACTAAGACTCCCAACTCTCAGTCAGCAGCTCAACCTCCAGCTCTGTGAAGTTTAAATGTAATGGAGGGTGTTTTTTTCAACCTTCCTTCTTTGTTCTCTCACTCAGACTCCCAACTCTCAGCCAGCAGCTCCACCCCCAGCTTCTGTGAAGTTAAAATGTAATGAAGTTTTTTCTATCTTTCTCCTTTATTCTCTCACTCAGACTCCCAACCCTCAGACAGCAGCTCCACTCCCAGCTTCTGTGAAGTTAAATATAATGGAGGAAGTTATTTTCTACCTTTCTCCTTTGTTCTCTCACTCAGACTGCCAGCTCTCAGCCAGCAGCTCCACTCCCAGCTTCTGTGAAGTTAAAATGTAATGGAGGGAGTTTTTTCAACCTTCCTTCTTTGTTCTCTCACTCAGACTCCCAACTCTCAGTCAGCAGCTCCACCTCCAGCTCTGTGAAGTTAAAATGTAATGGAGGAAGTTATTTTCTACCTTTCTCCTTTGTTCTCTCACTCAGACTCCCAACTCTCAGCCAGCAGCTCCACCCCCAGCTTCTGTGAAGTTAAAATGTAATGAAGTTTTTTCTATCTTTCTCCTTTATTCTCTCACTCAGACTCCCAACCCTCAGACAGCAGCTCCACTCCCAGCTTCTGTGAAGTTAAATATAATGGAGGAAGTTATTTTCTACCTTTCTACTTTGTTCTCTCACTCAGACTGCCAGCTCTCAGCCAGCAGCTCCACCCCCAGCTTCTGTGAAGTTAAAATGTAATGGAGGGAGTTTTTTCAACCTTCCTTCTTTGTTCTCTCACTCAGACTCCCAACTCTCAGTCAGCAGCTCCACCTCCAGCTCTGTGAAGTTAAAATGTAATGGAGGAAGTTATTTTCTACCTTTCTCCTTTTTTCTCTCACTCAGACTCGCAACTCTCAGCCAGCAGCTCCACCCCCAGCTTCTGTGAAGTTAAAATGTAATGAACTGTTTTCTATCTTTCTCCTTTATTCTCTCACACAGACTCCCAACTCTCAGCCAGCAGCTCCAGCCCAGCTTCTGTGAAGTTAAATATAATGGAGGAAGTTATTTTCTACATTTCTCCTTTGTTCTCTCACTCAGACTCCCAACTCTCAGCCAGCAGCTCCACCCCCAGCTACTGTGAAGTTAAAATGTAATGAACTGTTTTCTATCTTTCTCCTTAATTCTCTCACACAGACTCCCAACTCTCAGCCAGCAGCTCAACCCCCAGCTTCTGTGAAGTTAAAATATAATGGAGGAAGTTTTTTTCTATCCTTTCTCCTTTGTTCTCTCACTCAGACTCCCAGCTCTCAGCCAACAGCTCCACCCCCAGCTTCTGTGAAGTTAAAATGTAATGATGGAAGTTTTATTCTACCTTTCTCCTTTTTTCTGTCACTCAGACTCCCAGCTCTCAGCCAGCAGGTCCACCCCAAGCTTCTGTGAAGTTAAAATGTAATGAAGTTTTTTCTATCTTTCTCCTTTATTCTCTCACTCAGACTCCCAACCCTCAGACAGCAGCTCCACTCCCAGCTTCTGTGAAGTTAAATATAATGGAGGAAGTTATTTTCTACCTTTCTCCTTTGTTCTCTCACTCAGACTGCCAGCTCTCAGCCAGCAGCTCCACCCCCAGCTTCTGTGAAGTTAAAATGTAATGGAGGGAGTTTTTTCAACCTTCCTTCTTTGTTCTCTCACTCAGACTCCCAACTCTCAGTCAGCAGCTCCACCTCCAGCTCTGTGAAGTTAAAATGTAATGGAGGAAGTTATTTTCTACCTTTCTCCTTTGTTCTCTCACTCAGACTCGCAACTCTCAGCCAGCAGCTCCACCCCCAGCTTCTGTGAAGTTAAAATGTAATGAACTGTTTTCTATCTTTCTCCTTTATTCTCTCACACAGACTCCCAACTCTCAGCCAGCAGCTCCAGCCCAGCTTCTGTGAAGTTAAATATAATGGAGGAAGTTATTTTCTACATTTCTCCTTTGTTCTCTCACTGAGACTCCCAACTCTCAGCCAGCAGCGCCACCCCCAGCTTCTGTGAAGTTAAAATGTAATGGAGGGAGTTTTTTTCTACCTTTCTACTTTGTTCTCTCACTCAGACTCCCAACTCTCAGCCAGCAGCTCCACCCCCAGCTACTGTGAAGTTAAAATGTAATGAACTGTTTTCTATCTTTCTCCTTAATTCTCTCACACAGACTCCCAACTCTCAGCCAGCAGTTCCACCCCCAGCTTCTGTGAAGTTAAAATATAATGGAGGAAGTTTTTTTCTATCCTTTCTCCTTTGTTCTCTCACTCAGACTCCCAGCTCTCAGCCAACAGCTCCACCCCCAGCTTCTGTGAAGTTAAAATGTAATGATGGAAGTTTTATTCTACCTTTCTCCTTTTTTCTGTCACTCAGACTCCCAGCTCTCAGCCAGCAGGTCCACCCCAAGCTTCTGTGAAGTTAAAATGTAATGAAGGTTTTTCTATCTTTCTCCTTTATTCTCTCACTCAGACTCCCAACCTTCAGCCAGCAGCTCCAGCCCAGCTTCTGTGAAGTTAAATATAATGGAGGAAGTTATTTTCTACATTTCTCCTTTGTTCTCTCACTCAGACTCCCAACTCTCAGCCAGCAGCTCCACCCCCAGCTTCTGTGAAGTTAAAATGTAATGGAGTGAGTTTTTTTCAACCTTCCTTCTTTGTTCTCTCACTCAGACTCCCAACTCTCACTCAGCAGCTCCACCTCCAGCTCTGTGAAGTTAAATGTAATGGAGGAAGTTATTTTCTACATTTCTCCTTTGTACCTCCATTCAGACTAATAGCTCTCAGCCAGGAGCTCCACCCCCAGCTTCTGTGAAGTTAAAATGTAATGGAGGAAGTTTGTTCTACCTCTCTCCTTTGTTCTCTCACTCAGACTCCCAACTCTCAGTCAGCAGCTCCACCTCCAGCTCTGTGAAGTTAAAATGTAATGGAGGAAGTTATTTTCTACCTTTCTCCTTTGTTCTCTCACTCAGACTCGCAACTCTCAGCCAGCAGCTCCACCCCCAGCTTCTGTGAAGTTAAAATGTAATGAACTGTTTTCTATCTTTCTCCTTTATTCTCTCACACAGACTCCCAACTCTCAGCCAGCAGCTCCAGCCCAGCTTCTGTGAAGTTAAATATAATGGAGGAAGTTATTTTCTACATTTCTCCTTTGTTCTCTCACTGAGACTCCCAACTCTCAGCCAGCAGCGCCACCCCCAGCTTCTGTGAAGTTAAAATGTAATGGAGGGAGTTTTTTTCTACCTTTCTACTTTGTTCTCTCACTCAGACTCCCAACTCTCAGCCAGCAGCTCCACCCCCAGCTACTGTGAAGTTAAAATGTAATGAACTGTTTTCTATCTTTCTCCTTAATTCTCTCACACAGACTCCCAACTCTCAGCCAGCAGTTCCACCCCCAGCTTCTGTGAAGTTAAAATATAATGGAGGAAGTTTTTTTCTATCCTTTCTCCTTTGTTCTCTCACTCAGACTCCCAGCTCTCAGCCAACAGCTCCACCCCCAGCTTCTGTGAAGTTAAAATGTAATGGAGGAAGTTATTTTCTACCTTTCTCCTTTGTTCTCTCACTCAGACTCGCAACTCTCAGCCAGCAGGTCCACCCCAAGCTTCTGTGAAGTTAAAATGTAATGAAGTTTTTTCTATCTTTCTCCTTTATTCTCTCACTCAGACTCCCAACCCTCAGCCAGCAGCTCAACCCCCAGCTTCTGTGAAGTTAAATATAATGGAGGAAGTTATTTTCTACATTTCTCCTTTGTTCTCTCACTGAGACTCCCAACTCTCAGCCAGCAGCGCCACCCCCAGCTTCTGTGAAGTTAAAATGTAATGGAGGGAGTTTTTTTCTACCTTTCTACTTTGTTCTCTCACTCAGACTCCCAACTCTCAGCCAGCAGCTCCACCCCCAGCTACTGTGAAGTTAAAATGTAATGAACTGTTTTCTATCTTTCTCCTTAATTCTCTCACACAGACTCCCAACTCTCAGCCAGCAGTTCCACCCCCAGCTTCTGTGAAGTTAAAATATAATGGAGGAAGTTTTTTTCTATCCTTTCTCCTTTGTTCTCTCACTCAGACTCCCAGCTCTCAGCCAACAGCTCCACCCCCAGCTTCTGTGAAGTTAAAATGTAATGATGGAAGTTTTATTCTACCTTTCTCCTTTTTTCTGTCACTCAGACTCCCAGCTCTCAGCCAGCAGGTCCACCCCAAGCTTCTGTGAAGTTAAAATGTAATGAAGGTTTTTCTATCTTTCTCCTTTATTCTCTCACTCAGACTCCCAACCTTCAGCCAGCAGCTCCAGCCCAGCTTCTGTGAAGTTAAATATAATGGAGGAAGTTATTTTCTACATTTCTCCTTTGTTCTCTCACTCAGACTCCCAACTCTCAGCCAGCAGCTCCACCCCCAGCTTCTGTGAAGTTAAAATGTAATGGAGTGAGTTTTTTTCAACCTTCCTTCTTTGTTCTCTCACTCAGACTCCCAACTCTCACTCAGCAGCTCCACCTCCAGCTCTGTGAAGTTAAATGTAATGGAGGAAGTTATTTTCTACATTTCTCCTTTGTACCTCCATTCAGACTAATAGCTCTCAGCCAGGAGCTCCACCCCCAGCTTCTGTGAAGTTAAAATGTAATGGAGGAAGTTTGTTCTACCTCTCTCCTTTGTTCTCTCACTCAGACTCCCAACTCTCAGTCAGCAGCTCCACCTACAGTTCTGTGAAGTTAAAATGTAAGGGAGGAAGTTTTTTTCTACTTTTCTCGTTTGTTCTCTCACTCAGACTCCCAACTCTCAGTCAGCAGCTCCACCTCCAGCTCTGTGAAGTTAAATGTAATGGAGGAAGTTATTTTCTACCTTTCTCCTTTGTTCTCTCACTCAGACTGCCGGCTCTCAGCCAGCAGCGCCACCCACAGCTTCTGTGAATGTAAAATGTAATGGAGGAAGTTTTTTTCTACCTTTCTCCTTTGTTCTCTCACTCAGACTCCCAACTCTCAGGCAGCAGCTCCACCCCCAGCTTCTGTGAAGTTAAAAAGTAATGAACTGTTTTCTATCTTTCTCCTTTATTCTCTCACACAGACTCCCAAATCTCAGCCAGCAGCTCCAGCCCAGCTTCTGTGAAGTCAAAATGTAATGGAGGAAGTTTTTTTCTATCCTTTCTCGTTTGATCTCTCACTCAGACTCCCAACTCTCAGTCAGCAGTTCCACCTCCAGCTCTGTGAAGTTAAAATGTAAGGGAGGGAGTTTTTTTCTACCTTTCTCTTTTGTTCTCTCACTCAGACTCCCAACTCTCAGTTAGCAGCTCCACCCCCAGCTTCTGTGAAGTTAAAATGTAATGAACTGTTTTCTATCTTTCTCCTTTATTCTCTCACACAGACTCCCAACTCTAAGCCAGCAGCTCCAGCCCAGCTTCTGTGAAGTCAAAATGTAATGGAGGAAGTTTTTTTCTATCCTTTCTCGTTTGATCTCTCACTCAGACTCCCAACTCTCAGTCAGCAGCTCCACCTCCAGCTCTGTGAAGTTAAAATGTAAGGGAGGAAGTTTTTTTCTACCTTTCTCTTTTGTTCTCTCACTCAGACTCCCAACTCTCAGACAGCAGCTCCACCTCCAGCTCTGTGAAGTTAAAATATAATGGAGGAAGTTATTTTCTACATTTCTCCTTTGTTCTCTCACTCAGACTGCCAACTCTCAGCCAGCAGCTCCACCCCCAGCTTCTGTGAAGTCAAAATGTAGTGGAGGAAGTTTTTTTCTATCCTTTCTCGTTTGATCTCTCACTCAGACTCCCAACTCTCAGTCAACAGCTCCACCTCCAGCTCTGTGAAGTTAAAATGTAAGGGAGGAAGTTTTTTTCTACCTTTCTCTTTTGTTCTCTCACTCAGACTCCCAACTCTCAGACAGCAGCTCCACCTCCAGCTCTGTGAAGTTAAAATATAATGGAGGAAGTTATTTTCTACCTTTCTCCTTTGTTCTCTCACTCAGACTGCCAGCTCTCAGCCAGCAGCTCCACCCCCAGCTTCTGTGAAGGTAAAATGTAATGGAGGGAGTTTTTTCAACCTTTCTCCTTTGTTCTCTCACTCAGACTCCCAACTCTCAGCCAGCAGCTCCACCCCCAGCTACTGTGAAGTTAAAATGTAATGAACTGTTTTCTATCTTTCTCCTTAATTCTCTCACACAGACTCCCAACTCTCAGCCAGCAGCTCAACCCCCAGCTTCTGTGAAGTTAAAATATAATGGAGGAAGTTTTTTTCTATCCTTTCTCCTTTGTTCTCTCACTCAGACTCCCAGCTCTCAGCCAACAGCTCCACCCCCAGCTTCTGTGAAGTTAAAATGTAATGATGGAAGTTTTATTCTACCTTTCTCCTTTTTTCTGTCACTCAGACTCCCAGCTCTCAGCCAGCAGGTCCACCCCAAGCTTCTGTGAAGTTAAAATGTAATGAAGTTTTTTCTATCTTTCTCCTTTATTCTCTCACTCAGACTCCCAACCCTCAGACAGCAGCTCCACTCCCAGCTTCTGTGAAGTTAAATATAATGGAGGAAGTTATTTTCTACCTTTCTCCTTTGTTCTCTCACTCAGACTGCCAGCTCTCAGCCAGCAGCTCCACCCCCAGCTTCTGTGAAGTTAAAATGTAATGGAGGGAGTTTTTTCAACCTTCCTTCTTTGTTCTCTCACTCAGACTCCCAACTCTCAGTCAGCAGCTCCACCTCCAGCTCTGTGAAGTTAAAATGTAATGGAGGAAGTTATTTTCTACCTTTCTCCTTTGTTCTCTCACTCAGACTCGCAACTCTCAGCCAGCAGCTCCACCCCCAGCTTCTGTGAAGTTAAAATGTAATGAACTGTTTTCTATCTTTCTCCTTTATTCTCTCACACAGACTCCCAACTCTCAGCCAGCAGCTCCAGCCCAGCTTCTGTGAAGTTAAATATAATGGAGGAAGTTATTTTCTACATTTCTCCTTTGTTCTCTCACTGAGACTCCCAACTCTCAGCCAGCAGCGCCACCCCCAGCTTCTGTGAAGTTAAAATGTAATGGAGGGAGTTTTTTTCTACCTTTCTACTTTGTTCTCTCACTCAGACTCCCAACTCTCAGCCAGCAGCTCCACCCCCAGCTACTGTGAAGTTAAAATGTAATGAACTGTTTTCTATCTTTCTCCTTAATTCTCTCACACAGACTCCCAACTCTCAGCCAGCAGTTCCACCCCCAGCTTCTGTGAAGTTAAAATATAATGGAGGAAGTTTTTTTCTATCCTTTCTCCTTTGTTCTCTCACTCAGACTCCCAGCTCTCAGCCAACAGCTCCACCCCCAGCTTCTGTGAAGTTAAAATGTAATGATGGAAGTTTTATTCTACCTTTCTCCTTTTTTCTGTCACTCAGACTCCCAGCTCTCAGCCAGCAGGTCCACCCCAAGCTTCTGTGAAGTTAAAATGTAATGAAGGTTTTTCTATCTTTCTCCTTTATTCTCTCACTCAGACTCCCAACCTTCAGCCAGCAGCTCCAGCCCAGCTTCTGTGAAGTTAAATATAATGGAGGAAGTTATTTTCTACATTTCTCCTTTGTTCTCTCACTCAGACTCCCAACTCTCAGCCAGCAGCTCCACCCCCAGCTTCTGTGAAGTTAAAATGTAATGGAGTGAGTTTTTTTCAACCTTCCTTCTTTGTTCTCTCACTCAGACTCCCAACTCTCACTCAGCAGCTCCACCTCCAGCTCTGTGAAGTTAAATGTAATGGAGGAAGTTATTTTCTACATTTCTCCTTTGTACCTCCATTCAGACTAATAGCTCTCAGCCAGGAGCTCCACCCCCAGCTTCTGTGAAGTTAAAATGTAATGGAGGAAGTTTGTTCTACCTCTCTCCTTTGTTCTCTCACTCAGACTCCCAACTCTCAGTCAGCAGCTCCACCTACAGTTCTGTGAAGTTAAAATGTAAGGGAGGAAGTTTTTTTCTACTTTTCTCGTTTGTTCTCTCACTCAGACTCCCAACTCTCAGTCAGCAGCTCCACCTCCAGCTCTGTGAAGTTAAATGTAATGGAGGAAGTTATTTTCTACCTTTCTCCTTTGTTCTCTCACTCAGACTGCCGGCTCTCAGCCAGCAGCGCCACCCACAGCTTCTGTGAATGTAAAATGTAATGGAGGAAGTTTTTTTCTACCTTTCTCCTTTGTTCTCTCACTCAGACTCCCAACTCTCAGGCAGCAGCTCCACCCCCAGCTTCTGTGAAGTTAAAAAGTAATGAACTGTTTTCTATCTTTCTCCTTTATTCTCTCACACAGACTCCCAAATCTCAGCCAGCAGCTCCAGCCCAGCTTCTGTGAAGTCAAAATGTAATGGAGGAAGTTTTTTTCTATCCTTTCTCGTTTGATCTCTCACTCAGACTCCCAACTCTCAGTCAGCAGTTCCACCTCCAGCTCTGTGAAGTTAAAATGTAAGGGAGGGAGTTTTTTTCTACCTTTCTCTTTTGTTCTCTCACTCAGACTCCCAACTCTCAGTTAGCAGCTCCACCCCCAGCTTCTGTGAAGTTAAAATGTAATGAACTGTTTTCTATCTTTCTCCTTTATTCTCTCACACAGACTCCCAACTCTAAGCCAGCAGCTCCAGCCCAGCTTCTGTGAAGTCAAAATGTAATGGAGGAAGTTTTTTTCTATCCTTTCTCGTTTGATCTCTCACTCAGACTCCCAACTCTCAGTCAGCAGCTCCACCTCCAGCTCTGTGAAGTTAAAATGTAAGGGAGGAAGTTTTTTTCTACCTTTCTCTTTTGTTCTCTCACTCAGACTCCCAACTCTCAGACAGCAGCTCCACCTCCAGCTCTGTGAAGTTAAAATATAATGGAGGAAGTTATTTTCTACATTTCTCCTTTGTTCTCTCACTCAGACTGCCAACTCTCAGCCAGCAGCTCCACCCCCAGCTTCTGTGAAGTCAAAATGTAGTGGAGGAAGTTTTTTTCTATCCTTTCTCGTTTGATCTCTCACTCAGACTCCCAACTCTCAGTCAACAGCTCCACCTCCAGCTCTGTGAAGTTAAAATGTAAGGGAGGAAGTTTTTTTCTACCTTTCTCTTTTGTTCTCTCACTCAGACTCCCAACTCTCAGACAGCAGCTCCACCTCCAGCTCTGTGAAGTTAAAATATAATGGAGGAAGTTATTTTCTACCTTTCTCCTTTGTTCTCTCACTCAGACTGCCAGCTCTCAGCCAGCAGCTCCACCCCCAGCTTCTGTGAAGGTAAAATGTAATGGAGGGAGTTTTTTCAACCTTTCTCCTTTGTTCTCTCACTCAGACTCCCAACTCTCAGCCAGCAGCTCCACCCCCAGCTACTGTGAAGTTAAAATGTAATGAACTGTTTTCTATCTTTCTCCTTAATTCTCTCACACAGACTCCCAACTCTCAGCCAGCAGCTCAACCCCCAGCTTCTGTGAAGTTAAAATATAATGGAGGAAGTTTTTTTCTATCCTTTCTCCTTTGTTCTCTCACTCAGACTCCCAGCTCTCAGCAAACAGCTCCACCCCCAGCTTCTGTGAAGTTAAAATGTAATGATGGAAGTTTTATTCTACCTTTCTCCTTTTTTCTGTCACTCAGACTCCCAGCTCTCAGCCAGCAGGTCCACCCCAAGCTTCTGTGAAGTTAAAATGTAATGAAGTTTTTTCTATCTTTCTCCTTTATTCTCTCACTCAGACTCCCAACCCTCAGACAGCAGCTCCACTCCCAGCTGCTGTGAAGTTAAATATAATGGAGGAAGTTATTTTCTACCTTTCTCCTTTGTTCTCTCACTCAGACTGCCAGCTCTCAGCCAGCAGCTCCACCCCCAGCTTCTGTGAAGTTAAAATGTAATGGAGGGAGTTTTTTCAACCTTCCTTCTTTGTTCTCTCACTCAGACTCCCAACTCTCAGTCAGCAGCTCCACCTCCAGCTCTGTGAAGTTAAAATGTAATGGAGGAAGTTATTTTCTACCTTTCTCCTTTGTTCTCTCACTCAGACTCCCAACTCTCAGCCAGCAGCTCCACCCCCAGTTTCTGTGAAGTTAAAATGTAATGAAGTTTTTTCTATCTTTCTCCTTTATTCTCTCACTCAGACTCCCAACCCTCAGACAGCAGCTCCACTCCCAGTTTCTGTGAAGTTAAATATAATGGAGGAACTTATTTTCTACCTTTCTCCTTTGTTCTCTCACTCAGACTGCCAGCTCTCAGCCAGCAGCTCCACCCCCAGCTTCTGTGAAGTTAAAATGTAATGGAGGGAGTTTTTTCAACCTTCCTTCTTTGTTCTCTCACTCAGACTCCCAACTCTCAGTCAGCAGCTCCACCCCCAGCTTCTGTGAAGTTAAAATGTAATGAACTGTTTTCTATCTTTCTCCTTTATTCTCTCACACAGACTCCCAACTCTCAGCCAGCAGCTCCAGCCCAGCTTCTGTGAAGTTAAATATAATGGAGGAAGTTATTTTCTACATTTCTCCTTTGTTCTCTCACTGAGACTCCCAACTCTCAGCCAGCAGCGCCACCCCCAGCTTCTGTGAAGTTAAAATGTAATGATGGAAGTTTTATTCTACCTTTCTCCTTTTTTCTGTCACTCAGACTCCCAGCTCTCAGCCAGCAGGTCCACCCCAAGCTTCTGTGAAGTTAAAATGTAATGAACTGTTTTCTATCTTTCTCCTTAATTCTCTCACACAGACTCCCAACTCTCAGCCAGCAGCTCAACCCCCAGCTTCTGTGAAGTTAAAATATAATGGAGGAAGTTTTTTTCTATCCTTTCTCCTTTGTTCTCTCACTCAGACTCCCAGCTCTCAGCCAACAGCTCCACCCCCAGCTTCTGTGAAGTTAAAATGTAATGATGGAAGTTTTATTCTACCTTTCTCCTTTTTTCTGTCACTCAGACTCCCAGCTCTCAGCCAGCAGGTCCACCCCAAGCTTCTGTGAAGTTAAAATGTAATGAAGTTTTTTCTATCTTTCTCCTTTATTCTCTCACTCAGACTCCCAACCCTCAGACAGCAGCTCCACTCCCAGCTGCTGTGAAGTTAAATATAATGGAGGAAGTTATTTTCTACCTTTCTCCTTTGTTCTCTCACTCAGACTGCCAGCTCTCAGCCAGCAGCTCCACGCCCAGCTTCTGTGAAGTTAAAATGTAATGGAGGGAGTTTTTTCAACCTTCCTTCTTTGTTCTCTCACTCAGACTCCCAACTCTCAGTCAGCAGCTCCACCTCCAGCTCTGTGAAGTTAAAATGTAATGGAGGAAGTTATTTTCTACCTTTCTCCTTTGTTCTCTCACTCAGACTCGCAACTCTCAGCCAGCAGCTCCACCCCCAGCTTCTGTGAAGTTAAAATGTAATGAACTGTTTTCTATCTTTCTCCTTTATTCTCTCACACAGACTCCCAACTCTCAGCCAGCAGCTCCAGCCCAGCTTCTGTGAAGTTAAATGTAATGGAGTAAGTTTTTTTCTACCTTTCTCCTTTGTTCTCTCACTCAGACTCCCAACTCTCAGCCAGCAGCTCCACCCCCAGCTTCTGTGAAGTTAAAATGTAATGAACTGTTTTCTATCTTTCTCCTTAATTCTCTCACACAGACTCCCAACTCTCAGCCAGCAGCTCCAGCCCAGCTTCTGTGAAGTCAAAATGTAAGGGAGGAAGTTTTTTTCTACCTTTCTCTTTTGTTCTCTCATTCAGACTCCCAACTCTCAGTCAGCAGCTCCACCCCCAGCTACTGTGAAGTTAAAATGTAATGAACTGTTTTCTATCTTTCTCCTTAATTCTCTCACACAGACTCCCAACTCTCAGCCAGCAGCTCCACCCCCAGCTTCTGTGAAGTTAAAATATAATGGAGGAAGTTTTTTTCTATCCTTTCTCGTTTGATCTCTCACTCAGACTCCCAACTCTCAGTCAGCAGCTCCACCTCCAGCTCTGTGAAGTTAAAATGTAAGGGAGGAAGTTTTTTTCTACCTTTCTCTTTTGTTCTCTCACTCAGACTCCCAACTCTCAGACAGCAGCTCCACCTCCAGCTCTGTGAAGTTAAAATATAATGGAGGAAGTTATTTTCTACATTTCTCCTTTGTTCTCTCACTCAGACTGCCAACTCTCAGCCAGCAGCTCCACCCCCAGCTTCTGTGAAGTCAAAATGTAGTGGAGGAAGTTTTTTTCTATCCTTTCTCGTTTGATCTCTCACTCAGACTCCCAACTCTCAGTCAGCAGCTCCACCTCCAGCTCTGTGAAGTTAAAATGTAAGGGAGGAAGTTTTTTTCTACCTTTCTCTTTTGTTCTCTCACTCAGACTGCCAACTCTCAGCCAGCAGCTCCACCCCCAGCTTCTGTGAAGTCAAAATGTAGTGGAGGAAGTTTTTTTCTACCTTTCTTCTTTGTTCTCTCACTCAGACTGCCAGCTCTCAGCCAGCAGCACCACCCCCAGCTTCTGTGAAATTAAAATGTAATGGAGGGAGTTTTTTTCAACCTTCCTTCTTTGTTCTCTCACTCAGACTCCCAACTCTCAGTCAGCAGCTCCACCTCCAGCTCTGTGAAGTTAAAATGTAATGGAGGAAGTTATTTTCTACCTTTCTCCTTTGTTCTCTCACTCAGACTCCCAACTCTCAGCCAGCAGCTCCACCCCCAGCTTCTGTGAAGTTAAAATGTAATGAACTGTTTTCTATCTTTCTCCTTTATTCTCTCACTCAGACTCCCAACTCTCAGCCAGCAGCTCCAGCCCAGCTTCTGTGAAGTTAAATATAATGGAGGAAGTTATTTTCTACATTTCTCCATTGTTCTCTCACTGAGACTCCCAACTCTCAGTTAGCAGCTCCACCTCCAGCTCTGTGAAGTTAAATATAATGGAGGAAGTTATTTTCAACCTTCCATCTTTCTTCTCTCACTCAGACTCCCAACTCTCAGTCAGCAGCTCCACCTCCAGCTCTGTGAAGTTAAATGTAATGGAGGAAGTTATTTTCTACCTTTCTCCTTTGTTCTCTCACTCAGACTCCCAACTCTCAGCCAGCAGCTCCACCCCCAGAATCTGTGTAGTTAAAATGTAATGATGGAAGTTTTATTCTACCGTTCTCCTCTTTTCTGTCACTCAGACTCCTAGCTCTCAGCCAGCAGCTCCACCCCCAGCTTCTGTGAAGTTAAATATAATGGAGGAAGTTATTTTCTACCTTTCTCCTTTGTTCTCTCACTCAGACTCCCAACTCTCAGTCAGCAGCTCCACCTCCAGCTCTGTGAAGTTAAAATGTAATGGAGGAAGTTATTTTCTACCTTTCTCCTTTGTTCTCTCACTCAGACTCCCAACTCTCAGCCAGCAGCTCCACCCCCAGCTTCTGTGAAGTTAAAATGTAATGAAGTTTTTTCTATCTTTCTCCTTTATTCTCTCACTCAGACTCCCAACCCTCAGACAGCAGCTCCACTCCCAGTTTCTGTGAAGTTAAATATAATGGAGGAAGTTATTTTCTACCTTTCTCCTTTGTTCTCTCACTCAGACTGCCAGCTCTCAGCCAGCAGCTCCACCCCCAGCTTCTGTGAAGTTAAAATGTAATGGAGGGAGTTTTTTCAACCTTCCTTCTTTGTTCTCTCACTCAGACTCCCAACTCTCAGTCAGCAGCTCCACCTCCAGCTCTGTGAAGTTAAAATGTAATGGAGGAAGTTATTTTCTACCTTTCTCCTTTGTTCTCTCACTCAGACTCGCAACTCTCAGCCAGCAGCTCCACCCCCAGCTTCTGTGAAGTTAAAATGTAATGAACTGTTTTCTATCTTTCTCCTTTATTCTCTCACACAGACTCCCAACTCTCAGTTAGCAGCTCCACCTCCAGCTCTGTGAAGTTAAATATAATGGAGGAAGTTATTTTCAACCTTCCATCTTTCTTCTCTCACTCAGACTGCCGGCTCTCAGCCAGCAGCGCCACCCCCAGCTTCTGTGAAGTTAAAATGTAATGATGGAAGTTTTATTCTACCTTTCTCCTTTTTTCTGTCACTCAGACTCCCAGCTCTCAGCCAGCAGCTCCACCCCAAGCTTCTGTGAAGTTAAAATGTAATGAAGCTTTTTCTATCTTTCTCCTTTATTCTCTCACTCAGACTCCCAACCCTCAGACAGCAGCCCCAGCCCAGCTTCTGTGAAGTTAAATATAATGGAGGAAGTTATTTTCTACATTTCTCCTTTGTTCTCTCACTCAGACTCCCAACTCTCAGCCAGCAGCTCCACCCCCAGATTCTGTGAAGTTAAAATGTAATGAAGGGAGTTTTTTTCAACCTTCCTTCTTTGTTCTCTCACTCAGACTCCCAACTCTCAGTCAGCAGCTCCACCTCCAGCTCTGTGAAGTTAAATGTAATGGAGGAAGTTATTTTCTACCTTTCTCCTTTGTTTTCTCACTCAGACTCCCAACTCTCAGCCAGCAGCTCCACCCCCAGAATCTGTGAAGTTAAAATGTAATGATGGAAGTTTTATTCTACCTTTCTCCTCTTTTCTGTCACTCAGACTCCTAGCTCTCAGCCAGCAGCTCCACCCCCAGCTTCTGTGAAGTTAAATATAATGGAGGAAGTTATTTTCTACCTTTCTCCTTTGTTCTCTCACTCAGACTCCCAACTCTCAGTCAGCAGCTCCACCTCCAGCTCTGTGAAGTTAAAATGTAATGGAGGAAGTTATTTTCTACCTTTCTCCTTTGTTCTCTCACTCAGACTCCCAACTCTCAGCCAGCAGCTCCACCCCCAGCTTCTGTGAAGTTAAAATGTAATGAAGTTTTTTCTATCTTTCTCCTTTATTCTCTCACTCAGACTCCCAACCCTCAGACAGCAGCTCCACTCCCAGTTTCTGTGAAGTTAAATATAATGGAGGAAGTTATTTTCTACCTTTCTCCTTTGTTCTCTCACTCAGACTGCCAGCTCTCAGCCAGCAGCTCCACCCCCAGCTTCTGTGAAGTTAAAATGTAATGGAGGGAGTTTTTTCAACCTTCCTTCTTTGTTCTCTCACTCAGACTCCCAACTCTCAGTCAGCAGCTCCACCTCCAGCTCTGTGAAGTTAAAATGTAATGGAGGAAGTTATTTTCTACCTTTCTCCTTTGTTCTCTCACTCAGACTCGCAACTCTCAGCCAGCAGCTCCACCCCCAGCTTCTGTGAAGTTAAAATGTAATGAACTGTTTTCTATCTTTCTCCTTTATTCTCTCACACAGACTCCCAACTCTCAGTTAGCAGCTCCACCTCCAGCTCTGTGAAGTTAAATATAATGGAGGAAGTTATTTTCAACCTTCCATCTTTCTTCTCTCACTCAGACTGCCGGCTCTCAGCCAGCAGCGCCACCCCCAGCTTCTGTGAAGTTAAAATGTAATGGAGGAAGTTTTTTTCTACCTTTCTCCTTTGTTCTCTCACTCAGACTCCCAGCTCTCAGCCAGCAGCTCCACCCCAAGCTTCTGTGAAGTTAAAATGTAATGAAGCTTTTTCTATCTTTCTCCTTTATTCTCTCACTCAGACTCCCAACCCTCAGACAGCAGCTCCAGCCCAGCTTCTGTGAAGTTAAATATAATGGAGGAAGTTATTTTCTACATTTCTCCTTTGTTCTCTCACTCAGACTCCCAACTCTCAGCCAGCAGCTCCACCCCCAGATTCTGTGAAGTTAAAATGTAATGAAGGGAGTTTTTTTCAACCTTCCTTCTTTGTTCTCTCACTCAGACTCCCAACTCTCAGTCAGCAGCTCCACCTCCAGCTCTGTGAAGTTAAATGTAATGGAGGAAGTTATTTTCTACCTTTCTCCTTTGTTTTCTCACTCAGACTCCCAACTCTCAGCCAGCAGCTCCACCCCCAGAATCTGTGAAGTTAAAATGTAATGATGGAAGTTTTATTCTACCTTTCTCCTCTTTTCTGTCACTCAGACTCCTAGCTCTCAGCCAGCAGCTCCACCCCCAGCTTCTGTGAAGTTAAATATAATGGAGGAAGTTATTTTCTACCTTTCTCCTTTGTTCTCTCACTCAGACTCCCAACTCTCAGTCAGCAGCTCCACCTCCAGCTCTGTGAAGTTAAAATGTAATGGAGGAAGTTATTTTCTACCTTTCTCCTTTGTTCTCTCACTCAGACTCCCAACTCTCAGCCAGCAGCTCCACCCCCAGCTTCTGTGAAGTTAAAATGTAATGAAGTTTTTTCTATCTTTCTCCTTTATTCTCTCACTCAGACTCCCAACCCTCAGACAGCAGCTCCACTCCCAGTTTCTGTGAAGTTAAATATAATGGAGGAAGTTATTTTCTACCTTTCTCCTTTGTTCTCTCACTCAGACTGCCAGCTCTCAGCCAGCAGCTCCACCCCCAGCTTCTGTGAAGTTAAAATGTAATGGAGGGAGTTTTTTCAACCTTCCTTCTTTGTTCTCTCACTCAGACTCCCAACTCTCAGTCAGCAGCTCCACCTCCAGCTCTGTGAAGTTAAAATGTAATGGAGGAAGTTATTTTCTACCTTTCTCCTTTGTTCTCTCACTCAGACTCGCAACTCTCAGCCAGCAGCTCCACCCCCAGCTTCTGTGAAGTTAAAATGTAATGAACTGTTTTCTATCTTTCTCCTTTATTCTCTCACACAGACTCCCAACTCTCAGTTAGCAGCTCCACCTCCAGCTCTGTGAAGTTAAATATAATGGAGGAAGTTATTTTCAACCTTCCATCTTTCTTCTCTCACTCAGACTGCCGGCTCTCAGCCAGCAGCGCCACCCCCAGCTTCTGTGAAGTTAAAATGTAATGGAGGAAGTTTTTTTCTACCTTTCTCCTTTGTTCTCTCACTCAGACTCCCAACTCTCAGCCAGCAGCTCCACCCCCAGCTACTGTGAAGTTAAAATGTAATGAACTGTTTTCCATCTTTCTCCTTAATTCTCTCACACAGACTCCCAACTCTCAGCCAGCAGCTCCACCCCCAGCTTCTGTGAAGTTAAAATATAATGGAGGAAGTTTTTTTCTATCCTTTCTCCTTTGTTCTCTCACTCAGACTCCCAGCTCTCAGCCAACAGCTCCACCCCCAGCTTCTGTGAAGTTAAAATGTAATGATGGAAGTTTTATTCTACCTTTCTCCTTTATTCTCTCACTCAGACTCCCAACCCTCAGACAGCAGCTCCAGCCCAGCTTCTGTGAAGTTAAATATAATGGAGGAAGTTATTTTCTACATTTCTCCTTTGTTCTCTCACTCAGACTCCCAACTCTCAGCCAGCAGCTCCACCCCCAGATTCTGTGAAGTTAAAATGTAATGAAGGGAGTTTTTTTCAACCTTCCTTCTTTGTTCTCTCACTCAGACTCCCAACTCTCAGTCAGCAGCTCCACCTCCAGCTCTGTGAAGTTAAATGTAATGGAGGAAGTTATTTTCTACCTTTCTCCTTTGTTTTCTCACTCAGACTCCCAACTCTCAGCCAGCAGCTCCACCCCCAGAATCTGTGAAGTTAAAATGTAATGATGGAAGTTTTATTCTACCTTTCTCCTCTTTTCTGTCACTCAGACTCCTAGCTCTCAGCCAGCAGCTCCACCCCCAGCTTCTGTGAAGTTAAATATAATGGAGGAAGTTATTTTCTACCTTTCTCCTTTGTTCTCTCACTCAGACTCCCAACTCTCAGTCAGCAGCTCCACCTCCAGTTCTGTGAAGTTAAAATGTAATGGAGGAAGTTATTTTCTACCTTTCTCCTTTGTTCTCTCACTCAGACTCCCAACTCTCAGCCAGCAGCTCCACCCCCAGCTTCTGTGAAGTTAAAATGTAATGAAGTTTTTTCTTTCTTTCTCCTTTATTCTCTCACTCAGACTCCCAACCCTCAGACAGCAGCTCCACTCCCAGTTTCTGTGAAGTTAAATATAATGGAGGAAGTTATTTTCTACCTTTCTCCTTTGTTCTCTCACTCAGACTGCCAGCTCTCAGCCAGCAGCTCCACCCCCAGCTTCTGTGAAGTTAAAATGTAATGGAGGGAGTTTTTTCAACCTTCCTTCTTTGTTCTCTCACTCAGACTCCCAACTCTCAGTCAGCAGCTCCACCTCCAGCTCTGTGAAGTTAAAATGTAATGGAGGAAGTTATTTTCTACCTTTCTCCTTTGTTCTCTCACTCAGACTCGCAACTCTCAGCCAGCAGCTCCACCCCCAGGTTCTGTGAAGTTAAAATGTAATGAACTGTTTTCTATCTTTCTCCTTTATTCTCTCACACAGACTCCCAACTCTCAGCCAGCAGCTCCAGCCCAGCTTCTGTGAAGTTAAATATAATGGAGGAAGTTATTTTCTACATTTCTCCTTTGTTCTCTCACTGAGACTCCCAACTCTCAGCCAGCAGCGCCACCCCCAGCTTCTGTGAAGTTAAAATGTAATGGAGGAAGTTTTTTTCTACCTTTCTCCTTTGTTCTCTCACTCAGACTCCCAACTCTCAGCCAGCAGCTCCACCCCCAGCTACTGTGAAGTTAAAATGTAATGAACTGTTTTCTATCTTTCTCCATAATTCTCTCACACAGACTCCCAACTCTCAGCCAGCAGCTCAACCCCCAGCTTCTGTGAAGTTAAAATATAATGGAGGAAGTTTTTTTCTATCCTTTCTCCTTTGTTCTCTCACTCAGACTCCCAGCTCTCAGCCAACAGCTCCACCCCCAGCTTCTGTGAAGTTAAAATGTAATGGAGGAAGTTATTTTCTACCTTTCTCCTTTGTTCTCTCACTCAGACTCGCAACTCTCAGCCAGCAGCTCCACCCCCAGCTTCTGTGAAGTTAAATATAATGGAGGAAGTTATTTTCTACCTTTCTCCTTTGTTCTCTCACTCAGACTCCCAACTCTCAGTCAGCAGCTCCACCTCCAGCTCTGTGAAGTTAAAATGTAATGGAGGAAGTTATTTTCTACCTTTCTCCTTTGTTCTCTCACTCAGACTCCCAACTCTCAGGCAGCAGCTCCACCCCCAGCTTCTGTGAAGTTAAATATAATGGAGGAAGTTATTTTCTACCTTTCTCCTTTGTTCTGTCACTCAGACTGCCAGCTCTCAGCCAGCAGCTCCACCCCCAGCTTCTGTGAAGTTAAAATGTAATGGAGGGAGTTTTTTCAACCTTCCTTCTTTGTTCTCTCACTCAGACTCCCAACTCTCAGTCAGCAGCTCCACCTCCAGCTCTGTGAAGTTAAAATGTAATGGAGGAAGTTATTTTCTACCTTTCTCCTTTTTTCTCTCACTCAGACTCGCAACTCTCAGCCAGCAGCTCCACCCCCAGCTTCTGTGAAGTTAAAATGTAATGAACTGTTTTCTATCTTTCTCCTTTATTCTCTCACACAGACTCCCAACTCTCAGCCAGCAGCTCCAGCCCAGCTTCTGTGAAGTTAAATATAATGGAGGAAGTTATTTTCTACATTTCTCCTTTGTTCTCTCACTGAGACTCCCAACTCTCAGCCAGCAGCGCCACCCCCAGCTTCTGTGAAGTTAAAATGTAATGGAGGAAGTTTTTTTCTACCTTTCTCCTTTGTTCTCTCACTCAGACTCCCAACTCTCAGCCAGCAGCTCCACCCCCAGCTACTGTGAAGTTAAAATGTAATGAACTGTTTTCTATCTTTCTCCTTAATTCTCTCACACAGACTCCCAACTCTCAGCCAGCAGCTCAACCCCCAGCTTCTGTGAAGTTAAAATATAATGGAGGAAGTTTTTTTCTATCCTTTCTCCTTTGTTCTCTCACTCAGACTCCCAGCTCTCAGCCAACAGCTCCACCCCCAGCTTCTGTGAAGTTAAAATGTAATGATGGAAGTTTTATTCTACCTTTCTCCTTTTTTCTGTCACTCAGACTCCCAGCTCTCAGCCAGCAGGTCCACCCCAAGCTTCTGTGAAGTTAAAATGTAATGAAGTTTTTTCTATCTTTCTCCTTTATTCTCTCACTCAGACTCCCAACCCTCAGACAGCAGCTCCACTCCCAGCTGCTGTGAATTTGAATATAATGGAGGAAGTTATTTTCTACCTTTCTCCTTTGTTCTCTCACTCAGACTGCCAGCTCTCAGCCAGCAGCTCCACCCCCAGCTTCTGTGAAGTTAAAATGTAATGGAGGGAGTTTTTTCAACCTTCCTTCTTTGTTCTCTCACTCAGACTCCCAACTCTCAGTCAGCAGCTCCACCTCCAGCTCTGTGAAGTTAAAATGTAATGGAGGAAGTTATTTTCTACCTTTCTCCTTTGTTCTCTCACTCAGACTCGCAACTCTCAGCCAGCAGCTCCACCCCCAGCTTCTGTGAAGTTAAAATGTAATGAACTGTTTTCTATCTTTCTCCTTAATTCTCTCACACAGACTCCCAACTCTCAGCCAGCAGCTCCACCCCCAGCTACTGTGAAGTTAAAATGTAATGAACTGTTTTCTATCTTTCTCCTTAATTCTCTCACACAGACTCCCAACTCTCAGCCAGCAGCTCAACCCCCAGCTTCTGTGAAGTTAAAATATAATGGAGGAAGTTTTTTTCTATCCTTTCTCCTTTGTTCTCTCACTCAGACTCCCAGCTCTCAGCCAACAGCTCCACCCCCAGCTTCTGTGAAGTTAAAATGTAATGATGGAAGTTTTATTCTACCTTTCTCCTTTTTTCTGTCACTCAGACTCCCAGCTCTCAGCCAGCAGGTCCACCCCAAGCTTCTGTGAAGTTAAAATGTAATGAAGTTTTTTCTATCTTTCTCCTTTATTCTCTCACTCAGACTCCCAACCCTCAGACAGCAGCTCCACTCCCAGCTGCTGTGAAGTTAAATATAATGGAGGAAGTTATTTTCTACCTTTCTCCTTTGTTCTCTCACTCAGACTGCCAGCTCTCAGCCAGCAGCTCCACCCCCAGCTTCTGTGAAGTTAAAATGTAATGGAGGGAGTTTTTTCAACCTTCCTTCTTTGTTCTCTCACTCAGACTCCCAACTCTCAGTCAGCAGCTCCACCTCCAGCTCTGTGAAGTTAAAATGTAATGGAGGAAGTTATTTTCTACCTTTCTCCTTTGTTCTCTCACTCAGACTCGCAACTCTCAGCCAGCAGCTCCACCCCCAGCTTCTGTGAAGTTAAAATGTAATGAACTGTTTTCTATCTTTCTCCTTTATTCTCTCACACAGACTCCCAACTCTCAGCCAGCAGCTCCAGCCCAGCTTCTGTGAAGTTAAATATAATGGAGGAAGTTATTTTCTACATTTCTCCTTTGTTCTCTCACTGAGACTCCCAACTCTCAGCCAGCAGCGCCACCCCCAGCTTCTGTGAAGTTAAAATGTAATGGAGGAAGTTTTTTTCTACCTTTCTCCTTTGTTCTCTCACTCAGACTCCCAACTCTCAGCCAGCAGCTCCACCCCCAGCTACTGTGAAGTTAAAATGTAATGAACTGTTTTCTATCTTTCTCCTTAATTCTCTCACACAGACTCCCAACTCTCAGCCAGCAGCTAGACCCCCAGCTTCTGTGAAGTTAAAATATAATGGAGGAAGTTTTTTTCTATCCTTTCTCGTTTGATTTCTCACTCAGACTCCCAACTCTCAGTCAGCAGCTCCACCTCCAGCTCTGTGAAGTTAAAATGTAAGGGAGGAAGTTTTTTTCTACCTTTCTCTTTTGTTCTCTCACTCAGACTCCCAACTCTCAGCCAGCAGCTCCACCCCCAGCTTCTGTGAAGTTAAAATGTAATGGAGGGAGTTTTTTCAACCTTCCTTCTTTGTTCTCTCACTCAGACTCCCAACTCTCAGTCAGCAGCTCCACCTCCAGCTCTGTGAAGTTAAAATGTAATGGAGGAAGTTATTTTCTACCTTTCTCCTTTGTTCTCTCACTCAGACTCGCAACTCTCAGCCAGCAGCTCCACCCCCAGGTTCTGTGAAGTTAAAATGTAATGAACTGTTTTCTATCTTTCTCCTTTATTCTCTCACACAGACTCCCAACTCTCAGCCAGCAGCTCCAGCCCAGCTTCTGTGAAGTTAAATATAATGGAGGAAGTTATTTTCTACATTTCTCCTTTGTTCTCTCACTGAGACTCCCAACTCTCAGCCAGCAGCGCCACCCCCAGCTTCTGTGAAGTTAAAATGTAATGGAGGAAGTTTTTTTCTACCTTTCTCCTTTGTTCTCTCACTCAGACTCCCAACTCTCAGCCAGCAGCTCCACCCCCAGCTACTGTGAAGTTAAAATGTAATGAACTGTTTTCTATCTTTCTCCTTAATTCTCTCACACAGACTCCCAACTCTCAGCCAGCAGCTCAACCCCCAGCTTCTGTGAAGTTAAAATATAATGGAGGAAGTTTTTTTCTATCCTTTCTCCTTTGTTCTCTCACTCAGACTCCCAGCTCTCAGCCAACAGCTCCACCCCCAGCTTCTGTGAAGTTAAAATGTAATGGAGGAAGTTATTTTCTACCTTTCTCCTTTGTTCTCTCACTCAGACTCGCAACTCTCAGCCAGCAGCTCCACCCCCAGCTTCTGTGAAGTTAAATATAATGGAGGAAGTTATTTTCTACCTTTCTCCTTTGTTCTCTCACTCAGACTCCCAACTCTCAGTCAGCAGCTCCACCTCCAGCTCTGTGAAGTTAAAATGTAATGGAGGAAGTTATTTTCTACCTTTCTCCTTTGTTCTCTCACTCAGACTCCCAACTCTCAGGCAGCAGCTCCACCCCCAGCTTCTGTGAAGTTAAATATAATGGAGGAAGTTATTTTCTACCTTTCTCCTTTGTTCTGTCACTCAGACTGCCAGCTCTCAGCCAGCAGCTCCACCCCCAGCTTCTGTGAAGTTAAAATGTAATGGAGGGAGTTTTTTCAACCTTCCTTCTTTGTTCTCTCACTCAGACTCCCAACTCTCAGTCAGCAGCTCCACCTCCAGCTCTGTGAAGTTAAAATGTAATGGAGGAAGTTATTTTCTACCTTTCTCCTTTTTTCTCTCACTCAGACTCGCAACTCTCAGCCAGCAGCTCCACCCCCAGCTTCTGTGAAGTTAAAATGTAATGAACTGTTTTCTATCTTTCTCCTTTATTCTCTCACACAGACTCCCAACTCTCAGCCAGCAGCTCCAGCCCAGCTTCTGTGAAGTTAAATATAATGGAGGAAGTTATTTTCTACATTTCTCCTTTGTTCTCTCACTGAGACTCCCAACTCTCAGCCAGCAGCGCCACCCCCAGCTTCTGTGAAGTTAAAATGTAATGGAGGAAGTTTTTTTCTACCTTTCTCCTTTGTTCTCTCACTCAGACTCCCAACTCTCAGCCAGCAGCTCCACCCCCAGCTACTGTGAAGTTAAAATGTAATGAACTGTTTTCTATCTTTCTCCTTAATTCTCTCACACAGACTCCCAACTCTCAGCCAGCAGCTCAACCCCCAGCTTCTGTGAAGTTAAAATATAATGGAGGAAGTTTTTTTCTATCCTTTCTCCTTTGTTCTCTCACTCAGACTCCCAGCTCTCAGCCAACAGCTCCACCCCCAGCTTCTGTGAAGTTAAAATGTAATGATGGAAGTTTTATTCTACCTTTCTCCTTTTTTCTGTCACTCAGACTCCCAGCTCTCAGCCAGCAGGTCCACCCCAAGCTTCTGTGAAGTTAAAATGTAATGAAGTTTTTTCTATCTTTCTCCTTTATTCTCTCACTCAGACTCCCAACCCTCAGACAGCAGCTCCACTCCCAGCTGCTGTGAATTTGAATATAATGGAGGAAGTTATTTTCTACCTTTCTCCTTTGTTCTCTCACTCAGACTGCCAGCTCTCAGCCAGCAGCTCCACCCCCAGCTTCTGTGAAGTTAAAATGTAATGGAGGGAGTTTTTTCAACCTTCCTTCTTTGTTCTCTCACTCAGACTCCCAACTCTCAGTCAGCAGCTCCACCTCCAGCTCTGTGAAGTTAAAATGTAATGGAGGAAGTTATTTTCTACCTTTCTCCTTTGTTCTCTCACTCAGACTCGCAACTCTCAGCCAGCAGCTCCACCCCCAGCTTCTGTGAAGTTAAAATGTAATGAACTGTTTTCTATCTTTCTCCTTAATTCTCTCACACAGACTCCCAACTCTCAGCCAGCAGCTCCACCCCCAGCTACTGTGAAGTTAAAATGTAATGAACTGTTTTCTATCTTTCTCCTTAATTCTCTCACACAGACTCCCAACTCTCAGCCAGCAGCTCAACCCCCAGCTTCTGTGAAGTTAAAATATAATGGAGGAAGTTTTTTTCTATCCTTTCTCCTTTGTTCTCTCACTCAGACTCCCAGCTCTCAGCCAACAGCTCCACCCCCAGCTTCTGTGAAGTTAAAATGTAATGATGGAAGTTTTATTCTACGTTTCTCCTTTTTTCTGTCACTCAGACTCCCAGCTCTCAGCCAGCAGGTCCACCCCAAGCTTCTGTGAAGTTAAAATGTAATGAAGTTTTTTCTATCTTTCTCCTTTATTCTCTCACTCAGACTCCCAACCCTCAGACAGCAGCTCCACTCCCAGCTGCTGTGAAGTTAAATATAATGGAGGAAGTTATTTTCTACCTTTCTCCTTTGTTCTCTCACTCAGACTGCCAGCTCTCAGCCAGCAGCTCCACCCCCAGCTTCTGTGAAGTTAAAATGTAATGGAGGGAGTTTTTTCAACCTTCCTTCTTTGTTCTCTCACTCAGACTCCCAACTCTCAGTCAGCAGCTCCACCTCCAGCTCTGTGAAGTTAAAATGTAATGGAGGAAGTTATTTTCTACCTTTCTCCTTTGTTCTCTCACTCAGACTCGCAACTCTCAGCCAGCAGCTCCACCCCCAGCTTCTGTGAAGTTAAAATGTAATGAACTGTTTTCTATCTTTCTCCTTTATTCTCTCACACAGACTCCCAACTCTCAGCCAGCAGCTCCAGCCCAGCTTCTGTGAAGTTAAATATAATGGAGGAAGTTATTTTCTACATTTCTCCTTTGTTCTCTCACTGAGACTCCCAACTCTCAGCCAGCAGCGCCACCCCCAGCTTCTGTGAAGTTAAAATGTAATGGAGGAAGTTTTTTTCTACCTTTCTCCTTTGTTCTCTCACTCAGACTCCCAACTCTCAGCCAGCAGCTCCACCCCCAGCTACTGTGAAGTTAAAATGTAATGAACTGTTTTCTATCTTTCTCCTTAATTCTCTCACACAGACTCCCAACTCTCAGCCAGCAGCTAGACCCCCAGCTTCTGTGAAGTTAAAATATAATGGAGGAAGTTTTTTTCTATCCTTTCTCGTTTGATTTCTCACTCAGACTCCCAACTCTCAGTCAGCAGCTCCACCTCCAGCTCTGTGAAGTTAAAATGTAAGGGAGGAAGTTTTTTTCTACCTTTCTCTTTTGTTCTCTCACTCAGACTCCCAACTCTCAGACAGCAGCTCCACCTCCAGCTCTGTGAAGTTAAAATATAATGGAGGAAGTTATTTTCTACATTTCTCCTTTGTTCTCTCACTCAGACTGCCAACTCTCAGCCAGCAGCTCCACCCCCAGCTTCTGTGAAGTCAAAATGTAGTGGAGGAAGTTTTTTTCTATCCTTTCTCGTTTGATCTCTCACTCAGACTCCCAACTCTCAGTCAGCAGCTCCACCTCCAGCTCTGTGAAGTTAAAATGTAAGGGAGGAAGTTTTTTTCTACCTTTCTCTTTTGTTCTCTCACTCAGACTCCCAACTCTCAGACAGCAGCTCCACCTCCAGCTCTGTGAAGTTAAAATATAATGGAGGAAGTTATTTTCTACATTTCTCCTTTGTTCTCTCACTCAGACTGCCAACTCTCAGCCAGCAGCTCCACCCCCAGCTTCTGTGAAGTCAAAATGTAGTGGAGGAAGTTTTTTTCTACCTTTCTTCTTTGTTCTCTCACTCAGACTGCCAGCTCTCAGCCAGCAGCACCACCCCCAGCTTCTGTGAAATTAAAATGTAAGGGAGGAAGTTTTTTTCTACCTTTGTCTTTTGTTCTCTCACTCAGACTCCCAACTCTCAGTCAGCAGCTCCACCTCCAGCTCTGTGAAGTTAAAATGTAATGGAGGAAGTTATTTTCTACCTTTCTCCTTTGTTCTCTCACTCAGACTCCCAACTCTCAGCCAGCAGCTCCACCCCCAGCTTCTGTGAAGTTAAAATGTAATGAACTGTTTTCTATCTTTCTCCTTTATTCTCTCACTCAGACTCCCAACTCTCAGCCAGCAGCTCCAGCCCAGCTTCTGTGAAGTTAAATATAATGGAGGAAGTTATTTTCTACATTTCTCCTTTGTTCTCTCACTGAGACTCCCAACTCTCAGTTAGCAGCTCCACCTCCAGCTCTGTGAAGTTAAATATAATGGAGGAAGTTATTTTCAACCTTCCATCTTTCTTCTTTCACTCAGACTGCCGGCTCTCAGCCAGCAGCGCCACCCCCAGCTTCTGTGAAGTTAAAATGTAATGGAGGAAGTTTTTTTCTACCTTTCTCCTTTGTTCTCTCACTCAGACTCCCAACTCTCAGCCAGCAGCTCCACCCCCAGCTACTGTGAAGTTAAAATGTAATGAACTGTTTTCTATCTTTCTCCTTAATTCTCTCACACAGACTCCCAACTCTCAGCCAGCAGCTCCACCCCCAGCTTCTGTGAAGTTAAAATATAATGGAGGAAGTTTTTTTCTATCCTTTCTCCTTTGTTCTCTCACTCAGACTCCCAGCTCTCAGCCAACAGCTCCACCCCCAGCTTCTGTGAAGTTAAAATGTAATGATGGAAGTTTTATTCTACCTTTCTCCTTTTTTCTGTCACTCAGACTCCCAGCTCTCAGCCAGCAGCTCCACCCCAAGCTTCTGTGAAGTTAAAATGTAATGAAGCTTTTTCTATCTTTCTCCTTTATTCTCTCACTCAGACTCCCAACCCTCAGACAGCAGCTCCAGCCCAGCTTCTGTGAAGTTAAATATAATGGAGGAAGTTATTTTCTACCTTTCTCCTTTGTTCTCTCACTCAGACTCCCAACTCTCAGCCAGCAGCTCCACCCCCAGATTCTGTGAAGTTAAAATGTAATGAGGGGAGTTTTTTTCAACCTTCCTTCTTTGTTCTCTCACTCAGACTCCCAACTCTCAGTCAGCAGCTCCACCTCCAGCTCTGTGAAGTTAAATGTAATGGAGGAAGTTATTTTCTACCTTTCTCCTTTGTTCTCTCACTCAGACTCCCAACTCTCAGCCAGCAGCTCCACCCCCAGAATCTGTGAAGTTAAAATGTAATGATGGAAGTTTTATTCTACCTTTCTCCTCTTTTCTGTCACTCAGACTCCTAGCTCTCAGCCAGCAGCTCCACCCCCAGCTTCTGTGAAGTAAAATATAATGGAGGAAGTTATTTTCTACCTTTCTCCTTTGTTCTCTCACTCAGACTCCCAACTCTCAGTCAGCAGCTCCACCTCCAGCTCTGTGAAGTTAAAATGTAATGGAGGAAGTTATTTTCTACCTTTCTCCTTTGTTCTCTCACTCAGACTCCCAACTCTCAGCCAGCAGCTCCACCCCCAGCTTCTGTGAAGTTAAAATGTAATGAAGTTTTTTCTATCTTTCTCCTTTATTCTCTCACTCAGACTCCCAACCCTCAGACAGCAGCTCCACTCCCAGTTTCTGTGAAGTTAAATATAATGGAGGAAGTTATTTTCTACCTTTCTCCTTTTTTCTCTCACTCAGACTGCCAGCTCTCAGCCAGCAGCTCCACCCCCAGCTTCTGTGAAGTTAAAATGTAATGGAGGGAGTTTTTTCAACCTTCCTTCTTTGTTCTCTCACTCAGACTCCCAACTCTCAGTCAGCAGCTCCACCTCCAGCTCTGTGAATTTAAAATGTAATGGAGGAAGTTATTTTCTACCTTTCTCCTTTGTTCTCTCACTCAGACTCGCAACTCTCAGCCAGCAGCTCCACCCCCAGCTTCTGTGAAGTTAAAATGTAATGAACTGTTTTCTATCTTTCTCCTTTATTCTCTCACACAGACTCCCAACTCTCAGTTAGCAGCTCCACCTCCAGCTCTGTGAAGTTAAATATAATGGAGGAAGTTATTTTCAACCTTCCATCTTTCTTCTCTAACTCAGACTGCCGGCTCTCAGCCAGCAGCACCACCCCCAGCTTCTGTGAAGTTAAAATGTAATGGAGGAAGTTTTTTTCTACCTTTCTCCTTTGTTCTCTCACTCAGACTCCCAACTCTCAGCCAGCAGCTCCACCCCCAGCTACTGTGAAGTTAAAATGTAATGAACTGTTTTCTATCTTTCTCCTTAATTCTCTCACACAGACTCCCAACTCTCAGCCAGCAGCTCCACCCCCAGCTTCTGTGAAGTTAAAATATAATGGAGGAAGTTTTTTTCTATCCTTTCTCCTTTGTTCTCTCACTCAGACTCCCAGCTCTCAGCCAACAGCTCCACCCCCAGCTTCTGTGAAGTTAAAATGTAATGATGGAAGTTTTATTCTACCTTTCTCCTTTTTTCTGTCACTCAGACTCCCAGCTCTCAGCCAGCAGCTCCACCCCAAGCTTCTGTGAAGTTAAAATGTAATGAAGCTTTTTCTATCTTTCTCCTTTATTCTCTCACTCAGACTCCCAACCCTCAGACAGCAGCTCCAGCCCAGCTTCTGTGAAGTTAAATATAATGGAGGAAGTTATTTTCTACATTTCTCCTTTGTTCTCTCACTCAGACTCCCAACTCTCAGCCAGCAGCTCCACCCCCAGATTCTGTGAAGTTAAAATGTAATGAAGGGAGTTTTTTTCAACCTTCCTTCTTTGTTCTCTCACTCAGACTCCCAACTCTCAGTCAGCAGCTCCACCTCCAGCTCTGTGAAGTTAAATGTAATGGAGGAAGTTATTTTCTACCTTTCTCCTTTGTTCTCTCACTCAGACTCCCAACTCTCAGCCAGCAGCTCCACCCCCAGAATCTGTGAAGTTAAAATGTAATGATGGAATTTTATTCTACCTTTCTCCTCTTTTCTGTCACTCAGACTCCTAGCTCTCAGCCAGCAGCTCCACCCCCAGCTTCTGTGAAGTTAAATATAATGGAGGAAGTTATTTTCTACCTTTCTCCTTTGTTCTCTCACTCAGACTCCCAACTCTCAGTCAGCAGCTCCACCTCCAGCTCTGTGAAGTTAAAATGTAATGGAGGAAGTTATTTTCTACCTTTCTCCTTTGTTCTCTCACTCAGACTCCCAACTCTCAGCCAGCAGCTCCACCCCCAGCTTCTGTGAAGTTAAAATGTAATGAAGTTTTTTCTATCTTTCTCCTTTATTCTCTCACTCAGACTCCCAACCCTCAGACAGCAGCTCCACTCCCAGTTTCTGTGAAGTTAAATATAATGGAGGAAGTTATTTTCTACCTTTCTCCTTTGTTCTCTCACTCAGACTGCCAGCTCTCAGCCAGCAGCTCCACCCCCAGCTTCTGTGAAGTTAAAATGTAATGGAGGGAGTTTTTTCAACCTTCCTTCTTTGTTCTCTCACTCAGACTCCCAACTCTCAGTCAGCAGCTCCACCTCCAGCTCTGTGAAGTTAAAATGTAATGGAGGAAGTTATTTTCTACCTTTCTCCTTTGTTCTCTCACTCAGACTCGCAACTCTCAGCCAGCAGCTCCACCCCCAGCTTCTGTGAAGTTAAAATGTAATGAACTGTTTTCTATCTTTCTCCTTTATTCTCTCACACAGACTCCCAACTCTCAGCCAGCAGCTCCAGCCCAGCTTCTGTGAAGTTAAATATAATGGAGGAAGTTATTTTCTACATTTCTCCTTTGTTCTCTCACTGAGACTCCCAACTCTCAGCCAGCAGCGCCACCCCCAGCTTCTGTGAAGTTAAAATGTAATGGAGGAAGTTTTTTTCTACCTTTCTCCTTTGTTCTCTCACTCAGACTCCCAACTCTCAGCCAGCAGCTCCACCCCCAGCTACTGTGAAGTTAAAATGTAATGAACTGTTTTCTATCTTTCTCCTTAATTCTCTCACACAGACTCCCAACTCTCAGCCAGCAGCTCAACCCCCAGCTTCTGTGAAGTTAAAATATAATGGAGGAAGTTTTTTTCTATCCTTTCTCCTTTGTTCTCTCACTCAGACTCCCAGCTCTCAGCCAACAGCTCCACCCCCAGCTTCTGTGAAGTTAAAATGTAATGATGGAAGTTTTATTCTACCTTTCTCCTTTTTTCTGTCACTCAGACTCCCAGCTCTCAGCCAGCAGGTCCACCCCAAGCTTCTGTGAAGTTAAAATGTAATGAAGTTTTTTCTATCTTTCTCCTTTATTCTCTCACTCAGACTCCCAACCCTCAGACAGCAGCTCCACTCCCAGCTGCTGTGAAGTTAAATATAATGGAGGAAGTTATTTTCTACCTTTCTCCTTTGTTCTCTCACTCAGACTGCCAGCTCTCAGCCAGCAGCTCCACCTCCAGCTCTGTGAAGTTAAAATGTAATGGAGGAAGTTATTTTCTACCTTTCTCCTTTGTTCTCTCACTCAGACTCGCAACTCTCAGCCAGCAGCTCCACCCCCAGCTTCTGTGAAGTTAAATATAATGGAGGAAGTTATTTTCTACCTTTCTCCTTTGTTCTCTCACTCAGACTCCCAACTCTCAGGCAGCAGCTCCACCCCCAGCTTCTGTGAAGTTAAATATAATGGAGGAAGTTATTTTCTACCTTTCTCCTTTGTTCTCTCACTCAGACTGCCAGCTCTCAGCCAGCAGCTCCACCCCCAGCTTCTGTGAAGTTAAAATGTAATGGAGGGAGTTTTTTCAACCTTCCTTCTTTGTTCTCTCACTCAGACTCCCAACTCTCAGTCAGCAGCTCCACCTCCAGCTCTGTGAAGTTAAAATGTAATGGAGGAAGTTATTTTCTACCTTTCTCCTTTGTTCTCTCACTCAGACTCGCAACTCTCAGCCAGCAGCTCCACCCCCAGCTTCTGTGAAGTTAAAATGTAATGAACTGTTTTCTATCTTTCTCCTTTATTCTCTCACACAGACTCCCAACTCTCAGCCAGCAGCGCCACCCCCAGCTTCTGTGAAGTTAAAATGTAATGGAGGAAGTTTTTTTCTACCTTTCTCCTTTGTTCTCTCACTCAGACTCCCAACTCTCAGCCAGCAGCTCCACCCCCAGCTACTGTGAAGTTAAAATGTAATGAACTGTTTTCTATCTTTCTCCTTAATTCTCTCACACAGACTCCCAACTCTCAGCCAGCAGCTCAACCCCCAGCTTCTGTGAAGTTAAAATATAATGGAGGAAGTTTTTTTCTATCCTTTCTCCTTTGTTCTCTCACTCAGACTGCCAGCTCTCAGCCAGCAGCTCCACCCCCAGCTTCTGTGAAGTTAAAATGTAATGGAGGGAGTTTTTTCAACCTTCCTTCTTTGTTATCTCACTCAGACTCCCAACTCTCAGTCAGCAGCTCCACCTCCAGCTCTGTGAAGTTAAAATGTAATGGAGGAAGTTATTTTCTACCTTTCTCCTTTGTTCTCTCACTCAGACTCCCAGCTCTCAGCCAACAGCTCCACCCCCAGCTTCTGTGAAGTTAAAATGTAATGATGGAAGTTTTATTCTACCTTTCTCCTTTTTTCTGTCACTCAGACTCCCAGCTCTCAGCCAGCAGGTCCACCCCAAGCTTCTGTGAAGTTAAAATGTAATGAAGTTTTTTCTATCTTTCTCCTTTATTCTCTCACTCAGACTCCCAACCCTCAGACAGCAGCTCCACTCCCAGCTGCTGTGAAGTTAAATATAATGGAGGAAGTTATTTTCTACCTTTCTCCTTTGTTCTCTCACTCAGACTGCCAGCTCTCAGCCAGCAGCTCCACCCCCAGCTTCTGTGAAGTTAAAATGTAATGGAGGGAGTTTTTTCAACCTTCCTTCTTTGTTCTCTCACTCAGACTCCCAACTCTCAGTCAGCAGCTCCACCTCCAGCTCTGTGAAGTTAAAATGTAATGGAGGAAGTTATTTTCTACCTTTCTCCTTTGTTCTCTCACTCAGACTCGCAACTCTCAGCCAGCAGCTCCACCCCCAGCTTCTGTGAAGTTAAAATGTAATGAACTGTTTTCTATCTTTCTCCTTTATTCTCTCACACAGACTCCCAACTCTCAGCCAGCAGCTCCAGCCCAGCTTCTGTGAAGTTAAATATAATGGAGGAAGTTATTTTCTACATTTCTCCTTTGTTCTCTCACTGAGACTCCCAACTCTCAGCCAGCAGCGCCACCCCCAGCTTCTGTGAAGTTAAAATGTAATGGAGGAAGTTATTTTCTACCTTTCTCCTTTGTTCTCTCACTCAGACTCGCAACTCTCAGCCAGCAGCTCCACCCCCAGCTTCTGTGAAGTTAAAATGTAATGAACTGTTTTCTATCTTTCTCCTTTATTCTCTCACACAGACTCCCAACTCTCAGCCAGCAGCTCCAGCCCAGCTTCTGTGAAGTTAAATATAATGGAGGAAGTTATTTTCTACATTTCTCCTTTGTTCTCTCACTGAGACTCCCAACTCTCAGCCAGCAGCGCCACCCCCAGCTTCTGTGAAGTTAAAATGTAATGGAGGAAGTTATTTTCTACCTTTCTCCTTTGTTCTCTCACTCAGACTCGCAACTCTCAGCCAGCAGCTCCACCCCCAGCTTCTGTGAAGTTAAAATGTAATGAACTGTTTTCTATCTTTCTCCTTTATTCTCTCACACAGACTCCCAACTCTCAGCCAGCAGCTCCAGCCCAGCTTCTGTGAAGTTAAATATAATGGAGGAAGTTATTTTCTACATTTCTCCTTTGTTCTCTCACTGAGACTCCCAACTCTCAGCCAGCAGCGCCACCCCCAGCTTCTGTGAAGTTAAAATATAATGGAGGAAGTTTTTTTCTATCCTTTCTCCTTTGTTCTCTCACTCAGACTCCCAGCTCTCAGCCAACAGCTCCACCCCCAGCTTCTGTGAAGTTAAAATGTAATGATGGAAGTTTTATTCTACCTTTCTCCTTTTTTCTGTCACTCAGACTCCCAGCTCTCAGCCAGCAGGTCCACCCCAAGCTTCTGTGAAGTTAAAATGTAATGAAGTTTTTTCTATCTTTCTCCTTTATTCTCTCACTCAGACTCCCAACCCTCAGACAGCAGCTCCACTCCCAGCTGCTGTGAAGTTAAATATAATGGAGGAAGTTATTTTCTACCTTTCTCCTTTGTTCTCTCACTCAGACTGCCAGCTCTCAGCCAGCAGCTCCACCCCCAGCTTCTGTGAAGTTAAAATGTAATGGAGGGAGTTTTTTCAACCTTCCTTCTTTGTTCTCTCACTCAGACTCCCAACTCTCAGTCAGCAGCTCCACCTCCAGCTCTGTGAAGTTAAAATGTAATGGAGGAAGTTATTTTCTACCTTTCTCCTTTGTTCTCTCACTCAGACTCGCAACTCTCAGCCAGCAGCTCCACCCCCAGCTTCTGTGAAGTTAAATATAATGGAGGAAGTTATTTTCTACCTTTCTCCTTTGTTCTCTCACTCAGACTCCCAACTCTCAGTCAGCAGCTCCACCTCCAGCTCTGTGAAGTTAAAATGTAATGGAGGAAGTTATTTTCTACCTTTCTCCTTTGTTCTCTCACTCAGACTCCCAACTCTCAGGCAGCAGCTCCACCCCCAGCTTCTGTGAGGTTAAATATAATGGAGGAAGTTATTTTCTACCTTTCTCCTTTGTTCTCTCACTCAGACTGCCAGCTCTCAGCCAGCAGCTCCACCCCCAGCTTCTGTGAAGTTAAAATGTAATGGAGGGAGTTTTTTCAACCTTCCTTCTTTGTTCTCTCACTCAGACTCCCAACTCTCAGTCAGCAGCTCCACCTCCAGCTCTGTGAAGTTAAAATGTAATGGAGGAAGTTATTTTCTACCTTTCTCCTTTGTTCTCTCACTCAGACTCGCAACTCTCAGCCAGCAGCTCCACCCCCAGATTCTGTGAAGTTAAAATGTAATGAAGGGAGTTTTTTTCAACCTTCCTTCTTTGTTCTCTCACTCAGACTCCCAACTCTCAGTCAGCAGCTCCACCTCCAGCTCTGTGAAGTTAAATGTAATGGAGGAAGTTATTTTCTACCTTTCTCCTTTGTTCTCTCACTCAGACTCCCAACTCTCAGCCAGCAGCTCCACCCCCAGAATCTGTGAAGTTAAAATGTAATGATCGAATTTTATTCTACCTTTCTCCTCTTTTCTGTCACTCAGACTCCTAGCTCTCAGCCAGCAGCTCCACCCCCAGCTTCTGTGAAGTTAAATATAATGGAGGAAGTTATTTTCTACCTTTCTCCTTTGTTCTCTCACTCAGACTCCCAACTCTCAGTCAGCAGCTCCACCTCCAGCTCTGTGAAGTTAAAATGTAATGGAGGAAGTTATTTTCTACCTTTCTCCTTTGTTCTCTCACTCAGACTCCCAACTCTCAGCCAGCAGCTCCACCCCCAGCTTCTGTGAAGTTAAAATGTAATGAAGTTTTTTCTATCTTTCTCCTTTATTCTCTCACTCAGACTCCCAACCCTCAGACAGCAGCTCCACTCCCAGTTTCTGTGAAGTTAAATATAATGGAGGAAGTTATTTTCTACCTTTCTCCTTTGTTCTCTCACTCAGACTGCCAGCTCTCAGCCAGCAGCTCCACCCCCAGCTTCTGTGAAGTTAAAATGTAATGGAGGGAGTTTTTTCAACCTTCCTTCTTTGTTCTCTCACTCAGACTCCCAACTCTCAGTCAGCAGCTCCACCTCCAGCTCTGTGAAGTTAAAATGTAATGGAGGAAGTTATTTTCTACCTTTCTCCTTTGTTCTCTCACTCAGACTCGCAACTCTCAGCCAGCAGCTCCACCCCCAGCTTCTGTGAAGTTAAAATGTAATGAACTGTTTTCTATCTTTCTCCTTTATTCTCTCACACAGACTCCCAACTCTCAGCCAGCAGCTCCAGCCCAGCTTCTGTGAAGTTAAATATAATGGAGGAAGTTATTTTCTACATTTCTCCTTTGTTCTCTCACTGAGACTCCCAACTCTCAGCCAGCAGCGCCACCCCCAGCTTCTGTGAAGTTAAAATGTAATGGAGGAAGTTTTTTTCTACCTTTCTCCTTTGTTCTCTCACTCAGACTCCCAACTCTCAGCCAGCAGCTCCACCCCCAGCTACTGTGAAGTTAAAATGTAATGAACTGTTTTCTATCTTTCTCCTTAATTCTCTCACACAGACTCCCAACTCTCAGCCAGCAGCTCAACCCCCAGCTTCTGTGAAGTTAAAATATAATGGAGGAAGTTTTTTTCTATCCTTTCTCCTTTGTTCTCTCACTCAGACTCCCAGCTCTCAGCCAACAGCTCCACCCCCAGCTTCTGTGAAGTTAAAATGTAATGATGGAAGTTTTATTCTACCCTTCTCCTTTTTTCTGTCACTCAGACTCCCAGCTCTCAGCCAGCAGGTCCACCCCAAGCTTCTGTGAAGTTAAAATGTAATGAAGTTTTTTCTATCTTTCTCCTTTATTCTCTCACTCAGACTCCCAACCCTCAGACAGCAGCTCCACTCCCAGCTGCTGTGAAGTTAAATATAATGGAGGAAGTTATTTTCTACCTTTCTCCTTTGTTCTCTCACTCAGACTGCCAGCTCCACCCCCAGCTTCTGTGAAGTTAAAATGTAATGGAGGGAGTTTTTTCAACCTTCCTTCTTTGTTCTCTCACTCAGACTCCCAACTCTCAGTCAGCAGCTCCACCTCCAGCTCTGTGAAGTTAAAATGTAATGGAGGAAGTTATTTTCTACCTTTCTCCTTTGTTCTCTCACTCAGACTCGCAACTCTCAGCCAGCAGCTCCACCCCCAGCTTCTGTGAAGTTAAATATAATGGAGGAAGTTATTTTCTACCTTTCTCCTTTGTTCTCTCACTCAGACTCCCAACTCTCAGTCAGCAGCTCCACCTCCAGCTCTGTGAAGTTAACATGTAATGGAGGAAGTTATTTTCTACCTTTCTCCTTTGTTCTCTCACTCAGACTCCCAACTCTCAGGCAGCAGCTCCACCCCCAGCTTCTGTGAAGTTAAATATAATGGAGGAAGTTATTTTCTACCTTTCTCCTTTGTTCTCTCACTCAGACTGCCAGCTCTCAGCCAGCAGCTCCACCCCCAGCTTCTGTGAAGTTAAAATGTAATGGAGGGAGTTTTTTCAACCTTCCTTCTTTGTTCTCTCACTCAGACTCCCAACTCTCAGTCAGCAGCTCCACCTCCAGCTCTGTGAAGTTAAAATGTAATGGAGGAAGTTATTTTCTACCTTTCTCCTTTGTTCTCTCACTCAGACTCGCAACTCTCAGCCAGCAGCTCCACCCCCAGCTTCTGTGAAGTTAAAATGTAATGAACTGTTTTCTATCTTTCTCCTTTATTCTCTCACACAGACTCCCAACTCTCAGCCAGCAGCTCCAGCCCAGCTTCTGTGAAGTTAAATATAATGGAGGAAGTTATTTTCTACATTTCTCCTTTGTTCTCTCACTGAGACTCCCAACTCTCAGCCAGCAGCGCCACCCCCAGCTTCTGTGAAGTTAAAATGTAATGGAGGAAGTTTTTTTCTACCTTTCTCCTTTGTTCTCTCACTCAGACTCCCAACTCTCAGCCAGCAGCTCCACCCCCAGCTACTGTGAAGTTAAAATGTAATGAACTGTTTTCTATCTTTCTCCTTAATTCTCTCACACAGACTCCCAACTCTCAGCCAGCAGCTCAACCCCAAGCTTCTGTGAAGTTAAAATGTAATGAAGTTTTTTCTATCTTTCTCCTTTATTCTCTCACTCAGACTCCCAACCCTCAGACAGCAGCTCCACTCCCAGCTGCTGTGAAGTTAAATATAATGGAGGAAGTTATTTTCTACCTTTCTCCTTTGTTCTCTCACTCAGACTGCCAGCTCTCAGCCAGCAGCTCCACCCCCAGCTTCTGTGAAGTTAAAATGTAATGGAGGGAGTTTTTTCAACCTTCCTTCTTTGTTCTCTCACTCAGACTCCCAACTCTCAGTCAGCAGCTCCACCTCCAGCTCTGTGAAGTTAAAATGTAATGGAGGAAGTTATTTTCTACCTTTCTCCTTTGTTCTCTCACTCAGACTCCCAGCTCTCAGCCAACAGCTCCACCCCCAGCTTCTGTGAAGTTAAAATGTAATGATGGAAGTTTTATTCTACCTTTCTCCTTTTTTCTGTCACTCAGACTCCCAGCTCTCAGCCAGCAGGTCCACCCCAAGCTTCTGTGAAGTTAAAATGTAATGAAGTTTTTTCTATCTTTCTCCTTTATTCTCTCACTCAGACTCCCAACCCTCAGACAGCAGCTCCACTCCCAGCTGCTGTGAAGTTAAATATAATGGAGGAAGTTATTTTCTACCTTTCTCCTTTGTTCTCTCACTCAGACTGCCAGCTCTCAGCCAGCAGCTCCACCCCCAGCTTCTGTGAAGTTAAAATGTAATGGAGGGAGTTTTTTCAACCTTCCTTCTTTGTTCTCTCACTCAGACTCCCAACTCTCAGTCAGCAGCTCCACCTCCAGCTCTGTGAAGTTAAAATGTAATGGAGGAAGTTATTTTCTACCTTTCTCCTTTGTTCTCTCACTCAGACTCCCAACTCTCAGGCAGCAGCTCCACCCCCAGCTTCTGTGAAGTTAAATATAATGGAGGAAGTTATTTTCTACCTTTCTCCTTTGTTCTCTCACTCAGACTGCCAGCTCTCAGCCAGCAGCTCCACCCCCAGCTTCTGTGAAGTTAAAATGTAATGGAGGGAGTTTTTTCAACCTTCCTTCTTTGTTCTCTCACTCAGACTCCCAACTCTCAGTCAGCAGCTCCACCTCCAGCTCTGTGAAGTTAAAATGTAATGGAGGAAGTTATTTTCTACCTTTCTCCTTTGTTCTCTCACTCAGACTCGCAACTCTCAGCCAGCAGCTCCACCCCCAGCTTCTGTGAAGTTAAAATGTAATGAACTGTTTTCTATCTTTCTCCTTTATTCTCTCACACAGACTCCCAACTCTCAGCCAGCAGCTCCAGCCCAGCTTCTGTGAAGTTAAATATAATGGAGGAAGTTATTTTCTACATTTCTCCTTTGTTCTCTCACTGAGACTCCCAACTCTCAGCCAGCAGCGCCACCCCCAGCTTCTGTGAAGTTAAAATGTAATGGAGGAAGTTTTTTTCTACCTTTCTCCTTTGTTCTCTCACTCAGACTCCCAACTCTCAGCCAGCAGCTCCACCCCCAGCTACTGTGAAGTTAAAATGTAATGAACTGTTTTCTATCTTTCTCCTTAATTCTCTCACACAGACTCCCAACTCTCAGCCAGCAGCTCAACCCCCAGCTTCTGTGAAGTTAAAATATAATGGAGGAAGTTTTTTTCTATCCTTTCTCCTTTGTTCTCTCACTCAGACTCCCAGCTCTCAGCCAACAGCTCCACCCCCAGCTTCTGTGAAGTTAAAATGTAATGATGGAAGTTTTATTCTACCTTTCTCCTTTTTTCTGTCACTCAGACTCCCAGCTCTCAGCCAGCAGGTCCACCCCAAGCTTCTGTGAAGTTAAAATGTAATGAAGTTTTTTCTATCTTTCTCCTTTATTCTCTCACTCAGACTCCCAACCCTCAGACAGCAGCTCCACTCCCAGCTGCTGTGAAGTTAAATATAATGGAGGAAGTTATTTTCTACCTTTCTCCTTTGTTCTCTCACTCAGACTGCCAGCTCTCAGCCAGCAGCTCCACCCCCAGCTTCTGTGAAGTTAAAATGTAATGGAGGGAGTTTTTTCAACCTTCCTTCTTTGTTCTCTCACTCAGACTCCCAACTCTCAGTCAGCAGCTCCACCTCCAGCTCTGTGAAGTTAAAATGTAATGGAGGAAGTTATTTTCTACCTTTCTCCTTTGTTCTCTCACTCAGACTCCCAGCTCTCAGCCAACAGCTCCACCCCCAGCTTCTGTGAAGTTAAAATGTAATGATGGAAGTTTTATTCTACCTTTCTCCTTTTTTCTGTCACTCAGACTCCCAGCTCTCAGCCAGCAGGTCCACCCCAAGCTTCTGTGAAGTTAAAATGTAATGAAGTTTTTTCTATCTTTCTCCTTTATTCTCTCACTCAGACTCCCAACCCTCAGACAGCAGCTCCACTCCCAGCTGCTGTGAAGTTAAATATAATGGAGGAAGTTATTTTCTACCTTTCTCCTTTGTTCTCTCACTCAGACTGCCAGCTCTCAGCCAGCAGCTCCACCCCCAGCTTCTGTGAAGTTAAAATGTAATGGAGGGAGTTTTTTCAACCTTCCTTCTTTGTTCTCTCACTCAGACTCCCAACTCTCAGTCAGCAGCTCCACCTCCAGCTCTGTGAAGTTAAAATGTAATGGAGGAAGTTATTTTCTACCTTTCTCCTTTGTTCTCTCACTCAGACTCGCAACTCTCAGCCAGCAGCTCCACCCCCAGCTTCTGTGAAGTTAAAATGTAATGAACTGTTTTCTATCTTTCTCCTTTATTCTCTCACACAGACTCCCAACTCTCAGCCAGCAGCTCCAGCCCAGCTTCTGTGAAGTTAAATATAATGGAGGAAGTTATTTTCTACATTTCTCCTTTGTTCTCTCACTGAGACTCCCAACTCTCAGCCAGCAGCGCCACCCCCAGCTTCTGTGAAGTTAAAATGTAATGGAGGAAGTTTTTTTCTACCTTTCTCCTTTGTTCTCTCACTCAGACTCCCAACTCTCAGCCAGCAGCTCCACCCCCAGCTACTGTGAAGTTAAAATGTAATGAACTGTTTTCTATCTTTCTCCTTAATTCTCTCACACAGACTCCCAACTCTCAGCCAGCAGCTCAACCCCCAGCTTCTGTGAAGTTAAAATATAATGGAGGAAGTTTTTTTCTATCCTTTCTCCTTTGTTCTCTCACTCAGACTCCCAGCTCTCAGCCAACAGCTCCACCCCCAGCTTCTGTGAAGTTAAAATGTAATGATGGAAGTTTTATTCTACCTTTCTCCTTTTTTCTGTCACTCAGACTCCCAGCTCTCAGCCAGCAGGTCCACCCCAAGCTTCTGTGAAGTTAAAATGTAATGAAGTTTTTTCTATCTTTCTCCTTTATTCTCTCACTCAGACTCCCAACCCTCAGACAGCAGCTCCACTCCCAGCTGCTGTGAAGTTAAATATAATGGAGGAAGTTATTTTCTACCTTTCTCCTTTGTTCTCTCACTCAGACTGCCAGCTCTCAGCCAGCAGCTCCACCCCCAGCTTCTGTGAAGTTAAAATGTAATGGAGGGAGTTTTTTCAACCTTCCTTCTTTGTTCTCTCACTCAGACTCCCAACTCTCAGTCAGCAGCTCCACCTCCAGCTCTGTGAAGTTAAAATGTAATGGAGGAAGTTATTTTCTACCTTTCTCCTTTGTTCTCTCACTCAGACTCGCAACTCTCAGCCAGCAGCTCCACCCCCAGCTTCTGTGAAGTTAAAATGTAATGAACTGTTTTCTATCTTTCTCCTTTATTCTCTCACACAGACTCCCAACTCTCAGCCAGCAGCTCCAGCCCAGCTTCTGTGAAGTTAAATATAATGGAGGAAGTTATTTTCTACATTTCTCCTTTGTTCTCTCACTGAGACTCCCAACTCTCAGCCAGCAGCGCCACCCCAGCTTCTGTGAAGTTAAAATGTAATGGAGGAAGTTTTTTTCTACCTTTCTCCTTTGTTCTCTCACTCAGACTCCCAACTCTCAGCCAGCAGCTCCACCCCCAGCTACTGTGAAGTTAAAATGTAATGAACTGTTTTCTATCTTTCTCCTTAATTCTCTCACACAGACTCCCAACTCTCAGCCAGCAGCTCCACCCCCACTTCTGTGAAGTTAAAATATAATGGAGGAAGTTTTTTTCTATCCTTTCTCGTTTGATCTCTCACTCAGACTCCCAACTCTCAGTCAGCAGCTCCACCTCCAGCTCTGTGAAGTTAAAATATAATGGAGGAAGTTATTTTCTACATTTCTCCTTTGTTCTCTCACTCAGACTGCCAACTCTCAGCCAGCAGCTCCACCCCCAGCTTCTGTGAAGTCAAAATGTAGTGGAGGAAGTTTTTTTCTATCCTTTCTCGTTTGATCTCTCACTCAGACTCCCAACTCTCAGTCAGCAGCTCCACCTCCAGCTCTGTGAAGTTAAAATGTAAGGGAGGAAGTTTTTTTCTACCTTTCTCTTTTGTTCTCTCACTCAGACTCCCAACTCTCAGAGAGCAGCTCCACCTCCAGCTCTGTGAAGTTAAAATATAATGGAGGAAGTTATTTTCTACATTTCTCCTTTGTTCTCTCACTCAGACTGCCAACTCTCAGCCAGCAGCTCCACCCCCAGCTTCTGTGAAGTCAAAATGTAGTGGAGGAAGTTTTTTTCTACCTTTCTTCTTTGTTCTCTCACTCAGACTGCCAGCGCTCAGCCAGCAGCACCACCCCCAGCTTCTGTGAAATTAAAATGTAATGGAGGGAGTTTTTTTCAACCTTCCTTCTTTGTTCTCTCACTCAGACTCCCAACTCTCAGTCAGCAGCTCCACCTCCAGCTCTGTGAAGTTAAAATGTAATGGAGGAAGTTATTTTCTACCTTTCTCCTTTGTTCTCTCACTCAGACTCCCAACTCTCAGCCAGCAGCTCCACCCCCAGCTTCTGTGAAGTTAAAATGTAATGAACTGTTTTCTATCTTTCTCCTTTATTCTCTCACTCAGACTCCCAACTCTCAGCCAGCAGCTCCAGCCCAGCTTCTGTGAAGTTAAATATAATGGAGGAAGTTATTTTCTACATTTCTCCTTTGTTCTCTCACTGAGACTCCCAACTCTCAGTTAGCAGCTCCACCTCCAGCTCTGTGAAGTTAAATATAATGGAGGAAGTTATTTTCAACCTTCCATCTTTCTTCTCTCACTCAGACTGCCGGCTCTCAGCCAGCAGCGCCACCCCCAGCTTCTGTGAAGTTAAAATGTAATGGAGGAAGTTTTTTTCTACCTTTCTCCTTTGTTCTCTCACTCAGACTCCCAACTCTCAGCCAGCAGCTCCACCCCCAGCTACTGTGAAGTTAAAATGTAATGAACTGTTTTCTATCTTTCTCCTTAATTCTCTCACACAGACTCCCAACTCTCAGCCAGCAGCTCCACCCCCAGCTTCTGTGAAGTTAAAATATAATGGAGGAAGTTTTTTTCTATCCTTTCTCCTTTGTTCTCTCACTCAGACTCCCAGCTCTCAGCCAGCAGCTCCACCCCAAGCTTCTGTGGAGTTAAAATGTAATGAAGCTTTTTCTATCTTTCTCCTTTATTCTCTCACTCAGACTCCCAACCCTCAGACAGCAGCTCCAGCCCAGCTTCTGTGAAGTTAAATATAATGGAGGAAGTTATTTTCTACATTTCTCCTTTGTTCTCTCACTCAGACTCCCAACTCTCAGTCAGCAGCTCCACCTCCAGCTCTGTGAAGTTAAAATGTAATGAGGGGAGTTTTTTTCAACCTTCCTTCTTTGTTCTCTCACTCAGACTCCCAACTCTCAGTCAGCAGCTCCACCTCCAGCTCTGTGAAGTTAAATGTAATGGAGGAAGTTATTTTCTACCTTTCTCCTTTGTTCTCTCACTCAGACTCACAACTCTCAGCCAGCAGCTCCACCCCCAGAATCTGTGAAGTTAAAATGTAATGATGGAAGTTTTATTCTACCTTTCTCCTCTTTTCTGTCACTCAGACTCCTAGCTCACAGCCAGCAGCTCCACCCCCAGCTTCTGTGAAGTTAAATATAATGGAGGAAGTTATTTTCTACCTTTCTCCTTTGTTCTCTCACTCAGACTCCCAACTCTCAGTCAGCAGCTCCACCTCCAGCTCTGTGAAGTTAAAATGTAATGAAATTTTTTCTATCTTTCTCCTTTATTCTCTCACTCAGACTCCCAACCCTCAGACAGCAGCTCCACTCCCAGTTTCTGTGAAGTTAAATATAATGGAGGAAGTTATTTTCTACCTTTCTCCTTTGTTCTCTCACTCAGACTGCCAGCTCTCAGCCAGCAGCTCCACCCCCAGCTTCTGTGAAGTTAAAATGTAATGGAGGGAGTTTTTTCAACCTTCCTTCTTTGTTCTCTCACTCAGACTCCCAACTCTCAGTCAGCAGCTCCACCTCCAGCTCTGTGAAGTTAAAATGTAATGGAGGAAGTTATTTTCTACCTTTCTCCTTTGTTCTCTCACTCAGACTCGCAACTCTCAGCCAGCAGCTCCACCCCCAGCTTCTGTGAAGTTAAAATGTAATGAACTGTTTTCTATCTTTCTCCTTTATTCTCTCACACAGACTCCCAACTCTCAGTTAGCAGCTCCACCTCCAGCTCTGTGAAGTTAAATATAATGGAGGAAGTTATTTTCAACCTTCCATCTTTCTTCTCTCACTCAGACTGCCGGCTCTCAGCCAGCAGCGCCACCCCCAGCTTCTGTGAAGTTAAAATGTAATGGAGGAAGTTTTTTTCTACCTTTCTCCTTTGTTCTCTCACTCAGACTCCCAACTCTCAGCCAGCAGCTCCACCCCCAGCTACTGTGAAGTTAAAATGTAATGAACTGTTTTCTATCTTTCTCCTTAATTCTCTCACACAGACTCCCAACTCTCAGCCAGCAGCTCAACCCCCAGCTTCTGTGAAGTTAAAATATAATGGAGGAAGTTTTTTTCTATCCTTTCTCCTTTGTTCTCTCACTCAGACTCCCAGCTCTCAGCCAACAGCTCCACCCCCAGCTTCTGTGAAGTTAAAATGTAATGATGGAAGTTTTATTCTACCTTTCTCCTTTTTTCTGTCACTCAGACTCCCAGCTCTCAGCCAGCAGGTCCACCCCAAGCTTCTGTGAAGTTAAAATGTAATGAAGGTTTTTCTATCTTTCTCCTTTATTCTCTCACACAGACTCCCAACTCTCAGCCAGCAGCTCAACCCCCAGCTTCTGTGAAGTTAAAATATAATGGAGGAAGTTTTTTTCTATCCTTTCTCCTTTGTTCTCTCACTCAGACTCCCAGCTCTCAGCCAACAGCTCCACCCCCAGCTTCTGTGAAGTTAAAATGTAATGATGGAAGTTTTATTCTACCTTTCTCCTTTATTCTCTCACTCAGACTCCCAACCCCCAGACAGCAGCTAGACTCCCAGCTTTTGTGAAGTTAAATATAATGGAGGAAGTTATTTTCTACATTTCTCCATTGTACTTCCATTCAAACTACCAACTCTCAGTCAGCCGCTCCACCTCCAGCTCTGTGAAGTTAAATGTAATGGAGGAAGTTTTTTTCTACCTTTCTCCTTTATTCTCTCACACAGACTCCCAACTCTCAGCCAGCAGCTCCAGCATAGCTTCTGTGAAGTTAAAATGTAATGGAAGAAGTTTTTTTCTATTCTTTCTCCTTTGTTCTCTCACTCAGACTGCCAGCTCTCAGCCAACAGCTACACCCCCAGCTTCTGTGAAGTTAAAATGTAATGATGGAAGTTTTTTCTATCTTTCTCCTTTATTCTCTCACTCAGACTCCCAGCCCCCAGACAGCAGCTAGACTCCCAGGTTTTCTGAAGTTAAATATAATGGAGGAAGTTATTTTCTACATTTCTCCATTGTACTTCCATTCAAACTACCAACTCTCAGCCAGGAGCTCCACCCCCAGCTTCTGTGAAGTTAAAATGTAATGGAGGAAGTTTTGTTCTACCTTTCAACTTTGTTCTCTCACTCAGACTCCCAACTCTCAGTCAGCAGCACCAGCCCAGCTTCTGTGAAGTCAAAATGTAATGGAGGAAGTTTTTTCTATCCTCTCTCATTTGATCTCTCACTCAGACTGCCAGCTCTCAGCCAACAGCTCCACCCCCAGCTTCTGTGAAGTTAAAATGTAATGATGGAAGTATTATTCTACCTTTCTCCTTTTTTCTGTCACTCAGACTCCCAGCTCTCAGCCAGCAGCTCCACCCCAAGCTTCTGTGAAGTTAAAATGTAATGAAGTTTTTTCTATCTTTCTCCTTTATTCTCTCACTCAGACTCCCAACTCTCAGCCAGCAGCGCCACCCCCAGCTTCTGTGAAGTTAAAATGTAATGAACTGTTTTCTATCTTTCTCCTTTATTCTCTCACACAGACTCCCAACTCTCAGCCAGCAGCTACAGCCCAGCTTCTGTGAAGTCAAAATGTAATGGAGGAAGTTTTTTTCTATCCTTTCTCGTTTGATCTCTCACTCAGACTCCCAACTCTCAGTCAGCAGCTCCACCTCCAGCTCTGTGAAGTTAAAATGTAAGGGAGGAAGTTTTTTTCTACCTTTCTCTTTTGTTCTCTCACTCAGACTCCCAACTCTCAGTCAGCAGCTCCATCTCCAGCTCTGTGAAGTTAAAATGTATTGGAGGAAGTTTTTTTCTACCTTTCTCCTTTGTTCTCTCACTCAGACTCCCAACTCTCAGCCAGCAGCTCCATCCCAGGTTCTGTGAAATTAAATGTAATGGAGGAAGTTATTTTCTACCTTTCTCCTTTGTTCTCTCACTCAGACTGCCAGCTCTCAGACAGCAGCGCCACCCCCAGCTTCTGTGAAGTTAAAATGTAATGGAGGAAGTTTTTTTCTACCTTTCTCCTTTGTTCTCTCACTCAGACTCCCAACTCTCAGCCAGCAGCTCCACCCCCAGCTTCTGTGAAGTTAAAATGTAATGAACTGTTTTCTATCTTTCTCCTTTATTCTCTCACACAGACTCCCAACTCTCAGCCAGCAGCTCCAGCCCAGCTCTGTGAAGTTTAAATGTAAGGGAGGAAGTTTTTTCTACCTTTCTCTTTTGTTCTCTCACTCAGACTCCCAACTCTCAGTCAGCAGCTCCACCTCCAGCTCTGTGAAGTTAAATTTAATGGAGGAAGTTATTTTCTAACTTTCTCCTTTGTTCTCCCACTCAGACTGCCGGCTCTCAGCCAGGAGCGCCACCCCTAGCTTCTGTGAAGTTAAAATGTAATGGAGGAAGTTTATTTCTACCTTTCTCCTTTGTTCTCTCACTCAGACTCCCAACTCTCAGCCAGCAGCTCCACCCCCAGCTTCTGTGAAGTTAAAATGTAATGAACTGTTTTCTATCTTTCTCCTTTATTCTCTCACACAGACTCCCAACTCTCAGCCAGCAGCTTCAGCCCAGCTTCTGTGAAGTCAAAATGTAATGGAGGAAGTTTTTTTCTATCCTTTCTCGTTTGATCTCTCACTCAGACTCCCAACTCTCAGTCAGCAGCTCCACCTCCAGCTCTGTGAAGTTAAAATGTAAGGGAGGAAGTTTTTTTCTACCTTTCTCTTTTGTTCTCTCACTCAGACTCCCAACTATCAGTCAGGAGCTCCACCTCCAGCTCTGTGAAGTTAAAATTTAAGGGAGGAAGTTTTTTTCTACCTTTCTCCTTTGTTCTCTCACTCAGACTCCCAACTCTCAGCCAGCAGCTCCACCCCCAGCTTCTGTGAAGTTAAAATGTAATGAAGTTTTTTCTATCTTTCTCCTTTATTCTCTCATTCAGACTCCCAACCCTCAGACAGCAGCTCCACTCCCAGCTTCTGTGAAGTTAAATATAAAGGAGGAAATTTTTTTCTACATTTCTCCTTTGTTCTCTCACTCAGACTGCCAATTTTCAGCCAGCAGCTCCAACACCAGCTTCTACGAAGTCAAAATGTAATGGAGGAAGTTTTTTTCTACCTTTCTCCTTTGTACTTCCATTCAGACTACCAACTCTCAGCCAGGAGCTCCACCCCCAGCTTCTGTGAAATTAAAATGTAATGGAGGAAGTTTTGTTCTACCTTTCTCCTTTGTTCTCTCACTCAGACTCCCAACTCTCAGTCAGCAGCTCCACCTCCAGCTCTGTGAAGTTAAAATGTAGTGGAGGAAGTTTTTTTCTACCTTTCTCCTTTTTTCTCTCACTCAAACTGCCAGCTCTCAGCCAGCAGCTCCACCCCCAGCTTCTGTGAAGGTAAAATGTAATGGAGGGAGTTTTTTTTCAACCTTCCTTCTTTGTTCTCTCACTCAGACTCACAACTCCCAGTCAGGAAATCCAACCCCAGCTTCTGTGAAGTTAAAATGTAATGGATGAAGTGTTTTTCAACCTTCCTTTTTTGTTCTCTCATTCAGACTCCCAACTCTCAGTCAGCAGCTCCACCTCTAGCTCTGTGAAGTTAAAATGTAAGGGAGGAAGTTTTTTTCTACCTTTCTCGTTTGTTCTCTCACTCAGACTCCCAACTCTCAGTCAGCAGCTCCACCTCCAGCTCTGTGAAGTTAAATGTAAGGGAGGAAGTTATTTTCTACCTTTCTCCTTTGTTTTCTCACTCAGACTGCCGGCTCTCAGCCAGCAGCGCCACCCGCAGCTTCTGTGAAGTTAAAATGTAATGGAGGAAGTTTTTTTCTACCTTTCTCCTTTGTTCTTACACTCAGACTCCCAACTCTCAGCCAGCAGCTCCACCCCCAGCTTCTGTGAAGCTAAAATGTAATGAACTGTTTTCTATCTTTCTCCTTTGTTCTCTCACACAGACTCCCAACTCTCAGCCAGCAGCTACAGCCCAGCTTCTGTGAAGTTAAATGTAATGGAGGAAGTTATTTTCTACCTTTCTCCTTTGTTCTTTCACTCAGACTCCCAACTCTCAGTCAGCAGCTCCAGCCCAGCTCTGTGAAGTTTAAATGTAATGGAGGGAGTTTTTTCAACCTTCCTTCTTTGTTCTCTCACTCAGACTCCCAACTCTCAGTCAGAAGCTCCACCTCCAGCTCTGTGAAGTTAAAATGTAATGAACTGTTTTCTATCTTTCTCCTTTATTCTCTCACACAGACTCCCAACTCTCAGCCAGCAGCTCCACCCCCAGCTTCTGTGAAGTTAAAATGTAATGATGGAAGTTTTATTCTACCTTTCTCCTTTTTTCTGTCACTCAGACTCCCAACTCTCAGCCAGCAGCTCCACCCCCAGCTTCTGTGAAGTTAAAATGTAATGGAGGAAGTTATTTTCTACCTTTCTCCTTTGTTCTCTCACTCAGACTCCCAACTCTCAACCAGCAGCTCCACCCCCAGCTTCTGTGAAGTTAAAATGTAATGATGGAAGTTTTATTCTACCTTTTTCCTTTTTTCTGTCACTCAGACTCCCAACTCTCAGCCAGCAGCGCCACCCCCAGCTTCTGTGAAGTTAAAATGTAATGGAGGAAGTTTTTTTCTACCTTTCTCCTTTGTTCTTACACTCAGACTCCCAACTCTCAGCCAGCAGCTCCACCCCCAGCTTCTGTGAAGTTAAAATGTAATGAACTGTTTTCTATCTTTCTCCTTTATTCTCTCACACAGACTCCCAACTCTCAACCAGCAGCTACAGCCCAGCTTCTGTGAAGTCAAAATGTAATGGAGGAAGTTTTTTTCTATCCTTTCTTTTTTGATCTCTCACTAAGACTCCCAACTCTCAGTCAGCAGCTCCACCTCCAGCTCTGTGAAGTTTAAATGTAATGGAGGGTGTTTTTTTCAACCTTCCTTCTTTGTTCTCTCACTCAGACTCCCAACTCTCAGCCAGCAGCTCCACCCCCAGCTTCTGTGAAGTTAAAATGTAATGAAGTTTTTTCTATCTTTCTCCTTTATTCTCTCACTCAGACTCCCAACCCTCAGACAGCAGCTCCACTCCCAGCTTCTGTGAAGTTAAATATAATGGAGGAAGTTATTTTCTACCTTTCTCCTTTGTTCTCTCACTCAGACTGCCAGCTCTCAGCCAGCAGCTCCACTCCCAGCTTCTGTGAAGTTAAAATGTAATGGAGGGAGTTTTTTCAACCTTCCTTCTTTGTTCTCTCACTCAGACTCCCAACTCTCAGTCAGCAGCTCCACCTCCAGCTCTGTGAAGTTAAAATGTAATGGAGGAAGTTATTTTCTACCTTTCTCCTTTGTTCTCTCACTCAGACTCCCAACTCTCAGCCAGCAGCTCCACCCCCAGCTTCTGTGAAGTTAAAATGTAATGAAGTTTTTTCTATCTTTCTCCTTTATTCTCTCACTCAGACTCCCAACCCTCAGACAGCAGCTCCACTCCCAGCTTCTGTGAAGTTAAATATAATGGAGGAAGTTATTTTCTACCTTTCTCCTTTGTTCTCTCACTCAGACTGCCAGTTCTCAGCCAGCAGCTCCACCCCCAGCTTCTGTGAAGTTAAAATGTAATGGAGGGAGTTTTTTCAACCTTCCTTCTTTGTTCTCTCACTCAGACTCCCAACTCTCAGTCAGCAGCTCCACCTCCAGCTCTGTGAAGTTAAAATGTAATGGAGGAAGTTATTTTCTACCTTTCTCCTTTTTTCTCTCACTCAGACTCGCAACTCTCAGCCAGCAGCTCCACCCCCAGCTTCTGTGAAGTTAAAATGTAATGAACTGTTTTCTATCTTTCTCCTTTATTCTCTCACACAGACTCCCAACTCTCAGCCAGCAGCTCCAGCCCAGCTTCTGTGAAGTTAAATATAATGGAGGAAGTTATTTTCTACATTTCTCCTTTGTTCTCTCACTCAGACTCCCAACTCTCAGCCAGCAGCTCCACCCCCAGCTACTGTGAAGTTAAAATGTAATGAACTGTTTTCTATCTTTCTCCTTAATTCTCTCACACAGACTCCCAACTCTCAGCCAGCAGCTCAACCCCCAGCTTCTGTGAAGTTAAAATATAATGGAGGAAGTTTTTTTCTATCCTTTCTCCTTTGTTCTCTCACTCAGACTCCCAGCTCTCAGCCAACAGCTCCACCCCCAGCTTCTGTGAAGTTAAAATGTAATGATGGAAGTTTTATTCTACCTTTCTCCTTTTTTCTGTCACTCAGACTCCCAGCTCTCAGCCAGCAGGTCCACCCCAAGCTTCTGTGAAGTTAAAATGTAATGAAGTTTTTTCTATCTTTCTCCTTTATTCTCTCACTCAGACTCCCAACCCTCAGACAGCAGCTCCACTCCCAGCTTCTGTGAAGTTAAATATAATGGAGGAAGTTATTTTCTACCTTTCTCCTTTGTTCTCTCACTCAGACTGCCAGCTCTCAGCCAGCAGCTCCACCCCCAGCTTCTGTGAAGTTAAAATGTAATGGAGGGAGTTTTTTCAACCTTCCTTCTTTGTTCTCTCACTCAGACTCCCAACTCTCAGTCAGCAGCTCCACCTCCAGCTCTGTGAAGTTAAAATGTAATGGAGGAAGTTATTTTCTACCTTTCTCCTTTGTTCTCTCACTCAGACTCGCAACTCTCAGCCAGCAGCTCCACCCCCAGCTTCTGTGAAGTTAAAATGTAATGAACTGTTTTCTATCTTTCTCCTTTATTCTCTCACACAGACTCCCAACTCTCAGCCAGCAGCTCCAGCCCAGCTTCTGTGAAGTTAAATATAATGGAGGAAGTTATTTTCTACATTTCTCCTTTGTTCTCTCACTGAGACTCCCAACTCTCAGCCAGCAGCGCCACCCCCAGCTTCTGTGAAGTTAAAATGTAATGGAGGGAGTTTTTTTCTACCTTTCTCCTTTGTTCTCTCACTCAGACTCCCAACTCTCAGCCAGCAGCTCCACCCCCAGCTACTGTGAAGTTAAAATGTAATGAACTGTTTTCTATCTTTCTCCTTAATTCTCTCACACAGACTCCCAACTCTCAGCCAGCAGTTCCACCCCCAGCTTCTGTGAAGTTAAAATATAATGGAGGAAGTTTTTTTCTATCCTTTCTCCTTTGTTCTCTCACTCAGACTCCCAGCTCTCAGCCAACAGCTCCACCCCCAGCTTCTGTGAAGTTAAAATGTAATGATGGAAGTTTTATTCTACCTTTCTCCTTTTTTCTGTCACTCAGACTCCCAGCTCTCAGCCAGCAGGTCCACCCCAAGCTTCTGTGAAGTTAAAATGTAATGAAGCTTTTTCTATCTTTCTCCTTTATTCTCTCACTCAGACTCCCAACCTTCAGCCAGCAGCTCCAGCCCAGCTTCTGTGAAGTTAAATATAATGGAGGAAGTTATTTTCTACATTTCTCCTTTGTTCTCTCACTCAGACTCCCAACTCTCAGCCAGCAGCTCCACCCCCAGCTTCTGTGAAGTTAAAATGTAATGGAGTGAGTTTTTTTCAACCTTCCTTCTTTGTTCTCTCACTCAGACTCCCAACTCTCAGTCAGCAGCTCCACCTCCAGCTCTGTGAAGTTAAATGTAATGGAGGAAGTTATTTTCTACATTTCTCCTTTGTACCTCCATTCAGACTAATAGCTCTCAGCCAGGAGCTCCACCCCCAGCTTCTGTGAAGTTAAAATGTAATGGAGGAAGTTTGTTCTACCTTTCTCCTTTGTTCTCTCACTCAGACTCCCAACTCTCAGTCAGCAGCTCCACCTACAGTTCTGTGAAGTTAAAATGTAAGGGAGGAAGTTTTTTTCTACTTTTCTCGTTTGTTCTCTCACTCAGACTCCCAACTCTCAGTCAGCAGCTCCACCTCCAGCTCTGTGAAGTTAAATGTAATGGAGGAAGTTATTTTCTACCTTTCTCCTTTGTTCTCTCACTCAGACTGCCGGCTCTCAGCCAGCAGCGCCACCCACAGCTTCTGTGAATGTAAAATGTAATGGAGGAAGTTTTTTTCTACCTTTCTCCTTTGTTCTCTCACTCAGACTCCCAACTCTCAGGCAGCAGCTCCACCCCCAGCTTCTGTGAAGTTAAAAAGTAATGAACTGTTTTCTATCTTTCTCCTTTATTCTCTCACACAGACTCCCAACTCTCAGCCAGCAGCTCCAGCCCAGCTTCTGTGAAGTCAAAATGTAATGGAGGAAGTTTTTTTCTATCCTTTCTCGTTTGATCTCTCACTCAGACTCCCAACTCTCAGTCAGCAGTTCCACCTCCAGCTCTGTGAAGTTAAAATGTTAGGGAGGGAGTTTTTTTCTACCTTTCTCTTTTGTTCTCTCACTCAGACTCCCAACTCTCAGTTAGCAGCTCCACCCCCAGCTTCTGTGAAGTTAAAATGTAATGAACTGTTTTCTATCTTTCTCCTTTATTCTCTCACACAGACTCCCAACTCTAAGCCAGCAGCTCCAGCCCAGCTTCTGTGAAGTCAAAATGTAATGGAGGAAGTTTTTTTCTATCCTTTCTCGTTTGATCTCTCACTCAGACTCCCAACTCTCAGTCAGCAGCTCCACCTCCAGCTCTGTGAAGTTAAAATGTAAGGGAGGAAGTTTTTTTCTACCTTTCTCTTTTGTTCTCTCACTCAGACTCCCAACTCTCAGACAGCAGCTCCACCTCCAGCTCTGTGAAGTTAAAATATAATGGAGGAAGTTATTTTCTACATTTCTCCTTTGTTCTCTCACTCAGACTGCCAACTCTCAGCCAGCAGCTCCACCCCCAGCTTCTGTGAAGTCAAAATGTAGTGGAGGAAGTTTTTTTCTATCCTTTCTCGTTTGATCTCTCACTCAGACTCCCAACTCTCAGTCAGCAGCTCCACCTCCAGCTCTGTGAAGTTAAAATGTAAGGGAGGAAGTTTTTTTCTACCTTTCTCTTTTGTTCTCTCACTCAGACTCCCAACTCTCAGACAGCAGCTCCACCTCCAGCTCTGTGAAGTTAAAATATAATGGAGGAAGTTATTTTCTACATTTCTCCTTTGTTCTCTCACTCAGACTGCCAACTCTCAGCCAGCAGCTCCACCCCCAGCTTCTGTGAAGTCAAAATGTAGTGGAGGAAGTTTTTTTCTACCTTTCTTCTTTGTTCTCTCACTCAGACTCCCAACTCTCAGACAGCAGCGCCACCCCCAGCTTCTGTGAAGTTAAAATGTAATGGAGGAAGTTTTTTTCTACCTTTCTCCTTTGTTCTTACACTCAGACTCCCAACTCTCAGCCAGCAGCTCCACCCCCAGCTTCTGTGAAGCTAAAATGTAATGAACTGTTTTCTATCTTTCTCCTTTATTCTCTCATTCAGACTCCCAACTCTCAGTCAGCAGCTCCACCTCCAGCTCTGTGAAGTTAAAATGTAATGGAGGAAGTTATTTTCTACCTTTCTCCTTTTTTCTCTCACTCAGACTCGCAACTCTCAGCCAGCAGCTCCACCCCCAGCTTCTGTGAAGTTAAAATGTAATGAACTGTTTTCTATCTTTCTCCTTTATTCTCTCACACAGACTCCCAACTCTCAGCCAGCAGCTCCAGCCCAGCTTCTGTGAAGTTAAATATAATGGAGGAAGTTATTTTCTACCTTTCTCCTTTTTTCTCTCACTCAGACTCGCAACTCTCAGCCAGCAGCTCCACCCCCAGCTTCTGTGAAGTTAAAATGTAATGAACTGTTTTCTATCTTTCTCCTTTATTCTCTCACACAGACTCCCAACTCTCAGCCAGCAGCTCCAGCCCAGCTTCTGTGAAGTTAAATATAATGGAGGAAGTTATTTTCTACCTTTCTCCTTTGTTTTCTCACTCAGACTGCCAGCTCTCAGCCAGCAGCTCCACCCCCAGCTTCTGTGAAGTTAAAATGTAATGGAGGGAGTTTTTTCAACCTTCCTTCTTTGTTCTCTCACTCAGACTCCCAACTCTCAGTCAGCAGCTCCACCTCCAGCTCTGTGAAGTTAAAATGTAATGGAGGAAGTTATTTTCTACCTTTCTCCTTTGTTCTCTCACTCAGACTCGCAACTCTCAGCCAGCAGCTCCACCCCCAGCTTCTGTGAAGTTAAAATGTAATGAACTGTTTTCTATCTTTCTCCTTTATTCTCTCACACAGACTCCCAACTCTCAGCCAGCAGCTCCAGCCCAGCTTCTGTGAAGTTAAATATAATGGAGGAAGTTATTTTCTACATTTCTCCTTTGTTCTCTCACTGAGACTCCCAACTCTCAGCCAGCAGCGCCACCCCCAGCTTCTGTGAAGTTAAAATGTAATGGAGGGAGTTTTTTTCTACCTTTCTCCTTTGTTCTCTCACTCAGACTCCCAACTCTCAGCCAGCAGCTCCACCCCCAGCTACTGTGAAGTTAAAATGTAATGAACTGTTTTCTATCTTTCTCCTTAATTCTCTCACACAGACTCCCAACTCTCAGCCAGCAGTTCCACCCCCAGCTTCTGTGAAGTTAAAATATAATGGAGGAAGTTTTTTTCTATCCTTTCTCCTTTGTTCTCTCACTCAGACTCCCAGCTCTCAGCCAACAGCTCCACCCCCAGCTTCTGTGAAGTTAAAATGTAATGATGGAAGTTTTATTCTACCTTTCTCCTTTTTTCTGTCACTCAGACTCCCAGCTCTCAGCCAGCAGGTCCACCCCAAGCTTCTGTGAAGTTAAAATGTAATGAAGCTTTTTCTATCTTTCTCCTTTATTCTCTCACTCAGACTCCCAACCTTCAGCCAGCAGCTCCAGCCCAGCTTCTGTGAAGTTAAATATAATGGAGGAAGTTATTTTCTACATTTCTCCTTTGTTCTCTCACTCAGACTCCCAACTCTCAGCCAGCAGCTCCACCCCCAGCTTCTGTGAAGTTAAAATGTAATGGAGTGAGTTTTTTTCAACCTTCCTTCTTTGTTCTCTCACTCAGACTCCCAACTCTCAGTCAGCAGCTCCACCTCCAGCTCTGTGAAGTTAAATGTAATGGAGGAAGTTATTTTCTACATTTCTCCTTTGTACCTCCATTCAGACTAATAGCTCTCAGCCAGGAGCTCCACCCCCAGCTTCTGTGAAGTTAAAATGTAATGGAGGAAGTTTGTTCTACCTTTCTCCTTTGTTCTCTCACTCAGACTCCCAACTCTCAGTCAGCAGCTCCACCTACAGTTCTGTGAAGTTAAAATGTAAGGGAGGAAGTTTTTTTCTACTTTTCTCGTTTGTTCTCTCACTCAGACTCCCAACTCTCAGTCAGCAGCTCCACCTCCAGCTCTGTGAAGTTAAATGTAATGGAGGAAGTTATTTTCTACCTTTCTCCTTTGTTCTCTCACTCAGACTGCCGGCTCTCAGCCAGCAGCGCCACCCACAGCTTCTGTGAATGTAAAATGTAATGGAGGAAGTTTTTTTCTACCTTTCTCCTTTGTTCTCTCACTCAGACTCCCAACTCTCAGGCAGCAGCTCCACCCCCAGCTTCTGTGAAGTTAAAAAGTAATGAACTGTTTTCTATCTTTCTCCTTTATTCTCTCACACAGACTCCCAACTCTCAGCCAGCAGCTCCAGCCCAGCTTCTGTGAAGTCAAAATGTAATGGAGGAAGTTTTTTTCTATCCTTTCTCGTTTGATCTCTCACTCAGAGTCCCAACTCTCAGTCAGCAGTTCCACCTCCAGCTCTGTGAAGTTAAAATGTTAGGGAGGGAGTTTTTTTCTACCTTTCTCTTTTGTTCTCTCACTCAGACTCCCAACTCTCAGTTAGCAGCTCCACCCCCAGCTTCTGTGAAGTTAAAATGTAATGAACTGTTTTCTATCTTTCTCCTTTATTCTCTCACACAGACTCCCAACTCTAAGCCAGCAGCTCCAGCCCAGCTTCTGTGAAGTCAAAATGTAATGGAGGAAGTTTTTTTCTATCCTTTCTCGTTTGATCTCTCACTCAGACTCCCAACTCTCAGTCAGCAGCTCCACCTCCAGCTCTGTGAAGTTAAAATGTAAGGGAGGAAGTTTTTTTCTACCTTTCTCTTTTGTTCTCTCACTCAGACTCCCAACTCTCAGACAGCAGCTCCACCTCCAGCTCTGTGAAGTTAAAATATAATGGAGGAAGTTATTTTCTACATTTCTCCTTTGTTCTCTCACTCAGACTGCCAACTCTCAGCCAGCAGCTCCACCCCCAGCTTCTGTGAAGTCAAAATGTAGTGGAGGAAGTTTTTTTCTATCCTTTCTCGTTTGATCTCTCACTCAGACTCCCAACTCTCAGTCAGCAGCTCCACCTCCAGCTCTGTGAAGTTAAAATGTAAGGGAGGAAGTTTTTTTCTACCTTTCTCTTTTGTTCTCTCACTCAGACTCCCAACTCTCAGACAGCAGCTCCACCTCCAGCTCTGTGAAGTTAAAATATAATGGAGGAAGTTATTTTCTACATTTCTCCTTTGTTCTCTCACTCAGACTGCCAACTCTCAGCCAGCAGCTCCACCCCCAGCTTCTGTGAAGTCAAAATGTAGTGGAGGAAGTTTTTTTCTACCTTTCTTCTTTGTTCTCTCACTCAGACTCCCAACTCTCAGACAGCAGCGCCACCCCCAGCTTCTGTGAAGTTAAAATGTAATGGAGGAAGTTTTTTTCTACCTTTCTCCTTTGTTCTTACACTCAGACTCCCAACTCTCAGCCAGCAGCTCCACCCCCAGCTTCTGTGAAGCTAAAATGTAATGAACTGTTTTCTATCTTTCTCCTTTGTTCTCTCACACAGACTCCCAACTCTCAGCCAGCAGCTACAGCCCAGCTTCTGTGAAGTTAAATGTAATGGAGGAAGTTATTTTCTACCTTTCTCCTTTGTTCTCTCACTCAGACTCCCAACTCTCAGTCAGCAGCTCCAGCCCAGCTCTGTGAAGTTTAAATGTAATGGAGGGAGTTTTTTCAACCTTCCTTCTTTGTTCTCTCACTCAGACTCCCAACTCTCAGTCAGAAGCTCCACCTCCAGCTCTGTGAAGTTAAAATGTAATGAACTGTTTTCTATCTTTCTCCTTTATTCTCTCACACAGACTCCCAACTCTCAGCCAGCAGCTCCACCCCCAGCTTCTGTGAAGTTAAAATGTAATGATGGAAGTTTTATTCTACCTTTCTCCTTTTTTCTGTCACTCAGACTCCCAACTCTCAGCCAGCAGCTCCACCCCCAGCTTCTGTGAAGTTAAAATGTAATGGAGGAAGTTATTTTCTACCTTTCTCCTTTGTTCTCTCACTCAGACTCCCAACTCTCAGCCAGCAGCTCCACCCCCAGCTTCTGTGAAGTTAAAATGTAATGAAGTTTTTTCTATCTTTCTCCTTTATTCTCTCATTCAGACTCCCAACCCTCAGACAGCAGCTCCACTCCCAGCTTCTGTGAAGTTAAATATAATGGAGGAAGTTATTTTCTACCTTTCTCCTTTGTTCTCTCACTCAGACTCCCAACTCTCAGTCAGCAGCTCCAGCCCAGCTCTGTGAAGTTTAAATGTAATGGAGGGAGTTTTTTCAACCTTCCTTCTTTGTTCTCTCACTCAGACTCCCAACTCTCAGTCAGAAGCTCCACCTCCAGCTCTGTGAAGTTAAAATGTAATGAACTGTTTTCTATCTTTCTCCTTTATTCTCTCACACAGACTCCCAACTCTCAGCCAGCAGCTCCACCCCCAGCTTCTGTGAATTTAAAATGTAATGGAGGAAGTTTTTTTCTACCTTTCTCCTTTGTTCTCTCACTCAGACTCCCAACTCTCACCCAGCAGCTCCACCCCCAGCTTCTGTGAAGTTAAAATGTAATGAACTGTTTTCTATCTTTCTCCTTTATTCTCTCACACAGACTCCCAACTCTCAGCCAGCAGCTCCAGCCCAGCTTCTGTGAAGTCAAAATGTAACGGAGGAAGTTTTTTTCTATCTTTTCTCGTTTGATCTCTCACTCAGACTCCCAACTCTCAGTCAGCAGCTCCACCTCCAGCTCTGTGAAGTTTAAATGTAATCGAGGGAGTTTTTTCAACCTTCCTTCTTTGTTCTCTCACTCAGACTCCCAACTCTCAGTCAGCAGCTCCACCTCCAGCTCTGTGAAGTTAAAAGGTAAGGGAGGAAGTTTTTTTCTACCTTTCTCTTTTGTTCTCTCACTCAGACTCCCAACTCTCAGTCAGCAGCTCCACCCCCAGCTTCTGTGAAGTTAAAATGTAATGAACTGTTTTCTATCTTTCTCCTTTATTCTCTCACACAGACTCCGAACTCTCAGTCAGCAGCTCCACCTCCAGATCTGTGAAGTTAAAATGTAGTGGAGGAAGTTTTTTTCTACCTTTCTCCTTTGTTCTCTCACTCAGACTGCTAGCTCTCAGCCAGCAGCTCCACCCCCAGCTTCTGTGAAGTTAAAATGTAATGGAGGGAGTTTTTTTCAACCTTCCTTCTTTGTTCTCTCACTCAGACTCCCAACTCTCAGTCAGCAGCTCCACCTCCAGCTCTGTGAAGTTAAAATGTAAGGAAGTTTTTTTTCTACCTTTCTCTTTTGTTCTCTCACTCAGACTCCCAACTCTCAGTCAGCAGCTCCACCTCCAGCTCTGTGAAGTTAAAATGTAAGGGAGGAAGTTTTTTTCTACCTTTCTCCTTTGTTCTCTCACTCAGACTGCCAGCTCTCAGCCAGCAGCTCCACCCCCAGCTACTGTGAAGTTAAAATGTAATGAACTGTTTTCTATCTTTCTCCTTAATTCTCTCACACAGACTCCCAACTCTCAGCCAGCAGCTCCACCCCCAGCTTCTGTGAAGTTAAAATATAATGGAGGAAGTTTTTTTCTATCCTTTCTCCTTTGTTCTCTCACTCAGACTCCCAGCTCTCAGCCAATAGCTCCACCCCCAGCTTCTGTGAAGTTAAAATGTAATGATGAAAGTATTATTCTACCTTTCTCCTTTTTTCTGTCACTCAGACTCCCAGCTCTCAGCCAGCAGCTCCACCCCAAGCTTCTGTGAAGTTAAAATGTAATGAAGCTTTTTCTATCTTTCTCCTTTATTCTCTCACTCAGACTCCCAACCCTCAGCCAGCAGCTCCAGCCCAGATTCTGTGAAGTTAAATATAATGGAGGAAGTTATTTTCTACATTTCTCCTTTGTTCTCTCACTCAGACTCCCAACTCTCAGCCAGCAGCTCCACCCCCAGATTCTGTGAAGTTAAAATGTAATGAAGGGAGTTTTTTTCAACCTTCCTTCTTTGTTCTCTCACTCAGACTCCCAACTCTCAGTCAGCAGCTCCACCTCCAGCTCTGTGAAGTTAAATGTAATGGAGGAAGTTATTTTCTACCTTTCTCCTTTGTTCTCTAACTCAGACTCCCAACTCTCAGCCAGCAGCTCCACCCCCAGAATCTGTGAAGTTAAAATGTAATGATGGAAGTTTTATTCTACCTTTCTCCTCTTTTCTGTCACTCAGACTCCTAGCTCTCAGCCAGCAGCTCCACCCCCAGCTTCTGTGAAGTTAAATATAATGGAGGAAGTTATTTTCTACATTTCTCCTTTGTACCTCCATTCAGACTAATAGCTCTCAGCCAGGAGCTCCACCCCCAGCTTCTGTGAAGTTAAAATGTAATGGAGGAAGTTTTGTTCTACCTTTCTCCTTTGTTCTCTCACTCAGACTCCCAACTCTCAGTCAGCAGCTCCACCTCCAGCTTTGTGAAGTTAAAATGTAAGGGAGGAAGTTTTTTTCAACTTTTCTCATTTGTTCTCTCACTCAGACTCCCAACTCTCAGTCAGCAGCTCCACCTCCAGCTCTGTGAAGTTAAATGTAATGGAGGAAGTTATTTTCTACCTTTCTCCTTTGTTCTCTCACTCAGACTGCCGGCTCTCAGCCAGCAGCGCCACCCAAAGCTTCTGTGAATTTAAAATGTAATGGAGGAAGTTTTTTTCTACCTTTCTCCTTTGTTCTCTCACTCAGACTCCCAACTCTCAGTCAGCAGCTCCACCTCCAGCTCTGTGAAGTTAAATATAATGGAGGAAGTTTTTTTCAACCTTTCACTTTTGTTCTCTAACTCAGACTCCCAACTCTCAGCCAGCAGCTCCACCTCCAGCTCTGTGAAGTTTAAATGTAATGAACTGTTTTCTATCTTTCTCCTTAATTCTCTCACACAGACTCCCAACTCTCAGCCAGCAGCTCCAGCCCAGCTTCTGTGAAGTTAAAATGTAATGGAGGAAGTTTTTTTTCTATCTTTATTCCTTTGTTCTCTCACTCAGACTGCCAGCTCTCAGCCAACAGCTGCACCCCCAGCTTCTGTGAAGTTAAAATGTAGTGGAGGAAGTTTTTTTCTACCTTTCTCCTTTGTTCTCTCACTCAGACTGCCAGCTCTCAGCCATCAGCTCCACCCCCAGCTTCTGTGAAGTTAAATATAATGGAGGAAGTTATTTTCTACATTTCTCCTTTGTTCTCTCACTGAGACTCCCAACTCTCAGCCAGCAGCGCCACCCCCAGCTTCTGTGAAGTTAAAATGTAATGGAGGAAGTTTTTTTCTATCCTTTCTTTTTTGATCTCTCACTCAGACTCCCAACTCTCAGTCAGCAGCTCCACCTCCAGCTCTGTGAAGTTAAAATGTAATGGAGGAAGTTATTTTCTACCTTTCTCCTTTGTTCTCTCACTCAGACTCCCAACTCTCAGCCAGCAGCTCCACCCCCAGTTTCTGTGAAGTTAAAATGTAATGAAGTTTTTTCTATCTTTCTCCTTTATTCTCTCACTCAGACTCCCAACCCTCAGACAGCAGCTCCACTCCCAGTTTCTGTGAAGTTAAATATAATGGAGGAAGTTATTTTCTACCTTTCTCCTTTGTTCTCTCACTCAGACTGCCAGCTCTCAGCCAGCAGCTCCACCCCCAGCTTCTGTGAAGTTAAAATGTAATGGAGGGAGTTTTTTCAACCTTCCTTCTTTGTTCTCTCACTCAGACTCCCAACTCTCAGTCAGCAGCTCCACCCCCAGCTTCTGTGAAGTTAAAATGTAATGAACTGTTTTCTATCTTTCTCCTTTATTCTCTCACACAGACTCCCAACTCTCAGCCAGCAGCTCCAGCCCAGCTTCTGTGAAGTTAAATATAATGGAGGAAGTTATTTTCTACATTTCTCCTTTGTTCTCTCACTGAGACTCCCAACTCTCAGCCAGCAGCGCCACCCCCAGCTTCTGTGAAGTTAAAATGTAATGGAGGAAGTTATTTTCTACCTTTCTCCTTTGTTCTCTCACTCAGACTCCCAACTCTCAGCCAGCAGCTCCACCCCCAGCTACTGTGAAGTTAAAATGTAATGAACTGTTTTCTATCTTTCTCCTTAATTCTCTCACACAGACTCCCAACTCTCAGCCAGCAGCTCAACCCCCAGCTTCTGTGAAGTTAAAATATAATGGAGGAAGTTTTTTTCTATCCTTTCTCCTTTGTTCTCTCACTCAGACTCCCAGCTCTCAGCCAACAGCTCCACCCCCAGCTTCTGTGAAGTTAAAATGTAATGATGGAAGTTTTATTCTACCTTTCTCCTTTTTTCTGTCACTCAGACTCCCAGCTCTCAGCCAGCAGGTCCACCCCAAGCTTCTGTGAAGTTAAAATGTAATGAAGTTTTTTCTATCTTTCTCCTTTATTCTCTCACTCAGACTCCCAACCCTCAGACAGCAGCTCCACTCCCAGCTGCTGTGAAGTTAAATATAATGGAGGAAGTTATTTTCTACCTTTCTCCTTTGTTCTCTCACTCAGACTGCCAGCTCTCAGCCAGCAGCTCCACCCCCAGCTTCTGTGAAGTTAAAATGTAATGGAGGGAGTTTTTTCAACCTTCCTTCTTTGTTCTCTCACTCAGACTCCCAACTCTCAGTCATCAGCTCCACCTCCAGCTCTGTGAAGTTAAAATGTAATGGAGGAAGTTATTTTCTACCTTTCTCCTTTGTTCTCTCACTCAGACTCGCAACTCTCAGCCAGCAGCTCAACCCCCAGCTTCTGTGAAGTTAAAATATAATGGAGGAAGTTTTTTTCTATCCTTTCTCCTTAATTCTCTCACACAGACTCCCAACTCTCAGCCAGCAGCTCAACCCCCAGCTTCTGTGAAGTTAAAATATAATGGAGGAAGTTTTTTTCTATCCTTTCTCCTTTGTTCTCTCACTCAGACTCCCAGCTCTCAGCCAACAGCTCCACCCCCAGCTTCTGTGAAGTTAAAATGTAATGATGGAAGTTTTATTCTACCTTTCTCCTTTTTTCTGTCACTCAGACTCCCAGCTCTCAGCCAGCAGGTCCACCCCAAGCTTCTGTGAAGTTAAAATGTAATGAAGTTTTTTCTATCTTTCTCCTTTATTCTCTCACTCAGACTCCCAACCCTCAGACAGCAGCTCCACTCCCAGCTGCTGTGAAGTTAAATATAATGGAGGAAGTTATTTTCTACCTTTCTCCTTTGTTCTCTCACTCAGACTGCCAGCTCTCAGCCAGCAGCTCCACCCCCAGCTTCTGTGAAGTTAAAATGTAATGGAGGGAGTTTTTTCAACCTTCCTTCTTTGTTCTCTCACTCAGACTCCCAACTCTCAGTCATCAGCTCCACCTCCAGCTCTGTGAAGTTAAAATGTAATGGAGGAAGTTATTTTCTACCTTTCTCCTTTGTTCTCTCACTCAGACTCGCAACTCTCAGCCAGCAGCTCCTCCCCCAGCTTCTGTGAAGTTAAAATGTAATGAACTGTTTTCTATTTTTCTCCTTTATTCTCTCACACAGACTCCCAACTCTCAGCCAGCAGCTCCAGCCCAGCTTCTCTGAAGTTAAATGTAATGGAGGAAGTTTTTTTCTACCTTTCTCCTTTGTTCTCTCACTCAGACTCCCAACTCTCAGCCAGCAGCTCCACCCCCAGCTTCTGTGAAGTTAAAATGTAATGAACTGTTTTCTATCTTTCTCCTTAATTCTCTCACACAGACTCCCAACTCTCAGCCAGCAGCTCCAGCCCAGCTTCTGTGAAGTCAAAATGTAAGGGAGGAAGTTTTTTTCTACCTTTCTCTTTTGTTCTCTCATTCAGACTCCCAACTCTCAGTCAGTAGCTCCACCCCCAGCTACTGTGAAGTTAAAATGTAATGAACTGTTTTCTATCTTTCTCCTTAATTCTCTCACACAGACTCCCAACTCTCAGCCAGCAGCTCCACCCCCAGCTTCTGTGAAGTTAAAATATAATGGAGGAAGTTTTTTTCTATCCTTTCTCGTTTGATCTCTCACTCAGACTCCCAACTCTCAGTCAGCAGCTCCACCTCCAGCTCTGTGAAGTTAAAATGTAAGGGAGGAAGTTTTTTTCTACCTTTCTCTTTTGTTCTCTCACTCAGACTCCCAACTCTCAGACAGCAGCTCCACCTCCAGCTCTGTGAAGTTAAAATATAATGGAGGAAGTTATTTTCTACATTTCTCCTTTGTTCTCTCACTCAGACTGCCAACTCTCAGCCAGCAGCTCCACCCCCAGCTTCTGTGAAGTCAAAATGTAGTGGAGGAAGTTTTTTTCTATCCTTTCTCGTTTGATCTCTCACTCAGACTCCCAACTCTCAGTCAGCAGCTCCACCCCCAGCTTCGGTGAAATTAAAATGTAATGGAGGGAGTTTTTTTCAACCTTCCTTCTTTGTTCTCTCACTCAGACTCCCAACTCTCAGTCAGCAGCTCCACCTCCAGCTCTGTGAAGTTAAAATGTAATGGAGGAAGTTATTTTCTACCTTTCTCCTTTGTTCTCTCACTCAGACTCCCAACTCTCAGCCAGCAGCTCCACCCCCAGCTTCTGTGAAGTTAAAATGTAATGAACTGTTTTCTATCTTTCTCCTTTATTCTCTCACTCAGACTCCCAACTCTCAGCCAGCAGCTCCAGCCCAGCTTCTGTGAAGTTAAATATAATGGAGGAAGTTATTTTCTACATTTCTCCTTTGTTCTCTCACTGAGACTCCCAACTCTCAGTTAGCAGCTCCACCTCCAGCTCTGTGAAGTTAAATATAATGGAGGAAGTTATTTTCAACCTTCCATCTTTCTTCTCTCACTCAGACTGCCGGCTCTCAGCCAGCAGCGCCACCCCCAGCTTCTGTGAAGTTAAAATGTAATGGAGGAAGTTTTTTTCTACCTTTCTCCTTTGTTCTCTCACTCAGACTCCCAACTCTCAGCCAGCAGCTCCACCCCCAGCTACTGTGAAGTTAAAATGTAATGAACTGTTTTCTATCTTTCTCCTTAATTCTCTCACACAGACTCCCAACTCTCAGCCAGCAGCTCCACCCCCAGCTTCTGTGAAGTTAAAATATAATGGAGGAAGTTTTTTTCTATCCTTTCTCCTTTGTTCTCTCACTCAGACTCCCAGCTCTCAGCCAACAGCTCCACCCCCAGCTTCTGTGAAGTTAAAATGTAATGATGGAAGTTTTATTCTACCTTTCTCCTTTTTTCTGTCACTCAGACTCCCAGCTCTCAGCCAGCAGCTCCACCCCAAGCTTCTGTGAAGTTAAAATGTAATGAAGCTTTTTCTATCTTTCTCCTTTATTCTCTCACTCAGACTCCCAACCCTCAGACAGCAGCTCCAGCCCAGCTTCTGTGAAGTTAAATATAATGGAGGAAGTTATTTTCTACATTTCTCCTTTGTTCTCTCACTCAGACTCCCAACTCTCAGCCAGCAGCTCCACCCCCAGATTCTGTGAAGTTAAAATGTAATGAAGGGAGTTTTTTTCAACCTTCCTTCTTTGTTCTCTCACTCAGACTCCCAACTCTCAGTCAGCAGCTCCACCTCCAGCTCTGTGAAGTTAAATGTAATGGAGGAAGTTATTTTCTACCTTTCTCCTTTGTTCTCTCACTCAGACTCCCAACTCTCAGCCAGCAGCTCCACCCCTAGAATCTGTGAAGTTAAAATGTAATGATGGAAGTTTTATTCTACCTTTCTCCTCTTTTCTGTCACTCAGACTCCTAGCTCTCAGCCAGCAGCTCCACCCCCAGCTTCTGTGAAGTTAAATATAATGGAGGAAGTTATTTTCTACCTTTCTCCTTTGTTCTCTCACTCAGACTCCCAACTCTCAGTCAGCAGCTCCACCTCCAGCTCTGTGAAGTTAAAATGTAATGGAGGAAGTTATTTTCTACCTTTCTCCTTTGTTCTCTCACTCAGACTCCCAACTCTCAGCCAGCAGCTCCACCCCCAGCTTCTGTGAAGTTAAAATGTAATGAAGTTTTTTCTATCTTTCTCCTTTATTCTCTCACTCAGACTCCCAACCCTCAGACAGCAGCTCCACTCCCAGTTTCTGTGAAGTTAAATATAATGGAGGAAGTTATTTTCTACCTTTCTCCTTTGTTCTCTCACTCAGACTGCCAGCTCTCAGCCAGCAGCTCCACCACCAGCTTCTGTGAAGTTAAAATGTAATGGAGGGAGTTTTTTCAACCTTCCTTCTTTGTTCTCTCACTCAGACTCCCAACTCTCAGTCAGCAGCTCCACCTCCAGCTCTGTGAAGTTAAAATGTAATGGAGGAAGTTATTTTCTACCTCTCTCCTTTGTTCTCTCACTCAGACTCGCAACTCTCAGCCAGCAGCTCCACCCCCAGCTTCTGTGAAGTTAAAATGTAATGAACTGTTTTCTATCTTTCTCCTTTATTCTCTCACACAGACTCCCAACTCTCAGTTAGCAGCTCCACCTCCAGCTCTGTGAAGTTAAATATAATGGAAGAAGTTATTTTCAACCTTCCATCTTTCTTCTCTCACTCAGACTGCCGGCTCTCAGCCAGCAGCGCCACCCCCAGCTTCTATGAAGTTAAAATGTAATGGAGGAAGTTTTTTTCTACCTTTCTCCTTTGTTCTCTCACTCAGACTCCCAACTCTCAGCCAGCAGCTCCACCCCCAGCTACTGTGAAGTTAAAATGTAATGAACTGTTTTCTATCTTTCTCCTTAATTCTCTCACACAGACTCCCAACTCTCAGCCAGCAGCTCCACCCCCAGCTTCTGTGAAGTTAAAATATAATGGAGGAAGTTTTTTTCTATCCTTTCTCCTTTGTTCTCTCACTCAGACTCCCAGCTCTCAGCCAACAGCTCCACCCCCAGCTTCTGTGAAGTTAAAATGTAATGATGGAAGTTTTATTCTACCTTTCTCCTTTTTTCTGTCACTCAGACTCCCAGCTCTCAGCCAGCAGCTCCACCCCAAGCTTCTGTGAAGTTAAAATGTAATGAAGCTTTTTCTATCTTTCTCCTTTATTCTCTCACTCAGACTCCCAACCCTCAGACAGCAGCTCCAGCCCAGCTTCTGTGAAGTTAAATATAATGGAGGAAGTTATTTTCTACATTTCTCCTTTGTTCTCTCACTCAGACTCCCAACTCTCAGCCAGCAGCTCCACCCCCAGATTCTGTGAAGTTAAAATGTAATGAAGGGAGTTTTTTTCAACCTTCCTTCTTTGTTCTCTCACTCAGACTCCCAACTCTCAGTCAGCAGCTCCACCTCCAGCTCTGTGAAGTTAAATGTAATGGAGGAAGTTATTTTCTACCTTTCTCCTTTGTTTTCTCACTCAGACTCCCAACTCTCAGCCAGCAGCTCCACCCCCAGAATCTGTGAAGTTAAAATGTAATGATGGAAGTTTTATTCTACCTTTCTCCTCTTTTCTGTCACTCAGACTCCTAGCTCTCAGCCAGCAGCTCCACCCCCAGCTTCTGTGAAGTTAAATATAATGGAGGAAGTTATTTTCTACCTTTCTCCTTTGTTCTCTCACTCAGACTCCCAACTCTCAGTCAGCAGCTCCACCTCCAGCTCTGTGAAGTTAAAATGTAATGGAGGAAGTTATTTTCTACCTTTCTCCTTTGTTCTCTCACTCAGACTCCCAACTCTCAGCCAGCAGCTCCACCCCCAGCTTCTGTGAAGTTAAAATGTAATGAAGTTTTTTCTATCTTTCTCCTTTATTCTCTCACTCAGACTCCCAACCCTCAGACAGCAGCTCCACTCCCAGTTTCTGTGAAGTTAAATATAATGGAGGAAGTTATTTTCTACCTTTCTCCTTTGTTCTCTCACTCAGACTGCCAGCTCTCAGCCAGCAGCTCCACCCCCAGCTTCTGTGAAGTTAAAATGTAATGGAGGGAGTTTTTTCAACCTTCCTTCTTTGTTCTCTCACTCAGACTCCCAACTCTCAGTCAGCAGCTCCACCTCCAGCTCTGTGAAGTTAAAATGTAATGGAGGAAGTTATTTTCTACCTTTCTCCTTTGTTCTCTCACTCAGACTCGCAACTCTCAGCCAGCAGCTCCACCCCCAGCTTCTGTGAAGTTAAAATGTAATGAACTGTTTTCTATCTTTCTCCTTTATTCTCTCACACAGACTCCCAACTCTCAGCCAGCAGCTCCAGCCCAGCTTCTGTGAAGTTAAATATAATGGAGGAAGTTATTTTCTACATTTCTCCTTTGTTCTCTCACTGAGACTCCCAACTCTCAGCCAGCAGCGCCACCCCCAGCTTCTGTGAAGTTAAAATGTAATGGAGGAAGTTTTTTTCTACCTTTCTCCTTTGTTCTCTCACTCAGACTCCCAACTCTCAGCCAGCAGCTCCACCCCCAGCTACTGTGAAGTTAAAATGTAATGAACTGTTTTCTATCTTTCTCCTTAATTCTCTCACACAGACTCCCAACTCTAAGCCAGCAGCTCAACCCCCAGCTTCTGTGAAGTTAAAATATAATGGAGGAAGTTTTTTTCTATCCTTTCTCCTTTGTTCTCTCACTCAGACTCCCAGCTCTCAGCCAACAGCTCCACCCCCAGCTTCTGTGAAGTTAAAATGTAATGATGGAAGTTTTATTCTACCTTTCTCCTTTATTCTCTCACTCAGACTCCCAACCCTCAGACAGCAGCTCCACTCCCAGCTGCTGTGAAGTTAAATATAATGGAGGAAGTTATTTTCTACCTTTCTCCTTTGTTCTCTCACTCAGACTGCCAGCTCTCAGCCAGCAGCTCCACCCCCAGCTTCTGTGAAGTTAAAATGTAATGGAGGGAGTTTTTTCAACCTTCCTTCTTTGTTCTCTCACTCAGACTCCCAACTCTCAGTCAGCAGCTCCACCTCCAGCTCTGTGAAGTTAAAATGTAATGGAGGAAGTTATTTTCTACCTTTCTCCTTTGTTCTCTCACTCAGACTCGCAACTCTCAGCCAGCAGCTCCACCCCCAGCTTCTGTGAAGTTAAATATAATGGAGGAAGTTATTTTCTACCTTTCTCCTTTGTTCTCTCACTCAGACTCCCAACTCTCAGTCAGCAGCTCCACCTCCAGCTCTGTGAAGTTAAAATGTAATGGAGGAAGTTATTTTCTACCTTTCTCCTTTGTTCTCTCACTCAGACTCCCAACTCTCAGGCAGCAGCTCCACCCCCAGCTTCTGTGAAGTTAAATATAATGGAGGAAGTTATTTTCTACCTTTCTCCTTTGTTCTCTCACTCAGACTGCCAGCTCTCAGCCAGCAGCTCCACCCCCAGCTTCTGTGAAGTTAAAATGTAATGGAGGGAGTTTTTTCAACCTTCCTTCTTTGTTCTCTCACTCAGACTCCCAACTCTCAGTCAGCAGCTCCACCTCCAGCTCTGTGAAGTTAAAATGTAATGGAGGAAGTTATTTTCTACCTTTCTCCTTTGTTCTCTCACTCAGACTCCCAACTCTCAGCCAGCAGCTCCACCCCCAGCTTCTGTGAAGTTAAAATGTAATGAAGTTTTTTCTATCTTTCTCCTTTATTCTCTCACTCAGACTCCCAACCCTCAGACAGCAGCTCCACTCCCAGTTTCTGTGAAGTTAAATATAATGGAGGAAGTTATTTTCTACCTTTCTCCTTTGTTCTCTCACTCAGACTGCCAGCTCTCAGCCAGCAGCTCCACCCCCAGCTTCTGTGAAGTTAAAATGTAATGGAGGGAGTTTTTTCAACCTTCCTTCTTTGTTCTCTCACTCAGACTCCCAACTCTCAGTCAGCAGCTCCACCTCCAGCTCTGTGAAGTTAAAATGTAATGGAGGAAGTTATTTTCTACCTTTCTCCTTTGTTCTCTCACTCAGACTCGCAACTCTCAGCCAGCAGCTCCACCCCCAGCTTCTGTGAAGTTAAAATGTAATGAACTGTTTTCTATCTTTCTCCTTTATTCTCTCACACAGACTCCCAACTCTCAGCCAGCAGCTCCAGCCCAGCTTCTGTGAAGTTAAATATAATGGAGGAAGTTATTTTCTACATTTCTCCTTTGTTCTCTCACTGAGACTCCCAACTCTCAGCCAGCAGCGCCACCCCCAGCTTCTGTGAAGTTAAAATGTAATGAACTGTTTTCTATCTTTCTCCTTAATTCTCTCACACAGACTCCCAACTCTCAGCCAGCAGCTCAACCCCCAGCTTCTGTGAAGTTAAAATATAATGGAGGAAGTTTTTTTCTATCCTTTCTCCTTTGTTCTCTCACTCAGACTCCCAGCTCTCAGCCAACAGCTCCACCCCCAGCTTCTGTGAAGTTAAAATGTAATGATGGAAGTTTTATTCTACCTTTCTCCTTTATTCTCTCACTCAGACTCCCAACCCTCAGACAGCAGCTCCACTCCCAGCTGCTGTGAAGTTAAATATAATGGAGGAAGTTATTTTCTACCTTTCTCCTTTGTTCTCTCACTCAGACTGCCAGCTCTCAGCCAGCAGCTCCACCCCCAGCTTCTGTGAAGTTAAAATGTAATGGAGGGAGTTTTTTCAACCTTCCTTCTTTGTTCTCTCACTCAGACTCCCAACTCTCAGTCAGCAGCTCCACCTCCAGCTCTGTGAAGTTAAAATGTAATGGAGGAAGTTATTTTCTACCTTTCTCCTTTGTTCTCTCACTCAGACTCGCAACTCTCAGCCAGCAGCTCCACCCCCAGCTTCTGTGAAGTTAAATATAATGGAGGAAGTTATTTTCTACCTTTCTCCTTTGTTCTCTCACTCAGACTCCCAACTCTCAGTCAGCAGCTCCACCTCCAGCTCTGTGAAGTTAAAATGTAATGGAGGAAGTTATTTTCTACCTTTCTCCTTTGTTCTCTCACTCAGACTCCCAACTCTCAGGCAGCAGCTCCACCCCCAGCTTCTGTGAAGTTAAATATAATGGAGGAAGTTATTTTCTACCTTTCTCCTTTGTTCTCTCACTCAGACTGCCAGCTCTCAGCCAGCAGCTCCACCCCCAGCTTCTGTGAAGTTAAAATGTAATGGAGGGAGTTTTTTCAACCTTCCTTCTTTGTTCTCTCACTCAGACTCCCAACTCTCAGTCAGCAGCTCCACCTCCAGCTCTGTGAAGTTAAAATGTAATGGAGGAAGTTATTTTCTACCTTTCTCCTTTGTTCTCTCACTCAGACTCGCAACTCTCAGCCAGCAGCTCCACCCCCAGCTTCTGTGAAGTTAAAATGTAATGAACTGTTTTCTATCTTTCTCCTTTATTCTCTCACACAGACTCCCAACTCTCAGCCAGCAGCTCCAGCCCAGCTTCTGTGAAGTTAAATATAATGGAGGAAGTTATTTTCTACATTTCTCCTTTGTTCTCTCACTGAGACTCCCAACTCTCAGCCAGCAGCGCCACCCCCAGCTTCTGTGAAGTTAAAATGTAATGGAGGAAGTTTTTTTCTACCTTTCTCCTTTGTTCTCTCACTCAGACTCCCAACTCTCAGCCAGCAGCTCCACCCCCAGCTACTGTGAAGTTAAAATGTAATGAACTGTTTTCTATCTTTCTCCTTAATTCTCTCACACAGACTCCCAACCCTCAGACAGCAGCTCCACTCCCAGCTGCTGTGAAGTTAAATATAATGGAGGAAGTTATTTTCTACCTTTCTCCTTTGTTCTCTCACTCAGACTGCCAGCTCTCAGCCAGCAGCTCCACCCCCAGCTTCTGTGAAGTTAAAATGTAATGGAGGGAGTTTTTTCAACCTTCCTTCTTTGTTCTCTCACTCAGACTCCCAACTCTCAGTCAGCAGCTCCACCTCCAGCTCTGTGAAGTTAAAATGTAATGGAGGAAGTTATTTTCTACCTTTCTCCTTTGTTCTCTCACTCAGACTCGCAACTCTCAGCCAGCAGCTCCACCCCCAGCTTCTGTGAAGTTAAATATAATGGAGGAAGTTATTTTCTACATTTCTCCTTTGTTCTCTCACTGAGACTCCCAACTCTCAGCCAGCAGCGCCACCCCCAGCTTCTGTGAAGTTAAAATGTAATGGAGGAAGTTTTTTTCTACCTTTCTCCTTTGTTCTCTCACTCAGACTCCCAACTCTCAGCCAGCAGCTCCACCCCCAGCTACTGTGAAGTTAAAATGTAATGAACTGTTTTCTATCTTTCTCCTTAATTCTCTCACACAGACTCCCAACTCTCAGCCAGCAGCTCAACCCCCAGCTTCTGTGAAGTTAAAATATAATGGAGGAAGTTTTTTTCTATCCTTTCTCCTTTGTTCTCTCACTCAGACTCCCAGCTCTCAGCCAACAGCTCCACCCCCAGCTTCTGTGAAGTTAAAATGTAATGATGGAAGTTTTATTCTACCTTTCTCCTTTTTTCTGTCACTCAGACTCCCAGCTCTCAGCCAGCAGGTCCACCCCAAGCTTCTGTGAAGTTAAAATGTAATGAAGTTTTTTCTATCTTTCTCCTTTATTCTCTCACTCAGACTCCCAACCCTCAGACAGCAGCTCCACTCCCAGCTGCTGTGAAGTTAAATATAATGGAGGAAGTTATTTTCTACCTTTCTCCTTTGTTCTCTCACTCAGACTGCCAGCTCTCAGCCAGCAGCTCCACCCCCAGCTTCTGTGAAGTTAAAATGTAATGGAGGGAGTTTTTTCAACCTTCCTTCTTTGTTCTCTCACTCAGACTCCCAACTCTCAGTCAGCAGCTCCACCTCCAGCTCTGTGAAGTTAAAATGTAATGGAGGAAGTTATTTTCTACCTTTCTCCTTTGTTCTCTCACTCAGACTCGCAACTCTCAGCCAGCAGCTCCACCCCCAGCTTCTGTGAAGTTAAAATGTAATGAACTGTTTTCTATCTTTCTCCTTTATTCTCTCACACAGACTCCCAACTCTCAGCCAGCAGCTCCAGCCCAGCTTCTGTGAAGTTAAATATAATGGAGGAAGTTATTTTCTACATTTCTCCTTTGTTCTCTCACTGAGACTCCCAACTCTCAGCCAGCAGCGCCACCCCCAGCTTCTGTGAAGTTAAAATGTAATGGAGGAAGTTTTTTTCTACCTTTCTCCTTTGTTCTCTCACTCAGACTCCCAACTCTCAGCCAGCAGCTCCACCCCCAGCTACTGTGAAGTTAAAATGTAATGAACTGTTTTCTATCTTTCTCCTTAATTCTCTCACACAGACTCCCAACTCTCAGCCAGCAGCTCCACCCCCAGCTTCTGTGAAGTTAAAATATAATGGAGGAAGTTTTTTTCTATCCTTTCTCGTTTGATCTCTCACTCAGACTCCCAACTCTCAGTCAGCAGCTCCACCTCCAGCTCTGTGAAGTTAAAATGTAAGGGAGGAAGTTTTTTTCTACCTTTCTCTTTTGTTCTCTCACTCAGACTCCCAACTCTCAGACAGCAGCTCCACCTCCAGCTCTGTGAAGTTAAAATATAATGGAGGAAGTTATTTTCTACATTTCTCCTTTGTTCTCTCACTCAGACTGCCAACTCTCAGCCAGCAGCTCCACCCCCATCTTCTGTGAAGTCAAAATGTAGTGGAGGAAGTTTTTTTCTATCCTTTCTCGTTTGATCTCTCACTCAGACTCCCAACTCTCAGTCAGCAGCTCCACCTCCAGCTCTGTGAAGTTAAAATGTAAGGGAGGAAGTTATTTTATACATTTCTCCTTTGTTCTCTCACTCAGACTGCCAACTCTCAGCCAGCAGCTCCACCCCCAGCTTCTGTGAAGTCAAAATGTAGTGGAGGAAGTTTTTTTCTACCTTTCTTCTTTGTTCTCTCACTCAGACTGCCAGCTCTCAGCCAGCAGCACCACCCCCAGCTTCTGTGAAATTAAAATGTAATGGAGGGAGTTTTTTTCAACCTTCCTTCTTTGTTCTCTCACTCAGACTCCCAACTCTCAGTCAGCAGCTCCACCTCCAGCTCTGTGAAGTTAAAATGTAATGGAGGAAGTTATTTTCTACCTTTCTCCTTTGTTCTCTCACTCAGACTCCCAACTCTCAGCCAGCAGCTCCACCCCCAGCTTCTGTGAAGTTAAAACGTAATGAACTGTTTTCTATCTTTCTCCTTTATTCTCTCACTCAGACTCCCAACTCTCAGCCAGCAGCTCCAGCCCAGCTTCTGTGAAGTTAAATATAATGGAGGAAGTTATTTTCTACATTTCTCCTTTGTTCTCTCACTGAGACTCCCAACTCTCAGTTAGCAGCTCCACCTCCAGCTCTGTGAAGGTAAATATAATGGAGGAAGTTATTTTCAACCTTCCATCTTTCTTCTCTCACTCAGACTGCCGGCTCTCAGCCAGCAGCGCCACCCCCAGCTTCTGTGAAGTTAAAATGTAATGGAGGAAGTTTTTTTCTACCTTTCTCCTTTGTTCTCTCACTCAGACTCCCAACTCTCAGCCAGCAGCTCCACCCCCAGCTACTGTGAAGTTAAAATGTAATGAACTGTTTTCTATCTTTCTCCTTAATTCTCTCACACAGACTCCCAACTCTCAGCCAGCAGCTCCACCCCCAGCTTCTGTGAAGTTAAAATATAATGGAGGAAGTTTTTTTCTATCCTTTCTCCTTTGTTCTCTCACTCAGACTCCCAGCTCTCAGCCAACAGCTCCACCCCCAGTTTCTGTGAAGTTAAAATGTAATGATGGAAGTTTTATTCTACCTTTCTCCTTTATTCTCTCACTCAGACTCCCAACCCTCAGACAGCAGCTCCAGCCCAGCTTCTGTGAAGTTAAATATAATGGAGGAAGTTATTTTCTACATTTCTCCTTTGTTCTCTCACTCAGACTCCCAACTCTCAGCCAGCAGCTCCACCCCCAGATTCTGTGAAGTTAAAATGTAATGAGGGGAGTTTTTTTCAACCTTCCTTCTTTGTTCTCTCACTCAGACTCCCAACTCTCAGTCAGCAGCTCCACCTCCAGCTCTGTGAAGTTAAATGTAATGGAGGAAGTTATTTTCTACCTTTCTCCTTTGTTCTCTCACTCAGACTCCCAACTCTCAGCCAGCAGCTCCACCCCCAGAATCTGTGAAGTTAAAATGTAATGATGGAAGTTTTATTCTACCTTTCTCCTCTTTTCTGTCACTCAGACTCCTAGCTCTCAGCCAGCAGCTCCACCCCCAGCTTCTGTGAAGTTAAATATAATGGAGGAAGTTATTTTCTACCTTTCTCCTTTGTTCTCTCACTCAGACTCCCAACTCTCAGTCAGCAGCTCCACCTCCAGCTCTGTGAAGTTAAAATGTAATGGAGGAAGTTATTTTCTACCTTTCTCCTTTGTTCTCTCACTCAGACTCCCAACTCTCAGCCAGCAGCTCCACCCCCAGCTTCTGTGAAGTTAAAATGTAATGAAGTTTTTTCTATCTTTCTCCTTTATTCTCTCACTCAGACTCCCAACCCTCAGACAGCAGCTCCACTCCCAGTTTCTGTGAAGTTAAATATAATGGAGGAAGTTATTTTCTACCTTTCTCCTTTGTTCTCTCACTCAGACTGCCAGCTCTCAGCCAGCATCTCCACCCCCAGCTTCTGTGAAGTTAAAATGTAATGGAGGGAGTTTTTTCAACCTTCCTTCTTTGTTCTCTCACTCAGACTCCCAACTCTCAGTCAGCAGCTCCACCTCCAGCTCTTTGAAGTTAAAATGTAATGGAGGAAGTTATTTTCTACCTTTCTCCTTTGTTCTCTCACTCAGACTCGCAACTCTCAGCCAGCAGCTCCACCCCCAGCTTCTGTGAAGTTAAAATGTAATGAACTGTTTTCTATCTTTCTCCTTTATTCTCTCACACAGACTCCCAACTCTCAGTTAGCAGCTCCACCTCCAGCTCTGTGAAGTTAAATATAATGGAGGAAGTTATTTTCAACCTTCCATCTTTCTTCTCTCACTCAGACTGCCGGCTCTCAGCCAGCAGCGCCACCCCCAGCTTCTGTGAAGTTAAAATGTAATGGAGGAAGTTTTTTTCTACCTTTCTCCTTTGTTCTCTCACTCAGACTCCCAACTCTCAGCCAGCAGCTCCACCCCCAGCTACTGTGAAGTTAAAATGTAATGAACTGTTTTCTATCTTTCTCCTTAATTCTCTCACACAGACTCCCAACTCTCAGCCAGCAGCTCCACCCCCAGCTTCTGTGAAGTTAAAATATAATGGAGGAAGTTTTTTTCTATCCTTTCTCCTTTGTTCTCTCACTCAGACTCCCAGCTCTCAGCCAACAGCTCCACCCCCAGCTTCTGTGAAGTTAAAATGTAATGATGGAAGTTTTATTCTACCTTTCTCCTTTTTTCTGTCACTCAGACTCCCAGCTCTCAGCCAGCAGCTCCACCCCAAGCTTCTGTGAAGTTAAAATGTAATGAAGCTTTTTCTATCTTTCTCCTTTATTCTCTCACTCAGACTCCCAACCCTCAGACAGCAGCTCCAGCCCAGCTTCTGTGAAGTTAAATATAATGGAGGAAGTTATTTTCTACATTTCTCCTTTGTTCTCTCACTCAGACTCCCAACTCTCAGCCAGCAGCTCCACCCCCAGATTCTGTGAAGTTAAAATGTAATGAAGGGAGTTTTTTTCAACCTTCCTTCTTTGTTCTCTCACTCAGACTCCCAACTCTCAGTCAGCAGCTCCACCTCCAGCTCTGTGAAGTTAAATGTAATGGAGGAAGTTTTATTCTACCTTTCTCCTCTTTTCTGTCACTCAGACTCCTAGCTCTCAGCCAGCAGCTCCACCCCCAGCTTCTGTGAAGTTAAATATAATGGAGGAAGTTATTTTCTACCTTTCTCCTTTGTTCTCTCACTCAGACTCCCAACTCTCAGTCAGCAGCTCCACCTCCAGCTCTGTGAAGTTAAAATGTAATGGAGGAAGTTATTTTCTACCTTTCTCCTTTGTTCTCTCACTCAGACTCCCAACTCTCAGCCAGCAGCTCCACCCCCAGCTTCTGTGAAGTTAAAATGTAATGAAGTTTTTTCTATCTTTCTCCTTTATTCTCTCACTCAGACTCCCAACCCTCAGACAGCAGCTCCACTCCCAGTTTCTGTGAAGTTAAATATAATGGAGGAAGTTATTTTCTACCTTTCTCCTTTGTTCTCTCACTCAGACTGCCAGCTCTCAGCCAGCAGCTCCACCCCCAGCTTCTGTGAAGTTAAAATGTAATGGAGGGAGTTTTTTCAACCTTCCTTCTTTGTTCTCTCACTCAGACTCCCAACTCTCAGTCAGCAGCTCCACCTCCAGCTCTGTGAAGTTAAAATGTAATGGAGGAAGTTATTTTCTACCTTTCTCCTTTGTTCTCTCACTCAGACTCGCAACTCTCAGCCAGCAGCTCCACCCCCAGCTTCTGTGAAGTTAAAATGTAATGAACTTTTTTCTATCTTTCTCCTTTATTCTCTCACACAGACTCCCAACTCTCAGCCAGCAGCTCCAGCCCAGCTTCTGTGAAGTTAAATATAATGGAGGAAGTTATTTTCTACATTTCTCCTTTGTTCTCTCACTGAGACTCCCAACTCTCAGCCAGCAGCGCCACCCCCAGCTTCTGTGAAGTTAAAATGTAATGGAGGAAGTTTTTTTCTACCTTTCTCCTTTGTTCTCTCACTCAGACTCCCAACTCTCAGCCAGCAGCTCCACCCCCAGCTACTGTGAAGTTAAAATGTAATGAACTGTTTTCTATCTTTCTCCTTAATTCTCTCACACAGACTCCCAACTCTCAGCCAGCAGCTCAACCCCCAGCTTCTGTGAAGTTAAAATATAATGGAGGAAGTTTTTTTCTATCCTTTCTCCTTTGTTCTCTCACTCAGACTCCCAGTTCTCAGCCAACAGCTCCACCCCCAGCTTCTGTGAAGTTAAAATGTAATGATGGAAGTTTTATTCTACCTTTCTCCTTTTTTCTGTCACTCAGACTCCCAGCTCTCAGCCAGCAGCTCCACCCCAAGCTTCTGTGAAGTTAAAATGTAATGAAGCTTTTTCTATCTTTCTCCTTTATTCTCTCACTCAGACTCCCAACCCTCAGACAGCAGCTCCAGCCCAGCTTCTGTAAAGTTAAATATAATGGAGGAAGTTATTTTCTACATTTCTCCTTTGTTCTCTCACTCAGACTCCCAACTCTCAGCCAGCAGCTCCACCCCCAGATTCTGTGAAGTTAAAATGTAATGAAGGGAGTTTTTTTCAACCTTCCTTCTTTGTTCTCTCACTCAGACTCCCAACTCTCAGTCAGCAGCTCCACCTCCAGCTCTGTGAAGTTAAATGTAATGGAGGAAGTTATTTTCTACCTTTCTCCTTTGTTCTCTCACTCAGACTCCCAACTCTCAGCCAGCAGCTCCACCCCCAGAATCTGTGAAGTTAAAATGTAATGATGGAAGTTTTATTCTACCTTTCTCCTCTTTTCTGTCACTCAGACTCCTAGCTCTCAGCCAGCAGCTCCACCCCCAGCTTCTGTGAAGTTAAATATAATGGAGGAAGTTATTTTCTACCTTTCTTCTTTGTTCTCTCACTCAGACTCCCAACTCTCAGTCAGCAGCTCCACCTCCAGCTCTGTGAAGTTAAAATGTAATGGAGGAAGTTATTTTCTACCTTTCTCCTTTGTTCTCTCACTCAGACTCCCAACTCTCAGCCAGCAGCTCCACCCCCAGCTTCTGTGAAGTTAAAATGTAATGAAGTTTTTTCTATCTTTCTCCTTTATTCTCTCACTCAGACTCCCAACCCTCAGACAGCAGCTCCACTCCCAGTTTCTGTGAAGTTAAATATAATGGAGGAAGTTATTTTCTACCTTTCTCCTTTGTTCTCTCTCTCAGACTGCCAGCTCTCAGCCAGCAGCTCCACCCCCAGCTTCTGTGAAGAAAAAATGTAATGGAGGGAGTTTTTTCAACCTTCCTTCTTTGTACTCTCACTCAGACTCCCAACTCTCAGTCAGCAGCTCCACCTCCAGCTCTGTGAAGTTAAAATGTAATGGAGGAAGTTATTTTCTACCTTTCTCCTTTGTTCTCTCACTCAGACTCGCAACTCTCAGCCAGCAGCTCCACCCCCAGCTTCTGTGAAGTTAAAATGTAATGAACTGTTTTCTATCTTTCTCCTTTATTCTCTCACACAGACTCCCAACTCTCAGCCAGCAGCTCCAGCCCAGCTTCTGTGAAGTTAAATATAATGGAGGAAGTTATTTTCTACATTTCTCCTTTGTTCTCTCACTGAGACTCCCAACTCTCAGCCAGCAGCGCCACCCCCAGCTTCTGTGAAGTTAAAATGTAATGGAGGAAGTTTTTTTCTACCTTTCTCCTTTGTTCTCTCACTCAGACTCCCAACTCTCAGCCAGCAGCTCCACCCCCAGCTACTGTGAAGTTAAAATGTAATGAACTGTTTTCTATCTTTCTCCTTAATTCTCTCACACAGACTCCCAACTCTCAGCCAGCAGCTCAACCCCCAGCTTCTGTGAAGTTAAAATATAATGGAGGAAGTTTTTTTCTATCCTTTCTCCTTTGTTCTCTCACTCAGACTCCCAGCTCTCAGCCAACAGCTCCACCCCCAGCTTCTGTGAAGTTAAAATGTAATGATGGAAGTTTTATTCTACCTTTCTCCTTTTTTCTGTCACTCAGACTCCCAGCTCTCAGCCAGCAGGTCCACCCCAAGCTTCTGTGAAGTTAAAATGTAATGAAGTTTTTTCTATCTTTCTCCTTTATTCTCTCACTCAGACTCCCAACCCTCAGACAGCAGCTCCACTCCCAGCTGCTGTGAAGTTAAATATAATGGAGGAAGTTATTTTCTACCTTTCTCCTTTGTTCTCTCACTCAGACTGCCAGCTCTCAGCCAGCAGCTCCACCCCCAGCTTCTGTGAAGTTAAAATGTAATGGAGGGAGTTTTTTCAACCTTCCTTCTTTGTTCTCTCACTCAGACTCCCAACTCTCAGTCAGCAGCTCCACCTCCAGCTCTGTGAAGTTAAAATGTAATGGAGGAAGTTATTTTCTACCTTTCTCCTTTGTTCTCTCACTCAGACTCGCAACTCTCAGCCAGCAGCTCCACCCCCAGCTTCTGTGAAGTTAAATATAATGGAGGAAGTTATTTTCTACCTTTCTCCTTTGTTCTCTCACTCAGACTCCCAACTCTCAGTCAGCAGCTCCACCTCCAGCTCTGTGAAGTCAAAATGTAATGGAGGAAGTTTTTTTCTATCCTTTCTCCTTTGTTCTCTCACTCAGACTCCCAGCTCTCAGCCAACAGCTCCACCCCCAGCTTCTGTGAAGTTAAAATGTAATGATGGAAGTTTTATTCTACCTTTCTCCTTTTTTCTGTCACTCAGACTCCCAGCTCTCAGCCAGCAGGTCCACCCCAAGCTTCTGTGAAGTTAAAATGTAATGAAGTTTTTTCTATCTTTCTCCTTTATTCTCTCACTCAGACTCCCAACCCTCAGACAGCAGCTCCACTCCCAGCTGCTGTGAAGTTAAATATAATGGAGGAAGTTATTTTCTACCTTTCTCCTTTGTTCTCTCACTCAGACTGCCAGCTCTCAGCCAGCAGCTCCACCCCCAGCTTCTGTGAAGTTAAAATGTAATGGAGGGAGTTTTTTCAACCTTCCTTCTTTGTTCTCTCACTCAGACTCCCAACTCTCAGTCAGCAGCTCCACCTCCAGCTCTGTGAAGTTAAAATGTAATGGAGGAAGTTATTTTCTACCTTTCTCCTTTGTTCTCTCACTCAGACTCGCAACTCTCAGCCAGCAGCTCCACCCCCAGCTTCTGTGAAGTTAAATATAATGGAGGAAGTTATTTTCTACCTTTCTCCTTTGTTCTCTCACTCAGACTCCCAACTCTCAGTCAGCAGCTCCACCTCCAGCTCTGTGAAGTTAAAATGTAATGGAGGAAGTTATTTTCTACCTTTCTCCTTTGTTCTCTAACTCAGACTCCCAACTCTCAGGCAGCAGCTCCACCCCCAGCTTCTGTGAAGTTAAATATAATGGAGGAAGTTATTTTCTACCTTTCTCCTTTGTTCTCTCACTCAGACTGCCAGCTCTCAGCCAGCAGCTCCACCCCCAGCTTCTGTGAAGTTAAAATGTAATGGAGGGAGTTTTTTCAACCTTCCTTCTTTGTTCTCTCACTCAGACTCCCAACTCTCAGTCAGCAGCTCCACCTCCAGCTCTGTGAAGTTAAAATGTAATGGAGGAAGTTATTTTCTACCTTTCTCCTTTGTTCTCTCACTCAGACTCGCAACTCTCAGCCAGCAGCTCCACCCCCAGCTTCTGTGAAGTTAAAATGTAATGAACTGTTTTCTATCTTTCTCCTTTATTCTCTCACACAGACTCCCAACTCTCAGCCAGCAGCTCCAGCCCAGCTTCTGTGAAGTTAAATATAATGGAGGAAGTTATTTTCTACATTTCTCCTTTGTTCTCTCACTGAGACTCCCAACTCTCAGCCAGCAGCGCCACCCCCAGCTTCTGTGAAGTTAAAATGTAATGGAGGAAGTTTTTTTCTACCTTTCTCCTTTGTTCTCTCACTCAGACTCCCAACTCTCAGCCAGCAGCTCCACCCCCAGCTACTGTGAAGTTAAAATGTAATGAACTGTTTTCTATCTTTCTCCTTAATTCTCTCACACAGACTCCCAACTCTCAGCCAGCAGCTCAACCCCCAGCTTCTGTGAAGTTAAAATATAATGGAGGAAGTTTTTTTCTATCCTTTCTCCTTTGTTCTCTCACTCAGACTCCCAGCTCTCAGCCAACAGCTCCACCCCCAGCTTCTGTGAAGTTAAAATGTAATGATGGAAGTTTTATTCTACCTTTCTCCTTTTTTCTGTCACTCAGACTCCCAGCTCTCAGCCAGCAGGTCCACCCCAAGCTTCTGTGAAGTTAAAATGTAATGAAGTTTTTTCTATCTTTCTCCTTTATTCTCTCACTCAGACTCCCAACCCTCAGACAGCAGCTCCACTCCCAGCTGCTGTGAAGTTAAATATAATGGAGGAAGTTATTTTCTACCTTTCTCCTTTGTTCTCTCACTCAGACTGCCAGCTCTCAGCCAGCAGCTCCACCCCCAGCTTCTGTGAAGTTAAAATGTAATGGAGGGAGTTTTTTCAACCTTCCTTCTTTGTTCTCTCACTCAGACTCCCAACTCTCAGTCAGCAGCTCCACCTCCAGCTCTGTGAAGTTAAAATGTAATGGAGGAAGTTATTTTCTACCTTTCTCCTTTGTTCTCTCACTCAGACTCGCAACTCTCAGCCAGCAGCTCCACCCCCAGCTTCTGTGAAGTTAAAATGTAATGAACTGTTTTCTATCTTTCTCCTTTATTCTCTCACACAGACTCCCAACTCTCAGCCAGCAGCTCCAGCCCAGCTTCTGTGAAGTTAAATATAATGGAGGAAGTTATTTTCTACATTTCTCCTTTGTTCTCTCACTGAGACTCCCAACTCTCAGCCAGCAGCGCCACCCCCAGCTTCTGTGAAGTTAAAATGTAATGGAGGAAGTTTTTTTCTACCTTTCTCCTTTGTTCTCTCACTCAGACTCCCAACTCTCAGCCAGCAGCTCCACCCCCAGCTACTGTGAAGTTAAAATGTAATGAACTGTTTTCTATCTTTCTCCTTAATTCTCTCACACAGACTCCCAACTCTCAGCCAGCAGCTCAACCCCCAGCTTCTGTGAAGTTAAAATATAATGGAGGAAGTTTTTTTCTATCCTTTCTCCTTTGTTCTCTCACTCAGACTCCCAGCTCTCAGCCAACAGCTCCACCCCCAGCTTCTGTGAAGTTAAAATGTAATGATGGAAGTTTTATTCTACCTTTCTCCTTTTTTCTGTCACTCAGACTCCCAGCTCTCAGCCAGCAGGTCCACCCCAAGCTTCTGTGAAGTTAAAATGTAATGAAGTTTTTTCTATCTTTCTCCTTTATTCTCTCACTCAGACTCCCAACCCTCAGACAGCAGCTCCACTCCCAGCTGCTGTGAAGTTAAATATAATGGAGGAAGTTATTTTCTACCTTTCTCCTTTGTTCTCTCACTCAGACTGCCAGCTCTCAGCCAGCAGCTCCACCCCCAGCTTCTGTGAAGTTAAAATGTAATGGAGGGAGTTTTTTCAACCTTCCTTCTTTGTTCTCTCACTCAGACTCCCAACTCTCAGTCAGCAGCTCCACCTCCAGCTCTGTGAAGTTAAAATGTAATGGAGGAAGTTATTTTCTACCTTTCTCCTTTGTTCTCTCACTCAGACTCGCAACTCTCAGCCAGCAGCTCCACCCCCAGCTTCTGTGAAGTTAAAATGTAATGAACTGTTTTCTATCTTTCTCCTTTATTCTCTCACACAGACTCCCAACTCTCAGCCAGCAGCTCCAGCCCAGCTTCTGTGAAGTTAAATATAATGGAGGAAGTTATTTTCTACATTTCTCCTTTGTTCTCTCACTGAGACTCCCAACTCTCAGCCAGCAGCGCCACCCCCAGCTTCTGTGAAGTTAAAATGTAATGGAGGAAGTTTTTTTCTACCTTTCTCCTTTGTTCTCTCACTCAGACTCCCAACTCTCAGCCAGCAGCTCCACCCCCAGCTACTGTGAAGTTAAAATGTAATGAACTGTTTTCTATCTTTCTCCTTAATTCTCTCACACAGACTCCCAACTCTCAGCCAGCAGCTCCACCCCCAGCTTCTGTGAAGTTAAAATATAATGGAGGAAGTTTTTTTCTATCCTTTCTCGTTTGATCTCTCACTCAGACTCCCAACTCTCAGTCAGCAGCTCCACCTCCAGCTCTTTGAAGTTAAAATGTAATGGAGGAAGTTATTTTCTACCTTTCTCCTTTGTTCTCTCACTGAGACTCGCAACTCTCAGCCAGCAGCTCCACCCCCAGCTTCTGTGAAGTTAAAATGTAATGAACTGTTTTCTATCTTTCTCCTTTATTCTCTCACACAGACTCCCAACTCTCAGCCAGCAGCTCCAGCCCAGCTTCTGTGAAGTTAAATATAATGGAGGAAGTTATTTTCTACATTTCTCCTTTGTTCTCTCACTGAGACTCCCAACTCTCAGCCAGCAGCGCCACCCCCAACTTCTGTGAAGTTAAAATGTAATGGAGGAAGTTTTTTTCTACCTTTCTCCTTTGTTCTCTCACTCAGACTCCCAACTCTCAGCCAGCAGCTCCACCCCCAGCTACTGTGAAGTTAAAATGTAATGAACTGTTTTCTATCTTTCTCCTTAATTCTCTCACACAGACTCCCAACTCTCAGCCAGCAGCTCCACCCCCAGCTTCTGTGAAGTTAAAATATAATGGAGGAAGTTTTTTTCTATCCTTTCTCGTTTGATCTCTCACTCAGACTCCCAACTCTCAGTCAGCAGCTCCACCTCCAGCTCTGTGAAGTTAAAATGTAAGGGAGGAAGTTTTTTTCTACCTTTCTCTTTTGTTCTCTCACTCAGACTCCCAACTCTCAGACAGCAGCTCCACCTCCAGCTCTGTGAAGTTAAAATATAATGGAGGAAGTTATTTTCTACATTTCTCCTTTGTTCTCTCACTCAGACTGCCAACTCTCAGCCAGCAGCTCCACCCCCAGCTTCTGTGAAGTCAAAATGTAGTGGAGGAAGTTTTTTTCTATCCTTTCTCGTTTGATCTCTCACTCAGACTCCCAACTCTCAGTCAGCAGCTCCACCTCCAGCTCTGTGAAGTTAAAATGTAAGGGAGGAAGTTTTTTTCTACCTTTCTCTTTTGTTCTCTCACTCAGACTCCCAACTCTCAGACAGCAGCTCCACCTCCAGCTCTGTGAAGTTAAAATATAATGGAGGAAGTTATTTTCTACATTTCTCCTTTGTTCTCTCACTCAGACTGCCAACTCTCAGCCAGCAGCTCCACCCCCAGCTTCTGTGAAGTCAAAATGTAGTGGAGGAAGTTTTTTTCTACCTTTCTTCTTTGTTCTCTCACTCAGACTGCCAGCTCTCAGCCAGCAGCACCACCCCCAGCTTCTGTGAAATTAAAATGTAATGGAGGGAGTTTTTTTCAACCTTCCTTCTTTGTTCTCTCACTCAGACTCCCAACTCTCAGTCAGCAGCTCCACCTCCAGCTCTGTGAAGTTAAAATGTAATGGAGGAAGTTATTTTCTACCTTTCTCCTTTGTTCTCTCACTCATACTCCCAACTCTCAGCCAGCAGCTCCACCCCCAGCTTCTGTGAAGTTAAAATGTAATGAACTGTTTTCTATCTTTCTCCTTTATTCTCTCACTCAGACTCCCAACTCTCAGCCAGCAGCTCCAGCCCAGCTTCTGTGAAGTTAAATATAATGGAGGAAGTTATTTTCTACATTTCTCCTTTGTTCTCTCACTGAGACTCCCAACTCTCAGTTAGCAGCTCCACCTCCAGCTCTGTGAAGTTAAATATAATGGAGGAAGTTATTTTCAACCTTCCATCTTTCTTCTCTCACTCAGACTGCCGGCTCTCAGCCAGCAGCGCCACCCCCAGCTTCTGTGAAGTTAAAATGTAATGGAGGAAGTTTTTTTCTACCTTTCTCCTTTGTTCTCTCACTCAGACTCCCAACTCTCAGCCAGCAGCTCCACCCCCAGCTACTGTGAAGTTAAAATGTAATGAACTGTTTTCTATCTTTCTCCTTAATTCTCTCACACAGACTCCCAACTCTCAGCCAGCAGCTCCACCCCCAGCTTCTGTGAAGTTAAAATATAATGGAGGAAGTTTTTTTCTATCCTTTCTCCTTTGTTCTCTCACTCAGACTCCCAGCTCTCAGCCAACAGCTCCACCCCCAGCTTCTGTGAAGTTAAAATGTAATGATGGAAGTTTTATTCTACCTTTCTCCTTTTTTCTGTCACTCAGACTCCCAGCTCTCAGCTAGCAGCTCCACCCCAAGCTTCTGTGAAGTTAAAATGTAATGAAGCTTTTTCTATCTTTCTCCTTTATTCTCTCACTCAGACTCCCAACCCTCAGATAGCAGCTCCAGCCCAGCTTCTGTGAAGTTAAATATAATGGAGGAAGTTATTTTCTACATTTCTCCTTTGTTCTCTCACTCAGACTCCCAACTCTCAGCCAGCAGCTCCACCCCCAGATTCTGTGAAGTTAAAATGTAATGAGGGGAGTTTTTTTCAACCTTCCTTCTTTGTTCTCTCACTCAGACTCCCAACTCTCAGTCAGCAGCTCCACCTCCAGCTCTGTGAAGTTAAATGTAATGGAGGAAGTTATTTTCTACCTTTCTCCTTTGTTCTCTCACTCAGACTCCCAACTCTCAGCCAGCAGCTCCACCCCCAGAATCTGTGAAGTTAAAATGTAATGATGGAAGTTTTATTCTACCTTTCTCCTCTTTTCTGTCACTCAGACTCCTAGCTCTCAGCCAGCAGCTCCACCCCCAGCTTCTGTGAAGTTAAATATAATGGAGGAAGTTATTTTCTACCTTTCTCCTTTGTTCTCTCACTCAGACTCCCAACTCTCAGTCAGCAGCTCCACCTCCAGCTCTGTGAAGTTAAAATGTAATGGAGGAAGTTATTTTCTACCTTTCTCCTTTGTTCTCTCACTCAGACTCCCAACTCTCAGCCAGCAGCTCCACCCCCAGCTTCTGTGAAGTTAAAATGTAATGAAGTTTTTTCTATCTTTCTCCTTTATTCTCTCACTCAGACTCCCAACCCTCAGACAGCAGCTCCACTCCCAGTTTCTGTGAAGTTAAATATAATGGAGGAAGTTATTTTCTACCTTTCTCCTTTGTTCTCTCACTCAGACTGCCAGCTCTCAGCCAGCAGCTCCACCCCCAGCTTCTGTGAAGTTAAAATGTAATGGAGGGAGTTTTTTCAACCTTCCTTCTTTGTTCTCTCACTCAGACTCCCAACTCTCAGTCAGCAGCTCCACCTCCAGCTCTGTGAAGTTAAAATGTAATGGAGGAAGTTATTTTCTACCTTTCTCCTTTGTTCTCTCACTCAGACTCGCAACTCTCAGCCAGCAGCTTCACCCCCAGCTTCTGTGAAGTTAAAATGTAATGAACTGTTTTCTATCTTTCTCCTTTATTCTCTCACACAGACTCCCAACTCTCAGTTAGCAGCTCCACCTCCAGCTCTGTGAAGTTAAATATAATGGAGGAAGTTATTTTCAACCTTCCATCTTTCTTCTCTCACTCAGACTGCCGGCTCTCAGCCAGCAGCGCCACCCCCAGCTTCTGTGAAGTTAAAATGTAATGGAGGAAGTTTTTTTCTACCTTTCTCCTTTGTTCTCTCACTCAGACTCCCAACTCTCAGCCAGCAGCTCCACCCCCAGCTACTGTGAAGTTAAAATGTAATGAACTGTTTTCTATCTTTCTCCTTAATTCTCTCACACAGACTCCCAACTCTCAGCCAGCAGCTCCACCCCCAGCTTCTGTGAAGTTAAAATATAATGGAGGAAGTTTTTTTCTATCCTTTCTCCTTTGTTCTCTCACTCAGACTCCCAGCTCTCAGCCAACAGCTCCACCCCCAGCTTCTGTGAAGTTAAAATGTAATGATGGAAGTTTTATTCTACCTTTCTCCTTTTTTCTGTCACTCAGACTCCCAGCTCTCAGCCAGCAGCTCCACCCCAAGCTTCTGTGAAGTTAAAATGTAATGAAGCTTTTTCTATCTTTCTCCTTTATTCTCTCACTCAGACTCCCAACCCTCAGACAGCAGCTCCAGCCCAGCTTCTGTGAAGTTAAATATAATGGAGGAAGTTATTTTCTACATTTCTCCTTTGTTCTCTCACTCAGACTCCCAACTCTCAGCCAGCAGCTCCACCCCCAGATTCTGTGAAGTTAAAATGTAATGAAGGGAGTTTTTTTCAACCTTCCTTCTTTGTTCTCTCACTCAGACTCCCAACTCTCAGTCAGCAGCTCCACCTCCAGCTCTGTGAAGTTAAATGTAATGGAGGAAGTTATTTTCTACCTTTCTCCTTTGTTCTCTCACTCAGACTCCCAACTCTCAGCCAGCAGCTCCACCCCCAGAATCTGTGAAGTTAAAATGTAATGATGGAAGTTTTATTCTACCTTTCTCCTCTTTTCTGTCACTCAGACTCCTAGCTCTCAGCCAGCAGCTCCACCCCCAGCTTCTGTGAAGTTAAATATAATGGAGGAAGTTATTTTCTACCTTTCTCCTTTGTTCTCTCACTCAGACTCCCAACTCTCAGTCAGCAGCTCCACCTCCAGCTCTGTGAAGTTAAAATGTAATGGAGGAAGTTATTTTCTACCTTTCTCCTTTGTTCTCTCACTCAGACTCCCAACTCTCAGCCAGCAGCTCCACCCCCAGCTTCTGTGAAGTTAAAATGTAATGAAGTTTTTTCTATCTTTCTCCTTTATTCTCTCACTCAGACTCCCAACCCTCAGACAGCAGCTCCACTCCCAGTTTCTGTGAAGTTAAATATAATGGAGGAAGTTGTTTTCTACCTTTCTCCTTTGTTCTCTCACTCAGACTGCCAGCTCTCAGCCAGCAGCTCCACCCCCAGCTTCTGTGAAGTTAAAATGTAATGGAGGGAGTTTTTTCAACCTTCCTTCTTTGTTCTCTCACTCAGACTCCCAACTCTCAGTCAGCAGCTCCACCTCCAGCTCTGTGAAGTTAAAATGTAATGGAGGAAGTTATTTTCTACCTTTCTCCTTTGTTCTCTCACTCAGACTCGCAACTCTCAGCCAGCAGCTCCACCCCCAGCTTCTGTGAAGTTAAAATGTAATGAACTGTTTTCTATCTTTCTCCTTTATTCTCTCACACAGACTCCCAACTCTCAGCCAGCAGCTCCAGCCCAGCTTCTGTGAAGTTAAATATAATGGAGGAAGTTATTTTCTACATTTCTCCTTTGTTCTCTCACTGAGACTCCCAACTCTCAGCCAGCAGCGCCACCCCCAGCTTCTGTGAAGTTAAAATGTAATGGAGGAAGTTTTTTTCTACCTTTCTCCTTTGTTCTCTCACTCAGACTCCCAACTCTCAGCCAGCAGCTCCACCCCCAGCTACTGTGAAGTTAAAATGTAATGAACTGTTTTCTATCTTTCTCCTTAATTCTCTCACACAGACTCCCAACTCTCAGCCAGCAGCTCAACCCCCAGCTTCTTTGAAGTTTAAATATAATGGAGGAAGGTTTTTTCTATCCTTTCTCCTTTGTTCTCTCACTCAGACTCCCAGCTCTCAGCCAACAGCTCCACCCCCAGCTTCTGTGAAGTTAAAATGTAATGATGGAAGTTTTATTCTACCTTTCTCCTTTTTTCTGTCACTCAGACTCCCAGCTCTCAGCCAGCAGGTCCACCCCAAGCTTCTGTGAAGTTAAAATGTAATGAAGTTTTTTCTATCTTTCTCCTTTATTCTCTCACTCAGACTCCCAACCCTCAGACAGCAGCTCCACTCCCAGCTTCTGTGAAGTTAAATATAATGGAGGAAGTTATTTTCTACTTTTCTCCTTTGTTCTCTCACTCAGACTGCCAGCTCTCAGCCAGCAGCTCCACCCCCAGCTTCTGTGAAGTTAAAATGTAATGGAGGGAGTTTTTTCAACCTTCCTTCTTTGTTCTCTCACTCAGACTCCCAACTCTCAGTCAGCAGCTCCACCTCCAGCTCTGTGAAGTTAAAATGTAATGGAGGAAGTTATTTTCTACCTTTCTCCTTTCTTCTCTCACTCAGACTCGCAACTCTCAGCCAGCAGCTCCACCCCCAGCTTCTGTGAAGTTAAAATGTAATGAACTGTTTTCTATCTTTCTCCTTTATTCTCTCACACAGACTCCCAACTCTCAGCCAGCAGCTCCAGCCCAGCTTCTGTGAAGTTAAATATAATGGAGGAAGTTATTTTCTACATTTCTCCTTTGTTCTCTCACTGAGACTCCCAACTCTCAGCCAGCAGCGCCACCCCCAGCTTCTGTGAAGTTAAAATGTAATGGAGGAAGTTTTTTTCTACCTTTCTCCTTTGTTCTCTCACTCAGACTCCCAACTCTCAGCCAGCAGCTCCACCCCCAGCTACTGTGAAGTTAAAATGTAATGAACTGTTTTCTATCTTTCTCCTTAATTCTCTCACACAGACTCCCAACTCTCAGCCAGCAGCTCCACCCCCAGCTTCTGTGAAGTTAAAATATAATGGAGGAAGTTTTTTTCTATCCTTTCTCCTTTGTTCTCTCACTCAGACTCCCAGCTCTCAGCCAACAGCTCCACCCCCAGCTTCTGTGAAGTTAAAATGTAATGATGGAAGTTTTATTCTACCTTTCTCCTTTTTTCTGTCACTCAGACTCCCAGCTCTCAGCCAGCAGGTCCACCCCAAGCTTCTGTGAAGTTAAAATGTAATGAAGTTTTTTCTATCTTTCTCCTTTATTCTCTCACTCAGACTCCCAACCCTCAGACAGCAGCTCCACTCCCAGCTTCTGTGAAGTTAAATATAATGGAGGAAGTTATTTTCTACCTTTCTCCTTTGTTCTCTCACTCAGACTGCCAGCTCTCAGCCAGCAGCTCCACCCCCAGCTTCTGTGAAGTTAAAATGTAATGGAGGGAGTTTTTTCAACCTTCCTTCTTTGTTCTCTCACTCAGACTCCCAACTCTCAGTCAGCAGCTCCACCTCCAGCTCTGTGAAGTTAAAATGTAATGGAGGAAGTTATTTTCTACCTTTCTCCTTTGTTCTCTCACTCAGACTCGCAACTCTCAGCCAGCAGCTCCACCCCCAGCTTCTGTGAAGTTAAAATGTAATGAACTGTTTTCTATCTTTCTCCTTTATTCTCTCACACAGACTCCCAACTCTCAGCCAGCAGCTCCAGCCCAGCTTCTGTGAAGTTAAATATAATGGAGGAAGTTATTTTCTACATTTCTCCTTTGTTCTCTCACTGAGACTCCCAACTCTCAGCCAGCAGCGCCACCCCCAGCTTCTGTGAAGTTAAAATGTAATGGAGGAAGTTTTTTTCTACCTTTCTCCTTTGTTCTCTCACTCAGACTCCCAACTCTCAGCCAGCAGCTCCACCCCCAGCTACTGTGAAGTTAAAATGTAATGAACTGTTTTCTATCTTTCTCCTTAATTCTCTCACACAGACTCCCAACTCTCAGCCAGCAGCTCCACCCCCAGCTTCTGTGAAGTTAAAATATAATGGAGGAAGTTTTTTTCTATCCTTTCTCCTTTGTTCTCTCACTCAGACTCCCAGCTCTCAGCCAACAGCTCCACCCCCAGCTTCTGTGAAGTTAAAATGTAATGATGGAAGTTTTATTCTACCTTTCTCCTTTTTTCTGTCACTCAGACTCCCAGCTCTCAGCCAGCAGGTCCACCCCAAGCTTCTGTGAAGTTAAAATGTAATGAAGCTTTTTCTATCTTTCTCCTTTATTCTCTCACTCAGACTCCCAACCCTCAGCCAGCAGCTCCAGCCCAGCTTCTGTGAAGTTAAATATAATAGAGGAAGTTATTTTCTACATTTCTCCTTTGTTCTCTCACTCAGACTCCCAACTCTCAGCCAGCAGCTCCACCCCCAGATTCTGTGAAGTTAAAATGTAATGAAGGGAGTTTTTTTCAACCTTCCTTCTTTGTTCTCTCACTCAGACTCCCAACTCTCAGTCAGCAGCTCCACCTCCAGCTCTGTGAAGTTAAAATGTAATGGAGGAAGTTATTTTCTACCTTTCTCCTTTTTTCTCTCACTCAGACTCGCAACTCTCAGCCAGCAGCTCCACCCCCAGCTTCTGTGAAGTTAAAATGTAATGAACTGTTTTCTATCTTTCTCCTTTATTCTCTCACACAGACTCCCAACTCTCAGCCAGCAGCTCCAGCCCAGCTTCTGTGAAGTTAAATATAATGGAGGAAGTTATTTTCTACATTTCTCCTTTGTACCTCCATTCAGACCAATAGCTCTCAGCCAGGAGCTCCACCCCCAGCTTCTGTGAAGTTAAAATGTAATGGAGGAAGTTTGTTCTACCTTTCTCCTTTGTTCTCTCACTCAGACTCCCAACTCTCAGCCAGCAGCTCCACCCCCAGCTACTGTGAAGTTAAAATGTAATGAACTGTTTTCTATCTTTCTCCTTAATTCTCTCACACAGACTCCCAACTCTCAGCCAGCAGCTCCACCCCCAGCTTCTGTGAAGTTAAAATATAATGGAGGAAGTTTTTTTCTATCCTTTCTCCTTTGTTCTCTCACTCAGACTCCCAGCTCTCAGCCAACAGCTCCACCCCCAGCTTCTGTGAAGTTAAAATGTAATGATGGAAGTTTTATTCTACCTTTCTCCTTTTTTCTGTCACTCAGACTCCCAGCTCTCAGCCAGCAGGTCCACCCCAAGCTTCTGTGAAGTTAAAATGTAATGAAGTTTTTTCTATCTTTCTCCTTTATTCTCTCACTCAGACTCCCAACCCTCAGACAGCAGCTCCACTCCCAGCTTCTGTGAAGTTAAATATAATGGAGGAAGTTATTTTCTACCTTTCTCCTTTGTTCTCTCACTCAGACTGCCAGCTCTCAGCCAGCAGCTCCACCCCCAGCTTCTGTGAAGTTAAAATGTAATGGAGGGAGTTTTTTCAACCTTCCTTCTTTGTTCTCTCACTCAGACTCCCAACTCTCAGTCAGCAGCTCCACCTCCAGCTCTGTGAAGTTAAAATGTAATGGAGGAAGTTATTTTCTACCTTTCTCCTTTGTTCTCTCACTCAGACTCGCAACTCTCAGCCAGCAGCTCCACCCCCAGCTTCTGTGAAGTTAAAATGTAATGAACTGTTTTCTATCTTTCTCCTTTATTCTCTCACACAGACTCCCAACTCTCAGCCAGCAGCTCCAGCCCAGCTTCTGTGAAGTTAAATATAATGGAGGAAGTTATTTTCTACATTTCTCCTTTGTTCTCTCACTGAGACTCCCAACTCTCAGCCAGCAGCGCCACCCCCAGCTTCTGTGAAGTTAAAATGTAATGGAGGAAGTTTTTTTCTACCTTTCTCCTTTGTTCTCTCACTCAGACTCCCAACTCTCAGCCAGCAGCTCCACCCCCAGCTACTGTGAAGTTAAAATGTAATGAACTGTTTTCTATCTTTCTCCTTAATTCTCTCACACAGACTCCCAACTCTCAGCCAGCAGCTCCACCCCCAGCTTCTGTGAAGTTAAAATATAATGGAGGAAGTTTTTTTCTATCCTTTCTCCTTTGTTCTCTCACTCAGACTCCCAGCTCTCAGCCAACAGCTCCACCCCCAGCTTCTGTGAAGTTAAAATGTAATGATGGAAGTTTTATTCTACCTTTCTCCTTTTTTCTGTCACTCAGACTCCCAGCTCTCAGCCAGCAGGTCCACCCCAAGCTTCTGTGAAGTTAAAATGTAATGAAGCTTTTTCTATCTTTCTCCTTTATTCTCTCACTCAGACTCCCAACCCTCAGCCAGCAGCTCCAGCCCAGCTTCTGTGAAGTTAAATATAATAGAGGAAGTTATTTTCTACATTTCTCCTTTGTTCTCTCACTCAGACTCCCAACTCTCAGCCAGCAGCTCCACCCCCAGATTCTGTGAAGTTAAAATGTAATGAAGGGAGTTTTTTTCAACCTTCCTTCTTTGTTCTCTCACTCAGACTCCCAACTCTCAGTCAGCAGCTCCACCTCCAGCTCTGTGAAGTTAAAATGTAATGGAGGAAGTTATTTTCTACCTTTCTCCTTTTTTCTCTCACTCAGACTCGCAACTCTCAGCCAGCAGCTCCACCCCCAGCTTCTGTGAAGTTAAAATGTAATGAACTGTTTTCTATCTTTCTCCTTTATTCTCTCACACAGACTCCCAACTCTCAGCCAGCAGCTCCAGCCCAGCTTCTGTGAAGTTAAATATAATGGAGGAAGTTATTTTCTACATTTCTCCTTTGTACCTCCATTCAGACCAATAGCTCTCAGCCAGGAGCTCCACCCCCAGCTTCTGTGAAGTTAAAATGTAATGGAGGAAGTTTGTTCTACCTTTCTCCTTTGTTCTCTCACTCAGACTCCCAACTCTCAGTCAGCAGCTCCACCTACAGTTCTGTGAAGTTAAAATGTAAGGGAGAAAGTTTTTTTCTACTTTTCTCGTTTGTTCTCTCACTCAGACTCCCAACTCTCAGTCAGCAGCTCCACCTCCAGCTCTGTGAAGTTAAATGTAATGGAGGAAGTTATTTTCTACCTTTCTCCTTTGTTCTCTCACTCAGACTGCCGGCTCTCAGCCAGCAGCGCCACCCACAGCTTCTGTGAATGTAAAATGTAATGGAGGAAGTTTTTTTCTACCTTTCTCCTTTGTTCTCTCACTCAGACTCCCAACTCTCAGGCAGCAGCTCCACCCCCAGCTTCTGTGAAGTTAAAAAGTAATGAACTGTTTTCTATCTTTCTCCTTTATTCTCTCACACAGACTCCCAACTCTCAGCCAGCAGCTCCAGCCCAGCTTCTGTGAAGTCAAAATGTAATGGAGGAAGTTTTTTTCTACCTTTCTCTTTTGTTCTCTCACTCAGACTCCCAACTCCCAGTTAGCAGCTCCAGCCCCAGCTTCTGTGAAGTTAAAATGTAATGAACTGTTTTCTATCTTTCTCCTTTATTCTCTCACACAGACTCCCAACTCTAAGCCAGCAGCTCCAGCCCAGCTTCTGTGAAGTCAAAATGTAATGGAGGAAGTTTTTTTCTATCCTTTCTCGTTTGTTCTCTCACTCAGACTGCCAACTCTCAGCCAGCAGCTCCACCCCCAGCTTCTGTGAAGTCAAAATGTAGTGGAGGAAGTTTTTTTCTACCTTTCTTCTTTGTTCTCTCACTCAGACTGCCAGCTCTCAGCCAGCAGCACCACCCCCAGCTTCTGTGAAATTAAAATGTAATGGAGGGAGTTTTTTTCAACCTTCCTTCTTTGTTCTCTCACTCAGACTCCCAACTCTCAGTCAGCAGCTCCACCTCCAGCTCTGTGAAGTTAAAATGTAATGGAGGAAGTTTTTTTCTACCTTTATCCTTTGTTCTCTCACTCAGACTCCCAACTCTCAGCCAGCAGCTCCACCCCCAGCTTCTGTGAAGTTAAAATGTAATGAACTGTTTTCTATCTTTCTCCTTTATTCTCTCACACAGACTCCCAACTCTCAGCCAGCAGCTCCAGCCCAGCTTCTGTGAAGTTAAATATAATGGAGGAAGTTATTTTCTACATTTCTCCTTTGTTCTCTCACTGAGACTCCCAACTCTCAATTAGCAGCTCCACCTCCAGCTCTGTGAAGTTAAATATAATGGAGGAAGTTATTTTCAACCTTCCATCTCTCTTCTCTCACTCAGACTGCCAGCTCTCAGCCAGCAGCGCCACCCCCAGCTTCTGTGAAGTTAAAATGTAATGGAGGAAGTTTTTTTCTACCTTTCTCCTTTGTTCTCTCACTCAGACTCCCAACTCTCAGCCAGCAGCTCCACCCCCAGCTACTGTGAAGTTAAAATGTAATGAACTGTTTTCTATCTTTCTCCTTAATTCTCTCACACAGACTCCCAACTCTCAGCCAGCAGCTCCACCCCCAGCTTCTGTGAAGTTAAAATATAATGGAGGAAGTTTTTTTCTATCCTTTCTCCTTTGTTCTCTCACTCAGACTCCCAGCTCTCAGCCAACAGCTCCACCCCCAGCTTCTGTGAAGTTAAAATGTAATGATGGAAGTTTTATTCTACCTTTCTCCTTTTTTCTGTCACTCAGACTCCCAGCTCTCAGCCAGCAGCTCCACCCCAAGCTTCTGTGAAGTTAAAATGTAATGAAGCTTTTTCTATCTTTCTCCTTTATTCTCTCACTCAGACTCCCAACCCTCAGACAGCAGCTCCAGCCCAGCTTCTGTGAAGTTAAATATAATGGAGGAAGTTATTTTCTACATTTCTCCTTTGTTCTCTCACTCAGACTCCCAACTCTCAGCCAGCAGCTCCACCCCCAGATTCTGTGAAGTTAAAATGTAATGAAGGGAGTTTTTTTCAACCTTCCTTCTTTGTTCTCTCACTCAGACTCCCAACTCTCAGTCAGCAGCTCCACCTCCAGCTCTGTGAAGTTAAATGTAATGGAGGAAGTTATTTTCTACCTTTCTTCTTTGTTCTCTCACTCAGACTGCCGGCTCTCAGCCAGCAGCGCCACCCACAGCTTCTGTGAATGTAAAATGTAATGGAGGAAGTTTTTTTCTACCTTTCTCCTTTGTTCTCTCACTCAGACTCCCAACTCTCAGGCAGCAGCTCCACCCCCAGCTTCTGTGAAGTTAAAAAGTAATGAACTGTTATCTATCTTTCTCCATTATTCTCTCACACAGACTCCCAACTCTCAGCCAGCAGCTCCAGCCCAGCTTCTGTGAAGTCAAAATGTAATGGAGGAAGTTTTTTTCTATCCTTTCTCGTTTGATCTCTCACTCAGACTCCCAACTCTCAGTCAGCAGCTCCACCTCCAGCTCTGTGAAGTTTTAATGTAATGGAGGGAGTTTTTTTCAACCTCCCTTCTTTGTTCTCTCAGTCAGACTCCCAACTCTCAGTCAGCAGCTCCACCTCCAGCTCTGTGAAGTTAAAATGTAAGGGAGGGAGTTTTTTTCTACCTTTCTCTTTTGTTCTCTCACTCAGACTCCCAACTCTCAGTTAGCAGCTCCACCTCCAGCTCTGTGAAGTTAAAATATAATGGAGGAAGTTATTTTCTACATTTCTCCTTTGTTCTCTCACTCAGATTGCCAACTCTCAGCCAGCAGCTCCACCCCCAGCTTCTGTGAAGTCAAAATGTATTGGAGGAAGTTTTTTTCAACCTTCCTTCTTTGTTCTCTCACTCAGACTCCCAACTCTCAGTCAGCAGCTCCACCTCCAGCATTGTGAAGTTAAAATGTAAGGGAGGAAGTTTTTTTCTACCTTTCTCGTTTGTTCTCTAACTCAGACTCCCAACTCTCAGCCAGCAGCTCCACCTCCAGCTCTGTGAAGTTTAAATGTAATGAACTGTTTTCTATCTTTCTCCTTAATTCTCTCACACAGACTCCCAACTCTCAGCCAGCAGCTCCAGCCCAGCTTCTGTGAAGTTAAAATGTAATGGAGGAAGTTTTTTTCTATCCTTTGTCCTTTGTTCTCTCACTCAGACTGCCAGCTCTCAGCCAACAGCTCCACCCCCAGCTTCTGTGTAGTTAAAATGTAGTGGAGGAAGTTTTTTTCTACCTTTCTCCTTTGTTCTCTCACTCAGACTGCCAGCTCTCAGCCAGCAGCTCCACCCCCAGCTTCTGTGAAGTTAAAATGTAATGGAGGGAGTTTTTTTCAACCTTCGTTCTTTGTTCTCTCACTCAGACTCCCAACTCTCAGTCAGCAGCTCCAGCCCAGCTTCTGTGAAGATAAAATGTAATGGAGGAAGTTTTATTCTATCCTTTCTCCTTTGTTCTCTCACTCAGACTCCCAACTCTCAGTCAGCAGCTCCACCTCCAGCTCTGTGAAGTTAAATGTAATGGAGGAAGTAATTTTCTACCTTTCTCCTTTGTTCTCTCACTCAGACTTCCGGCTCTCAGCCAGCAGCTCCACCCCCAGCTTCTGTGAAGTTAAAATGTAATGGAGGGAGTTTTTTTCAACCTTCCTTCTTTGTTCTCTCAATCAGACTCCCAACTCTCAGCCAGCAGCTCCACCCCCAGCTTCTGTGAAGTTAAAATGTAATGAACTGTTTTCTATCTTTCTCCTTTATTCTCTCACACAGACTCCCAACTCTCAGCCAGCAGCTCCAGCCCAGCTTCTGTGAAGTCAAAATGTAATGGAGGAAGTTTTTTTCTATCCTTTCTCGTTTGATCTCTCACTCAGACTCCCAACTCTCAGTCAGCAGCTCCACCTCCAGCTCTGTGAAGTTTAAATGTAATGGAGGAAGTTTTTTTCAACCTTTCACTTTTGTTCTCTAACTCAGACTCCCAACTCTCAGCCAGCAGCTCCACCTCCAGCTCTGTGAAGTTTAAATGTAATGGAGGGAGTTTTTTTCAACCTTCCTTCTTTGTTGTCTCACTCAGACTCCCAACTGTCAGTCAGCAGCTCCACCTCCAGCTCTGTGAAGTTAAATGTAATGGAGTAAGTTATTTTCTACCTTTCTCCTTTGTTCTCTCACTCAGACTGCCAGCTCTCAGCCAGCAGCTCCACCCCCAGCTTCTGTGAAGTTAAAATGTAATGGAGGGAGTTTTTTTCAACCTTCCTTCTTTGTTCTCTCACTCAGACTCCCAACTCTCAGTCAGCCGCTCCACCTCCAGCTCTGTGAAGTTAAATATAATGGAGGAAGTTATTTTCTACCTTTCTCCTTTGTTCTCTCACTCAGACTGCCGGCTCTCAGCCAGCAGCGCCACCCCCAGCTTCTGTGAAGTTAAAATGTAATGGAGGAAGTTTTTTTCTACCTTTATCCTTTGTTCTCTCACTCAGACTCCCAACTCTCAGCCAGCAGCTCCACCCCCAGCTTCTGTGAAGTTAAAATGTAATGAACTGTTTTCTATCTTTCTCCTTAATTCTCTCACACAGACTCCCAACCCTCAGACAGCATCTCCACCTCCAGCTCTGTGAAGTTAAAATGTAAGGGAGGAAGTTTTTTTCTACCTTTCTCCTTTGTTCTCTCACTCAGACTCCCAACTCTCAGCCAGCAGCTCCACCCCCAGCTTCTGTGAAGTTAAAATGTAATGAACTGTTTTCTATCTTTCTCCTTAATTCTCTCACACAGACTCCCAACTCTCAGCCAGCAGCTCCAGCCCAGTTTCTGTGAAGTCAAAATGTAAGGGAGGAAGTTTTTTTCTACCTTTCTCTTTTGTTCTCTCATTCAGACTCCCAACTCTCAGTCAGCAGCTCCACCCCCAGCTTCTGTGAAGTTAAAATGTAATGAACTGTTTTCTATCTTTCTCCTTAATTCTCTCACACAGACTCCCAACTCTCAGCCAGCAGCTCCAGCCCAGTTTCTGTGAAGTCAAAATGTAAGGGAGGAAGTTTTTTTCTACCTTTCTCTTTTGTTCTCTCATTCAGACTCCCAACTCTCAGTCAGCAGCTCCACCTCCAGCTCTGTGAAGTTAAAATGTAAGGGAGGAAGTTTTTTTTATACCTTTCTCGTTTGTTCTCTCACTCAGACTCCCAACTCTCAGTCAGCCGCTCCACCTCCAGCTCTGTGAAGTTAAATATAATGGAGGAAGTTATTTTCTACCTTTCTCCTTTGTTCTCTCACTCAGACTGCTGGCTCTCAGCCAGCAGCGCCACCCCCAGCTTCTGTGAAGTTAAAATGTAATGGAGGAAGTTTTTTTCTACCTTTCTCCTTTGTTCTCTCACTCAGACTCCCAACTCTCAGCCAGCAGCTCCACCCCCAGCTTCTGTGAAGTTAAAATGTAATGAACTGTTTTCTATCTTTCTCCTTAATTCTCTCACACAGACTCCCAACTCTCAGTCAGCAGCTCCAGCCCAGCTTCTGTGAAGTTAAAATGTAATGGAGGAAGTTTTTTTCTACCTTTCTCCTTTATTCTCTCACTCAGACTCCCAACCCTCAGACAGCAGCTCCACCTCCAGCTCTGTGAAGTTAAAATGTAAGGGAGGAAGTTTTTTTCTACCTTTCTCGTTTGTTCTCTCACTCAGATTCCCAACTCTCAGTCAGCAGCTCCACCTCCAGCTCTGTGAAGTTAAATGTAATGGAGGAAGTTTTTTTCAACCTTTCACTTTGTTCTCTAACTGAGACTGCCGGCTCTCAGCCAGCAGCACCACCCCCAGCTTCTGTGAATTTAAAATGTAATGGAGGAAGTTTTTTTCTACCTTTCTCCTTTGTTCTCTCACTCAGACTCCCAACTCTCAGCCAGCAGCTCCACCCCCAGCTTATGTGAAGTTAAAATGCAATGAACTGTTTTCTATCTTTCTCCTTAATTCTCTCACACAGACTCCCAACTCTCAGCCAGCAGCTCCAGCCCAGCTTCTGTGAAGTTAAAATGTAAGGGAGGAAGTTTTTTTCTACCTTTCTCTTTTGTTCTCTCACTCAGACTGCCAGCTCTCAGCCAGCAGCTCCACCCCCAGCTTCTGTGAAGTTAAAATGTAATGGAGGGAGTTTTTTTCAACCTTCCTTCTTTGTTCTCTCACTCAGACTCCCAACTCTCAGTCAGCAGCTCCACCTCAAGCTCTGTGAAGTTAAAATGTAAGGGAGGAAGTTTTTTTCTACCTTTCTCTTTTGTTCTCTCACTCAGACTCTCAACTCTCAGTCAGCAGCTCCACCTCCAGCTCTGTGAAGTTTAAATGTAATGAACTGTTTTCTATCTTTCTCCTTAATTCTCTCACACAGACTCCCAACTCTCAGCCAGCAGCTCCAGCCCAGCTTCTGTGAAGTTAAAATGTAATGGAGGAAGTTTTTTTCTATCCTTTGTCCTTTGTTCTCTCACTCAGACTGCCAGCTCTCAGCCAACAGCTCCACCCCCAGCTTCTGTGTAGTTAAAATGTAGTGGAGGAAGTTTTTTTCTACCTTTCTCCTTTGTTCTCTCACTCAGACTGCCAGCTCTCAGCCAGCAGCTCCACCCCCAGCTTCTGTGAAGTTAAAATGTAATGGAGGGAGTTTTTTTCAACCTTCGTTCTTTGTTCTCTCACTCAGACTCCCAACTCTCAGTCAGCAGCTCCAGCCCAGCTTCTGTGAAGATAAAATGTAATGGAGGAAGTTTTATTCTATCCTTTCTCCTTTGTTCTCTCACTCAGACTCCCAACTCTCAGTCAGCAGCTCCACCCCCAGCTTCTGTGAAGTTAAAATGTAATGAACTGTTTTCTATCTTTCTCCTTAATTCTCTCACTCAGACTCCCAACTCTCAGCCAGCAGCTCCACCCCCAGCTTCTGTGAAGTTAAAATGTAATGAACTGTTTTCTATCTTTCTCCTTAATTCTCTCACACAGACTCCCAACCCTCAGACAGCATCTCCACCTCCAGCTCTGTGAAGTTAAAATGTAAGGGAGGAAGTTTTTTTCTACCTTTCTCCTTTGTTATCTCACTCAGACTCCCAACTCTCAGCCAGCAGCTCCACCCCCAGCTTCTGTGAAGTTAAAATGTAATGAACTGTTTTCTATCTTTCTCCTTAATTCTCTCACACAGACTCCCAACTCTCAGCCAGCAGCTCCAGCCCAGTTTCTGTGAAGTCAAAATGTAAGGGAGGAAGTTTTTTTCTACCTTTCTCTTTTGTTCTCTCATTCAGACTCCCAACTCTCAGTCAGCAGCTCCACCCCCAGCTTCTGTGAAGTTAAAATGTAATGAACTGTTTTCTATCTTTCTCCTTAATTCTCTCACACAGACTCCCAACTCTCAGCCAGCAGCTCCAGCCCAGTTTCTGTGAAGTCAAAATGTAAGGGAGGAAGTTTTTTTCTACCTTTCTCTTTTGTTCTCTCATTCAGACTCCCAACTCTCAGTCAGCAGCTCCACCTCCAGCTCTGTGAAGTTAAAATGTAAGGGAGGAAGTTTTTTTTATACCTTTCTCGTTTGTTCTCTCACTCAGACTCCCAACTCTCAGTCAGCCGCTCCACCTCCAGCTCTGTGAAGTTAAATATAATGGAGGAAGTTATTTTCTACCTTTCTCCTTTGTTCTCTCACTCAGACTGCTGGCTCTCAGCCAGCAGCGCCACCCCCAGCTTCTGTGAAGTTAAAATGTAATGGAGGAAGTTTTTTTCTACCTTTCTCCTTTGTTCTCTCACTCAGACTCCCAACTCTCAGCCAGCAGCTCCACCCCCAGCTTCTGTGAAGTTAAAATGTAATGAACTGTTTTCTATCTTTCTCCTTAATTCTCTCACACAGACTCCCAACTCTCAGTCAGCAGCTCCAGCCCAGCTTCTGTGAAGTTAAAATGTAATGGAGGAAGTTTTTTTCTACCTTTCTCCTTTATTCTCTCACTCAGACTCCCAACCCTCAGACAGCAGCTCCACCTCCAGCTCTGTGAAGTTAAAATGTAAGGGAGGAAGTTTTTTTCTACCTTTCTCGTTTGTTCTCTCACTCAGATTCCCAACTCTCAGTCAGCAGCTCCACCTCCAGCTCTGTGAAGTTAAATGTAATGGAGGAAGTTTTTTTCAACCTTTCACTTTGTTCTCTAACTGAGACTGCCGGCTCTCAGCCAGCAGCACCACCCCCAGCTTCTGTGAATTTAAAATGTAATGGAGGAAGTTTTTTTCTACCTTTCTCCTTTGTTCTCTCACTCAGACTCCCAACTCTCAGCCAGCAGCTCCACCCCCAGCTTATGTGAAGTTAAAATGCAATGAACTGTTTTCTATCTTTCTCCTTAATTCTCTCACACAGACTCCCAACTCTCAGCCAGCAGCTCCAGCCCAGCTTCTGTGAAGTTAAAATGTAAGGGAGGAAGTTTTTTTCTACCTTTCTCTTTTGTTCTCTCACTCAGACTGCCAGCTCTCAGCCAGCAGCTCCACCCCCAGCTTCTGTGAAGTTAAAATGTAATGGAGGGAGTTTTTTTCAACCTTCCTTCTTTGTTCTCTCACTCAGACTCCCAACTCTCAGTCAGCAGCTCCACCTCAAGCTCTGTGAAGTTAAAATGTAAGGGAGGAAGTTTTTTTCTACCTTTCTCTTTTGTTTTCTCACTCAGACTCTCAACTCTCAGTCAGCAGCTCCACCTCCAGCTCTGTGAAGTTAAAATGTAAGGGAGGAAGTTTTTTTTATACCTTTCTCGTTTGTTCTCTCACTCAGACTCCCAACTCTCAGTCAGCCGCTCCACCTCCAGCTCTGTGAAGTTAAATATAATGGAGTAAGTTATTTTCTACCTTTCTCCTTTGTTCTCTCACTCAGACTGCCGGCTCTCAGCCAGCAGCGCCACCCCCAGCTTCTGTGAAGTTAAAATGTAATGGAGGAAGTTTTTTTCTACCTTTCTCCTTTGTTCTCTCACTCAGACTCCCAACTCTCAGCCAGCAGCTCCACCCCCAGCTTCTGTGAAGTTAAAATGTAATGGAGGAAGTTATTTTCTACATTTCTCGTTTGTTCTCTCACTCAGACTCCCAACTCTCAGTCAGCCGCTCCACCTCCAGCTCTGTGAAGTTAAATATAATGGAGTAAGTTATTTTCTACCTTTCTCCTTTGTTCTCTCACTCAGACTTCCGGCTCTCAGCCAGCAGCTCCACCCCCAGCTTCTGTGAAGTTCAAATGTAATGGAGGGAGTTTTTTTCAACCTTCCTTCTTTGTTCTCTCAATCAGACTCCCAACTCTCAGCCAGCAGCTCCACCCCCAGCTTCTGTGAAGTTAAAATGTAATGAACTGTTTTCTATCTTTCTCCTTTATTCTCTCACACAGACTCCCAACTCTCAGCCAGCAGCTCCAGCCCAGCTTCTGTGAAGTCAAAATGTAATGGAGGAAGTTTTTTTCTATCCTTTCTCGTTTGATCTCTCACTCAGACTCCCAACTCTCAGTCAGCAGCTCCACCTCCAGCTCTGTGAAGTTTAAATGTAATGGAGGAAGTTTTTTTCAACCTTTCACTTTTGTTCTCTAACTCAGACTCCCAACTCTCAGCCAGCAGCTCCACCTCCAGCTCTGTGAAGTTTAAATGTAATGGAGGGAGTTTTTTTCAACCTTCCTTCTTTGTTGTCTCACTCAGACTCCCAACTGTCAGTCAGCAGCTCCACCTCCAGCTCTGTGAAGTTAAATGTAATGGAGTAAGTTATTTTCTACCTTTCTCCTTTGTTCTCTCACTCAGACTGCCAGCTCTCAGCCAGCAGCTCCACCCCCAGCTTCTGTGAAGTTAAAATGTAATGGAGGGAGTTTTTTTCAACCTTCCTTCTTTGTTCTCTCACTCAGACTCCCAACTCTCAGTCAGCCGCTCCACCTCCAGCTCTGTGAAGTTAAATATAATGGAGGAAGTTATTTTCTACCTTTCTCCTTTGTTCTCTCACTCAGACTGCCGGCTCTCAGCCAGCAGCGCCACCCCCAGCTTCTGTGAAGTTAAAATGTAATGGAGGAAGTTTTTTTCTACCTTTATCCTTTGTTCTCTCACTCAGACTCCCAACTCTCAGCCAGCAGCTCCACCCCCAGCTTCTGTGAAGTTAAAATGTAATGAACTGTTTTCTATCTTTCTCCTTAATTCTCTCACACAGACTCCCAACCCTCAGACAGCATCTCCACCTCCAGCTCTGTGAAGTTAAAATGTAAGGGAGGAAGTTTTTTTCTACCTTTCTCCTTTGTTCTCTCACTCAGACTCCCAACTCTCAGCCAGCAGCTCCACCCCCAGCTTCTGTGAAGTTAAAATGTAATGAACTGTTTTCTATCTTTCTCCTTAATTCTCTCACACAGACTCCCAACTCTCAGCCAGCAGCTCCAGCCCAGTTTCTGTGAAGTCAAAATGTAAGGGAGGAAGTTTTTTTCTACCTTTCTCTTTTGTTCTCTCATTCAGACTCCCAACTCTCAGTCAGCAGCTCCACCCCCAGCTTCTGTGAAGTTAAAATGTAATGAACTGTTTTCTATCTTTCTCCTTAATTCTCTCACACAGACTCCCAACTCTCAGCCAGCAGCTCCAGCCCAGTTTCTGTGAAGTCAAAATGTAAGGGAGGAAGTTTTTTTCTACCTTTCTCTTTTGTTCTCTCATTCAGACTCCCAACTCTCAGTCAGCAGCTCCACCTCCAGCTCTGTGAAGTTAAAATGTAAGGGAGGAAGTTTTTTTTATACCTTTCTCGTTTGTTCTCTCACTCAGACTCCCAACTCTCAGTCAGCCGCTCCACCTCCAGCTCTGTGAAGTTAAATATAATGGAGGAAGTTATTTTCTACCTTTCTCCTTTGTTCTCTCACTCAGACTGCTGGCTCTCAGCCAGCAGCGCCACCCCCAGCTTCTGTGAAGTTAAAATGTAATGGAGGAAGTTTTTTTCTACCTTTCTCCTTTGTTCTCTCACTCAGACTCCCAACTCTCAGCCAGCAGCTCCACCCCCAGCTTCTGTGAAGTTAAAATGTAATGAACTGTTTTCTATCTTTCTCCTTAATTCTCTCACACAGACTCCCAACTCTCAGTCAGCAGCTCCAGCCCAGCTTCTGTGAAGTTAAAATGTAACGGAGGAAGTTTTTTTCTACCTTTCTCCTTTATTCTCTCACTCAGACTCCCAACCCTCAGACAGCAGCTCCACCTCCAGCTCTGTGAAGTTAAAATGTAAGGGAGGAAGTTTTTTTCTACCTTTCTCGTTTGTTCTCTCACTCAGATTCCCAACTCTCAGTCAGCAGCTCCACCTCCAGCTCTGTGAAGTTAAATGTAATGGAGGAAGTTTTTTTCAACCTTTCACTTTGTTCTCTTTCTGAGACTGCCGGCTCTCAGCCAGCAGCACCACCCCCAGCTTCTGTGAATTTAAAATGTAATGGAGGAAGTTTTTTTCTACCTTTCTCCTTTGTTCTCTCACTCAGACTCCCAACTCTCAGCCAGCAGCTCCACCCCCAGCTTATGTGAAGTTAAAATGCAATGAACTGTTTTCTATCTTTCTCCTTAATTCTCTCACACAGACTCCCAACTCTCAGCCAGCAGCTCCAGCCCAGCTTCTGTGAAGTTAAAATGTAAGGGAGGAAGTTTTTTTCTACCTTTCTCTTTTGTTCTCTCACTCAGACTGCCAGCTCTCAGCCAGCAGCTCCACCCCCAGCTTCTGTGAAGTTAAAATGTAATGGAGGGAGTTTTTTTCAACCTTCCTTCTTTGTTCTCTCACTCAGACTCCCAACTCTCAGTCAGCAGCTCCACCTCAAGCTCTGTGAAGTTAAAATGTAAGGGAGGAAGTTTTTTTCTACCTTTCTCTTTTGTTCTCTCACTCAGACTCTCAACTCTCAGTCAGCAGCTCCACCTCCAGCTCTGTGAAGTTTAAATGTAATGAACTGTTTTCTATCTTTCTCCTTAATTCTCTCACACAGACTCCCAACTCTCAGCCAGCAGCTCCAGCCCAGCTTCTGTGAAGTTAAAATGTAATGGAGGAAGTTTTTTTCTATCCTTTGTCCTTTGTTCTCTCACTCAGACTGCCAGCTCTCAGCCAACAGCTCCACCCCCAGCTTCTGTGTAGTTAAAATGTAGTGGAGGAAGTTTTTTTCTACCTTTCTCCTTTGTTCTCTCACTCAGACTGCCAGCTCTCAGCCAGCAGCTCCACCCCCAGCTTCTGTGAAGTTAAAATGTAATGGAGGGAGTTTTTTTCAACCTTCGTTCTTTGTTCTCTCACTCAGACTCCCAACTCTCAGTCAGCAGCTCCAGCCCAGCTTCTGTGAAGATAAAATGTAATGGAGGAAGTTTTATTCTATCCTTTCTCCTTTGTTCTCTCACTCAGACTCCCAACTCTCAGTCAGCAGCTCCACCCCCAGCTTCTGTGAAGTTAAAATGTAATGAACTGTTTTCTATCTTTCTCCTTAATTCTCTCACTCAGACTCCCAACTCTCAGCCAGCAGCTCCACCCCCAGCTTCTGTGAAGTTAAAATGTAATGAACTGTTTTCTATCTTTCTCCTTAATTCTCTCACACAGACTCCCAACCCTCAGACAGCATCTCCACCTCCAGCTCTGTGAAGTTAAAATGTAAGGGAGGAAGTTTTTTTCTACCTTTCTCCTTTGTTATCTCACTCAGACTCCCAACTCTCAGCCAGCAGCTCCACCCCCAGCTTCTGTGAAGTTAAAATGTAATGAACTGTTTTCTATCTTTCTCCTTAATTCTCTCACACAGACTCCCAACTCTCAGCCAGCAGCTCCAGCCCAGTTTCTGTGAAGTCAAAATGTAAGGGAGGAAGTTTTTTTCTACCTTTCTCTTTTGTTCTCTCATTCAGACTCCCAACTCTCAGTCAGCAGCTCCACCCCCAGCTTCTGTGAAGTTAAAATGTAATGAACTGTTTTCTATCTTTCTCCTTAATTCTCTCACACAGACTCCCAACTCTCAGCCAGCAGCTCCAGCCCAGTTTCTGTGAAGTCAAAATGTAAGGGAGGAAGTTTTTTTCTACCTTTCTCTTTTGTTCTCTCATTCAGACTCCCAACTCTCAGTCAGCAGCTCCACCTCCAGCTCTGTGAAGTTAAAATGTAAGGGAGGAAGTTTTTTTTATACCTTTCTCGTTTGTTCTCTCACTCAGACTCCCAACTCTCAGTCAGCCGCTCCACCTCCAGCTCTGTGAAGTTAAATATAATGGAGGAAGTTATTTTCTACCTTTCTCCTTTGTTCTCTCACTCAGACTGCTGGCTCTCAGCCAGCAGCGCCACCCCCAGCTTCTGTGAAGTTAAAATGTAATGGAGGAAGTTTTTTTCTACCTTTCTCCTTTGTTCTCTCACTCAGACTCCCAACTCTCAGCCAGCAGCTCCACCCCCAGCTTCTGTGAAGTTAAAATGTAATGAACTGTTTTCTATCTTTCTCCTTAATTCTCTCACACAGACTCCCAACTCTCAGTCAGCAGCTCCAGCCCAGCTTCTGTGAAGTTAAAATGTAATGGAGGAAGTTTTTTTCTACCTTTCTCCTTTATTCTCTCACTCAGACTCCCAACCCTCAGACAGCAGCTCCACCTCCAGCTCTGTGAAGTTAAAATGTAAGGGAGGAAGTTTTTTTCTACCTTTCTCGTTTGTTCTCTCACTCAGATTCCCAACTCTCAGTCAGCAGCTCCACCTCCAGCTCTGTGAAGTTAAATGTAATGGAGGAAGTTTTTTTCAACCTTTCACTTTGTTCTCTAACTGAGACTGCCGGCTCTCAGCCAGCAGCACCACCCCCAGCTTCTGTGAATTTAAAATGTAATGGAGGAAGTTTTTTTCTACCTTTCTCCTTTGTTCTCTCACTCAGACTCCCAACTCTCAGCCAGCAGCTCCACCCCCAGCTTATGTGAAGTTAAAATGCAATGAACTGTTTTCTATCTTTCTCCTTAATTCTCTCACACAGACTCCCAACTCTCAGCCAGCAGCTCCAGCCCAGCTTCTGTGAAGTTAAAATGTAAGGGAGGAAGTTTTTTTCTACCTTTCTCTTTTGTTCTCTCACTCAGACTGCCAGCTCTCAGCCAGCAGCTCCACCCCCAGCTTCTGTGAAGTTAAAATGTAATGGAGGGAGTTTTTTTCAACCTTCCTTCTTTGTTCTCTCACTCAGACTCCCAACTCTCAGTCAGCAGCTCCACCTCAAGCTCTGTGAAGTTAAAATGTAAGGGAGGAAGTTTTTTTCTACCTTTCTCTTTTGTTCTCTCACTCAGACTCTCAACTCTCAGTCAGCAGCTCCACCTCCAGCTCTGTGAAGTTAAAATGTAAGGGAGGAAGTTTTTTTTATACCTTTCTCGTTTGTTCTCTCACTCAGACTCCCAACTCTCAGTCAGCCGCTCCACCTCCAGCTCTGTGAAGTTAAATATAATGGAGTAAGTTATTTTCTACCTTTCTCCTTTGTTCTCTCACTCAGACTGCCGGCTCTCAGCCAGCAGCGCCACCCCCAGCTTCTGTGAAGTTAAAATGTAATGGAGGAAGTTTTTTTCTACCTTTCTCCTTTGTTCTCTCACTCAGACTCCCAACTCTCAGCCAGCAGCTCCACCCCCAGCTTCTGTGAAGTTAAAATGTAATGAACTGTTTTCTATCTTTCTCCTTAATTCTCTCACACAGACTCCCAACTCTCAGTCAGCAGCTCCAGCCCAGCTTCTGTGAAGTTAAAATGTAATGGAGGAAGTTTTTTTCTACCTTTCTCCTTTATTCTCTCACTCAGACTCCCAACCCTCAGACAGCAGCTCCACCTCCAGCTCTGTGAAGTTAAAATGTAATGGAGGAAGTTTTTTTCTACCTTTCTCTTTTGTTCTCTCATTCAGACTCCCAACTCTCAGTCAGCAGCTCCACCCCCAGCTTCTGTGAAATTAAAATGTAATGAACTGTTTTCTATCTTTCTCCTTTATTCTCTCACACAGACTCCCAACTCTCAGCCAGCAGCTCCAGCCCAGCTTCTGTGAAGTCAAAATGTAATGGAGGAAGTTTTTTTCTATCCTTTCTCGTTTGATCTCTCACTCAGACTCCCAACTCTCAGTCAGCAGCTCCACCTCCAGCTTCTGTGAAGTTAAAATGTAATGAAGTTTTTTCTATCTTTCTCTTTTGTTCTCTCACTCAGCATCCCAACTCTCAGTCAGCAGCTCCACCTCCAGCTCTGTGAAGTTAAAATGTAGTGGAGGAAGTTTTTTTCTACCTTTCTCCTTTGTTCTCTCACTCAGACTGCCAGCTCTCAGCCAGCAGCTCCACCCCCAGCTTCTGTGAATTTAAAATGTAATGGAGGAAGTTTTTTTCTACCTTTCTCCTTTGTTCTCTCACTCAGACTCCCAACTCTCAGCCAGCAGCTCCACCCCCAGCTTCTGTGAAGTTAAAATGTAATGAACTGTTTTCTATCTTTCTCCTTAATTCTCTCACACAGACTCCCAACTCTCAGCCAGCAGCTCCAGCCCAGCTTCTGTGAAGTTAAATATAATGGAGGAAGTTATTTTCTACATTTCTCCTTTGTACCTCCATTCAGACTAATAGCTCTCAGCCAGGAGCTCCACCCCCAGCTTCTGTGAAGTTAAAATGTAATGGAGGAAGTTTTGTTCTACCTTTCTCCTTTGTTCTCTCACTCAGACTCCCAACTCTCAGTCAGCAGCTCCACCTCCAGTTTTCTGAAGTTAAAATGTAAGGGAGGAAGTTTTTTTCTACCTTTCTCATTTGTTCTCTCACTCAGATTCCCAACTCTCAGTCAGCAGCTCCACCTCCAGCTCTGTGAAGTTAAATGTAATGGAGGAAGTTTTTTTCTACCTTTCTCTTTTGTTCTCTCATTCAGACTCCCAACTCTCAGTCAGCAGCTCCACCCCCAGCTTCTGTGAAATTAAAATGTAATGAACTGTTTTCTATCTTTCTCCTTTATTCTCTCACACAGACTCCCAACTCTCAGCCAGCAGCTCCAGCCCAGCTTCTGTGAAGTCAAAATGTAATGGAGGAAGTTTTTTTCTATCCTTTCTCGTTTGATCTCTCACTCAGACTCCCAACTCTCAGTCAGCAGCTCCACCTCCAGCTTCTGTGAAGTTAAAATGTAATGAAGTTTTTTCTATCTTTCTCTTTTGTTCTCTCACTCAGCATCCCAACTCTCAGTCAGCAGCTCCACCTCCAGCTCTGTGAAGTTAAAATGTAGTGGAGGAAGTTTTTTTCTACCTTTCTCCTTTGTTCTCTCACTCAGACTGCCAGCTCTCAGCCAGCAGCTCCACCCCCAGCTTCTGTGAATTTAAAATGTAATGGAGGAAGTTTTTTTCTACCTTTCTCCTTTGTTCTCTCACTCAGACTCCCAACTCTCAGCCAGCAGCTCCACCCCCAGCTTCTGTGAAGTTAAAATGTAATGAACTGTTTTCTATCTTTCTCCTTAATTCTCTCACACAGACTCCCAACTCTCAGCCAGCAGCTCCAGCCCAGCTTCTGTGAAGTTAAATATAATGGAGGAAGTTATTTTCTACATTTCTCCTTTGTACCTCCATTCAGACTAATAGCTCTCAGCCAGGAGCTCCACCCCCAGCTTCTGTGAAGTTAAAATGTAATGGAGGAAGTTTTGCTCTACCTTTCTCCTTTGTTCTCTCACTCAGACTCCCAACTCTCAGTCAGCAGCTCCACCTCCAGTTTTCTGAAGTTAAAATGTAAGGGAGGAAGTTTTTTTCTACCTTTCTCATTTGTTCTCTCACTCAGATTCCCAACTCTCAGTCAGCAGCTCCACCTCCAGCTCTGTGAAGTTAAATGTAATGTAGGAAGTTTTTTTCTACCTTTCTCTTTTGTTCTCTCATTCAGACTCCCAACTCTCAGTCAGCAGCTCCACCCCCAGCTTCTGTGAAATTAAAATGTAATGAACTGTTTTCTATCTTTCTCCTTTATTCTCTCACACAGACTCCCAACTCTCAGCCAGCAGCTCCAGCCCAGCTTCTGTGAAGTCAAAATGTAATGGAGGAAGTTTTTTTCTATCCTTTCTCGTTTGATCTCTCACTCAGACTCCCAACTCTCAGTCAGCAGCTCCACCTCCAGCTTCTGTGAAGTTAAAATGTAATCAAGTTTTTTCTATCTTTCTCTTTTGTTCTCTCACTCAGCATCCCAACTCTCAGTCAGCAGCTCCACCTCCAGCTCTGTGAAGTTAAAATGTAGTGGAGGAAGTTTTTTTCTACCTTTCTCCTTTATTCTCTCACTCAGACTGCCAGCTCTCAGCCAGCAGCTCCACCCCCAGCTTCTGTGAATTTAAAATGTAATGGAGGAAGTTTTTTTCTACCTTTCTCCTTTGTTCTCTCACTCAGACTCCCAACTCTCAGCCAGCAGCTCCACCCCCAGCTTCTGTGAAGTTAAAATGTAATGAACTGTTTTCTATCTTTCTCCTTAATTCTCTCACACAGACTCCCAACTCTCAGCCAGCAGCTCCAGCCCAGCTTCTGTGAAGTTAAATATAATGGAGGAAGTTATTTTCTACATTTCTCCTTTGTACCTCCATTCAGACTAATAGCTCTCAGCCAGGAGCTCCACCCCCAGCTTCTGTGAAGTTAAAATGTAATGGAGGAAGTTTTGTTCTACCTTTCTCCTTTGTTCTCTCACTCAGACTCCCAACTCTCAGTCAGCAGCTCCACCTCCAGTTTTCTGAAGTTAAAATGTAAGGGAGGAAGTTTTTTTCTACCTTTCTCATTTGTTCTCTCACTCAGATTCCCAACTCTCAGTCAGCAGCTCCACCTCCAGCTCTGTGAAGTTAAATGTAATGGAGGAAGTTTTTTTCAACCTTTCACTTTGTTCTCTAACTGAGACTGCCGGCTCTCAGCCAGCAGCACCACCCCCAGCTTCTGTGAATTTAAAGTGTAATGGAGGAAGTTTTTTTCTACCTTTCTCCTTTGTTCTCTCACTCAGACTCCCAACTCTCAGTCAGCAGCTCCACCTCCAGCTCTGTGAAGTTAAATGTAATGGAGGAAGTTATTTTCTACCTTTCTTCTTTGTTCTCTCACTCAGACTGCCGGCTCTCAGCCAGCAGCGCCACCCACAGCTTCTGTGAATGTAAAATGTAATGGAGGAAGTTTTTTTCTACCTTTCTTCTTTGTTCTCTCACTCAGACTGCCGGCTCTCAGCCAGCAGCTCCACCCCCAGCTTCTGTGAAGTTAAAAAGTAATGAACTGTTTTCTATCTTTCTCCATTATTCTCTCACACAGACTCCCAACTCTCAGCCAGCAGCTCCAGCCCAGCTTCTGTGAAGTCAAAATGTAATGGAGGAAGTTTTTTTCTATCCTTTCTCGTTTGATCTCTCACTCAGACTCCCAACTCTCAGTCAGCAGCTCCACCTCCAGCTCTGTGAAGTTTAAATGTAATGGAGGGAGTTTTTTTCAACCTCCCTTCTTTGTTCTCTCAGTCAGACTCCCAACTCTCAGTCAGCAGCTCCACCTCCAGCTCTGTGAAGTTAAAATGTAAGGGAGGGAGTTTTTTTCTACCTTTCTCTTTTGTTCTCTCACTCAGACTCCCAACTCTCAGTTAGCAGCTCCACCTCCAGCTCTGTGAAGTTAAAATATAATGGAGGAAGTTATTTTCTACATTTCTCCTTTGTTCTCTCACTCAGACTGCCAACTCTCAGCCAGCAGCTCCACCCCCAGCTTCTGTGAAGTCAAAATGTAGTGGAGGAAGTTTTTTTCAACCTTCCTTCTTTGTTCTCTCACTCAGACTCCCAACTCTCAGTCAGCAGCTCCACCTCCAGCTCTGTGAAGTTAAATATAATGGAGGAAGTTTTTTTCAACCTTTCACTTTTGTTCTCTAACTCAGACTCCCAACTCTCAGCCAGCAGCTCCACCTCCAGCTCTGTGAAGTTTAAATGTAATGAACTGTTTTCTATCTTTCTCCTTAATTCTCTCACACAGACTCCCAACTCTCAGCCAGCAGCTCCAGCCCAGCTTCTGTGAAGTTAAAATGTAATGGTGGAATTTTTTTTCTATCCTTTGTCCTTTGTTCTCTCACTCAGACTGCCAGCTCTCAGCCAGCAGCTCCACCCCCAGCTCTGTGAAGTTTAAATGTAATGAACTGTTTTCTATCTTTCTCCTTAATTCTCTCACACAGACTCCCAACTCTCAGCCAACAGCTCCACCCCCAGCTTCTGTGAAGTTAAAATGTAGTGGAGGAAGTTTTTTTCTACCTTTCTCCTTTGTTCTCTCACTCAGACTGCCAGCTCTCAGCCAGCAGCTCCACCCCCAGCTTCTGTGAAGTTAAAATGTAATGGAGGGAGTTTTTTTCAACCTTCGTTCTTTGTTCTCTCACTCAGACTCCCAACTCTCAGTCAGCAGCTCCAGCCCAGCTTCTGTGAAGATAAAATGTAATGGAGGAAGTTTTTTTCTATCCTTTCTCCTTTGTTCTCTCACTCAGACTGCCAACTCTCAGTCAGCAGCTCCACCTCCCGCTCTGTGAAGTTAAAATATAAGGGAGGAAGTTTTTTCTACCTTTCTCGTTTGTTCTCTCACTCAGACTCCCAACTCTCAGTCAGCAGCTCCACCTCCAGCTCTGTGAAGTTAAATGTAATGGAGGAAGTAATTTTCTACCTTTCTCCTTTGTTCTCTCACTCAGACTTCCGGCTCTCAGCCAGCAGCTCCACCCCCAGCTTCTGTGAAGTTAAAATGTAATGGAGGGAGTTTTTTTCAACCTTCCTTCTTTGTTCTCTCAATCAGACTCCCAACGCTCAGCCAGCAGCTCCACCCCCAGCTTCTGTGAAGTTAAAATGTAATGAACTGTTTTCTATCTTTCTCCTTTATTCTCTCACACAGACTCCCAACTCTCAGCCAGCAGCTCCAGCCCAGCTTCTGTGAAGTCAAAATGTAATGGAGGAAGTTTTTTTCTATCCTTTCTCGTTTGATCTCTCACTCAGACTCCCAACTCTCAGTCAGCAGCTCCACCTCCAGCTCTGTGAAGTTTAAATGTAATGGAGGAAGTTTTTTTCAACCTTTCACTTTTGTTCTCTAACTCAGACTCCCAACTCTCAGCCAGCAGCTCCACCTCCAGCTCTGTGAAGTTTAAATGTAATGGAGGGAGTTTTTTTCAACCTTCCTTCTTTGTTGTCTCACTCAGACTCCCAACTCTCAGTCAGCAGCTCCACCTCCAGCTCTGTGAAGTTAAATGTAATGGAGTAAATTATTTTCTACCTTTCTCCTTTGTTCTCTCACTCAGACTGCCAGCTCTCAGCCAGCAGCTCCACCCCCAGCTTCTGTGAAGTTAAAATGTAATGGAGGGAGTTTTTTTCAACCTTCCTTCTTTGTTCTCTCACTCAAACTCCCAACTCTCAGTCAGCCGCTCCACCTCCAGCTCTGTGAAGTTAAATGTAATGGAGGAAGTTATTTTCTACCTTTCTCCTTTGTTCTCTCACTCAGACTGCCGGCTCTCAGCCAGCAGCGATACCCCCAGCTTCTGTGAAGTTAAAATGTAATGGAGGAAGTTTTTTTCTACCTTTATCCTTTGTTCTCTCACTCAGACTCCCAACTCTCAGCCAGCAGCTCCACCCCCAGCTTCTGTGAAGTTAAAATGTAATGAACTGTTTTCTATCTTTCTCCTTAATTCTCTCACACAGACTCCCAACTCTCAGTCAGCAGCTCCAGCCCAGCTTCTGTGAAGTTAAAATGTAATGGAGGAAGTTTTTTTCTACCTTTCTCCTTTCTTCTCTCACTCAGACTCCCAACCCTCAGACAGCATCTCCACCTCCAGTTCTGTGAAGTTAAAATGTAAGGGAGGAAGTTTTTTTCTACCTTTCTCCTTTGTTCTCTCACTCAGACTCCCAACTCTCAGCCAGCAGCTCCACCCCCAGCTTCTGTGAAGTTAAAATGTAATGAACTGTTTTCTATCTTTCTCCTTAATTCTCTCACACAGACTCCCAACTCTCAGCCAGCAGCTCCAGCCCAGCTTCTGTGAAGTCAAAATGTAAGGGAGGAAGTTTTTTCTACCTTTCTCTTTTGTTCTCTCATTCAGACTCCCAACTCTCAGTCAGCAGCTCCACCCCCAGCTTCTGTGAAGTTAAAATGTAATGAACTGTTTTCTATCTTTCTCCTTTATTCTCTCACACAGACTCCCAACTCTCAGCCAGCAGCTCCAGCCCAGCTTCTGTGAAGTCAAAATGTAATGGAGGAAGTTTTTTTCTATCCTTTCTCGTTTGATCTCTCACTCAGACTCCCAACTCTCAGTCAGCAGCTCCACCTCCAGCTTCTGTGAAGTTAAAATGTAACGAAGTTTTTTCTATCTTTCTCTTTTGTTCTCTCACTCAGCATCCCAACTCTCAGTCAGCAGCTCCACCTCCAGCTCTGTGAAGTTAAAATGTAAGGGAGGAAGTTTTTTTTATACCTTTCTCGTTTGTTCTCTCACTCAGACTCCCAACTCTCAGTCAGCCGCTCCACCTCCAGCTCTGTGAAGTTAAATATAATGGAGGAAGTTATTTTCTACCTTTCTCCTTTGTTCTCTCACTCAGACTGCCGGCTCTCAGCCAGCAGCGCCACCCCCAGCTTCTGTGAAGTTAAAATGTAATGGAGGAAGTTTTTTTCTACCTTTCTCCTTTGTTCTCTCACTCAGACTCCCAACTCTCAGCCAGCAGCTCCACCCCCAGCTTCTGTGAAGTTAAAATGTAATGAACTGTTTTCTATCTTTCTCCTTAATTCTCTCACACAGACTCCCAACTCTCAGTCAGCAGCTCCAGCCCAGCTTCTGTGAAGTTAAAATGTAATGGAGGAAGTTTTTTTCTACCTTTCTCCTTTATTCTCTCACTCAGATTCCCAACTCTCAGCCAGCAGCTCCACCCCCAGCTTCTGTGAAGTTAAAATGTAATGGAGGGAGTTTTTTTCAACCTTCCTTCTTTGTTCTCTCACTCAGACTCCCAACTCTCAGTCAGCAGCTTCACCTCCAGCTCTGTGAAGTTAAAATGTAAGGGAGGAAGTTTTTTTCTACCTTTCTCTTTTGTTCTCTCACTCAGACTCTCAACTCTCAGTCAGCAGCTCCAGCCCAGCTTCTGTGAAGTTAAATATAATGGAGGAAGTTATTTTCTACATTTCTCCTTTGTACCTCCATTCAGACTAATAGCTCTCAGCCAGGAGCTCCACCCCCAGCTTCTGTGAAGTTAAAATGTAATGGAGGAAGTTTTGTTCTACCTTTCTCCTTTGTTCTCTCACTCAGACTCCCAACTCTCAGTCAGCAGCTCCACCTCCAGTTTTCTGAAGTTAAAATGTAAGGGAGGAAGTTTTTTTCTACCTTTCTCATTTGTTCTCTCACTCAGATTCCCAACTCTCAGTCAGCAGCTCCACCTCCAGCTCTGTGAAGTTAAATGTAATGGAGGAAGTTTTTTTCTACCTTTCTCTTTTGTTCTCTCATTCAGACTCCCAACTCTCAGTCAGCAGCTCCACCCCCAGCTTCTGTGAAATTAAAATGTAATGAACTGTTTTCTATCTTTCTCCTTTATTCTCTCACACAGACTCCCAACTCTCAGCCAGCAGCTCCAGCCCAGCTTCTGTGAAATCAAAATGTAATGGAGGAAGTTTTTTTCTATCCTTTCTCGTTTGATCTCTCACTCAGACTCCCAACTCTCAGTCAGCAGCTCCACCTCCAGCTTCTGTGAAGTTAAAATGTAATGAAGTTTTTTCTATCTTTCTCTTTTGTTCTCTCACTCAGCATCCCAACTCTCAGTCAGCAGCTCCACCTCCAGCTCTGTGAAGTTAAAATGTAGTGGAGGAAGTTTTTTTCTACCTTTCTCCTTTGTTCTCTCACTCAGACTGCCAGCTCTCAGCCAGCAGCTCCACCCCCAGCTTCTGTGAATTTAAAATGTAATGGAGGAAGTTTTTTTCTACCTTTCTCCTTTGTTCTCTCACTCAGACTCCCAACTCTCAGCCAGCAGCTCCACCCCCAGCTTCTGTGAAGTTAAAATGTAATGAACTGTTTTCTATCTTTCTCCTTAATTCTCTCACACAGACTCCCAACTCTCAGCCAGCAGCTCCAGCCCAGCTTCTGTGAAGTTAAATATAATGGAGGAAGTTATTTTCTACATTTCTCCTTTGTACCTCCATTCAGACTAATAGCTCTCAGCCAGGAGCTCCACCCCCAGCTTCTGTGAAGTTAAAATGTAATGGAGGAAGTTTTGCTCTACCTTTCTCCTTTGTTCTCTCACTCAGACTCCCAACTCTCAGTCAGCAGCTCCACCTCCAGTTTTCTGAAGTTAAAATGTAAGGGAGGAAGTTTTTTTCTACCTTTCTCATTTGTTCTCTCACTCAGATTCCCAACTCTCAGTCAGCAGCTCCACCTCCAGCTCTGTGAAGTTAAATGTAATGTAGGAAGTTTTTTTCTACCTTTCTCTTTTGTTCTCTCATTCAGACTCCCAACTCTCAGTCAGCAGCTCCACCCCCAGCTTCTGTGAAATTAAAATGTAATGAACTGTTTTCTATCTTTCTCCTTTATTCTCTCACACAGACTCCCAACTCTCAGCCAGCAGCTCCAGCCCAGCTTCTGTGAAGTCAAAATGTAATGGAGGAAGTTTTTTTCTATCCTTTCTCGTTTGATCTCTCACTCAGACTCCCAACTCTCAGTCAGCAGCTCCACCTCCAGCTTCTGTGAAGTTAAAATGTAATCAAGTTTTTTCTATCTTTCTCTTTTGTTCTCTCACTCAGCATCCCAACTCTCAGTCAGCAGCTCCACCTCCAGCTCTGTGAAGTTAAAATGTAGTGGAGGAAGTTTTTTTCTACCTTTCTCCTTTATTCTCTCACTCAGACTGCCAGCTCTCAGCCAGCAGCTCCACCCCCAGCTTCTGTGAATTTAAAATGTAATGGAGGAAGTTTTTTTCTACCTTTCTCCTTTGTTCTCTCACTCAGACTCCCAACTCTCAGCCAGCAGCTCCACCCCCAGCTTCTGTGAAGTTAAAATGTAATGAACTGTTTTCTATCTTTCTCCTTAATTCTCTCACACAGACTCCCAACTCTCAGCCAGCAGCTCCAGCCCAGCTTCTGTGAAGTTAAATATAATGGAGGAAGTTATTTTCTACATTTCTCCTTTGTACCTCCATTCAGACTAATAGCTCTCAGCCAGGAGCTCCACCCCCAGCTTCTGTGAAGTTAAAATGTAATGGAGGAAGTTTTGTTCTACCTTTCTCCTTTGTTCTCTCACTCAGACTCCCAACTCTCAGTCAGCAGCTCCACCTCCAGTTTTCTGAAGTTAAAATGTAAGGGAGGAAGTTTTTTTCTACCTTTCTCATTTGTTCTCTCACTCAGATTCCCAACTCTCAGTCAGCAGCTCCACCTCCAGCTCTGTGAAGTTAAATGTAATGGAGGAAGTTTTTTTCAACCTTTCACTTTGTTCTCTAACTGAGACTGCCGGCTCTCAGCCAGCAGCACCACCCCCAGCTTCTGTGAATTTAAAGTGTAATGGAGGAAGTTTTTTTCTACCTTTCTCCTTTGTTCTCTCACTCAGACTCCCAACTCTCAGTCAGCAGCTCCACCTCCAGCTCTGTGAAGTTAAATGTAATGGAGGAAGTTATTTTCTACCTTTCTTCTTTGTTCTCTCACTCAGACTGCCGGCTCTCAGCCAGCAGCGCCACCCACAGCTTCTGTGAATGTAAAATGTAATGGAGGAAGTTTTTTTCTACCTTTCTTCTTTGTTCTCTCACTCAGACTGCCGGCTCTCAGCCAGCAGCTCCACCCCCAGCTTCTGTGAAGTTAAAAAGTAATGAACTGTTTTCTATCTTTCTCCATTATTCTCTCACACAGACTCCCAACTCTCAGCCAGCAGCTCCAGCCCAGCTTCTGTGAAGTCAAAATGTAATGGAGGAAGTTTTTTTCTATCCTTTCTCGTTTGATCTCTCACTCAGACTCCCAACTCTCAGTCAGCAGCTCCACCTCCAGCTCTGTGAAGTTTAAATGTAATGGAGGGAGTTTTTTTCAACCTCCCTTCTTTGTTCTCTCAGTCAGACTCCCAACTCTCAGTCAGCAGCTCCACCTCCAGCTCTGTGAAGTTAAAATGTAAGGGAGGGAGTTTTTTTCTACCTTTCTCTTTTGTTCTCTCACTCAGACTCCCAACTCTCAGTTAGCAGCTCCACCTCCAGCTCTGTGAAGTTAAAATATAATGGAGGAAGTTATTTTCTACATTTCTCCTTTGTTCTCTCACTCAGACTGCCAACTCTCAGCCAGCAGCTCCACCCCCAGCTTCTGTGAAGTCAAAATGTAGTGGAGGAAGTTTTTTTCAACCTTCCTTCTTTGTTCTCTCACTCAGACTCCCAACTCTCAGTCAGCAGCTCCACCTCCAGCTCTGTGAAGTTAAATATAATGGAGGAAGTTTTTTTCAACCTTTCACTTTTGTTCTCTAACTCAGACTCCCAACTCTCAGCCAGCAGCTCCACCTCCAGCTCTGTGAAGTTTAAATGTAATGAACTGTTTTCTATCTTTCTCCTTAATTCTCTCACACAGACTCCCAACTCTCAGCCAGCAGCTCCAGCCCAGCTTCTGTGAAGTTAAAATGTAATGGTGGAATTTTTTTTCTATCCTTTGTCCTTTGTTCTCTCACTCAGACTGCCAGCTCTCAGCCAGCAGCTCCACCCCCAGCTCTGTGAAGTTTAAATGTAATGAACTGTTTTCTATCTTTCTCCTTAATTCTCTCACACAGACTCCCAACTCTCAGCCAACAGCTCCACCCCCAGCTTCTGTGAAGTTAAAATGTAGTGGAGGAAGTTTTTTTCTACCTTTCTCCTTTGTTCTCTCACTCAGACTGCCAGCTCTCAGCCAGCAGCTCCACCCCCAGCTTCTGTGAAGTTAAAATGTAATGGAGGGAGTTTTTTTCAACCTTCGTTCTTTGTTCTCTCACTCAGACTCCCAACTCTCAGTCAGCAGCTCCAGCCCAGCTTCTGTGAAGATAAAATGTAATGGAGGAAGTTTTTTTCTATCCTTTCTCCTTTGTTCTCTCACTCAGACTGCCAACTCTCAGTCAGCAGCTCCACCTCCCGCTCTGTGAAGTTAAAATATAAGGGAGGAAGTTTTTTCTACCTTTCTCGTTTGTTCTCTCACTCAGACTCCCAACTCTCAGTCAGCAGCTCCACCTCCAGCTCTGTGAAGTTAAATGTAATGGAGGAAGTAATTTTCTACCTTTCTCCTTTGTTCTCTCACTCAGACTTCCGGCTCTCAGCCAGCAGCTCCACCCCCAGCTTCTGTGAAGTTAAAATGTAATGGAGGGAGTTTTTTTCAACCTTCCTTCTTTGTTCTCTCAATCAGACTCCCAACGCTCAGCCAGCAGCTCCACCCCCAGCTTCTGTGAAGTTAAAATGTAATGAACTGTTTTCTATCTTTCTCCTTTATTCTCTCACACAGACTCCCAACTCTCAGCCAGCAGCTCCAGCCCAGCTTCTGTGAAGTCAAAATGTAATGGAGGAAGTTTTTTTCTATCCTTTCTCGTTTGATCTCTCACTCAGACTCCCAACTCTCAGTCAGCAGCTCCACCTCCAGCTCTGTGAAGTTTAAATGTAATGGAGGAAGTTTTTTTCAACCTTTCACTTTTGTTCTCTAACTCAGACTCCCAACTCTCAGCCAGCAGCTCCACCTCCAGCTCTGTGAAGTTTAAATGTAATGGAGGGAGTTTTTTTCAACCTTCCTTCTTTGTTGTCTCACTCAGACTCCCAACTCTCAGTCAGCAGCTCCACCTCCAGCTCTGTGAAGTTAAATGTAATGGAGTAAATTATTTTCTACCTTTCTCCTTTGTTCTCTCACTCAGACTGCCAGCTCTCAGCCAGCAGCTCCACCCCCAGCTTCTGTGAAGTTAAAATGTAATGGAGGGAGTTTTTTTCAACCTTCCTTCTTTGTTCTCTCACTCAAACTCCCAACTCTCAGTCAGCCGCTCCACCTCCAGCTCTGTGAAGTTAAATGTAATGGAGGAAGTTATTTTCTACCTTTCTCCTTTGTTCTCTCACTCAGACTGCCGGCTCTCAGCCAGCAGCGATACCCCCAGCTTCTGTGAAGTTAAAATGTAATGGAGGAAGTTTTTTTCTACCTTTATCCTTTGTTCTCTCACTCAGACTCCCAACTCTCAGCCAGCAGCTCCACCCCCAGCTTCTGTGAAGTTAAAATGTAATGAACTGTTTTCTATCTTTCTCCTTAATTCTCTCACACAGACTCCCAACTCTCAGTCAGCAGCTCCAGCCCAGCTTCTGTGAAGTTAAAATGTAATGGAGGAAGTTTTTTTCTACCTTTCTCCTTTCTTCTCTCACTCAGACTCCCAACCCTCAGACAGCATCTCCACCTCCAGTTCTGTGAAGTTAAAATGTAAGGGAGGAAGTTTTTTTCTACCTTTCTCCTTTGTTCTCTCACTCAGACTCCCAACTCTCAGCCAGCAGCTCCACCCCCAGCTTCTGTGAAGTTAAAATGTAATGAACTGTTTTCTATCTTTCTCCTTAATTCTCTCACACAGACTCCCAACTCTCAGCCAGCAGCTCCAGCCCAGCTTCTGTGAAGTCAAAATGTAAGGGAGGAAGTTTTTTCTACCTTTCTCTTTTGTTCTCTCATTCAGACTCCCAACTCTCAGTCAGCAGCTCCACCCCCAGCTTCTGTGAAGTTAAAATGTAATGAACTGTTTTCTATCTTTCTCCTTTATTCTCTCACACAGACTCCCAACTCTCAGCCAGCAGCTCCAGCCCAGCTTCTGTGAAGTCAAAATGTAATGGAGGAAGTTTTTTTCTATCCTTTCTCGTTTGATCTCTCACTCAGACTCCCAACTCTCAGTCAGCAGCTCCACCTCCAGCTTCTGTGAAGTTAAAATGTAACGAAGTTTTTTCTATCTTTCTCTTTTGTTCTCTCACTCAGCATCCCAACTCTCAGTCAGCAGCTCCACCTCCAGCTCTGTGAAGTTAAAATGTAAGGGAGGAAGTTTTTTTTATACCTTTCTCGTTTGTTCTCTCACTCAGACTCCCAACTCTCAGTCAGCCGCTCCACCTCCAGCTCTGTGAAGTTAAATATAATGGAGGAAGTTATTTTCTACCTTTCTCCTTTGTTCTCTCACTCAGACTGCCGGCTCTCAGCCAGCAGCGCCACCCCCAGCTTCTGTGAAGTTAAAATGTAATGGAGGAAGTTTTTTTCTACCTTTCTCCTTTGTTCTCTCACTCAGACTCCCAACTCTCAGCCAGCAGCTCCACCCCCAGCTTCTGTGAAGTTAAAATGTAATGAACTGTTTTCTATCTTTCTCCTTAATTCTCTCACACAGACTCCCAACTCTCAGTCAGCAGCTCCAGCCCAGCTTCTGTGAAGTTAAAATGTAATGGAGGAAGTTTTTTTCTACCTTTCTCCTTTATTCTCTCACTCAGATTCCCAACTCTCAGCCAGCAGCTCCACCCCCAGCTTCTGTGAAGTTAAAATGTAATGGAGGGAGTTTTTTTCAACCTTCCTTCTTTGTTCTCTCACTCAGACTCCCAACTCTCAGTCAGCAGCTTCACCTCCAGCTCTGTGAAGTTAAAATGTAAGGGAGGAAGTTTTTTTCTACCTTTCTCTTTTGTTCTCTCACTCAGACTCTCAACTCTCAGTCAGCAGCTCCACCTCCAGCTCTGTGAAGTTAAAATGTAAGGGAGGAAATTTTTTTTATACCTTTCTCGTTTGTTCTCTCACTCAGACTCCCAACTCTCAGTCAGCCGCTCCACCTCCAGCTCTGTGAAGTTAAATATAATGGAGGAAGTTATTTTCTACCTTTCTCCTTTGTTCTCTCACTCAGACTGCCGGCTCTCAGCCAGCAGCGCCACCCCCAGCTTCTGTGAAGTTAAAATGTAATGGAGGAAGTTTTTTTCTACCTTTCTCCTTTGTTCTCTCACTCAGACTCCCAACTCTCAGCCAGCAGCTCCACCCCCAGCTTCTGTGAAGTTAAAATGTAATGAACTGTTTTCTATCTTTCTCCTTAATTCTCTCACACAGACTCCCAACTCTCAGTCAGCAGCTCCAGCCCAGCTTCTGTGAAGTTAAAATGTAATGGAGGAAGTTTTTTTCTACCTTTCTCCTTTATTCTCTCACTCAGACTCCCAACCCTCAGACAGCAGCTCCACCTCCAGCTCTGTGAAGTTAAAATGTAAGGGAGGAAGTTTTTTTCTACCTTTCTCGTTTGTTCTCTCACTCAGATTCCCAACTCTCAGTCAGCAGCTCCACCTCCAGCTCTGTGAAGTTAAATGTAATGGAGGAAGTTTTTTTCAACCTTTCACTTTGTTCTCTAACTGAGACTGCCGGCTCTCAGCCAGCAGCACCACCCCCAGCTTCTGTGAAGTTAAAATGTAATGGAGGAAGTTTTTTTCTACCTTTCTCCTTTATTCTCTCACTCAGACTCCCAACCCTCAGACAGCATCTCCACCTCCAGTTCTGTGAAGTTAAAATGTAAGGGAGGAAGTTTTTTTCTACCTTTCTCCTTTGTTCTCTCACTCAGACTCCCAACTCTCAGCCAGCAGCTCCACCCCCAGCTTCTGTGAAGTTAAAATGTAATGAACTGTTTTCTATCTTTCTCCTTAATTCTCTCTCACAGACTCCCAATTCTCAGCCAGCAGCTCCAGCCCAGCTTCTGTGAAGTCAAAATGTAAGGGAGGAAGTTTTTTCTACCTTTCTCTTTTGTTCTCTCATTCAGACTCCCAACTCTCAGTCAGCAGCTCCACCCCCAGCTTCTGTGAAGTTAAAATGTAATGAACTGTTTTCTATCTTTCTCCTTTATTCTCTCACACAGACTCCCAACTCTCAGCCAGCAGCTCCAGCCCAGCTTCTGTGAAGTCAAAATGTAATGGAGGAAGTTTTTTTCTATCCTTTCTCGTTTGATCTCTCACTCAGACTCCCAACTCTCAGTCAGCAGCTCCACCTCCAGCTTCTGTGAAGTTAAAATGTAACGAAGTTTTTTCTATCTTTCTCTTTTGTTCTCTCACTCAGCATCCCAACTCTCAGTCAGCAGCTCCACCTCCAGCTCTGTGAAGTTAAAATGTAAGGGAGGAAGTTTTTTTTATACCTTTCTCGTTTGTTCTCTCACTCAGACTCCCAACTCTCAGTCAGCCGCTCCACCTCCAGCTCTGTGAAGTTAAATATAATGGAGGAAGTTATTTTCTACCTTTCTCCTTTGTTCTCTCACTCAGACTGCCGGCTCTCAGCCAGCAGCGCCACCCCCAGCTTCTGTGAAGTTAAAATGTAATGGAGGAAGTTTTTTTCTACCTTTCTCCTTTGTTCTCTCACTCAGACTCCCAACTCTCAGCCAGCAGCTCCACCCCCAGCTTCTGTGAAGTTAAAATGTAATGAACTGTTTTCTATCTTTCTCCTTAATTCTCTCACACAGACTCCCAACTCTCAGTCAGCAGCTCCAGCCCAGCTTCTGTGAAGTTAAAATGTGGTGGAGGAAGTTTTTTTCTACCTTTCTCCTTTATTCTCTCACTCAGACTCCCAACCCTCAGACAGCAGCTCCACCTCCAGCTCTGTGAAGTTAAAATGTAAGGGAGGAAGTTTTTTTCTACCTTTCTCGTTTGTTCTCTCACTCAGATTCCCAACTCTCAGTCAGCAGCTCCACCTCCAGCTCTGTGAAGTTAAATGTAATGGAGGAAGTTTTTTTCAACCTTTCACTTTGTTCTCTAACTGAGACTGCCGGCTCTCAGCCAGCAGCACCACCCCCAGCTTCTGTGAATTTTAAATGTAATGGAGGAAGTTTTTTTCTACCTTTCTCCTTTGTTCTCTCACTCAGACTCCCAACTCTCAGCCAGCAGCTCCACCCCCAGCTTCTGTGAAGTTAAAATGTAATGAACTGTTTTCTATCTTTCTCCTTAATTCTCTCACACAGACTCCCAACTCTCAGCCAGCAGCTCCAGCCCAGCTTCTGTGAAGTTAAAATGTAAGGGAGGAAGTTTTTTTCTATCTTTCTCTTTTGTTCTCTCACTCAGACTGCCAGCTCTCAGCCAGCAGCTCCACCCCCAGCTTCTGTGAAGTTAAAATGTAATGGAGGGAGTTTTTTTCAACCTTCCTTCTTTGTTCTCTCACTCAGACTCCCAACTCTCAGTCAGCAGCTTCACCTCCAGCTCTGTGAAGTTAAAATGTAAGGGAGGAAGTTTTTTTCTACCTTTCTCTTTTGTTCTCTCACTCAGACTCTCAACTCTCAGTCAGCAGCTCCACCTCCAGCTCTGTGAAGTTAAAATGTAAGGGAGGAAATTTTTTTTATACCTTTCTCGTTTGTTCTCTCACTCAGACTCCCAACTCTCAGTCAGCCGCTCCACCTCCAGCTCTGTGAAGTTAAATATAATGGAGGAAGTTATTTTCTACCTTTCTCCTTTGTTCTCTCACTCAGACTGCCGGCTCTCAGCCAGCAGCGCCACCCCCAGCTTCTGTGAAGTTAAAATGTAATGGAGGAAGTTTTTTTCTACCTTTCTCCTTTGTTCTCTCACTCAGACTCCCAACTCTCAGCCAGCAGCTCCACCCCCAGCTTCTGTGAAGTTAAAATGTAATGAACTGTTTTCTATCTTTCTCCTTAATTCTCTCACACAGACTCCCAACTCTCAGTCAGCAGCTCCAGCCCAGCTTCTGTGAAGTTAAAATGTAATGGAGGAAGTTTTTTTCTACCTTTCTCCTTTATTCTCTCACTCAGACTCCCAACCCTCAGACAGCAGCTCCACCTCCAGCTCTGTGAAGTTAAATGTAATGGAGGAAGTTTTTTTCAACCTTTCACTTTGTTCTCTAACTGAGACTGCCGGCTCTCAGCCAGCAGCACCACCCCCAGCTTCTGTGAATTTAAAATGTAATGGAGGAAGTTTTTTTCTACCTTTCTCCTTTGTTCTCTCACTCAGACTCCCAACTCTCAGCCAGCAGCTCCACCCCCAGCTTATGTGAAGTTAAAATGTAATGAACTGTTTTCTATCTTTCTCCTTAATTCTCTCACACAGACTCCCAACTCTCAGCCAGCAGCTCCAGCCCAGCTTCTGTGAAGTTAAAATGTAAGGGAGGAAGTTTTTTTCTACCTTTCTCTTTTGTTCTCTCACTCAGACTGCCAGCTCTCAGCCAGCAGCTCCACCCCCAGCTTCTGTGAAGTTAAAATGTAATGGAGGGAGTTTTTTTCAACCTTCCTTCTTTGTTCTCTCACTCAGACTCCCAACTCTCAGTCAGCAGCTCCACCTCAAGCTCTGTGAAGTTAAAATGTAAGGGAGGAAGTTTTTTTCTACCTTTCTCTTTTGTTCTCTCACTCAGACTCTCAACTCTCAGTCAGCAGCTCCACCTCCAGCTCTGTGAAGTTAAAATGTAAGGGAGGAAGTTTTTTTTATACCTTTCTCGTTTGTTCTCTCACTCAGACTCCCAACTCTCAGTCAGCCGCTCCACCTCCAGCTCTGTGAAGTTGAATATAATGGAGTAAGTTATTTTCTACCTTTCTCCTTTGTTCTCTCACTCAGACTGCCGGCTCTCAGCCAGCAGCGCCACCCCCAGCTTCTGTGAAGTTAAAATGTAATGGAGGAAGTTTTTTTCTACCTTTCTCCTTTGTTCTCTCACTCAGACTCCCAACTCTCAGCCAGCAGCTCCACCCCCAGCTTCTGTGAAGTTAAAATGTAATGAACTGTTTTCTATCTTTCTCCTTAATTCTCTCACACAGACTCCCAACTCTCAGTCAGCAGCTCCAGCCCAGCTTCTGTGAAGTTAAAATGTAATGGAGGAAGTTTTTTTCTACCTTTCTCCTTTATTCTCTCACTCAGACTCCCAACCCTCAGACAGCAGCTCCACCTCCAGCTCTGTGAAGTTAAAATGTAATGGAGGAAGTTTTTTTCTACCTTTCTCTTTTGTTCTCTCATTCAGACTCCCAACTCTCAGTCAGCAGCTCCACCCCCAGCTTCTGTGAAATTAAAATGTAATGAACTGTTTTCTATCTTTCTCCTTTATTCTCTCACACAGACTCCCAACTCTCAGCCAGCAGCTCCAGCCCAGCTTCTGTGAAGTCAAAATGTAATGGAGGAAGTTTTTTTCTATCCTTTCTCGTTTGATCTCTCACTCAGACTCCCAACTCTCAGTCAGCAGCTCCACCTCCAGCTTCTGTGAAGTTAAAATGTAATGAAGTTTTTTCTATCTTTCTCTTTTGTTCTCTCACTCAGCATCCCAACTCTCAGTCAGCAGCTCCACCTCCAGCTCTGTGAAGTTAAAATGTAGTGGAGGAAGTTTTTTTCTACCTTTCTCCTTTGTTCTCTCACTCAGACTGCCAGCTCTCAGCCAGCAGCTCCACCCCCAGCTTCTGTGAATTTAAAATGTAATGGAGGAAGTTTTTTTCTACCTTTCTCCTTTGTTCTCTCACTCAGACTCCCAACTCTCAGCCAGCAGCTCCACCCCCAGCTTCTGTGAAGTTAAAATGTAATGAACTGTTTTCTATCTTTCTCCTTAATTCTCTCACACAGACTCCCAACTCTCAGCCAGCAGCTCCAGCCCAGCTTCTGTGAAGTTAAATATAATGGAGGAAGTTATTTTCTACATTTCTCCTTTGTACCTCCATTCAGACTAATTGCTCTCAGCCAGGAGCTCCACCCCCAGCTTCTGTGAAGTTAAAATGTAATGGAGGAAGTTTTGTTCTACCTTTCTCCTTTGTTCTCTCACTCAGACTCCCAACTCTCAGTCAGCAGCTCCACCTCCAGTTTTCTGAAGTTAAAATGTAAGGGAGGAAGTTTTTTTCTACCTTTCTCATTTGTTCTCTCACTCAGATTCCCAACTCTCAGTCAGCAGCTCCACCTCCAGCTCTGTGAAGTTAAATGTAATGGAGGAAGTTTTTTTCTACCTTTCTCTTTTGTTCTCTCATTCAGACTCCCAACTCTCAGTCAGCAGCTCCACCCCCAGCTTCTGTGAAATTAAAATGTAATGAACTGTTTTCTATCTTTCTCCTTTATTCTCTCACACAGACTCCCAACTCTCAGCCAGCAGCTCCAGCCCAGCTTCTGTGAAGTCAAAATGTAATGGAGGAAGTTTTTTTCTATCCTTTCTCGTTTGATCTCTCACTCAGACTCCCAACTCTCAGTCAGCAGCTCCACCTCCAGCTTCTGTGAAGTTAAAATGTAATGAAGTTTTTTCTATCTTTCTCTTTTGTTCTCTCACTCAGCATCCCAACTCTCAGTCAGCAGCTCCAACTCCAGCTCTGTGAAGTGAAAATGTAGTGGAGGAAGTTTTTTTCTACCTTTCTCCTTTGTTCTCTCACTCAGACTGCCAGCTCTCAGCCAGCAGCTCCACCCCCAGCTTCTGTGAATTTAAAATGTAATGGAGGAAGTTTTTTTCTACCTTTCTCCTTTGTTCTCTCACTCAGACTCCCAACTCTCAGCCAGCAGCTCCACCCCCAGCTTCTGTGAAGTTAAAATGTAATGAACTGTTTTCTATCTTTCTCCTTAATTCTCTCACACAGACTCCCAACTCTCAGCCAGCAGCTCCAGCCCAGCTTCTGTGAAGTTAAATATAATGGAGGAAGTTATTTTCTACATTTCTCCTTTGTACCTCCATTCAGACTAATAGCTCTCAGCCAGGAGCTCCACCCCCAGCTTCTGTGAAGTTAAAATGTAATGGAGGAAGTTTTGTTCTACCTTTCTCCTTTGTTCTCTCACTCAGACTCCCAACTCTCAGTCAGCAGCTCCACCTCCAGTTTTCTGAAGTTAAAATGTAAGGGAGGAAGTTTTTTTCTACCTTTCTCATTTGTTCTCTCACTCAGATTCCCAACTCTCAGTCAGCAGCTCCACCTCCAGCTCTGTGAAGTTAAATGTAATGGAGGAAGTTTTTTTCAACCTTTCACTTTGTTCTCTAACTGAGACTGCCGGCTCTCAGCCAGCAGCACCACCCCCAGCTTCTGTGAATTTAAAATGTAATGGAGGAAGTTTTTTTCTACCTTTCTCCTTTGTTCTCTCACTCAGACTCCCAACTCTCAGTCAGCAGCTCCACCTCCAGCTCTGTGAAGTTAAATGTAATGGAGGAAGTTATTTTCTACCTTTCTTCTTTGTTCTCTCACTCAGACTGCCGGCTCTCAGCCAGCAGCGCCACCCACAGCTTCTGTGAATGTAAAATGTAATGGAGGAAGTTTTTTTCTACCTTTCTTCTTTGTTCTCTCACTCAGACTGCCGGCTCTCAGCCAGCAGCTCCAACCCCAGCTTCTGTGAAGTTAAAAAGTAATGAACTGTTTTCTATCTTTCTCCATTATTCTCTCACACAGACTCCCAACTCTCAGCCAGCAGCTCCAGCCCAGCTTCTGTGAAGTCAAAATGTAATGGAGGAAGTTTTTTTCTATCCTTTCTCGTTTGATCTCTCACTCAGACTCCCAACTCTCAGTCAGCAGCTCCACCTCCAGCTCTGTGAAGTTTAAATGTAATGGAGGGAGTTTTTTTCAACCTCCCTTCTTTGTTCTCTCAGTCAGACTCCCAACTCTCAGTCAGCAGCTCCACCTCCAGCTCTGTGAAGTTAAAATGTAAGGGAGGGAGTTTTTTTCTACCTTTCTCTTTTGTTCTCTCACTCAGACTCCCAACTCTCAGTTAGCAGCTCCACCTCCAGCTCTGTGAAGTTAAAATATAATGGAGGAAGTTATTTTCTACATTTCTCCTTTGTTCTCTCACTCAGACTGCCAACTCTCAGCCAGCAGCTCCACCCCCAGCTTCTGTGAAGTCAAAATGTAGTGGAGGAAGTTTTTTTCAACCTTCCTTTTTTGTTCTCTCACTCAGACTCCCAACTCTCAGTCAGCAGCTCCACCTCCAACTTTGTGAAGTTAAAATGTAAGGGAGGAAGTTTTTTTCTACCTTTCTCGTTTGTTCTCTCACTCAGACTCCCAACTCTCAGTCAGCAGCTCCACCTCCAGCTCTGTGAAGTTAAATATAATGGAGGAAGTTTTTTTCAACCTTTCACTTTTGTTCTCTAACTCAGACTCCCAACTCTCAGCCAGCAGCTCCATCTCCAGCTCTGTGAAGTTTAAATGTAATGAACTGTTTTCTATCTTTCTCCTTAATTCTCTCACACAGACTCCCAACTCTCAGCCAGCAGCTCCAGCCCAGCTTCTGTGAAGTTAAAATGTAATGGAGGAAGTTTTTTTCTATCCTTTGTCCTTTGTTCTCTCACTCAGACTGCCAGCTCTCAGCCAGCAGCTCCACCCCCAGCTCTGTGAAGTTTAAATGTAATGAACTGTTTTCTATCTTTCTCCTTAATTCTCTCACACAGACTCCCAACTCTCAGCCAACAGCTCCACCCCCAGCTTCTGTGAAGTTAAAATGTAGTGGAGGAAGTTTTTTTCTACCTTTCTCCTTTGTTCTCTCACTCAGACTGCCAGCTCTCAGCCAGCAGGTCCACCCCCAGCTTCTGTGAAGTTAAAATGTAATGGAGGGAGTTTTTTTCAACCTTCGTTCTTTGTTCTCTCACTCAGACTCCCAACTCTCAGTCAGCAGCTCCAGCCCAGCTTCTGTGAAGATAAAATGTAATGGAGGAAGTTTTTTCTACCTTTCTCGTTTGTTCTCTCACTCAGACTCCCAACTCTCAGTCAGCAGCTCCACCTCCAGCTCTGTGAAGTTAAATGTAATGGAGGAAGTAATTTTCTACCTTTCTCCTTTGTTCTCTCACTCAGACTTCCGGCTCTCAGCCAGCAGCTCCACCCCCAGCTTCTGTGAAGTTAAAATGTAATGGAGGGAGTTTTTTTCAACCTTCCTTCTTTGTTCTCTCAATCAGATTCCCAACTCTCAGCCAGCAGCTCCACCCCCAGCTTCTGTGAAGTTAAAATGTAATGAACTGTTTTCTATCTTTCTCCTTTATTCTCTCACACAGACTCCCAACTCTCAGCCAGCAGCTCCAGCCCAGCTTCTGTGAAGTCAAAATGTAATGGAGGAAGTTTTTTTCTATCCTTTCTCGTTTGATCTCTCACTCAGACTCCCAACTCTCAGTCAGCAGCTCCACCTCCAGCTCTGTGAAGTTTAAATGTAATGGAGGAAGTTTTTTTCAACCTTTCACTTTTGTTCTCTAACTCAGACTCCCAACTCTCAGCCAGCAGCTCCACCTCCAGCTCTGTGAAGTTTAAATGTAATGGAGGGAGTTTTTTTCAACCTTCCTTCTTTGTTGTCTCACTCAGACTCCCAACTCTCAGTCAGCAGCTCCACCTCCAGCTCTGTGAAGTTAAATGTAATGGAGTAAATTATTTTCTACCTTTCTCCTTTGTTCTCTCACTCAGACTGCCAGCTCTCAGCCAGCAGCTCCACCCCCAGCTTCTGTGAAGTTAAAATGTAATGGAGGGAGTTTTTTTCAACCTTCCTTCTTTGTTCTCTCACTCAGACTCCCAACTCTCAGTCAGCCGCTCCACCTCCAGCTTCTGTGAAGTTAAAATGTAACGAAGTTTTTTCTATCTTTCTCTTTTGTTCTCTCACTCAGCATCCCAACTCTCAGTCAGCCGCTCCACCTCCAGCTCTGTGAAGTTAAATATAATGGAGGAAGTTATTTTCTACCTTTCTCCTTTGTTCTCTCACTCAGACTGCCGGCTCTCAGCCAGCAGCGCCACCCCCAGCTTCTGTGAAGTTAAAATGTAATGGAGGACGTTTTTTTCTACCTTTCTCCTTTGTTCTCTCACTCAGACTCCCAACTCTCAGCCAGCAGCTCCACCCCCAGCTTCTGTAAAGTTAAAATGTAATGAACTGTTTTCTATCTTTCTCCTTAATTCTCTCACACAGACTCCCAACTCTCAGTCAGCAGCTCCAGCCCAGCTTCTGTGAAGTTAAAATGTAATGGAGGAAGTTTTTTTCTACCTTTCTCCTTTATTCTCTCACTCAGACTCCCAACCCTCAGACAGCAGCTCCACCTCCAGCTCTGTGAAGTTAAAATGTAAGGGAGGAAGTTTTTTTCTACCTTTCTCGTTTGTTCTCTCACTCAGATTCCCAACTCTCAGTCAGCAGCTCCACCTCCAGCTCTGTGAAGTTAAATGTAATGGAGGAAGTTTTTTTCAACCTTTCACTTTGTTCTCTAACTGAGACTGCCGGCTCTCAGCCAGCAGCACCACCCCCAGCTTCTGTGAATTTAAAATGTAATGGAGGAAGTTTTTTTCTACCTTTCTCCTTTGTTCTCTCACTCAGACTCCCAACTCTCAGCCAGCAGCTCCACCCCCAGCTTCTGTGAAGTTAAAATGTAATGAACTGTTTTCTATCTTTCTCCTTAATTCTCTCACACAGACTCCCAACTCTCAGCCAGCAGCTCCAGCCCAGCTTCTGTGAAGTTAAAATGTAAGGGAGGAAGTTTTTTTCTACCTTTCTCTTTTGTTCTCTCACTCAGACTGCCAGCTCTCAGCCAGCAGCTCCACCCCCAGCTTCTGTGAAGTTAAAATGTAATGGAGGGAGTTTTTTTCAACCTTCCTTCTTTGTTCTCTCACTCAGACTCCCAACTCTCAGTCAGCAGCTTCACCTCCAGCTCTGTGAAGTTAAAATGTAAGGGAGGAAGTTTTTTTCTACCTTTCTCTTTTGTTCTCTCACTCAGACTCTCAACTCTCAGTCATCAGCTCCACCTCCAGCTCTGTGAAGTTAAAATGTAAGGGAGGAAATTTTTTTTATACCTTTCTCGTTTGTTCTCTCACTCAGACTCCCAACTCTCAGTCAGCCGCTCCACCTCCAGCTCTGTGAAGTTAAATATAATGGAGGAAGTTATTTTCTACCTTTCTCCTTTGTTCTCTCACTCAGACTGCCGGCTCTCAGCCAGCAGCGCCACCCCCAGCTTCTGTGAAGTTAAAATGTAATGGAGGAAGTTTTTTTCTACCTTTCTCCTTTGTTCTCTCACTCAGACTCCCAACTCTCAGCCAGCAGCTCCACCCCCAGCTTCTGTGAAGTTAAAATGTAATGAACTGTTTTCTATCTTTCTCCTTAATTCTCTCACACAGACTCCCAACTCTCAGTCAGCAGCTCCAGCCCAGCTTCTGTGAAGTTAAAATGTAATGGAGGAAGTTTTTTTCTACCTTTCTCCTTTATTCTCTCACTCAGACTCCCAACCCTCAGACAGCAGCTCCACCTCCAGCTCTGTGAAGTTAAAATGTAATGGAGGAAGTTTTTTTCTACCTTTCTCTTTTGTTCTCTCATTCAGACTCCCAACTCTCAGTCAGCAGCTCCACCCCCAGCTTCTGTGAAGTTAAAATGTAATGAACTGTTTTCTATCTTTCTCCTTTATTCTCTCACACAGACTCCCAACTCTCAGCCAGCAGCTCCAGCCCAGCTTCTGTGAAGTCAAAATGTAATGGAGGAAGTTTTTTTCTATCCTTTCTCGTTTGATCTCTCACTCAGACTCCCAACTCTCAGTCAGCAGCTCCACCTCCAGCTTCTGTGAAGTTAAAATGTAATGAAGTTTTTTCTATCTTTCTCTTTTGTTCTCTCACTCAGCATCCCAACTCTCAGTCAGCAGCTCCACCTCCAGCTCTGTGAAGTTAAAATGTAGTGGAGGAAGTTTTTTTCTACCTTTCTCCTTTGTTCTCTCACTCAGACTGCCAGCTCTCAGCCAGCAGCTCCACCCCCAGCTTCTGTGAATTTAAAATGTAATGGAGGAAGTTTTTTTCTACCTTTCTCCTTTGTTCTCTCACTCAGACTCCCAACTCTCAGCGAGCAGCTCCACCCCCAGCTTCTGTGAAGTTAAAATGTAATGAACTGTTTTCTATCTTTCTCCTTAATTCTCTCACACAGACTCCCAACTCTCAGCCAGCAGCTCCAGCCCAGCTTCTGTGAAGTTAAAATGTAAGGGAGGAAGTTTTTTTCTACCTTTCTCTTTTGTTCTCTCACTCAGACTGCCAGCTCTCAGCCAGCAGCTCCACCCCCAGCTTCTGTGAAGTTAAAATGTAATGGAGGGAGTTTTTTTCAACCTTCCTTCTTTGTTCTCTCACTCAGACTCCCAACTCTCAGTCAGCAGCTCCACCTCAAGCTCTGTGAAGTTAAAATGTAAGGGAGGAAGTTTTTTTCTACCTTTCTCTTTTGTTCTCTCACTCAGACTCTCAACTCTCAGTCAGCAGCTCCACCTCCAGCTCTGTGAAGTTAAAATGTAAGGGAGGAAGTTTTTTTTATACCTTTCTCGTTTGTTCTCTCACTCAGACTCCCAACTCTCAGTCAGCCGCTCCACCTCCAGCTCTGTGAAGTTAAATATAATGGAGTAAGTTATTTTCTACCTTTCTCCTTTGTTCTCTCACTCAGACTGCCGGCTCTCAGCCAGCAGCGCCACCCCCAGCTTCTGTGAAGTTAAAATGTAATGGAGGAAGTTTTTTTCTACCTTTCTCCTTTGTTCTCTCACTCAGACTCCCAACTCTCAGCCAGCAGCTCCACCCCCAGCTTCTGTGAAGTTAAAATGTAATGAACTGTTTTCTATCTTTCTCCTTTATTCTCTCACACAGACTCCCAACTCTCAGTCAGCAGCTCCAGCCCAGCTTCTGTGAAGTTAAAATGTAATGGAGGAAGTTTTTTTCTACCTTTCTCCTTTATTCTCTCACTCAGACTCCCAACCCTCAGACAGCAGCTCCACCTCCAGCTCTGTGAAGTTAAAATGTAATGGAGGAAGTTTTTTTCTACCTTTCTCTTTTGTTCTCTCATTCAGACTCCCAACTCTCAGTCAGCAGCTCCACCCCCAGCTTCTGTGAAGTTAAAATGTAATGAACTGTTTTCTATCTTTCTCCTTTATTCTCTCACACAGACTCCCAACTCTCAGCCAGCAGCTCCAGCCCAGCTTCTGTGAAGTCAAAATGTAATGGAGGAAGTTTTTTTCTATCCTTTCTCGTTTGATCTCTCACTCAGACTCCCAACTCTCAGTCAGCAGCTCCACCTCCAGCTTCTGTGAAGTTAAAATGTAATGAAGTTTTTTCTATCTTTCTCTTTTGTTCTCTCACTCAGCATCCCAACTCTCAGTCAGCAGCTCCACCTCCAGCTCTGTGAAGTTAAAATGTAGTGGAGGAAGTTTTTTTCTACCTTTCTCCTTTGTTCTCTCACTCAGACTGCCAGCTCTCAGCCAGCAGCTCCACCCCCAGCTTCTGTGAAGTTAAAATGTAATGGAGGGAGTTTTTTTCAACCTTCCTTCTTTGTTCTCTCACTCAGACTCCCAACTCTCAGTCAGCAGCTCCACCTCAAGCTCTGTGAAGTTAAAATGTAAGGGAGGAAGTTTTTTTCTACCTTTCTCTTTTGTTCTCTCACTCAGACTCTCAACTCTCAGTCAGCAGCTCCACCTCCAGCTCTGTGAAGTTAAAATGTAAGGGAGGAAGTTTTTTTTATACCTTTCTCGTTTGTTCTCTCATTCAGACTCCCAACTCTCAGTCAGCCGCTCCACCTCCAGCTCTGTGAAGTTAAATATAATGGAGGAAGTTATTTTCTACCTTTCTCCTTTGTTCTCTCACTCAGACTGCCGGCTCTCAGCCAGCAGCGCCACCCCCAGCTTCTGTGAAGTTAAAATGTAATGGAGGAAGTTTTTTTCTACCTTTCTCCTTTGTTCTCTCACTCAGACTCCCAACTCTCAGCCAGCAGCTCCACCCCCAGCTTCTGTGAAGTTAAAATGTAATGAACTGTTTTCTACCTTTCTCCTTTATTCTCTCACTCAGACTCCCAACCCTCAGACAGCAGCTCCACCTCCAGCTCTGTGAAGTTAAAATGTAAGGGAGGAAGTTTTTTTCTACCTTTCTCGTTTGTTCTCTCACTCAGATTCCCAACTCTCAGTCAGCAGCTCCACCTCCAGCTCTGTGAAGTTAAATGTAATGGAGGAAGTTTTTTTCTACCTTTCTCCTTTGTTCTCTCACTCAGACTCCCAACTCTCAGCCAGCAGCTCCACCCCCAGCTTCTGTGAAGTTAAAATGTAATGAACTGTTTTCTATCTTTCTCCTTAATTCTCTCACACAGACTCCCAACTGTCAGCCAGCAGCGCCACCCACAGCTTCTGTGAATGTAAAATGTAATGGAGGAAGTTTTTTTCTACCTTTCTCTTTTGTTCTCTCACTCAGACTCCCAACTCTCAGTTAGCAGCTCCACCCCCAGCTTCTGTGAAGTTAAAATGTAATGAACTGTTTTCTATCTTTCTCCTTTATTCTCTCACACAGACTCCCAACTCTAAGCCAGCAGCTCCAGCCCAGCTTCTGTGAAGTCAAAATGTAATGGAGGAAGTTTTTTTCTATCCTTTCTCGTTTGATCTCTCACTCAGACTCCCAACTCTCAGTCAGCAGCTCCACCTCCAGCTCTGTGAAGTTAAAATGTAAGGGAGGAAGTTTTTTTCTACCTTTCTCTTTTGTTCTCTCACTCAGACTCCCAACTCTCAGACAGCAGCTCCACCTCCAGCTCTGTGAAGTTAAAATATAATGGAGGAAGTTATTTTCTACATTTCTCCTTTGTTCTCTCACTCAGACTGCCAACTCTCAGCCAGCAGCTCCACCCCCAGCTTCTGTGAAGTCAAAATGTAGTGGAGGAAGTTTTTTTCTACCTTTCTTCTTTGTTCTCTCACTCAGACTGCCAGCTCTCAGCCAGCAGCACCACCCCCAGCTTCTGTGAAATTAAAATGTAATGGAGGGAGTTTTTTTCAACCTTCCTTCTTTGTTCTCTCACTCAGACTCCCAACTCTCAGTCAGCAGCTCCACCTCCAGCTCTGTGAAGTTAAAATGTAATGGAGGAAGTTATTTTCTACCTTTCTCCTTTGTTCTCTCACTCAGACTCCCAACTCTCAGTCAGCAGCTCCACCTCCAGCTTCTGTGAAGTTAAAATGTAATGAAGTTTTTTCTATCTTTCTCTTTTGTTCTCTCACTCAGCATCCCAACTCTCAGCCAGCAGCTCCACCCCAAGCTTCTGTGTAGTTAAAATGTAATGAAGCTTTTTCTATCTTTCTCCTTTATTCTCTCACTCAGACTCCCAACCCTCAGACAGCAGCTCCAGCCCAGCTTCTGTGAAGTTAAATATAATGGAGGAAGTTATTTTCTACATTTCTCCTTTGTACCTCCATTCAGACTAATACCTCTCAGCCAGGAGCTCCACCCCCAGCTTCTGTGAAGTTAAAATGTAATGGAGGAAGTTTTGTTCTACCTTTCTCCTTTGTTCTCTCACTCAGACTCCCAACTCTCAGTCAGCAGCTCCACCTCCAGTTTTCTGAAGTTAAAATGTAAGTGAGGAAGTTTTTTTCTACTTTTCTCGTTTGTTCTCTCACTCAGACTCCCAACTCTCAGTCAGCAGCTCCACCTCCAGCTCTGTGAAGTTAAAATGTAATGGAGGAAGTTATTTTCTACCTTTCTCCTTTGTTCTCTCACTCAGACTCCCAACTCTCAGCCAGCAGCTCCACCCCCAGCTTCTGTGAAGTTAAAATGTAATGAACTGTTTTCTATCTTTCTCCTTTATTCTCTCACACAGACTCCCGACTCTCAGCCAGCAGCTCCAGCCCAGCTTCTGTGAAGTTAAATATAATGGAGGAAGTTATTTTCTACATTTCTCCTTTGTTCTCTCACTGAGACACCCAACTCTCAGTTAGTAGCTCCACCACCAGCTCTGTGAAGTTAAATATAATGGAGGAAGTTATTTTCAACCTTCCATCTTTCTTCTCTCACTCAGACTGCCGGCTCTCAGCCAGCAGCGCCACCCCCAGCTTCTGTGAAGTTAAAATGTAATGAAGGGAGTTTTTTTCAACCTTCCTTCTTTGTTCTCTCACTCAGACTGCCAACTCTCAGCCAGCAGCTCCACCCCCAGCTTCTGTGAAGTCAAAATGTAGTGGAGGAAGTTTTTTTCTACCTTTCTCCTTTGTTCTCTCACTCAGACTCCCAACTCTCAGCCAGCAGCTCCACCCCCAGCTACTGTGAAGTTAAAATGTAATCAACTGTTTTCTATCTTTCTCCTTAATTCTCTCACACAGACTCCCAACTCTCAGCCAGCAGCTCCACCCCCAGCTTCTGTGAAGTTAAAATATAATGGAGGAAGTTTTTTTCTATCCTTTCTCCTTTGTTCTCTCACTCAGACTCCCAGCTCTCAGCCAACAGCTCCACCCCCAGCTTCTGTGAAGTTAAAATGTAATGATGGAAGTTTTATTCTACCTTTCTCCTTTTTTCTGTCACTCAGACTCCCAGCTCTCAGCCAGCAGCTCCACCCCAAGCTTCTGTGAAGTTAAAATGTAATGAAGCTTTTTCTATGTTTCTCCTTTATTCTCTCACTCAGACTCCCAACTCTCAGCCAGCAGCTCCACCCCCAGATTCTGTGAAGTTAAAATGTAATGAAGGGAGTTTTTTTCAACCTTCCTTCTTTGTTCTCTCACTCAGACTCCCAACTCTCAGTCAGCAGCTCCACCTCCAGCTCTGTGAAGTTAAATGTAATGGAGGAAGTTATTTTCTACCTTTCTCCTTTGTTCTCTCACTCAGACTCCCAACTCTCAGCCAGCAGCTCCACCCCCAGAATCTGTGAAGTTAAAATGTAATGATGGAAGTTTTATTCTACCTTTCTCCTCTTTTCTGTCACTCAGACTCCTAGCTCTCAGCCAGCAGCTCCACCCCCAGCTTCTGTGAAGTTAAATATAATGGAGGAAGTTATTTTCTACATTTCTCCTTTGTACCTCCATTCAGACTAATAGCTCTCAGCCAGGAGCTCCACCCCCAGCTTCTGTGAAGTTAAAATGTAATGGAGGAAGTTTTGTTCTACCTTTCTCCTTTGTTCTCTCACTCAGACTCCCAACTCTCAGTCAGCAGCTCCACCTCCAGTTTTCTGAAGTTAAAATGTAAGGGAGGAAGTTTTTTTCTACTTTTCTCGTTTGTTCTCTCACTCAGACTCCCAACTCTCAGTCAGCAGCTCCACCTCCAGCTCTGTGAAGTTAAATGTAATGGAGGAAGTTATTTTCTACCTTTCTTCTTTGTTCTCTCACTCAGACTGCCGGCTCTCAGCCAGCAGCGCCACCCACAGCTTCTGTGAATGTAAAATGTAACGGAGGAAGTTTTTTTCTACCTTTCTCCTTTGTTCTCTCACTCAGACTCCCAACTCTCAGGCAGCAGCTCCACCCCCAGCTTCTGTGAAGTTAAAAAGTAATGAACTGTTTTCTATCTTTCTCCTTTATTCTCTCACACAGACTCCCAACTCTCAGCCAGCAGCTCCAGCCCAGCTTCTGTGAAGTCAAAATGTAATGGAGGAAGTTTTTTTCTATCCTTTCTCGTTTGATCTCTCACACAGACTCCCAACTCTCAGCCAGCAGCTCCAGCCCAGCTTCTGTGAAGTCAAAATGTAATGGAGGAAGTTTTTTTCTATCCTTTCTCGTTTGATCTCTCACTCAGACTCCCAACTCTCAGTCAGCAGCTCCACCTCCAGCTCTGTGAAGTTTAAATGTAATGGAGGGAGTTTTTTTCAACCTCCCTTCTTTGTTCTCTCAGTCAGACTCCCAACTCTCAGTCAGCAGCTCCACCTCCAGCTTTGTGAAGTTAAAATGTAAGGGAGGAAGTTTTTTTCTACCATTCTCGTTTGTTCTCTCACTCAGACTCCCAACTCTCAGTCAGCAGCTCCACCTCCAGCTCTGTGAAGTTTAAATGTAATGAACTGTTTTCTATCTTTCTCCTTAATTCTCTCACACAGACTCCCAACTCTCAGCCAGCAGCTCCAGCCCAGCTTCTGTGAAGTTAAAATGTAATGGAGGAAGTTTTTTTCTATCCTTTGTCCTTTGTTCTCTCACTCAGACTGCCAGCTCTCAGCCAACAGCTCCACCCCCAGCTTCTGTGAAGTTAAAATGTAGTGGAGGAAGTTTTTTTCTACCTTTCTCCTTTGTTCTCTCACTCAGACTGCCAGCTCTCAGCCAGCAGCTCCACCCCCAGCTTCTGTGAAGTTAAAATGTAATGGAGGGAGTTTTTTTCAACCTTCGTTCTTTGTTCTCTCACTCAGACTCCCAACTCTCAGTCAGCAGCTCCAGACCAGCTTCTGTGAAGATAAAATGTAATGGAGGAAGTTTTTTTCTATCCTTTCTCCTTTGTTCTCTCACTCAGACTGCCAACTCTCAGTCAGCAGCTCCACCTCCCGCTCTGTGAAGTTAAAATATAAGGGAGGAAGTTTTTTCTACCTTTCTCGTTTGTTCTCTCACTCAGACTCCCAACTCTCAGTCAGCAGCTCCACCTTCAGCTCTGTGAAGTTAAATGTAATGGAGGAAGTAATTTTCTACCTTTCTCCTTTGTTCTCTCACTCACACTGCCGGCTCTCAGCCAGCAGCTCCACCCCCAGCTTCTGTGAAGTTAAAATGTAATGGAGGGAGTTTTTTTCAACCTTCCTTCTTTGTTCTCTCAATCAGACTCCCAACTCTCAGCCAGCAGCTCCACCCCCAGCTTCTGTGAAGTTAAAATGTAATGAACTGTTTTCTATCTTTCTCCTTTATTCTCTCACACAGACTCCCAACTCTCAGCCAGCAGCTCCAGCCCAGCTTCTGTGAAGTCAAAATGTAATGGAGGAAGTTTTTTTCTATCCTTTCTCGTTTGATCTCTCACTCAGACTCCCAACTCTCAGTCAGCAGCTCCACCTCCAGCTCTGTGAAGTTTAAATGTAATGGAGGAAGTTTTTTTCGACCTTTCACTTTTGTTCTCTAACTCAGACTCCCAACTCTCAGCCAGCAGCTCCACCTCCAGCTCTGTGAAGTTAAAATGTAATGGAGGGAGTTTTTTTCAACCTTCCTTCTTTGTTGTCTCACTCAGACTCCCAACTCTCAGTCAGCAGCTCCACCTCCAGCTCTGTGAAGTTAAATGTAATGGAGTAAGTTATTTTCTACCTTTCTCCTTTGTTCTCTCACTCAGACTGCCAGCTCTCAGCCAGCAGCTCCACCCCCAGCTTCTGTGAAGTTAAAATGTAATGGAGGGAGTTTTTTTCAACCTTCCTTCTTTGTTCTCTCACTCAGACTCCCAACTCTCAGTCAGCCGCTCCACCTCCAGCTCTGTGAAGTTAAATATAATGGAGGAAGTTATTTTCTACCTTTCTCCTTTGTTCTCTCACTCAGACTGCCGGCTCTCAGCCAGCAGCGCCACCCCCAGCTTCTGTGAAGTTAAAATGTAATGGAGGAAGTTTTTTTCTACCTTTCTCCTTTGTTCTCTCACTCAGACTCCCAACTCTCAGCCAGCAGCTCCACCCCCAGCTTCTGTGAAGTTAAAATGTAATGAACTGTTTTCTATCTTTCTCCTTAATTCTCTCACACAGACTCCCAACTCTCAGTCAGCAGCTCCAGCCCAGCTTCTGTGAAGTTAAAATGTAATGGAGGAAGTTTTTTTCTACCTTTCTCCTTTATTCTCTCACTCAGACTCCCAACCCTCAGACAGCATCTCCACCTCCAGCTCTGTGAAGTTAAAATGTTAGGGAGGAAGTTTTTTTCTACCTTTCTCCTTTGTTCTCTCACTCAGACTCCCAACTCTCAGCCAGCAGCTCCACCCCCAGCTTCTGTGAAGTTAAAATGTAATGAACTGTTTTCTATCTTTCTCCTTAATTCTCTCACACAGACTCCCAACTCTCAGCCAGCAGCTCCAGCCCAGCTTCTGTGAAGTCAAAATGTAAGGGAGGAAGTTTTTTTCTACCTTTCTCTTTTGTTCTCTCATTCAGACTCCCAACTCTCAGTCAGCAGCTCCACCCCCAGCTTCTGTGAAGTTAAAATGTAATGAACTGTTTTCTATCTTTCTCCTTTATTCTCTCACACAGACTCCCAACTCTCAGCCAGCAGCTCCAGCCCAGCTTCTGTGAAGTCAAAATGTAATGGAGGAAGTTTTTTTCTATCCTTTCTCGTTTGATCTCTCACTCAGACTCCCAACTCTCAGTCAGCAGCTCCACCTCCAGCTTCTGTGAAGTTAAAATGTAGTGGAGGAAGTTTTTTTCTACCTTTCTCCTTTGTTCTCTCACTCAGACTGCCTGCTCTCAGCCAGCAGCTCCACCCCCAGCTTCTGTGAAGTTAAAATGTAATGGAGGGAGTTTTTTTCAACCTTCCTTCTTTGTTCTCTCACTCAGACTCCCAACTCTCAGTCAGCAGCTCCACCTCAAGCTCTGTGAAGTTAAAATGTAAGGGAGGAAGTTTTTTTCTACCTTTCTCTTTTGTTCTCTCACTCAGACTCCCAACTCTCAGCCAGCAGCTCCACCTCCAGCTCTGTGAAGTTAAAATGTAAGGGAGGAAGTTTTTTTATAACTTTCTCGTTTGTTCTCTCACTCAGACTCCCAACTCTCAGTCAGCCGCTCCACCTCCAGCTCTGTGAAGTTAAATATAATGGAGGAAGTTATTTTCTACCTTTCTCCTTTGTTCTCTCACTCAGACTGCCGGCTCTCAGCCAGCAGCGCCACCCCCAGCTTCTGTGAAGTTAAAATGTAATGGAGGAAGTTTTTTTCTACCTTTCTCCTTTGTTCTCTCACTCAGACTCCCAACTCTCAGCCAGCAGCTCCACCCCCAGCTTCTGTGAAGTTAAAATGTAATGAACTGTTTTCTATCTTTCTCCTTAATTCTCTCACACAGACTCCCAACTCTCAGTCAGCAGCTCCAGCCCAGCTTCTGTGAAGTTAAAATGTAATGGAGGAAGTTTTTTTCTACCTTTCTCCTTTATTCTCTCACTCAGACTCCCAACCCTCAGACAGCATCTCCACCTCCAGCTCTGTGAAGTTAAAATGTTAGGGAGGAAGTTTTTTTCTACCTTTCTCCTTTGTTCTCTCACTCAGACTCCCAACTCTCAGCCAGCAGCTCCACCCCCAGCTTCTGTGAAGTTAAAATGTAATGAACTGTTTTCTATCTTTCTCCTTAATTCTCTCACACAGACTCCCAACTCTCAGCCAGCAGCTCCAGCCCAGCTTCTGTGAAGTCAAAATGTAAGGGAGGAAGTTTTTTTCTACCTTTCTCTTTTGTTCTCTCATTCAGACTCCCAACTCTCAGTCAGCAGCTCCACCCCCAGCTTCTGTGAAGTTAAAATTTAATGAACTGTTTTCTATCTTTCTCCTTTATTCTCTCACACAGACTCCCAACTCTCAGCCAGCAGCTCCAGCCCAGCTTCTGTGAAGTCAAAATGTAATGGAGGAAGTTTTTTTCTATCCTTTCTCGTTTGATCTCTCACTCAGACTCCCAACTCTCAGTCAGCAGCTCCAGCCCAGCTTCTGTGAAGTCAAAATGTAATGGAGGAAGTTTTTTTCTATCCTTTCTCGTTTGATCTCTCACTCAGACTCCCAACTCTCAGTCAGCAGCTCCACCTCCAGCTCTGTGAAGTTTAAATGTAATGGAGGGAGTTTTTTTCAACCTCCCTTCTTTGTTCTCTCAGTCAGACTCCCAACTCTCAGTCAGCAGCTCCACCTCCAGCTTTGTGAAGTTAAAATGTAAGGGAGGAAGTTTTTTTCTACCATTCTCGTTTGTTCTCTCACTCAGACTCCCAACTCTCAGTCAGCAGCTCCACCTCCAGCTCTGTGAAGTTTAAATGTAATGAACTGTTTTCTATCTTTCTCCTTAATTCTCTCACACAGACTCCCAACTCTCAGCCAGCAGCTCCAGCCCAGCTTCTGTGAAGTTAAAATGTAATGGAGGAAGTTTTTTTCTATCCTTTGTCCTTTGTTCTCTCACTCAGACTGCCAGCTCTCAGCCAACAGCTCCACCCCCAGCTTCTGTGAAGTTAAAATGTAGTGGAGGAAGTTTTTTTCTACCTTTCTCCTTTGTTCTCTCACTCAGACTGCCAGCTCTCAGCCAGCAGCTCCACCCCCAGCTTCTGTGAAGTTAAAATGTAATGGAGGGAGTTTTTTTCAACCTTCGTTCTTTGTTCTCTCACTCAGACTCCCAACTCTCAGTCAGCAGCTCCAGACCAGCTTCTGTGAAGATAAAATGTAATGGAGGAAGTTTTTTTCTATCCTTTCTCCTTTGTTCTCTCACTCAGACTGCCAACTCTCAGTCAGCAGCTCCACCTCCCGCTCTGTGAAGTTAAAATATAAGGGAGGAAGTTTTTTCTACCTTTCTCGTTTGTTCTCTCACTCAGACTCCCAACTCTCAGTCAGCAGCTCCACCTTCAGCTCTGTGAAGTTAAATGTAATGGAGGAAGTAATTTTCTACCTTTCTCCTTTGTTCTCTCACTCAGACTGCCGGCTCTCAGCCAGCAGCTCCACCCCCAGCTTCTGTGAAGTTAAAATGTAATGGAGGGAGTTTTTTTCAACCTTCCTTCTTTGTTCTCTCAATCAGACTCCCAACTCTCAGCCAGCAGCTCCACCCCCAGCTTCTGTGAAGTTAAAATGTAATGAACTGTTTTCTATCTTTCTCCTTTATTCTCTCACACAGACTCCCAACTCTCAGCCAGCAGCTCCAGCCCAGCTTCTGTGAAGTCAAAATGTAATGGAGGAAGTTTTTTTCTATCCTTTCTCGTTTGATCTCTCACTCAGACTCCCAACTCTCAGTCAGCAGCTCCACCTCCAGCTCTGTGAAGTTTAAATGTAATGGAGGAAGTTTTTTTCGACCTTTCACTTTTGTTCTCTAACTCAGACTCCCAACTCTCAGCCAGCAGCTCCACCTCCAGCTCTGTGAAGTTAAAATGTAATGGAGGGAGTTTTTTTCAACCTTCCTTCTTTGTTGTCTCACTCAGACTCCCAACTCTCAGTCAGCAGCTCCACCTCCAGCTCTGTGAAGTTAAATGTAATGGAGTAAGTTATTTTCTACCTTTCTCCTTTGTTCTCTCACTCAGACTGCCAGCTCTCAGCCAGCAGCTCCACCCCCAGCTTCTGTGAAGTTAAAATGTAATGGAGGGAGTTTTTTTCAACCTTCCTTCTTTGTTCTCTCACTCAGACTCCCAACTCTCAGTCAGCCGCTCCACCTCCAGCTCTGTGAAGTTAAATATAATGGAGGAAGTTATTTTCTACCTTTCTCCTTTGTTCTCTCACTCAGACTGCCGGCTCTCAGCCAGCAGCGCCACCCCCAGCTTCTGTGAAGTTAAAATGTAATGGAGGAAGTTTTTTTCTACCTTTCTCCTTTGTTCTCTCACTCAGACTCCCAACTCTCAGCCAGCAGCTCCACCCCCAGCTTCTGTGAAGTTAAAATGTAATGAACTGTTTTCTATCTTTCTCCTTAATTCTCTCACACAGACTCCCAACTCTCAGTCAGCAGCTCCAGCCCAGCTTCTGTGAAGTTAAAATGTAATGGAGGAAGTTTTTTTCTACCTTTCTCCTTTATTCTCTCACTCAGACTCCCAACCCTCAGACAGCATCTCCACCTCCAGCTCTGTGAAGTTAAAATGTTAGGGAGGAAGTTTTTTTCTACCTTTCTCCTTTGTTCTCTCACTCAGACTCCCAACTCTCAGCCAGCAGCTCCACCCCCAGCTTCTGTGAAGTTAAAATGTAATGAACTGTTTTCTATCTTTCTCCTTAATTCTCTCACACAGACTCCCAACTCTCAGCCAGCAGCTCCAGCCCAGCTTCTGTGAAGTCAAAATGTAAGGGAGGAAGTTTTTTTCTACCTTTCTCTTTTGTTCTCTCATTCAGACTCCCAACTCTCAGTCAGCAGCTCCACCCCCAGCTTCTGTGAAGTTAAAATGTAATGAACTGTTTTCTATCTTTCTCCTTTATTCTCTCACACAGACTCCCAACTCTCAGCCAGCAGCTCCAGCCCAGCTTCTGTGAAGTCAAAATGTAATGGAGGAAGTTTTTTTCTATCCTTTCTCGTTTGATCTCTCACTCAGACTCCCAACTCTCAGTCAGCAGCTCCACCTCCAGCTTCTGTGAAGTTAAAATGTAGTGGAGGAAGTTTTTTTCTACCTTTCTCCTTTGTTCTCTCACTCAGACTGCCTGCTCTCAGCCAGCAGCTCCACCCCCAGCTTCTGTGAAGTTAAAATGTAATGGAGGGAGTTTTTTTCAACCTTCCTTCTTTGTTCTCTCACTCAGACTCCCAACTCTCAGTCAGCAGCTCCACCTCAAGCTCTGTGAAGTTAAAATGTAAGGGAGGAAGTTTTTTTCTACCTTTCTCTTTTGTTCTCTCACTCAGACTCCCAACTCTCAGCCAGCAGCTCCACCTCCAGCTCTGTGAAGTTAAAATGTAAGGGAGGAAGTTTTTTTATAACTTTCTCGTTTGTTCTCTCACTCAGACTCCCAACTCTCAGTCAGCCGCTCCACCTCCAGCTCTGTGAAGTTAAATATAATGGAGGAAGTTATTTTCTACCTTTCTCCTTTGTTCTCTCACTCAGACTGCCGGCTCTCAGCCAGCAGCGCCACCCCCAGCTTCTGTGAAGTTAAAATGTAATGGAGGAAGTTTTTTTCTACCTTTCTCCTTTGTTCTCTCACTCAGACTCCCAACTCTCAGCCAGCAGCTCCACCCCCAGCTTCTGTGAAGTTAAAATGTAATGAACTGTTTTCTATCTTTCTCCTTAATTCTCTCACACAGACTCCCAACTCTCAGTCAGCAGCTCCAGCCCAGCTTCTGTGAAGTTAAAATGTAATGGAGGAAGTTTTTTTCTACCTTTCTCCTTTATTCTCTCACTCAGACTCCCAACCCTCAGACAGCATCTCCACCTCCAGCTCTGTGAAGTTAAAATGTTAGGGAGGAAGTTTTTTTCTACCTTTCTCCTTTGTTCTCTCACTCAGACTCCCAACTCTCAGCCAGCAGCTCCACCCCCAGCTTCTGTGAAGTTAAAATGTAATGAACTGTTTTCTATCTTTCTCCTTAATTCTCTCACACAGACTCCCAACTCTCAGCCAGCAGCTCCACCTCCAGCTTCTGTGAAGTTAAAATGTAATGAAGTTTTTTCTATCTTTCTCTTTTGTTCTCTCACTCAGCATCCCAACTCTCAGTCAGCAGCTCCACCTCCAGCTCTGTGAAGTTAAAATGTAGTGGAGGAAGTTTTTTTCTACCTTTCTCCTTTGTTCTCTCACTCAGACTGCCTGCTCTCAGCCAGCAGCTCCACCCCCAGCTTCTGTGAAGTTAAAATGTAATGGAGGGAGTTTTTTTCAACCTTCCTTCTTTGTTCTCTCACTCAGACTCCCAACTCTCAGTCAGCAGCTCCACCTCAAGCTCTGTGAAGTGAAAATGTAAGGGAGGAAGTTTTTTTCTACCTTTCTCTTTTGTTCTCTCACTCAGACTCCCAACTCTCAGCCAGCAGCTCCACCTCCAGCTCTGTGAAGTTAAAATGTAAGGGAGGAAGTTTTTTTTCTACCTTTCTCGTTTGTTCTCTCACTCAGACTCCCAACTCTCACTCAGCCGCTCCACCTCCAGCTCTGTGAAGTTAAATATAATGGAGGAAGTTATTTTCTACCTTTCTCCTTTGTTCTCTCACTCAGACTGCCGGCTCTCAGCCAGCAGCGCCACCCCCAGCTTCTGTGAAGTTAAAATGTAATGGAGGAAGTTTTTTTCTACCTTTCTCCTTTGTTCTTTCACTCAGACTCCCAACTCTCAGCCAGCAGCTCCACCCGCAGCTTCTGTGAAGTTAAAATGTAATGAACTGTTTTCTATCTTTCTCCTTAATTCTCTCACACAGACTCCCAACTCTCAGTCAGCAGCTCCAGCCCAGCTTCTGTGAAGTTAAAATGTAATGGAGGAAGTTTTTTTCTACCTTTCTCCTTTATTCTCTCACTCAGACTCCCAACCCTCAGACAGCAGCTCCACCTCCAGCTCTGTGAAGTTAAAATGTAAGGGAGGAAGTTTTTTTCTACCTTTCTCGTTTGTTCTCTCACTCAGATTCCCAACTCTCAGTCAGCAGCTCCACCTCCAGCTCTGTGAAGTTAAATGTAATGGAGGAAGTTTTTTTCAACCTTTCACTTTGTTCTCTAACTGAGACTGCCGGCTCTCAGCCAGCAGCACCACCCCCAGCTTCTGTGAATTTAAAATGTAATGGAGGAAGTTTTTTTCTACCTTTCTCCTTTGTTCTCTCACTCAGACTCCCAACTCTCAGTCAGCCGCTCCACCTCCAGCTCTGTGAAGTTAAATATAATGGAGGAAGTTATTTTCTACCTTTCTCCTTTGTTCTCTCACTCAGACTGCCGGCTCTCAGCCAGCAGCGCCACCCCCAGCTTCTGTGAAGTTAAAATGTAATGGAGGAAGTTTTTTTCTACCTTTCTCCTTTGTTCTCTCACTCAGACTCCCAACTCTCAGCCAGCAGCTCCACCCCCAGCTTCTGTGAAGTTAAAATGTAATGAACTGTTTTCTATCTTTCTCCTTAATTCTCTCACACAGACTCCCAACTCTCAGTCAGCAGCTCCAGCCCAGCTTCTGTGAAGTTAAAATGTAATGGAGGAAGTTTTTTTCTACCTTTCTCCTTTATTCTCTCACTCAGACTCCCAACCCTCAGACAGCATCTCCACCTCCAGCTCTGTGAAGTTAAAATGTTAGGGAGGAAGTTTTTTTCTACCTTTCTCCTTTGTTCTCTCACTCAGACTCCCAACTCTCAGCCAGCAGCTCCACCCCCAGCTTCTGTGAAGTTAAAATGTAATGAACTGTTTTCTATCTTTCTCCTTAATTCTCTCACACAGATTCCCAACTCTCAGCCAGCAGCTCCAGCCCAGCTTCTGTGAAGTCAAAATGTAAGGGAGGAAGTTTTTTTCTACCTTTCTCTTTTGTTCTCTCATTCAGACTCCCAACTCTCAGTCAGCAGCTCCACCCCCAGCTTCTGTGAAGTTAAAATGTAATGAACTGTTTTCTATCTTTCTCCTTTATTCTCTCACACAGACTCCCAACTCTCAGCCAGCAGCTCCAGCCCAGCTTCTGTGAAGTCAAAATGTAATGGAGGAAGTTTTTTTCTATCCTTTCTCGTTTGATCTCTCACTCAGACTCCCAACTCTCAGTCAGCAGCTCCACCTCCAGCTTCTGTGAAGTTAAAATGTAATGAAGTTTTTTCTATCTTTCTCTTTTGTTCTCTCACTCAGCATCCCAACTCTCAGTCAGCAGCTCCACCTCCAGCTCTGTGAAGTTAAAATGTAGTGGAGGAAGTTTTTTTCTACCTTTCTCCTTTGTTCTCTCACTCAGACTGCCAGCTCTCAGCCAGCAGCTCCACCCCCAGCTTCTGTGAAGTTAAAATGTAATGGAGGGAGTTTTTTTCAACCTTCCTTCTTTGTTCTCTCACTCAGACTCCCAACTCTCAGTCAGCAGCTCCACCTCCAGCTCTGTGAAGTTAAAATGTAATGAACTGTTTTCTATCTTTCTCCTTAATTCTCTCACACAGACTCCCAACTCTCAGTCAGCAGCTCCAGCCCAGCTTCTGTGAAGTTAAAATGTAATGGAGGAAGTTTTTTTCTACCTTTCTCCTTTATTCTCTCACTCAGACTCCCAACCCTCAGACAGCAGCTCCACCTCCAGCTCTGTGAAGTTAAAATGTAAGGGAGGAAGTTTTTTTCTACCTTTCTCGTTTGTTCTCTCACTCAGATTCCCAACTCTCAGTCAGCAGCTCCACCTCCAGCTCTGTGAAGTTAAATGTAATGGAGGAAGTTTTTTTCAACCTTTCACTTTGTTCTCTAACTGAGACTGCCGGCTCTCAGCCAGCAGCACCACCCCCAGCTTCTGTGAATTTATGATGTAATGGAGGAAGTTTTTTTCTACCTTTCTCCTTTGTTCTCTCACTCAGACTCCCAACTCTCAGCCAGCAGCTCCACCCCCAGCTTCTGTGAAGTTAAAATGTAATGAACTGTTTTCTATCTTTCTCCTTAATTCTCTCACACAGACTCCCAACTCTCAGCCAGCAGCTCCAGCCCAGCTTCTGTGAAGTCAAAATGGAAGGGAGGAAGTTTTTTTCTACCTTTCTCTTTTGTTCTCTCATTCAGACTCCCAACTCTCAGTCAGCAGCTCCACCCCCAGCTTCTGTGAAGTTAAAATGTAATGAACTGTTTTCTATCTTTCTCCTTTATTCTCTCACACAGACTCCCAACTCTCAGCCAGCAGCTCCAGCCCAGCTTCTGTGAAGTCAAAATGTAATGGAGGAAGTTTTTTCTATCTTTCTCTTTTGTTCTCTCACTCAGCATCCCAACTCTCAGTCAGCAGCTCCACCTCCAGCTCTGTGAAGTTAAAATGTAGTGGAGGAAGTTTTTTTCTACCTTTCTCCTTTGTTCTCTCACTCAGACTGCCAGCTCTCAGCCAGCAGCTCCACCCCCAGCTTCTGTGAAGTTAAAATGTAATGGAGGGAGTTTTTTTCAACCTTCCTTCTTTGTTCTCTCACACAGACTCCCAACTCTCAGTCAGCAGCTCCACCTCAAGCTCTGTGAAGTTAAAATGTAAGGGAGGAAGTTTTTTTCTACCTTTCTCTTTTGTTCTCTCACTCAGACTCTCAACTCTCAGTCAGCAGCTCCACCTCCAGCTCTGTGAAGTTAAAATGTAAGGGAGGAAGTTTTTTTTATACCTTTCTCGTTTGTTCTCTCACTCAGACTCCCAACTCTCAGTCAGCAGCTCCACCTCCAGCTCTTTGAAGTTAAATGTAATGGAGGAAGTTTTTTTCAACCTTTCACTTTTGTTCTCTAACTCAGACTCCCAACTCTCAGCCAGGAGCTCCACCTCCAGCTCTGTGAAGTTTAAATGTAATGGAGGGAGTTTTTTTCAACCTTCCTTCTTTGTTGTCTCACTCAGACTCCTAACTCTCAGTCAGCAGCTCCACCTCCAGCTCTGTGAAGTTAAAATGTAAGGAAGTTTTTTTTCTACCTTTCTCTTTTGTTCTCTCACTCAGACTCACAACTCTCAGTCAGCAGCTCCACCTCCAGCTCTGTGAAGTTAAATGTAATGGAGTAAGTTATTTTCTACCTTTCTCCTTTGTTCTCTCACTCAGACTGCCAGCTCTCAGCCAGCAGCTCCACCCCCAGCTTCTGTGAAGTTAAAATGTAATGGAGGAAGTTTTTTTCTACCTTTCTCCTTTGTTCTCTCACTCAGACTCCCAACTCTCAGCCAGCAGCTCCACCCCCAGCTTCTGTGAAGTTAAAATGTAATGAACTGTTTTCTATCTTTCTCCTTAATTCTCTCACACAGACTCCCAACTCTCAGCCAGCAGCTGCAGCCCAGCTTCTGTGAAGTTAAAATGTAATGGAGGAAGTTTTTTTCTACCTTTCTCCTTTGTTCTCTCACTCAGACTCCCAACTCTCAGTCAGCAGCTCCAGCCCAGCTTCTGTGAAGTTAAAATGTAATGGAGGAAGTTTTTTTCTACCTTTCTCCTTTATTCTCTCACTCAGACTCCCAACCCTCAGACAGCAGCTCCACCTCCAGCTCTGTGAAGTTAAAATGTAAGGGAGGAAGTTTTTTTCTACCTTTCTCGTTTGTTCTCTCACTCAGATTCCCAACTCTCAGTCAGCAGCTCCACCTCCAGCTCTGTGACGTTAAATGTAATGGAGGAAGTTTTTTTCAACCTTTCACTTTTGTTCTCTAACTGAGACTGCCGGCTCTCAGCCAGCAGCGCCAACCCCAGCTTCTTTGAATTTAAAATGTAATGGAGGAAGTTTTTTTCTACCTTTCTCCTTTGTTCTCTCACTCAGACTCCCAACCCTCAGAGAGCAGCTCCACCTCCAGCTCAGTGAAGTTAAAATGTAAGGGAGGAAGTTTTTTTCTACCTTTCTCGTTTGTTCTCTCACTCAGATTCCCAACTCTCAGTCAGCAGCTCCACCTCCAGCTCTGTGAAGTTAAATGTAATGGAGGAAGTTTTTTTCAACCTTTCACTTTTGTTCTCTAACTGAGACTGCCGGCTCTCAGCCAGGAGCGCCACCCCCAGCTTCTGTGAATTTAAAATGTAATGGAGGAAGTTTTTTTCTACCTTTCTCCTTTGTTCTCTCACTCAGACTCCCAACTCTCAGCCAGCAGCTCCACCCCCAGCTTCTGTGAAGTTAAAATGTAATGAACTGTTTTCTATCTTTCTCCTTAATTCTCTCACACAGACTCCCAACTCTCAGCCAGCAGCTCCAGCCCAGCTTCTGTGAAGTCAAAATGTAAGGGAGGAAGTTTTTTTCTACCTTTCTCTTTTGTTCTCTCATTCAGACTCCCAACTCTCAGTCAGCAGCTCCACCCCCAGCTTCTGTGAAGTTATAATGTAATGAACTGTTTTCTATCTTTCTCCTTTATTCTCTCACACAGACTCCCAACTCTCAGCCAGCAGCTCCAGCCCAGCTTCTGTGAAGTCAAAATGTAATGGAGGAAGTTTTCTTCTATCCTTTCTCGTTTGATCTCTCAGTCAGACTCCCAACTCTCAGTCAGCAGCTCCACCTCCAGCTCTGTGAAGTTAAAATGTAAGGGAGGGAGTTTTTTTCTACCTTTCTCTTTTGTTCTCTCACTCAGACTCTCAACTCTCAGTCAGCAGCTCCACCTCCAGATCTGTGAAGTTAAAATGTAAGGGAGGAAGTTTTTTTCAACCTTTCACTTTTGTTCTCTAACTCAGACTCCCAACTCTCAGCCAGCAGCTCCACCTCCAGCTCTGTGAAGTTTAAATGTAATGGAGGGAGTTTTTTTCAACCTTCCTTCTTTGTTCTCTCACTCAGACTCCCAACTCTCAGTCAGCAGCTCCACCTCCAGCTCTGTGAAGTTAAAATGTAAGGGAGGAAGTTTTTTTTCTACCTTTCTCTTTTGTTCTCTCACTCAAACTCCCAACTCTCAGTCAGCAGCTCCACCTCCAGCTCTGTGAAGTTAAATGTAATGGAGGAAGTTATTTTCTACCTTTCTCATTTGTTCTCTCACTCAGACTCCCAACTCTCAGTCAGCAGCTCCACCTCCAGCTCTGTGAAGTTAAATGTAATGGAGTAAGTTATTTTCTACCTTTCTCCTTTGTTCTCTCACTCAGACTGCCAGCTCTCAGCCAGCAGCTCCACCCCCAGCTTCTGTGAAGTTAAAATGTAATGGAGGGAGTTTTTTTCAACCTTCCTTCTTTGTTCTCTCACTCAGACTCCCAACTCTCAGTCAGCCGCTCCACCTCCAGCTCTGTGAAGTTAAATGTAATGGAGGAAGTTATTTTATTTATTTATTTATTTATTTATTTATTTATTTATTTATTTATTCGGCTTTCTGATATGCCGCCCAACTCCCGAAGGACTCAGGGCGGCGTACAGCATAGGAAAATACAAGAAACCAATAAACAAAATTTAAAAACATAATATAAAAATTAAAAATGCAATATAAAAACAACCATGCAACAACCAAGCATACCCGGGGGAGAGTTCAGCTGGAGTTAAGCTCTGCCCCCTGCCTGCAGGATAAGCCACGTCTTAACGGCTTTTCGGAAGGCCAGCAGGGTGGGGATGGTTCGGGTCTCTGGAGGAAGTTGGTTCCAGAGCGCGGGGCCCGCCACAGAGAAGGCCCTCCCCCTAGGACCCGCCAGCCGGCATTGCTTAGCCGATGGGACCTGGAGGAGGCCAACTCTGTGGGCCCTAACCGGTCGAAGGGAAGTATGAGGCAGAATGCGGTCCCGGAGATAACGCGGCCCTAAGCCATGAAGGGCTTTAAAGATGGTGATCAACACCTTGAATTGGACCCGGAGACAAATGGGTAACCAATGCAGCTGGCGGAGTAAAGGTGTCACGTGGGTGTACCTTGGTACACCCACCACAGCACGCGCAGCCGCATTTTGTACCAGTTGGAGTCTCCGGATACTCTTCAAGGGTAGCCCCATGTAGAGCGCATTGCAGTAGTCCAAACGGGAGGTGACAAGGGCGTGAGTGACCGTGAGTAGAGCCTCCTTCTCCAAGTATGGCCGCAACTGGTGCACAAGGCGAACCTGTGCAAAGGACCCCCTAGCCACAGCAGTAAGATGATGCTCCAATTTTAGCTGTGGATCTAGGAGGACCCCCAAGTTGCGGACCTGGTCCGAGGGAATCAGTTTCGCTCCCTCTAAAACCAAGGAGGGACAGTTGTCGTAGTCCTTAGGAGGCAATACCCAAAGCCACTCAGTCTTGTCGGGGTTGAGTCTGAGTCTGTTCCTCCCCATCCAGATCCTAACGTCGTCCAGGCACCGGCACATTACATCAACTGCCACACTGAAGTCAGACGGGGTGGTGATGTACAGCTGGGTGTCATCAGCGTACTGGTGGTAACGCACCCCATGTCTGCGGATGATCTCACCCAGCGGTTTCATGTAAATGTTAAATAGGATGGGCGAGAGAACCGACCCCTGAGGCACCCCACCCCTCTGCCCTCCTGTTAACACCGACTGCATCCTATCGGCGAGATAAGAGGAGAACCACCGTAAAACGGTGCCTCCCACTCCCCACTCACCGAGACGATGCAGAAGGATACCATGGTCGATGGTATCGAAAGCCGCTGAGAGGTCAAGTAGCACCAGGATAGAGGAGTTTCCCCCATCCCGGGCCCGCCAGAGATCATCTATCAGAGCGACCAAGGCAGTTCCTGTACTGTACCCGCGCCTGAAACCCGACTGACAGGCATCTAGATGCTCTGTTTCATCCAGAAGTCGCAGAAGTTGAGTAGCCACCACCTTCTCCACAACTTTCCCTAAAAAAGGTAAGTTGGAGACCGGACGATAGTTCTTCAAATCAGCTGGATCCAGGGAAGGCTTCTTCAGGAGGGGTCTCACCACAGCAGTTTTTAACGACTGCAGTACGGATCCCTCCCCCAAAGAAGCGATAACCACCGCCCGGATCCAGCCGCATGTCACCTCCCTGCTGGCCGAGACCAACCAGGAGGGGCACGGGTCCAATAAACAGGTGGAGGCCCCCATCGCCCCCACGGCTTATTTTCTACCTTTCTCCTTTGTTCTCTCACTCAGACTCCCAACTCTCAGCCAGCAGCTCCACCCCCAGCTTCTGTGAAGTTAAAATGTAATGAAGGAAGTTTTTTCTATCCTTTCTCCTTGGTTCTCTCACTCAGACTGCCAGCTCTCAGCCAACAGCTCCACCCCCAGCTTCTGTGAAGTTAAAATGTAATGATGGAAGTTTTATTCTACCTTTCTCCTTTTTTCTGTCACTCAGACTGCCAGCTCTCAGCCAGCAGCTCCACCCCCAGCTTCTGTGAAGTTAAAATGTAACGAAGTTTTTTCTATCTTTCTCCTTTATTCTCTCACTCAGACTCCCAACCCTCAGACAGCAGCTCCACTCCCAGCTTCTGTGAAGTTAAATATAATGGAGGAAGTTATTTTCTACATTTCTCCTTTGTTCTCTCACTCAGACTCCCAACCCTCAGCCAGCAGCTCCACCTCCAGCTCTGTGAAGTTAAAATGTAAGGGAGGAAGTTTTTTTCTACCTTTCTCTTTTGTTCTCTCACTCAGACTCCCAACTCTCAGTCAGCAGCTCCACCTCCAGCTCTGTGAAGTTAAATGTAATGGAGGAAGTTATTTTCTACCTTTCTCCTTTGTTCTCTCACTCAGACTCCCAACTCTCAGCCAGCAGCTCCACCCCCAGATTCTGTGAAGTTAAAATGTAATGATGGAAGTTTTATTCTACCTTTCTCCTCTTTTCTGTCACTCAGACTCCTAGCTCTCAGCCAGCAGCTCCACCCCCAGCTTCTGTGAAGTTAAATATAATGGAGGAAGTTATTTTCTACATTTCTCCTTTGTTCTCTCACTCAGACTCCCAACTCTCAGCCAGCAGCTCCACCCCCAGCTTCTGTGAAGTCAAAATGTAATGGAGGAAGTGTTTTTCTACCTTTCTCCTTTGTACCTCCATTCAGACTACCAGCTCTCAGCCAGGAGCTCCACCCCCAGCTTCTGTGAAGTTAAAATGTAATGGAGGAAGTTTTGTTCTACCTTTCTCCTTTGTTCTCTCACTCAGACTCCCAACTCTCAGTCAGCAGCTCCACCTCCAGCTCTGTGAAGTTAAAATTTAATGGAGGAAGTTTTTTTCTACCTTTCTCCTTTGTTCTCTCACTCAGACTGCCAACTCTCAGCCAGCAGCTCCACCCCCAGCTTCTGTGAAGTCAAAATGTAATGGAGGAAGTTTTTTTCTACTTTTCTCCTTTGTACCTCCATTCAGACTACCAGCTCTCAGCCAGGAGCTCCACCCCCAGCTTCTGTGAAGTTAAAATGTAAGGGAGGAAGTTTTTTTCTACTTTTCTCGTTTGTTCTCTCACTCAGACTCCCAACTCTCAGTCAGCAGCTCCACCTCCAGCTCTGTGAAGTTAAATGTAATGGAGGAAGTTATTTTCTACCTTTCTCCTTTGTTCTCTCACTCAGACTGCCGGCTCTCAGCCAGCAGCGCCACCCACAGCTTCTGTGAATGTAAAATGTAATGGAGGAAGTTTTTTTCTACCTTTCTCCTTTGTTCTCTCACTCAGACTCCCAACTCTCAGGCAGCAGCTCCACCCCCAGCTTCTGTGAAGTTAAAATGTAATGAACTGTTTTCTATCTTTCTCCTTAATTCTCTCACACAGACTCCCAACTCTCAGCCAGCAGCTGCAGCCCAGCTTCTGTGAAGTTAAAATGTAATGGAGGAAGTTTTTTTCTACCTTTCTCCTTTGTTCTCTCACTCAGACTCCCAACTCTCAGTCAGCAGCTCCAGCCCAGCTTCTGTGAAGTTAAAATGTAATGGAGGAAGTTTTTTTCTACCTTTCTCCTTTATTCTCTCACTCAGACTCCCAACCCTCAGACAGCAGCTCCACCTCCAGCTCTGTGAAGTTAAAATGTAAGGGAGGAAGTTTTTTTCAACCTTTCACTTTTGTTCTCTAACTGAGACTGCCGGCTCTCAGCCAGCAGCGCCAACCCCAGCTTCTTTGAATTTAAAATGTAATGGAGGAAGTTTTTTTCTACCTTTCTCCTTTGTTCTCTCACTCAGACTCCCAACCCTCAGAGAGCAGCTCCACCTCCAGCTCAGTGAAGTTAAAATGTAAGGGAGGAAGTTTTTTTCTACCTTTCTCGTTTGTTCTCTCACTCAGATTCCCAACTCTCAGTCAGCAGCTCCACCTCCAGCTCTGTGAAGTTAAATGTAATGGAGGAAGTTTTTTTCAACCTTTCACTTTTGTTCTCTAACTGAGACTGCCGGCTCTCAGCCAGGAGCGCCACCCCCAGCTTCTGTGAATTTAAAATGTAATGGAGGAAGTTTTTTTCTACCTTTCTCCTTTGTTCTCTCACTCAGACTCCCAACTCTCAGCCAGCAGCTCCACCCCCAGCTTCTGTGAAGTTAAAATGTAATGAACTGTTTTCTATCTTTCTCCTTAATTCTCTCACACAGACTCCCAACTCTCAGCCAGCAGCTCCAGCCCAGCTTCTGTGAAGTCAAAATGTAAGGGAGGAAGTTTTTTTCTACCTTTCTCTTTTGTTCTCTCATTCAGACTCCCAACTCTCAGTCAGCAGCTCCACCCCCAGCTTCTGTGAAGTTATAATGTAATGAACTGTTTTCTATCTTTCTCCTTTATTCTCTCACACAGACTCCCAACTCTCAGCCAGCAGCTCCAGCCCAGCTTCTGTGAAGTCAAAATGTAATGGAGGAAGTTTTCTTCTATCCTTTCTCGTTTGATCTCTCAGTCAGACTCCCAACTCTCAGTCAGCAGCTCCACCTCCAGCTCTGTGAAGTTAAAATGTAAGGGAGGGAGTTTTTTTCTACCTTTCTCTTTTGTTCTCTCACTCAGACTCTCAACTCTCAGTCAGCAGCTCCACCTCCAGATCTGTGAAGTTAAAATGTAAGGGAGGAAGTTTTTTTCAACCTTTCACTTTTGTTCTCTAACTCAGACTCCCAACTCTCAGCCAGCAGCTCCACCTCCAGCTCTGTGAAGTTTAAATGTAATGGAGGGAGTTTTTTTCAACCTTCCTTCTTTGTTCTCTCACTCAGACTCCCAACTCTCAGTCAGCAGCTCCACCTCCAGCTCTGTGAAGTTAAAATGTAAGGGAGGAAGTTTTTTTTCTACCTTTCTCTTTTGTTCTCTCACTCAAACTCCCAACTCTCAGTCAGCAGCTCCACCTCCAGCTCTGTGAAGTTAAATGTAATGGAGGAAGTTATTTTCTACCTTTCTCATTTGTTCTCTCACTCAGACTCCCAACTCTCAGTCAGCAGCTCCACCTCCAGCTCTGTGAAGTTAAATGTAATGGAGTAAGTTATTTTCTACCTTTCTCCTTTGTTCTCTCACTCAGACTGCCAGCTCTCAGCCAGCAGCTCCACCCCCAGCTTCTGTGAAGTTAAAATGTAATGGAGGGAGTTTTTTTCAACCTTCCTTCTTTGTTCTCTCACTCAGACTCCCAACTCTCAGTCAGCCGCTCCACCTCCAGCTCTGTGAAGTTAAATGTAATGGAGGAAGTTATTTTATTTATTTATTTATTTATTTATTTATTTATTTATTCGGCTTTCTGATATGCCGCCCAACTCCCGAAGGACTCAGGGCGGCGTACAGCATAGGAAAATACAAGAAACCAATAAACAAAATTTAAAAACATAATATAAAAATTAAAAATGCAATATAAAAACAACCATGCAACAACCAAGCATACCCGGGGGAGAGTTCAGCTGGAGTTAAGCTCTGCCCCCTGCCTGCAGGATAAGCCACGTCTTAACGGCTTTTCGGAAGGCCAGCAGGGTGGGGATGGTTCGGGTCTCTGGAGGAAGTTGGTTCCAGAGCGCGGGGCCCGCCACAGAGAAGGCCCTCCCCCTAGGACCCGCCAGCCGGCATTGCTTAGCCGATGGGACCTGGAGGAGGCCAACTCTGTGGGCCCTAACCGGTCGAAGGGAAGTATGAGGCAGAATGCGGTCCCGGAGATAACGCGGCCCTAAGCCATGAAGGGCTTTAAAGATGGTGATCAACACCTTGAATTGGACCCGGAGACAAATGGGTAACCAATGCAGCTGGCGGAGTAAAGGTGTCACGTGGGTGTACCTTGGTACACCCACCACAGCACGCGCAGCCGCATTTTGTACCAGTTGGAGTCTCCGGATACTCTTCAAGGGTAGCCCCATGTAGAGCGCATTGCAGTAGTCCAAACGGGAGGTGACAAGGGCGTGAGTGACCGTGAGTAGAGCCTCCTTCTCCAAGTATGGCCGCAACTGGTGCACAAGGCGAACCTGTGCAAAGGACCCCCTAGCCACAGCAGTAAGATGATGCTCCAATTTTAGCTGTGGATCTAGGAGGACCCCCAAGTTGCGGACCTGGTCCGAGGGAATCAGTTTCGCTCCCTCTAAAACCAAGGAGGGACAGTTGTCGTAGTCCTTAGGAGGCAATACCCAAAGCCACTCAGTCTTGTCGGGGTTGAGTCTGAGTCTGTTCCTCCCCATCCAGATCCTAACGTCGTCCAGGCACCGGCACATTACATCAACTGCCACACTGAAGTCAGACGGGGTGGTGATGTACAGCTGGGTGTCATCAGCGTACTGGTGGTAACGCACCCCATGTCTGCGGATGATCTCACCCAGCGGTTTCATGTAAATGTTAAATAGGATGGGCGAGAGAACCGACCCCTGAGGCACCCCACCCCTCTGCCCTCCTGTTAACACCGACTGCATCCTATCGGCGAGATAAGAGGAGAACCACCGTAAAACGGTGCCTCCCACTCCCCACTCACCGAGACGATGCAGAAGGATACCATGGTCGATGGTATCGAAAGCCGCTGAGAGGTCAAGTAGCACCAGGATAGAGGAGTTTCCCCCATCCCGGGCCCGCCAGAGATCATCTATCAGAGTGACCAAGGCAGTTCCTGTACTGTACCCGCGCCTGAAACCCGACTGACAGGCATCTAGATGCTCTGTTTCATCCAGAAGTCGCAGAAGTTGAGTAGCCACCACCTTCTCCACAACTTTCCCTAAAAAAGGTAAGTTGGAGACCGGACGATAGTTCTTCAAATCAGCTGGATCCAGGGAAGGCTTCTTCAGGAGGGGTCTCACCACCGCAGTTTTTAACGACTGCAGTACGGATCCCTCCCCCAAAGAAGCGATAACCACCGCCCGGATCCAGCCGCATGTCACCTCCCTGCTGGCCGAGACCAACCAGGAGGGGCACGGGTCCAATAAACAGGTGGAGGCCCCCATCGCCCCCACGGCTTATTTTCTACCTTTCTCCTTTGTTCTCTCACTCAGACTCCCAACTCTCAGCCAGCAGCTCCACCCCCAGCTTCTGTGAAGTTAAAATGTAATGAAGGAAGTTTTTTCTATCCTTTCTCCTTGGTTCTCTCACTCAGACTGCCAGCTCTCAGCCAACAGCTCCACCCCCAGCTTCTGTGAAGTTAAAATGTAATGATGGAAGTTTTATTCTACCTTTCTCCTTTTTTCTGTCACTCAGACTGCCAGCTCTCAGCCAGCAGCTCCACCCCCAGCTTCTGTGAAGTTAAAATGTAACGAAGTTTTTTCTATCTTTCTCCTTTATTCTCTCACTCAGACTCCCAACCCTCAGACAGCAGCTCCACTCCCAGCTTCTGTGAAGTTAAATATAATGGAGGAAGTTATTTTCTACATTTCTCCTTTGTTCTCTCACTCAGACTCCCAACCCTCAGCCAGCAGCTCCACCTCCAGCTCTGTGAAGTTAAAATGTAAGGGAGGAAGTTTTTTTCTACCTTTCTCTTTTGTTCTCTCACTCAGACTCCCAACTCTCAGTCAGCAGCTCCACCTCCAGCTCTGTGAAGTTAAATGTAATGGAGGAAGTTATTTTCTACCTTTCTCCTTTGTTCTCTCACTCAGACTCCCAACTCTCAGCCAGCAGCTCCACCCCCAGATTCTGTGAAGTTAAAATGTAATGATGGAAGTTTTATTCTACCTTTCTCCTCTTTTCTGTCACTCAGACTCCTAGCTCTCAGCCAGCAGCTCCACCCCCAGCTTCTGTGAAGTTAAATATAATGGAGGAAGTTATTTTCTACATTTCTCCTTTGTTCTCTCACTCAGACTCCCAACTCTCAGCCAGCAGCTCCACCCCCAGCTTCTGTGAAGTCAAAATGTAATGGAGGAAGTGTTTTTCTACCTTTCTCCTTTGTACCTCCATTCAGACTACCAGCTCTCAGCCAGGAGCTCCACCCCCAGCTTCTGTGAAGTTAAAATGTAATGGAGGAAGTTTTGTTCTACCTTTCTCCTTTGTTCTCTCACTCAGACTCCCAACTCTCAGTCAGCAGCTCCACCTCCAGCTCTGTGAAGTTAAAATTTAATGGAGGAAGTTTTTTTCTACCTTTCTCCTTTGTTCTCTCACTCAGACTGCCAACTCTCAGCCAGCAGCTCCACCCCCAGCTTCTGTGAAGTCAAAATGTAATGGAGGAAGTTTTTTTCTACTTTTCTCCTTTGTACCTCCATTCAGACTACCAGCTCTCAGCCAGGAGCTCCACCCCCAGCTTCTGTGAAGTTAAAATGTAAGGGAGGAAGTTTTTTTCTACTTTTCTCGTTTGTTCTCTCACTCAGACTCCCAACTCTCAGTCAGCAGCTCCACCTCCAGCTCTGTGAAGTTAAATGTAATGGAGGAAGTTATTTTCTACCTTTCTCCTTTGTTCTCTCACTCAGACTGCCGGCTCTCAGCCAGCAGCGCCACCCACAGCTTCTGTGAATGTAAAATGTAATGGAGGAAGTTTTTTTCTACCTTTCTCCTTTGTTCTCTCACTCAGACTCCCAACTCTCAGGCAGCAGCTCCACCCCCAGCTTCTGTGAAGTTAAAAAGTAATGAACTGTTTTCTAACTTTCTCCTTTATTCTCTCACACAGACTCCCAACTCTCAGCCAGCAGCTCCAGCCCAGCTTCTGTGAAGTCAAAATGTAATGGAGGAAGTTTTTTTCTATCCTTTCTCGTTTGATCTCTCACTCAGACTCCCAACTCTCAGTCAGCAGTTCCACCTCCAGCTCTGTGAAGTTAAAATGTAAGGGAGGGAGTTTTTTTCTACCTTTCTCTTTTGTTCTCTCACTCAGACTCCCAACTCTCAGTTAGCAGCTCCAGCCCCAGCTTCTGTGAAGTTAAAATGTAATGAACTGTTTTCTATCTTTCTCCTTTATTCTCTCACACAGACTCCCAACTCTAAGCCAGCAGCTCCAGCCCAGCTTCTGTGAAGTCAAAATGTAATGGAGGAAGTTTTTTTCTATCCTTTCTCGTTTGTTCTCTCACTCAGACTGCCAACTCTCAGCCAGCAGCTCCACCCCCAGCTTCTGTGAAGTCAAAATGTAGTGGAGGAAGTTTTTTTCTACCTTTCTTCTTTGTTCTCTCACTCAGACTGCCAGCTCTCAGCCAGCAGCACCACCCCCAGCTTCTGTGAAATTAAAATGTAATGGAGGGAGTTTTTTTCAACCTTCCTTCTTTGTTCTCTCACTCAGACTCCCAACTCTCAGTCAGCAGCTCCACCTCCAGCTCTGTGAAGTTAAAATGTAATGGAGGAAGTTATTTTCTACCTTTATCCTTTGTTCTCTCACTCAGACTCCCAACTCTCAGCCAGCAGCTCCACCCCCAGCTTCTGTGAAGTTAAAATGTAATGAACTGTTTTCTATCTTTCTCCTTTATTCTCTCACACAGACTCCCAACTCTCAGCCAGCAGCTCCAGCCCAGCTTCTGTGAAGTTAAATATAATGGAGGAAGTTATTTTCTACATTTCTCCTTTGTTCTCTCACTGAGACTCCCAACTCTCAATTAGCAGCTCCACCTCCAGCTCTGTGAAGTTAAATATAATGGAGGAAGTTATTTTCAACCTTCCATCTCTCTTCTCTCACTCAGACTGCCGGCTCTCAGCCAGCAGCGCCACCCCCAGCTTCTGTGAAGTTAAAATGTAATGGAGGAAGTTTTTTTCTACCTTTCTCCTTTGTTCTCTCACTCAGACTCCCAACTCTCAGCCAGCAGCTCCACCCCCAGCTACTGTGAAGTTAAAATGTAATGAACTGTTTTCTATCTTTCTCCTTAATTCTCTCACACAGACTCCCAACTCTCAGCCAGCAGCTCCACCCCCAGCTTCTGTGAAGTTAAAATATAATGGAGGAAGTTTTTTTCTATCCTTTCTCCTTTGTTCTCTCACTCAGACTCCCAGCTCTCAGCCAACAGCTCCACCCCCAGCTTCTGTGAAGTTAAAATGTAATGATGGAAGTTTTATTCTACCTTTCTCCTTTTTTCTGTCACTCAGACTCCCAGCTCTCAGCCAGCAGCTCCACCCCAAGCTTCTGTGAAGTTAAAATGTAATGAAGCTTTTTCTATCTTTCTCCTTTATTCTCTCACTCAGACTCCCAACCCTCAGACAGCAGCTCCAGCCCAGCTTCTGTGAAGTTAAATATAATGGAGGAAGTTATTTTCTACATTTCTCCTTTGTTCTCTCACTCAGACTCCCAACTCTCAGCCAGCAGCTCCACCCCCAGATTCTGTGAAGTTAAAATGTAATGAAGGGAGTTTTTTTCAACCTTCCTTCTTTGTTCTCTCACTCAGACTCCCAACTCTCAGTCAGCAGCTCCACCTCCAGCTCTGTGAAGTTAAATGTAATGGAGGAAGTTATTTTCTACCTTTCGTCTTTGTTCTCTCACTCAGACTCCCAACTCTCAGCCAGCAGCTCCACCCCCAGAATCTGTGAAGTTAAAATGTAATGATGGAAGTTTTATTCTACCTTTCTCCTCTTTTCTGTCACTCAGACTCCTAGCTCTCAGCCAGCAGCTCCACCCCCAGCTTCTGTGAAGTTAAATATAATGGAGGAAGTTATTTTCTACATTTCTCCTTTGTACCTCCATTCAGACTAATAGCTCTCAGCCAGGAGCTCCACCCCCAGCTTCTGTGAAGTTAAAATGTAATGGAGGAAGTTTTGTTCTACCTTTCTCCTTTGTTCTCTCACTCAGACTCCCAACTCTCAGTCAGCAGCTCCACCTCCAGTTTTCTGAAGTTAAAATGTAAGGGAGGAAGTTTTTTTCTACTTTTCTCGTTTGTTCTCTCACTCAGACTCCCAACTCTCAGTCAGCAGCTCCACCTCCAGCTCTGTGAAGTTAAATGTAATGGAGGAAGTTATTTTCTACCTTTCTTCTTTGTTCTCTCACTCAGACTGCCGGCTCTCAGCCAGCAGCGCCACCCACAGCTTCTGTGAATGTAAAATGTAATGGAGGAAGTTTTTTTCTACCTTTCTCCTTTGTTCTCTCACTCAGACTCCCAACTCTCAGGCAGCAGCTCCACCCCCAGCTTCTGTGAAGTTAAAAAGTAATGAACTGTTTTCTATCTTTCTCCATTATTCTCTCACACAGACTCCCAACTCTCAGCCAGCAGCTCCAGCCCAGCTTCTGTGAAGTCAAAATGTAATGGAGGAAGTTTTTTTCTATCCTTTCTCGTTTGATCTCTCACTCAGACTCCCAACTCTCAGTCAGCAGCTCCACCTCCAGCTCTGTGAAGTTTTAATGTAATGGAGGGAGTTTTTTCCAACCTCCCTTCTTTGTTCTCTCAGTCAGACTCCCAACTCTCAGTCAGCAGCTCCACCTCCAGCTCTGTGAAGTTAAAATGTAAGGGAGGGAGTTTTTTTCTACCTTTCTCTTTTGTTCTCTCACTCAGACTCCCAACTCTCAGTTAGCAGCTCCACCTCCAGCTCTGTGAAGTTAAAATATAATGGAGGAAGTTATTTTCTACATTTCTCCTTTGTTCTCTCACTCAGACTGCCAACTCTCAGCCAGCAGCTCCACCCCCAGCTTCTGTGAAGTCAAAATGTAGTGGAGGAAGTTTTTTTCAACCTTCCTTCTTTGTTCTCTCACTCAGACTCCCAACTCTCAGTCAGCAGCTCCACCTCCAGCTTTGTGAAGTTAAAATGTAAGGGAGGAAGTTTTTTTCTACCTTTCTCGTTTGTTCTCTCACTCAGACTCCCAACTCTCAGTCAGCAGCTCCACCTCCAGCTCTGTGAAGTTAAATATAATGGAGGAAGTTTTTTTCAACCTTTCACTTTTGTTCTCTAACTCAGACTCCCAACTCTCAGCCAGCAGCTCCACCTCCAGCTCTGTGAAGTTTAAATGTAATGAACTGTTTTCTATCTTTCTCCTTAATTCTCTCACACTGACTCCCAACTCTCAGCCAGCAGCTCCAGCCCAGCTTCTGTGAAGTTAAAATGTAATGGAGGAAGTTTTTTTCTATCCTTTGTCCTTTGTTCTCTCACTCAGACTGCCAGCTCTCAGCCAACAGCTCCACCCCCAGCTTCTGTGTAGTTAAAATGTAGTGGAGGAAGTTTTTTTCTACCTTTCTCCTTTGTTCTCTCACTCAGACTGCCAGCTCTCAGCCAGCAGCTCCACACCCAGCTTCTGTGAAGTTAAAATGTAATGGAGGGAGTTTTTTTCAACCTTCGTTCTTTGTTCTCTCACTCAGACTCCCAACTCTCAGTCAGCAGCTCCAGCCCAGCTTCTGTGAAGATAAAATGTAATGGAGGAAGTTTTTTTCTATCCTTTCTCCTTTGTTCTCTCACTCAGACTCCCAACTCTCAGTCAGCAGCTCCACCTCCAGCTCTGTGAAGTTAAATGTAATGGAGGAAGTAATTTTCTACCTTTCTCCTTTGTTCTCTCACTCAGACTTCCGGCTCTCAGCCAGCAGCTCCACCCCCAGCTTCTGTGAAGTTAAAATGTAATGGAGGGAGTTTTTTTCAACCTTCCTTCTTTGTTCTCTCAATCAGACTCCCAACTCTCAGCCAGCAGCTCCACCCCCAGCTTCTGTGAAGTTAAAATGTAATGAACTGTTTTCTATCTTTCTCCTTTATTCTCTCACACAGACTCCCAACTCTCAGCCAGCAGCTCCAGCCCAGCTTCTGTGAAGTCAAAATGTAATGGAGGAAGTTTTTTTCTATCCTTTCTCGTTTGATCTCTCACTCAGACTCCCAACTCTCAGCCAGCAGCGCCACCCCCAGCTTCTGTGAAGTTAAAATGTAATGGAGGAAGTTTTTTCCTACCTTTCTCCTTTTTTCTCTCACTCAGACTGCCAGCTCTCAGCCAGCAGCTCCACCCCCAGCTTCTGTGAAGTTAAAATGTAATGGAGTGAGTTTTTTTCAACCTTCCTTCTTTGTTCTCTCACTCAGACTCCCAATTCTCAGTCAGCAGCTCCAGCCCAGCTTCTGTGAAGTCAAAATGTAGTGGAGGAAGTTTTTTTCTACCTTTCTCCTTTGTTCTCTTACTCAGACTGCCAGCTCTCAGCCAGCAGCTCCACCCCCAGCTTCTGGGAAGTTAAAATGTAATGGAGTGAGTTTTTTTCAACCTTCCTTCTTTGTTCTCTCACTCAGACTCCCAATTCTCAGTCAGCAGCTCCAGCCCAGCTTCTGTGAAGTCAAAATGTAATGGAGGAAGTTTTTTTCTATCCTTTCTCGTTTGATCTCTCACTCAGACTCCCAACTCTCAGCCAGCAGCTCCACCTCCAGCTCTGTGAAGTTTAAATGTAATGGAGGGAGTTTTTTTCAACCTTCCTTCTTTGTTGTCTCACTCAGACTCCCAACTCTCAGTCAGCAGCTCCACCTCCAGCTCTGTGAAGTTAAATGTAATGGAGTAAGTTATTTTCTACCTTTCTCCTTTGTTCTCTCACTCAGACTGCCAGCTCTCAGCCAGCAGCTCCACCCCCAGCTTCTGTGAAGTTAAAATGTAATGGAGGGAGTTTTTTTCAACCTTCCTTCTTTGTTCTCTCACTCAGACTCCCAACTCTCAGTCAGCCGCTCCACCTCCAGTTCTGTGAAGTTAAATATAATGGAGGAAGTTATTTTCTACCTTTCTCCTTTGTTCTCTCACTCAGACTGCCGGCTCTCAGCCAGCAGCGCCACCCCCAGCTTCTGTGAAGTTAAAATGTAATGGAGGAAGTTTTTTTCTACCTTTATCCTTTGTTCTCTCACTCAGACTGCCGGCTCTCAGCCAGCAGCTCCACCCCCAGCTTCTGTGAAGTTAAAATGTAATGAACTGTTTTCTATCTTTCTCCTTAATTCTCTCACACAGACTCCCAACTCTCAGTCAGCAGCTCCAGCCCAGCTTCTGTGAAGTTAAAATGTAATGGAGGAAGTTTTTTTCTACCTTTCTCCTTTATTATCTCACTCAGACTCCCAACCCTCAGACAGCATCTCCACCTCCAGCTCTGTGAAGTTAAAATGTAAGGGAGGAAGTTTTTTTCTACCTTTCTCCTTTGTTCTCTCACTCAGACTCCCAACTCTCAGCCAGCAGCTCCACCCCCAGCTTCTGTGAAGTTAAAATGTAATGAACTGTTTTCTATCTTTCTCCTTAATTCTCTCACACAGACTCCCAACTCTCAGCCAGCAGCTCCAGCCCAGTTTCTGTGAAGTCAAAATGTAAGGGAGGAAGTTTTTTTCTACCTTTCTCTTTTGTTCTCTCATTCAGACTCCCAACTCTCAGTCAGCAGCTCCACCCCCAGCTTCTGTGAAGTTAAAATGTAATGAACTGTTTTCTATCTTTCTCCTTTATTCTCTCACACAGACTCCCAACTCTCAGCCAGCAGCTCCAGCCCAGCTTCTGTGAAGTCAAAATGTAATGGAGGAAGTTTTTTTCTATCCTTTCTCGTTTGATCTCTCACTCAGACTCCCAACTCTCAGTCAGCAGCTCCACCTCCAGCTTCTGTGAAGTTAAAATGTAACGAAGTTTTTTCTATCTTTCTCTTTTTTTCTCTCACTCAGCATCCCAACTCTCAGTCAGCAGCTCCACCTCCAGCTCTGTGAAGTTAAAAAGTAATGAACTGTTTTCTATCTTTCTCCATTATTCTCTCACACAGACTCCCAACTCTCAGCCAGCAGCTCCAGCCCAGCTTCTGTGAAGTCAAAATGTAATGGAGGAAGTTTTTTTCTATCCTTTCTCGTTTGATCTCTCACTCAGACTCCCAACTCTCAGTCAGCAGCTCCACCTCCAGCTCTGTGAAGTTTTAATGTAATGGAGGGAGTTTTTTTCAACCTCCCTTCTTTGTTCTCTCAGTCAGACTCACAACTCTCAGTCAGCAGCTCCACCTCCAGCTCTGTGAAGTTAAAATGTAAGGGAGGGAGTTTTTTTCTACCTTTCTCTTTTGTTCTCTCACTCAGACTCCCAACTCTCAGTTAGCAGCTCCACCTCCAGCTCTGTGAAGTTAAAATATAATGGAGGAAGTTATTTTCTACATTTCTCCTTTGTTCTCTCACTCAGACTGCCAACTCTCAGCCAGCAGCTCCACCCCCAGCTTCTGTGAAGTCAAAATGTAGTGGAGGAAGTTTTTTTCAACCTTCCTTCTTTGTTCTCTCACTCAGACTCCCAACTCTCAGTCAGCAGCTCCACCTCCAGCTTTGTGAAGTTAAAATGTAAGGGAGGAAGTTTTTTTCTACCTTTCTCGTTTGTTCTCTCACTCAGACTCCCAACTCTCAGTCAGCAGCTCCACCTCCAGCTCTGTGAAGTTAAATATAATGGAGGAAGTTTTTTTCAACCTTTCACTTTTGTTCTCTAACTCAGACTCCCAACTCTCAGCCAGCAGCTCCACCTCCAGCTCTGTGAAGTTTAAATGTAATGAACTGTTTTCTATCTTTCTCCTTAATTCTCTCACACAGACTCCCAACTCTCAGCCAGCAGCTCCAGCCCAGCTTCTGTGAAGTTAAAATGTAATGGAGGAAGTTTTTTTCTATCCTTTGTCCTTTGTTCTCTCACTCAGACTGCCAGCTCTCAGCCAACAGCTCCACCCCCAGCTTCTGTGTAGTTAAAATGTAGTGGAGGAAGTTTTTTTCTACCTTTCTCCTTTGTTCTCTCACTCAGACTGCCAGCTCTCAGCCAGCAGCTCCACACCCAGCTTCTGTGAAGTTAAAATGTAATGGAGGGAGTTTTTTTCAACCTTCGTTCTTTGTTCTCTCACTCAGACTCCCAACTCTCAGTCAGCAGCTCCAGCCCAGCTTCTGTGAAGATAAAATGTAATGGAGGAAGTTTTTTTCTATCCTTTCTCCTTTGTTCTCTCACTCAGACTCCCAACTCTCAGTCAGCAGCTCCACCTCCAGCTCTGTGAAGTTAAATGTAATGGAGGAAGTAATTTTCTACCTTTCTCCTTTGTTCTCTCACTCAGACTTCCGGCTCTCAGCCAGCAGCTCCACCCCCAGCTTCTGTGAAGTTAAAATGTAATGGAGGGAGTTTTTTTCAACCTTCCTTCTTTGTTCTCTCAATCAGACTCCCAACTCTCAGCCAGCAGCTCCACCCCCAGCTTCTGTGAAGTTAAAATGTAATGAACTGTTTTCTATCTTTCTCCTTTATTCTCTCACACAGACTCCCAACTCTCAGCCAGCAGCTCCAGCCCAGCTTCTGTGAAGTCAAAATGTAATGGAGGAAGTTTTTTTCTATCCTTTCTCGTTTGATCTCTCACTCAGACTCCCAACTCTCAGTCAGCAGCTCCACCTCCAGCTCTGTGAAGTTTAAATGTAATGGAGGAAGTTTTTTTCAACCTTTCACTTTTGTTCTCTAACTCAGACTCCCAACTCTCAGCCAGCAGCTCCACCTCCAGCTCTGTGAAGTTTAAATGTAATGGAGGGAGTTTTTTTCAACCTTCCTTCTTTGTTGTCTCACTCAGACTCCCAACTCTCAGTCAGCAGCTCCACCTCCAGCTCTGTGAAGTTAAATGTAATGGAGTAAGTTATTTTCTACCTTTCTCCTTTGTTCTCTCACTCAGACTGCCAGCTCTCAGCCAGCAGCTCCACCCCCAGCTTCTGTGAAGTTAAAATGTAATGGAGGGAGTTTTTTTCAACCTTCCTTCTTTGTTCTCTCACTCAGACTCCCAACTCTCAGTCAGCCGCTCCACCTCCAGTTCTGTGAAGTTAAATATAATGGAGGAAGTTATTTTCTACCTTTCTCCTTTGTTCTCTCACTCAGACTGCCGGCTCTCAGCCAGCAGCGCCACCCCCAGCTTCTGTGAAGTTAAAATGTAATGGAGGAAGTTTTTTTCTACCTTTATCCTTTGTTCTCTCACTCAGACTCCCAACTCTCAGCCAGCAGCTCCACCCCCAGCTTCTGTGAAGTTAAAATGTAATGAACTGTTTTCTATCTTTCTCCTTAATTCTCTCACACAGACTCCCAACTCTCAGTCAGCAGCTCCAGCCCAGCTTCTGTGAAGTTAAAATGTAATGGAGGAAGTTTTTTTCTACCTTTCTCCTTTATTATCTCACTCAGACTCCCAACCCTCAGACAGCATCTCCACCTCCAGCTCTGTGAAGTTAAAATGTAAGGGAGGAAGTTTTTTTCTACCTTTCTCCTTTGTTCTCTCACTCAGACTCCCAACTCTCAGCCAGCAGCTCCACCCCCAGCTTCTGTGAAGTTAAAATGTAATGAACTGTTTTCTATCTTTCTCCTTAATTCTCTCACACAGACTCCCAACTCTCAGCCAGCAGCTCCAGCCCAGTTTCTGTGAAGTCAAAATGTAAGGGAGGAAGTTTTTTTCTACCTTTCTCTTTTGTTCTCTCATTCAGACTCCCAACTCTCAGTCAGCAGCTCCACCCCCAGCTTCTGTGAAGTTAAAATGTAATGAACTGTTTTCTATCTTTCTCCTTTATTCTCTCACACAGACTCCCAACTCTCAGCCAGCAGCTCCAGCCCAGCTTCTGTGAAGTCAAAATGTAATGGAGGAAGTTTTTTTCTATCCTTTCTCGTTTGATCTCTCACTCAGACTCCCAACTCTCAGTCAGCAGCTCCACCTCCAGCTTCTGTGAAGTTAAAATGTAACGAAGTTTTTCCTATCTTTCTCTTTTTTTCTCTCACTCAGCATCCCAACTCTCAGTCAGCAGCTCCACCTCCAGCTCTGTGAAGTTAAAATGTAGTGGAGGAAGTTTTTTTCTACCTTTCTCCTTTGTTCTCTCACTCAGACTCCCAACTCTCAGTCAGCAGCTCCAGCCCAGCTTCTGTGAAGTTAAAATGTAATGGAGGAAGTTTTTTTCTACCTTTCTCCTTTATTCTCTCACTCAGACTCCCAACCCTCAGACAGCAGCTCCACCTCCAGCTCTGTGAAGTTAAAATGTAAGGGAGGAAGTTTTTTTCTACCTTTCTCGTTTGTTCTCTCACTCAGATTCCCAACTCTCAGTCAGCAGCTCCACCTCCAGCTCTGTGAAGTTAAATGTAATGGAGGAAGTTTTTTTCAACCTTTCACTTTGTTCTCTAACTGAGACTGCCAGCTCTCAGCCAGCAGCACCACCCCCAGCTTCTGTGAATTTAAAATGTAATGGAGGAAGTTTTTTTCTACCTTTCTCCTTTGTTCTCTCACTCAGACTCCCAACTCTCAGCCAGCAGCTCCACCCCCAGCTTATGTGAAGTTAAAATGTAATGAACTGTTTTCTATCTTTCTCCTTAATTCTCTCACACAGACTCCCAACTCTCAGCCAGCAGCTCCAGCCCAGCTTCTGTGAAGTTAAAATGTAAGGGAGGAAGTTTTTTTCTACCTTTCTCTTTTGTTCTCTCACTCAGACTGCCAGCTCTCAGCCAGCAGCTCCACCCCCAGCTTCTGTGAAGTTAAAATGTAATGGAGGGAGTTTTTTTCAACCTTCCTTCTTTGTTCTCTCACTCAGACTCCCAACTCTCAGTCAGCAGCTCCACTTCAAGCTCTGTGAAGTTAAAATGTAAGGGAGGAAGTTTTTTTCTACCTTTCTCTTTTGTTCTCTCACTCAGACTCTCAACTCTCAGTCAGCAGCTCCACCTCCAGCTCTGTGAAGTTAAAATGTAAGGGAGGAAGTTTTTTTTATACCTTTCTCGTTTGTTCTCTCACTCAGACTCCCAACTCTCAGTCAGCCGCTCCACCTCCAGCTCTGTGAAGTTAAATATAATGGAGTAAGTTATTTTCTACCTTTCTCCTTTGTTCTCTCACTCAGACTGCCGGCTCTCAGCCAGCAGCGCCACCCCCAGCTTCTGTGAAGTTAAAATGTAATGGAGGAAGTTTTTTTCTACCTTTCTCCTTTGTTCTCTCACTCAGACTCCCAACTCTCAGCCAGCAGCTCCACCCCCAGCTTCTGTGAAGTTAAAATGTAATGAACTGTTTTCTATCTTTCTCCTTAATTCTCTCACACAGACTCCCAACTCTCAGCCAGCAGCTCCAGCCCAGCTTCTGTGAAGTTAATATGTAATGGAAGAAGTTTTTTTCTATCCTTTCTCCTTTGTTCTCTCACTCAGACTCCCAACCCTCAGACAGCATCTCCACCTCCAGCTCTGTGAAGTTAAATATAATGGAGTAAGTTATTTTCTACATTTCTCCTTTGTTCTCTCACTCAGACTGCCAACTCTCAGCCAGCAGCTCCACCCCCAGCTTCTGTGAAGTCAAAATGTAATGGAGGAAGTTTTTTTCTACCTTTCTCCTTTGTACCTCCATTCAGACTACCAGCTCTCAGCCAGGAGCTCCACCCCCAGCTTCTGTGAAGTTAAAATGTAATGGAGGAAGTTTTTTTCTACCTTTCTCCTTTATTCTCTCACTCAGACTCCCAACCCTCAGACAGCAGCTCCACCTCCAGCTCTGTGAAGTTAAAATGTAATGGAGGAAGTTTTTTTCTACCTTTCTCTTTTGTTCTCTCATTCAGACTCCCAACTCTCAGTCAGCAGCTCCACCCCCAGCTTCTGTGAAATTAAAATGTAATGAACTGTTTTCTATCTTTCTCCTTTATTCTCTCACACAGACTCCCAACTCTCAGCCAGCAGCTCCAGCCCAGCTTCTGTGAAGTCAAAATGTAATGGAGGAAGTTTTTTTCTATCCTTTCTCGTTTGATCTCTCACTCAGACTCCCAACTCTCAGTCAGCAGCTCCACCTCCAGCTTCTGTGAAGTTAAAATGTAATGAAGTTTTTTCTATCTTTCTCTTTTGTTCTCTCACTCAGCATCCCAACTCTCAGTCAGCAGCTCCACCTCCAGCTCTGTGAAGTTAAAATGTAGTGGAGGAAGTTTTTTTCTACCTTTCTCCTTTGTTCTCTCACTCAGACTCCCAACTCTCAGTCAGCCGCTCCACCTCCAGCTCTGTGAAGTTAAATATAATGGAGTAAGTTATTTTCTACCTTTCTCCTTTGTTCTCTCACTCAGACTGCCGGCTCTCAGCCAGCAGCGCCACCCCCAGCTTCTGTGAAGTTAAAATGTAATGGAGGAAGTTTTTTTCTACCTTTCTCCTTTGTTCTCTCACTCAGACTCCCAACTCTCAGCCAGCAGCTCCACCCCCAGCTTCTGTGAAGTTAAAATGTAATGAACTGTTTTCTATCTTTCTCCTTAATTCTCTCACACAGACTCCCAACTCTCAGTCAGCAGCTCCAGCCCAGCTTCTGTGAAGTTAAAATGTAATGGAGGAAGTTTTTTTCTACCTTTCTCCTTTATTCTCTCACTCAGACTCCCAACCCTCAGACAGCAGCTCCACCTCCAGCTCTGTGAAGTTAAAATGTAATGGAGGAAGTTTTTTTCTACCTTTCTCTTTTGTTCTCTCATTCAGACTCCCAACTCTCAGTCAGCAGCTCCACCCCCAGCTTCTGTGAAATTAAAATGTAATGAACTGTTTTCTATCTTTCTCCTTAATTCTCTCACACAGACTCCCAACTCTCAGTCAGCAGCTCCAGCCCAGCTTCTGTGAAGTTAAAATGTAATGGAGGAAGTTTTTTTCTACCTTTCTCCTTTATTCTCTCACTCAGACTCCCAACCCTCAGACAGCAGCTCCACCTCCAGCTCTGTGAAGTTAAAATGTAATGGAGGAAGTTTTTTTCTACCTTTCTCTTTTGTTCTCTCATTCAGACTCCCAACTCTCAGTCAGCAGCTCCACCCCCAGCTTCTGTGAAATTAAAATGTAATGAACTGTTTTCTATCTTTCTCCTTTATTCTCTCACACAGACTCCCAACTCTCAGCCAGCAGCTCCAGCCCAGCTTCTGTGAAGTCAAAATGTAATGGAGGAAGTTTTTTTCTATCCTTTCTCGTTTGATCTCTCACTCAGACTCCCAACTCTCAGTCAGCAGCTCCACCTCCAGCTTCTGTGAAGTTAAAATGTAATGAAGTTTTTTCTATCTTTCTCTTTTGTTCTCTCACTCAGCATCCCAACTCTCAGTCAGCAGCTCCACCTCCAGCTCTGTGAAGTTAAAATGTAGTGGAGGAAGTTTTTTTCTACCTTTCTCCTTTGTTCTCTCACTCAGACTCCCAACTCTCAGTCAGCCGCTCCACCTCCAGCTCTGTGAAGTTAAATATAATGGAGTAAGTTATTTTCTACCTTTCTCCTTTGTTCTCTCACTCAGACTGCCGGCTCTCAGCCAGCAGCGCCACCCCCAGCTTCTGTGAAGTTAAAATGTAATGGAGGAAGTTTTTTTCTACCTTTCTCCTTTGTTCTCTCACTCAGACTCCCAACTCTCAGCCAGCAGCTCCACCCCCAGCTTCTGTGAAGTTAAAATGTAATGAACTGTTTTCTATCTTTCTCCTTAATTCTCTCACACAGACTCCCAACTCTCAGTCAGCAGCTCCAGCCCAGCTTCTGTGAAGTTAAAATGTAATGGAGGAAGTTTTTTTCTACCTTTCTCCTTTATTCTCTCACTCAGACTCCCAACCCTCAGACAGCAGCTCCACCTCCAGCTCTGTGAAGTTAAAATGTAATGGAGGAAGTTTTTTTCTACCTTTCTCTTTTGTTCTCTCATTCAGACTCCCAACTCTCAGTCAGCAGCTCCACCCCCAGCTTCTGTGAAATTAAAATGTAATGAACTGTTTTCTATCTTTCTCCTTAATTCTCTCACACAGACTCCCAACTCTCAGTCAGCAGCTCCAGCCCAGCTTCCGTGAAGTTAAAATGTAATGGAGGAAGTTTTTTTCTACCTTTCTCCTTTATTCTCTCACTCAGACTCCCAACCCTCAGACAGCAGCTCCACCTCCAGCTCTGTGAAGTTAAAATGTAATGGAGGAAGTTTTTTTCTACCTTTCTCTTTTGTTCTCTCATAAAGACTCCCAACTCTCAGTCAGCAGCTCCACCCCCAGCTTCTGTGAAATTAAAATGTAATGAACTGTTTTCTATCTTTCTCCTTTATTCTCTCACACAGACTCCCAACTCTCAGCCAGCAGCTCCAGCCCAGCTTCTGTGAAGTCAAAATGTAATGGAGGAAGTTTTTTTCTATCCTTTCTCGTTTGATCTCTCACTCAGACTCCCAACTCTCAGTCAGCAGCTCCACCTCCAGCTTCTGTGAAGTTAAAATGTAATGAAGTTTTTTCTATCTTTCTCTTTTGTTCTCTCACTCAGCATCCCAACTCTCAGTCAGCAGCTCCACCTCCAGCTCTGTGAAGTTAAAATGTAGTGGAGGAAGTTTTTTTCTACCTTTCTCCTTTGTTCTCTCACTCAGACTGCCAGCTCTCAGCCAGCAGCTCCACCCCCAGCTTCTGTGAATTTAAAATGTAATGGAGGAAGTTTTTTTCTACCTTTCTCCTTTGTTCTCTCACTCAGACTCCCAACTCTCAGCCAGCAGCTCCACACCCAGCTTCTGTGAAGTTAAAATGTAATGAACTGTTTTCTATCTTTCTCCTTAATTCTCTCACACAGACTCCCAACACTCAGCCAGCAGCTCCAGCCCAGCTTCTGTGAAGTTAAATATAATGGAGGAAGTTATTTTCTACATTTCTCCTTTGTACCTCCATTCAGACTAATAGCTCTCAGCCAGGAGCTCCACCCCCAGCTTCTGTGAAGTTAAAATGTAATGGAGGAAGTTTTGTTCTACCTTTCTCCTTTGTTCTCTCACTCAGACTCCCAACTCTCAGTCAGCAGCTCCACCTCCAGTTTTCTGAAGTTAAAATGTAAGGGAGGAAGTTTTTTTCTACCTTTCTCATTTGTTCTCTCACTCAGATTCCCAACTCTCAGTCAGCAGCTCCACCTCCAGCTCTGTGAAGTTAAATGTAATGGACGAAGTTTTTTTCTACCTTTCTCCTTTGTTCTCTCACTCAGACTCCCAACTCTCAGTCAGCAGCTCCACCTCCAGCTCTGTGAAGTTAAATGTAATGGAGGAAGTTATTTTCTACGTTTCTTCTTTGTTGTCTCACTCAGACTGCCGGCTCTCAGCCAGCAGCGCCACCCACAGCTTCTGTGAATGTAAAATGTAATGGAGGAAGTTTTTTTCTACCTTTCTTCTTTGTTCTCTCACTCAGACTGCCGGCTCTCAGCCAGCAGCTCCACCCCCAGCTTCTGTGAAGTTAAAAAGTAATGAACTGTTTTCTATCTTTCTCCATTATTCTCTCACACAGACTCCCAACTCTCAGCCAGCAGCTCCAGCCCAGCTTCTGTGAAGTCAAAATGTAATGGAGGAAGTTTTTTTCTATCCTTTCTCGTTTGATCTCTCACTCAGACTCCCAACTCTCAGTCAGCAGCTCCACCTCCAGCTCTGTGAAGTTTAAATGTAATGGAGGGAGTTTTTTTCAACCTCCCTTCTTTGTTCTCTCAGTCAGACTCCCAACTCTCAGTCAGCAGCTCCACCTCCAGCTCTGTGAAGTTAAAATGTAAGGGAGGGAGTTTTTTTCTACCTTTCTCTTTTGTTCTCTCACTCAGACTCCCAACTCTCAGTCAGCAGCTCCACCTCCAACTCTGTGAAGTTAAATATAATGGAGGAAGTTTTTTTCAACCTTTCAATTTTGTTCTCTAACTCAGACTCCCAACTCTCAGCCAGCAGCTCCACCTCCAGCTCTGTGAAGTTTAAATGTAATGAACTGTTTTCTATCTTTCTCCTTAATTCTCTCACACAGACTCCCAACTCTCAGCCAGCAGCTCCAGCCCAGCTTCTGTGAAGTTAAAATGTAATGGAAGAAGTTTTTTTCTATCCTTTGTCCTTTGTTCTCTCACTCAGACTGCCAGCTCTCAGCCAACAGCTCCACCCCCAGCTTCTGTGAAGTTAAAATGTAGTGGAGGAAGTTTTTTTCTACCTTTCTCCTTTGTTCTCTCACTCAGACTGCCAGCTCTCAGCCAGCAGCTCCACCCCCAGCTTCTGTGAAGTTAAAATGTAATGGAGGGAGTTTTTTTCAACCTTCGTTCTTTGTTCTCTCACTCAGACTCCCAACTCTCAGTCAGCAGCTCCAGCCCAGCTTCTGTGAAGATAAAATGTAATGGAGGAAGTTTTTTTCTATCCTTTCTCCTTTGTTCTCTCACTCAGACTGCCAACTCTCAGTCAGCAGCTCCACCTCCAGCTCTGTGAAGTTAAATGTAATGGAGGAAGTAATTTTCTACCTTTCTCCTTTGTTCTCTCACTCAGACTTCCGGATCTCAGCCAGCAGCTCCACCCCCAGCTTCTGTGAAGTTAAAATGTAATGGAGGGAGTTTTTTTCAACCTTCCTTCTTTGTTCTCTCAATCAGACTCCCAACTCTCAGCCAGCAGCTCCACCCCCAGCTTCTGTGAAGTTAAAATGTAATGAACTGTTTTCTATCTTTCTCCTTTATTCTCTCACACAGACTCCCAACTCTCAGCCAGCAGCTCCAGCCCAGCTTCTGTGAAGTCAAAATGTAATGGAGGAAGTTTTTTTCTATCCTTTCTCGTTTGATCTCTCACTCAGACTCCCAACTCTCAGTCAGCAGCTCCACCTCCAGCTCTGTGAAGTTTAAATGTAATGGAGGAAGTTTTTTTCAACCTTTCACTTTTGTTCTCTAACTCAGACTCCCAACTCTCAGCCAGCAGCTCCACCTCCAGCTCTGTGAAGTTTAAATGTAATGGAGGGAGTTTTTTTCAACCTTCCTTCTTTGTTGTCTCACTCAGACTCCCAACTCTCAGTCAGCAGCTCCACCTCCAGCTCTGTGAAGTTAAATGTAATGGAGTAAGTTATTTTCTACCTTTCTCCTTTGTTCTCTCACTCAGACTGCCAGCTCTCAGCCAGCAGCTCCACCCCCAGCTTCTTTGAAGTTAAAATGTAATGGAGGGAGTTTTTTTCAACCTTCCTTCTTTGTTCTCTCACTCAGACTCCCAACTCTCAGTCAGCCGCTCCACCTCCAGCTCTGTGAAGTTAAATATAATGGAGGAAGTTATTTTCTACCTTTCTCCTTTGTTCTCTCACTCAGACTGCCAGCTCTCAGCCAGCAGCTCCACCCCCAGCTTCTTTGAAGTTAAAATGTAATGGAGGGAGTTTTTTTCAACCTTTCTCCTTTGTTCTCTCACTCAGACTGCCAACTCTCAGCCAGCAGCTCCACCCCCAGCTTCTGTGAAGTTAAAATGTAATGAACTGTTTTCTATCTTTCTCCTTAATTCTCTCACACAGACTCCCAACTCTCAGCCAGCAGCTCCAGCCCAGCTTCTGTGAAGTCAAAATGTAAGGGAGGAAGTTTTTTTCTACCTTTCTCTTTTGTTCTCTCATTCAGACTCCCAACTCTCAGTCAGCAGCTCCACCCCCAGCTTCTGTGAAGTTAAAATGTAATGAACTGTTTTCTATCTTTCTCCTTTATTCTCTCACACAGACTCCCAACTCTCAGCCAGCAGCTCCAGCCCAGCTTCTGTGAAGTCAAAATGTAATGGAGGAAGTTTTTTTCTATCCTTTCTCGTTTGATCTCTCACTCAGACTCCCAACTCTCAGTCAGCAGCTCCACCTCCAGCTTCTGTGAAGTTAAAATGTAACGAAGTTTTTTCTATCTTTCTCTTTTGTTCTCTCACTCAGCATCCCAACTCTCAGTCAGCAGCTCCACCTCCAGCTCTGTGAAGTTAAAATGTAGTGGAGGAAGTTTTTTTCTACCTTTCTCCTTTGTTCTCTCACTCATACTGCCAGCTCTCAGCCAGCAGCTCCACCCCCAGCTTCTGTGAAGTTAAAATGTAATGGAGGGAGTTTTTTTCAACCTTCCTTCTTTGTTCTCTCACTCAGACTCCCAACTCTCAGTCAGCAGCTCCACCTCAAGCTCTGTGAAGTTAAAATGTAAGGGAGGAAGTTTTTTTCTACCTTTCTTTTGTTCTCTCACTCAGACTCTCAACTCTCAGTCAGCAGCTCCACCTCCAGCTCTGTGAAGTTAAAATGTAAGGGAGGAAGTTTTTTTTATACCTTTCTCGTTTGTTCTCTCACTCAGACTCCCAACTCTCAGTCAGCCGCTCCACCTCCAGCTCTGTGAAGTTAAATATAATGGAGGAAGTTATTTTCTACCTTTCTCCTTTGTTCTCTCACTCAGACTGCCGGCTCTCAGCCAGCAGCGCCACCCCCAGCTTCTGTGAAGTTAAAATGTAATGGAGGAAGTTTTTTTCTACCTTTCTCCTTTGTTCTCTCACTCAGACTCCCAACTCTCAGCCAGCAGCTCCACCCCCAGCTTCTGTGAAGTTAAAATGTAATGAACTGTTTTCTATCTTTCTCCTTAATTCTCTCACACAGACTCCCAACTCTCAGTCAGCAGCTCCAGCCCAGCTTCTGTGAAGTTAAAATGTAATGGAGGAAGTTTTTTTCTACCTTTCTCCTTTATTCTCTCAATCAGACTCCCAACCCTCAGACAGCAGCTCCACCTCCAGCTCTGTGAAGTTAAAATGTAAGGGAGGAAGTTTTTTTCTACCTTTCTCGTTTGTTCTCTCACTCAGATTCCCAACTCTCAGTCAGCAGCTCCACCTCCAGCTCTGTGAAGTTAAATGTAATGGAGGAAGTTTTTTTCAACCTTTCACTTTGTTCTCTAACTGAGACTGCCGGCTCTCAGCCAGCAGCACCACCCCCAGCTTCTGTGAATTTAAAATGTAATGGAGGAAGTTTTTTTCTACCTTTCTCCTTTGTTCTCTCACTCAGACTCCCAACTCTCAGCCAGCAGCTCCACCCCCAGCTTCTGTGAAGTTAAAATGTAATGAACTGTTTTCTATCTTTCTCCTTAATTCTCTCACACAGACTCCCAACTCTCAGCCAGCAGCTCCAGCCCAGCTTCTGTGAAGTTAAAATGTAAGGGAGGAAGTTTTTTTCTACCTTTCTCTTTTGTTCTCTCACTCAGACTGCCAGCTCTCAGCCAGCAGCTCCACCCCCAGCTTCTGTGAAGTTAAAATGTAATGGAGGCAGTTTTTTTCAACCTTCCTTCTTTGTTCTCTCACTCAGACTCCCAACTCTCAGTCAGCAGCTTCACCTCAAGCTCTGTGAAGTTAAAATGTAAGGGAGGAAGTTTTTTTCTACCTTTCTCTTTTGTTCTCTCACTCAGACTCTCAACTCTCAGTCAGCAGCTCCACCTCCAGCTCTGTGAAGTTAAAATGTAAGCGAGGAAATTTTTTTTATACCTTTCTCGTTTGTTCTCTCACTCAGACTCCCAACTCTCAGTCAGCCGCTCCACCTCCAGCTCTGTGAAGTTTAATATAATGGAGTAAGTTATTTCCTACCTTTCTCCTTTGTTCTCTCACTCAGACTGCCGGCTCTCAGCCAGCAGCGCCACCCCCAGCTTCTGTGAAGTTAAAATGTAATGGAGGAAGTTTTTTTCTACCTTTCTCCTTTGTTCTCTCACTCAGACTCACAACTCTCAGCCAGCAGCTCCACCCCCAGCTTCTGTGAAGTTAAAATGTAATGAACTGTTTTCTATCTTTCTCCTTAATTCTCTCACACAGACTCCCAACTCTCAGTCAGCAGCTCCAGCCCAGCTTCTGTGAAGTTAAAATGTAATGGAGGAAGTTTTTTTCTACCTTTCTCCTTTATTCTCTCACTCAGACTCCCAACCCTCAGACAGCAGCTCCACCTCCAGCTCTGTGAAGTTAAAATGTAATGGAGGAAGTTTTTTTCTACCTTTCTCTTTTGTTCTCTCATTCAGACTCCCAACTCTCAGTCAGCAGCTCCACCCCCAGCTTCTGTGAAGTTAAAATGTAATGAACTGTTTTCTATCTTTCTCCTTTATTCTCTCACACAGACTCCCAACTCTCAGCCAGCAGCTCCAGCCCAGCTTCTGTGAAGTCAAAATGTAATGGAGGAAGTTTTTTTCTATCCTTTCTCGTTTGATCTCTCACTGAGACTCCCAACTCTCAGTCAGCAGCTCCACCTCCAGCTTCTGTGAAGTTAAAATGTAATGAAGTTTTTTCTATCTTTCTCTTTTGTTCTCTCACTCAGACTCTCAACTCTCAGTCAGCAGCTCCACCTCCAGCTCTGTGAAGTTAAAATGTAAGGGAGGAAGTTTTTTTTATACCTTTCTCGTTTGTTCTCTCACTCAGACTCCCAACTCTCAGTCAGCCGCTCCACCCCCAGCTTCTGTGAAGTTAAAATGTAATGAACTGTTTTCTATCTTTCTCCTTAATTCTCTCACACAGACTCCCAACTCTCAGTCAGCAGCTCCAGCCCAGCTTCTGTGAAGTTAAAATGTAAGGGAGGAAGTTTTTTTCTACCTTTCTCTTTTGTTCTCTCACTCAGACTCTCAACTCTCAGTCAGCAGCTCCACCTCCAGCTCTGTGAAGTTAAAATGTAAGGGAGGAAGTTTTTTTTATACCTTTCTCGTTTGTTCTCTCACTCAGACTCCCAACTCTCAGTCAGCCGCTCCACCTCCAGCTCTGTGAAGTTAAAATGTAAGGGAGGAAGTTTTTTTTATACCTTTCTCGTTTGTTCTCTCACTCAGACTCCCAACTCTCAGTCAGCCGCTCCACCTCCAGCTCTGTGAAGTTAAATATAATGGAGGAAGTTATTTTCTACCTTTCTCCTTTGTTCTCTCACTCAGACTGCCGGCTCTCAGCCAGCAGCGCCACCCCCAGCTTCTGTGAAGTTAAAATGTAATGGAGGAAGTTTTTTTCTACCTTTCTCCTTTGTTCTCTCACTCAGACTCCCAACTCTCAGCCAGCAGCTCAACCCCCAGCTTCTGTGAAGTTAAAATGTAATGAACTGTTTTCTATCTTTCTCCTTAATTCTCTCACACAGACTCCCAACTCTCAGTCAGCAGCTCCAGCCCAGCTTCTGTGAAGTTAAAATGTAATGGAGGAAGTTTTTTTCTACCTTTCTCCTTTATTCTCTCACTCAGACTCCCAACCCTCAGACAGCAGCTCCACCTCCAGCTCTGTGAAGTTAAAATGTAAGGGAGGAAGTTTTTTTCTACCTTTCTCGTTTGTTCTCTCACTCAGATTCCCAACTCTCAGTCAGCAGCTCCACCTCCAGCTCTGTGAAGTTAAATGTAATGGAGGAAGTTTTTTTCAACCTTTCACTTTGTTCTCTAACTGAGACTGCCGGCTCTCAGCCAGCAGCACCACCCCCAGCTTCTGTGAATTTAAAATGTAATGGAGGAAGTTTTTTTCTACCTTTCTCCTTTGTTCTCTCACTCAGACTCCCAACTCTCAGCCAGCAGCTCCACCCCCAGCTTCTGTGAAGTTAAAATGTAATGAACTGTTTTCTATCTTTCTCCTTAATTCTCTCACACAGACTCCCAACTCTCAGCCAGCAGCTCCAGCCCAGCTTCTGTGAAGTTAAAATGTAAGGGAGGAAGTTTTTTTCTACCTTTCTCTTTTGTTCTCTCACTCAGACTGCCAGCTCTCAGCCAGCAGCTCCACCCCCAGCTTCTGTGAAGTTAAAATGTAATGGAGGGAGTTTTTTTCAACCTTCCTTCTTTGTTCTCTCACTCAGACTCCCAACTCTCAGTCAGCAGCTTCACCTCAAGCTCTGTGAAGTTAAAATGTAAGGGAGGAAGTTTTTTTCTACCTTTCTCTTTTGTTCTCTCACTCAGACTCTCAACTCTCAGTCAGCAGCTCCACCTCCAGCTCTGTGAAGTTAAAATGTAAGCGAGGAAATTTTTTTTATACCTTTCTCGTTTGTTCTCTCACTCAGACTCCCAACTCTCAGTCAGCCGCTCCACCTCCAGCTCTGTGAAGTTAAATATAATGGAGTAAGTTATTTTCTACCTTTCTCCTTTGTTCTCTCACTCAGACTGCCGGCTCTCAGCCAGCAGCGCCACCCCCAGCTTCTGTGAAGTTAAAATGTAATGGAGGAAGTTTTTTTCTACCTTTCTCCTTTGTTCTCTCACTCAGACTCACAACTCTCAGCCAGCAGCTCCACCCCCAGCTTCTGTGAAGTTAAAATGTAATGAACTGTTTTCTATCTTTCTCCTTAATTCTCTCACACAGACTCCCAACTCTCAGTCAGCAGCTCCAGCCCAGCTTCTGTGAAGTTAAAATGTAATGGAGGAAGTTTTTTTCTACCTTTCTCCTTTATTCTCTCACTCAGACTCCCAACCCTCAGACAGCAGCTCCACCTCCAGCTCTGTGAAGTTAAAATGTAATGGAGGAAGTTTTTTTCTACCTTTCTCTTTTGTTCTCTCATTCAGACTCCCAACTCTCAGTCAGCAGCTCCACCCCCAGCTTCTGTGAAGTTAAAATGTAATGAACTGTTTTCTATCTTTCTCCTTTATTCTCTCACACAGACTCCCAACTCTCAGCCAGCAGCTCCAGCCCAGCTTCTGTGAAGTCAAAATGTAATGGAGGAAGTTTTTTTCTATCCTTTCTCGTTTGATCTCTCACTCAGACTCCCAACTCTCAGTCAGCAGCTCCACCTCCAGCTTCTGTGAAGTTAAAATGTAATGAAGTTTTTTCTATCTTTCTCTTTTGTTCTCTCACTCAGCATCCCAACTCTCAGTCAGCAGCTCCACCTCCAGCTCTGTGAAGTTAAAATGTAGTGGAGGAAGTTTTTTTCTACCTTTCTCCTTTGTTCTCTCACTCAGACTGCCAGCTCTCAGCCAGCAGCTCCACCCCCAGCTTCTGTGAATTTAAAATGTAATGGAGGAAGTTTTTTTCTACCTTTCTCCTTTGTTCTCTCACTCAGACTCCCAACTCTCAGCCAGCAGCTCCACCCCCAGCTTCTGTGAAGTTAAAATGTAATGAACTGTTTTCTATCTTTCTCCTTAATTCTCTCACACAGACTCCCAACTCTCAGCCAGCAGCTCCAGCCCAGCTTCTGTGAAGTTAAAATGTAAGGGAGGAAGTTTTTTTCTACCTTTCTCTTTTGTTCTCTCACTCAGACTGCCAGCTCTCAGCCAGCAGCTCCACCCCCAGCTTCTGTGAAGTTAAAATGTAATGGAGGGAGTTTTTTTCAACCTTCCTTCTTTGTTCTCTCACTCAGACTCCCAACTCTCAGTCAGCAGCTCCACCTCAAGCTCTGTGAAGTTAAAATGTAAGGGAGGAAATTTTTTTCTACCTTTCTCTTTTGTTCTCTCACTCAGACTCTCAACTCTCAGTCAGCAGCTCCACCTCCAGCTCTGTGAAGTTAAAATGTAAGGGAGGAAGTTTTTTTTATACCTTTCTCGTTTGTTCTCTCACTCAGACTCCCAACTCTCAGTCAGCCGCTCCACCTCCAGCTCTGTGAAGTTAAATATAATGGAGTAAGTTATTTTCTACCTTTCTCCTTTGTTCTCTCACTCAGACTGCCGGCTCTCAGCCAGCAGCGCCACCCCCAGCTTCTGTGAAGTTAAAATGTAATGGAGGAAGTTTTTTTCTACCTTTCTCCTTTGTTCTCTCACTCAGACTCCCAACTCTCAGCCAGCAGCTCCACCCCCAGCTTCTGTGAAGTTAAAATGTAATGAACTGTTTTCTATCTTTCTCCTTAATTCTCTCACACAGACTCCCAACTCTCAGTCAGCAGCTCCAGCCCAGCTTCTGTGAAGTTAAAATGTAATGGAGGAAGTTTTTTTCTACCTTTCTCCTTTATTCTCTCACTCAGACTCCCAACCCTCAGACAGCAGCTCCACCTCCAGCTCTGTGAAGTTAAAATGTAATGGAGGAAGTTTTTTTCTACCTTTCTCTTTTGTTCTCTCATTCAGACTCCCAACTCTCAGTCAGCAGCTCCACCCCCAGCTTCTGTGAAGTTAAAATGTAATGAACTGTTTTCTATCTTTCTCCTTTATTCTCTCACACAGACTCCCAACTCTCAGCCAGCAGCTCCAGCCCAGCTTCTGTGAAGTCAAAATGTAATGGAGGAAGTTTTTTTCTATCCTTTCTCGTTTGATCTCTCACTCAGACTCCCAACTCTCAGTCAGCAGCTCCACCTCCAGCTTCTGTGAAGTTAAAATGTAATGAAGTTTTTTCTATCTTTCTCTTTTGTTCTCTCACTCAGCATCCCAACTCTCAGTCAGCAGCTCCACCTCCAGCTCTGTGAAGTTAAAATGTAGTGGAGGAAGTTTTTTTCTACCTTTCTCCTTTGTTCTCTCACTGAGACTGCCAGCTCTCAGCCAGCAGCTCCACCCCCAGCTTCTGTGAAGTTAAAATGTAATGGAGGAAGTTTTTTTCTACCTTTCTCCTTTGTTCTCTCACTCAGACTCCCAACTCTCAGCCAGCAGCTCCACCCCCAGCTTCTGTGAAGTTAAAATGTAATGAACTGTTTTCTATCTTTCTCCTTAATTCTCTCACACAGACTCCCAACTCTCAGCCAGCAGCTCCAGCCCAGCTTCTGTGAAGTTAAAATGTAAGGGAGGAAGTTTTTTTCTACCTTTCTCTTTTGTTCTCTCACTCAGACTGCCAGCTCTCAGCCAGCAGCTCCACCCCCAGCTTCTGTGAAGTTAAAATGTAATGGAGGGAGTTTTTTTCAACCTTCCTTCTTTGTTCTCTCACTCAGACTCCCAACTCTCAGTCAGCAGCTCCACCTCAAGCTCTGTGAAGTTAAAATGTAAGGGAGGAAATTTTTTTCTACCTTTCTCTTTTGTTCTCTCACTCAGACTCTCAACTCTCAGTCAGCAGCTCCACCTCCAGCTCTGTGAAGTTAAAATGTAAGGGAGGAAGTTTTTTTTATACCTTTCTCGTTTGTTCTCTCACTCAGACTCCCAACTCTCAGTCAGCCGCTCCACCTCCAGCTCTGTGAAGTTAAATATAATGGAGTAAGTTATTTTCTACCTTTCTCCTTTGTTCTCTCACTCAGACTGCCGGCTCTCAGCCAGCAGCGCCACCCCCAGCTTCTGTGAAGTTAAAATGTAATGGAGGAAGTTTTTTTCTACCTTTCTCCTTTGTTCTCTCACTCAGACTCCCAACTCTCAGCCAGCAGCTCCACCCCCAGCTTCTGTGAAGTTAAAATGTAATGAACTGTTTTCTATCTTTCTCCTTAATTCTCTCACACAGACTCCCAACTCTCAGTCAGCAGCTCCAGCCCAGCTTCTGTGAAGTTAAAATGTAATGGAGGAAGTTTTTTTCTACCTTTCTCCTTTATTCTCTCACTCAGACTCCCAACCCTCAGACAGCAGCTCCACCTCCAGCTCTGTGAAGTTAAAATGTAATGGAGGAAGTTTTTTTCTACCTTTCTCTTTTGTTCTCTCATTCAGACTCCCAACTCTCAGTCAGCAGCTCCACCCCCAGCTTCTGTGAAGTTAAAATGTAATGAACTGTTTTCTATCTTTCTCCTTTATTCTCTCACACAGACTCCCAACTCTCAGCCAGCAGCTCCAGCCCAGCTTCTGTGAAGTCAAAATGTAATGGAGGAAGTTTTTTTCTATCCTTTCTCGTTTGATCTCTCACTCAGACTCCCAACTCTCAGTCAGCAGCTCCACCTCCAGCTTCTGTGAAGTTAAAATGTAATGAAGTTTTTTCTATCTTTCTCTTTTGTTCTCTCACTCAGCATCCCAACTCTCAGTCAGCAGCTCCACCTCCAGCTCTGTGAAGTTAAAATGTAGTGGAGGAAGTTTTTTTCTACCTTTCTCCTTTGTTCTCTCACTCAGACTGCCAGCTCTCAGCCAGCAGCTCCACCCCCAGCTTCTGTGAAGTTAAAATGTAATGGAGGGAGTTTTTTTCAACCTTCCTTCTTTGTTCTCTCACTCAGACTCCCAACTCTCAGTCAGCAGCTCCACCTCAAGCTCTGTGAAGTTAAAATGTAAGGGAGGAAGTTTTTTTCTACCTTTCTCTTTTGTTCTCTCACTCAGACTCTCAACTCTCAGTCAGCAGCTCCACCTCCAGCTCTGTGAAGTTAAAATGTAAGGGAGGAGGTTTTTTTTATACCTTTCTCGTTTGTTCTCTCACTCAGACTCCCAACTCTCAGTCAGCCGCTCCACCTCCAGCTCTGTGAAGTTAAATATAATGGAGGAAGTTATTTTCTACCTTTCTCCTTTGTTCTCTCACTCAGACTGCCGGCTCTCAGCCAGCAGCGCCACCCCCAGCTTCTGTGAAGTTAAAATGTAATGGAGGAAGTTTTTTTCTACCTTTCTCCTTTGTTCTCTCACTCAGACTCCCAACTCTCAGCCAGCAGCTCCACCCCCAGCTTCTGTGAAGTTAAAATGTAATGAACTGTTTTCTATCTTTCTCCTTAATTCTCTCACACAGACTCCCAACTCTCAGTCAGCAGCTCCAGCCCAGCTTCTGTGAAGTTAAAATGTAAGGGAGGAAGTTTTTTTCTACCTTTCTCGTTTGTTCTCTCACTCAGATTCCCAACTCTCAGTCAGCAGCTCCACCTCCAGCTCTGTGAAGTTAAATGTAATGGAGGAAGTTTTTTTCTACCTTTCTCCTTTGTTCTCTCACTCAGATTCCCAACTCTCAGCCAGCAGCTCCACCCCCAGCTTCTGTGAAGTTAAAATGTAATGAACTGTTTTCTATCTTTCTCCTTAATTCTCTCACACAGACTCCCAACTGTCAGCCAGCAGCGCCACCCACAGCTTCTGTGAATGTAAAATGTAATGGAGGAAGTTTTTTTCTACCTTTCTCTTTTGTTCTCTCACTCAGACTCCCAACTCTCAGTTAGCAGCTCCACCCCCAGCTTCTGTGAAGTTAAAATGTAATGAACTGTTTTCTATCTTTCTCCTTTATTCTCTCACACAGACTCCCAACTCTAAGCCAGCAGCTCCAGCCCAGCTTCTGTGAAGTCAAAATGTAATGGAGGAAGTTTTTTTCTATCCTTTCTCGTTTGATCTCTCACTCAGACTCCCAACTCTCAGTCAGCAGCTCCACCTCCAGCTCTGTGAAGTTAAAATGTAAGGGAGGAAGTTGTTTTCTACCTTTCTCTTTTGTTCTCTCACTCAGACTCCCAACTCTCAGACAGCAGCTCCACCTCCAGCTCTGTGAAGTTAAAATATAATGGAGGAAGTTATTTTCTACATTTCTCCTTTGTTCTCTCACTCAGACTGCCAACTCTCAGCCAGCAGCTCCACCCCCAGCTTCTGTGAAGTCAAAATGTAGTGGAGGAAGTTTTTTTCTACCTTTCTTCTTTGTTCTCTCACTCAGACTGCCAGCTCTCAGCCAGCAGCACCACCCCCAGCTTCTGTGAAATTAAAATGTAATGGAGGGAGTTTTTTTCAACCTTCCTTCTTTGTTCTCTCACTCAGACTCCCAACTCTCAGTCAGCAGCTCCACCTCCAGCTCTGTGAAGTTAAAATGTAATGGAGGAAGTTATTTTCTACCTTTCTCCTTTGTTCTCTCACTCAGACTCCCAGCTCTCAGCCAGCAGCTCCACCCCAAGCTTCTGTGAAGTTAAAATGTAATGAAGCTTTTTCTATCTTTCTCCTTTATTCTCTCACTCAGACTCCCAACCCTCAGACAGCAGCTCCAGCCCAGCTTCTGTGAAGTTAAATATAATGGAGGAAGTTATTTTCTACATTTCTCCTTTGTTCTCTCACTCAGACTCCCAACTCTCAGCCAGCAGCTCCACCCCCAGATTCTGTGAAGTTAAAATGTAATGAAGGGAGTTTTTTTCAACCTTCCTTCTTTGTTCTCTCACTCAGACTCCCAACTCTCAGTCAGCAGCTCCACCTCCAGCTCTGTGAAGTTAAATGTAATGGAGGAAGTTATTTTCTACCTTTCTCCTTTGTTCTCTCACTCAGACTCCCAACTCTCAGCCAGCAGCTCCACCCCCAGAATCTGTGAAGTTAAAATGTAATGATGGAAGTTTTATTCTGCCTTTCTCCTCTTCTCTGTCACTCAGACTCCTAGCTCTCAGCCAGCAGCTCCACCCCCAGCTTCTGTGAAGTTAAATATAATGGAGGAAGTTATTTTCTACATTTCTCCTTTGTACCTCCATTCAGACTAATAGCTCTCAGCCAGGAGCTCCACCCCCAGCTTCTGTGAAGTTAAAATGTAATGGAGGAAGTTTTGTTCTACCTTTCTCCTTTGTTCTCTCACTCAGACTCCCAACTCTCAGTCAGCAGCTCCACCTCCAGTTTTCTGAAGTTAAAATGTAAGGGAGGAAGTTTTTTTCTACTTTTCTCATTTGTTCTCTCACTCAGACTCCCAACTCTCAGTCAGCAGCTCCACCTCCAGCTCTGTGAAGTTAAAATGTAATGGAGGAAGTTATTTTCTACCTTTCTCCTTTGTTCTCTCACTCAGACTCCCAACTCTCAGCCAGCAGCTTTACCCCCAGCTTCTGTGAAGTTAAAATGTAATGAACTGTTTTCTATCTTTCTCCTTTATTCTCTCACACAGACTCCCAACTCTCAGCCAGCAGCTCCAGCCCAGCTTCTGTGAAGTTAAATATAATGGAGGAAGTTATTTTCTACATTTCTCCTTTGTTCTCTCACTGAGACACCCAACTCTCAGTTAGTAGCTCCACCTCCAGCTCTGTGAAGTTAAATATAATGGAGGAAGTTATTTTCAACCTTCCATCTTTCTTCTCTCACTCAGACTGCCGGCTCTCAGCCAGCAGCGCCACCCCCAGCTTCTGTGAAGTTAAAATGTAATGAAGGGAGTTTTTTTCAACCTTCCTTCTTTGTTCTCTCACTCAGACTGCCAACTCTCAGCCAGCAGCTCCACCCCCAGCTTCTGTGAAGTCAAAATGTAGTGGAGGAAGTTTTTTTCTACCTTTCTCCTTTGTTCTCTCACTCAGACTCCCAACTCTCAGCCAGCAGCTCCACCCCCAGCTACTGTGAAGTTAAAATGTAATGAACTGTTTTCTATCTTTCTCCTTAATTCTCTCACACAGACTCCCAACTCTCAGCCAGCAGCTCCACCCCCAGCTTCTGTGAAGTTAAAATATAATGGAGGAAGTTTTTTTCTATCCTTTCTGCTTTGTTCTCTCACTCAGACTCCCAGCTCTCAGCCAACAGCTCCACCCCCAGCTTCTGTGAAGTTAAAATGTAATGATGGAAGTTTTATTCTACCTTTCTCCTTTTATCTGTCACTCAGACTCCCAGCTCTCAGCCAGCAGCTCCACCCGAAGCTTCTGTGAAGTTAAAATGTAATGAAGCTTTTTCTATGTTTCTCCTTTATTCTCTCACTCAGACTCCCAACCCTCAGACAGCAGCTCCAGCCCAGCTTCTGTGAAGTTAAATATAATGGAGGAAGTTATTTTCTACATTTCTCCTTTGTTCTCTCACTCAGACTCCCAACTCTCAGCCAGCAGCTCCACCCCCAGATTCTGTGAAGTTAAAATGTAATGAAGGGAGTTTTTTTCAACCTTCCTTCTTTGTTCTCTCACTCAGACTCCCAACTCTCAGGCAGCAGCTCCACCCCCAGCTTCTGTGAAGTTAAAAAGTAATGAACTGTTTTCTATCTTTCTCCTTTATTCTCTCACACAGACTCCCAACTCTCAGCCAGCAGCTCCAGCCCAGCTTCTGTGAAGTCAAAATGTAATGGAGGAAGTTTTTTTCTATCCTTTCTCGTTTGATCTCTCACACAGACTCCCAACTCTCAGCCAGCAGCTCCAGCCCAGCTTCTGTGAAGTCAAAATGTAATGGAGGAAGTTTTTTTCTATCCTTTCTCGTTTGATCTCTCACTCAGACTCCCAACTCTCAGTCAGCAGCTCCACCTCCAGCTCTGTGAAGTTTAAATGTAATGGAGGGAGTTTTTTTCAACCTCCCTTCTTTGTTCTCTCAGTCAGACTCCCAACTCTCAGTCAGCAGCTCCACCTCCAGCTCTGTGAAGTTAAAATGTAAGGGAGGGAGTTTTTTTCTACCTTTCTCTTTTGTTCTCTCACTCAGACTCCCAACTCTCAGTTAGCAGCTCCACCTCCAGCTCTGTGAAGTTAAAATATAATGGAGGAAGTTATTTTCTACATTTCTCCTTTGTTCTCTCACTCAGACTGCCAACTCTCAGCCAGCAGCTCCACCCCCAGCTTCTGTGAAGTCAAAATGTAGTGGAGGAAGTTTTTTTCAACCTTCCTTCTTTGTTCTCTCACTCAGACTCCCAACTCTCAGTCAGCAGCTCCACCTCCAGCTCTGTGAAGTTAAATATAATGGAGGAAGTTATTTTCAACCTTCCATCTTTCCTCTCTCACTCAGACTGCCGGCTCTCAGCCAGCAGCGCCACCCCCAGCTTCTGTGAAGTTAAAATGTAATGAAGGGAGTTTTTTTCAACCTTCCTTCTTTGTTCTCTCACTCAGACTGCCAACTCTCAGCCAGCAGCTCCACCCCCAGCTTCTGTGAAGTCAAAATGTAGTGGAGGAAGTTTTTTTCTACCTTTCTCCTTTGTTCTCTCACTCAGACTCCCAACTCTCAGCCAGCAGCTCCACCCCCAGCTACTGTGAAGTTAAAATGTAATGAACTGTTTTCTATCTTTCTCCTTAATTCTCTCACACAGACTCCCAACTCTCAGCCAGCAGCTCCACCCCCAGCTTCTGTGAAGTTAAAATATAATGGAGGAAGTTTTTTTCTATCCTTTCTGCTTTGTTCTCTCACTCAGACTCCCAGCTCTCAGCCAACAGCTCCACCCCCAGCTTCTGTGAAGTTAAAATGTAATGATGGAAGTTTTATTCTACCTTTCTCCTTTTATCTGTCACTCAGACTCCCAGCTCTCAGCCAGCAGCTCCACCCGAAGCTTCTGTGAAGTTAAAATGTAATGAAGCTTTTTCTATGTTTCTCCTTTATTCTCTCACTCAGACTCCCAACCCTCAGACAGCAGCTCCAGCCCAGCTTCTGTGAAGTTAAATATAATGGAGGAAGTTATTTTCTACATTTCTCCTTTGTTCTCTCACTCAGACTCCCAACTCTCAGCCAGCAGCTCCACCCCCAGATTCTGTGAAGTTAAAATGTAATGAAGGGAGTTTTTTTCAACCTTCCTTCTTTGTTCTCTCACTCAGACTCCCAACTCTCAGGCAGCAGCTCCACCCCCAGCTTCTGTGAAGTTAAAAAGTAATGAACTGTTTTCTATCTTTCTCCTTTATTCTCTCACACAGACTCCCAACTCTCAGCCAGCAGCTCCAGCCCAGCTTCTGTGAAGTCAAAATGTAATGGAGGAAGTTTTTTTCTATCCTTTCTCGTTTGATCTCTCACACAGACTCCCAACTCTCAGCCAGCAGCTCCAGCCCAGCTTCTGTGAAGTCAAAATGTAATGGAGGAAGTTTTTTTCTATCCTTTCTCGTTTGATCTCTCACTCAGACTCCCAACTCTCAGTCAGCAGCTCCACCTCCAGCTCTGTGAAGTTTAAATGTAATGGAGGGAGTTTTTTTCAACCTCCCTTCTTTGTTCTCTCAGTCAGACTCCCAACTCTCAGTCAGCAGCTCCACCTCCAGCTCTGTGAAGTTAAAATGTAAGGGAGGGAGTTTTTTTCTACCTTTCTCTTTTGTTCTCTCACTCAGACTCCCAACTCTCAGTTAGCAGCTCCACCTCCAGCTCTGTGAAGTTAAAATATAATGGAGGAAGTTATTTTCTACATTTCTCCTTTGTTCTCTCACTCAGACTGCCAACTCTCAGCCAGCAGCTCCACCCCCAGCTTCTGTGAAGTCAAAATGTAGTGGAGGAAGTTTTTTTCAACCTTCCTTCTTTGTTCTCTCACTCAGACTCCCAACTCTCAGTCAGCAGCTCCACCTCCAGCTTTGTGAAGTTAAAATGTAAGGGAGGAAGTTTTTTTCTACCATTCTCGTTTGTTCTCTCACTCAGACTCCCAACACTCAGCCAGCAGCTCCATCCCAGGTTCTGTGAAGTTAAATGTAATGGAGGAAGTTATTTTCTACCTTTCTCCTTTGTTCTCTCACTCAGACTGCCAGCTCTCAGACAGCAGCGCCACCACCAGCTTCTGTGAAGTAAAATATAATGGAGGAAGTTATTTTCTACATTTCTCCTTTGTTCTCTCACTGAGACACCCAACTCTCAGTTAGCAGCTCCACCTCCAGCTCTGTGAAGTTAAATATAATGGAGGAAGTTATTTTCAACCTTCCATCTTTCTTCTCTCACTCAGACTGCCGGCTCTTAGCCAGCAGCGCCACCCCCAGCTTCTGTGAAGTTAAAATGTAATGAAGGGAATTTTTTTCAACCTTCCTTCTTTGTTCTCTCACTCAGACTGCCAACTCTCAGCCAGCAGCTCCACCCCCAGCTTCTGTGAAGTCAAAATGTAGTGGAGGAAGTTTTTTTCTACCTTTCTCCTTTGTTCTCTCACTAAGACACCCAACTCTCAGCCAGCAGCTCCACCCCCAGCTACTGTGAAGTGAAAATGTAATGAACTGTTTTCTATCTTTCTCCTTAATTCTCTCACACAGACTCCCAACTCTCAGCCAGCAGCTCCACCCCCAGCTTCTGTGAAGTTAAAATATAATGGAGGAAGTTTTTTTCTATCCTTTCTCCTTTGTTCTCTCACTCAGACTCCCAGCTCTCAGCCAACAGCTCCAGCCCAGCTTCTGTGAAGTCAAAATGTAATGGAGGAAGTTTTTTTCTATCCTTTCTCGTTTGATCTCTCACTCAGACTCCCAACTCTCAATCAGCAGCTCCACCTCCAGCTCTGTGAAGTTTAAATGTAATGGAGGGAGTTTTTTTCAACCTCCCTTCTTTGTTCTCTCAGTCAGACTCCCAACTCTCAGTCAGCAGCTCCACCTCCAGCTCTGTGAAGTTAAAATGTAAGGGAGGGAGTTTTTTTCTACCTTTCTCTTTTGTTCTCTCACTCAGACTCCCAACTCTCAGTTAGCAGCTCCACCTCCAGCTCTGTGAAGTTAAAATATAATGGAGGAAGTTATTTTCTACATTTCTCCTTTGTTCTCTCACTCAGACTGCCAACTCTCAGCCAGCAGCTCCACCCCCAGCTTCTGTGAAGTCAAAATGTAGTGGAGGAAGTTTTTTTCAACCTTCCTTCTTTGTTCTCTCACTCAGACTCCCAACTCTCAGTCAGCAGCTCCACCTCCAGCTTTGTGAAGTTAAAATGTAAGGGAGGTAGTTTTTTTCTACCATTCTCGTTTGTTCTCTCACTCAGACTCCCAACACTCAGCCAGCAGCTCCATCACAGGTTCTGTGAAGTTAAATGTAATGGAGGAAGTTATTTTCTACCTTTCTCCTTTGTTCTCTCACTCAGACTGCCAGCTCTCAGACAGCAGCGCCACCCCCAGCTTCTGTGAAGTTAAATATAATGGAGGAAGTTATTTTCTACATTTCTCCTTTGTTCTCTCACTGAGACACCCAACTCTCAGTTAGCAGCTCCACCTCCAGCTCTGTGAAGTTAAATATAATGGAGGAAGTTATTTTCAACCTTCCATCTTTCCTCTCTCACTCAGACTGCCGGCTCTCAGCCAGCAGCGCCACCCCCAGCTTCTGTGAAGTTAAAATGTAATGAAGGGAGTTTTTTTCAACCTTCCTTCTTTGTTCTCTCACTCAGACTGCCAACTCTCAGCCAGCAGCTCCACCCCCAGCTTCTGTGAAGTCAAAATGTAGTGGAGGAAGTTTTTTTCTACCTTTCTCCTTTGTTCTCTCACTCAGACTCCCAACTCTCAGCCAGCAGCTCCACCCCCAGCTACTGTGAAGTTAAAATGTAATGAACTGTTTTCTATCTTTCTCCTTAATTCTCTCACACAGACTCCCAACTCTCAGCCAGCAGCTCCACCCCCAGCTTCTGTGAAGTTAAAATATAATGGAGGAAGTTTTTTTCTATCCTTTCTCCTTTGTTCTCTCACTCAGACTCCCAGCTCTAAGCCAACAGCTCCACCCCCAGCTTCTGTGAAGTTAAAATGTAATGATGGAAGTTTTATTCTACCTTTCTCCTTTTTTCTGTCACTCAGAGTCCCAGCTCTCAGCCAGCAGCTCCACCCCAAGCTTCTGTGAAGTTAAAATGTAATGAAGCTTTTTCTATGTTTCTCCTTTATTCTCTCACTCAGACTCCCAACCCTCAGACAGCAGCTCCAGCCCAGCTTCTGTGAAGTTAAATATAATGGAGGAAGTTATTTTCTACATTTCTCCTTTGTTCTCTCACTCAGACTCCCAACTCTCAGCCAGCAGCTCCACCCCCAGATTCTGTGAAGTTAAAATATAATGAAGGGAGGATTTTTCAACCTTCCTTCTTTGTTCTCTCACTCAGACTCCCAACTCTCAGTCAGCAGCTCCACCTCCAGCTCTGTGAAGTTAAATGTAATGGATGAAGTTATTTTCTACCTTTCTCCTTTGTTCTCTCACTCAGACTCCCAACTCTCAGCCAGCAGCTCCACCCCCAGAATCTGTGAAGTTAAAATGTAATGATGGAAGTTTTATTCTACCTTTCTCCTCTTTTCTGTCACTCAGACTCCTAGCTCTCAGCCAGCAGCTCCACCCCCAGCTTCTGTGAAGTTAAATATAATGGAGGAAGTTATTTTCTACATTTCTCCTTTGTACCTCCATTCAGACTAATAGCTCTCAGCCAGGAGCTCCACCCCCAGCTTCTGTGAAGTTAAAATGTAATGGAGGAAGTTTTGTTCTACCTTTCTCCTTTGTTCTCTCACTCAGACTCCCAACTCTCAGTCAGCAGCTCCACCTCCAGTTTTCTGAAGTTAAAATGTAAGGGAGGAAGTTTTTTTCTACTTTTCTCGTTTGTTCTCTCACTCAGACTCCCAACTCTCAGTCAGCAGCTCCACCTCCAGCTCTGTGAAGTTAAATGTAATGGAGGAAGTTATTTTCTACCTTTCTTCTTTGTTCTCTCACTCAGACTGCCGGCTCTCAGCCAGCAGCGCCACCCACAGCTTCTGTGAATGTAAAATGTAACGGAGGAAGTTTTTTTCTACCTTTCTCCTTTGTTCTCTCACTCAGACTCCCAACTCTCAGGCAGCAGCTCCACCCCCAGCTTCTGTGAAGTTAAAAAGTAATGAACTGTTTTCTATCTTTCTCCTTTATTCTCTCACACAGACTCCCAACTCTCAGCCAGCAGCTCCAGCCCAGCTTCTGTGAAGTCAAAATGTAATGGAGGAAGTTTTTTTCTATCCTTTCTCGTTTGATCTCTCACACAGACTCCCAACTCTCAGCCAGCAGCTCCAGCCCAGCTTCTGTGAAGTCAAAATGTAATGGAGGAAGTTTTTTTCTATCCTTTCTAGTTTGATCTCTCACTCAGACTCCCAACTCTCAGTCAGCAGCTCCACCTCCAGCTCTGTGAAGTTTAAATGTAATTAAGGGAGTTTTTTTCAACCTCCCTTCTTTGTTCTCTCAGTCAGACTCCCAACTCTCAGCCAGCAGCTCCACCTCCAGCTCTGTGAAGTTAAAATGTAAGGGAGGGAGTTTTTTTCTACCTTTCTCTTTTGTTCTCTCACTCAGACTCCCAACTCTCAGTTAGCAGCTCCACCTCCAGCTCTGTGAAGTTAAAATATAATGGAGGAAGTTATTTTCTACATTTCTCCTTTGTTCTCTCACTCAGACTGCCAACTCTCAGCCAGCAGCTCCACCCCCAGCTTCTGTGAAGTCAAAATGTAGTGGAGGAAGTTTTTTTCAACCTTTCTTCTTTGTTCTCTCACTCAGACTCCCAACTCTCAGTCAGCAGCTCCACCTCCAGCTTTGTGAAGTTAAAATGTAAGGGAGGAAGTTTTTTTCTACCATTCTCGTTTGTTCTCTCACTCAGACTCCCAACTCTCAGTCAGCAGCTCCACCTCCAGCTCTGTGAAGTTTAAATGTAATGAACTGTTTTCTATCTTTCTCCTTAATTCTCTCACACAGACTCCCAACTCTCAGCCAGCAGCTCCAGCCCAGCTTCTGTGAAGTTAAAATGTAATGGAGGAAGTTTTTTTCTATCCTTTGTCCTTTGTTCTCTCACTCAGACTGCCAGCTCTCAGCCAACAGCTCCACCCCCAGCTTCTGTGAAGTTAAAATGTAGTGGAGGAAGTTTTTTTCTACCTTTCTCCTTTGTTCTCTCACTCAGACTGCCAGCTCTCAGCCAGCAGCTCCACCCCCAGCTTCTGTGAAGTTAAAATGTAATGGAGGGAGTTTTTTTCAACCTTCGTTCTTTGTTCTCTCACTCAGACTCCCAACTCTCAGTCAGCAGCTCCAGCCCAGCTTCTGTGAAGATAAAATGTAATGGAGGAAGTTTTTTTCTATCCTTTCTCCTTTGTTCTCTCACTCAGACTGCCAACTCTCAGTCAGCAGCTCCACCTCCCGCTCTGTGAAGTTAAAATATAAGGGAGGAAGTTTTTTCTACCTTTCTCGTTTGTTCTCTCACTCAGACTCCCAACTCTCAGTCAGCAGCTCCACCTCCAGCTCTGTGAAGTTAAATGTAATGGAGGAAGTAATTTTCTACCTTTCTCCTTTGTTCTCTCACTCAGACTGCCGGCTCTCAGCCAGCAGCTCCACCCCCAGCTTCTGTGAAGTTAAAATGTAATGGAGGGAGTTTTTTTCAACCTTCCTTCTTTGTTCTCTCAATCAGACTCCCAACTCTCAGCCAGCAGCTCCACCCCCAGCTTCTGTGAAGTTAAAATGTAATGAACTGTTTTCTATCTTTCTCCTTTATTCTCTCACACAGACTCCCAACTCTCAGCCAGCAGCTCCAGCCCAGCTTCTGTGAAGTCAAAATGTAATGGAGGAAGTTTTTTTCTATCCTTTCTCGTTTGATCTCTCACTCAGACTCCCAACTCTCAGTCAGCAGCTCCACCTCCAGCTCTGTGAAGTTTAAATGTAATGGAGGAAGTTTTTTTCAACCTTTCACTTTTGTTCTCTAACTCAGACTCCCAACTCTCAGCCAGCAGCTCCACCTCCAGCTCTGTGAAGTTTAAATGTAATGGAGGGAGTTTTTTTCAACCTTCCTTCTTTGTTGTCTCACTCAGACTCCCAACTCTCAGTCAGCAGCTCCACCTCCAGCTCTGTGAAGTTAAATGTAATGGAGTATGTTATTTTCTACCTTTCTCCTTTGTTCTCTCACTCAGACTGCCAGCTCTCAGCCAGCAGCTCCACCCCCAGCTCTGTGAAGTTTAAATGTAATGGAGGGAGTTTTTTTCAACCTTCCTTCTTTGATCTCTCACTCAGACTCCCAACTCTCAGTCAGCCGCTCCACCTCCAGCTCTGTGAAGTTAAATATAATGGAGGAAGTTATTTTCTACCTTTCTCCTTTGTTCTCTCACTCAGACTGCCGGCTCTCAGCCAGCAGCGCCACCCCCAGCTTCTGTGAAGTTAAAATGTAATGGAGGAAGTTTTTTTCTACCTTTCTCCTTTGTTCTCTCACTCAGACTCCCAACTCTCAGCCAGCAGCTCCACCCCCAGCTTCTGTGAAGTTAAAATGTAATGAACTGTTTTCTATCTTTCTCCTTAATTCTCTCACACAGACTCCCAACTCTCAGTCAGCAGCTCCAGCCCAGCTTCTGTGAAGTTAAAATGTAATGGAGGAAGTTTTTTTCTACCTTTCTCCTTTATTCTCTCACTCAGACTCCCAACCCTCAGACAGCATCTCCACCTCCAGCTCTGTGAAGTTATTTAGGGAGGAAGTTTTTTTCTACCTTTCTCCTTTGTTCTCTCACTCAGACTCCCAACTCTCAGCCAGCAGCTCCACCCCCAGCTTCTGTGAAGTTAAAATGTAATGAACTGTTTTCTATCTTTCTCCTTAATTCTCTCACACAGACTCCCAACTCTCAGCCAGCAGCTCCAGCCCAGCTTCTGTGAAGTCAAAATGTAAGGGAGGAAGTTTTTTTCTACCTTTCTCTTTTGTTCTCTCATTCAGACTCCCAACTCTCAGTCAGCAGCTCCACCCCCAGCTTCTGTGAAGTTAAAATGTAATGAACTGTTTTGTATCTTTCTCCTTTATTCTCTCACACAGACTCCCAACTCTCAGCCAGCAGCTCCAGCCCAGCTTCTGTGAAGTCAAAATGTAATGGAGGAAGTTTTTTTCTATCCTTTCTCGTTTGATCTCTCACTCAGACTCCCAACTCTCAGTCAGCAGCTCCACCTCCAGCTTCTGTGAAGTTAAAATGTAATGAAGTTTTTTCTATCTTTCTCTTTTGTTCTCTCACTCAGCATCCCAACTCTCAGTCAGCAGCTCCACCTCCAGCTCTGTGAAGTTAAAATGTAGTGGAGGAAGTTTTTTTCTACCTTTCTCCTTTGTTCTCTCACTCAGACTGCCAGCTCTCAGCCAGCAGCTCCACCCCCAGCTTCTGTGAAGTTAAAATGTAATGGAGGGAGTTTTTTTCAACCTTCCTTCTTTGTTCTCTCACTCAGACTCCCAACTCTCAGTCAGCAGCTCCACCTCAAGCTCTGTGAAGTTAAAATGTAATGGAGGAAGTTTTTTTCTACCTTTCTCCTTTATTCTCTCACTCAGACTCCCAACCCTCAGACAGCAGCTCCACCTCCAGCTCTGTGAAGTTAAAATGTAAGGGAGGAAGTTTTTTTCTACCTTTCTCGTTTGTTCTCTCACTCAGATTCCCAACTCTCAGTCAGCAGCTCCACCTCCAGCTCTGTGAAGTTAAATGTAATGGAGGAAGTTTTTTTCAACCTTTCACTTTGTTCTCTAACTGAGACTGCCGGCTCTCAGTCAGCAGCTCCACCTCCAGCTCTGTGAATTTAAAATGTAATGGAGGAAGTTTTTTTCTACCTTTCTCCTTTGTTCTCTCACTCAGACTCCCAACTCTCAGTCAGCAGCTCCACCTCCAGCTTCTGTGAAGTTAAATGTAATGGAGTAAGTTATTTTCTACCTTTCTCCTTTGTTCTCTCACTCAGACTGCCAGCCCTCAGCCAGCAGCTCCACCCCCAGCTTCTGTGAAGTTAAAAAGTAATGGAGGGAGTTTTTTTCAACTTCCTTCTTTGTTCTCTCACTCAGACTCCCAACTCTCAGTCAGCCGCTCCACCTCCAGCTCTGTGAGGTTAAATGTAATGATGGAAGTTATTTTCTACCTTTCTCCTTTGTTCTCTCACTCAGACTGCCGGCTCTCAGCCAGCAGCGCCACCCCCAGCTTCTGTGAAGTTAAAATGTAATGGAGGAAGTTCTTTTCTACCTTTCTCCTTTGTTCTCCCACTCAGACTCCCAACTCTCAGCCAGCAGCTCCACCCCCAGCTTCTGTGAAGTTAAAATGTAATGAACTGTTTTCTATCTTTCTCCTTAATTCTCTCACACAGACTCCCAACTCTCAGCCAGCAGCTCCAGCCCAGCTTCTGTGAAGTTAAAATGTAATGGAGGAAGTTTTTTTCTACCTTTCTCCTTTGTTCTCTCACTCAGACTCCCAACTCTCAGTCAGCAGCTCCAGCCCAGCTTCTGTGAAGTTAAAATGTAATGGAGGAAGTTTTTTTCTACCTTTCTCCTTTATTCTCTCACTCAGACTCCCAACCCTCAGACAGCAGCTCCACCTCCAGCTCTGTGAAGTTAAAATGTAAGGGAGGAAGTTTTTTTCTACCTTTCTCGTTTGTTCTCTCACTCAGATTCCCAACTCTCAGTCAGCAGCTCCACCTCCAGCTCTGTGAAGTTAAATGTAATGGAGGAAGTTTTTTTTCAACCTTTCACTTTTGTTCTCTAACTGAGACTGCCGGCTCTCAGACAGCAGCGCCACCCCCAGCTTCTGTGAATTTAAAATGTAATGGAGGAAGTTTTTTTCTACCTTTCTCCTTTGTTCTCTCACTCAGACTCCCAACTCTCAGCCAGCAGCTCCACCCCCAGCTTCTGTGAAGTTAAAATGTAATGAACTGTTTTCTATCTTTCTCCTTAATTCTCTCACACAGACTCCCAACTCTCAGCCAGCAGCTCCAGCCCAGCTTCTGTGAAGTCAAAATGTAAGGGAGGAAGTTTTTTTCTACCTTTCTCTTTTGTTCTCTCATTCAGACTCCCAACTCTCAGTCAGCAGCTCCACCCCCAGCTTCTGTGAAGTTAAAATGTAATGAACTGTTTTCTATCTTTCTCCTTTATTCTCTCACACAGACTCCCAACTCTCAGCCAGCAGCTCCAGCCCAGCTTCTGTGAAGTCAAAATGTAATGGAGGAAGTTTTTTTCTATCCTTTCTCATTTGATCTCTCACTCAGACTCCCAACTCTCAGTCAGCAGCTCCACCTCCATCTCTATGAAGTTTAAATGTAATGGAGGGAGTTTTTTTCAACCTTCCTTCTTTGTTCTCTTACTCAGACTCCCAACTCTCAGTCAGCAGCTCCACCTCCAGCTCTGTGAAGTTAAAATGTAAGGGAGGAAGTTTTTTTCTACCTTTCTCTTTTGTTCTCTCACTCAGACTCTCAACTCTCAGTCAGCAGCTCCACCTCCAGCTCTGTGAAGTTAAAATGTAAGGGAGGAAGTTTTTTTTATACCTTTCTCGTTTGTTCTCTCACTCAGACTCCCAACTCTCAGTCAGCAGCTCCACCTCCAGCTCTGTGAAGTTTAAATGTAATGGAGGGAGTTTTTTTCAACCTTCCTTCTTTGTTCTCTCACTCAAACTCCCAAATCTCAGCCAGCAGCTCCAGCCCAGCTTCTGTGAAGTTAAAATGTAATGGAGGAAGTTTTTTCTATCCTTTCTCCTTGGTTCTCTCACTCAGACTGCCAGCTCTCAGCCAACAGCTCCACCCCCAGCTTCTGTGAAGTTAAAATGTAATGATGGAAGTTTTATTCTACCTTTCTCCTTTTTTCTGTCACTCAGACTGACAGCTCTCAGCCAGCAGCTCCACCCCCAGCTTCTGTGAAGTTAAAATGTAATGGAGGGAGTTTTTTTCATCCTTCCTTCTTTGTTCTCTCACTCAGACTCCCAACTCTCAGTCAGCCACTCCACCTCCAGCTCTGTGAAGTTAAATGTAATGGAGGAAGTTATTTTCTACCTTTCTCCTTTGTTCTCTCACTCAGACTCCCAACTCTCAGCCAGCAGCTCCACCCCCAGCTTCTGTGAAGTTAAAATGTAATGAACTGTTTTCTATCTTTCTCCTTAATTCTCTCACACAGACTCCCAACTCTCAGCCAGCAGCTCCAGCCCAGCTTCTGTGAAGTTAAAATGTAATGGAGGAAGTTTTTTCTATCCTTTCTCCTTGGTTCTCTCACTCAGACTGCCAGCTCTCAGCCAACAGCTCCACCCCCAGCTTCTGTGAAGTTAAAATGTAATGATGGAAGTTTTATTCTACCTTTCTCCTTTTTTCTGTCACTCAGACTGCCAGCTCTCAGCCAGCAGCTCCACCGCCAGCTTCTGTGAAGTTAAAATGTAACAAAGTTTTTTCTATCTTTCTCCTTTATTCTCTCACTCAGACTCCCAACCCTCAGACAGCAGCTCCACTCCCAGCTTCTGTGAAGTTAAATATAATGGAGGAAGTTATTTTCTACATTTCTCCTTTGTTCTCTCACTCAGACTGCCAACTCTCAGCCAGCAGCTCCACCCCCAGCTTCTGTGAAGTCAAAATGTAATGGAGGAAGTTTTTTTCTACCTTTCTCCTTTGTACCTCCATTCAGACTACCATCTCTCAGCCAGGAGCTCCACCCCCAGCTTCTGTGAAGTTAAAATGTAATGGAGGAAGTTTTGTTCTACCTTTCTCTTTTGTTCTCTCACTCAGACTCTCAACTCTCAGTCAGCAGCTCCACCTCCAGCTCTGTGAAGTTAAAATGTAAGGGAGGAAGTTTTTTTCTACCTTTCTCTTTTGTTCTCTCACTCAGACTCTCAACTCTCAGTCAGCAGCTCCACCTCCAGCTCTGTGAAGTTAAAATGTAAGGGAGGAAGTTTTTTTCAACCTTTCACTTTTGTTCTCTAACTCAGACTCCCAACTCTCAGCCAGCAGCTCCACCTTCAGCTCTGTGAAGTTTAAATGTAATGGAGGGAGTTTTTTTCAACCTTCCTTCTTTGTTCTCTCACTCAAACTCCCAAATCTCAGCCAGCAGCTCCAGCCCAGCTTCTGTGAAGTTAAATATAATGGAGGAAGTTATTTTCTACATTTCTCCTTTGTTCTCTCACTCAGACTCCCAACTCTAAGTCAGCAGCTCCACCTCCTGCTCTGTGAAGTTAAATATAATGGAGGAAGTTATTTTCAACCTTCCATCTTTCTTCTCTCACTCAGACTGCCGGCTCTCAGCCAGCAGCGCCAAACCCAGCTTCTGTGAAGTTAAAATGTAATGGAGGAAGTTTTTTTCTTTCCTTTCTCGTTTGATCTCTCACTCAGACTCCCAACTCTCAGTCAGCAGCTCCACCTCCAGCTCTTTGAAGTTTAAATGTAATGGAGGGAGTTTTTTCAACCTTCCTTCTTTGTTCTCTCACTCAGACTCCCAACTCTCAGTCAGCAGCTCCACCTCCAGCTCTGTGAAGTTAAAATGTAAGGGAGGAAGTTTTTTTCTACCTTTCTCTTTTGTTCTCTCACTCAGACTCCCAACTCTCAGCCAGCAGCGCCACCCCTAGCTTCTGTGAAGTTAAAATGTAATGGAGGAAGTTTTTTTCTACCTTTCTCCTTTGTTCTCTCACTCAGACTCCCAACTCTCAGCCAGCAGCTCCACCCCCAGCTTCTGTGAAGTTAAAATGTAATGAACTGTTTTCTATCTTTCTCCTTTATTCTCTCACACAGACTCCCAACTCTCAGCCAGCAGCTACAGCCCAGCTTCTTTGAAGTCAAAATGTAATGGAGGAAGTTTTTTTCTATCCTTTCTCGTTTGATCTCTCACTCAGACTCCCAACTCTCAGTCAGCAGCTCCATCTCCAGCTCTGTGAAGTTAAAATGTATTGGAGGAAGTTTTTTTCTACCTTTCTCCTTTGTTCTCTCACTCAGACTCCCAACTCTCAGCCAGCAGCTCCATCCCAGGTTCTGTGAAGTTAAATGTAATGGAGGAAGTTATTTTCTACCTTTCTCCTTTGTTCTCTCACTCAGACTGCCAGCTCTCAGACAGCAGCGCCACCCCCAGCTTCTGTGAAGTTAAAATGTAATGGAGGAAGTTTTTTTCTACCTTTCTCCTTTGTTCTCTCACTCAGACTCCCAACTGTCAGCCAGCAGCTCCACCCCCAGCTTCTGTGAAGTTAAAATGTAATGAACTGTTTTCTATCTTTCTCCTTTATTCTCTCACACAGACTCCCAACTCTCAGCCAGCAGCTCCAGCCCAGCTTCTGTGAAGTCAAAATGTAATGGAGGAAGTTTTTTTCTATCCTTTCTCCTTTGTTCTCTCACTCAGACTCCCAACTCTCAGCCAGCAGCTCCACCCCCAGCTTCTGTGAAGTTAAAATGTAATGAAGTTTTTTCTATCTTTCTGCTTTATTCTCTCACTCAGACTCCCAACCCTCAGACAGCAGCTCCACTCCCAGCTTCTGTGAAGTTAAATATAATGGAGGAAGTTATTTTCAACCTTCCATCTTTCTTCTCTCACTCAGACTGCCGGCTCTCAGCCAGCAGCGCCACCCCCAGCTTCTGTGAAGTTAAAATGTAATGGAGGAAGTTTTTTTCTATCCTTTCTTATTTGATCTCTCACTCAGACTCCCAACTCTCAGTCAGCAGCTCCACCTCCAGCTCTGTGAAGTTAAAATGTAAGGGAGGAAGTTTTTTTCTACCTTTCTCTTTTGTTCTCTCATAAAGACTCCCAACTCTCAGTCAGCAGCTCCACCCCCAGCTTCTGTGAAATTAAAATGTAATGAACTGTTTTCTATCTTTCTCCTTTATTCTCTCACACAGACTCCCAACTCTCAGCCAGCAGCTCCAGCCCAGCTTCTGTGAAGTCAAAATGTAATGGAGGAAGTTTTTTTCTATCTTTCTCTTTTGTTCTCTCACTCAGCATCCCAACTCTCAGTCAGCAGCTCCACCTCCAGCTCTGTGAAGTTAAAATGTAGTGGAGGAAGTTTTTTTCTACCTTTCTCCTTTGTTCTCTCACTCAGACTGCCAGCTCTCAGCCAGCAGCTCCACCCCCAGCTTCTGTGAAGTTAAAATGTAATGGAGGGAGTTTTTTTCAACCTTCCTTCTTTGTTCTCTCACTCAGACTCCCAACTCTCAGTCAGCAGCTCCACCTCAAGCTCTGTGAAGTTAAAATGTAATGGAGGAAGTTTTTTTCTACCTTTCTCCTTTATTCTCTCACTCAGACTCCCAACCCTCAGACAGCAGCTCCACCTCCAGCTCTGTGAAGTTAAAATGTAAGGGAGGAAGTTTTTTTCTACCTTTCTCGTTTGTTCTCTCACTCAGATTCCCAACTCTCAGTCAGCAGCTCCACCTCCAGCTCTGTGAAGTTAAATGTAATGGAGGAAGTTTTTTTCAACCTTTCACTTTGTTCTCTAACTGAGACTGCCGGCTCTCAGTCAGCAGCTCCACCTCCAGCTCTGTGAATTTAAAATGTAATGGAGGAAGTTTTTTTCTACCTTTCTCCTTTGTTCTCTCACTCAGACTCCCAACTCTCAGTCAGCAGCTCCACCTCCAGCTTCTGTGAAATTAAAATGTAATGGAGGAAGTTTTGTTCTACCTTTCTCCTTTGTTCTCTCACTCAGACTCCCAACCCTCAGACAGCAGCTCCACTCCCAGCTTCTGTGAAGTTAAATATAATGGAGGAAGTTTTGTTCTACCTTTCTCGTTTGTTCTCTCACTCAGACTCCCAACTCTCAGTCAGCAGCTCCACCTCCAGCTCTGTGAAGTTAATTATAATGGAGGAAGTTTTTTTCAACCTTTCACTTTTGTTCTCTAACTCAGACTCCCAACTCTCAGCCAGCAGCTCCACCTCCAGCTCTGTGAAGTTTAAATGTAATGAACTGTTTTCTATCTTTCTCCTTAATTCTCTCACACAGACTCCCAACCCTCAGACAGCAGCTCCACTCCCAGCTTCTGTGAAGTTAAATATAATGGAGGAAGTTATTTTCTACATTTCTCCTTTGTTCTCTCGCTCAGACTCAAAACTCTCAGTCAGCCGCTCCACCTCCAGCTCTGTGAAGTTAAATGTAATGGAGGAAGTTATTTTCTACCTTTCTCCTTTGTTCTCTCACTCAGACTGCCGGCTCTCAGCCAGCAGCGCCACCCCTAGCTTCTGTGAAGTTAAAATGTAATGGACGAAGTTTTGTTCTATCTTTCTAATTTATTCTCTCTCTCAGACTCCCAACCGTCAGCCAGCAGTTCCACCTCCAGCTCTGTGAAGTTTATATGTAATGGAGGGAGTTTTTTTCAACCTTCCTTCTTTGTTCTCTCACTCAGACTCCCAACTCTCAGTCAGCAGCTCCACCTCCAGCTCTGTGAAGTTAAAATGTAATGATGGAAGTTTTATTCTACCTTTCTCCTCTTTTCTGTCACTCAGACTCCTAGCTCTCAGTCAGCCGCTCCACCTCCAGCTCTGTGAAGTTAAATGTAATGGAGGAAGTTATTTTCTACCTTTCTCATTTGTTCTCTCACTCAGACTCCCAACTCTCAGTCAGCAGCTCCACCTCCAGCTCTGTGAAGTTAAATGTAATGGAGTAAGTTATTTTCTACCTTTCTCCTTTGTTCTCTCACTCAGACTGCCAGCTCTCAGCCAGCAGCTCCACCCCCAGCTTCTGTGAAGTTAAAAAGTAATGGAGGGAGTTTTTTTCAACTTCCTTCTTTGTTCTCTCACTCAGACTCCCAACTCTCAGTCAGCCGCTCCACCTCCAGCTCTGTGAGGTTAAATGTAATGGAGGAAGTTATTTTCTACCTTTCTCCTTTGTTCTCTCACTCAGACTGCCGGCTCTCAGCCAGCAGCGCCACCCCCAGCTTCTGTGAAGTTAAAATGTAATGGAGGAAGTTCTTTTCTACCTTTCTCCTTTGTTCTCCCACTCAGACTCCCAACTCTCAGCCAGCAGCTCCACCCCCAGCTTCTGTGAAGTTAAAATGTAATGAACTGTTTTCTATCTTTCTCCTTAATTCTCTCACACAGACTCCCAACTCTCAGCCAGCAGCTCCAGCCCAGCTTCTGTGAAGTTAAAATGTAATGGAGGAAGTTTTTTTCTACCTTTCTCCTTTGTTCTCTCACTCAGACTCCCAACTCTCAGTCAGCAGCTCCAGCCCAGCTTCTGTGAAGTTAAAATGTAATGGAGGAAGTTTTTTTCTACCTTTCTCCTTTATTCTCTCACTCAGACTCCCAACCCTCAGACAGCAGCTCCACCTCCAGCTCTGTGAAGTTAAAATGTAAGGGAGGAAGTTTTTTTCTACCTTTCTCGTTTGTTCTCTCACTCAGATTCCCAACTCTCAGTCAGCAGCTCCACCTCCAGCTCTGTGAAGTTAAATGTAATGGAGGAAGTTTTTTTCAACCTTTCACTTTTGTTCTCTAACTGAGACTGCCGGCTCTCAGACAGCAGCGCCACCCCCAGCTTCTGTGAATTTAAAATGTAATGGAGGAAGTTTTTTTCTACCTTTCTCCTTTGTTCTCTCACTCAGACTCCCAACTCTCAGCCAGCAGCTCCACCCCCAGCTTCTGTGAAGTTAAAATGTAATGAACTGTTTTCTATCTTTCTCCTTAATTCTCTCACACAGACTCCCAACTCTCAGCCAGCAGCTCCAGCCCAGCTTCTGTGAAGTCAAAATGTAAGGGAGGAAGTTTTTTTCTACCTTTCTCTTTTGTTCTCTCATTCAGACTCCCAACTCTCAGTCAGCAGCTCCACCCCCAGCTTCTGTGAAGTTAAAATGTAATGAACTGTTTTCTATCTTTCTCCTTTATTCTCTCACACAGACTCCCAACTCTCAGCCAGCAGCTCCAGCCCAGCTTCTGTGAAGTCAAAATGTAATGGAGGAAGTTTTTTTCTATCCTTTCTCATTTGATCTCTCACTCAGACTCCCAACTCTCAGTCAGCAGCTCCACCTCCATCTCTATGAAGTTTAAATGTAATGGAGGGAGTTTTTTTCAACCTTCCTTCTTTGTTCTCTTACTCAGACTCCCAACTCTCAGTCAGCAGCTCCACCTCCAGCTCTGTGAAGTTAAAATGTAAGGGAGGAAGTTTTTTTCTACCTTTCTCTTTTGTTCTCTCACTCAGACTCTCAACTCTCAGTCAGCAGCTCCACCTCCAGCTCTGTGAAGTTAAAATGTAAGGGAGGAAGTTTTTTTTATACCTTTCTCGTTTGTTCTCTCACTCAGACTCCCAACTCTCAGTCAGCAGCTCCACCTCCAGCTCTGTGAAGTTTAAATGTAATGGAGGGAGTTTTTTTCAACCTTCCTTCTTTGTTCTCTCACTCAAACTCCCAAATCTCAGCCAGCAGCTCCAGCCCAGCTTCTGTGAAGTTAAAATGTAATGGAGGAAGTTTTTTCTATCCTTTCTCCTTGGTTCTCTCACTCAGACTGCCAGCTCTCAGCCAACAGCTCCACCCCCAGCTTCTGTGAAGTTAAAATGTAATGATGGAAGTTTTATTCTACCTTTCTCCTTTTTTCTGTCACTCAGACTGCCAGCTCTCAGCCAGCAGCTCCACCCCCAGCTTCTGTGAAGTTAAAATGTAATGGAGGGAGTTTTTTTCATCCTTCCTTCTTTGTTCTCTCACTCAGACTCCCAACTCTCAGTCAGCCACTCCACCTCCAGCTCTGTGAAGTTAAATGTAATGGAGGAAGTTATTTTCTACCTTTCTCCTTTGTTCTCTCACTCAGACTCCCAACTCTCAGCCAGCAGCTCCACCCCCAGCTTCTGTGAAGTTAAAATGTAATGAACTGTTTTCTATCTTTCTCCTTAATTCTCTCACACAGACTCCCAACTCTCAGCCAGCAGCTCCAGCCCAGCTTCTGTGAAGTTAAAATGTAATGGAGGAAGTTTTTTCTATCCTTTCTCCTTGGTTCTCTCACTCAGACTGCCAGCTCTCAGCCAACAGCTCCACCCCCAGCTTCTGTGAAGTTAAAATGTAATGATGGAAGTTTTATTCTACCTTTCTCCTTTTTTCTGTCACTCAGACTGCCAGCTCTCAGCCAGCAGCTCCACCGCCAGCTTCTGTGAAGTTAAAATGTAACAAAGTTTTTTCTATCTTTCTCCTTTATTCTCTCACTCAGACTCCCAACCCTCAGACAGCAGCTCCACTCCCAGCTTCTGTGAAGTTAAATATAATGGAGGAAGTTATTTTCTACATTTCTCCTTTGTTCTCTCACTCAGACTGCCAACTCTCAGCCAGCAGCTCCACCCCCAGCTTCTGTGAAATCAAAATGTAATGGAGGAAGTTTTTTTCTACCTTTCTCCTTTGTACCTCCATTCAGACTACCATCTCTCAGCCAGGAGCTCCACCCCCAGCTTCTGTGAAGTTAAAATGTAATGGAGGAAGTTTTGTTCTACCTTTCTCTTTTGTTCTCTCACTCAGACTCTCAACTCTCAGTCAGCAGCTCCACCTCCAGCTCTGTGAAGTTAAAATGTAAGGGAGGAAGTTTTTTTCTACCTTTCTCTTTTGTTCTCTCACTCAGACTCTCAACTCTCAGTCAGCAGCTCCACCTCCAGCTCTGTGAAGTTAAAATGTAAGGGAGGAAGTTTTTTTCAACCTTTCACTTTTGTTCTCTAACTCAGACTCCCAACTCTCAGCCAGCAGCTCCACCTTCAGCTCTGTGAAGTTTAAATGTAATGGAGGGAGTTTTTTTCAACCTTCCTTCTTTGTTCTCTCACTCAAACTCCCAAATCTCAGCCAGCAGCTCCAGCCCAGCTTCTGTGAAGTTAAATATAATGGAGGAAGTTATTTTCTACATTTCTCCTTTGTTCTCTCACTCAGACTCCCAACTCTAAGTCAGCAGCTCCACCTCCTGCTCTGTGAAGTTAAATATAATGGAGGAAGTTATTTTCAACCTTCCATCTTTCTTCTCTCACTCAGACTGCCGGCTCTCAGCCAGCAGCGCCAAACCCAGCTTCTGTGAAGTTAAAATGTAATGGAGGAAGTTTTTTTCTATCCTTTCTCGTTTGATCTCTCACTCAGACTCCCAACTCTCAGTCAGCAGCTCCACCTCCAGCTCTTTGAAGTTTAAATGTAATGGAGGGAGTTTTTTCAACCTTCCTTCTTTGTTCTCTCACTCAGACTCCCAACTCTCAGTCAGCAGCTCCACCTCCACCTCTGTGAAGTTAAAATGTAAGGGAGGAAGTTTTTTTCTACCTTTCTCTTTTGTTCTCTCACTCAGACTCCCAACTCTCAGCCAGCAGCGCCACCCCTAGCTTCTGTGAAGTTAAAATGTAATGGAGGAAGTTTTTTTCTACCTTTCTCCTTTGTTCTCTCACTCAGACTCCCAACTCTCAGCCAGCAGCTCCACCCCCAGCTTCTGTGAAGTTAAAATGTAATGAACTGTTTTCTATCTTTCTCCTTTATTCTCTCACACAGACTCCCAACTCTCAGCCAGCAGCTACAGCCCAGCTTCTTTGAAGTCAAAATGTAATGGAGGAAGTTTTTTTCTATCCTTTCTCGTTTGATCTCTCACTCAGACTCCCAACTCTCAGTCAGCAGCTCCATCTCCAGCTCTGTGAAGTTAAAATGTATTGGAGGAAGTTTTTTTCTACCTTTCTCCTTTGTTCTCTCACTCAGACTCCCAACTCTCAGCCAGCAGCTCCATCCCAGGTTCTGTGAAGTTAAATGTAATGGAGGAAGTTATTTTCTACCTTTCTCCTTTGTTCTCTCACTCAGACTGCCAGCTCTCAGACAGCAGCGCCACCCCCAGCTTCTGTGAAGTTAAAATGTAATGGAGGAAGTTTTTTTCTACCTTTCTCCTTTGTTCTCTCACTCAGACTCCCAACTGTCAGCCAGCAGCTCCACCCCCAGCTTCTGTGAAGTTAAAATGTAATGAACTGTTTTCTATCTTTCTCCTTTATTCTCTCACACAGACTCCCAACTCTCAGCCAGCAGCTCCAGCCCAGCTTCTGTGAAGTCAAAATGTAATGGAGGAAGTTTTTTTCTATCCTTTCTCCTTTGTTCTCTCACTCAGACTCCCAACTCTCAGCCAGCAGCTCCACCCCCAGCTTCTGTGAAGTTAAAATGTAATGAAGTTTTTTCTATCTTTCTGCTTTATTCTCTCACTCAGACTCCCAACCCTCAGACAGCAGCTCCACTCCCAGCTTCTGTGAAGTTAAATATAATGGAGGAAGTTATTTTCAACCTTCCATCTTTCTTCTCTCACTCAGACTGCCGGCTCTCAGCCAGCAGCGCCACCCCCAGCTTCTGTGAAGTTAAAATGTAATGGAGGAAGTTTTTTTCTATCCTTTCTCATTTGATCTCTCACTCAGACTCCCAACTCTCAGTCAGCAGCTCCACCTCCAGCTCTGTGAAGTTAAAATGTAAGGGAGGAAGTTTTTTTCTACCTTTCTCGTTTGTTCTCTCACTCAGACTCCCAACTCTCAGTCAGCAGCTCCACCTCCAGCTCTGTGAAGTTAAATGTAAGGGAGGAAGTTATTTTCTACCTTTCTCCTTTGTTCTCTCACTCAGACTGCCGGCTCTCAGCCAGCAGCGCCACCCCCAGCTCTGTGAAGTTAAAATGTAATGAACTGTTTTCTATCTTTCTCCTTTATTCTCTCACACAGACTCCCAACTCTCAGACAGCAGCTCCAGCCCAGCTTCTGTGAAGTTAAAATGTAATGGAAGAAGTTTTTTTCTATCCTTTCTCCTTTGTTCTCCCACTCAGACTCCCAACTCTCAGCCAGCAGCTCCACCCCCAAATTCTGTGAAGTTAAAATGTAATGATGGAAGTTTTATTCTACCTTTCTCCTCTTTTCTGTCACTCAGACTCCTAGCTCTCAGCCAGCAGCTCCACCCCCAGCTTCTGTGAAGTTAAATATAATGGAGGAAGTTATTTTCTACATTTCTCCTTTGTTCTCTCACTCAGACTGCCAACTCTCAGCCAGGAGCTCCACCCCCAGCTTCTGTGAAGTCAAAATGTAATGGAGGAAGTTTTTTTCAACCTTCCTTCTTTGTTCTCTCACTCAGACTCCCAACTCTCAGTCAGCAGCTCCACCTCCAGCTCTGTGAAGTTAAAATGTAAGGGAGGAAGTTTTTTTCTACCTTTCTCCTTTGTTCTCTCACTCAGACTGCCGGCTCTCAGCCAGCAGCGCCACCCACAGCTTCTGTGAGTTTAAAATGTAATGGAGGAAGTTTTTTTCTACCTTTTATCTTTGTTCTCTCACTCAGACTCCCAACTCTCAGGCAGCAGCTCCACCCCCAGCTTCTGTGAAGTAAAAATGTAATGAACTGTTTTCTATCTTTCTCCTTTATTCTCTCACACAGACTCCCAACTCTCAGCCAGCAGCTCCAGCCCAGCTTCTGTTAAGTCAAAATGTAATGGAGGAAGTTTTTTTCTATCCTTTCTCGTTTGATCTCTCACTCAGACTCCCAACTCTCAGTCAGCAGCTCCACCTCCAGCTCTTTGAAGTTTATATGTAATGGAGGGAGTTTTTTCTACCTTTCTCCTTTGTTCTCTCACTCAGACTCCCAACTCTCAGCCAGCAGCTCCATCCCCGGTTCTGTGAAGTTAAATGTAATGGAGGAAGTTATTTTCTACCTTTCTCCTTTGTTCTCTCACTCAGACTGCCAGCTCTCAGACAGCAGCGCCACCCCCAGCTTCTGTGAAGTTAAAATGTAATGGAGGAAGTTTTTTTCTACCTTTCTCCTTTGTTCTCTCACTCAGACTCCCAACTCTCAGCCAGCAGCTCCACCCCCAGCTTCTGTGAAGTTAAAATGTAATGGAGGAAGTTTTTTTCTACCTTTCTCCTTTGTTCTCTCACTCAGACTCCCAACTGTCAGCCAGCAGCTCCACCCCCAGCTTCTGTGAAGTTAAAATGTAATGAACTGTTTTCTATCTTTCTCCTTTATTCTCTCACACAGACTCCCAACTCTCAGCCAGCAGCTCCAGCCCAGCTTCTGTGAAGTCAAAATGTAATGGAGGAAGTTTTTTTCTATCCTTTCTCCTTTGTTCTCTCACTCAGACTCCCAACTCTCAGCCAGCAGCTCCACCCCCAGCTTCTGTGAAGTTAAAATGTAATGAAGTTTTTTCTATCTTTCTGCTTTATTCTCTCACTCAGACTCCCAACCCTCAGACAGCAGCTCCACTCCCAGCTTCTGTGAAGTTAAATATAATGGAGGAAGTTATTTTCAACCTTCCATCTTTCTTCTCTCACTCAGACTGCCGGCTCTCAGCCAGCAGCGCCACCCCCAGCTTCTGTGAAGTTAAAATGTAATGGAGGAAGTTTTTTTCTATCCTTTCTCATTTGATCTCTCACTCAGACTCCCAACTCTCAGTCAGCAGCTCCACCTCCAGCTCTGTGAAGTTAAAATGTAAGGGAGGAAGTTTTTTTCTACCTTTCTCGTTTGTTCTCTCACTCAGACTCCCAACTCTCAGTCAGCAGCTCCACCTCCAGCTCTGTGAAGTTAAATGTAAGGGAGGAAGTTATTTTCTACCTTTCTCCTTTGTTCTCTCACTCAGACTGCCGGCTCTCAGCCAGCAGCGCCACCCCCAGCTCTGTGAAGTTAAAATGTAATGAACTGTTTTCTATCTTTCTCCTTTATTCTCTCACACAGACTCCCAACTCTCAGACAGCAGCTCCAGCCCAGCTTCTGTGAAGTTAAAATGTAATGGAAGAAGTTTTTTTCTATCCTTTCTCCTTTGTTCTCCCACTCAGACTCCCAACTCTCAGCCAGCAGCTCCACCCCCAAATTCTGTGAAGTTAAAATGTAATGATGGAAGTTTTATTCTACCTTTCTCCTCTTTTCTGTCACTCAGACTCCTAGCTCTCAGCCAGCAGCTCCACCCCCAGCTTCTGTGAAGTTAAATATAATGGAGGAAGTTATTTTCTACATTTCTCCTTTGTTCTCTCACTCAGACTGCCAACTCTCAGCCAGGAGCTCCACCCCCAGCTTCTGTGAAGTCAAAATGTAATGGAGGAAGTTTTTTTCAACCTTCCTTCTTTGTTCTCTCACTCAGACTCCCAACTCTCAGTCAGCAGCTCCACCTCCAGCTCTGTGAAGTTAAAATGTAAGGGAGGAAGTTTTTTTCTACCTTTCTCCTTTGTTCTCTCACTCAGACTGCCGGCTCTCAGCCAGCAGCGCCACCCACAGCTTCTGTGAGTTTAAAATGTAATGGAGGAAGTTTTTTTCTACCTTTTATCTTTGTTCTCTCACTCAGACTCCCAACTCTCAGGCAGCAGCTCCACCCCCAGCTTCTGTGAAGTAAAAATGTAATGAACTGTTTTCTATCTTTCTCCTTTATTCTCTCACACAGACTCCCAACTCTCAGCCAGCAGCTCCAGCCCAGCTTCTGTTAAGTCAAAATGTAATGGAGGAAGTTTTTTTCTATCCTTTCTCGTTTGATCTCTCACTCAGACTCCCAACTCTCAGTCAGCAGCTCCACCTCCAGCTCTTTGAAGTTTATATGTAATGGAGGGAGTTTTTTCTACCTTTCTCCTTTGTTCTCTCACTCAGACTCCCAACTCTCAGCCAGCAGCTCCATCCCCGGTTCTGTGAAGTTAAATGTAATGGAGGAAGTTATTTTCTACCTTTCTCCTTTGTTCTCTCACTCAGACTGCCAGCTCTCAGACAGCAGCGCCACCCCCAGCTTCTGTGAAGTTAAAATGTAATGGAGGAAGTTTTTTTCTACCTTTCTCCTTTGTTCTCTCACTCAGACTCCCAACTCTCAGCCAGCAGCTCCACCCCCAGCTTCTGTGAAGTTAAAATGTAATGAACTTTTTTCTATCTTTCTCCTTTATTCTCTCACACAGACTCCCAGCTCTCAGCCGGCAGCTCCACCCCCATCTTCTGTGAAGTTAAAATGTAATGATGGAAGTTTTATTCTACCTTTCTCCTTTGTTCTCTCACTCAGACTCACAACTCCCAGTCAGGAAATCCAACCCCAGCTTCTGTGAAGTTAAAATGTAATGGATGAAGTGTTTTTCAACCTTCCTTTTTTGTTCTCTCATTCAGACTCCCAACTCTCAGTCAGCAGCTCCACCTCCAGCTCTGTGAAGTTAAAATGTAAGGGAGGAAGTTTTTTTCTACCTTTCTCGTTTGTTCTCTCACTCAGACTCCCAACTCTCAGCCAGCAGCGCCACCCCCAGCTCTGTGAAGTTAAAATGTAATGAACTGTTTTCTATCTTTCTCCTTTATTCTCTCACACAGACTCCCAACTCTCAGCCAGCAGCTCCAGCCCAGCTTCTGTGAAGTTAAAATGTAATGGAAGAAGTTTTTTGCTATCCTTTCTCCTTTGTTCTCTCACTCAGACTCCCAACTCTCAGCCAGCAGCTCCACCCCCAAATTCTGTGAAGTTAAAATGTAATGGAGGGAGTTTTTTTCAACCTTCCTTCTTTGTTCTCTCACTCAGATTCCCAACTCTCAGTCAGCAGCTCCACCTCCAGCTCTGTGAAGTTAAATGTAAGGGAGGAAGTTTTTTTCTACCTTTCTCATTTGTTCTCTCACTCAGACTCCCAACTCTCAGTCAGCAGCTCCACCTCCAGCTTCTGTGAAATTAAAATGTAATGGAGGAAGTTTTGTTCTACCTTTCTCCTTTGTTCTCTCACTCAGACTCCCAACCCTCAGACAGCAGCTCCACTCCCAGCTTCTGTGAAGTTAAATATAATGGAGGAAGTTTTGTTCTACCTTTCTCCTTTGTTCTCTCACTCAGACTCCCAACTCTCAGTCAGCAGCTCCACCTCCAGCTCTGTGAAGTTAAAATGTAATGGAGGGAGTTTTTTTTCAACCTTCCTTCTTTGTTCTCTCACTCAGACTCACAACTCCCAGTCAGGAAATCCAACCCCAGCTTCTGTGAAGTTAAAATGTAATGGATGAAGTGTTTTTCAACCTTCCTTTTTTGTTGTCTCATTTAGACTCCCAACTCTCAGTCAGCAGCTCCACCTCCAACTCTGTGAAGTTAAAATGTAAGGGAGGAAGTTTTTTTCTACCTTTCTCGTTTGTTTTCTCACTCAGACTGCCGGCTCTCAGACAGCAGCGCCACCCCCAGCTTCTTTGAAGTTAAAATGTAATGGAGGAAGTTTTTTTCTACCTTTCTCCTTTGTTCTTACACTCAGACTCCCAACTCTCGGCCAGCAGCTCCACCCCCAGCTTCTGTGAAGTTAAAATGTAATGAACTGTTTTCTATCTTTCTCCTTTATTCTCTCACACAGACTCCCAACTCTCAGCCAGCAGCTACAGCCCAGCTTCTGTGAAGTCAAAATGTAATGGAGGAAGTTTTTTTCAACCTTCCTTCTTTGTTCTCTCACTCAGACTGCCAGCTCTCAGCCAGCAGCTCCACCCCCAGCTTCTGTGAAGTTAAAATGTAATGGAGGGAGTTTTTTTCAACCTTCCTTTCTTTGTTCTCTCACTCAGACTGCCGGCTCTCAGCCAGCAGCGCCACCCCCAGCTTCTGTGAAGTTAAAATGTAATGGAGGAAGTTTTTTTCTACCTTTCTCCTTTGTTCTCTCACTCAGACTCCCAACTCTCAGCCAGCAGCTCCACCCCCAGCTACTGTGAAGTTAAAATGTAATGAACTGTTTTCTATCTTTCTCCTTAATTCTCTCACACAGACTCCCAACTGTCAGCCAGCAGCTCCACCCCCAGCTTCTGTGAAGTTAAAATATAATGGAGGAAGTTTTTTTCTATCCTTTCTCCTTTGTTCTCTCACTCAGACTGCCAGCTCTCAGCCAACAGCTCCACCCCCAGCTTCTGTGAAGTTAAAATGTAATGATGGAAGTTTTATTCTACCTTTCTCCTTTTTTCTGTCACTCAGACTCCCAGCTCTCAGCCAGCAGCTACACCCCAAGCTTCTGTGAAGTTAAAATGTAATGAAGCTTTTTCTATCTTGCTCCTTTATTCTCTCACTCAGACTCCCAACCCTCAGACAGCAGCTCCACTCCCAGCTTCTGTGAAGTTAAATATAATGGAGGAAGTTATTTTCTACATTTCTCCTTTGTTCTCTCACTCAGACTCCCAACTCTCAGTCAGCCGCTCCACCTCCAGCTCTGTGAAGTTAAATGTAATGGAGGAAGTTATTTTCTACCTTTCTCCTTTGTTCTCTCACTCAGACTGCCGGCTCTCAGCCAGCAGCGCCACCCCCAGCTTCTGTGAAGTTAAAATGTAATGGAGGAAGTTTTGTTCTATCTTTCTAATTTATTCTCTCACTCAGACTCCCAACCCTCAGCCAGCAGCTCCACCTCCAGCTCTGTGAAGTTTAAATGTAATGGAGGGAGTTTTTTTCAACCTTCCTTCTTTGTTCTGTCACTTAGACTCCCAACTCTCAGTCAGCAGCTCCACCTCCAGCTCTGTGAAGTTAAATGTAATGGAGGAAGTTATTTTCTACCTTTCTCCTTTGTTCTCTCACTCAGACTCCCAACTCTCAGCCAGCAGCTCCACCCCCAGATTCTTTGAAGTTAAAATGTAATGATGGAAGTTTTATTCTACCTTTCTCCTCTTTTCTGTCACTCAAACTCCTAGCTCTCAGCCAGCAGCTCCACCCCCAGCTTCTGTGAAGTTAAATATAATGGAGGAAGTTATTTTCTACATTTCTCCTTTGTACCTCCATTCAGACTAATAGCTCTCAGCCAGGAGCTGCACCCCCAGCTTCTGTGAAGTTAAAATGTAATGGAGGAAGTTTTGTTCTACCTTTCTCCTTTGTTCTCTCACTCAGACTCCCAACTCTCAGTCAGCAGCTCCACCTCCAGCTCTGTGAAGTTAAAATGTAAGGGAGGAAGTTTTTTTCTACTTTTCTCGTTTGTTCTCTCACTCAGACTCCCAACTCTCAGTCAGCAGCGCCACCCACAGCTTCTGTGAATTTAAAATGTAATGGAGGAAGTTTTTTTCTATCCTTTCTCGTTTGATCTCTCACTCAGACTCCCAACTCTCAGTCAGCAGCTCCACCTCCAGCTCTGTGAAGTTAAAATGTAAGGGAGGGAGTTTTTTTCTACCTTTCTCTTTTGTTCTCTCACTCAGACTCCCAACTCTCAGTTAGCAGCTCCACCCCCAGCTTCTGTGAAGTTAAAATGTAATGAACTGTTTTCTATCTTTCTCCTTTATTCTCTCACACAGACTCCCAACTCTAAGCCAGCAGCTCCACCCCCAGCTTCTGTGAAGTCAAAATGTAGTGGAGGAAGTTTTTTTCTACCTTTCTCCTTTGTTCTCTCACTCAGACTGCCAACTCTCAGCCAGCAGCTCCACCTCCAGCTTCTGTGAAGTCAAAATGTAATGGAGGGAGTTTTTTTTCAACCTTCCTTCTTTCTTCTCTCACTCAGACTCACAACTCCCAGTCAGGAAATCCAACCCCAGCTTCTGTGAAGTTAAAATGTAATGGATGAAGTGTTTTTCAACCTTCCTTTTTTGTTGTCTCATTTAGACTCCCAACTCTCAGTCAGCAGCTCCACCTCCAACTCTGTGAAGTTAAAATGTAAGGGAGGAAGTTTTTTTCTACCTTTCTCGTTTGTTTTCTCACTCAGACTGCCGGCTCTCAGACAGCAGCGCCACCCCCAGCTTCTTTGAAGTTAAAATGTAATGGAGGAAGTTTTTTTCTACCTTTCTCCTTTGTTCTTACACTCAGACTCCCAACTCTCGGCCAGCAGCTCCACCCCCAGCTTCTGTGAAGTTAAAATGTAATGAACTGTTTTCTATCTTTCTCCTTTATTCTCTCACACAGACTCCCAACTCTCAGCCAGCAGCTACAGCCCAGCTTCTGTGAAGTCAAAATGTAATGGAGGAAGTTTTTTTCAACCTTCCTTCTTTGTTCTCTCACTCAGACTGCCAGCTCTCAGCCAGCAGCTCCACCCCCAGCTTCTGTGAAGTTAAAATGTAATGGAGGGAGTTTTTTTCAACCTTCCTTTCTTTGTTCTCTCACTCAGACTGCCGGCTCTCAGCCAGCAGCGCCACCCCCAGCTTCTGTGAAGTTAAAATGTAATGGAGGAAGTTTTTTTCTACCTTTCTCCTTTGTTCTCTCACTCAGACTCCCAACTCTCAGCCAGCAGCTCCACCCCCAGCTACTGTGAAGTTAAAATGTAATGAACTGTTTTCTATCTTTCTCCTTAATTCTCTCACACAGACTCCCAACTGTCAGCCAGCAGCTCCACCCCCAGCTTCTGTGAAGTTAAAATATAATGGAGGAAGTTTTTTTCTATCCTTTCTCCTTTGTTCTCTCACTCAGACTGCCAGCTCTCAGCCAACAGCTCCACCCCCAGCTTCTGTGAAGTTAAAATGTAATGATGGAAGTTTTATTCTACCTTTCTCCTTTTTTCTGTCACTCAGACTCCCAGCTCTCAGCCAGCAGCTACACCCCAAGCTTCTGTGAAGTTAAAATGTAATGAAGCTTTTTCTATCTTGCTCCTTTATTCTCTCACTCAGACTCCCAACCCTCAGACAGCAGCTCCACTCCCAGCTTCTGTGAAGTTAAATATAATGGAGGAAGTTATTTTCTACATTTCTCCTTTGTTCTCTCACTCAGACTCCCAACTCTCAGTCAGCCGCTCCACCTCCAGCTCTGTGAAGTTAAATGTAATGGAGGAAGTTATTTTCTACCTTTCTCCTTTGTTCTCTCACTCAGACTGCCGGCTCTCAGCCAGCAGCGCCACCCCCAGCTTCTGTGAAGTTAAAATGTAATGGAGGAAGTTTTGTTCTATCTTTCTAATTTATTCTCTCACTCAGACTCCCAACCCTCAGCCAGCAGCTCCACCTCCAGCTCTGTGAAGTTTAAATGTAATGGAGGGAGTTTTTTTCAACCTTCCTTCTTTGTTCTGTCACTTAGACTCCCAACTCTCAGTCAGCAGCTCCACCTCCAGCTCTGTGAAGTTAAATGTAATGGAGGAAGTTATTTTCTACCTTTCTCCTTTGTTCTCTCACTCAGACTCCCAACTCTCAGCCAGCAGCTCCACCCCCAGATTCTTTGAAGTTAAAATGTAATGATGGAAGTTTTATTCTACCTTTCTCCTCTTTTCTGTCACTCAAACTCCTAGCTCTCAGCCAGCAGCTCCACCCCCAGCTTCTGTGAAGTTAAATATAATGGAGGAAGTTATTTTCTACATTTCTCCTTTGTACCTCCATTCAGACTAATAGCTCTCAGCCAGGAGCTGCACCCCCAGCTTCTGTGAAGTTAAAATGTAATGGAGGAAGTTTTGTTCTACCTTTCTCCTTTGTTCTCTCACTCAGACTCCCAACTCTCAGTCAGCAGCTCCACCTCCAGCTCTGTGAAGTTAAAATGTAAGGGAGGAAGTTTTTTTCTACTTTTCTCGTTTGTTCTCTCACTCAGACTCCCAACTCTCAGTCAGCAGCGCCACCCACAGCTTCTGTGAATTTAAAATGTAATGGAGGAAGTTTTTTTCTATCCTTTCTCGTTTGATCTCTCACTCAGACTCCCAACTCTCAGTCAGCAGCTCCACCTCCAGCTCTGTGAAGTTAAAATGTAAGGGAGGGAGTTTTTTTCTACCTTTCTCTTTTGTTCTCTCACTCAGACTCCCAACTCTCAGTTAGCAGCTCCACCCCCAGCTTCTGTGAAGTTAAAATGTAATGAACTGTTTTCTATCTTTCTCCTTTATTCTCTCACACAGACTCCCAACTCTAAGCCAGCAGCTCCACCCCCAGCTTCTGTGAAGTCAAAATGTAGTGGAGGAAGTTTTTTTCTACCTTTCTCCTTTGTTCTCTCACTCAGACTGCCAACTCTCAGCCAGCAGCTCCACCTCCAGCTTCTGTGAAGTCAAAATGTAGTGGAGGAAGTTTTTTTCTACCTTTCTCCTTTGTTCTGTCACTCAGACTGCCAGCTCTAAGCCAGCAGCTCCACCCCCAGCTTCTGTGAAATTAAAATGTAATGGAGGTAGGTTTTTCCAACCTTCCTTCTTTGTTCTCTCACTCAGACTCCCAACTCTCAGTCAGCAGCTCCACCTCCAGCTTTGTGAAGTTAAAATGTAAGGGAGGAAGTTTTTTTCTACCTTTCTCGTTTGTTCTCTCACTCAGACTCCCAACTCTCAGTCAGCAGCTCCACCTCCAGCTCTGTGAAGTTAAATATAATGGAGGAAGTTTTTTTCAAACTTTCACTTTTGTTCTCTAACTCAGACTCCCAACTCTCAGCCAGCAGCTCCACCTCCAGCTCTGTGAAGTTTAAATGTAATGAACTGTTTTCTATCTTTCTCCTTAATTCTCTCACACAGACTCCCAACCCTCAGACAGCAGCTCCACTCCCAGCTTCTGTGAAGTTAAATATAATGGAGGAAGTTATTTTCTACATTTCTCCTTTGTTCTCTCACTCAGACTCCCAACTCTCAGTCAGCCGCTCCACCTCCAGCTCTGTGAAGTTAAATGTAATGGAGGAAGTTATTTCCTACCTTTCTCCTTTGTTCTCTCACTCAGACTGCCGGCTCTCAGCCAGCAGCGCCACCCCCAGCTTCTGTGAAGTTAAAATGTAATGGAGGAAGTTTTGTTTTATCTTTCTAATTTATTCTCTCTCTCAGACTCCCAACCCTCAGCCAGCAGTTCCACCTCCAGCTCTGTGAAGTTTAAATGTAATGATGGAAGTTTTATTCTACCTTTCTCCTCTTTTCTGTCACTCAGACTCCTAGCTCTCAGTCAGCCGCTCCACCTCCAGCTCTGTGAAGTTAAATGTAATGGAGGAAGTTATTTTCTACCTTTCTCATTTGTTCTCTCACTCAGACTCCCAACTCTCAGTCAGCAGCTCCACCTCCAGCTCTGTGAAGTTAAATGTAATGGAGTAAGTTATTTTCTACCTTTCTCCTTTGTTCTCTCACTCAGACTGCCAGCTCTCAGCCAGCAGCTCCACCCCCAGCTTCTGTGAAGTTAAAATGTAATGGAGGGAGTTTTTTTCAACCTTCCTTCTTTATTCTCTCACTCAGACTCCCAACTCTCAGTCAGCCGCTCCACCTCCAGCTCTGTGAGGTTAAATGTAATGGAGGAAGTTATTTTCTACCTTTCTCCTTTGTTCTCTCACTCAGACTGCCGGCTCTCAGCCAGCAGCGCCACCCCCAGCTTCTGTGAAGTTAAAATGTAATGGAGGAAGTTTTTTTCTACCTTTCTCCTTTGTTCTCCCACTCAGACTTCCAACTCTCAGCCAGCAGCTCCACCCCCAGCTTCTGTGAAGTTAAAATGTAATGAACTGTTTTCTATCTTTCTCCTTAATTCTCTCACACAGACTCCCAACTCTCAGCCAGCAGCTCCAGCCCAGCTTCTGTGAAGTTAAAATGTAATGGAGGAAGTTTTTTTCTACCTTTCTCCTTTGTTCTCTCACTCAGACTCCCAACTCTCAGTCAGCAGCTCCAGCCCAGCTTTTGTGAAGTTAAAATGTAATGGAGTAAATTTTTTTCTATCTTTCTCCTTAATTCTCTCACACAGACTCCCAACTCTCAGCCAGCAGCTCCAGCCCAGCTTCTGTGAAGTTAAAATGTAATGGAGGAAGTTTTGTTCTACCTTTCTCCTTTGTTCTCTCACTCAGACTCCCAACTCTCAGTCAGCAGCTACAGCCCAGCTTCTGTGAAGTTAAAATGTAATGGAGTAAATTTTTTTCTACCTTTCTCCTTTATTCTCTCACTCAGACTCCCAACCCTCAGACAGCAGCTCCACCTCCAGCTCTGTGAAGTTAAATGTAATGGAGGAAGTTTTTTTCAACCTTTCACTTTTGTTCTCTAACTGAGACTGCCGGCTCTCAGCCAGCAGAGCCACCCCCAGCTTCTGTGAATTTAAAATGTAATGGAGGAAGTTTTTTTCTACCTTTCTCCTTTGTTCTCTCACTCAGACTCCCAACTCTCAGCCAGCAGCTCCACCCCCAGCTTCTGTGAAGTTAAAATGTAATGAACTGTTTTCTTTTTTTAAAAAAAAATAGTTTTTATTAAGTTATTTACATTTAAAAACAAACAAACATACAAAACAAAAAAAAGAACATTATGACATTAACAAGTACAATATAAACATTTACAAAACATAAAAAAAACGCATACAGCTATAGAGCTGTTAATTTCTATAATTTGTTCTACGGCGAGTATATGTTAGCGATATATTTTTATGTATTTTCCAACTTTTATCTTGTCTTTTATGTGATAGATTTTATAAATCAATCGTATTAATATTAATATTAACAATAGTATTAATAATAGTACAACGATAGTGATATTGATGATAGTATTGATAATAATAATAATAGTTCATAAGAAATAAGGCACTTTCAATTTTGTAAAATCATAGTATACATATATATTATTATAATATAACTATTTTCTCTATTAATTCCTTATTCTAATTTCTATGTGTCTTATTTAACTTATATTTACATTTATTATATTGATGATATTTGTTTTCGTTTTTCGTACCAATTGTAAAATAAATTCCAAATTTCATAATAGTCGGAGTCTTCCTTTCCTTTCAATTCCATAGTTAACTTATCCGCTTCGGCACAATCCAAAATTTTTCTGATTACACTGCTTTCCTCGGGAATATCATTTAATTTCCAATTTTGTGCTATCGTTATTCTTGCCGCTGTTAGTATATGTAAAATGATATAGTAGTGTTTTTTTTCCATTTTTTGGTTGATGATTCCCAATAAGAAAATTTCCGGTTTAATATCTAAGTCTTGTTGTGTGATTTCTGTTAACCAGTTTTTGATTTTATTCCAGAAGAGTTTGATTTTTGGACAGGTCCACCACATATGATAATAAGATCCAGTTTTACACTGACATCTCCAACAATTTGGTGGTAGATTTTTATACATTCTTGCCAATCTCGCTGGAGGGAGGTGCCATCTATAGAATAGTTTATAATAATTTTCTTTGTATGAGACTGATTTTGTGATTTTGTAGTTTTGATTCCATATTTTTTCCCATTGATTAATTGGTATTTCATGTCCAAAATTTTTCGTCCAGCTTATCATATTTCCCTTTATTATATCTTTCTGTGTTTTGTTTTTTAGAAGAAATTTATATATTTTAGTTATTGCTTTTTGTTCCTGGCCTAATAAGATTTTATCTAATTCTGATTTAGTTTTTTGTATTCCATATTTCCTCTTGTCGTTTTCTAATCTGTTCTTAATTTGAAAGTATGGCCACCAGTCAATCTTAATTCCTCCCTGTTCTAATTTTGATATAGATTTTAAGGCTCCTCCTTCTTCCAGTATTTCTTCGTATGTAACCATTTTTTCCAGGTTTGTTGTGTTTGGGTAAGTAATGGCTTCCATGCCAGAGAACCAGGGTGGTATCTTAGTATAATATTGTTTTTTGATTCTAAGCCAGATTCCTAATAGGGAGTCTCTGATTTTATGTCTTTTAAAATATGAGTGTGTTTTATGTTTATCATCCCAGAGGAATCCATGCCACCCTATATGTAAATCATAACCTTCTAATACCAGTAAGCGTCTATTTTTGATTTGTATCCAGTCCTTTATCCATGTTAAAGCAGATGCTTGATAATATAATTCAAAGTCTGGCAGTCCGAACCCTCCCTGATTTCTATTTTGTTGTAAATATTTTAATTTAATTCTTGGTTTTTTCCCGGCCCATATAAATTTGGTTAGTATTTTATTTAATTTTTCAAAATATTTTTTCTCTAATTTGATTGGTATAGTCTGAAATAAGTATAAAATTTGAGGTAGTATTGACATTTTAATCGCTGCAATTCTGCCTATTAGAGATATTTGTAATTTGTTCCAGTTATCTAGTTTCTTTTCAATTTGTTTTAAAATTCCCATATAGTTTTCTTCTTTTATTGTTGTGCATTTCGCTGACAGGTTGATTCCTAAATATTTTATTTTCTTTACAATTTGTATTTCTAATTTCCTTTCTAATTCCTTATTTTGTGTATCTGTCAGATTTTTGGTTATTATTTTAGTTTTTTGTTTGTTAATTTTTAGACCTGCTACTTTCCCAAATTCATTAATTTCTTTTAGTAAAATTGATCCTACCTCTAGAGGTTCTTCTATATTGAAAACCATGTCGTCTGCGAATGCCTGCAATTTATATTCCTGTTCTTTTATCTTGAGTCCTTTTATTTCTTTGTTTTCCCTTACCTTTTGTAATAATGATTCCAATGATAATATAAATAGTAAAGGGGAGAGAGGACAACCTTGTCGAACTCCCTTTTCTATATTAAATTTTTTTGTAGTTTCTCCATTGATGAGGATTTTTGCAGTTTGTTTTGAATATATTGCTTTAATTGTTCTTATGTAGTTTTCTCCAAAATTCATTTTATCTAATTGATTTGTTATGAAGTCCCAGTTTAAATTATCAAATGCCTTTTGGGCATCTAGGAATATGAGTGCCATGGATTCCCCTGGATGAGTCTCATAATATTCTAAAATGTTTATAATTGTTCTGATATTGTTTTTAATATGTCTGTTTGGTAAAAAACCATTTTGATCTGAGTGTATAATTTTAGTAAGCGTTTTTTTAAGTCTTTCCGCCATTATGGAGGCAAAGATTTTATAATCTGAGTTCAACAGCGAGATTGGCCTGTAACTCTGGATCTTATGTTTCGTATTGGTGTCTTTGGGGATGATTGTTATTAGTGCCTCTGTCCATGAGTCTGGAATTGCTCCTTTTTTTAGTACTTCATTGTATGTAATTAATTGTATACTTTTTAAAATCGTTTGTAATTCTTTATAATACTCTGCTGGAATACCATCCGGTCCTGGGGTTTTGTTATTTTTTTGGTTCTTTATTGCTTTTTCTAATTCAATCAGTGTTATTTCTTCGTCCATCTTATTTTTAATATCCTCTGGTAATTGCGCTATACTAGAATTTTTTAAATAGTCTTGTATATTTTGGATTTGTATAGTATCTTTGCTGTATAGTTCTCTATAATATTCTCGTGCTATTTCTTTTTTTTTCTTCTATTGCCAACTGCATTTTCCCTAGCGAATCCTCTAGTTGTTGTATTGTTTTTTTTTCCTTTTCTTTTCTTAATTTATAAGCCAGCCATCTACCTGGTTTGTTAGCATGTTCAAAATGGTTCTGTTTGGCTGACTTAATTTTTAATGCGATTTCTTCTTGTGTTATCAGGTTTATTTTGTGTTTAATTAATTCCTTTTCTTCTTTTATTTCCTTATCTTGTGGTGTCTCTTGTAATTTGTGTTCTAATTCCCCTATCCTGTTTTGTAAATCCTTAATCTGTTTATTTTTATTTTTGTTTTTTTTAATAGAGTAAGCAATAGATAGTCCTCTTACATATGCTTTCATAGTATCCCAAATGTTTTGTATAGATGTATCTTCGTTCCAATTCTCCTGTAGAAAGAAAGTTAGTTCTTTCTCCATATATTGTTTAAATTCTTTTTCTTTTATTATTTTCTGGTTCATCATCCATCTCCTTCTTGTCTTATTTATTCCTCTCATTGTAATTACTATGGGATTGTGGTCCGCCCACGTATTTGGTTCTATTTCTACACTCTCTATTTTAATAATTGGTTCTATATTTGACCAGGCCATATCAAGTCTGGACCAGGATTGATGTGGGTTTGAAAAGTATGTATATTGGTTTTGTTTCTGGTGTCTTTCTCTCCATATATCTTTTATTTTAAATTCATTCACGATTTCAAAGAAATTTTTGGGTAAAATTTTTCTTTCAGAATTTTTTTTTGATCCCGATTTATAATCTTCTTTGGCATCTACTACTGCATTGAAGTCACCAATTATACAGATGTTTTCTCTCTCTAATTTTATAATTTGTTGATATAATTTAGTATAGAATTCTTTTTGTCCATTATTAGGAGCGTATATGGCTATTAATAATATTTTAGTTTTATCAATTGTGATTTCTACCATAAGTATTCTTCCTTCTGTGTCTCTATATATTTGTTTGGGGCTTAACCAGTTTTTGATATATAGTGCTATTCCTTTTTTCCTTGAGTCAGCTAAGGATGTGAAAAGATTACCTATCTTGGGCTGCTGTAATAACTTATACTCTTCTTTTTTAATGTGAACTTCTTGTAAACATGTGATATCTGAACCTTGTTTCTGTAGTCTATTGAGTATTTGTCTTCTTTTTATTGGTGAATTGATTCCATTTATGTTAACTGAAAATATTTTGATTTGATTTTGCATTTTATTTTTTACTTGTTGCTCTTGTTTGTCTCACGGTTCTTATTTCTTTTGTTTTCATTCTCTTATCTCCCTCTCTCTCTTGTCTTTTCATTCTCTCCATTTCTTCCAACATTTCTTTTTCTTCCTGACTTTGTCCCTCACCTTCTACACTGCTCTCTCCTTTTTCTAAATGTGTTTCAATAAATTGGTCTGCCTCTTCCATTGTTTCTATCTTTATTTTTTTCCCTTTCCAAGTCACCAGGATTCCTTCCGGAATCAACCATCTAAAAGGAATTTCTTGTCTTATTAGTTTTGCAGTGCAGTATTGTAGGTCCCTTCTCTTTTCTCTTATTCGTTTGGGAATTTGTTTTAATACATTAATTTCTCTTTCCTTATGTAGTATTTGTTCTGTTCTCGTAGTTTTATAGATTTCATCTCTTATTGCTTTTTTTGTGAATCGTACATGTACCTCCCTGGGTAACTTGTGTCTTTTGGCAAAGTTTGTTTGTACTCTGTAAATTTCATCTATATGTCTATTTATTTCTTCTTTTTCTACCTGTAGAGCTTCTGCTAGTATTTCTGCTACCTGATCACGCAACTCCTCCTCTTTCACCTCTGGTATATTTTGGAACCTAAGGTAGAATGCTGATTTCTCCATTTCGAGAAGGGCAATGGCCCCTTCCAATTCTTTGTTTTTGGTTTTTAGTGATTCTTCCGTTTCCTCTATTTTTTTATCAGTTATGTCGGTTTTTTCCTCTAAATGTTTTATTTGTTGTTCATGTTTTGCTACTACTCCCTGAATTACCTCCATTCTATTATCTAATTTTTTGATGTTTCCCTTAACTTCTTCAAAATTTTCATTAGTCTGCTCCTGATTATTAAATATTGTTTGTTGCATTTTTACCATTGTTTCTTGCTGTGTCATCATGAATTCTTGTATTCTGTCTAGTGTGGCCTGCATGGTATGTAGTGATGGTGTTTGTCCTTGTTTTTCAGTAGTTGCCATTTCTGTGATCAGTTTTTGCCCTGTCGCTGAAGGTGTTACTGGGATTGGTTTCTTAATTGGTTTGGTTACAGTAGTTGTTGTTGACATGATCACTCTGCTGAAAAAGTTATTCCACACTTTCATATATTTTTCCCTCTTCTTATCGTTATACTTTCTCTATAATCGGTATACTTAGAGTAAGAAGTAGAGGGTAAAAGATTAAACTAGCTATTAAAGAGTGAGAAAGGGGGGTATGAAATGGAGTAAAGGATTCTAGAGTTTAAGAAAATCCAAGGGAGGTCAGAAAATCATTAAAGTACAATAAAGGAAAGTATTGGAGAATATTATTCGTATTTTGAGATAGGGAGATAAGAAAGAAGGGTTAATTGTTAATCATTTGAACGTCAATTTTCTGTTTTTGAAAAAACCTGTCAAGAGCTTATTATTATTGTTATTGTTATTATATTCCCTCCCCTTCTTTTTTTTTTTAACTTATCTTATCAAAAATATTTACTAACAATTTCTATCTTTGTAAGTTCACAATCTAAACAGTCTAAATAGTTTAGTATTCAGTAATCATAGGAAAAGAAAAAAGAAGAGAAGAGAAAAAAAATATCTATATAAATATATAAGTTCACTTAATTCAGTATCTTAATATAAATTGTTATTAATATCTTTAAGAATCTTATTTCTTATTTCTTACTTTCCATAAAAAAGAAAACTAATATATAATAATAACAGTGATAGTTAATTATTTAGGTATCCACGTATTACTATTTTTAACTTTAATAATTTTGATAACTATATGTTAAAGTTTGAATATCAGTATATTACTAAATCAATATTACTAAATCAATATATAAATTAAAGTTTTCAATTTCAAGTTGATCTGGTATCGTATATTATATCTTACAAGTGTCTTTTTGGGAAGAAGTCTTCAATCTTCTATTTCTGTTTTACAGTCTATACAAGATGTCTGCGTTCAGGAAGATTGCTTTGTCACTGTTCTTTCTCCCTTTTTTTTTTCCCCTCCTCCTTTTATTTCATAGTATTTCAAATGTGATCTTCTCGTAAGTTCCTTTTTCCACTCTCAACTGTTTTTCCCGTGGTCCCGTAGATCTGTAGCTCTTTTGGATCGTATCCCTTTAAAGCAGTCTGTTAATTTTGTTTTATTCATCTCGCCTTTCGCTCCTTTCCGCTAAGGCGCCGCTAAGTTCTTTTTTTTTGGAGGCTCAATTGTCCTTCGAGGGTGCCGATCGTTCTCTTCTATTTTAGAATGTTCTCCGAAAATCAAAAATTGTAATCCAATTTGATCCGATGTTTCCAATGATCCACCAAAATTTTGCCGTTCCTCTATCTCTCTCCTTCCTTGCTGTATGCTCAGGCGGCCATGCCTCTGGACCAGCGTGGTTTGCTGGTTTCTTCTTCGCTCAGATTTGGGGCTTCCATCTGCTTCGGCGGGGGTTTGCACCTCCTCCCGTCTCGCCCGATGTTCCCCTTCCTCGCGCTAACCCCTTCGAGGCTCCACGCTGCGAATTTTCGGCAGTCTGAGCGAAGAAAGTCGAGCTAAGTTGCAGCGGTTTGCCTCTCAGCTTCGCTCCGCCATGGCCCCGCCCCCGGAAGTCGTAATGAACTGTTTTCTATCTTTCTCCTTAATTCTCTCACACAGACTCCCAACTCTCAGCCAGCAGCTCCAGTCCAGCTTCTGTGAAGTCAAAATGTAAGGGAGGAAGTTTTTTTCTACCTTTCTCTTTTGTTCTCTCATTCAGACTCCCAACTCTCAGTCAGCAGCTCCACCCCCAGCTTCTGTGAAGTTAAAATGTAATGAACTGTTTTCTATCTTTCTCCTTAATTCTCTCACACAGACTCCCAACTCTCAGCCAGCAGCTCCAGCCCAGCTTCTGTGAAGTCAAAATGTAAGGGAGGAAGTTTTTTTCTACCTTTCTCTTTTGTTCTCTCATTCAGACTCCCAACTCTCAGTCAGCAGCTCCACCCCCAGCTTCTGTGAAGTTAAAATGTAATGAACTGTTTTCTATCTTTCTCCTTTATTCTCTCACTCAGACTGCCAACTCTCAGCCAGCAGCTCCACCCCCAGCTTCTGTGAAATTAAAATGTAATGGAGGGAGGTTTTTTCAACCTTCTTTCTTTGTTCTCTCACTCAGACTCCCAACTCTCAGTCAGCAGCTCCACCTCCAGCTTTGTGAAGTTAAAATGTAAGGGAGGAAGTTTTTTTCTACCTTTCTCGTTTGTTCTCTCACTCAGACTCCCAACTCTCAGTCAGCAGCTCCACCTCCAGCTCTGTGAAGTTAAATATAATGGAGGAAGTTTTTTTCAACATTTCACTTTTGTTCTCTAACTCAGACTCCCAACTCTCAGCCAGCAGCTCCACCTCCAGCTCTGTGAAGTTTAAATGTAATGAACTGTTTTCTATCTTTCTCCTTAATTCTCTCACACAGACTCCCAACCCTCAGACAGCAGCTCCACTCCCAGCTTCTGTGAAGTTAAATATAATGGAGGAAGTTATTTTCTACATTTCTCCTTTGTTCTCTCACTCAGACTCCCAACTCTCAGTCAGCCGCTCCACCTCCAGCTCTGTGAAGTTAAATGTAATGGAGGAAGTTATTTTCTACCTTTCTCCTTTGTTCTCTCACTCAGACTGCCGGCTCTCAGCCAGCAGCGCCACCCCCAGCTTCTGTGAAGTTAAAATGTAATGGAGGAAGTTTTGTTCTATCTTTCTAATTTATTCTCTCACTCAGACTCCCAACCCTCAGCCAGCAGCTCCACCTCCAGCTCTGTGAAGTTTAAATGTAATGGAGGGAGTTTTTTTCAACCTTCCTTCTTTGTTCTCTCACTCAGACTCCCAACTCTCAGTCAGCAGCTCCACCTACAGCTCTGTGAAGTTAAATGTAATGGAGGAAGTTATTTTCTACCTTTCTCCTTTGTTCTCTCACTCAGACTCCCAACTCTCAGCCAGCAGCTCCACCCCCAGATTCTGTGAAGTTAAAATGTAATGATGGAAGTTTTATTCTACCTTTCTCCTCTTTTCTGTCACTCAGACTCCTAGCTCTCAGTCAGCCGCTCCACCTCCAGCTCTGTGAAGTTAAATGTAATGGAGGAAGTTATTTTCTACCTTTCTCATTTGTTCTCTCACTCAGACTCCCAACTCTCAGTCAGCAGCTCCACCTCCAGCTCTGTGAAGTTAAATGTAATGGAGTAAGTTATTTTCTACCTTTCTCCTTTGTTCTCTCACTCAGACTGCCAGCTCTCAGCCAGCAGCTCCACCCCCAGCTTCTGTGAAGTTAAAATGTAATGGAGGGAGTTTTTTTCAACCTTCCTTCTTTGTTCTCTCACTAAGACTCCCAACTCTCAGTCAGCCGCTCCACCTCCAGCTCTGTGAGGTTAAATGTAATGGAGGAAGTTATTTTCTACCTTTCTCCTTTGTTCTCTCACTCAGACTGCCGGCTCACAGCCAGCAGCGCCACCCCCAGCTTCTGTGAAGTTAAAATGTAATGGAGGAAGTTTTTTTCTACATTTCTCCTTTGTTCTCCCACTCAGACTCCCAACTCTCAGCCAGCAGCTCCACCCCCAGCTTCTGTGAAGTTAAAATGTAATGAACTGTTTTCTATCTTTCTCCTTAATTCTCTCACACAGACTCCCAACTCTCAGCCAGCAGCTCCAGCCCAGCTTCTGTGAAGTTAAAATGTAATGGAGGAAGTTTTGTTCTACCTTTCTCCTTTGTTCTCTCACTCAGACTCCCAACTCTCAGTCAGCAGCTACAGCCCAGCTTCTGTGAAGTTAAAATATAATGGAGGAAGTTTTTTTCTACCTTTCTCCTTTATTCTCTCACTCAGACTCCCAACCCTCAGACAGCAGCTCCACCTCCAGCTCTGTGAAGTTAAAATGTAAGGGAGGAAGTTTTTTTCTACCTTTCTCGTTTGTTCTCTCACTCAGATTCCCAACTCTCAGTCAGCAGCTCCACCTCCAGCTCTGTGAAGTTAAATGTAATGGAGGAAGTTTTTTTCAACCTTTCACTTTTGTTCTCTAAATGAGACTGCCGGCTCTCAGCCAGCAGAGCCACCCCCAGCTTCTGTGAATTTAAAATGTAATGGAGGGAGTTTTTTTCTACCTTTCTCCTTTGTTCTCTCACTCAGACTCCCAACCCTCAGACAGCAGCTCCACCTCCAGCTCGGTGAAGTTAGGATGTAAGGGAGGAAGTTTTTTTCTACCTTTCTCGTTTGTTCTCTCACTCAGATTCCCAACTCTCAGTCAGCAGCTCCACCTCCAGCTCTGTGAAGTTAAATGTAATGGAGGAAGTTTTTTTCAACCTTTCACTTTTGTTCTCTAAATGAGACTGCCGGCTCTCAGCCAGCAGAGCCACCCCCAGCTTCTGTGAATTTAAAATGTAATGGAGGGAGTTTTTTTCTACCTTTCTCCTTTGTTCTCTCACTCAGACTCCCAACCCTCAGACAGCAGCTCCACCTCCAGCTCGGTGAAGTTAGAATGTAAGGGAGGAAGTTTTTTTCTACCTTTCTCTTTTGTTCTCTCATTCAGACTCCCAACTCTCAGTCAGCAGCTCCACCCCCAGCTTCTGTGAAGTTAAAATGTAATGAACTGTTTTCTATCTTTCTCCTTTATTCTCTCACACAGACTCCCAACTCTCAGCCAGCAGCTCCAGCCCAGCTTCTGTGAAGTCAAAATGTAATGGAGGAAGTTTTTTTCAACCTTCCTTCTTTGTTCTCTCACTCAGACTCCCAACTCTCAGTCAGCAGCTCCACCTCCAGCTCTGTGAAGTTAAAATGTAAGGGAGGAAGTTTTTTTCTACCTTTCTCTTTTATTCTCTCACTCAGACTCCCAACTCTCAGTCAGCAGCTCCACCTCCAGCTCTGTGAAGTTAAAATGTAAGGGAGGAAGTTTTTTTCTACCTTTCTCTTTTGTTCTCTCACTCAGACTCCCAACCCTCAGACAGCAGCTCCACCTCCAGCTCTGTGAAGTTAAAATGTAAGGGAGGAAGTTTTTTTCTACCTTTCTCGTTTGTTCTCTCACTCAGATTCCCAACTCTCAGTCAGCAGCTCCACCTCCAGCTCTGTGAAGTTAAATGTAATGGAGGAAGTTTTTTTCAACCTTTCACTTTTGTTCTCTAACTGAGACTGCCGGCTCTCAGCCAGCAGCGCCACCCCCAGCTTCTGTGAATTTAAAATGTAATGGAGGAAGTTTTTTTCTACCTTTCTCCATTGTTCTCTCACTCAGACTCCCAACTCTCAGCCAGCAGCTCCACCCCCAGCTTCTGTGAAGTTAAAATGTAATGAACTGTTTTCTATCTTTCTCCTTAATTCTCTCACACAGACTCCCAACTCTCAGCCAGCAGCTCCAGCCCAGCTTCTGTGAAGTCAAAATGTAAGGGAGGAAGTTTTTTTCTACGTTTCTCTTTTGTTCTCTCATTCAGACTCCCAACTCTCAGTCAGCAGCTCCACCTCCAGCTCTGTGAAGTTAAAATGTAAGGGAGGAAGTTTTTTTTATACCTTTCTCGTTTGTTCTCTCACTCAGACTCCCAACTCTCAGTCAGCAGCTCCACCTCCAGCTCTGTGAAGTTAAAATGTAAGGGAGGAAGTTTTTTTCTACCTTTCTCTTTTGTTCTCTCACTCAGACTCCCAACCCTCAGACAGCAGCTCCACCTCCAGCTCTGTGAAGTTAAAATGTAAGGGAGGAAGTTTTTTTCTACCTTTCTCGTTTGTTCTCTCACTCAGATTCCCAACTCTCAGTCAGCAGCTCCACCTCCAGCTCTGTGAAGTTAAATGTAATGGAGGAAGTTTTTTTCAACCTTTCACTTTTGTTCTCTAACTGAGACTGCCGGCTCTCAGCCAGCAGCGCCACCCCCAGCTTCTGTGAATTTAAAATGTAATGGAGGAAGTTTTTTTCTACCTTTCTCCATTGTTCTCTCACTCAGACTCCCAACTCTCAGCCAGCAGCTCCACCCCCAGCTTCTGTGAAGTTAAAATGTAATGAACTGTTTTCTATCTTTCTCCTTAATTCTCTCACACAGACTCCCAACTCTCAGCCAGCAGCTCCAGCCCAGCTTCTGTGAAGTCAAAATGTAAGGGAGGAAGTTTTTTTCTACGTTTCTCTTTTGTTCTCTCATTCAGACTCCCAACTCTCAGTCAGCAGCTCCACCCCCAGCTTCTGTGAAGTTAAAATGTAATGAACTGTTTTCTATCTTTCTCCTTTATTCTCTCACACAGACTCCCAACTCTCAGCCAGCAGCTCCAGCCCAGCTTCTGTGAAGTCAAAATGTAATGGAGGAAGTTTTTTTCTATCCTTTCTCGTTTGATCTCTCACTCAGACTCCCAACTCTCAGTCAGCAGCTCCACCTCCATCTCTATGAAGTTTAAATGTAATGGAGGGAGTTTTTTTCAACCTTCCTTCTTTGTTCTCTCACTCAGACTCCCAACTCTCAGTCAGCAGCTCCACCTCCAGCTCTGTGAAGTTAAAATGTAAGGGAGGAAGTTTTTTTCTACCTTTATCTTTTGTTCTCTCACTCAGACTCTCAACTCTCAGTCAGCAGCTCCACCTCCAGCTCTGTGAAGTTAAAACGTAAGGGAGGAAGTTTTTTTTATACCTTTCTCGTTTGTTCTCTCACTCAGACTCCCAACTCTCAGCCAGCCGCTCCACCTCCAGCTCTGTGAAGTTAAATGTAATGGAGGAAGTTATTTTCTACCTTTCTCCTTTGTTCTCTCACTCAGACTGCCGGCTCTCAGCCAGCAGCGCCACCCCCAGCTTCTGTGAAGTTAAAATGTAATGGAGGAAGTTTTGTTCTATCTTTCTAATTTATTCTCTCACTCAGACTCCCAACCCTCAGCCAGCAGCTCCACCTCCAGCTCTGTGAAGTTTAAATGTAATGGAGGGAGTTTTTTTCAACCTTCCTTCTTTGTTCTCTCACTCAGACTCCCAATTCTCAGTCAGCAGCTCCACCTACAGCTCTGTGAAGTTAAATGTAATGGAGGAAGTTATTTTCTACCTTTCTCCTTTGTTCTCTCACTCAGACTCCCAACTCTCAGCCAGCAGCTCCACCCCCAGATTCTGTGAAGTTAAAATGTAATGATGGAAGTTTTATTCTACCTTTCTCCTCTTTTCTGTCACTCAGACTCCTAGCTCTCAGTCAGCCGCTCCACCTCCAGCTCTGTGAAGTTAAATGTAATGGAGGAAGTTATTTTCTACCTTTCTCATTTGTTCTCTCACTCAGACTCCCAACTCTCAGTCAGCAGCTCCACCTCCAGCTCTGTGAAGTTAAATGTAATGGAGTAAGTTATTTTCTACCTTTCTCCTTTGTTCTCTCACTCAGACTGCCAGCTCTCAGCCAGCAGCTCCACCCCCAGCTTCTGTGAAGTTAAAATGTAATGGAGGGAGTTTTTTTCAACCTTCCTTCTTTGTTCTCTCACTAAGACTCCCAACTCTCAGTCAGCCGCTCCACCTCCAGCTCTGTGAGGTTAAATGTAATGGAGGAAGTTATTTTCTACCTTTCTCCTTTGTTCTCTCACTCAGACTGCCGGCTCACAGCCAGCAGCGCCACCCCCAGCTTCTGTGAAGTTAAAATGTAATGGAGGAAGTTTTTTTTACCTTTCTCCTTTGTTCTCCCACTCAGACTCCCAACTCTCAGCCAGCAGCTCCACCCCCAGCTTCTGTGAAGTTAAAATGTAATGAACTGTTTTCTATCTTTCTCCTTAATTCTCTCACACAGACTCCCAACTCTCAGCCAGCAGCTCCAGCCCAGCTTCTGTGAAGTTAAAATGTAATGGAGGAAGTTTTTTTCTACCTTTCTCCTTTGTTCTCTCACTCAGACTCCCAACTCTCAGTCAGCAGCTCCAGCCCAGCTTCTGTGAAGTTAAAATATAATGGAGGAAGTTTTTTTCTACCTTTCTCCTTTATTCTCTCACTCAGACTCCCAACCCTCAGACAGCAGCTCCACCTCCAGCTCTGTGAAGTTAAAATGTAAGGGAGGAAGTTTTTTTCTACCTTTCTCGTTTGTTCTCTCACTCAGATTCCCAACTCTCAGTCAGCAGCTCCACCTCCAGCTCTGTGAAGTTAAATGTAATGGAGGAAGTTTTTTTCAACCTTTCACTTTTGTTCTCTAAATGAGACTGCCGGCTCTCAGCCAGCAGAGCCACCCCCAGCTTCTGTGAATTTAAAATGTAATGGAGGGAGTTTTTTTCTACCTTTCTCCTTTGTTCTCTCACTCAGACTCCCAACCCTCAGACAGCAGCTCCACCTCCAGCTCGGTGAAGTTAGAATGTAAGGGAGGAAGTTTTTTTCTACCTTTCTCGTTTGTTCTCTCACTCAGATTCCCAACTCTCAGTCAGCAGCTCCACCTCCAGCTCTGTGAAGTTAAATGTAATGGAGGAAGTTTTTTTCAACCTTTCACTTTTGTTCTCTAAATGAGACTGCCGGCTCTCAGCCAGCAGAGCCACCCCCAGCTTCTGTGAATTTAAAATGTAATGGAGGGAGTTTTTTTCTACCTTTCTCCTTTGTTCTCTCACTCAGACTCCCAACCCTCAGACAGCAGCTCCACCTCCAGCTCTGTGAAGTTAGAATGTAAGGGAGGAAGTTTTTTTCTACCTTTCTCGTTTGTTCTCTCACTCAGATTCCCAACTCTCAGTCAGCAGCTCCACCCCCAGCTTCTGTGAAGTTAAAATGTAATGAACTGTTTTCTATCTTTCTCCTTTATTCTCTCACACAGACTCCCAACTCTCAGCCAGCAGCTCCAGCCCAGCTTCTGTGAAGTCAAAATGTAAGGGAGGAAGTTTTTTTCTACCTTTCTCTTTTGTTCTCTCATTCAGACTCCCAACTCTCAGTCAGCAGCTCCACCCCCAGCTTCTGTGAAGTTAAAATGTAATGAACTGTTTTCTATCTTTCTCCTTTATTCTCTCACACAGACTCCCAACTCTCAGCCAGCAGCTCCAGCCCAGCTTCTGTGAAGTCAAAATGTAATGGAGGAAGTTTTTTTCTATCCTTTCTCGTTTGATCTCTCACTCAGACTCCCAACTCTCAGTCAGCAGCTCCACCTCCATCTCTATGAAGTTTAAATGTAATGGAGGGAGTTTTTTTCAACCTTCCTTCTTTGTTCTCTCACTCAGACTCCCAACTCTCAGTCAGCAGCTCCACCTCCAGCTCTGTGAAGTTAAAATGTAAGGGAGGAAGTTTTTTTCTACCTTTCTCTTTTATTCTCTCACTCAGACTCTCAACTCTCAGTCAGCAGCTCCACCTCCAGCTCTGTGAAGTTAAAATGTAAGGGAGGAAGTTTTTTTTATACCTTTCTCGTTTGTTCTCTCACTCAGACTCCCAACTCTCAGTCAGCAGCTCCACCTCCAGCTCTGTGAAGTTAAAATGTAAGGGAGGAAGTTTTTTTCTACCTTTCTCTTTTGTTCTCTCACTCAGACTCCCAACCCTCAGACAGCAGCTCCACCTCCAGCTCTGTGAAGTTAAAATGTAAGGGAGGAAGTTTTTTTCTACCTTTCTCGTTTGTTCTCTCACTCAGATTCCCAACTCTCAGTCAGCAGCTCCACCTCCAGCTCTGAAAGTTAAATGTAATGGAGGAAGTTTTTTTCAACCTTTCACTTTTGTTCTCTAATTGAGACTGCCGGCTCTCAGCCAGCAGCGCCACCCCCAGCTACTGTGAATTTAAAATGTAATGGAGGAAGTTTTTTTCTACCTTTCTCCATTGTTCTCTCACTCAGACTCCCAACTCTCAGCCAGCAGCTCCACCCCCAGCTTCTGTGAAGTTAAAATGTAATGAACTGTTTTCTATCTTTCTCCTTAATTCTCTCACACAGACTCCCAACTCTCAGCCAGCAGCTCCAGCCCAGCTTCTGTGAAGTCAAAATGTAAGGGAGGAAGTTTTATTCTACCTTTCTCTTTTGTTCTCTCATTCAGACTCCCAACTCTCAGTCAGCAGCTCCACCCCCAGCTTCTGTGAAGTTAAAATGTAATAAACTGTTTTCTATCTTTCTCCTTTATTCTCTCACACAGACTCCCAACTCTCAGCCAGCAGCTCCAGCCCAGCTTCTGTGAAGTCAAAATGTAATGGAGGAAGTTTTTTTCTATCCTTTCTCGTTTGATCTCTCACTCAGACTCCCAACTCTCAGTCAGCAGCTCCACCTCCATCTCTATGAAGTTTAAATGTAATGGAGGGAGTTTTTTTCAACCTTCCTTCTTTGTTCTCTCACTCAGACTCCCAACTCTCAGTCAGCAGCTCCACCTCCAGCTCTGTGAAGTTAAAATGTAAGGGAGGAAGTTTTTTTCTACCTTTCTCTTTTGTTCTCTCACTCAGACTCTCAACTCTCAGTCAGCAGCTCCACCTCCAGCTCTGTGAAGTTAAAACGTAAGGGAGGAAGTTTTTTTTATACCTTTCTCATTTGTTCTCTCACTCAGACTCCCAACTCTCAGTCAGCAGCTCCACCTCCAGCTCTGTGAAGTTAAAATGTAATGGAGGAAGTTTTTTTCTACCTTTCTCCTTTGTTCTCTCACTCAGACTCCCAACTCTCAGCCAGCAGCTCCACCCCCAGCTTCTGTGAAGTTAAAATGTAATGAACTGTTTTCTATCTTTCTCCTTAATTCTCTCACACAGACTCCCAACTCTCAGCCAGCAGCTCCAGCCCAGCTTCTGTGAAGTCAAAATGTAATGGAGGAAGTTTTTTTCTACCTTTCTCTTTTGTTCTCTCATTCAGACTCCCAACTCTCAGTCAGCAGCTCCACCCCCAGCTTCTGTGAAGTTAAAATGTAATGAACTGTTTTCTATCTTTCTCCTTAATTCTCTCACTCAGACTCTCAACTCTCAGTCAGCAGCTCCACCTCCAGCTCTGTGAAGTTAAAATGTAAGGGAGGAAGTTTTTTTCAACCTTTCACTTTTGTTCTCTAACTCAGACTCCCAACTCTCAGCCAGCAGCTCCACCTCCAGCTCTGTGAAGTTTAAATGTAATGGAGGGAGTTTTTTTCAACCTTCCTTCTTTGTTCTCTCACTCAAACTCCCAAATCTCAGCCAGCAGCTCCAGCCCAGCTTCTGTGAAGTTAAAATATAATGGAGGAAGTTTTTTCTATCCTTTCTCCTTGGTTCTCTCACTCAGACTGCCAGCTCTCAGCCAACAGCTCCACCCCCAGCTTCTGTGAAGTCAAAATGTAATGATGGAAGTTTTATTCTACCTTTCTCCTTTTTTCTATCACTCAGACTGCCAGCTCTCAGCCGGCAGCTCCACCCCCAGCTTCTGTGAAGTTAAAATGTAATGGAGGGAGTTTTTTTCATCCTTCCTTCTTTGTTCTCTCACTCAGACTCCCAACTCTCAGTCAGCCGCTCCACCTCCAGCTCTGTGAAGTTAAATGTAATGGAGGAAGTTATTTTCTACATTTCTCCTTTGTTCTCTCACTCAGACTGCCAACTCTCAGCCAGCAGCTCCACCCCTAGCTTCTGTGAAGTCAAAATGTAATGGAGGAAGTTTTTTTCTACCTTTCTCCTTTGTACCTCCATTCAGACTACCATCTCTCAGCCAGCAGCTCCACCCCCAGCTTCTGTGAAGTTAAAATGTAATGAACTGTTTTCTATCTTTCTCCTTTATTTTCTCACACAGACTCCCAACTCTCAGCCAGCAGCTCCAGCCCAGCTTCTGTGAAGTCAAAATGTAAGGGAGGAAGTTTTTTTCTACCTTTCTCTTTTGTTCTCTCATTCAGACTCCCAACTCTCAGTCAGCAGCTCCACCCCCAGCTTCTGTGAAGTTAAAATGTAATGAACTGTTTTCTATCTTTCTCCTTTATTCTCTCACACAGACTCCCAACTCTCAGCCAGCAGCTCCAGCCCAGCTTCTGTGAAGTCAAAATGTAATGGAGGAAGTTTTTTTCTATCCTTTCTCGTTTGATCTCTCACTCAGACTCCCAACTCTCAGTCAGCAGCTCCACCTCCATCTCTATGAAGTTTAAATGTAATGGAGGGAGTTTTTTTCAACCTTCCTTCTTTGTTCTCTCACTCAGACTCCCAACTCTCAGTCAGCAGCTCCACCTCCAGCTCTGTGAAGTTAAAATGTAAGGGAGGAAGTTTTTTTCTACCTTTCTCTTTTGTTCTCTCACTCAGACTCTCAACTCTCAGTCAGCAGCTCCACCTCCAGCTCTGTGAAGTTAAAACGTAAGGGAGGAAGTTTTTTTTATACCTTTCTCGTTTGTTCTCTCACTCAGACTCCCAACTCTCAGTCAGCAGCTCCACCTCCAGCTCTGTGAAGTTAAAATGTAATGGAGGAAGTTTTTTTCTACCTTTCTCCTTTGTTCTCTCACTCAGACTCCCAACTCTCAGTCAGCAGCTCCACCCCCAGCTTCTGTGAAGTTAAAATGTAATAAACTGTTTTCTATCTTTCTCCTTTATTCTCTCACACAGACTCCCAACTCTCAGCCAGCAGCTCCAGCCCAGCTTCTGTGAAGTCAAAATGTAATGGAGGAAGTTTTTTTCTATCCTTTCTCGTTTGATCTCTCACTCAGACTCCCAACTCTCAGTCAGCAGCTCCACCTCCATCTCTATGAAGTTTAAATGTAATGGAGGAAGTTATTTTCTACCTTTCTCCTTTGTTCTCTCACTCAGACTGCCAGCTCTCAGCCAGCAGCTCCACCCCCAGCTTCTGTGAAGTTAAAATGTAATGGAGGGAGTTTTTTTCAACCTTCCTTCTTTGTTCTCTCACTAAGACTCCCAACTCTCAGTCAGCCGCTCCACCTCCAGCTCTGTGAGGTTAAATGTAATGGAGGAAGTTATTTTCTACCTTTCTCCTTTGTTCTCTCACTCAGACTGCCGGCTCACAGCCAGCAGCGCCACCCCCAGCTTCTGTGAAGTTAAAATGTAATGGAGGAAGTTTTTTTTACCTTTCTCCTTTGTTCTCCCACTCAGACTCCCAACTCTCAGCCAGCAGCTCCACCCCCAGCTTCTGTGAAGTTAAAATGTAATGAACTGTTTTCTATCTTTCTCCTTAATTCTCTCACACAGACTCCCAACTCTCAGCCAGCAGCTCCAGCCCAGCTTCTGTGAAGTTAAAATGTAATGGAGGAAGTTTTTTTCTACCTTTCTCCTTTGTTCTCTCACTCAGACTCCCAACTCTCAGTCAGCAGCTCCAGCCCAGCTTCTGTGAAGTTAAAATATAATGGAGGAAGTTTTTTTCTACCTTTCTCCTTTATTCTCTCACTCAGACTCCCAACCCTCAGACAGCAGCTCCACCTCCAGCTCTGTGAAGTTAAAATGTAAGGGAGGAAGTTTTTTTCTACCTTTCTCGTTTGTTCTCTCACTCAGATTCCCAACTCTCAGTCAGCAGCTCCACCTCCAGCTCTGTGAAGTTAAATGTAATGGAGGAAGTTTTTTTCAACCTTTCACTTTTGTTCTCTAAATGAGACTGCCGGCTCTCAGCCAGCAGAGCCACCCCCAGCTTCTGTGAATTTAAAATGTAATGGAGGGAGTTTTTTTCTACCTTTCTCCTTTGTTCTCTCACTCAGACTCCCAACCCTCAGACAGCAGCTCCACCTCCAGCTCGGTGAAGTTAGAATGTAAGGGAGGAAGTTTTTTTCTACCTTTCTCGTTTGTTCTCTCACTCAGATTCCCAACTCTCAGTCAGCAGCTCCACCTCCAGCTCTGTGAAGTTAAATGTAATGGAGGAAGTTTTTTTCAACCTTTCACTTTTGTTCTCTAAATGAGACTGCCGGCTCTCAGCCAGCAGAGCCACCCCCAGCTTCTGTGAATTTAAAATGTAATGGAGGGAGTTTTTTTCTACCTTTCTCCTTTGTTCTCTCACTCAGACTCCCAACCCTCAGACAGCAGCTCCACCTCCAGCTCTGTGAAGTTAGAATGTAAGGGACGAAGTTTTTTTCTACCTTTCTCGTTTGTTCTCTCACTCAGATTCCCAACTCTCAGTCAGCAGCTCCACCCCCAGCTTCTGTGAAGTTAAAATGTAATGAACTGTTTTCTATCTTTCTCCTTTATTCTCTCACACAGACTCCCAACTCTCAGCCAGCAGCTCCAGCCCAGCTTCTGTGAAGTCAAAATGTAAGGGAGGAAGTTTTTTTCTACCTTTCTCTTTTGTTCTCTCATTCAGACTCCCAACTCTCAGTCAGCAGCTCCACCCCCAGCTTCTGTGAAGTTAAAATGTAATGAACTGTTTTCTATCTTTCTCCTTTATTCTCTCACACAGACTCCCAACTCTCAGCCAGCAGCTCCAGCCCAGCTTCTGTGAAGTCAAAATGTAATGGAGGAAGTTTTTTTCTATCCTTTCTCGTTTGATCTCTCACTCAGACTCCCAACTCTCAGTCAGCAGCTCCACCTCCATCTCTATGAAGTTTAAATGTAATGGAGGGAGTTTTTTTCAACCTTCCTTCTTTGTTCTCTCACTCAGACTCCCAACTCTCAGTCAGCAGCTCCACCTCCAGCTCTGTGAAGTTAAAATGTAAGGGAGGAAGTTTTTTTCTACCTTTCTCTTTTATTCTCTCACTCAGACTCTCAACTCTCAGTCAGCAGCTCCACCTCCAGCTCTGTGAAGTTAAAATGTAAGGGAGGAAGTTTTTTTTATACCTTTCTCGTTTGTTCTCTCACTCAGACTCCCAACTCTCAGTCAGCAGCTCCACCTCCAGCTCTGTGAAGTTAAAATGTAAGGGAGGAAGTTTTTTTCTACCTTTCTCTTTTGTTCTCTCACTCAGACTCCCAACCCTCAGACAGCAGCTCCACCTCCAGCTCTGTGAAGTTAAAATGTAAGGGAGGAAGTTTTTTTCTACCTTTCTCGTTTGTTCTCTCACTCAGATTCCCAACTCTCAGTCAGCAGCTCCACCTCCAGCTCTGAAAGTTAAATGTAATGGAGGAAGTTTTTTTCAACCTTTCACTTTTGTTCTCTAATTGAGACTGCCGGCTCTCAGCCAGCAGCGCCACCCCCAGCTACTGTGAATTTAAAATGTAATGGAGGAAGTTTTTTTCTACCTTTCTCCATTGTTCTCTCACTCAGACTCCCAACTCTCAGCCAGCAGCTCCACCCCCAGCTTCTGTGAAGTTAAAATGTAATGAACTGTTTTCTATCTTTCTCCTTAATTCTCTCACACAGACTCCCAACTCTCAGCCAGCAGCTCCAGCCCAGCTTCTGTGAAGTCAAAATGTAAGGGAGGAAGTTTTATTCTACCTTTCTCTTTTGTTCTCTCATTCAGACTCCCAACTCTCAGTCAGCAGCTCCACCCCCAGCTTCTGTGAAGTTAAAATGTAATAAACTGTTTTCTATCTTTCTCCTTTATTCTCTCACACAGACTCCCAACTCTCAGCCAGCAGCTCCAGCCCAGCTTCTGTGAAGTCAAAATGTAATGGAGGAAGTTTTTTTCTATCCTTTCTCGTTTGATCTCTCACTCAGACTCCCAACTCTCAGTCAGCAGCTCCACCTCCATCTCTATGAAGTTTAAATGTAATGGAGGGAGTTTTTTTCAACCTTCCTTCTTTGTTCTCTCACTCAGACTCCCAACTCTCAGTCAGCAGCTCCACCTCCAGCTCTGTGAAGTTAAAATGTAAGGGAGGAAGTTTTTTTCTACCTTTCTCTTTTGTTCTCTCACTCAGACTCTCAACTCTCAGTCAGCAGCTCCACCTCCAGCTCTGTGAAGTTAAAACGTAAGGGAGGAAGTTTTTTTTATACCTTTCTCATTTGTTCTCTCACTCAGACTCCCAACTCTCAGTCAGCAGCTCCACCTCCAGCTCTGTGAAGTTAAAATGTAATGGAGGAAGTTTTTTTCTACCTTTCTCCTTTGTTCTCTCACTCAGACTCCCAACTCTCAGCCAGCAGCTCCACCCCCAGCTTCTGTGAAGTTAAAATGTAATGAACTGTTTTCTATCTTTCTCCTTAATTCTCTCACACAGACTCCCAACTCTCAGCCAGCAGCTCCAGCCCAGCTTCTGTGAAGTCAAAATGTAATGGAGGAAGTTTTTTTCTACCTTTCTCTTTTGTTCTCTCATTCAGACTCCCAACTCTCAGTCAGCAGCTCCACCCCCAGCTTCTGTGAAGTTAAAATGTAATGAACTGTTTTCTATCTTTCTCCTTAATTCTCTCACTCAGACTCTCAACTCTCAGTCAGCAGCTCCACCTCCAGCTCTGTGAAGTTAAAATGTAAGGGAGGAAGTTTTTTTCAACCTTTCACTTTTGTTCTCTAACTCAGACTCCCAACTCTCAGCCAGCAGCTCCACCTCCAGCTCTGTGAAGTTTAAATGTAATGGAGGGAGTTTTTTTCAACCTTCCTTCTTTGTTCTCTCACTCAAACTCCCAAATCTCAGCCAGCAGCTCCAGCCCAGCTTCTGTGAAGTTAAAATATAATGGAGGAAGTTTTTTCTATCCTTTCTCCTTGGTTCTCTCACTCAGACTGCCAGCTCTCAGCCAACAGCTCCACCCCCAGCTTCTGTGAAGTCAAAATGTAATGATGGAAGTTTTATTCTACCTTTCTCCTTTTTTCTATCACTCAGACTGCCAGCTCTCAGCCGGCAGCTCCACCCCCAGCTTCTGTGAAGTTAAAATGTAATGGAGGGAGTTTTTTTCATCCTTCCTTCTTTGTTCTCTCACTCAGACTCCCAACTCTCAGTCAGCCGCTCCACCTCCAGCTCTGTGAAGTTAAATGTAATGGAGGAAGTTATTTTCTACATTTCTCCTTTGTTCTCTCACTCAGACTGCCAACTCTCAGCCAGCAGCTCCACCCCTAGCTTCTGTGAAGTCAAAATGTAATGGAGGAAGTTTTTTTCTACCTTTCTCCTTTGTACCTCCATTCAGACTACCATCTCTCAGCCAGCAGCTCCACCCCCAGCTTCTGTGAAGTTAAAATGTAATGAACTGTTTTCTATCTTTCTCCTTTATTTTCTCACACAGACTCCCAACTCTCAGCCAGCAGCTCCAGCCCAGCTTCTGTGAAGTCAAAATGTAAGGGAGGAAGTTTTTTTCTACCTTTCTCTTTTGTTCTCTCATTCAGACTCCCAACTCTCAGTCAGCAGCTCCACCCCCAGCTTCTGTGAAGTTAAAATGTAATGAACTGTTTTCTATCTTTCTCCTTTATTCTCTCACACAGACTCCCAACTCTCAGCCAGCAGCTCCAGCCCAGCTTCTGTGAAGTCAAAATGTAATGGAGGAAGTTTTTTTCTATCCTTTCTCGTTTGATCTCTCACTCAGACTCCCAACTCTCAGTCAGCAGCTCCACCTCCATCTCTATGAAGTTTAAATGTAATGGAGGGAGTTTTTTTCAACCTTCCTTCTTTGTTCTCTCACTCAGACTCCCAACTCTCAGTCAGCAGCTCCACCTCCAGCTCTGTGAAGTTAAAATGTAAGGGAGGAAGTTTTTTTCTACCTTTCTCTTTTGTTCTCTCACTCAGACTCTCAACTCTCAGTCAGCAGCTCCACCTCCAGCTCTGTGAAGTTAAAACGTAAGGGAGGAAGTTTTTTTTATACCTTTCTCGTTTGTTCTCTCACTCAGACTCCCAACTCTCAGTCAGCAGCTCCACCTCCAGCTCTGTGAAGTTAAAATGTAATGGAGGAAGTTTTTTTCTACCTTTCTCCTTTGTTCTCTCACTCAGACTCCCAACTCTCAGCCAGCAGCTCCACCCCCAGCTTCTGTGAAGTTAAAATGTAATGAACTGTTTTCTATCTTTCTCCTTAATTCTCTCACACAGACTCCCAACTCTCAGCCAGCAGCTCCAGCCCAGCTTCTGTGAAGTCAAAATGTAAGGGAGGAAGTTTTTTTCTACCTTTCTCTTTTGTTCTCTCATTCAGACTCCCAACTCTCAGTCAGCAGCTCCACCCCCAGCTTCTGTGAAGTTAAAATGTAATGAACTGTTTTCTATCTTTCTCCTTTATTCTCTCACACAGACTCCCAACTCTCAGCCAGCAGCTCCAGCCCAGCTTCTGTGAAGTCAAAATGTAAGGGAGGAAGTTTTTTTCTACCTTTCTCTTTTGTTCTCTCACTCAGACTCTCAAATCTCAGTCAGCAGCTCCACCTCCAGCTCTGTGAAGTTAAAATGTAAGGGAGGAAGTTTTTTTCAACCTTTCACTTTTGTTCTCTAACTCAGACTCCCAACTCTCAGCCAGCAGCTCCACCTCCAGCTCTGTGAAGTTTAAATGTAATGGAGGGAGTTTTTTTCAACCTTCCTTCTTTGTTCTCTCACTCAAACTCCCAAATCTCAGCCAGCAGCTCCAGCCCAGCTTCTGTGAAGTTAAAATGTAATGGAGGAAGTTTTTTCTATCCTTTCTCCTTGGTTCTCTCACTCAGACTGCCAGCTCTCAGCCAACAGCTCCACCCCCAGCTTCTGTGAAGTTAAAATGTAATGATGGAAGTTTTATTCTACCTTTCTCCTTTTTTCTATCACTCAGACTGCCAGCTCTCAGCCGGCAGCTCCACCCCCAGCTTCTGTGAAGTTAAAATGTAATAGAGGGAGTTTTTTTCATCCTTCCTTCTTTGTTCTCTCACTCAGACTCCCAACTCTCAGTCAGCCGCTCCACCTCCAGCTCTGTGAAGTTAAATGTAATGGAGGAAGTTATTTTCTACCTTTCTCCTTTGTTCTCTCACTCAGACTCCCAACTCTCAGTCAGCAGCTCCACCCCCAGCTTCTGTGAAGTTAAAATGTAATGAACTGTTTTCTATCTTTCTCCTTAATTCTCTCACACAGACTCCCAACTCTCAGCCAGCAGCTCCAGCCCAGCTTTTGTGAAGTTAAAATGTAATGGAGGAAGTTTTTTCTATCCTTTCTCCTTGGTTCTCTCACTCAGACTGCCAGCTCTCAGCCAACAGCTCCACCCCCAGCTTCTGTGAAGTTAAAATGTAATGATGGAAGTTTTATTCTACCTTTCTCCTTTTTTCTGTCACTCAGACTGCCAGCTCTCAGCCAGCAGCTCCATCCCCAGCTTCTGTGAAGTTAAAATGTAACAAAGTTTTTTCTATCTTTCTCCTTTATTCTCTCACTCAGACTCCCAACCCTCAGACAACAGCTCCACTCCCAGCTTCTGTGAAGTTAAATATAATGGAGGAAGTTATTTTCTACATTTCTCCTTTGTTCTCTCACTCAGACTGCCAACTCTCAGCCAGCAGCTCCACCCCCAGCTTCTGTGAAGTCAAAATGTAATGGAGGAAGTTTTTTTCTACCTTTCTCCTTTGTACCTCCATTCAGACTACCATCTCTCAGCCAGCAGCTCCACCCCCAGCTTTTGTGAAGTTAAAATGTAATGAACTGTTTTCTATCTTTCTCCTTTATTCTCTCACACAGACTCCCAACTCTCAGCCAGCAGCTCCAGCCCAGCTTCTGTGAAGTCAAAATGTAATGGAGGAAGTTATTTTCTACCTTTCTCCTTTGTTCTCTCACTCAGACTCCCAACTCTCAGCCAGCAGCTCCACCCCCAGCTTCTGTGAAGTTAAAATGTAATGATGGAAGTTTTATTCTACCTTTCTCCTTTGTTCGCTCACTCAGACTCAAAACTCCCAGTCAGGAAATCCAACCCCAGCTTCTGTGAAGTTAAAATGTAATGGATGAAGTGTTTTTCAACCTTCCTTTTTTGTTCTCTCATTCAGACTCCCAACTCTCAGTCAGCAGCTCCACCTCCAGCTCTGTGAAGTTAAAATGTAAGGGAGGAAGTTTTTTTCTACCTTTCTCGTTTGTTCTCTCACTCAGACTCCCAAATCTCAGCCAGCAGCTCCAGCCCAGCTTCTGTGAAGTTAAAATGTAATGGAGGAAGTTTTTTCTATCCTTTCTCCTTGGTTCTCTCACTCAGACTGCCAGCTCTCAGCCAGCAGCTCCACCCCCAGCTTCTGTGAAGTTAAAATGTAATGATGGAAGTTTTATTCTACCTTTCTCCTTTTTTCTATCACTCAGACTGCCAGCTCTCAGCCGGCAGCTCCACCCCCAGCTTCTGTGAAGTTAAAATGTAATGGAGGGAGTTTTTTTCATCCTTCCTTCTTTGTTCTCTCACTCAGACTCCCAACTCTCAGTCAGCCGCTCCACCTCCAGCTCTGTGAAGTTAAATGTAATGGAGGAAGTTATTTTCTACCTTTCTCCTTTGTTCTCTCACTCAGACTCCCAACTCTCAGTCAGCAGCTCCACCCCCAGCTTCTGTGAAGTTAAAATGTAATGAACTGTTTTCTATCTTTCTCCTTAATTCTCTCACACAGACTCCCAACTCTCAGCCAGCAGCTCCAGCCCAGCTTTTGTGAAGTTAAAATGTAATGGAGGAAGTTTTTTCTATCCTTTCTCCTTGGTTCTCTCACTCAGACTGCCAGCTCTCAGCCAACAGCTCCACCCCCAGCTTCTGTGAAGTTAAAATGTAATGATGGAAGTTTTATTCTACCTTTCTCCTTTTTTCTGTCACTCAGACTGCCAGCTCTCAGCCAGCAGCTCCATCCCCAGCTTCTGTGAAGTTAAAATGTAACAAAGTTTTTTCTATCTTTCTCCTTTATTCTCTCACTCAGACTCCCAACCCTCAGACAGCAGCTCCACTCCCAGCTTCTGTGAAGTTAAATATAATGGAGGAAGTTATTTTCTACATTTCTCCTTTGTTCTCTCACTCAGACTGCCAACTCTCAGCCAGCAGCTCCACCCCCAGCTTCTGTGAAGTCAAAATGTAATGGAGGAAGTTTTTTTCTACCTTTCTCCTTTGTACCTCCATTCAGACTACCATCTCTCAGCCAGCAGCTCCACCCCCAGCTTTTGTGAAGTTAAAATGTAATGAACTGTTTTCTATCTTTCTCCTTTATTCTCTCACACAGACTCCCAACTCTCAGCCAGCAGCTCCAGCCCAGCTTCTGTGAAGTCAAAATGTAATGGAGGAAGTTATTTTCTACCTTTCTCCTTTGTTCTCTCACTCAGACTCCCAACTCTCAGCCAGCAGCTCCACCCCCAGCTTCTGTGAAGTTAAAATGTAATGATGGAAGTTTTATTCTACCTTTCTCCTTTGTTCGCTCACTCAGACTCACAACTCCCAGTCAGGAAATCCAACCCCAGCTTCTGTGAAGTTAAAATGTAATGGATGAAGTGTTTTTCAACCTTCCTTTTTTGTTCTCTCATTCAGACTCCCAACTCTCAGTCAGCAGCTCCACCTCCAGCTCTGTGAAGTTAAAATGTAAGGGAGGAAGTTTTTTTCTACCTTTCTCGTTTGTTCTCTCACTCAGACTCCCAACTCTCAGTCAGCAGCTCCACCTCCAGCTCTGTGAAGTTAAATGTAAGGGAGGAAGTTATTTTCTACATTTCTCCTTTGTACCTCCATTCAGACTAATAGCTCTCAGCCAGGAGCTGCACCCCCAGCTTCTGTGAAGTTAAAATGTAATGAAGTTTTTTCTATCTTTCTCCTTTATTCTCTCATTCAGACTCCCAACCCTCAGACAGCAGCTCCACTCCCAGCTTCTGTGAAGTTAAATATAATGGAGGAAATTATTTTCTACATTTCTCCCTTGTTCTCTCACTCAGACTGCCAACTTTCAGCCAGCAGCTCCACCACCAGCTTCTGCGAAGTCAAAATGTAATGGAGGAAGTTTTTTTCTACCTTTCTCCTTTGTACTTCCATTCAGACTACCAACTCTCAGCCAGGAGCTCCACCCCCAGCTTCTGTGAAATTAAAATGTAATGGAGGAAGTTTTGTTCTACCTTTCTCCTTTGTTCTCTCACTCAGACTCCCAACTCTCAGTCAGCAGCTCCACCTCCAGCTCTGTGAAGTTAAAATGTAGTGGAGGAAGTTTTTTTCTACCTTTCTCCTTTTTTCTCTCACTCAAACTGCCAGCTCTCAGCCAGCAGCTCCACCCCCAGCTTCTGTGAAGTTAAAATGTAATGGAGGGAGTTTTTTTTCAACCTTCCTTCTTTGTTCTCTCACTCAGACTCACAACTCCCAGTCAGGAAATCCAACCCCAGCTTCTGTGAAGTTAAAATGTAATGGATGAAGTGTTTTTCAACCTTCCTTTTTTGTTGTCTCATTTAGACTCCCAACTCTCAGTCAGCAGCTCCACCTCCAGCTCTGTGAAGTTAAAATGTAAGGGAGGAAGTTTTTTTCTACCTATCTTGTTTGTTCTCTCACTCAGACTCCCAACTCTCAGTCAGCAGCTCCACCTCCAGCTCTGTGAAGTTAAATGTAAGGGAGGAAGTTATTTTCTACCTTTCTCGTTTGTTTTCTCACTCAGACTGCCGGCTCTCAGCCAGCAGCGCCACCCCCAGCTTCTTTGAAGTTAAAATGTAATGGAGGAAGTTTTTTTCTACCTTTCTCCTTTGTTCTTACACTCAGACTCCCAACTCTCAGCCAGCAGCTCCACCCCCAGCTTCTGTGAAGTTAAAATGTAATGAACTGTTTTCTATCTTTCTCCTTTATTCTCTCACTCAGACTCCCAACTCTCAGCCAGCAGCTACAGCCCAGCTTCTGTGAAGTCAAAATGTAATGGAGGAAGTTTTTTTCAACCTTCCTTCTTTGTCCTCTCACTCAGACTCCCAACTCTCAGCCAGCAGCTCCACCCCCAGCTTCTGTGAAGTTAAAATGTAATGAAGTTTTTTCTATCTTTCTGCTTTATTCTCTCACTCAGACTCCCAACCCTCAGACAGCAGCTCCACTCCCAGCTTCTGTGAAGTTAAATATAATGGAGGAAGTTATTTTCTAACTTTCTCCTTTGTTCTCTCACTCAGACTTCCAACTCTCAGTCAGCAGCTCCACCTCCAGCTCTGTGAAGTTAAAATGTAATGGAGGAAGTTATTTTCTACCTTTCTCCTTTGTTCTCTCACTCAGACTCCCAACTCTCAGCCAGCAGCTCCACCCCCAGCTTCTGTGAAGTTAAAATGTAATGAACTGTTTTCTATCTTTCTCCTTTATTCTCTCACACAGACTCCCAACTCTCAGCCAGCAGCTCCAGCCCAGCTTCTGTGAAGTTAAATATAATGGAGGAAGTTATTTTCTGCATTTCTCCTTTGTTCTCTCACTCAGACTCCCAACTCTAAGTCAGCAGCTCCACCTCCTGCTCTGTGAAGTTAAATATAATGGAGGAAGTTATTTTCAACCTTCCATCTTTCTTCTCTCACTCAGACTCCCAACTGTCAGCCAGCAGCTCCACCCCCAGCTTCTGTGAAGTTAAAATATAATGGAGGAAGTTTTTTTTCTATCCTTTCTCCTTTGTTCTCTCACTCAGACTGCCAGCTCTCAGACAACAGCTCCACCCCCAGCTTCTGTGAAGTTAAAATGTAATGATGGAAGTTTTATTCTACCTTTCTCCTATTTTCTGTCACTCAGACTCCCAGCTATCAGCCAGCAGCTACACCCCAAGCTTCTGTGAAGTTAAAATGTAATGATGCTTTTTCTATCTTTCTCCGTTATTCTCTCACTCAGACTCCCAACTCTCAGTCAGCCGCTCCACCTCCAGCTCTGTGAAGTTAAATGTAATGGAGGAAGTTATTTTCTACCTTTCTCCTTTGTTCTCTCACTCAGACTGCCGGCTCTCAGCCAGCAGCGCCACCCCCAGCTTCTGTGAAGTTAAAATGTAATGGAGGAAGTTTTGTTCTATCTTTCTAATTTATTCTCTCACTCAGACTCCCAACCCTCAGCCAGCAGCTCCACCTCCAGCTCTGTGAAGTTTAAATGTAATGGAGGGAGTTTTTTTCAACCTTCCTTCTTTGTTCTGTCACTTAGACTCCCAACTCTCAGTCAGCAGCTCCACCTCCAGCTCTGTGAAGTTAAATGTAATGGAGGAAGTTATTTTCTACCTTTCTCCTTTGTTCTCTCACTCAGACTCCCAACTCTCAGCCAGCAGCTACACCCCCAGATTCTGTGAAGTTAAAATGTAATGATGGAAGTTTTATTCTACCTTTCTCCTCATTTCTGTCACTCAGACTCCTAGCTCTCAGCCAGCAGCTCCACCCCCAGCTTCTGTGAAGTTAAATATAATGGAGGAAGTTATTTTCTACATTTCTCCTTTGTACCTCCATTCAGACTAATAGCTCTCAGCCAGGAGCTGCACCCCCAGCTTCTGTGAAGTTAAAATGTAATGGAGGAAGTTTTGTTCTACCTTTCTCCTTTGTTCTCTCACTCAGACTCCCAACTCTCAGTCAGCAGCTCCACCTCCAGCTCTGTGAAGTTAAAATGTAATGGAGGAAGTTTTTTTCTATCCTTTCTCGTTTGATCTCTCACTCAGACTCCCAACTCTCAGTCAGCAGCTCCACCTCCAGCTCTGTGAAGTTAAAATGTAAGGGAGGGAGTTTTTTTCTACCTTTCTCTTTTGTTCTCTCACTCAGACTCCCAACTCTCAGTTAGCAGCTCCACCCCCAGCTTCTGTGAAGTTAAAATGTAATGAACTGTTTTCTATCTTTCTCCTTTATTCTCACACACAGACTCCCAACTCTAAGCCAGCAGCTCCACCCCCAGCTTCTGTGAAGTCAAAATGTAGTGGAGGAAGTTTTTTTCTACCTTTCTCGTTTGTTCTCTCACTCAGACTGCCAACTCTCAGCCAGCAGCTCCACCCCCAGCTTCTGTGAAGTCAAAATGTAGTGGAGGAAGTTTTTTCTACCTTTCTCCTTTGTTCTGTCACTCAGACTGCCAGCTCTAAGCCAGCAGCTCCACCCCCAGCTTCTGTGAAATTAAAATGTAATGGAGGGAGGTTTTTTCAACCTTCCTTCTTTGTTCTCTCACTCAGACTCCCAACTCTCAGTCAGCAGCTCCACCTCCAGCTTTGTGAAGTTAAAATGTAATGGAGGGAGGTTTTTTCTACCTTTCTCGTTTGTTCTCTCACTCAGACTCCCAACTCTCAGTCAGCAGCTCCACCTCCAGCTCTGTGAAGTTAAATATAATGGAGGAAGTTTTTTTCAACCTTTCACTTTTGTTCTCTAACTCAGACTCCCAACTCTCAGCCAGCAGCTCCACCTCCAGCTCTGTGAAGTTTAAATGTAATGAACTGTTTTCTATCTTTCTCCTTAATTCTCTCACACAGACTCCCAACCCTCAGACAGCAGCTCCACTCCCAGCTTCTGTGAAGTTAAATATAATGGAGGAAGTTATTTTCTACATTTCTCCTTTGTTCTCTCACTCAGACTCCCAACTCTCAGTCAGCCGCTCCACCTCCAGCTCTGTGAAGTTAAATGTAATGGAGGAAGTTATTTTCTACCTTTCTCCTTTGTTCTCTCACTCAGACTGCCGGCTCTCAGCCAGCAGCGCCACCCCCAGCTTCTGTGAAGTTAAAATGTAATGGAGGAAGTTTTGTTCTATCTTTCTAATTTATTCTCTCTCTCAGACTCCCAACCCTCAGCCAGCAGTTCCACCTCCAGCTCTGTGAAGTTTAAATGTAATGGAGGGAGTTTTTTTCAACCTTCCTTCTTTGTTCTCTCACTCAGACTCCCAACTCTCAGTCAGCAGCTCCACCTCCAGCTCTGTGAAGTTAAAATGTAATGATGGAAGTTTTATTCTATCTTTCTAATTTATTCTCTCTCTCAGACTCCCAACCCTCAGCCAGCAGCTCCACCCCCAGCTTCTGTGAAGTTAAAATGTAATGGAGGGAGTTTTTTTCAACCTTCCTTCTTTGTTCTCTCACTCAGACTCCCAACTCTCAGCCAGCAGCTCCACCCCCAGCTTCTGTGAAGTTAAAATGTAATGAACTGTTTTCTATCTTTCTCCTTAATTCTCTCACACAGACTCCCAACTCTCAGCCAGCAGCTCCAGCCCAGCTTCTGTGAAGTTAAAATGTAATGGAGGAAGTTTTTTTCTACCTTTCTCCTTTGTTCTCTCACTCAGACTCCCAACTCTCAGTCAGCAGCTCCACCTCCAGCTCTGTGAAGTTAAAATGTAATGATGGAAGTTTTATTCTACCTTTCTCCTCTTTTCTGTCACTCAGATTGCCAGCTCTCAGTCAGCCGCTCCACCTCCAGCTCTGTGAAGTTAAATGTAATGGAGGAAGTTATTTTCTACCTTTCTCCTTTGTTCTCTCACTCAGACTCCCAACTCTCAGTCAGCAGCTCCACCTCCAGCTCTGTGAAGTTAAATCTAATGGAGTAAGTTATTTTCTACCTTTCTCCTTTGTTCTCTCACTCAGACTGCCAGCTCTCAGCCAGCAGCTCCACCCCCAGCTTCTGTGAAGTTAAAATGTAATGGAGGGAGTTTTTTTCAACCTTCCTTCTTTGTTCTCTCACTCAGACTTCCAACTCTCAGTCAGCCGCTCCACCTCCAGCTCTGTGAGGTTAAATGTAATGGAGGAAGTTATTTTCTACCTTTGTCCTTTGTTCTCTCACTCAGACTGCCGGCTCTCAGCCAGCAGCGCCACCCCCAGCTTCTGTGAAGTTAAAATGTAATGGAGGAAGTTTTTTTCTACCTTTCTCCTTTGTTCTCCCACTCAGACTCCCAACTCTAAGCCAGCAGCTCCACCCCCAGCTTCTGTGAAATTAAAATGTAATGGAGGGAGGTTTTTTCAACCTTCCTTCTTTGTTCTCTCACACAGACTCCCAACTCTAAGCCAGCAGCTCCACCCCCAGCTTCTGTGAAGTCAAAATGTAGTGGAGGAAGTTTTTTTCTACCTTTCTCCTTTGTTCTCTCACTCAGACTGCCAACTCTCAGCCAGCAGCTCCACCCCCAGCTTCTGTGAAGTCAAAATGTAGTGGAGGAAGTTTTTTTCTACCTTTCTCCTTTGTTCTGTCACTCAGACTGCCAGGTCTAAGCCAGCAGCTCCACCCCCAGCTTCTGTGAAATTAAAATGTAATGGAGGGAGGTTTTTTCAACCTTCCTTCTTTGTTCTCTCACTCAGACTCCCAACTCTCAGTCAGCAGCTCCACCTCCAGCTTTGTGAAGTTAAAATGTAAGGGAGGAAGTTTTTTTCTACCTTTCTCGTTTGTTCTCTCACTCAGACTCCCAACTCTCAGTCAGCAGCTCCACCTCCAGCTCTGTGAAGTTAAATATAATGGAGGAAGTTTTTTTCAACCTTTCACTTTTGTTCTCTAACTCAGACTCCCAACTCTCAGCCAGCAGCTCCACCTCCAGCTCTGTGAAGTTTAAATGTAATGAACTGTTTTCTATCTTTCTCCTTAATTCTCTCACACAGACTCCCAACCCTCAGACAGCAGCTCCACTCCCAGCTTCTGTGAAGTTAAATATAATGGAGGAAGTTATTTTCTACATTTCTCCTTTGTTCTCTCACTCAGACTCCCAACTCTCAGTCAGCCGCTCCACCTCCAGCTCTGTGAAGTTAAATGTAATGGAGGAAGTTATTTTCTACCTTTCTCCTTTGTTCTCTCACTCAGACTGCCGGCTCTCAGCCAGCAGCGCCACCCCCAGCTTCTGTGAAGTTAAAATGTAATGGAGGAAGTTTTGTTCTATCTTTCTAATTTATACTCTCTCTCAGACTCCCAACCCTCAGCCAGCAGTTCCACCTCCAGCTCTGTGAAGTTTAAATGTAATGGAGGGAGTTTTTTTCAACCTTCCTTCTTTGTTCTCTCACTCAGACTCCCAACTCTCAGTCAGCAGCTCCACCTCCAGCTCTGTGAAGTTAAAATGTAATGATGGAAGTTTTATTCTACCTTTCTCCTCTTTTCTGTCACTCAGACTGCCAGCTCTCAGTCAGCCGCTCCACCTCCAGCTCTGTGAAGTTAAATGTAATGGAGGAAGTTATTTTCTACCTTTCTCCTTTGTTCTCTCACTCAGACTCCCAACTCTCAGTCAGCAGCTCCACCTCCAGCTCTGTGAAGTTAAATGTAATGGAGTAAGTTATTTTCTACCTTTCTCCTTTGTTCTCTCACTCAGACTGCCAGCTCTCAGCCAGCAGCTCCACCCCCAGCTTCTGTGAAGTTAAAATGTAATGGAGGGAGTTTTTTTCAACCTTCCTTCTTTGTTCTCTCACTCAGACTCCCAACTCTCAGTCAGCCGCTCCACCTCCAGCTCTGTGAGGTTAAATGTAATGGAGGAAGTTATTTTCTACCTTTCTCCTTTGTTCTCTCACTCAGACTGCCGGCTCTCAGCCAGCAGCGCCACCCCCAGCTTCTGTGAAGTTAAAATGTAATGGAGGAAGTTTTTTTCTACCTTTCTCCTTTGTTCTCCCACTCAGACTCCCAACTCTCAGCCAGCAGCTCCACCCCCAGCTTCTGTGAAGTTAAAATGTAATGAACTGTTTTCTATCTTTCTCCTTAATTCTCTCACACAGACTCCCAACTCTCAGCCAGCAGCTCCAGCCCAGCTTCTGTGAAGTTAAAATGTAATGGAGGAAGTTTTTTTCTACCTTTCTCCTTTATTCTCTCACTCAGACTCCCAACCCTCAGACAGCAGCTCCACCTCCAGCTCTGTGAAGTTAAAATGTAAGGGAGGAAGTTTTTTTCTACCTTTCTCGTTTGTTCTCTCACTCAGATTCCCAACTCTCAGTCAGCAGCTCCACCTCCAGCTCTGTGAAGTTAAATGTAATGGAGGAAGTTTTTTTCAACCTTTCACTTTTGTTCTCTAACTGAGACTGCCGGCTCTCAGCCAGCAGCGCCACCCCCAGCTTCTGTGAATTTAAAATGTAATGGAGGAAGTTTTTTTCTACCTTTCTCCTTTGTTCTCTCACTCAGACTCCCAACTCTCAGCCAGCAGCTCCACCCCCAGCTTCTGTGAAGTTAAAATGTAATGAACTGTTTTCTATCTTTCTCCTTAATTCTCTCACACAGACTCCCAACTCTCAGCCAGCAGCTCCAGCCCAGCTTCTGTGAAGTCAAAATGTAAGGGAGGAAGTTTTTTTCTACCTTTCTCTTTTGTTCTCTCATTCAGACTCCCAACTCTCAGTCAGCAGCTCCACCCCCAGCTTCTGTGAAGTTAAAATGTAATGAACTGTTTTCTATCTTTCTCCTTTATTCTCTCACACAGACTCCCAACTCTCAGCCAGCAGCTCCAGCCCAGCTTCTGTGAAGTCAAAATGTAATGGAGGAAGTTTTTTTCTATCCTTTCTCGTTTGATCTCTCACTCAGACTCCCAACTCTCAGTCAGCAGCTCCACCTCCATCTCTATGAAGTTTAAATGTAATGGAGGGAATTTTTTTCAACCTTCCTTCTTTGTTCTCTCACTCAGACTCCCAACTCTCAGTCAGCAGCTCCACCTCCAGCTCTGTGAAGTTAAAATGTAAGGGAGGAAGTTTTTTTCTACCTTTCTCTTTTGTTCTCTCAATCAGACTCCCAACTCTCAGTCAGCAGCTCCACCCCCAGCTACTGTGAAGTTAAAATGTAATGAACTGTTTTCTATCTTTCTCCTAAATTCTCTCACACAGACTCCCAACTGTCAGCCAGCAGCTCCACCCCCAGCTTCTGTGAAGTTAAAATATAATGGAGGAAGTTTTTTTCTATCCTTTCTCCTTTGTTCTCTCACTCAGACTGCCAGCTCTCAGACAACAGCTCCACCCCCAGCTTCTGTGAAGTTAAAATGTAATGATGGAAGTTTTATTCTACCTTTCTCCTATTTTCTGTCACTCAGACTCCCAGCTCTCAGCCAGCAGCTACACCCCAAGCTTCTGTGAAGTTAAAATGTAATGAAGCTTTTTCTATCTTTCTCCTTTATTCTCTCACTCAGACTCCCAACCCTCAGACAGCAGCTCCACTCCCAGCTTCTATGAAGTTAAATATAATGGAGGAAGTTATTTTCTACATTTCTCCTTTGTTCTCTCACTCAGACTCCCAACTCTCAGTCAGCCGCTCCACCTCCAGCTCTGTGAAGTTAAATGTAATGGAGGAAGTTATTTTCTACCTTTCTCCTTTGTTCTCTCACTCAGACTGCCGGCTCTCAGCCAGCAGCGCCACCCCCAGCTTCTGTGAAGTTAAAATGTAATGGAGGAAGTTTTGTTCTATCTTTCTAATTTATTCTCTCACTCAGACTCCCAACCCTCAGCCAGCAGCTCCACCTCCAGCTCTGTGAAGTTTAAATGTAATGGAGGGAGTTTTTTTCAACCTTCCTTCTTTGTTCTGTCACTTAGACTCCCAACTCTCAGTCAGCAGCTCCACCTCCAGCTCTGTGAAGTTAAATGTAATGGAGGAAGTTATTTTCTACCTTTCTCCTCTTTTCTGTCACTCAGACTCCTAGCTCTCAGCCAGCAGCTCCACCCCCAGCTTCTGTGAAGTTAAATATAATGGAGGAAGTTATTTTCTACATTTCTCCTTTGTACCTCCATTCAGACTAATAGCTCTCAGCCAGGAGCTGCACCCCCAGCTTCTGTGAAGTTAAAATGTAATGGAGGAAGTTTTGTTCTACCTTTCTCCTTTGTTCTCTCACTCAGACTCCCAACTCTCAGTCAGCAGCTCCACCTCCAGCTCTGTGAAGTTAAAATGTAAGGGAGGAAGTTTTTTTCTACCTTTCTCTTTTGTTCTCTCACTCAGACTCCCAACTCTCAGTCAGCAGCTCCACCCCCAGCTTCTGTGAAGTTAAAATGTAATGGAGGAAGTTTTTTTCTACCTTTCTCCTTTGTTCTCTCACTCAGACTGCCGGCTCTCAGCCAGCAGCTCCACCCCCAGCTACTGTGAAGTTAAAATGTAATGAACTGTTTTCTATCTTTCTCCTTAATTCTCTCACACAGACTCCCAACTGTCAGCCAGCAGCTCCACCCCCAGCTTCTGTGAAGTTAAAATATAATGGAGGAAGTTTTTTTCTATCCTTTCTCCTTTGTTCTCTCACTCAGACTGCCAGCTCTCAGACAACAGCTCCACCCCCAGCTTCTGTGAAGTTAAAATGTAATGATGGAAGTTTTATTCTACCTTTCTCCTATTTTCTGTCACTCAGACTCCCAGCTCTCAGCCAGCAGCTACACCCCAAGCTTCTGTGAAGTTAAAATGTAATGAAGCTTTTTCTATCTTTCTCCTTTATTCTCTCACTCAGACTCCCAACCCTCAGACAGCAGCTCCACTCCCAGCTTCTATGAAGTTAAATATAATGGAGGAAGTTATTTTCTACATTTCTCCTTTGTTCTCTCACTCAGACTCCCAACTCTCAGTCAGCCGCTCCACCTCCAGCTCTGTGAAGTTAAATGTAATGGAGGAAGTTATTTTCTACCTTTCTCCTTTGTTCTCTCACTCAGACTGCCGGCTCTCAGCCAGCAGCGCCACCCCCAGCTTCTGTGAAGTTAAAATGTAATGGAGGAAGTTTTGTTCTATCTTTCTAATTTATTCTCTCACTCAGACTCCCAACCCTCAGCCAGCAGCTCCACCTCCAGCTCTGTGAAGTTTAAATGTAATGGAGGGAGTTTTTTTCAACCTTCCTTCTTTGTTCTGTCACTTAGACTCCCAACTCTCAGTCAGCAGCTCCACCTCCAGCTCTGTGAAGTTAAATGTAATGGAGGAAGTTATTTTCTACCTTTCTCCTCTTTTCTGTCACTCAGACTCCTAGCTCTCAGCCAGCAGCTCCACCCCCAGCTTCTGTGAAGTTAAATATAATGGAGGAAGTTATTTTCTACATTTCTCCTTTGTACCTCCATTCAGACTAATAGCTCTCAGCCAGGAGCTGCACCCCCAGCTTCTGTCAAGTTAAAATGTAATGGAGGAAGTTTTGTTCTACCTTTCTCCTTTGTTCTCTCACTCAGACTCCCAACTCTCAGTCAGCAGCTCCACCTCCAGCTCTGTGAAGTTAAAATGTAATGGAGGAAGTTTTTTTCTATCCTTTCTCATTTGATCTCTCACTCAGACTCCCAACTCTCAGTCAGCAGCTCCACCTCCAGCTCTGTGAAGTTAAAATGTAAGGGAGGGAGTTTTTTTCTACCTTTCTCTTTTGTTCTCTCACTCAGACTCCCAACTCTCAGTTAGCAGCTCCACCCCCAGCTTCTGTGAAGTTAAAATGTAATGAACTGTTTTCTATCTTTCTCCTTTATTCTCACACACAGACTCCCAACTCTAAGCCAGCAGCTCCACCCCCAGCTTCTGTGAAGTCAAAATGTAGTGGAGGAAGTTTTTTTCTACCTTTCTCCTTTGTTCTGTCACTCAGACTGCCAGCTCTAAGCCAGCAGCTCCACCCCCAGCTTCTGTGAAATTAAAATGTAATGGAGGAAGTTTTTTTCTACCTTTCTCGTTTGTTCTCTCACTCAGACTCCCAACTCTCAGTCAGCAGCTCCACCTCCAGCTCTGTGAAGTTAAAATGTAAGGGAGGAAGTTTTTTTCTACCTTTCTCTTTTGTTCTCTCACTCAGACTCTCAACTCTCAGTCAGCAGCTCCACCTCCAGCTCTGTGAAGTTAAAATGTAAGGGAGGAAGTTTTTTTCAACCTTTCACTTTTGTTCTCTAACTCAGACTCCCAACTCTCAGCCAGCAGCTCCACCTCCAGCTCTGTGAAGTTTAAATGTAATGGAGGGAGTTTTTTTCAACCTTCCTTCTTTGTTCTCTCACTCAAACTCCCAAATCTCAGCCAGCAGCTCCAGCCCAGCTTCTGTGAAGTTAAAATGTAATGGAGGAAGTTTTTTCTATCCTTTCTCCTTGGTTCTCTCACTCAGACTGCCAGCTCTCAGCCAACAGCTCCACCCCCAGCTTCTGTGAAGTTAAAATGTAATGATGGAAGTTTTATTCTACCTTTCTCCTTTTTTCTATCACTCAGACTGCCAGCTCTCAGCCGGCAGCTCCACCCCCAGCTTCTGTGAAGTTAAAATGTAATGGAGGGAGTTTTTTTCATCCTTCCTTCTTTGTTCTCTCACTCAGACTCCCAACTCTCAGTCAGCCGCTCCACCTCCAGCTCTGTGAAGTTAAATGTAATGGAGGAAGTTATTTTCTACCTTTCTCCTTTGTTCTCTCACTCAGACTCCCAACTCTCAGCCAGCAGCTCCACCCCCAGCTTCTGTGAAGTTAAAATGTAATGAACTGTTTTCTATCTTTCTCCTTAATTCTCTCACACAGACTCCCAACTCTCAGCCAGCAGCTCCAGCCCAGCTTCTGTGAAGTTAAAATGTAATGGAGGAAGTTTTTTCTATCCTTTCTCCTTGGTTCTCTCACTCAGACTGCCAGCTCTCAGCCAACAGCTCCACCCCCAGCTTCTGTGAAGTTAAAATGTAATGAACTGTTTTCTATCTTTCTCCTTAATTCTCTCACACAGACTCCCAACTCTCAGCCAGCAGCTCCACCTCCAGCTCTGTGAAGTTAAATGTAATGGAGGAAGTTATTTTCTACCTTTCTCCTTTGTTCTCTCACTCAGACTCCCAACTCTCAGCCAGCAGCTCCACCCCCAGCTTCTGTGAAGTTAAAATGTAATGAACTGTTTTCTATCTTTCTCCTTAATTCTCTCACACAGACTCCCAACTCTCAGCCAGCAGCTCCAGCCCAGCTTCTGTGAAGTCAAAATGTAAGGGAGGAAGTTTTTTTCTACCTTTCTCTTTTGTTCTCTCATTCAGACTCCCAACTCTCAGTCAGCAGCTCCACCCCCAGCTTCTGTGAAGTTAAAATGTAATGAACTGTTTTCTATCTTTCTCCTTTATTCTCACACACAGACTCCCAACTCTAAGCCAGCAGCTCCACCCCCAGCTTCTGTGAAGTCAAAATGTAGTGGAGGAAGTTTTTTTCTACCTTTCTCCTTTGTTCTGTCACTCAGACTGCCAGCTCTAAGCCAGCAGCTCCACCCCCAGCTTCTGTGAAGTTAAAATGTAATGGAGGAAGTTTTTTTCTACCTTTCTCGTTTGTTCTCTCACTCAGACTCCCAACTCTCAGTCAGCAGCTCCACCTCCAGCTCTGTGAAGTTAAAATGTAAGGGAGGGAGTTTTTTTCTACCTTTCTCTTTTGTTCTCTCACTCAGACTCCCAACTCTCAGTTAGCAGCTCCACCCCCAGCTTCTTTGAAGTTAAAATGTAATGAACTGTTTTCTATCTTTCTCCTTTATTCTCACACACAGACTCCCAACTCTAAGCCAGCAGCTCCACCTCCAGCTCTGTGAAGTTTAAATGTAATGGAGGGAGTTTTTTTCAACCTTTCACTTTTGTTCTCTAACTCAGACTCCCAACTCTCAGCCAGCAGCTCCACCTCCAGCTCTGTGAAGTTTAAATGTAATGGAGGGAGTTTTTTTCAACCTTCCTTCTTTGTTCTCTCACTCAAACTCCCAAATCTCAGCCAGCAGCTCCAGCCCAGCTTCTGTGAAGTTAAAATGTAATGGAGGAAGTTTTTTCTATCCTTTCTCCTTGGTTCTCTCACTCAGACTGCCAGCTCTCAGCCAACAGGTCCACCCCCAGCTTCTGTGAAGTTAAAATGTAATGATGGAAGTTTTATTCTACCTTTCTCCTTTTTTCTATCACTCAGACTGCCAGCTCTCAGCCGGCAGCTCCACCCCCAGCTTCTGTGAAGTTAAAATGTAATGGAGGGAGTTTTTTTCATCCTTCCTTCTTTGTTCTCTCACTCAGACTCCCAACTCTCAGTCAGCCACTCCACCTCCAGCTCTGTGAAGTTAAATGTAATGGAGGAAGTTATTTTCTACCTTTCTCCTTTGTTCTCTCACTCAGACTCCCAACTCTCAGCCAGCAGCTCCACCCCCAGCTTCTGTGAAGTTAAAATGTAATGAACTGTTTTCTATCTTTCTCCTTAATTCTCTCACACAGACTCCCAACTCTCAGCCAGCAGCTCCAGCCCAGCTTCTGTGAAGTCAAAATGTAAGGGAGGAAGTTTTTTTCTACCTTTCTCTTTTGTTCTCTCATTCAGACTCCCAACTCTCAGTCAGCAGCTCCACCCCCAGCTTCTGTGAAGTTAAAATGTAATGAACTGTTTTCTATCTTTCTCCTTTATTCTCTCACACAGACTCCCAACTCTCAGCCAGCAGCTCCAGCCCAGCTTCTGTGAAGTCAAAATGTAAGGGAGGAAGTTTTTTTCTACCTTTCTCTTTTGTTCTCTCACTCAGACTCTCAACTCTCAGTCAGCAGCTCCACCTCCAGCTCTGTGAAGTTAAAATGTAAGGCAGGAAGTTTTTTTCAACCTTTCACTTTTGTTCTCTAACTCAGACTCCCAACTCTAAGCCAGCAGCTCCACCTCCAGCTCTGTGAAGTTTAAATGTAATGGAGGGAGTTTTTTTCAACCTTCCTTCTTTGTTCTCTCACTCAAACTCCCAAATCTCAGCCAGCAGCTCCAGCCCAGCTTCTGTGAAGTTAAAATGTAATGGAGGAAGTTTTTTCTATCCTTTCTCCTTGGTTCTCTCACTCAGACTGCCAGCTCTCAGCCAACAGCTCCACCCCCAGCTTCTGTGAAGTTAAAATGTAATGATGGAAGTTTTATTCTACCTTTCTCCTTTTTTCTATCACTCAGACTGCCAGCTCTCAGCCGGCAGCTCCACCCCCAGCTTCTGTGAAGTTAAAATGTAATGGAGGGAGTTTTTTTCATCCTTCCTTCTTTGTTCTCTCACTCAGACTCCCAACTCTCAGTCAGCCGCTCCACCTCCAGCTCTGTGAAGTTAAATGTAATGGAGGAAGTTATTTTCTACCTTTCTCCTTTGTTCTCTCACTCAGACTCCCAACTCTCAGCCAGCAGCTCCACCCCCAGCTTCTGTGAAGTTAAAATGTAATGAACTGTTTTCTATCTTTCTCCTTAATTCTCTCACACAGACTCCCAACTCTCAGCCAGCAGCTCCAGCCCAGCTTTTGTGAAGTTAAAATGTAATGGAGGAAGTTTTTTCTATCCTTTCTCCTTGGTTCTCTCACTCAGACTGCCAGCTCTCAGCCAACAGCTCCACCCCCAGCTTCTGTGAAGTTAAAATGTAATGATGGAAGTTTTATTCTACCTTTCTCCTTTTTTCTGTCACTCAGACTGCCAGCTCTCAGCCAGCAGCTCCATCCCCAGCTTCTGTGAAGTTAAAATGTAACAAAGTTTTTTCTATCTTTCTCCTTTATTCTCTCACTCAGACTCCCAACCCTCAGACAGCAGCTCCACTCCCAGCTTCTGTGAAGTTAAATATAATGGAGGAAGTTATTTTCTACATTTCTCCTTTGTTCTCTCACTCAGACTGCCAACTCTCAGCCAGCAGCTCCACCCCCAGCTTCTGTGAAGTCAAAATGTAATGGAGGAAGTTTTTTTCTACCTTTCTCCTTTGTACCTCCATTCAGACTACCATCTCTCAGCCAGCAGCTCCACCCCCAGCTTCTGTGAAGTTAAAATGTAATGAACTGTTTTCTATCTTTCTCCTTTATTCTCTCACACAGACTCCCAACTCTCAGCCAGCAGCTCCAGCCCAGCTTCTGTGAAGTCAAAATGTAATGGAGGGAGTTTTTTTTCAACCTTCCTTCTTTGTTCTCTCACTCAGACTCACAACTCCCAGTCAGGAAATCCAACCCCAGCTTCTGTGAAGTTAAAATGTAATGGATGAAGTGTTTTTCAACCTTCCTTTTTTGTTGTCTCATTTAGACTCCCAACTCTCAGTCAGCAGCTCCACCTCCAGCTCTGTGAAGTTAAAATGTAAGGGAGGAAGTTTTTTTCTACCTTTCTCGTTTGTTCTCTCACTCAGACTCCCAACTCTCAGTCAGCAGCTCCACCTCCAGCTCTGTGAAGTTAAATGTAAGGGAGGAAGTTATTTTCTACATTTCTCCTTTGTACCTCCATTCAGACTAATAGCTCTCAGCCAGGAGCTGCACCCCCAGCTTCTGTGAAGTTAAAATGTAATGAAGTTTTTTCTATCTTTCTCCTTTATTCTCTCATTCAGACTCCCAACCCTCAGACAGCAGCTCCACTCCCAGCTTCTGTGAAGTTAAATATAATGGAGGAAATTATTTTCTACATTTCTCCTTTGTTCTCTCACTCAGACTGCCAACTTTCAGCCAGCAGCTCCACCACCAGCTTCTGTGAAGTCAAAATGTAATGGAGGAAGTTTTTTTCTACCTTTCTCCTTTGTACTTCCATTCAGACTACCAACTCTCAGCCAGGAGCTCCACCCCCAGCTTCTGTGAAATTAAAATGTAATGGAGGAAGTTTTGTTCTACCTTTCTCCTTTGTTCTCTCACTCAGACTCCCAACTCTCAGTCAGCAGCTCCACCTCCAGCTCTGTGAAGTTAAAATGTAGTGGAGGAAGTTTTTTTCTACCTTTCTCCTTTTTTCTCTCACTCAAACTGCCAGCTCTCAGTCAGCAGCTCCACCCCCAGCTTCTGTGAAGTTAAAATGTAATGGAGGGAGTTTTTTTTCAACCTTCCTTCTTTGTTCTCTCACTCAGACTCACAACTCCCAGTCAGGAAATCCAACCCCAGCTTCTGTGAAGTTAAAATGTAATGGATGAAGTGTTTTTCAACCTTCCTTTTTTGTTGTCTCATTTAGACTCCCAACTCTCAGTCAGCAGCTCCACCTCCAGCTCTGTGAAGTTAAAATGTAAGGGAGGAAGTTTTTTTCTACTTTTCTCGTTTGTTCTCTCACTCAGACTCCCAACTCTCAGTCAGCAGCTCCACCTCCAGCTCTGTGAAGTTAAATGTAAGGGAGGAAGTTATTTTCTACATTTCTCCTTTGTACCTCCATTCAGACTAATAGCTCTCATCCAGGAGCTGCACCCCCAGCTTCTGTGAAGTTAAAATGTAATGAAGTTTTTTCTATCTTTCTCCTTTATTCTCTCATTCAGACTCCCAACCCTCAGACAGCAGCTCCACTCCCAGCTTCTGTGAAGTTAAATATAATGGAGGAAATTATTTTCTACATTTCTCCTTTGTTCTCTCACTCAGACTGCCAACTTTCAGCCAGCAGCTCCACCACCAGCTTCTGTGAAGTCAAAATGTAATGGAGGAAGTTTTTTTCTACCTTTCTCCTTTGTACTTCCATTCAGACTACCAACTCTCAGCCAGGAGCTCCACCCCCAGCTTCTGTGAAATTAAAATGTAATGGAGGAAGTTTTCTTCTACCTTTCTCCTTTGTTCTCTCACTCAGACTCCCAACTCTCAGTCAGCAGCTCCACCTCCAGCTCTGTGAAGTTAAAATGTAGTGGAGGAAGTTTTTTTCTACCTTTCTCCTTTTTTCTCTCACTCAAACTGCCAGCTCTCAGCCAGCAGCTCCACCCCCAGCTTCTGTGAAGGTAAAATGTAATGGAGGGAGTTTTTTTTCAACCTTCCTTCTTTGTTCTCTCACTCAGACTCACAACTCCCAGTCAGGAAATCCAACCCCAGCTTCTGTGAAGTTAAAATGTAATGGAGGAAGTGTTTTTCAGCCTTCCTTTTTTGTTGTCTCATTTAGACTCCCAACTCTCAGTCAGCAGCTCCACCTCCAGCTCTGTGAAGTTAAAATGTAAGGGAGGAAGTTTTTTTCTACCTTTCTTGTTTGTTCTCTCACTCAGACTCCCAACTCTCAGTCAGCAGCTCCACCTCCAGCTCTGTGAAGTTAAATGTAAGGGAGGAAGTTATTTTCTACCTTTCTCCTTTGTTTTCTCACTCAGACTGCCGGCTCTCAGCCAGCAGCGCCACCCCCAGCTTCTTTGAAGTTAAAATGTAATGGAGGAAGTTTTTTTCTACCTTTCTCCTTTGTTCTTACACTCAGACTCCCAACTCTCAGCCAGCAGCTCCACCCCCAGCTTCTGTGAAGTTAAAATGTAATGAACTGTTTTCTATCTTTCTCCTTTATTCTCTCACTCAGACTCCCAACTCTCAGCCAGCAGCTACAGCCCAGCTTCTGTGAAGTCAAAATGTAATGGAGGAAGTTTTTTTCAACCTTCCTTCCTTGTCCTCTCACACAGACTCCCAACTCTCAGCCAGCAGCTCCACCCCCAGCTTCTGTGAAGTTAAAATGTAATGAAGTTTTTTCTATCTTTCTGCTTTATTCTCTCACTCAGACTCCCAACCCTCAGACAGCAGCTCCACTCCCAGCTTCTGTGAAGTTAAATATAATGGAGGAAGTTATTTTCTACCTTTCTCCTTTGTTCTCTCACTCAGACTTCCAACTCTCAGTCAGCAGCTCCACCTCCAGCTCTGTGAAGTTAAAATGTAATGGAGGAAGTTATTTTCTACCTTTCTCCGTTGTTCTCTCACTCAGACTCCCAACTCTCAGCCAGCAGCTCCACCCCCAGCTTCTGTGAAGTTAAAATGTAATGAACTGTTTTCTATCTTTCTCCTTTATTCTCTCACACAGACTCCCAACTCTCAGCCAGCAGCTCCAGCCCAGCTTCTGTGAAGTTAAATATAATGGAGGAAGTTATTTTCTGCATTTCTCCTTTGTTCTCTCACTCAGACTCCCAACTCTAAGTCAGCAGCTCCACCTCCTGCTCTGTGAAGTTAAATATAATGGAGGAAGTTATTTTCAACCTTCCATCTTTCTTCTCTCACTCAGACTGCCGGCTCTCAGCCAGCAGCGCCACCCCCAGCTTCTGTGAAGTTAAAATGTAATGGAGGAAGTTTTTTTCTACCTTTCTCCTTTGTTCTCTCACTCAGACTCCCAACTCTCAGCCAGCAGCTCCACCCCCAGCTACTGTGAAGTTAAAATGTAATGAACTGTTTTCTATCTTTCTCCTTAATTCTCTCACACAGACTCCCAACTGTCAGCCAGCAGCTCCACCCCCAGCTTCTGTGAAGTTAAAATATAATGGAGGAAGTTTTTTTCTATCCTTTCTCCTTTGTTCTCTCACTCAGACTGCCAGCTCTCAGACAACAGCTCCACCCCCAGCTTCTGTGAAGTTAAAATGTAATGATGGAAGTTTTATTCTACCTTTCTCCTATTTTCTGTCACTCAGACTCCCAGCTATCAGCCAGCAGCTACACCCCAAGCTTCTGTGAAGTTAAAATGTAATGAAGCTTTTTCTATCTTTCTCCGTTATTCTCTCACTCAGACTCCCAACTCTCAGTCAGCCGCTCCACCTCCAGCTCTGTGAAGTTAAATGTAATGGAGGAAGTTATTTTCTACCTTTCTCCTTTGTTCTCTCACTCAGACTGCCGGCTCTCAGCTAGCAGCGCCACCCAAAGCTTCTGTGAAGTTAAAATGTAATGGAGGAAGTTTTGTTCTATCTTTCTAATTTATTCTCTCACTCAGACTCCCAACCCTCAGCCAGCAGCTCCACCTCCAGCTCTGTGAAGTTTAAATGTAATGGAGGGAGTTTTTTTCAACCTTCCTTCTTTGTTCTGTCACTTAGACTCCCAACTCTCAGTCAGCAGCTCCACCTCCAGCTCTGTGAAGTTAAATGTAATGGAGGAAGTTATTTCCTACCTTTCTCCTTTGTTCTCTCACTCAGACTCCCAACTCTCAGCCAGCAGCTCCACCCCCAGATTCTGTGAAGTTAAAATGTAATGATGGAAGTTTTATTCTACCTTTCTCCTCTTTTCTGTCACTCAGACTCCTAGCTCTCAGCCAGCAGCTCCACCCCCAGCTTCTGTGAAGTTAAATATAATGGAGGAAGTTATTTTCTACATTTCTCCTTTGTACCTCTATTCAGACTAATAACTCTCAGCCAGGAGCTGCACCCCCAGCTTCTGTGAAGTTAAAATGTAATGGAGGAAGTTTTGTTCTACCTTTCTCCTTTGTTCTCTCACTCAGACTCCCAACTCTCAGTCAGCAGCTCCACCTCCAGCTCTGTGAAGTTAAAATGTAATGGAGGAAGTTTTTTTCTATCCTTTCTCGTTTGATCTCTCACTCAGACTCCCAACTCTCAGTCAGCAGCTCCACCTCCAGCTCTGTGAAGTTAAAATGTAAGGGAGGGAGTTTTTTTCTACCTTTCTCTTTTGTTCTCTCACTCAGACTCCCAACTCTCAGTTAGCAGCTCCACCCCCAGCTTCTGTGAAGTTAAAATGTAATGAACTGTTTTCTATCTTTCTCCTTTATTCTCACACACAGACTCCCAACTCTAAGCCAGCAGCTCCACCCCCAGCTTCTGTGAAGTCAAAATGTAGTGGAGGAAGTTTTTTTCTACCTTTCTCCTTTGTTCTCTCACTCAGACTGCCAACTCTCAGCCAGCAGCTCCACCCCCAGCTTCTGTGAAGTCAAAATGTAGTGGAGGAAGTTTTTTTCTACCTTTCTCCTTTGTTCTGTCACTCAGACTGCCAGCTCTAAGCCAGCAGCTCCACCCCCAGCTTCTGTGAAATTAAAATGTAATGGAGGGAGGTTTTTTCAACCTTCCTTCTTTGTTCTCTCACTCAGACTCCCAACTCTCAGTCAGCAGCTCCACCTCCAGCTTTGTGAAGTTAAAATGTAAGGGAGGAAGTTTTTTTCTACCTTTCTCGTTTGTTCTCTCACTCAGACTCCCAACTCTCAGTCAGCAGCTCCACCTCCAGCTCTGTGAAGTTAAATATAATGGAGGAAGTTTTTTTCAACCTTTCACTTTTGTTCTCTAACTCAGACTCCCAACTCTCAGCCAGCAGCTCCACCTCCAGCTCTGTGAAGTTTAAATGTAATGAACTGTTTTCTATCTTTCTCCTTAATTCTCTCACACAGACTCCCAACCCTCAGACTGCAGCTCCACTCCCAGCTTCTGTGAAGTTAAATATAATGGAGGAAGTTATTTTCTACATTTCTCCTTTGTACTTCCATTCAGACTACCAACTCTCAGCCAGGAGCTCCACCCCCAGCTTCTGTGAAATTAAAATGTAATGGAGGAAGTTTTCTTCTACCTTTCTCCTTTGTTCTCTCACTCAGACTCCCAACTCTCAGTCAGCAGCTCCACCTCCAGCTCTGTGAAGTTAAAATGTAGTGGAGGAAGTTTTTTTCTACCTTTCTCCTTTTTTCTCTCACTCAAACTGCCAGCTCTCAGCCAGCAGCTCCACCCCCAGCTTCTGTGAAGTTAAAATGTAATGGAGGGAGTTTTTTTTCAACCTTCCTTCTTTGTTCTCTCACTCAGACTCACAACTCCCAGTCAGGAAATCCAACCCCAGCTTCTGTGAAGTTAAAATGTAATGGATGAAGTGTTTTTCAACCTTCCTTTTTTGTTGTCTCATTTAGACTCCCAACTCTCAGTCAGCAGCTCCACCTCCAGCTCTGTGAAGTTAAAATGTAAGGGAGGAAGTTTTTTTCTACCTTTCTCCTTTGTTCTTACACTCAGACTCCCAACTCTCAGCCAGCAGCTCCACCCCCAGCTTCTGTGAAGTTAAAATGTAATGAACTGTTTTCTATCTTTCTCCTTTATTCTCTCACTCAGACTCCCAACTCTCAGCCAGCAGCTACAGCCCAGCTTCTGTGAAGTCAAAATGTAATGGAGGAAGTTTTTTTCAACCTTCCTTCTTTGTTCTCTCACTCAGACTCCCAACTCTCAGCCAGCAGCTCCACCCCCAGCTTCTGTGAAGTTAAAATGTAATGAAGTTTTTTCTATCTTTCTGCTTTATTCTCTCACTCAGACTCCCAACCCTCAGACAGCAGCTCCACTCCCAGCTTCTGTGAAGTTAAATATAATGGAGGAAGTTATTTTCTACCTTTCTCCTTTGTTCTCTCACTCAGACTTCCAACTCTCAGTCAGCAGCTCCACCTCCAGCTCTGTGAAGTTAAAATGTAATGGAGGAAGTTATTTTCTACCTTTCTCCGTTGTTCTTACACTCAGACTCCCAACTCTCAGTCAGCAGCTCCACCTCCAGCTCTGTGAAGTTAAAATGTAAGGGAGGAAGTTTTTTTCTACCTTTCTCCTTTGTTCTTACACTCAGACTCCCAACTCTCAGCCAGCAGCTCCACCCCCAGCTTCTGTGAAGTTAAAATGTAATGAACTGTTTTCTATCTTTCTCCTTTATTCTCTCACTCAGACTCCCAACTCTCAGCCAGCAGCTACAGCCCAGCTTCTGTGAAGTCAAAATGTAATGGAGGAAGTTTTTTTCAACCTTCCTTCTTTGTTCTCTCCCTCAGACTCCCAACTCTCAGCCAGCAGCTCCACCCCCAGCTTCTGTGAAGTTAAAATGTAATGAAGTTTTTTCTATCTTTCTGCTTTATTCTCTCACTCAGACTCCCAACCCTCAGACAGCAGCTCCACTCCCAGCTTCTGTGAAGTTAAATATAATGGAGGAAGTTATTTTCTACCTTTCTCCTTTGTTCTCTCACTCAGACTTCCAACTCTCAGTCAGCAGCTCCACCTCCAGCTCTGTGAAGTTAAAATGTAATGGAGGAAGTTATTTTCTACCTTTCTCCGTTGTTCTCTCACTCAGACTCCCAACTCTCAGCCAGCAGCTCCACCCCCAGCTTCTGTGAAGTTAAAATGTAATGAACTGTTTTCTATCTTTCTCCTTTATTCTCTCACACAGACTCCCAACTCTCAGCCAGCAGCTCCAGCCCAGCTTCTGTGAAGTTAAATATAATGGAGGAAGTTATTTTCTGCATTTCTCCTTTGTTCTCTCACTCAGACTCCCAACTCTAAGTCAGCAGCTCCACCTCCTGCTCTGTGAAGTTAAATATAATGGAGGAAGTTATTTTCAACCTTCCATCTTTCTTCTCTCACTCAGACTGCCGGCTCTCAGCCAGCAGCGCCACCCCCAGCTTCTGTGAAGTTAAAATGTAATGGAGGAAGTTTTTTTCTACCTTTCTCCTTTGTTCTCTCACTCAGACTCCCAACTCTCAGCCAGCAGCTCCACCCCCAGCTACTGTGAAGTTAAAATGTAATGAACTGTTTTCTATCTTTCTCCTTAATTCTCTCACACAGACTCCCAACTGTCAGCCAGCAGCTCCACCCCCAGCTTCTGTGAAGTTAAAATATAATGGAGGAAGTTTTTTTCTATCCTTTCTCCTTTGTTCTCTCACTCAGACTGCCAGCTCTCAGACAACAGCTCCACCCCCAGCTTCTGTGAAGTTAAAATGTAATGAAGCTTTTTCTATCTTTCTCCGTTATTCTCTCACTCAGACTCCCAACTCTCAGTCAGCCGCTCCACCTCCAGCTCTGTGAAGTTAAATGTAATGGAGGAAGTTATTTTCTACCTTTCTCCTTTGTTCTCTCACTCAGACTGCCGGCTCTCAGCTAGCAGCGCCACCCCCAGCTTCTGTGAAGTTAAAATGTAATGGAGGAAGTTTTGTTCTATCTTTCTAATTTATTCTCTCACTCAGACTCCCAACCCTCAGCCAGCAGCTCCACCTCCAGCTCTGTGAAGTTTAAATGTAATGGAGGGAGTTTTTTTCAACCTTCCTTCTTTGTTCTGTCACTTAGACTCCCAACTCTCAGTCAGCAGCTCCACCTCCAGCTCTGTGAAGTTAAATGTAATGGAGGAAGTTATTTTCTACCTTTCTCCTTTGTTCTCTCACTCAGACTCCCAACTCTCAGCCAGCAGCTCCACCCCCAGATTCTGTGAAGTTAAAATGTAATGATGGAAGTTTTATTCTACCTTTCTCCTCTTTTCTGTCACTCAGACTCCTAGCTCTCAGCCAGCAGCTCCACCCCCAGCTTCTGTGAAGTTAAATATAATGGAGGAAGTTATTTTCTACATTTCTCCTTTGTACCTCTATTCAGACTAATAACTCTCAGCCAGGAGCTGCACCCCCAGCTTCTGTGAAGTTAAAATGTAATGGAGGAAGTTTTGTTCTACCTTTCTCCTTTGTTCTCTCACTCAGACTCCCAACTCTCAGTCAGCAGCTCCACCTCCAGCTCTGTGAAGTTAAAATGTAATGGAGGAAGTTTTTTTCTATCCTTTCTCGTTTGATCTCTCACTCAGACTCCCAACTCTCAGTCAGCAGCTCCACCTCCAGCTCTGTGAAGTTAAAATGTAAGGGAGGGAGTTTTTTTCTACCTTTCTCTTTTGTTCTCTCACTCAGACTCCCAACTCTCAGTTAGCAGCTCCACCCCCAGCTTCTGTGAAGTTAAAATGTAATGAACTGTTTTCTATCTTTCTCCTTTATTCTCACACACAGACTCCCAACTCTAAGCCAGCAGCTCCACCCCCAGCTTCTGTGAAGTCAAAATGTAGTGGAGGAAGTTTTTTTCTACCTTTCTCCTTTGTTCTGTCACTCAGACTGCCAGCTCTAAGCCAGCAGCTCCACCCCCAGCTTCTGTGAAATTAAAATGTAATGGAGGGAGGTTTTTTCAACCTTCCTTCTTTGTTCTCTCACTCAGATTCCCAACTCTCAGTCAGCAGCTCCACCTCCAGCTTTGTGAAGTTAAAATGTAAGGGAGGAAGTTTTTTTCTACCTTTCTCGTTTGTTCTCTCACTCAGACTCCCAACTCTCAGTCAGCAGCTCCACCTCCAGCTCTGTGAAGTTAAATATAATGGAGGAAGTTTTTTTCAACCTTTCACTTTTGTTCTCTAACTCAGACTCCCAACTCTCAGCCAGCAGCTCCACCTCCAGCTCTGTGAAGTTTAAATGTAATGAACTGTTTTCTATCTTTCTCCTTAATTCTCTCACACAGACTCCCAACCCTCAGACTGCAGCTCCACTCCCAGCTTCTGTGAAGTTAAATATAATGGAGGAAGTTATTTTCTACATTTCTCCTTTGTTCTCTCACTCAGACTCCCAACTCTCAGTCAGCCGCTCCACCTCCAGCTCTGTGAAGTTAAATGTAATGGAGGAAGTTATTTTCTACCTTTCTCCTTTGTTCTCTCACTCAGACTGCCGGCTCTCAGCCAGCAGCGCCACCCCCAGCTTCTGTGAAGTTAAAATGTAATGGAGGAAGTTTTGTTCTATCTTTCTAATTTATTCTCTCTCTCAGACTCCCAACCCTCAGCCAGCAGTTCCACCTCCAGCTCTGTGAAGTTTAAATGTAATGGAGGGAGTTTTTTTCAACCTTCCTTCTTTGTTCTCTCACTCAGACTCCCAACTCTCAGTCAGCAGCTCCACCTCCAGCTCTGTGAAGTTAAAATGTAATGATGGAAGTTTTATTCTACCTTTCTCCTCTTTTCTGTCACTCAGACTGCCAGCTCTCAGTCAGCCGCTCCACCTCCAGCTCTGTGAAGTTAATTGTAATGGAGGAAGTTATTTTCTACCTTTCTCCTTTGTTCTCTCACTCAGACTCCCAACTCTCAGTCAGCAGCTCCACCTCCAGCTCTGTGAAGTTAAATGTAATGGAGTAAGTTATTTTCTACCTTTCTCCTTTGTTCTCTCACTCAGACTGCCAGCTCTCAGCCAGCAGCTCCACCCCCAGCTTCTGTGAAGTTAAAATGTAATGGAGGGAGTTTTTTTCAACCTTCCTTCTTTGTTCTCTCACTCAGACTCCCAACTCTCAGTCAGCCGCTCCACCTCCAGCTCTGTGAGGTTAAATGTAATGGAGGAAGTTATTTTCTACCTTTCTCCTTTGTTCTCTCACTCAGACTGCCGGCTCTCAGCCAGCAGCGCCACCCCCAGCTTCTGTGAAGTTAAAATGTAATGGAGGAAGTTTTTTTCTACCTTTCTCCTTTGTTCTCCCACTCAGACTCCCAACTCTCAGCCAGCAGCTCCACCCCCAGCTTCTGTGAAGTTAAAATGTAATGAACTGTTTTCTATCTTTCTCCTTAATTCTCTCACACAGACTCCCAACTCTCAGCCAGCAGCTCCAGCCCAGCTTCTGTGAATTTAAAATGTAATGGAGGAAGTTTTTTTCTACCTTTCTCCTTTGTTCTCTCACTCAGACTGCCAACTCTCAGCCAGCAGCTCCACCCCCAGCTTCTGTGAAGTCAAAATGTAGTGGAGGAAGTTTTTTTCTACCTTTCTCCTTTGTTCTGTCACTCAGACTGCCAGCTCTAAGCCAGCAGCTCCACCCCCAGCTTCTGTGAAATTAAAATGTAATGGAGGGAGGTTTTTTCAACCTTCCTTCTTTGTTCTCTCACTCAGATTCCCAACTCTCAGTCAGCAGCTCCACCTCCAGCTTTGTGAAGTTAAAATGTAAGGGAGGAAGTTTTTTTCTACCTTTCTCGTTTGTTCTCTCACTCAGACTCCCAACTCTCAGTCAGCAGCTCCACCTCCAGCTCTGTGAAGTTAAATATAATGGAGGAAGTTTTTTTCAACCTTTCACTTTTGTTCTCTAACTCAGACTCCCAACTCTCAGCCAGCAGCTCCACCTCCAGCTCTGTGAAGTTTAAATGTAATGAACTGTTTTTTATCTTTCTCCTTAATTCTCTCACACAGACTCCCAACCCTCAGACTGCAGCTCCACTCCCAGCTTCTGTGAAGTTAAATATAATGGAGGAAGTTATTTTCTACATTTCTCCTTTGTTCTCTCACTCAGACTCCCAACTCTCAGTCAGCCGCTCCACCTCCAGCTCTGTGAAGTTAAATGTAATGGAGGAAGTTATTTTCTACCTTTCTCCTTTGTTCTCTCACTCAGACTGCCGGCTCTCAGCCAGCAGCGCCACCCCCAGCTTCTGTGAAGTTAAAATGTAATGGAGGAAGTTTTGTTCTATCTTTCTAATTTATTCTCTCTCTCAGACTCCCAACCCTCAGCCAGCAGTTCCACCTCCAGCTCTGTGAAGTTTAAATGTAATGGAGGGAGTTTTTTTCAACCTTCCTTCTTTGTTCTCTCACTCAGACTCCCAACTCTCAGTCAGCAGCTCCACCTCCAGCTCTGTGAAGTTAAAATGTAATGATGGAAGTTTTATTCTACCTTTCTCCTCTTTTCTGTCACTCAGACTGCCAGCTCTCAGTCAGCCGCTCCACCTCCAGCTCTGTGAAGTTAATTGTAATGGAGGAAGTTATTTTCTACCTTTCTCCTTTGTTCTCTCACTCAGACTCCCAACTCTCAGTCAGCAGCTCCACCTCCAGCTCTGTGAAGTTAAATGTAATGGAGTAAGTTATTTTCTACCTTTCTCCTTTGTTCTCTCACTCAGACTGCCAGCTCTCAGCCAGCAGCTCCACCCCCAGCTTCTGTGAAGTTAAAATGTAATGGAGGGAGTTTTTTTCAACCTTCCTTCTTTGTTCTCTCACTCAGACTCCCAACTCTCAGTCAGCCGCTCCACCTCCAGCTCTGTGAGGTTAAATGTAATGGAGGAAGTTATTTTCTACCTTTCTCCTTTGTTCTCTCACTCAGACTGCCGGCTCTCAGCCAGCAGCGCCACCCCCAGCTTCTGTGAAGTTAAAATGTAATGGAGGAAGTTTTTTTCTACCTTTCTCCTTTGTTCTCCCACTCAGACTCCCAACTCTCAGCCAGCAGCTCCACCCCCAGCTTCTGTGAAGTTAAAATGTAATGAACTGTTTTCTATCTTTCTCCTTAATTCTCTCACACAGACTCCCAACTCTCAGCCAGCAGCTCCAGCCCAGCTTCTGTGAATTTAAAATGTAATGGAGGAAGTTTTTTTCTACCTTTCTCCTTTGTTCTCTCACTCAGACTCCCAACTCTCAGTCAGCAGCTCCACCTCCAGCTCTGTGAAGTTAAAATGTAATGATGGAAGTTTTATTCTACCTTTCTCCTCTTTTCTGTCACTCAGATTGCCAGCTCTCAGTCAGCCGCTCCACCTCCAGCTCTGTGAAGTTAAATGTAATGGAGGAAGTTATTTTCTACCTTTCTCCTTTGTTCTCTCACTCAGACTCCCAACTCTCAGTCAGCAGCTCCACCTCCAGCTCTGTGAAGTTAAATGTAATGGAGTAAGTTATTTTCTACCTTTCTCCTTTGTTCTCTCACTCAGACTGCCAGCTCTCAGCCAGCAGCTCCACCCCCCAGCTTCTGTGAAGTTAAAATGTAATGGAGGGAGTTTTTTTCAACCTTCCTTCTTTGTTCTCTCACTCAGACTCCCAACTCTCAGTCAGCCGCTCCACCTCCAGCTCTGTGAGGTTAAATGTAATGGAGGAAGTTATTTTCTACCTTTCTCCTTTGTTCTCTCACTCAGACTGCCGGCTCTCAGCCAGCAGCGCCACCCCCAGCTTCTGTGAAGTTAAAATGTAATGGAGGAAGTTTTTTTCTACCTTTCTCCTTTGTTCTCCCACTCAGACTCCCAACTCTCAGCCAGCAGCTCCACCCCCAGCTTCTGTGAAGTTAAAATGTAATGAACTGTTTTCTATATTTCTCCATAATTCTCTCACACAGACTCCCAACTCTAAGCCAGCAGCTCCACCCCCAGCTTCTGTGAAGTCAAAATGTAGTGGAGGAAGTTTTTTTCTACCTTTCTCCTTTGTTCTCTCACTCAGACTGCCAACTCTCAGCCAGCAGCTCCACCCCCAGCTTCTGTGAAGTCAAAATGTAGTGGAGGAAGTTTTTTTCTACCTTTCTCCTTTGTTCTGTCACTCAGACTGCCAGCTCTAAGCCAGCAGCTCCACCCCCAGCTTCTGTGAAATTAAAATGTAATGGAGGGAGGTTTTTTCAACCTTCCTTCTTTGTTCTCTCACTCAGACTCCCAACTCTCAGTCAGCAGCTCCACCTCCAGCTTTGTGAAGTTAAAATGTAAGGGAGGAAGTTTTTTTCTACCTTTCTCGTTTGTTCTCTCACTCAGACTCCCAACTCTCAGTCAGCAGCTCCACCTCCAGCTCTGTGAAGTTAAATATAATGGAGGAAGTTTTTTTCAACCTTTCACTTTTGTTCTCTAACTCAGACTCCCAACTCTCAGCCAGCAGCTCCACCTCCAGCTCTGTGAAGTTTAAATGTAATGAACTGTTTTCTATCTTTCTCCTTAATTCTCTCACACAGACTCCCAACCCTCAGACAGCAGCTCCACTCCCAGCTTCTGTGAAGTTAAATATAATGGAGGAAGTTATTTTCTACATTTCTCCTTTGTTCTCTCACTCAGACTCCCAACTCTCAGTCAGCCGCTCCACCTCCAGCTCTGTGAAGTTAAATGTAATGGAGGAAGTTATTTTCTACCTTTCTCCTTTGTTCTCTCACTCAGACTGCCGGCTCTCAGCCAGCAGCGCCACCCCCAGCTTCTGTGAAGTTAAAATGTAATGGAGGAAGTTTTGTTCTATCTTTCTAATTTATTCTCTCTCTCAGACTCCCAACCCTCAGCCAGCAGTTCCACCTCCAGATCTGTGAAGTTTAAATGTAATGGAGGGAGTTTTTTTCAACCTTCCTTCTTTGTTCTCTCACTCAGACTCCCAACTCTCAGTCAGCAGCTCCACCTCCAGCTCTGTGAAGTTAAAATGTAATGATGGAAGTTTTATTCTACCTTTCTCCTCTTTTCTGTCACTCAGACTGCCAGCTCTCAGTCAGCCGCTCCACCTCCAGCTCTGTGAAGTTAAATGTAATGGAGGAAGTTATTTTCTACCTTTCTCCTTTGTTCTCTCACTCAGACTCCCAACTCTCAGTCAGCAGCTCCACCTCCAGCTCTGTGAAGTTAAATGTAATGGAGTAAGTTATTTTCTACCTTTCTCCTTTGTTCTCTCACTCAGACTGCCAGCTCTCAGCCAGCAGCTCCACCCCCAGCTTCTGTGAAGTTAAAATGTAATGGAGGGAGTTTTTTTCAACCTTCCTTCTTTGTTCTCTCACTCAGACTCCCAACTCTCAGTCAGCCGCTCCACCTCCAGCTCTGTGAGGTTAAATGTAATGGAGGAAGTTATTTTCTACCTTTCTCCTTTGTTCTCTCACTCAGACTGCCGGCTCTCAGCCAGCAGCGCCACCCCCAGCTTCTGTGAAGTTAAAATGTAATGGAGGAAGTTTTTTTCTACCTTTCTCCTTTGTTCTCCCACTCAGACTCCCAACTCTCAGCCAGCAGCTACACCCCCAGCTTCTGTGAAGTTAAAATGTAATGAACTGTTTTCTATCTTTCTCCTTAATTCTCTCACACAGACTCCCAACTCTCAGCCAGCAGCTCCAGCCCAGCTTCTGTGAAGTTAAAATGTAATGGAGGAAGTTTTTTTCTACCTTTCTCCTTTGTTCTCTCACTCAGACTCCCAACTCTCAGTCAGCAGCTCCACCTCCAGCTCTGTGAAGTTAAAATGTAATGATGGAAGTTTTATTCTACCTTTCTCCTCTTTTCTGTCACTCAGATTGCCAGCTCTCAGTCAGCCGCTCCACCTCCAGCTCTGTGAAGTTAAATGTAATGGAGGAAGTTATTTTCTACCTTTCTCCTTTGTTCTCTCACTCAGACTCCCAACTCTCAGTCAGCAGCTCCACCTCCAGCTCTGTGAAGTTAAATGTAATGGAGTAAGTTATTTTCTACCTTTCTCCTTTGTTCTCTCACTCAGACTGCCAGCACTCAGCCAGCAGCTCCACCCCCAGCTTCTGTGAAGTTAAAATGTAATGGAGGGAGTTTTTTTCAACCTTCCTTCTTTGTTCTCTCACTCAGACTCCCAACTCTCAGTCAGCCGCTCCACCTCCAGCTCTGTGAGGTTAAATGTAATGGAGGAAGTTATTTTCTACCTTTCTCCTTTGTTCTCCCACTCAGACTCCCAACTCTCAGCCAGCAGCTCCACCCCCAGCTTCTGTGAAGTTAAATGTAATGGAGGAAGTTTTTTTCTACCTTTCTCCTTAATTCTCTCACACAGACTCCCAACTCTAAGCCAGCAGCTCCACCCCCAGCTTCTGTGAAGTCAAAATGTAGTGAAGGAAGTTATTTTCTACCTTTCTCCTTTGTTCTCTCACTCAGACTGCCAACTCTCAGCCAGCAGCTCCACCCCCAGCTTCTGTGAAGTCAAAATGTAGTGGAGGAAGTTTTTTTCTACCTTTCTCCTTTGTTCTGTCACTCAGAATGCCAGCTCTAAGCCAGCAGCTCCACCCCCAGCTTCTGTGAAATTAAAATGTAATGGAGGGAGGTTTTTTCAACCTTCCTTCTTTGTTCTCTCACTCAGACTCCCAACTCTCAGTCAGCAGCTCCACCTCCAGCTTTGTGAAGTTAAAATGTAAGGGAGGAAGTTTTTTTCTACCTTTCTCGTTTGTTCTCTCACTCAGACTCCCAACTCTCAGTCAGCAGCTCCACCTCCAGCTCTGTGAAGTTAAATATAATGGAGGAAGTTTTTTTCAACCTTTCACTTTTGTTCTCTAACTCAGACTCCCAACTCTCAGCCAGCAGCTCCACCTCCAGCTCTGTGAAGTTTAAATGTAATGAACTGTTTTCTATCTTTCTCCTTAATTCTCTCACACAGACTCCCAACCCTCAGACAGCAGCTCCACTCCCAGCTTCTGTGAAGTTAAATATAATGGAGGAAGTTATTTTCTACATTTCTCCTTTGTTCTCTCACTCAGACTCCCAACTCTCAGTCAGCCGCTCCACCTCCAGCTCTGTGAAGTTAAATGTAATGGAGGAAGTTATTTTCTACCTTTCTCCTTTGTTCTCTCACTCAGACTGCCGGCTCTCAGCCAGCAGCGCCACCCCCAGCTTCTGTGAAGTTAAAATGTAATGGAGGAAGTTTTGTTCTATCTTTCTAATTTATTCTCTCTCTCAGACTCCCAACCCTCAGCCAGCAGTTCCACCTCCAGATCTGTGAAGTTTAAATGTAATGGAGGGAGTTTTTTTCAACCTTCCTTCTTTGTTCTCTCACTCAGACTCCCAACTCTCAGTCAGCAGCTCCACCTCCAGCTCTGTGAAGTTAAAATGTAATGATGGAAGTTTTATTCTACCTTTCTCCTCTTTTCTGTCACTCAGACTGCCAGCTCTCAGTCAGCCGCTCCACCTCCAGCTCTGTGAAGTTAAATGTAATGGAGGAAGTTATTTTCTACCTTTCTCCTTTGTTCTCTCACTCAGACTCCCAACTCTCAGTCAGCAGCTCCACCTCCAGCTCTGTGAAGTTAAATGTAATGGAGTAAGTTATTTTCTACCTTTCTCCTTTGTTCTCTCACTCAGACTGCCAGCTCTCAGCCAGCAGCTCCACCCCCAGCTTCTGTGAAGTTAAAATGTAATGGAGGGAGTTTTTTTCAACCTTCCTTCTTTGTTCTCTCACTCAGACTCCCAACTCTCAGTCAGCCGCTCCACCTCCAGCTCTGTGAGGTTAAATGTAATGGAGGAAGTTATTTTCTACCTTTCTCCTTTGTTCTCTCACTCAGACTGCCGGCTCTCAGCCAGCAGCGCCACCCCCAGCTTCTGTGAAGTTAAAATGTAATGGAGGAAGTTTTTTTCTACCTTTCTCCTTTGTTCTCCCACTCAGACTCCCAACTCTCAGCCAGCAGCTACACCCCCAGCTTCTGTGAAGTTAAAATGTAATGAACTGTTTTCTATCTTTCTCCTTAATTCTCTCACACAGACTCCCAACTCTCAGCCAGCAGCTCCAGCCCAGCTTCTGTGAAGTTAAAATGTAATGGAGGAAGTTTTTTTCTACCTTTCTCCTTTGTTCTCTCACTCAGACTCCCAACTCTCAGTCAGCAGCTCCACCTCCAGCTCTGTGAAGTTAAAATGTAATGATGGAAGTTTTATTCTACCTTTCTCCTCTTTTCTGTCACTCAGATTGCCAGCTCTCAGTCAGCCGCTCCACCTCCAGCTCTGTGAAGTTAAATGTAATGGAGGAAGTTATTTTCTACCTTTCTCCTTTGTTCTCTCACTCAGACTCCCAACTCTCAGTCAGCAGCTCCACCTCCAGCTCTGTGAAGTTAAATGTAATGGAGTAAGTTATTTTCTACCTTTCTCCTTTGTTCTCTCACTCAGACTGCCAGCACTCAGCCAGCAGCTCCACCCCCAGCTTCTGTGAAGTTAAAATGTAATGGAGGGAGTTTTTTTCAACCTTCCTTCTTTGTTCTCTCACTCAGACTCCCAACTCTCAGTCAGCCGCTCCACCTCCAGCTCTGTGAGGTTAAATGTAATGGAGGAAGTTATTTTCTACCTTTCTCCTTTGTTCTCTCACTCAGACTGCCGGCTCTCAGCCAGCAGCGCCACCCCCAGCTTCTGTGAAGTTAAAATGTAATGGAGGAAGTTTTTTTCTACCTTTCTCCTTTGTTCTCCCACTCAGACTCCCAACTCTCAGCCAGCAGCTCCACCCCCAGCTTCTGTGAAGTTAAATGTAATGGAGGAAGTTTTTTTCTACCTTTCTCCTTAATTCTCTCACACAGACTCCCAACTCTAAGCCAGCAGCTCCACCCCCAGCTTCTGTGAAGTCAAAATGTAGTGAAGGAAGTTTTTTTCTACCTTTCTCCTTTGTTCTCTCACTCAGACTGCCAACTCTCAGCCAGCAGCTCCACCCCCAGCTTCTGTGAAGTCAAAATGTAGTGGAGGAAGTTTTTTTCTACCTTTCTCCTTTGTTCTGTCACTCAGAATGCCAGCTCTAAGCCAGCAGCTCCACCCCCAGCTTCTGTGAAATTAAAATGTAATGGAGGGAGGTTTTTTCAACCTTCCTTCTTTGTTCTCTCACTCAGACTCCCAACTCTCAGTCAGCAGCTCCACCTCCAGCTTTGTGAAGTTAAAATGTAAGGGAGGAAGTTTTTTTCTACCTTTCTCGTTTGTTCTCTCACTCAGACTCCCAACTCTCAGCCAGCAGCTCCACCTCCAGCTCTGTGAAGTTTAAATGTAATGAACTGTTTTCTATCTTTCTCCTTAATTCTCTCACACAGACTCCCAACCCTCAGACAGCAGCTCCACTCCCAGCTTCTGTGAAGTTAAATATAATGGAGGAAGTTATTTTCTACATTTCTCCTTTGTTCTCTCACTCAGACTCCCAACTCTCAGTCAGCCGCTCCACCTCCAGCTCTGTGAAGTTAAATGTAATGGAGGAAGTTATTTTCTACCTTTCTCCTTTGTTCTCTCACTCAGACTGCCGGCTCTCAGCCAGCAGCGCCACCCCCAGCTTCTGTGAAGTTAAAATGTAATGGAGGAAGTTTTGTTCTATCTTTCTAATTTATTCTCTCTCTCAGACTCCCAACCCTCAGCCAGCAGTTCCACCTCCAGCTCTGTGAAGTTTAAATGTAATGGAGGGAGTTTTTTTCAACCTTCCTTCTTTGTTCTCTCACTCAGACTCCCAACTCTCAGTCAGCAGCTCCACCTCCAGCTCTGTGAAGTTAAAATGTAATGATGGAAGTTTTATTCTACCTTTCTCCTTTTTCTGTCACTCAGACTGCCAGCTCTCAGTCAGCCGCTCCACCTCCAGCTCTGTGAAGTTAAATGTAATGGAGGAAGTTATTTTCTACCTTTCTCCTTTGTTCTCTCACTCAGACTCCCAACTCTCAGTCAGCAGCTCCACCTCCAGCTCTGTGAAGTTAAATGTAATGGAGTAAGTTATTTTCTACCTTTCTCCTTTGTTCTCTCACTCAGACTGCCAGCTCTCAGCCAGCAGCTCCACCCCCAGCTTCTGTGAAGTTAAAATGTAATGGAGGGAGTTTTTTTCAACCTTCCTTCTTTGTTCTCTCACTCAGACTCCCAACTCTCAGTCAGCCGCTCCACCTCCAGCTCTGTGAGGTTAAATGTAATGGAGGAAGTTATTTTCTACCTTTCTCCTTTGTTCTCTCACTCAGACTGCCGGCTCTCAGCCAGCAGCGCCACCCCCAGCTTCTGTGAAGTTAAAATGTAATGGAGGAAGTTTTTTTTCTACCTTTCTCCTTTGTTCTCCCACTCAGACTCCCAACTCTCAGCCAGCAGCTCCACCCCCAGCTTCTGTGAAGTTAAAATGTAATGAACTGTTTTCTATCTTTCTCCTTAATTCTCTCACACAGACTCCCAACTCTCAGCCAGCAGCTCCAGCCCAGCTTCTGTGAAGTTAAAATGTAATGGAGGAATTTTTTTTCTACCTTTCTCCTTTGTTCTCTCACTTAGACTCCCAACTCTCAGTCAGCAGCTCCACCTCCAGCTCTGTGAAGTTAAAATGTAATGATGGAAGTTTTATTCTACCTTTCTCCTCTTTTCTGTCACTCAGACTGCCAGCTCTCAGTCAGCCGCTCCACCTCCAGCTCTGTGAAGTTAAATGTAATGGAGGAAGTTATTTTCTACCTTTCTCCTTTGTTCTCTCACTCAGACTCCCAACTCTCAGTCAGCAGCTCCACCTCCAGCTCTGTGAAGTTAAATGTAATGGAGTAAGTTATTTTCTACCTTTCTCCTTTGTTCTCTCACTCAGACTGCCAGCTCTCAGCCAGCAGCTCCACCCCCAGTTTCTGTGAAGTTAAAATGTAATGGAGGGAGTTTTTTTCAACCTTCCTTCTTTGTTCTCTCACTCAGACTCCCAACTCTCAGTCAGCCGCTCCACCTCCAGCTCTGTGAGGTTAAATGTAATGGAGGAAGTTATTTTCTACCTTTCTCCTTTGTTCTCTCACTCAGACTGCCGGCTCTCAGCCAGCAGCGCCACCCCCAGCTTCTGTGAAGTTAAAATGTAATGGAGGAAGTTTTTTCTACCTTTCTCCTTTGTTCTCCCACTCAGACTCCCAACTCTCAGCCAGCAGCTCCACCCCCAGCTTCTGTGAAGTTAAAATGTAATGAACTGTTTTCTATCTTTCTCCTTAATTCTCTCACACAGACTCCCAACTCTCAGCCAGCAGCTCCAGCCCAGCTTCTGTGAAGTTAAAATGTAATGGAGGAAGTTTTTTTCTACCTTTCTCCTTTGTTCTCTCACTCAGACTCCCAACTCTCAGTCAGCAGCTCCAGCCCAGCTTCTGTGAAGTTAAAATGTAATGGAGGAAGTTTTTTTCTACCTTTCTCCTTTATTCTCTCACTCAGACTCTCAACTCTCAGTCAGCAGCTCCACCTCCAGCTCTGTGAAGTTAAATGTAATGGAGGAAGTTTTTTTCAACCTTTCACTTTTGTTCTCTAACTGAGACTGCCGGCTCTCAGCCAGCAGCGCCACCCCCAGCTTCTGTGAATTTAAAATGTAATGGAGGAAGTTTTTTTCTACCTTTCTCCTTTGTTCTCTCACTCAGACTCCCAACTCTCAGCCAGCAGCTCCACCCCCAGCTTCTGTGAAGTTAAAATGTAATGAACTGTTTTCTATCTTTCTCCTTAATTCTCTCACACAGACTCCCAACTCTCAGCCAGCAGCTCCAGCCCAGCTTCTGTGAAGTCAAAATGTAAGGGAGGAAGTTTTTTTCTACCTTTCTCTTTTGTTCTCTCATTCAGACTCCCAACTGTCAGTCAGCAGCTCCACCCCCAGCTTCTGTGAAGTTAAAATGTAATGAACTGTTTTCTATCTTTCTCCTTTATTCTCTCACAAAGACTCCCAACTCTCAGCCAGAAGCTCCAGCCCAGCTTCTGTGAAGTCAAAATGTAATGGAGGAAGTTTTTTTCTATCCTTTCTCGTTTGATCTCTCACTCAGACTCCCAACTCTCAGTCAGCAGCTCCACCTCCATCTCTATGAAGTTTAAATGTAATGGAGGGAATTTTTTTCAACCTTCCTTCTTTGTTCTCTCACTCAGACTCCCAACTCTCAGTCAGCAGCTCCACCTCCAGCTCTGTGAAGTTAAAATGTAAGGGAGGAAGTTTTTTTCTACCTTTCTCTTTTGTTCTCTCACTCAGACTCCCAACTCTCAGTCAGCAGCTCCACCCCCAGCTTCTGTGAAGTTAAATATAATGGAGGAAGTTATTTTCTACATTTCTCCTTTGTACCTCCATTCAGACTAATAGCTCTCAGACAACAGCTCCACCCCCAGCTTCTGTGAAGTTAAAATGTAATGATGGAAGTTTTATTCTACCTTTCTCCTTTGTTCTCTCACTCAGACTCCCAACTCTCAGTCAGCCGCTCCACCTCCAGCTCTCTGAGGTTAAATGTAATGGAGGAAGTTATTTTCTACCTTTCTCCTTTGTTCTCTCACTCAGACTGCCGGCTCTCAGCCAGCAGCGCCACCCCCAGCTTCTGTGAAGTTAAAATGTAATGGAGGAAGTTTTTTTCTACCTTTCTCCTTTGTTCTCCCACTCAGACTCCCAACTCTCAGCCAGCAGCTCCACCCCCAGCTTCTGTGAAGTTAAAATGTAATGGAGGAAGTTTTTTTCTACCTTTCTCCTTAATTCTCTCACACAGACTCCCAACTCTAAGCCAGCAGCTCAACCCCCAGCTTCTGTGAAGTCAAAATGTAGTGGAGGAAGTTTTTTTCTACCTTTCTCCTTTGTTCTCTCACTCAGACTGCCAACTCTCAGCCAGCAGCTCCACCCCCAGCTTCTGTGAAGTCAAAATGTAGTGGAGGAAGTTTTTTTCTACCTTTCTCCTTTGTTCTGTCACTCAGAATGCCAGCTCTAAGCCAGCAGCTCCACCTCCAGCTCTGTGAAGTTAAAATGTAAGGGAGGAAGTTTTTTTCTACCTTTCTCGTTTGTTCTCTCACTCAGATTCCCAACTCTCAGTCAGCAGCTCCACCTCCAGCTCTGTGAAGTTAAATGTAATGGAGGAAGTTTTTTTCAACCTTTCACTTTTGTTCTCTAACTGAGACTGCCGGCTCTCAGCCAGCAGAGCCACCCCCAGCTTCTGTGAATTTAAAATGTAATGGAGGGAGTTTTTTTCTACCTTTCTCCTTTGTTCTCTCACTCAGACTCCCAACCCTCAGACAGCAGCTCCACCTCCAGCTCAGTGAAGTTAGAATGTAAGGGAGGAAGTTTTTTTCTACCTTTCTCGTTTGTTCTCTCACTCAGATTCCCAACTCTCAGTCAGCAGCTCCACCTCCAGCTCTGTGAAGTTAAATGTAATGGAGGAAGTTTTTTTCAACCTTTCACTTTTGTTCTCTAACTGAGACTGCCGGCTCTCAGCCAGCAGCGCCACCCCCAGCTTCTGTGAATTTAAAATGTAATGGAGGAAGTTTTTTTCTACCTTTCTCCTTTGTTCTCTCACTCAGACTCCCAACTCTCAGCCAGCAGCTCCACCCCCAGCTTCTGTGAAGTTAAAATGTAATGAACTGTTTTCTATCTTTCTCCTTAATTCTCTCACACAGACTCCCAACTCTCAGCCAGCAGCTCCAGCCCAGCTTCTGTGAAGTCAAAATGTAAGGGAGGAAGTTTTTTTCTACCTTTCTCTTTTGTTCTCTCATTCAGACTCCCAACTCTCAGTCAGCAGCTCCACCCCCAGCTTCTGTGAAGTTAAAATGTAATGAACTGTTTTCTATCTTTCTCCTTTATTCTCTCACACAGACTCCCAACTCTCAGCCAGAAGCTCCAGCCCAGCTTCTGTGAAGTCAAAATGTAATGGTGGAAGTTTTTTTCTATCCTTTCTCGTTTGATCTCTCACTCAGACTCCCAACTCTCAGTCAGCAGCTCCACCTCCATCTCTATGAAGTTTAAATGTAATGGAGGGAATTTTTTTCAACCTTCCTTCTTTGTTCTCTCACTCAGACTCCCAACTCTCAGTCAGCAGCTCCACCTCCAGCTCTGTGAAGTTAAAATGTAAGGGAGGAAGTTTTTTTCTACCTTTCTCTTTTGTTCTCTCACTCAGACTCCCAACTCTCAGTCAGCAGCTCCACCCCCAGCTTCTGTGAAGTTAAATATAATGGAGGAAGTTATTTTCTACATTTCTCCTTTGTACCTCCATTCAGACTAATAGCTCTCAGACAACAGCTCCACCCCCAGCTTCTGTGAAGTTAAAATGTAATGATGGAAGTTTTATTCTACCTTTCTCCTTTGTTCTCTCACTCAGACTGCCGGCTCTCAGCCAGCAGCGCCACCCCCAGCTTCTGTGAAGTTAAAATGTAATGGAGGAAGTTTTGTTCTATCTTTCTAATTTATTCTCTCACTCAGACTCCCAACCCTCAGCCAGCAGCTCCACCTCCAGCTCTGTGAAGTTTAAATGTAATGGAGGGAGTTTTTTTCAACCTTCCTTCTTTGTTCTGTAACTTAGACTCCCAACTCTCAGTCAGCAGCTCCACCTCCAGCTCTGTGAAGTTAAATGTAATGTAGGAAGTTATTTTCTACCTTTCTCCTTTGTTCTCTCACTCAGACTCCCAACTCTCAGCCAGCAGCTCCACCCCCAGATTCTGTGAAGTTAAAATGTAATGATGGAAGTTTTATTCTACCTTTCTCCTCTTTTCTGTCACTCAGACTCATAGCTCTCAGCCAGCAGCTCCACCCCCAGCTTCTGTGAAGTTAAATATAATGGAGGAAGTTATTTTCTACATTTCTCCTTTGTACCTCCATTCAGACTAATAGCTCTCAGCCAGGAGCTGCACCCCCAGCTTCTGTGAAGTTAAAATGTAATGGAGGAAGTTTTGTTCTACCTTTCTCCTTTGTTCTCTCACTCAGACTCCCAACTCTCAGTCAGCAGCTCCACCTCCAGCTCTGTGAAGTTAAAATGTAATGGAGGAAGTTTTTTTCAACCTTCCTTCTTTGTTCTGTCACACAGACTGCCAGCTCTAAGCCAGCAGCTCCACCCCAGCTTCTGTGAAATTAAAATGTAATGGAGGAAGTTTTGTTCTACCTTTCTCCTTTGTTCTCTCACTCAGACTCCCAACTCTCAGTCAGCAGCTCCACCTCCAGCTCTGTGAAGTTAAAATGTAGTGGAGGAAGTTTTTTTCTACCTTTCTCCTTTTTTCTCTCACTCAAACTGCCAGCTCTCAGCCAGCAGCTCCACCCCCAGCTTCTGTGAAGTTAAAATGTAATGGAGGGAGTTTTTTTTCAACCTTCCTTCTTTGTTCTCTCACTCAGACTCACAACTCCCAGTCAGGAAATCCAACCCCAGCTTCTGTGAAGTTAAAATGTAATGGATGAAGTGTTTTTCAACCTTCCTTTTTTGTTGTCTCATTTAGACTCCCAACTCTCAGTCAGCAGCTCCACCTCCACCTCTGTGAAGTTAAAATGTAAGGGAGGAAGTTTTTTTCTACCTTTCTTGTTTGTTCTCTCACTCAGACTCCCAACTCTCAGTCAGCAGCTCCACCTCCAGCTCTGTGAAGTTAAATGTAAGGGAGGAAGTTATTTTCTACCTTTCTCCTTTGTTTTCTCACTCAGACTGCCGGCTCTCAGCCAGCAGCGCCACCCCCAGCTTCTTTGAAGTTAAAATGTAATGGAGGAAATTTTTTTCTACCTTTCTCCTTTGTTCTTACACTCAGACTCCCAACTCTCAGCCAGCAGCTCCACCCCCAGCTTCTGTGAAGTTAAAATATAATGAACTGTTTTCTATCTTTCTCCTTTATTTTCTCACTCAGACTCCCAACTCTCAGCCAGCAGCTACAGCCCAGCTTCTGTGAAGTCAAAATGTAATGGAGGAAGTTTTTTTCAACCTTCCTTCTTTGTCCTCTCACTCAGACTCCCAACTCTCAGCCAGCAGCTCCACCCCCAGCTTCTGTGAAGTTAAAATGTAATGAAGTTTTTTCTATCTTTCTGCTTTATTCTCTCACTCAGACTCCCAACCCTCAGACAGCAGCTCCACTCCCAGCTTCTGTGAAGTTAAATATAATGGAGGAAGTTATTTTCTACCTTTCTCCTTTGTTCTCTCACTCAGACTTCCAACTCTCAGTCAGCAGCTCCAGCTCTGTGAAGTTAAAATGTAATGGAGGAAGTTATTTTCTACCTTTCTCCGTTGTTCTCTCACTCAGACTCCCAACTCTCAGCCAGCAGCTCCACCCCCAGCTTCTGTGAAGTTAAAATGTAATGAACTGTTTTCTATCTTTCTCCTTTATTCTCTCACACAGACTCCCAACTCTCAGCCAGCAGCTCCAGCCCAGCTTCTGTGAAGTTAAATATAATGGAGGAAGTTATTTTCTGCATTTCTCCTTTGTTCTCTCACTCAGACTCCCAACTGTAAGTCAGCAGCTCCACCTCCTGCTCTGTGAAGTTAAAAATAATGGAGGAAGTTATTTTCAACCTTCCATCTTTCTTCTCTCACTCAGACTGCCGGCTCTCAGCCAGCAGCGCCACCCCCAGCTTCTGTGAAGTTAAAATGTAATGGAGGAAGTTTTTTTCTACCTTTCTCCTTTGTTCTCTCACTCAGACTCCCAACTCTCAGCCAGCAGCTCCACCCCCAGCTACTGTGAAGTCAAAATGTAATGGAGGAAGTTTTTTTCAACCTTCCTTCTTTGTCCTCTCACTCAGACTCCCAACTCTCAGCCAGCAGCTCCACCCCCAGCTTCTGTGAAGTTAAAATGTAATGAAGTTTTTTCTATCTTTCTGCTTTATTCTCTCACTCAGACTCCCAACCCTCAGACAGCAGCTCCACTCCCAGCTTCTGTGAAGTTAAATATAATGGAGGAAGTTATTTTCTACCTTTCTCCTTTGTTCTCTCACTCAGACTTCCAACTCTCAGTCAGCAGCTCCACCTCCAGCTCTGTGAAGTTAAAATGTAATGGAGGAAGTTATTTTCTACCTTTCTCCGTTGTTCTCTCACTCAGACTCCCAACTCTCAGCCAGCAGCTCCACCCCCAGCTTCTGTGAAGTTAAAATGTAATGAACTGTTTTCTATCTTTCTCCTTTATTCTCTCACACAGACTCCCAACTCTCAGCCAGCAGCGCCACCCCCAGCTTCTGTGAAGTTAAAATGTAATGGAGGGAGTTTTATTCTACCTTTCTCCTTTTTTCTGTCACTCAGACTCCCAACTCTCAGCCAGGAGCTCCACCCCCAGCTTCTGTGAAGTTAAAATGTAATGGAGGAAGTTTTGTTCTACCTTTCTCCTTTGTTCTCTCACTCAGACTGCCAGCTCTCAGCCAGCAGCTCCACCCCCAGCTTCTGTGAAGTTAAAATGTAATGGTTCGAGTTTTTTTCAACCTTCCTTCTTTGTTCTCTCACTCAGCCTCCCAACTCTCAGTCAGCAGCTCCACCTCTAGCTCTGTGAAGTTAAAATGTAAGGGAGGAAGTTTTTTTCTACCTTTCTCGTTTGTTCTCTCACTCAGACTCCCAACTCTCAGTCAGGAGCTCCACCTCCAGCTCTGTGAAGTTAAAATGTAAGGGAGGAAGTTTTTTTCAACCTTTCACTTTTGTTCTCTAACTCAGACTGTCGGATCTCAGCCAGCAGCTCCACCCCTAGCTTCTGTGAAGTAAAAATGTAATGAACTGTTTTCTATCTTTCTCCTTTATTCTCTCACACAGACTCCCAACTCTAAGCCAGCAGCTCCACCCCCAGCTTCTGTGAAGTCAAAATGTAGTGGAGGAAGTTTTTTTCTACCTTTCTCCTTTGTTCTCTCACTCAGGCTGCCAACTCTCAGCCAGCAGCTCCACCTCCAGCTTCTGTGAAGTCAAAATGTAGTGGAGGAAGTTTTTTTCTACCTTTCTCCTTTGTTCTGTCACTCAGACTGCCAGCTCTAAGCCAGCAGCTCCAACCCCAGCTTCTGTGAAATTAAAATGTAATGGAGGGAGGTTTTTTCAACCTTCCTTCTTTCTTCTCTCACTCAGACTGCCGGCTCTCAGCCAGCAGCGCCACCCCCAGCTTCTGTGAAGTTAAAATGTAATGGAGGAAGTTTTTTTCTACCTTTCTCCTTTGTTCTCTCACTCAGACTCCCAACTCTCAGCCAGCAGCTCCACCCCCAGCTACTGTGAAGTTAAAATGTAATGAACTGTTTTCTATCTTTCTCCTTAATTCTCTCACACAGACTCCCAACTGTCAGCCAGCAGCTCCACCCCCAGCTTCTGTGAAGTTAAAATATAATGGAGGAAGTTTTTTTCTATCCTTTCTCCTTTGTTCTCTCACTCAGACTGCCAGCTCTCAGACAACAGCTCCACCCCCAGCTTCTGTGAAGTTAAAATGTAATGATGGAAGTTTTATTCTACCTTTCTCATATTTTCTGTCACTCAGACTCCCAGCTATCAGCCGGCAGCTACACCCCAAGCTTCTGTGAAGTTAAAATGTAATGAAGCTTTTTCTATCTTTCTCCGTTATTCTCTCACTCAGACTCCCAACTCTCAGTCAGCCGCTCCACCTCCAGCTCTGTGAAGTTAAATGTAATGGAGGAAGTTATTTTCTACCTTTCTCCTTTGTTCTCTCACTCAGACTGCCGGCTCTCAGCTAGCAGCGCCACCCCCAGCTTCTGTGAAGTTAAAATGTAATGGAGGAAGTTTTGTTCTATCTTTCTAATTTATTCTCTCACTCAGACTCCCAACCCTCAGCCAGCAGCTCCACCTCCAGCTCTGTGAAGTTTAAATGTAATGGAGGGAGTTTTTTTCAACCTTCCTTCTTTGTTCTGTCACTTAGACTCCCAACTCTCAGTCAGCAGCTCCACCTCCAGCTCTGTGAAGTTAAATGTAATGGAGGAAGTTATTTTCTACCTTTCTCCTTTGTTCTCTCACTCAGACTCCCAACTCTCAGCCAGCAGCTCCACCCCCAGATTCTGTGAAGTTAAAATGTAATGATGGAAGTTTTATTCTACCTTTCTCCTCTTTTCTGTCACTCAGACTCCTAGCTCTCAGCCAGCAGCTCCACCCCCAGCTTCTGTGAAGTTAAATATAATGGAGGAAGTTATTTTCTACATTTCTCCTTTGTACCTCCATTCAGACTAATAACTCTCAGCCAGGAGCTGCACCCCCAGCTTCTGTGAAGTTAAAATGTAATGGAGGAAGTTTTGTTCTACCTTTCTCCTTTGTTCTCTCACTCAGACTCCCAACTCTCAGTCAGCAGCTCCACCTCCAGCTCTGTGAATTTAAAATGTAATGGAGGAAGTTATTTTCTACCTTTCTCCGTTGTTCTCTCACTCAGACTCCCAACTCTCAGCCAGTAGCTCCACCCCCAGCTTCTGTGAAGTTAAAATGTAATGAACTGTTTTCTATCTTTCTCCTTTATTCTCTCACACAGACTCCCAACTCTCAGCCAGCAGCTCCAGCCCAGCTTCTGTGAAGTTAAATATAATGGAGGAAGTTATTTTCTGCATTTCTCCTTTGTTCTCTCACTCAGACTCCCAACTCTAAGTCAGCAGCTCCACCTCCTGCTCTGTGAAGTTAAATATAATGGAGGAAGTTATTTTCAACCTTCCATCTTTCTTCTCTCACTCAGACTGCCGGCTCTCAGCCAGCAGCGCCACCCCCAGCTTCTGTGAAGTTAAAATGTAATGGAGGAAGTTTTCTTCTACCTTTCTCCTTTGTTCTCTCACTCAGACTCCCAACTCTCAGCCAGCAGCTCCACCTCCAGCTCTGTGAAGTTAAAATGTAATGGAGGAAGTTTTTTTCTATCCTTTCTCGTTTGATCTCTCACTCAGACTCCCAACTCTCAGTCAGCAGCTCCAACTTCCAGCTCTGTGAAGTTAAAATGTAAGGGAGGGAGTTTTTTTCTACCTTTCTCTTTTGTTCTCTCACTCAGACTCCCAACTCTCAGTTAGCAGCTCCACCCCCAGCTTCTGTGAAGTTAAAATGTAATGAACTGTTTTCTATCTTTCTCCTTTATTCTCACACACAGACTCCCAAGTCTAAGCCAGCAGCTCCACCCCCAGCTTCTGTGAAGTCAAAATGTAGTGGAGGAAGTTTTTTTCTACCTTTCTCCTTTGTTCTCTCACTCAGACTGCCAACTCTCAGCCAGCAGCTCCACCCCCAGCTTCTGTGAAGTCAAAATGTAGTGGAGGAAGTTTTTTTCTACCTTTCTCCTTTGTTCTGTCACTCAGACTGCCAGCTCTAAGCCAGCAGCTCCACCCCCAGCTTCTGTGAAATTAAAATGTAATGGAGGGAGGTTTTTTCAACCTTCCTTCTTTGTTCTCTCACTCAGACTCCCAACTCTCAGTCAGCAGCTCCACCTCCAGCTTTGTGAAGTTAAAATGTAAGGGAGGAAGTTTTTTTCTACCTTTCTCGTTTGTTCTCTCACTCAGACTCCCAACTCTCAGTCAGCAGCTCCACCTCCAGCTCTGTGAAGTTAAATATAATGGAGGAAGTTTTTTTCAACCTTTCACTTTTGTTCTCTAACTCAGACTCCCAACTCTCAGCCAGCAGCTCCACCTCCAGCTCTGTGAAGTTTAAATGTAATGAACTGTTTTCTATCTTTCTCCTTAATTCTCTCACACAGACTCCCAACCCTCAGACAGCAGCTCCACTCCCAGCTTCTGTGAAGTTAAATATAATGGAGGAAGTTATTTTCTACCTTTCTCCTTTGTTCTCTCACTCAGACTGCCGGCTCTCAGCCAGCAGCGCCACCCCCAGCTTCTGTGAAATTAAAATGTAATGGAGGGAGGTTTTTTCAACCTTCCTTCTTTGTTCTCTCACTCAGACTCCCAACTCTCAGTCAGCAGCTCCACCTCCAGCTTTGTGAAGTTAAAATGTAAGGGAGGAAGTTTTTTTCTACCTTTCTCGTTTGTTCTCTCACTCAGACTCCCAACTCTCAGTCAGCAGCTCCACCTCCAGCTCTGTGAAGTTAAATATAATGGAGGAAGTTTTTTTCAACCTTTCACTTTTGTTCTCTAACTCAGACTCCCAACTCTCAGCCAGCAGCTCCACCTCCAGCTCTGTGAAGTTTAAATGTAATGAACTGTTTTCTATCTTTCTCCTTAATTCTCTCACACAGACTCCCAACCCTCAGACAGCAGCTCCACTCCCAGCTTCTGTGAAGTTAAATATAATGGAGGAAGTTATTTTCTACATTTCTCCTTTGTTCTCTCACTCAGACTCCCAACTCTCAGTCAGCCGCTCCACCTCCAGCTCTGTGAAGTTAAATGTAATGGAGGAAGTTATTTTCTACCTTTCTCCTTTGTTCTCTCACTCAGACTGCCGGCTCTCAGCCAGCAGCGCCACCCCCAGCTTCTGTGAAGTTAAAATGTAATGGAGGAAGTTTTGTTCTATCTTTCTAATTTATTCTCTCTCTCAGACTCCCAACCCTCAGCCAGCAGTTCCACCTCCAGCTCTGTGAAGTTTAAATGTAATGGAGGGAGTTTTTTTCAACCTTCCTTCTTTGTTCTCTCACTCAGACTCCCAACTCTCAGTCAGCAGCTCCACCTCCAGCTGTGTGAAGTTAAAATGTAATGATGGAAGTTTTATTCTACCTTTCTCCTCTTTTCTGTCACTCAGACTGCCAGCTCTCAGTCAGCCGCTCCACCTCCAGCTCTGTGAAGTTAATTGTAATGGAGGAAGTTATTTTCTACCTTTCTCCTTTGTTCTCTCACTCAGACTCCCAACTCTCAGTCAGCAGCTCCACCTCCAGCTCTGTGAAGTTAAATGTAATGGAGTAAGTTATTTTCTACCTTTCTCCTTTGTTCTCTCACTCAGACTGCCAGCTCTCAGCCAGCAGCTCCACCCCCAGCTTCTGTGAAGTTAAAATGTAATGGAGGGAGTTTTTTCAACCTTCCTTCTTTGTTCTCTCACTCAGACTCCCAACTCTCAGTCAGCCGCTCCACCTCCAGCTCTGTGAGGTTAAATGTAATGGAGGAAGTTATTTTCTACCTTTCTCCTTTGTTCTCTCACTCAGACTGCCGGCTCTCAGCCAGCAGCGCCACCCCCAGCTTCTGTGAAGTTAAAATGTAATGGAGGAAGTTTTTTTCTACCTTTCTCCTTTGTTCTCCCACTCAGACTCCCAACTCTCAGCCAGCAGCTCCACCCCCAGCTTCTGTGAAGTTAAAATGTAATGAACTGTTTTCTATCTTTCTCCTTAATTCTCTCACACAGACTCCCAACTCTCAGCCAGCAGCTCCAGCCCAGCTTCTGTGAATTTAAAATGTAATGGAGGAAGTTTTTTTCTACCTTTCTCCTTAGTTCTCTCACTCAGACTCCCAACTCTCAGTCAGCAGCTCCACCTCCAGCTCTGTGAAGTTAAAATGTAATGATGGAAGTTTTATTCTACCTTTCTCCTCTTTTCTGTCACTCAGATTGCCAGCTCTCAGTCAGCCGCTCCACCTCCAGCTCTGTGAAGTTAAATGTAATGGAGGAAGTTATTTTCTACCTTTCTCCTTTGTTCTCTCACTCAGACTCCCAACTCTCAGTCAGCACCTCCACCTCCAGCTCTGTGAAGTTAAATGTAATGGAGTAAGTTATTTTCTACCTTTCTCCTTTGTTCTCTCACTCAGACTGCCAGCTCTCAGCCAGCAGCTCCACCCCCAGCTTCTGTGAAGTTAAAATGTAATGGAGGGAGTTTTTTTCAACCTTCCTTCTTTGTTCTCTCACTCAGACTCCCAACTCTCAGTCAGCCGCTCCACCTCCAGCTCTGTGAGGTTAAATGTAATGGAGGAAGTTATTTTCTACCTTTCTCCTTTGTTCTCTCACTCAGACTGCCGGCTCTCAGCCAGCAGCGCCACCCCCAGCTTCTGTGAAGTTAAAATGTAATGGAGGAAGTTTTTTTCTACCTTTCTCCTTTGTTCTCCCACTCAGACTCCCAACTCTCAGCCAGCAGCTCCACCCCCAGCTTCTGTGAAGTTAAAATGTAATGAACTGTTTTCTATCTTTCTCCTTAATTCTCTCACACAGACTACCAACTCTCAGCCAACAGCTCCACCCCCAGCTTCTGTGAAGTCAAAATGTAGTGGAGGAAGTTTTTTTCTACCTTTCTCCTTTGTTCTCTCACTCAGACTGCCAACTCTCAGCCAGCAGCTCCACCCCCAGCTTCTGTGAAGTCAAAATGTAGTGGAGGAAGTTTTTTTCTACCTTTCTCCTTTGTTCTGTCACTCAGACTGCCAGCTCTAAGCCAGCAGCTCCACCCCCAGCTTCTGTGAAATTAAAATGTAATGGAGGGAGGTTTTTTCAACCTTCCTTCTTTGTTCTCTCACTCAGACTCCCAACTCTCAGTCAGCAGCTCCACCTCCAGCTTTGTGAAGTTAAAATGTAAGGGAGGAAGTTTTTTTCTACCTTTCTCGTTTGTTCTCTCACTCAGACTCCCAACTCTCAGTCAGCAGCTCCACCTCCAGCTCTGTGAAGTTAAATATAATGGAGGAAGTTTTTTTCAACCTTTCACTTTTGTTCTCTAACTCAGACTCCCAACTCTCAGCCAGCAGCTCCACCTCCAGCTCTGTGAAGTTTAAATGTAATGAACTGTTTTCTATCTTTCTCCTTAATTCTCTCACACAGACTCCCAACCCTCAGACAGCAGCTCCACTCCCAGCTTCTGTGAAGTTAAATATAATGGAGGAAGTTATTTTCTACATTTCTCCTTTGTTCTCTCACTCAGACTCCCAACTCTCAGTCAGCCGCTCCACCTCCAGCTCTGTGAAGTTAAATGTAATGGAGGAAGTTATTTTCTACCTTTCTCCTTTGTTCTCTCACTCAGACTGCCGGCTCTCAGCCAGCAGCGCCACCCCCAGCTTCTGTGAAGTTAAAATGTAATGGAGGAAGTTTTGTTCTATCTTTCTAATTTATTCTCTCTCTCAGACTCCCAACCCTCAGCCAGCAGTTCCACCTCCAGCTCTGTGAAGTTTAAATGTAATGGAGGGAGTTTTTTTCAACCTTCCTTCTTTGTTCTCTCACTCAGACTCCCAACTCTCAGTCAGCAGCTCCACCTCCAGCTCTGTGAAGTTAAAATGTAATGATGGAAGTTTAATTCTACCTTTCTCCTCTTTTCTGTCACTCAGACTGCCAGCTCTCAGTCAGCCGCTCCACCTCCAGCTCTGTGAAGTTAAATGTAATGGAGGAAGTTATTTTCTACCTTTCTCCTTTGTTCTCTCACTCAGACTCCCAACTCTCAGTCAGCAGCTCCACCTCCAGCTCTGTGAAGTTAAATGTAATGGAGTAAGTTATTTTCTACCTTTCTCCTTTGTTCTCTCACTCAGACTGCCAGCTCTCAGCCAGCAGCTCCACCCCCAGCTTCTGTGAAGTTAAAATGTAATGGAGGGAGTTTTTTTCAACCTTCCTTCTTTGTTCTCTCACTCAGACTCCCAACTCTCAGTCAGCCGTTCCACCTCCAGCTCTGTGAGGTTAAATGTAATGGAGGAAGTTATTTTCTACCTTTCTCCTTTGTTCTCTCACTCAGACTGCCGGCTCTCAGCCAGCAGCGCCACCCCCAGCTTCTGTGAAGTTAAAATGTAATGGAGGAAGTTTTTTTCTACCTTTCTCCTTTGTTCTCCCACTCAGACTCCCAACTCTCAGCCAGCAGCTCCAACCCCAGCTTCTGTGAAGTTAAAATGTAATGAACTGTTTTCTATCTTTCTCCTTAATTCTCTCACACAGACTCCCAACTCTCAGCCAGCAGCTCCAGCCCAGCTTCTGTGAAGTTAAAATGTAATGGAGGAATTTTTTTTCTACCTTTCTCCTTTGTTCTCTCACTCAGACTCCCAACTCTCAGTCAGCAGCTCCACCTCCAGCTCTGTGAAGTTAAAATGTAATGATGGAAGTTTTATTCTACCTTTCTCCTCTTTTCTGTCACTCAGACTGCCAGCTCTCAGTCAGCCGCTCCACCTCCAGCTCTGTGAAGTTAAATGTAATGGAGGAAGTTATTTTCTACCTTTCTCCTTTGTTCTCTCACTCAGACTCCCAACTCTCAGTCAGCAGCTCCACCTCCAGCTCTGTGAAGTTAAATGTAATGGAGTAAGTTATTTTCTACCTTTCTCCTTTGTTCTCTCACTCAGACTGCCAGCTCTCAGCCAGCAGCTCCACCCCCAGCTTCTGTGAAGTTAAAATGTAATGGAGGGAGTTTTTTTCAACCTTCCTTCTTTGTTCTCTCACTCAGACTCCCAACTCTCAGTCAGCCGCTCCACCTCCAGCTCTGTGAGGTTAAATGTAATGGAGGAAGTTATTTTCTACCTTTCTCCTTTGTTCTCTCACTCAGACTGCCGGCTCTCAGCCAGCAGCGCCACCCCCAGCTTCTGTGAAGTTAAAATGTAATGGAGGAAGTTTTTTTCTACCTTTCTCCTTTGTTCTCCCACTCAGACTCCCAACTCTCAGCCAGCAGCTCCACCCCCAGCTTCTGTGAAGTTAAAATGTAATGAACTGTTTTCTATCTTTCTCCTTAATTCTCTCACACAGACTCCCAACTCTCAGCCAGCAGCTCCAGCCCAGCTTCTGTGAAGTTAAAATGTAATGGAGGAAGTTTTTTTCTACCTTTCTCCTTTGTTCTCTCACTCAGACTCCCAACTCTCAGTCAGCAGCTCCAGCCCAGCTTCTGTGAAGTTAAAATGTAATGGAGGAAGTTTTTTTCTACCTTTCTCCTTTATTCTCTCACTCAGACTCCCAACCCTCAGACAGCAGCTCCACCTCCAGCTCTGTGAAGTTAAAATGTAAGGGAGGAAGTTTTTTTCTACCTTTCTCGTTTGTTCTCTCACTCAGATTCCCAACTCTCAGTCAGCAGCTCCACCTCCAGCTCTGTGAAGTTAAATGTAATGGAGGAAGTTTTTTTCAACCTTTCACTTTTGTTCTCTAACTGAGACTGCCGGCTCTCAGCCAGCAGAGCCACCCCCAGCTTCTGTGAATTTAAAATGTAATGGAGGGAGTTTTTTTCTACCTTTCTCCTTTGTTCTCTCACTCAGACTCCCAACCCTCAGACAGCAGCTCCACCTCCAGCTCGGTGAAGTTAGAATGTAAGGGAGGAAGTTTTTTTCTACCTTTCTCGTTTGTTCTCTCACTCAGATTCCCAACTCTCAGTCAGCAGCTCCACCTCCAGCTCTGTGAAGTTAAATGTAATGGAGGAAGTTTTTTTCAACCTTTCACTTTTGTTCTCTAACTGAGACTGCCGGCTCTCAGCCAGCAGCGACACCCCCAGCTTCTGTGAATTTAAAATGTAATGGAGGAAGTTTTTTTCTACCTTTCTCCTTTGTTCTCTCACTCAGACTCCCAACTCTCAGCCAGCAGCTCCACCCCCAGCTTCTGTGAAGTTAAAATGTAATGAACTGTTTTCTATCTTTCTCCTTAATTCTCTCACACAGACTCCCAACTCTCAGCCAGCAGCTCCAGCCCAGCTTCTGTGAAGTCAAAATGTAAGGGAGGAAGTTTTTTTCTACCTTTCTCTTTTGTTCTCTCATTCAGACTCCCAACTCTCAGTCAGCAGCTCCACCCCCAGCTTCTGTGAAGTTAAAATGTAATGAACTATTTTCTATCTTTCTCCTTTATTCTCTCACACAGACTCCCAACTCTCAGCCAGCAGCTCCAGCCCAGCTTCTGTGAAGTCAAAATGTAATGGAGGAAGTTTTTTTCTATCCTTTCTCGTTTGATCTCTCACTCAGACTCCCAACTCTCAGTCAGCAGCTCCACCTCCATCTCTATGAAGTTTAAATGTAATGGAGGGAATTTTTTTCTACCTTTCTCTTTTGTTCTCTCACTCAGACTCCCAACTCTCAGTCAGCAGCTCCACCCCCAGCTTCTGTGAAGTTAAAATGTAATGGAGGAAGTTTTTTTCTACCTTTCTCCTTTGTTCTCTCACTCAGACTGCCGGCTCTCAGCCAGCAGCTCCACCCCCAGCTACTGTGAAGTTAAAATGTAATGAACTGTTTTCTATCTTTCTCCTTAATTCTCTCACACAGACTCCCAACTGTCAGCCAGCAGCTCCACCCCCAGCTTCTGTGAAGTTAAAATATAATGGAGGAAGTTGTTTTCTATCCTTTCTCCTTTGTTCTCTCACTCAGACTGCCAGCTCTCAGACAACAGCTCCACCCCCAGCTTCTGTGAAGTTAAAATGTAATGATGGAAGTTTTATTCTACCTTTCTCCTTTGTTCTCTCACTCAGACTGCCGGCTCTCAGCCAGCAGCGCCACCCCCAGCTTCTGTGAAGTTAAAATGTAATGGAGGAAGTTTTGTTCTATCTTTCTAATTTATTCTCTCACTCAGACTCCCAACCCTCAGCCAGCAGCTCCACCTCCAGCTCTGTGATGTTTAAATGTAATGGAGGGAGTTTTTTTCAACCTTCCTTCTTTGTTCTGTAACTTAGACTCCCAACTCTCAGTCAGCAGCTCCACCTCCAGCTCTGTGAAGTTAAATGTAATGTAGGAAGTTATTTTCTACCTTTCTCCTTTGTTCTCTCACTCAGACTCCCAACTCTCAGCCAGCAGCTCCACCCCCAGATTCTGTGAAGTTAAAATGTAATGATGGAAGTTTTATTCTACCTTTCTCCTCTTTTCTGTCACTCAGACTCCTAGCTCTCAGCCAGCAGCTCCACCCCCAGCTTCTGTGAAGTTAAATATAATGGAGGAAGTTATTTTCTACATTTCTCCTTTGTACCTCCATTCAGACTAATAGCTCTCAGCCAGGAGCTGCACCCCCAGCTTCTGTGAAGTTCAAATGTAATGGAGGAAGTTTTGTTCTACCTTTCTCCTTTGTTCTCTCACTCAGACTCCCAACTCTCAGTCAGCAGCTCCACCTCCAGCTCTGTGAAGTTAAAATGTAATGGAGGAAGTTTTTTTCAACCTTCCTTCTTTGTTCTGTCACACAGACTGCCAGCTCTAAGCCAGCAGCTCCACCCCCAGCTTCTGTGAAGTTAAAATGTAATGAACTGTTTTCTATCTTTCTCCTTTATTCTCACACACAGACTCCCAACTCTAAGCCAGCAGCTCCACCCCCAGCTTCTGTGAAGTCAAAATGTAGTGGAGGAAGTTTTTTTCTACCTTTCGTCTTTGTTCTCTCACTCAGACTGCCAGCTCTCAGCCAGCAGCTCCACCCCCAGCTTCTGTGAAGTCAAAATGTAGTGGAGGAAGTTTTTTTCTACCTTTCTCCTTTGTTCTGTCACTCAGACTGCCAGCTCTAAGCCAGCAGCTCCACCCCCAGCTTCTGTGAAATTAAAATGTAATGGAGGAAGTTTTTTTCTACCTTTCTCGTTTGTTCTCTCACTCAGACTCCCAACTCTCAGTCAGCAGCTCCACCTCCAGCTCTGTGAAGTTAAAATGTAAGGGAGGAAGTTTTTTTCTACCTTTCTCTTTTGTTCTCTCACTCAGACTCTCAACTCTCAGTCAGCAGCTCCACCTCCAGCTCTGTGAAGTTAAAATGTAAGGGAGGAAGTTTTTTTCAACCTTTCACTTTTGTTCTCTAACTCAGACTCCCAACTCTCAGCCAGCAGCTCCACCTCTAGCTCTGTGAAGTTTAAATGTAATGGAGGGAGTTTTTTTCAACCTTCCTTCTTTGTTCTCTCACTCAAACTCCCAAATCTCAGCCAGCAGCTCCAGCCCAGCTTCTGTGAAGTTAAAATGTAATTATGGAAGTTTTATTCTACCTTTCTCCTTTTTTCTGTCACTCAGACTGCCAGCTCTCAGCCAGCAGCTCCACCCCCAGCTTCTGTGAAGTTAAAATGTAACAAAGTTTTTTCTATCTTTCTCCTTTATTCTCTCACTCAGACTCCCAACCCTCAGACAGCAGCTCCACTCCCAGCTTCTGTGAAGTTAAAATGTAATGAACTGTTTTCTATCTTTCTCCTTTATTCTCTCACACAGACTCCCAACTCTCAGCCAGCAACTACAGCCCAGCTTCTGTGAAGTCAAAATGTAATGGAGGAAGTTTTTTTCTATCCTTTCTCGTTTGATCTCTCACTCAGACTCCCAACTCTCAGTCAGCAGCTCCATCTCCAGCTCTATGAAGTTAAAATGTATTGGAGGAAGTTTTTTCTATCCTTTCTCCTTGGTTCTCTCACTCAGACTGCCAGCTCTCAGCCAACAGCTCCACCCCCAGCTTCTGTGAAGTTAAAATGTAATGATGGAAGTTTTATTCTACCTTTCTCCTTTTTTCTGTCACTCAGACTGCCAGCTCTCAGCCAGCAGCTCCACCCCCAGCTTCTGTGAAGTTAAAATGTAATGGAGGGAGTTTTTTTCATCCTTCCTTCTTTGTTCTCTCACTCAGACTCCCAACTCTCAGTCAGCCGCTCCACCTCCAGCTCTGTGAAGTCAAAATGTAAGGGAGGAAGTTTTTTTCTACCTTTCTCTTTTGTTCTCTCATTCAGACTCCCAACTCTCAGTCAGCAGCTCCACCCCCAGCTTCTGTGAAGTTAAAATGTAATGAACTGTTTTCTATCTTTCTCCTTAATTCTCTCACACAGACTCCCAACTCTCAGCCAGCAGCTCCAGCCCAGCTTCTGTGAAGTTAAAATGTAATGGAGGAAGTTTTTTCTATCCTTTCTCCTTGGTTCTCTCACTCAGACTGCCAGCTCTCAGCCAACAGCTCCACCCCCAGCTTCTGTGAAGTTAAAATGTAATGAACTGTTTTCTATCTTTCTCCTTAATTCTCTCACACAGACTCCCAACTCTCAGCCAGCAGCTCCAGCCCAGCTTCTGTGAAGTTAAAATGTAATGGAGGAAGTTTTTTCTATCCTTTCTCCTTGGTTCTCTCACTCAGACTGCCAGCTCTCAGCCAACAGCTCCACCCCCAGCTTCTGTGAAGTTAAAATGTAATTATGGAAGTTTTATTCTACCTTTCTCCTTTTTTCTGTCACTCAGACTGCCAGCTCTCAGCCAGCAGCTCCACCCCCAGCTTCTGTGAAGTTAAAATGTAACAAAGTTTTTTCTATCTTTCTCCTTTATTCTCTCACTCAGACTCCCAACCCTCAGACAGCAGCTCCACTCCCAGCTTCTGTGAAGTTAAAATGTAATGAACTGTTTTCTATCTTTCTCCTTTATTCTCTCACACAGACTCCCAACTCTCAGCCAGCAGCTACAGCCCAGCTTCTGTGAAGTCAAAATGTAATGGAGGAAGTTTTTTTCTATCCTTTCTCGTTTGATCTCTCACTCAGACTCCCAACTCTCAGTCAGCAGCTCCATCTCCAGCTCTATGAAGTTAAAATGTATTGGAGGAAGTTTTTTCTATCCTTTCTCCTTGGTTCTCTCACTCAGACTGCCAGCTCTCAGCCAACAGCTCCACCCCCAGCTTCTGTGAAGTTAAAATGTAATGATGGAAGTTTTATTCTACCTTTCTCCTTTTTTCTGTCACTCAGACTGCCAGCTCTCAGCCAGCAGCTCCACCCCCAGCTTCTGTGAAGTTAAAATGTAATGGAGGGAGTTTTTTTCATCCTTCCTTCTTTGTTCTCTCACTCAGACTCCCAACTCTCAGTCAGCCGCTCCACCTCCAGCTCTGTGAAGTTAAATGTAATGGAGGAAGTTATTTTCTACCTTTCTCCTTTGTTCTCTCACTCAGACTCCCAACTCTCAGCCAGCAGCTCCACCCCCAGCTTCTGTGAAGTTAAAATGTAATGAACTGTTTTCTATCTTTCTCCTTAATTCTCTCACACAGACTCCCAACTCTCAGCCAGCAGCTCCAGCCCAGCTTCTGTGAAGTTAAAATGTAATGGAGGAAGTTTTTTCTATCCTTTCTCCTTGGTTCTCTCACTCAGACTGCCAGCTCTCAGCCAACAGCTCCACCCCCAGCTTCTGTGAAGTTAAAATGTAATGAACTGTTTTCTATCTTTCTCCTTAATTCTCTCACACAGACTCCCAACTCTCAGCCAGCAGCTCCAGCCCAGCTTCTGTGAAGTTAAAATGTAATGGAGGAAGTTTTTTCTATCCTTTCTCCTTGGTTCTCTCACTCAGACTGCCAGCTCTCAGCCAACAGCTCCACCCCCAGCTTCTGTGAAGTTAAAATGTAATTATGGAAGTTTTATTCTACCTTTCTCCTTTTTTCTGTCACTCAGACTGCCAGCTCTCAGCCAGCAGCTCCACCCCCAGCTTCTGTGAAGTTAAAATGTAACAAAGTTTTTTCTATCTTTCTCCTTTATTCTCTCACTCAGACTCCCAACCCTCAGACAGCAGCTCCACTCCCAGCTTCTGTGAAGTTAAAATGTAATGAACTGTTTTCTATCTTTCTCCTTTATTCTCTCACACAGACTCCCAACTCTCAGCCAGCAGCTACAGCCCAGCTTCTGTGAAGTCAAAATGTAATGGAGGAAGTTTTTTTCTATCCTTTCTCGTTTGATCTCTCACTCAGACTCCCAACTCTCAGTCAGCAGCTCCATCTCCAGCTCTATGAAGTTAAAATTTATTGGAGGAAGTTTTTTCTATCCTTTCTCCTTGGTTCTCTCACTCAGACTGCCAGCTCTCAGCCAACAGCTCCACCCCCAGCTTCTGTGAAGTTAAAATGTAATTATGGAAGTTTTATTCTACCTTTCTCCTTTTTTCTGTCACTCAGAGTGCCAGCTCTCAGCCAGCAGCTCCACCCCCAGCTTCTGTGAAGTTAAAATGTAACAAAGTTTTTTCTATCTTTCTCCTTTATTCTCTCACTCAGACTCCCAACCCTCAGACAGCAGCTCCACTCCCAGCTTCTGTGAAGTTAAATATAATGGAGGAAGTTATTTTCTACATTTCTCCTTTGTTCTTTCACTCAGACTGCCAACTCTCAGCCAGCAGCTCCACCCCCAGCTTCTGTGAAGTCAAAATGTAATGGAGGGAGTTTTTTTCTACCTTTCTCCTTTGTACCTCCATTCAGACTACCATCTCTCAGCCAGGAGCTCCACCCCCAGCTTCTGTGAAGTTAAAATGTAATGGAGGAAGTTTTGTTCTACCTTTCTCCTTTGCTCTCTCACTCAGACTCCCAACTCTCAGTCAGCAGCTCCACCTCCAGCTCTGTGAAGTTAAAATGTAGTGGAGGAAGTTTTTTTCTACCTTTCTCCTTTGTTCTCTTACTCAGACTGCCAGCTCTCAGTCAGCAGCTCCACCTCCAGCTCTGTGAAGTTAAAATGTAAGGGAGGAAGTTTTTTTCTACCTTTCTCTTTTGTTCTCTCACTAATACTCCCAACTCTCAGTCAGCAGCTCCACCCCCAGCTTCTGTGAAGTTAAAATGTAATGGAGGAAGTTTTTTTCTACCTTTCTCCTTTGTTCTCTCACTCAGACTGCCGGCTCTCAGCCAGCAGCGCCACCCCTAGCTTCTGTGAAGTTAAAATGTAATGGAGGAAGTTTTTTTCTACCTTTCTCCTTTGTTCTCTCACTCAGACTCCCAACTCTCAGCCAGCAGCTCCACCCCCAGCTTCTGTGAAGTTAAAATGTAATGAACTGTTTTCTATCTTTCTCCTTTATTCTCTCACACAGACTCCCAACTCTCAGCCAGCAGCTACAGCCCAGCTTCTGTGAAGTCAAAATGTAATGGAGGAAGTTTTTTTCTATCCTTTCTCGTTTGATCTCTCACTCAGACTCCCAACTCTCAGTCAGCAGCTCCATCTCCAGCTCTGTGAAGTTAAAATGTATTGGAGGAAGTTTTTTTCTACCTTTCTCCTTTGTTCTCTCACTCAGACTCCCAACTCTCAGCCAGCAGCTCCATCCCAGGTTCTGTGAAGTTAAATGTAATGGAGGAAGTTATTTTCTACCTTTCTCGTTTGTTCTCTCACTCAGACTGCCAGCTCTCAGACAGCAGCGCCACCCCCAGCTTCTGTGAAGTTAAAATGTAATGGAGGAAGTTTTTTTCTACCTTTCTCCTTTGTTCTCTCACTCAGACTCCCAACTCTCAGACAGCAGCTCCACCCCCAGCTTCTGTGAAGTTAAAATGTAATGATGGAAGTTTTATTCTACCTTTCTCCTTTGTTCTCTCACTCAGACTCACAACTCCCAGTCAGGAAATCCAACCCCAGCTTCTGGGAAGTTAAAATGTAATGGATGAAGTGTTTTTCAACCTTCCTTTTTTTTTCTCTCATTCAGACTCCCAACTCTCAGTCAGCAGCTCCACCTCCAGCTCTGTGAAGTTAAAATGTAAGGGAGGAAGTTTTTTTTCTACCTTTCTCGTTTGTTCTCTCACTCAGACTCCCAACTCTCAGTCAGCAGCTCCACCTCCAGCTCTGTGAAGTTAAATGTAAGGGAGGAAGTTATTTTCTACATTTCCCCTTTGTACCTCCATTCAGACTAATAGCTCTCAGCCAGGAGCTGCACCCCCAGCTTCTGTGAAGTTAAAATGTAATGAAGTTTTTTCTATCTTTCTCCTTTATTCTCTCATTCAGACTCCCAACCCTCAGACAGCAGCTCCACTCCCAGCTTCTGTGAAGTTAAATATAATGGAGGAAGTTATTTTCTACATTTCTCCTTTGTTCTCTCACTCAGACTCTCAACTCTCAGTCAGCAGCTCCACCTCCAGCTCTGTGAAGTTAAAATGTAATGGAGGAAGTTTTTTCTATCCTTTCTCCTTGGTTCTCTCACTCAGACTGCCAGCTCTCAGCCAACAGCTCCACCCCCAGCTTCTGTGAAGTTAAAATGTAATGAACTGTTTTCTATCTTTCTCCTTAATTCTCTCACACAGACTCCCAACTCTCAGCCAGCAGCTCCAGCCCAGCTTCTGTGAAGTTAAAATGTAATGGAGGAAGTTTTTTCTATCCTTTCTCCTTGGTTCTCTCACTCAGACTGCCAGCTCTCAGCCAACAGCTCCACCCCCAGCTTCTGTGAAGTTAAAATGTAATTATGGAAGTTTTATTCTACCTTTCTCCTTTTTTCTGTCACTCAGACTGCCAGCTCTCAGCCAGCAGCTCCACCCCCAGCTTCTGTGAAGTTAAAATATAACAAAGTTTTTTCTATCTTTCTCCTTTATTCTCTCACTCAGACTCCCAACCCTCAGACAGCAGCTCCACTCCCAGCTTCTGTGAAGTTAAAATGTAATGAACTGTTTTCTATCTTTCTCCTTTATTCTCTCACACAGACTCCCAACTCTCAGCCAGCAGCTACAGCCCAGCTTCTGTGAAGTCAAAATGTAATGGAGGAAGTTTTTTTCTATCCTTTCTCGTTTGATCTCTCACTCAGACTCCCAACTCTCAGTCAGCAGCTCCATCTCCAGCTCTATGAAGTTAAAATTTATTGGAGGAAGTTTTTTCTATCCTTTCTCCTTGGTTCTCTCACTCAGACTGCCAGCTCTCAGCCAACAGCTCCACCCCCAGCTTCTGTGAAGTTAAAATGTAATTATGGAAGTTTTATTCTACCTTTCTCCTTTTTTCTGTCACTCAGAGTGCCAGCTCTCAGCCAGCAGCTCCACCCCCAGCTTCTGTGAAGTTAAAATGTAACAAAGTTTTTTCTATCTTTCTCCTTTATTCTCTCACTCAGACTCCCAACCCTCAGACAGCAGCTCCACTCCCAGCTTCTGTGAAGTTAAATATAATGGAGGAAGTTATTTTCTACATTTCTCCTTTGTTCTTTCACTCAGACTGCCAACTCTCAGCCAGCAGCTCCACCCCCAGCTTCTGTGAAGTCAAAATGTAATGGAGGAAGTTTTTTTCTACCTTTCTCCTTTGTACCTCCATTCAGACTACCATCTCTCAGCCAGGAGCTCCACCCCCAGCTTCTGTGAAGTTAAAATGTAATGGAGGAAGTTTTGTTCTACCTTTCTCCTTTGTTCTCTCACTCAGACTCCCAACTCTCAGTCAGCAGCTCCACCTCCAGCTCTGTGAAGTTAAAATGTAGTGGAGGAAGTTTTTTTTCTACCTTTCTCCTTTGTTCTCTTACTCAGACTGCCAGCTCTCAGTCAGCAGCTCCACCTCCAGCTCTGTGAAGTTAAAATGTAAGGGAGGAAGGTTTTTTCTACCTTTCTCTTTTGTTCTCTCACTAATACTCCCAACTCTCAGTCAGCAGCTCCACCCCCAGCTTCTGTGAAGTTAAAATGTAATGGAGGAAGTTTTTTTCTACCTTTCTCCTTTGTTCTCTCACTCAGACTGCCGGCTCTCAGCCAGCAGCGCCACCCCTAGCTTCTGTGAAGTTAAAATGTAATGGAGGAAGTTTTTTTCTACCTTTCTCCTTTGTTCTCTCACTCAGACTCCCAACTCTCAGCCAGCAGCTCCACCCCCAGCTTCTGTGAAGTTAAAATGTAATGAACTGTTTTCTATCTTTCTCCTTTATTCTCTCACACAGACTCCCAACTCTCAGCCAGCAGCTACAGCCCAGCTTCTGTGAAGTCAAAATGTAATGGAGGAAGTTTTTTTCTATCCTTTCTCGTTTGATCTCTCACTCAGACTCCCAACTCTCAGTCAGCAGCTCCATCTCCAGCTCTGTGAAGTTAAAATGTATTGGAGGAAGTTTTTTTCTACCTTTCTCCTTTGTTCTCTCACTCAGACTCCCAACTCTCAGCCAGCAGCTCCATCCCAGGTTCTGTGAAGTTAAATGTAATGGAGGAAGTTATTTTCTACCTTTCTCGTTTGTTCTCTCACTCAGACTGCCAGCTCTCAGACAGCAGCGCCACCCCCAGCTTCTGTGAAGTTAAAATGTAATGGAGGAAGTTTTTTTCTACCTTTCTCCTTTGTTCTCTCACTCAGACTCCCAACTCTCAGACAGCAGCACCACCCCCAGCTTCTGTGAAGTTAAAATGTAATGATGGAAGTTTTATTCTACCTTTCTCCTTTGTTCTCTCACTCAGACTCACAACTCCCAGTCAGGAAATCCAACCCCAGCTTCTGGGAAGTTAAAATGTAATGGATGAAGTGTTTTTCAACCTTCCTTTTTTTTTTCTCTCATTCAGACTCCCAACTCTCAGTCAGCAGCTCCACCTCCAGCTCTGTGAAGTTAAAATGTAAGGGAGGAAGTTTTTTTTCTACCTTTCTCGTTTGTTCTCTCACTCAGACTCCCAACTCTCAGTCAGCAGCTCCACCTCCAGCTCTGTGAAGTTAAATGTAAGGGAGGAAGTTATTTTCTACATTTCCCCTTTGTACCTCCATTCAGACTAATAGCTCTCAGCCAGGAGCTGCACCCCCAGCTTCTGTGAAGTTAAAATGTAATGAAGTTTTTTCTATCTTTCTCCTTTATTCTCTCATTCAGACTCCCAACCCTCAGACAGCAGCTCCACTCCCAGCTTCTGTGAAGTTAAATATAATGGAGGAAGTTATTTTCTACATTTCTCCTTTGTTCTCTCACTCAGACTCTCAACTCTCAGTCAGCAGCTCCACCTCCAGCTCTGTGAAGTTAAAATGTAAGGGAGGAAGTTTTTTTCTACCTTTCTCTTTTGTTCTCTCACTCAGACTCTCAACTCTCAGTCAGCAGCTCCACCTCCAGCTCTGTGAAGTTAAAATGTAAGGGAGGAAGTTTTTTTCAACCTTTCACTTTTGTTCTCTAACTCAGACTCCCAACTCTCAGCCAGCAGCTCCACCTCCAGCTCTGTGAGGTTTAAATGTAATGGAGGGAGTTTTTTTCAACCTTCCTTCTTTGTTCTCTCACTCAAACTCCCAAATCTCAGCCAGCAGCTCCAGCCCAGCTTCTGTGAAGTTAAATATAATGGAGGAAGTTATTTTCTACATTTCTCCTTTGTTCTCTCACTCAGACTCCCAACTCTCAGCCAGCAGCTCCACCCCCAGCTTCTGTGAAGTTAAAATGTAATGAACTGTTTTCTATCTTTCTCCTTTATTCTCTCACACAGACTCCCAACTCTCAGCCAGCAGCTACAGCCCAGCTTCTGTGAAGTCAAAATGTAATGGAGGAAGTTTTTTTCTATCCTTTCTCGTTTGAGCTCTCACTCAGACTCCCAACTCTCAGTCAGCAGCTCCATCTCCAGCTCTGTGAAGTTAAAATGTATTGGAGGAAGTTTTTTTCTACCTTTCTCCTTTGTTCTCTCACTCAGACTCCCAACTCTCAGCCAGCAGCTCCATCCCAGGTTCTGTGAAGTTAAATGTAATGGAGGAAGTTATTTTCTACCTTTCTCGTTTGTTCTCTCACTCAGACTGCCAGCTCTCAGACAGCAGCGCCACCCCCAGCTTCTGTGAAGTTAAAATGTAATGGAGGAAGTTTTTTTCTACCTTTCTCCTTTGTTCTCTCACTCAGACTCCCAACTCTCAGACAGCAGCTCCACCCCCAGCTTCTGTGAAGTTAAAATGTAATGATGGAAGTTTTATTCTACCTTTCTCCTTTGTTCTCTCACTCAGACTCACAACTCCCAGTCAGGAAATCCAACCCCAGCTTCTGGGAAGTTAAAATGTAATGGATGAAGTGTTTTTCAACCTTCCTTTTTTTTTCTCTCATTCAGACTCCCAACTCTCAGTCAGCAGCTCCACCTCCAGCTCTGTGAAGTTAAAATGTAAGGGAGGAAGTTTTTTTTCTACCTTTCTCGTTTGTTCTCTCACTCAGACTCCCAACTCTCAGTCAGCAGCTCCACCTCCAGCTCTGTGAAGTTAAATGTAAGGGAGGAAGTTATTTTCTACATTTCCCCTTTGTACCTCCATTCAGACTAATAGCTCTCAGCCAGGAGCTGCACCCCCAGCTTCTGTGAAGTTAAAATGTAATGAAGTTTTTTCTATCTTTCTCCTTTATTCTCTCATTCAGACTCCCAACCCTCAGACAGCAGCTCCACTCCCAGCTTCTGTGAAGTTAAATATAATGGAGGAAGTTATTTTCTACATTTCTCCTTTGTTCTCTCACTCAGACTCTCAACTCTCAGTCAGCAGCTCCACCTCCAGCTCTGTGAAGTTAAAATGTAATGGAGGAAGTTTTTTCTATCCTTTCTCCTTGGTTCTCTCACTCAGACTGCCAGCTCTCAGCCAACAGCTCCACCCCCAGCTTCTGTGAAGTTAAAATGTAATGAACTGTTTTCTATCTTTCTCCTTAATTCTCTCACACAGACTCCCAACTCTCAGCCAGCAGCTCCAGCCCAGCTTCTGTGAAGTTAAAATGTAATGGAGGAAGTTTTTTCTATCCTTTCTCCTTGGTTCTCTCACTCAGACTGCCAGCTCTCAGCCAACAGCTCCACCCCCAGCTTCTGTGAAGTTAAAATGTAATTATGGAAGTTTTATTCTACCTTTCTCCTTTTTTCTGTCACTCAGACTGCCAGCTCTCAGCCAGCAGCTCCACCCCCAGCTTCTGTGAAGTTAAAATGTAACAAAGTTTTTTCTATCTTTCTCCTTTATTCTCTCACTCAGACTCCCAACCCTCAGACAGCAGCTCCACTCCCAGCTTCTGTGAAGTTAAAATGTAATGAACTGTTTTCTATCTTTCTCCTTTATTCTCTCACACAGACTCCCAACTCTCAGCCAGCAGCTACAGCCCAGCTTCTGTGAAGTCAAAATGTAATGGAGGAAGTTTTTTTCTATCCTTTCTCGTTTGATCTCTCACTCAGACTCCCAACTCTCAGTCAGCAGCTCCATCTCCAGCTCTATGAAGTTAAAATTTATTGGAGGAAGTTTTTTCTATCCTTTCTCCTTGGTTCTCTCACTCAGACTGCCAGCTCTCAGCCAACAGCTCCACCCCCAGCTTCTGTGAAGTTAAAATGTAATTATGGAAGTTTTATTCTACCTTTCTCCTTTTTTCTGTCACTCAGAGTGCCAGCTCTCAGCCAGCAGCTCCACCCCCAGCTTCTGTGAAGTTAAAATGTAACAAAGTTTTTTCTATCTTTCTCCTTTATTCTCTCACTCAGACTCCCAACCCTCAGACAGCAGCTCCACTCCCAGCTTCTGTGAAGTTAAATATAATGGAGGAAGTTATTTTCTACATTTCTCCTTTGTTCTTTCACTCAGACTGCCAACTCTCAGCCAGCAGCTCCACCCCCAGCTTCTGTGAAGTCAAAATGTAATGGAGGAAGTTTTTTTCTACCTTTCTCCTTTGTACCTCCATTCAGACTACCATCTCTCAGCCAGGAGCTCCACCCCCAGCTTCTGTGAAGTTAAAATGTAATGGAGGAAGTTTTGTTCTACCTTTCTCCTTTGTTCTCTCACTCAGACTCCCAACTCTCAGTCAGCAGCTCCACCTCCAGCTCTGTGAAGTTAAAATGTAGTGGAGGAAGTTTTTTTCTACCTTTCTCCTTTGTTCTCTTACTCAGACTGCCAGCTCTCAGTCAGCAGCTCCACCTCCAGCTCTGTGAAGTTAAAATGTAAGGGAGGAAGTTTTTTTCTACCTTTCTCTTTTGTTCTCTCACTAATACTCCCAACTCTCAGTCAGCAGCTCCACCCCCAGCTTCTGTGAAGTTAAAATGTAATGGAGGAAGTTTTTTTCTACCTTTCTCCTTTGTTCTCTCACTCAGACTGCCGGCTCTCAGCCAGCAGCGCCACCCCTAGCTTCTGTGAAGTTAAAATGTAATGGAGGAAGTTTTTTTCTACCTTTCTCCTTTGTTCTCTCACTCAGACTCCCAACTCTCAGCCAGCAGCTCCACCCCCAGCTTCTGTGAAGTTAAAATGTAATGAACTGTTTTCTATCTTTCTCCTTTATTCTCTCACACAGACTCCCAACTCTCAGCCAGCAGCTACAGCCCAGCTTCTGTGAAGTCAAAATGTAATGGAGGAAGTTTTTTTCTATCCTTTCTCGTTTGATCTCTCACTCAGACTCCCAACTCTCAGTCAGCAGCTCCATCTCCAGCTCTGTGAAGTTAAAATGTATTGGAGGAAGTTTTTTTCTACCTTTCTCCTTTGTTCTCTCACTCAGACTCCCAACTCTCAGCCAGCAGCTCCATCCCAGGTTCTGTGAAGTTAAATGTAATGGAGGAAGTTATTTTCTACCTTTCTCGTTTGTTCTCTCACTCAGACTGCCAGCTCTCAGACAGCAGCGCCACCCCCAGCTTCTGTGAAGTTAAAATGTAATGGAGGAAGTTTTTTTCTACCTTTCTCCTTTGTTCTCTCACTCAGACTCCCAACTCTCAGACAGCAGCTCCACCCCCAGCTTCTGTGAAGTTAAAATGTAATGATGGAAGTTTTATTCTACCTTTCTCCTTTGTTCTCTCACTCAGACTCACAACTCCCAGTCAGGAAATCCAACCCCAGCTTCTGGGAAGTTAAAATGTAATGGATGAAGTGTTTTTCAACCTTCCTTTTTTTTTTCTCTCATTCAGACTCCCAACTCTCAGTCAGCAGCTCCACCTCCAGCTCTGTGAAGTTAAAATGTAAGGGAGGAAGTTTTTTTTCTACCTTTCTCGTTTGTTCTCTCACTCAGACTCCCAACTCTCAGTCAGCAGCTCCACCTCCAGCTCTGTGAAGTTAAATGTAAGGGAGGAAGTTATTTTCTACATTTCCCCTTTGTACCTCCATTCAGACTAATAGCTCTCAGCCAGGAGCTGCACCCCCAGCTTCTGTGAAGTTAAAATGTAATGAAGTTTTTTCTATCTTTCTCCTTTATTCTCTCATTCAGACTCCCAACCCTCAGACAGCAGCTCCACTCCCAGCTTCTGTGAAGTTAAATATAATGGAGGAAGTTATTTTCTACATTTCTCCTTTGTTCTCTCACTCAGACTCTCAACTCTCAGTCAGCAGCTCCACCTCCAGCTCTGTGAAGTTAAAATGTAAGGGAGGAAGTTTTTTTCTACCTTTCTCTTTTGTTCTCTCACTCAGACTCTCAACTCTCAGTCAGCAGCTCCACCTCCAGCTCTGTGAAGTTAAAATGTAAGGGAGGAAGTTTTTTTCAACCTTTCACTTTTGTTCTCTAACTCAGACTCCCAACTCTCAGCCAGCAGCTCCACCTCCAGCTCTGTGAGGTTTAAATGTAATGGAGGGAGTTTTTTTCAACCTTCCTTCTTTGTTCTCTCACTCAAACTCCCAAATCTCAGCCAGCAGCTCCAGCCCAGCTTCTGTGAAGTTAAATATAATGGAGGAAGTTATTTTCTACATTTCTCCTTTGTTCTCTCACTCAGACTCCCAACTCTCAGTCAGCAGCTCCACCTCCAGCTCTGTGAAGTTAAAATGTAAGGGAGGAAGTTTTTTTCTACCTTTCTCTTTTGTTCTCTCACTCAGACTCCCAACTCTCAGCCAGCAGCGCCACCCCTAGCTTCTGTGAAGTTAAAATGTAATGGAGGAAGTTTTTTTCTACCTTTCTCCTTTGTTCTCTCACTCAGACTCCCAACTCTCAGCCAGCAGCTCCACCCCCAGCTTCTGTGAAGTTAAAATGTAATGAACTGTATTCTATCTTTCTCCTTTATTCTCTCACACAGACTCCCAACTCTCAGCCAGCAGCTACAGCCCAGCTTCTGTGAAGTCAAAATGTAATGGAGGAAGTTTTTTTCTATCCTTTCTCATTTGATCTCTCACTCAGACTCCCAACTCTCAGTCAGCAGCTCCATCTCCAGCTCTGTGAAGTTAAAATGTATTGGAGGAAGTTTTTTTCTACCTTTCTCCTTTGTTCTGTCACTCAGACTGCCAGCTCTCAGCCAGCAGCTCCACCGCCAGCTTCTGTGAAGTTAAAATGTAACAAAGTTTTTTCTATCTTTCTCCTTTATTCTCTCACTCAGACTCCCAACCCTCAGACAGCAGCTCCACTCCCAGCTTCTGTGAAGTTAAATATAATGGAGGAAGTTATTTTCTACATTTCTCCTTTGTTCTCTCACTCAGACTGCCAACTCTCAGCCAGCAGCTCCACCCCCAGCTTCTGTGAAGTCAAAATGTAATGGAGGAAGTTTTTTTCTACCTTTCTCCTTTGTACCTCCATTCAGACTACCATCTCTCAGCCAGGAGCTCCACCCCCAGCTTCTGTGAAGTTAAAATGTAATGGAGGAAGTTTTGTTCTACCTTTCTCTTTTGTTCTCTCACTCAGACTCTCAACTCTCAGTCAGCAGCTCCACCTCCAGCTCTGTGAAGTTAAAATGTAAGGGAGGAAGTTTTTTTCTACCTTTCTCTTTTGTTCTCTCACTCAGACTCTCAACTCTCAGTCAGCAGCTCCACCTCCAGCTCTGTGAAGTTAAAATGTAAGGGAGGAAGTTTTTTTCAACCTTTCACTTTTGTTCTCTAACTCAGACTCCCAACTCTCAGCCAGCAGCTCCACCTCCAGCTCTGTGAAGTTTAAATGTAATGGAGGGAGTTTTTTTCAACCTTCCTTCTTTGTTCTCCCACTCAAACTCCCAAATCTCAGCCAGCAGCTCCAGCCCAGCTTCTGTGAAGTTAAATATAATGGAGGAAGTTATTTTCTACATTTCTCCTTTGTTCTCTCACTCAGACTCCCAACTCTAAGTCAGCAGCTCCACCTCCTGCTCTGTGAAGTTAAATATAATGGAGGAAGTTATTTTCAACCTTCCATCTTTCTTCTCTCACTCAGACTGCCGGCTCTCAGCCAGCAGCGCCACCCCCAGCTTCTGTGAAGTTAAAATGTAATGGAGGAAGTTTTTTTCTATCCTTTCTCGTTTGATCTCTCACTCAGACTCCCAACTCTCAGTCAGCAGCTCCACCTCCAGCTCTTTGAAGTTTAAATGTAATGGAGGGAGTTTTTTCAACCTTCCTTCTTTGTTCTCTCACTCAGACTCCCAACTCTCAGTCAGCAGCTCCACCTCCAGCTCTGTGAAGTTAAAATGTAAGGGAGGAAGTTTTTTTCTACCTTTCTCTTTTGTTCTCTCACTCAGACTCCCAACTCTCAGCCAGCAGCGCCACCCCTAGCTTCTGTGAAGTTAAAATGTAATGGAGGAAGTTTTTTTCTACCTTTCTCCTTTGTTCTCTCACTCAGACTCCCAACTCTCAGCCAGCAGCTCCACCCCCAGCTTCTGTGAAGTTAAAATGTAATGAACTGTTTTCTATCTTTCTCCTTTATTCTCTCACACAGACTCCCAACTCTCAGCCAGCAGCTACAGCCCAGCTTCTGTGAAGTCAAAATGTAATGGAGGAAGTTTTTTTCTATCCTTTCTCGTTTGATCTCTCACTCAGACTCCCAACTCTCAGTCAGCAGCTCCATCTCCAGCTCTGTGAAGTTAAAATGTATTGGAGGAAGTTTTTTTCTACCTTTCTCCTTTGTTCTCTCACTCAGACTCCCAACTCTCAGCCAGCAGCTCCATCCCAGGTTCTGTGAAGTTAAATGTAATGGAGGAAGTTATTTTCTACCTTTCTCCTTTGTTCTCTCACTCAGACTGCCAGCTCTCAGACAGCAGCGCCACCCCCAGCTTCTGTGAAGTTAAAATGTAATGGAGGAAGTTTTTTTCTACCTTTCTCCTTTGTTCTCTCACTCAGACTCCCAACTGTCAGCCAGCAGCTCCACCCCCAGCTTCTGTGAAGTTAAAATGTAATGAACTGTTTTCTATCTTTCTCCTTTATTCTCTCACACAGACTCCCAACTCTCAGCCAGCAGCTCCAGCCCAGCTTCTGTGAAGTCAAAATGTAATGGAGGAAGTTTTTTTCTATCCTTTCTCCTTTGTTCTCTCACTCAGACTCCCAACTCTCAGCCAGCAGCTCCACCCCCAGCTTCTGTGAAGTTAAAATGTAATGAAGTTTTTTCTATCTTTCTGCTTTATTCTCTCACTCAGACTCCCAACCCTCAGACAGCAGCTCCACTCCCAGCTTCTGTGAAGTTAAATATAATGGAGGAAGTTATTTTCAACCTTCCATCTTTCTTCTCTCACTCAGACTGCCGGCTCTCAGCCAGCAGCGCCACCTCCAGCTTCTGTGAAGTTAAAATGTAATGGAGGAAGTTTTTTTCTATCCTTTCTCATTTGATCTCTCACTCAGACTCCCAACTCTCAGTCAGCAGCTCCACCTCCAGCTCTGTGAAGTTAAAATGTAAGGGAGGAAGTTTTTTTCTACCTTTCTCGTTTGTTCTCTCACTCAGACTCCCAACTCTCAGTCAGCAGCTCCACCTCCAGCTCTGTGAAGTTAAATGTAAGGGAGGAAGTTATTTTCTACCTTTCTCCTTTGTTCTCTCACTCAGACTGCCGGCTCTCAGCCAGCAGCGCCACCCCCAGCTCTGTGAAGTTAAAATGTAATGAACTGTTTTCTATCTTTCTCCTTTATTCTCTCACACAGACTCCCAACTCTCAGACAGCAGCTCCAGCCCAGCTTCTGTGAAGTTAAAATGTAATGGAAGAAGTTTTTTTTCTATCCTTTCTCCTTTGTTCTCTCACTCAGACTCCCAACTCTCAGCCAGCAGCTCCATCCCCAAATTCTGTGAAGTTAAAATGTAATGATGGAAGTTTTATTCTACCTTTCTCCTCTTTTCTGTCACTCAGACTCCTAGCTCTCAGCCAGCAGCTCCACCCCCAGCTTCTGTGAAGTTAAATATAATGGAGGAAGTTATTTTCTACATTTCTCCTTTGTTCTCTCACTCAGACTGCCAACTCTCAGCCAGAAGCTCAACCCCCAGCTTCTGTGAAGTCAAAATGTAATGGAGGAAGTTTTTTTCTACCTTTCTCCTTTGTACCTCCATTCAGACTACCAGCTCTCAGCCAGGAGCTCCACCCCCAGCTTCTGTGAAGTTAAAATGTAATGGAGGAAGTTTTTTTCAACCTTCCTTCTTTGTTCTCTCACTCAGACTCCCAACTCTCAGTCAGCAGCTCCACCTCCAGCTCTGTGAAGTTAAAATGTAAGGGAGGAAGTTTTTTTCTACCTTTCTCCTTTGTTCTCTCACTCAGACTGCCGGCTCTCAGCCAGCAGCGCCACCCATAGCTTCTGTGAGTTTAAAATGTAATGGAGGAAGTTTTTTTCTACCTTTTATCTTTGTTCTCTCACTCAGACTCCCAACTCTCAGGCAGCAGCTCCACCCCCAGCTTCTGTGAAGTAAAAATGTAATGAACTGTTTTCTATCTTTCTCCTTTATTCTCTCACACAGACTCCCAACTCTCAGCCAGCAGCTCCAGCCCAGCTTCTGTTAAGTCAAAATGTAATGGAGGAAGTTTTTTTCTATCCTTTCTCGTTTGATCTCTCACTCAGACTCCCAACTCTCAGTCAGCAGCTCCACCTCCAGCTCTTTGAAGTTTAAATGTAATGGAGGGAGTTTTTTCTACCTTTCTCCTTTGTTCTCTCACTCAGACTCCCAACTCTCAGCCAGCAGCTCCATCCCAGGTTCTGTGAAGTTAAATGTAATGGAGGAAGTTATTTTCTACCTTTCTCCTTTGTTCTCTCACTCAGACTCCCAACTCTCAGCCAGCAGCTCCACCCCCAGCTTCTGTGAAGTTAAAATGTAATGAACTTTTTTCTATCTTTCTCCTTTATTCTCTCACACAGACTCCCAACTCTCAGCCAGCAGCTCCAGCCCAGCTTCTGTGAAGTCAAAATGTAATGGAGGAAGTTTGTTTCTATCCTTTCTCCTTTGTTCTCTCACTCAGACTCCCAACTCTCAGCCAGCAGCTCCAGCCCAGCTCTGTGAAGTTTAAATGTAACGGAGGAAGTTATTTTCTACCTTTCTCCTTTGTTCTCTCACTCAGACTCCCAACTCTCAGCCAGCAGCTCCACCCCCAGCTTCTGTGAAGTTAAAATGTAATGATGGAAGTTTTATTCTACCTTTCTCCTTTGTTCTCTCACTCAGACTCACAACTCCCAGTCAGGAAATCCAACCCCAGCTTCTGTGAAGTTAAAATGTAATGGATGAAGTGTTTTTCAACCTTCCTTTTTTGTTCTCTCATTCAGACTCCCAACTCTCAGTCAGCAGCTCCACCTCCAGCTCTGTGAAGTTAAAATGTAAGGGAGGAAGTTTTTTTCTACCTTTCTCGTTTGTTCTCTCACTCAGACTCCCAACTCTCAGCCAGCAGCGCCACCCCCAGCTCTCTGAAGTTAAAATGTAATGAACTGTTTTCTATCTTTCTCCTTTATTCTCTCACACAGACTCCCAACTCTCAGCCAGCAGCTCCAGCCCAGCTTCTGTGAAGTTAAAATGTAATGGAAGAAGTTTTTTGCTATCCTTTCTCCTTTGTTCTCTCACTCAGACTCCCAACTCTCAGCCAGCAGCTCCACCCCCAAATTCTGTGAAGTTAAAATGTAATGGAGGGAGTTTTTTTCAACCTTCCTTCTTTGTTCTCTCACTCAGATTCCCAACTCTCAGTCAGCAGCTCCACCTCCAGCTCTGTGAAGTTAAATGTAAGGGAGGAAGTTTTTTTCTACCTTTCTCATTTGTTCTCTCACTCAGACTCCCAACTCACAGTCAGCCGCTCCACCCCCAGCTTCTGTGAAGTTAAAATGTAATGAAGTTTTTTCTATCTTTCTCCTTTATTCTCTCATTCAGACTCCCAACCCTAAGACAGCAGCTCCACTCCCAGCATCTGTGAAGTTAAATATAATGGAGGAAATTATTTTCTACATTTCTCCTTTGTTCTCTCACTCAGACTGCCAACTTTCAGCCAGCAGCTCCACCCCCAGCTTCTGTGAAATTAAAATGTAATGGAGGAAGTTTTGTTCTACCTTTCTCCTTTGTTCTCTCACTCAGACTCCCAACTCTCAGTCAGCAGCTCCACCTCCAGCTTCTGTGAAATTAAAATGTAATGGAGGAAGTTTTGTTCTACCTTTCTCCTTTGTTCTCTCACTCAGACTCCCAACCCTCAGACAGCAGCTCCACTCCCAGCTTCTGTGAAGTTAAATATAATGGAGGAAGTTTTGTTCTACCTTTCTCCTTTGTTCTCTCACTCAGACTCCCAACTCTCAGTCAGCAGCTCCACCTCCAGCTCTGTGAAGTTAAAATGTAATGGAGGGAGTTTTTTTTCAACCTTCCTTCTTTGTTCTCTCACTCAGACTCACAACTCCCAGTCAGGAAATCCAACCCCAGCTTCTGTGAAGTTAAAATGTAATGGATGAAGTGTTTTTCAACCTTCCTTTTTTGTTGTCTCATTTAGACTCCCAACTCTCAGTCAGCAGCTCCACCTCCAACTCTGTGAAGTTAAAATGTAAGGGAGGAAGTTTTTTTCTACCTTTCTCGTTTGTTTTCTCACTCAGACTGCCGGCTCTCAGACAGCAGCGCCACCCCCAGCTTCTTTGAAGTTAAAATGTAATGGAGGAAGTTTTTTTCTACCTTTCTCCTTTGTTCTTACACTCAGACTCCCAACTCTCAGCCAGCAGCTCCACCCCCAGCTTCTGTGAAGTTAAAATGTAATGAACTGTTTTCTATCTTTCTCCTGTATTCTCTCACACAGACTCCCAACTCTCAGCCAGCAGCTACAGCCCAGCTTCTGTGAAGTCAAAATGTAATGGAGGAAGTTTTTTTCAACCTTCCTTCTTTGTTCTCTCACTCAGACTGCCAGCTCTCAGCCAGCAGCTCCACCCCCAGCTTCTGTGAAGTTAAAATGTAATGGAGGGAGTTTTTTTCAACCTTCCTTTCTTTGTTCTCTCACTCAGACTGCCGGCTCTCAGCCAGCAGCGCCACCCCCAGCTTCTGTGAAGTTAAAATGTAATGGAGGAAGTTTTTTTCTACCTTTCTCCTTTGTTCTCTCACTCAGACTCCCAACTCTCAGACAGCAGCTCCACCCCCAGCTTCTGTGAAGTTAAAATGTAATGATGGAAGTTTTATTCTACCTTTCTCCTTTGTTCTCTCACTCAGACTCACAACTCCCAGTCAGGAAATCCAACCCCAGCTTCTGGGAAGTTAAAATGTAATGGATGAAGTGTTTTTCAACCTTCCTTTTTTTTTTCTCTCATTCAGACTCCCAACTCTCAGTCAGCAGCTCCACCTCCAGCTCTGTGAAGTTAAAATGTAAGGGAGGAAGTTTTTTTCTACCTTTCTCCTTTGTTCTCTCACTCAGACTGCCAGCTCTCAGCCAACAGCTCCACCCCCAGCTTCTGTGAAGTTAAAATGTAATGATGGAAGTTTTATTCTACCTTTCTCCTTTGTTCTCTCACTCAGACTCACAACTCCCAGTCAGGAAATCCAACCCCAGCTTCTGGGAAGTTAAAATGTAATGGATGAAGTGTTTTTCAACCTTCCTTTTTTTTTTCTCTCATTCAGACTCCCAACTCTCAGTCAGCAGCTCCACCTCCAGCTCTGTGAAGTTAAAATGTAAGGGAGGAAGTTTTTTTCTACCTTTCTCCTTTGTTCTCTCACTCAGACTGCCAGCTCTCAGCCAGCAGCTCCATCCCCAGCTACTGTGAAGTTAAAATGTAATGAACTGTTTTCTATCTTTCTCCTTAATTCTCTCACACAGACTCCCAACTGTCAGCCAGCAGCTCCACCCCCAGCTTCTGTGAAGTTAAAATATAATGGAGGAAGTTTTTTTCTATCCTTTCTCCTTTGTTCTTTCACTCAGACTGCCAGCTCTCAGCCAACAGCTCCACCCCCAGCTTCTGTGAAGTTAAAATGTAATGATGGAAGTTTTATTCTACCTTTCTCCTTTTTTCTGTCACTCAGACTCCCAGCTCTCAGCCAGCAGCTACACCCCAAGCTTCTGTGAAGTTAAAATGTAATGAAGCTTTTTCTATCTTGCTCCTTTATTCTCTCACTCAGACTCCCAACCCTCAGACAGCAGCTCCACTCCCAGCTTCTGTGAAGTTAAATATAATGGAGGAAGTTATTTTCTACATTTCTCCTTTGTTCTCTCACTCAGACTCCCAACTCTCAGTCAGCCGCTCCACCTCCAGCTCTGTGAAGTTAAATATAATGGAGGAAGTTATTTTCTACCTTTCTCCTTTGTTCTCTCACTCAGACTGCCGGCTCTCAGCCAGCAGCGCCACCCCCAGCTTCTGTGAAGTTAAAATGTAATGGAGGAAGTTTTGTTCTATCTTTCTAATTTATTCTCTCACTCAGACTCCCAACCCTCAGCCAGCAGCTCCACCTCCAGCTCTGTGAAGTTTAAATGTAATGGAGGGAGTTTTTTTCAACCTTCCTTCTTTGTTCTGTCACTTAGACTCCCAACTCTCAGCCAGCAGCTCCACCCCCAGATTCTTTGAAGTTAAAATGTAATGATGGAAGTTTTATTCTACCTTTCTCCTCTTTTCTGTCACTCAAACTCCTAGCTCTCAGCCAGCAGCTCCACCCCCAGCTTCTGTGAAGTTAAATATAATGGAGGAAGTTATTTTCTACATTTCTCCTTTGTACCTCCATTCAGACTAATAGCTCTCAGCCAGGAGCTGCACCCCCAGCTTCTGTGAAGTTAAAATGTAATGAAGGAAGTTTTGTTCTACCTTTCTCCTTTGTTCTCTCACTCAGACTCCCAACTCTCAGTCAGCAGCTCCACCTCCAGCTCTGTGAAGTTAAAATGTAAGGGAGGAAGTTTTTTTCTACTTTTCTCGTTTGTTCTCTCACTCAGACTCCCAACTCTCAGTCAGCAGCGCCACCCACAGCTTCTGTGAATATAAAATGTAATGGAGGAAGTTTTTTTCTATCCTTTCTCGTTTGATCTCTCACTCAGACTCCCAACTCTCAGTCAGCAGCTCCACCTCCAGCTCTGTGAAGTTAAAATGTAAGGGAGGGAGTTTTTTTCTACCTTTCTCTTTTGTTCTCTCACTCAGACTCCCAACTCTCAGTTAGCAGCTCCACCCCCAGCTTCTGTGAAGTTAAAATGTAATGAACTGTTTTCTATCTTTCTCCTTTATTCTCTCACACAGACTCCCAACTCTAAGCCAGCAGCTCCACCCCCAGCTTCTGTGAAGTCAAAATGTAGTGGAGGAAGTTTTTTTCTACCTTTCTCCTTTGTTCTCTCACTCAGACTGCCAACTCTCAGCCAGCAGCTCCACCTCCAGCTTCTGTGAAGTCAAAATGTAGTGGAGGAAGTTTTTTTCTACCTTTCTCCTTTGTTCTGTCACTCAGACTGCCAGCTCTAAGCCAGCAGCTCCACCCCCAGCTTCTGTGAAATTAAAATGTAATGGAGGTAGGTTTTTTCAACCTTCCTTCTTTGTTCTCTCACTCAGACTCCCAACTCTCAGTCAGCAGCTCCACCTCCAGCTTTGTGAAGTTAAAATGTAAGGGAGGAAGTTTTTTTCTACCTTTCTCGTTTGTTCTCTCACTCAGACTCCCAACTCTCAGTCAGCAGCTCCACCTCCAGCTCTGTGAAGTTAAATATAATGGAGGAAGTATTTTTCAAACTTTCACTTTTGTTCTCTAACTCAGACTACCAACTCTCAGCCAGCAGCTCCACCTCCAGCTCTGTGAAGTTTAAATGTAATGAACTGTTTTCTATCTTTCTCCTTAATTCTCTCACACAGACTCCCAACCCTCAGACAGCAGCTCCACTCCCAGCTTCTGTGAAGTTAAATATAATGGAGGAAGTTATTTTCTACATTTCTCCTTTGTTCTCTCACTCAGACTCCCAACTCTCAGTCAGCCGCTCCACCTCCAGCTCTGTGAAGTTAAATGTAATGGAGGAAGTTATTTCCTACCTTTCTCCTTTGTTCTCTCACTCAGACTGCCGGCTCTCAGCCAGCAGCGCCACCCCCAGCTTCTGTGAAGTTAAAATGTAATGGAGGAAGTTTTGTTTTATCTTTCTAATTTATTCTCTCTCTCAGACTCCCAACCCTCAGCCAGCAGTTCCACCTCCAGCTCTGTGAAGTTTAAATGTAATGATGGAAGTTTTATTCTACCTTTCTCCTCTTTTCTGTCACTCAGACTCCTAGCTCTCAGTCAGCCGCTCCACCTCCAGCTCTGTGAAGTTAAATGTAATGGAGGAAGTTATTTTCTACCTTTCTCATTTGTTCTCTCACTCAGACTCCCAACTCTCAGTCAGCAGCTCCACCTCCAGCTCTGTGAAGTTAAATGTAATGGAGTAAGTTATTTTCTACCTTTCTCCTTTGTTCTCTCACTCAGACTGCCAGCTCTCAGCCAGCAGCTCCACCCCCAGCTTCTGTGAAGTTAAAATGTAATGGAGGGAGTTTTTTTCAACCTTCCTTCTTTGTTCTCTCACTCAGACTCCCAACTCTCAGTCAGCCGCTCCACCTCCAGCTCTGTGAGGTTAAATGTAATGGAGGAAGTTATTTTCTACCTTTCTCCTTTGTTCTCTCACTCAGACTGCCGGCTCTCAGCCAGCAGCGCCACCCCCAGCTTCTGTGAAGTTAAAATGTAATGGAGGAAGTTTTTTTCTACCTTTCTCCTTTGTTCTCCCACTCAGACTTCCAACTCTCAGCCAGCAGCTCCACCCCCAGCTTCTGTGAAGTTAAAATGTAATGAACTGTTTTCTATCTTTCTCCTTAATTCTCTCACACAGACTCCCAACTCTCAGCCAGCAGCTCCAGCCCAGCTTCTGTGAAGTTAAAATGTAATGGAGGAAGTTTTTTTCTACCTTTCTCCTTTGTTCTCTCACTCAGACTCCCAACTCTCAGTCAGCAGCTCCACCTCCAGCTCTGTGAAGTTAAAATGTAAGGGAGGAAGTTTTTTTCTACCTTTCTCGTTTGTTCTCTCACTCAGATTCCCAACTCTCAGTCAGCAGCTCCACCTCCAGCTCTGTGAAGTTAAATGTAATGGAGGAAGTTTTTTTCAACCTTTCACTTTTGTTCTCTAACTGAGACTGCCGGCTCTCAGCCAGCAGAGCCACCCCCAGCTTCTGTGAATTTAAAATGTAATGGAGGGAGGTTTTTTCTACCTTTCTCGTTTGTTCTCTCACTCAGACTCCCAACCCTCAGACAGCAGCTCCACCTCCAGCTCTGTGAAGTTAAATGTAATGGAGGAAGTTTTTTTCAACCTTGCACTTTTGTTCTCTAACTGAGACTGCCGGCTCTCAGCCAGCAGCGCCACCCCCAGCTTCTGTGAATTTAAAATGTAATGGAGGAAGTTTTTTTCTACCTTTCTCCTTTGTTCTCTCACTCAGACTCCCAACTCTCAGCCAGCAGCTCCACCCCCAGCTTCTGTGAAGTTAAAATGTAATGAACTTTTTTCTTTTTTAAAAAAAAATAGTTTTTATTAAGTTATTTACATTTAAAAACAAACAAACATACAAAACAAAAAAAAGAACATTATGACATTAACAAGTACAATATAAACATTTACAAAACATAAAAAAAACGCATACAGCTATAGAGCTGTTAATTTCTATAATTTGTTCTACGGCGAGTATATGTTAGCGATATATTTTTATGTATTTTCCAACTTTTATCTTGTCTTTTATGTGATAGATTTTATAAATCAATCGTATTAATATTAATATTAACAATAGTATTAATAATAGTACAACGATAGTGATATTGATGATAGTATTGATAATAATAATAATAGTTCATAAGAAATAAGGCACTTTCAATTTTGTAAAATCATAGTATACATATATATTATTATAATATAACTATTTTCTCTATTAATTCCTTATTCTAATTTCTATGTGTCTTATTTAACTTATATTTACATTTATTACATTGATGATATTTGTTTTCGTTTTTCGTACCAATTGTAAAATAAATTCCAAATTTCATAATAGTCGGAGTCTTCCTTTCCTTTCAATTCCATAGTTAACTTATCCGCTTCGGCACAATCCAAAATTTTTCTGATTACACTGCTTTCCTCGGGAATATCATTTAATTTCCAATTTTGTGCTATCGTTATTCTTGCCGCTGTTAGTATATGTAAGATGATATAGTAGTGTTTTTTTTCCATTTTTTGGTTGATGATTCCCAATAAGAAAATTTCCGGTTTAATATCTAAGTCTTGTTGTGTGATTTCTGTTAACCAGTTTTTGATTTTATTCCAGAAGAGTTTGATTTTTGGACAGGTCCACCACATATGATAATAAGATCCAGTTTTACACTGACATCTCCAACAATTTGGTGGTAGATTTTTATACATTCTTGCCAATCTCGCTGGAGGGAGGTGCCATCTATAGAATAGTTTATAATAATTTTCTTTGTATGAGACTGATTTTGTGATTTTGTAGTTTTGATTCCATATTTTTTCCCATTGATTAATTGGTATTTCATGTCCAAAATTTTTCGTCCAGCTTATCATATTTCCCTTTATTATATCTTTCTGTGTTTTGTTTTTTAGAAGAAATTTATATATTTTAGTTATTGCTTTTTGTTCCTGGCCTAATAAGATTTTATCTAATTCTGATTTAGTTTTTTGTATTCCATATTTCCTCTTGTCGTTTTCTAATCTGTTCTTAATTTGAAAGTATGGCCACCAGTCAATCTTAATTCCTCCCTGTTCTAATTTTGATATAGATTTTAAGGCTCCTCCTTCTTCCAGTATTTCTTCGTATGTAACCATTTTTTCCAGGTTTGTTGTGTTTGGGTAAGTAATGGCTTCCATGCCAGAGAACCAGGGTGGTATCTTAGTATAATATTGTTTTTTGATTCTAAGCCAGATTCCTAATAGGGAGTCTCTGATTTTATGTCTTTTAAAATATGAGTGTGTTTTATGTTTATCATCCCAGAGGAATCCATGCCACCCTATATGTAAATCATAACCTTCTAATACCAGTAAGCATCTATTTTTGATTTGTATCCAGTCCTTTATCCATGTTAAAGCAGATGCTTGATAATATAATTCAAAGTCTGGCAGTCCGAACCCTCCCTGATTTCTATTTTGTTGTAAATATTTTAATTTAATTCTTGGTTTTTTCCCGGCCCATATAAATTTGGTTAGTATTTTATTTAATTTTTCAAAATATTTTTTCTCTAATTTGATTGGTATAGTCTGAAATAAGTATAAAATTTGAGGTAGTATTGACATTTTAATCGCTGCAATTCTGCCTATTAGAGATATTTGTAATTTGTTCCAGTTATCTAGTTTCTTTTCAATTTGTTTTAAAATTCCCATATAGTTTTCTTCTTTTATTGTTGTGCATTTCGCTGACAGGTTGATTCCTAAATATTTTATTTTCTTTACAATTTGTATTTCTAATTTCCTTTCTAATTCCTTATTTTGTGTATCTGTCAGATTTTTGGTTATTATTTTAGTTTTTTGTTTGTTAATTTTTAGACCTGCTACTTTCCCAAATTCATTAATTTCTTTTAGTAAAATTGATCCTACCTCTAGAGGTTCTTCTATATTGAAAACCATGTCGTCTGCGAATGCCTGCAATTTATATTCCTGTTCTTTTATCTTGAGTCCTTTTATTTCTTTGTTTTCCCTTACCTTTTGTAATAATGATTCCAATGATAATATAAATAGTAAAGGGGAGAGAGGACAACCTTGTCGAACTCCCTTTTCTATATTAAATTTTTTTGTAGTTTCTCCATTGATGAGGATTTTTGCAGTTTGTTTTGAATATATTGCTTTAATTGTTCTTATGTAGTTTTCTCCAAAATTCATTTTATCTAATTGATTTGTTATGAAGTCCCAGTTTAAATTATCAAATGCCTTTTGGGCATCTAGGAATATGAGTGCCATGGATTCCCCTGGATGAGTCTCATAATATTCTAAAATGTTTATAATTGTTCTGATATTGTTTTTAATATGTCTGTTTGGTAAAAAACCATTTTGATCTGAGTGTATAATTTTAGTAAGCGTTTTTTTAAGTCTTTCCGCCATTATGGAGGCAAAGATTTTATAATCTGAGTTCAACAGCGAGATTGGCCTGTAACTCTGGATCTTATGTTTCGTATTGGTGTCTTTGGGGATGATTGTTATTAGTGCCTCTGTCCATGAGTCTGGAATTGCTCCTTTTTTTAGTACTTCATTGTATGTAATTAATTGTATACTTTTTAAAATCGTTTGTAATTCTTTATAATACTCTGCTGGAATACCATCCGGTCCTGGGGTTTTGTTATTTTTTTGGTTCTTTATTGCTTTTTCTAATTCAATCAGTGTTATTTCTTCGTCCATCTTATTTTTAATATCCTCTGGTAATTGCGCTATACTAGAATTTTTTAAATAGTCTTGTATATTTTGGATTTGTATAGTATCTTTGCTGTATAGTTCTCTATAATATTCTCGTGCTATTTCTTTTTTTTCTTCTATTGCCAACTGCATTTTCCCTAGCGAATCCTCTAGTTGTTGTATTGTTTTTTTTTCCTTTTCTTTTCTTAATTTATAAGCCAGCCATCTACCTGGTTTGTTAGCATGTTCAAAATGGTTCTGTTTGGCTGACTTAATTTTTAATGCGATTTCTTCTTGTGTTATCAGGTTTATTTTGTGTTTAATTAATTCCTTTTCTTCTTTTATTTCCTTATCTTGTGGTGTCTCTTGTAATTTGTGTTCTAATTCCCCTATCCTGTTTTGTAAATCCTTAATCTGTTTATTTTTATTTTTGTTTTTTTTAATAGAGTAAGCAATAGATAGTCCTCTTACATATGCTTTCATAGTATCCCAAATGTTTTGTATAGATGTATCTTCGTTCCAATTCTCCTGTAGAAAGAAAGTTAGTTCTTTCTCCATATATTGTTTAAATTCTTTTTCTTTTATTATTTTCTGGTTCATCATCCATCTCCTTCTTGTCTTATTTATTCCTCTCATTGTAATTACTATGGGATTGTGGTCCGCCCACGTATTTGGTTCTATTTCTACACTCTCTATTTTAATAATTGGTTCTATATTTGACCAGGCCATATCAAGTCTGGACCAGGATTGATGTGGGTTTGAAAAGTATGTATATTGGTTTTGTTTCTGGTGTCTTTCTCTCCATATATCTTTTATTTTAAATTCATTCACGATTTCAAAGAAATTTTTGGGTAAAATTTTTCTTTCAGAATTTTTTTTTGATCCCGATTTATAATCTTCTTTGGCATCTACTACTGCATTGAAGTCACCAATTATACAGATGTTTTCTCTCTCTAATTTTATAATTTGTTGATATAATTTAGTATAGAATTCTTTTTGTCCATTATTAGGAGCGTATATGGCTATTAATAATATTTTAGTTTTATCAATTGTGATTTCTACCATAAGTATTCTTCCTTCTGTGTCTCTATATATTTGTTTGGGGCTTAACCAGTTTTTGATATATAGTGCTATTCCTTTTTTCCTTGAGTCAGCTAAGGATGTGAAAAGATTACCTATCTTGGGCTGCTGTAATAACTTATACTCTTCTTTTTTAATGTGAACTTCTTGTAAACATGTGATATCTGAACCTTGTTTCTGTAGTCTATTGAGTATTTGTCTTCTTTTTATTGGTGAATTGATTCCATTTATGTTAACTGAAAATATTTTGATTTGATTTTGCATTTTATTTTTTACTTGTTGCTCTTGTTTGTCTCACGGTTCTTATTTCTTTTGTTTTCATTCTCTTATCTCCCTCTCTCTCTTGTCTTTTCATTCTCTCCATTTCTTCCAACATTTCTTTTTCTTCCTGACTTTGTCCCTCACCTTCTACACTGCTCTCTCCTTTTTCTAAATGTGTTTCAATAAATTGGTCTGCCTCTTCCATTGTTTCTATCTTTATTTTTTTCCCTTTCCAAGTCACCAGGATTCCTTCCGGAATCAACCATCTAAAAGGAATTTCTTGTCTTATTAGTTTTGCAGTGCAGTATTGTAGGTCCCTTCTCTTTTCTCTTATTCGTTTGGGAATTTGTTTTAATACATTAATTTCTCTTTCCTTATGTAGTATTTGTTCTGTTCTCGTAGTTTTATAGATTTCATCTCTTATTGCTTTTTTTGTGAATCGTACATGTACCTCCCTGGGTAACTTGTGTCTTTTGGCAAAGTTTGTTTGTACTCTGTAAATTTCATCTATATGTCTATTTATTTCTTCTTTTTCTACCTGTAGAGCTTCTGCTAGTATTTCTGCTACCTGATCACGCAACTCCTCCTCTTTCACCTCTGGTATATTTTGGAACCTAAGGTAGAATGCTGATTTCTCCATTTCGAGAAGGGCAATGGCCCCTTCCAATTCTTTGTTTTTGGTTTTTAGTGATTCTTCCGTTTCCTCTATTTTTTTATCAGTTATGTCGGTTTTTTCCTCTAAATGTTTTATTTGTTGTTCATGTTTTGCTACTGCTCCCTGAATTACCTCCATTCTATTATCTAATTTTTTGATGTTTCCCTTAACTTCTTCAAAATTTTCATTAGTCTGCTCCTGATTATTAAATATTGTTTGTTGCATTTTTACCATTGTTTCTTGCTGTGTCATCATGAATTCTTGTATTCTGTCTAGTGTGGCCTGCATGGTATGTAGTGATGGTGTTTGTCCTTGTTTTTCAGTAGTTGCCATTTCTGTGATCAGTTTTTGCCCTGTCGCTGAAGGTGTTACTGGGATTGGTTTCTTAATTGGTTTGGTTACAGTAGTTGTTGTTGACATGATCACTCTGCTGAAAAAGTTATTCCACACTTTCATATATTTTTCCCTCTTCTTATCGTTATACTTTCTCTATAATCGGTATACTTAGAGTAAGAAGTAGAGGGTAAAAGATTAAACTAGCTATTAAAGAGTGAGAAAGGGGGGTATGAAATGGAGTAAAGGATTCTAGAGTTTAAGAAAATCCAAGGGAGGTCAGAAAATCATTAAAGTACAATAAAGGAAAGTATTGGAGAATATTATTCGTATTTTGAGATAGGGAGATAAGAAAGAAGGGTTAATTGTTAATCATTTGAACGTCAATTTTCTGTTTTTGAAAAAACCTGTCAAGAGCTTATTATTATTGTTATTGTTATTATATTCCCTCCCCTTCTTTTTTTTTTTTTAACTTATCTTATCAAAAATATTTACTAACAATTTCTATCTTTGTAAGTTCACAATCTAAACAGTCTAAATAGTTTAGTATTCAGTAATCATAGGAAAAGAAAAAAGAAGAGAAGAGAAAAAAAATATCTATATAAATATATAAGTTCACTTAATTCAGTATCTTAATATAAATTGTTATTAATATCTTTAAGAATCTTATTTCTTATTTCTTACTTTCCATTAAAAAGAAAACTAATATATAATAATAACAGTGATAGTTAATTATTTAGGTATCCACGTATTACTATTTTTAACTTTAATAATTTTGATAACTATATGTTAAAGTTTGAATATCAGTATATTACTAAATCAATATTACTAAATCAATATATAAATTAAAGTTTTCAATTTCAAGTTGATCTGGTATCGTATATTATATCTTACAAGTGTCTTTTTGGGAAGAAGTCTTCAATCTTCTATTTCTGTTTTACAGTCTATACAAGATGTCTGCGTTCAGGAAGATTGCTTTGTCACTGTTCTTTCTCCCTTTTTTTTTCCCCTCCTCCTTTTATTTCATAGTATTTCAAATGTGATCTTCTCGTAAGTTCCTTTTTCCACTCTCAACTGTTTTTCCCGTGGTCCCGTAGATCTGTAGCTCTTTTGGATCGTATCCCTTTAAAGCAGTCTGTTAATTTTGTTTTATTCATCTCGCCTTTCGCTCCTTTCCGCTAAGGCGCCGCTAAGTTCTTTTTTTTTGGAGGCTCAATTGTCCTTCGAGGGTGCCGATCGTTCTCTTCTATTTTAGAATGTTCTCCGAAAATCAAAAATTGTAATCCAATTTGATCCGATGTTTCCAATGATCCACCAAAATTTTGCCGTTCCTCTATCTCTCTCCTTCCTTGCTGTATGCTCAGGCGGCCATGCCTCTGGACCAGCGTGGTTTGCTGGTTTCTTCTTCGCTCAGATTTGGGGCTTCCATCTGCTTCGGCGGGGGTTTGCACCTCCTCCCGTCTCGCCCGATGTTCCCCTTCCTCGCGCTAACCCCTTCGAGGCTCCACGCTGCGAATTTTCGGCAGTCTGAGCGAAGAAAGTCGAGCTAAGTTGCAGCGGTTTGCCTCTCAGCTTCGCTCCGCCATGGCCCCGCCCCCGGAAGTCGTAATGAACTGTTTTCTATCTTTCTCCTTAATTCTCTCACACAGACTCCCAACTCTCAGCCAGCAGCTCCAGCCCAGCTTCTGTGAAGTCAAAATGTAAGGGAGGAAGTTTTTTTCTACCTTTCTCTTTTGTTCTCTCATTCAGACTCCCAACTCTCAGTCAGCAGCTCCACCCCCAGCTTCTGTGAAGTTAAAATGTAATGAACTGTTTTCTATCTTTCTCCTTAATTCTCTCACACAGACTCCCAACTCTCAGCCAGCAGCTCCAGCCCAGCTTCTGTGAAGTCAAAATGTAAGGGAGGAAGTTTTTTTCTACCTTTCTCTTTTGTTCTCTCACTCAGACTCCCAACTCTCAGTCAGCAGCTCCACCCCCAGCTTCTGTGAAGTTAAAATGTAATGAACTGTTTATTATCTTTCTCCTTTATTCTCTCACTCAGACTGCCAACTCTCAGCCAGCAGCTCCACCCCCAGCTTCTGTGAAATTAAAATGTAATGGAGGGAGGTTTTTTCAACCTTCTTTCTTTGTTCTCTCACTCAGACTCCCAACTCTCAGTCAGCAGCTCCACCTCCAGCTTTGTGAAGTTAAAATGTAAGGGAGGAAGTTTTTTTCTACCTTTCTCGTTTGTTCTCTCACTCAGACTCCCAACTCTCAGTCAGCAGCTCCACCTCCAGCTCTGTGAAGTTAAATATAATGGAGGAAGTTTTTTTCAACATTTCACTTTTGTTCTCTAACTCAGACTCCCAACTCTCAGCCAGCAGCTCCACCTCCAGCTCTGTGAAGTTTAAATGTAATGAACTGTTTTCTATCTTTCTCCTTAATTCTCTCACACAGACTCCCAACCCTCAGACAGCAGCTCCACTCCCAGCTTCTGTGAAGTTAAATATAATGGAGGAAGTTATTTTCTACATTTCTCCTTTGTTCTCTCACTCAGACTCCCAACTCTCAGTCAGCCGCTCCACCTCCAGCTCTGTGAAGTTAAATGTAATGGAGGAAGTTATTTTCTACCTTTCTCCTTTGTTCTCTCACTCAGACTGCCGGCTCTCAGCCAGCAGCGCCACCCCCAGCTTCTGTGAAGTTAAAATGTAATGGAGGAAGTTTTGTTCTATCTTTCTAATTTATTCTCTCACTCAGACTCCCAACCCTCAGCCAGCAGCTCCACCTCCAGCTCTGTGAAGTTTAAATGTAATGGAGGGAGTTTTTTTCAACCTTCCTTCTTTGTTCTCTCACTCAGACTCCCAACTCTCAGTCAGCAGCTCCACCAACAGCTCTGTGAAGTTAAATGTAATGGAGGAAGTTATTTTCTACCTTTCTCCTTTGTTCTCTCACTCAGACTCCCAACTCTCAGCCAGCAGCTCCACCTCCAGATTCTGTGAAGTTAAAATGTAATGATGGAAGTTTTATTCTACCTTTCTCCTCTTTTCTGTCACTCAGACTCCTAGCTCTCAGTCAGCCGCTCCACCTCCAGCTCTGTGAAGTTAAATGTAATGGAGGAAGTTATTTTCTACCTTTCTCATTTGTTCTCTCACTCAGACTCCCAACTCTCAGTCAGCAGCTCCACCTCCAGCTCTGTGAAGTTAAATGTAATGGAGTAAGTTATTTTCTACCTTTCTCCTTTGTTCTCTCACTCAGACTGCCAGCTCTCAGCCAGCAGCTCCACCCCCAGCTTCTGTGAAGTTAAAATGTAATGGAGGGAGTTTTTTTCAACCTTCCTTCTTTGTTCTCTCACTAAGACTCCCAACTCTCAGTCAGCCGCTCCACCTCCAGCTCTGTGAGGTTAAATGTAATGGAGGAAGTTATTTTCTACCTTTCTCCTTTGTTCTCTCACTCAGACTGCCGGCTCACAGCCAGCAGCGCCACCCCCAGCTTCTGTAAAGTTAAAATGTAATGGAGGAAGTTTTTTTCTACCTTTCTCCTTTGTTCTCCCACTCAGACTCCCAACTCTCAGCCAGCAGCTCCACCCCCAGCTTCTGTGAAGTTAAAATGTAATGAACTGTTTTCTATCTTTCTCCTTAATTCTCTCACACAGACTCCCAACTCTCAGCCAGCAGCTCCAGCCCAGCTTCTGTGAAGTTAAAATGTAATGGAGGAAGTTTTTTTCTACCTTTCTCCTTTGTTCTCTCACTCAGACTCCCAACTCTCAGTCAGCAGCTCCAGCCCAGCTTCTGTGAAGTTAAAATATAATGGAGGAAGTTTTTTTCTACCTTTCTCCTTTATTCTCTCACTCAGACTCCCAACCCTCAGACAGCAGCTCCACCTCCAGCTCTGTGAAGTTAAAATGTAAGGGAGGAAGTTTTTTTCTACCTTTCTCGTTTGTTCTCTCACTCAGATTCCCAACTCTCAGTCAGCAGCTCCACCTCCAGCTCTGTGAAGTTAAATGTAATGGAGGAAGTTTTTTTCAACCTTTCACTTTTGTTCTCTAAATGAGACTGCCGGCTCTCAGCCAGCAGAGCCACCCCCAGCTTCTGTGAATTTAAAATGTAATGGAGGGAGTTTTTTTCTACCTTTCTCCTTTGTTCTCTCACTCAGACTCCCAACCCTCAGACAGCAGCTCCACCTCCAGCTCGGTGAAGTTAGAATGTAAGGGAGGAAGTTTTTTTCTACCTTTCTCTTTTGTTCTCTCATTCAGACTCCCAACTCTCAGTCAGCAGCTCCACCCCCAGCTTCTGTGAAGTTAAAATGTAATGAACTGTTTTCTATCTTTCTCCTTTATTCTCTCACACAGACTCCCAACTCTCAGCCAGCAGCTCCAGCCCAGCTTCTGTGAAGTCAAAATGTAATGGAGGAAGTTTTTTTCTATCCTTTCTCGTTTGATCTCTCACTCAGACTCCCAACTCTCAGTCAGCAGCTCCACCTCCATCTCTATGAAGTTTAAATGTAATGGAGGGAGTTTTTTTCAACCTTCCTTCTTTGTTCTCTCACTCAGACTCCCAACTCTCAGTCAGCAGCTCCACCTCCAGCTCTGTGAAGTTAAAATGTAAGGGAGGAAGTTTTTTTCTACCTTTCTCTTTTATTCTCTCACTCGGACTCTCAACTCTCAGTCAGCAGCTCCACCTCCAGCTCTGTGAAGTTAAAATGTAAGGGAGGAAGTTTTTTTATACCTTTCTCGTTTGTTCTCTCACTCAGACTCCCAACTCTCAGTCAGCAGCTCCACCTCCAGCTCTGTGAAGTTAAAATGTAAGGGAGGAAGTTTTTTTCTACCTTTCTCTTTTGTTCTCTCACTCAGACTCCCAACCCTCAGACAGCAGCTCCACCTCCAGCTCTGTGAAGTTAAAATGTAAGGGAGGAAGTTTTTTTCTACCTTTCTCGTTTGTTCTCTCACTCAGATTCCCAACTCTCAGTCAGCAGCTCCACCTCCAGCTCTGTGAAGTTAAATGTAATGGAGGAAGTTTTTTTCAACCTTTCACTTTTGTTCTCTAACTGAGACTGCCGGCTCTCAGCCAGCAGCGCCACCCCCAGCTTCTGTGAATTTAAAATGTAATGGAGGAAGTTTTTTTCTACCTTTCTCCATTGTTCTCTCACTCAGACTCCCAACTCTCAGCCAGCAGCTCCACCCCCAGCTTCTGTGAAGTTAAAATGTAATGAACTGTTTTCTATCTTTCTCCTTAATTCTCTCACACAGACTCCCAACTCTCAGCCAGCAGCTCCAGCCCAGCTTCTGTGAAGTCAAAATGTAAGGGAGGAAGTTTTTTTCTACCTTTCTCTTTTGTTCTCTCATTCAGACTCCCAACTCTCAGTCAGCAGCTCCACCCCCAGCTTCTGTGAAGTTAAAATGTAATGAACTGTTTTCTATCTTTCTCCTTTATTCTCTCACACAGACTCCCAACTCTCAGCCAGCAGCTCCAGCCCAGCTTCTGTGAAGTCAAAATGTAATGGAGGAAGTTTTTTTCTATCCTTTCTCGTTTGATCTCTCACTCAGACTCCCAACTCTCAGTCAGCAGCTCCACCTCCATCTCTATGAAGTTTAAATGTAATGGAGGGAGTTTTTTTCAACCTTCCTTCTTTGTTCTCTCACTCAGACTCCCAACTCTCAGTCAGCAGCTCCACCTCCAGCTCTGTGAAGTTAAAATGTAAGGGAGGAAGTTTTTTTCTACCTTTCTCTTTTGTTCTCTCACTCAGACTCTCAACTCTCAGTCAGCAGCTCCACCTCCAGCTCTGTGGAGTTAAAACGTAAGGGAGGAAGTTTTTTTTATACCTTTCTCGTTTGTTCTCTCACTCAGACTCCCAACTCTCAGTCAGCAGCTCCACCTCCAGCTCTGTGAAGTTAAAATGTAATGGAGGAAGTTTTTTTCTACCTTTCTCCTTTGTTCTCTCACTCAGACTCCCAACTCTCAGCCAGCCGCTCCACCTCCAGCTCTGTGAAGTTAAATGTAATGGAGGAAGTTATTTTCTACCTTTCTCCTTTGTTCTCTCACTCAGACTGCCGGCTCTCAGCCAGCAGCGCCACCCCCAGCTTCTGTGAAGTTAAAATGTAATGGAGGAAGTTTTGTTCTATCTTTCTAATTTATTCTCTCACTCAGACTCCCAACTCTCAGTCAGCAGCTCCACCTCCAGCTCTGTGAAGTTAAATGTAATGGAGGAAGTTATTTTCTACCTTTCTCATTTGTTCTCTCACTCAGACTCCCAACTCTCAGTCAGCAGCTCCACCTCCAGCTCTGTGAAGTTAAATGTAATGGAGGAAGTTATTTTCTACCTTTCTCATTTGTTCTCTCACTCAGACTCCCAACTCTCAGTCAGCAGCTCCACCTCCAGCTCTGTGAAGTTAAATGTAATGGAGTAAGTTATTTTCTACCTTTCTCCTTTGTTCTCTCACTCAGACTGCCAGCTCTCAGCCAGCAGCTCCACCCCCAGCTTCTGTGAAGTTAAAATGTAATGGAGGGAGTTTTTTTCAACCTTCCTTCTTTGTTCTCTCACTAAGACTCCCAACTCTCAGTCAGCCGCTCCACCTCCAGCTCTGTGAGGTTAAATGTAATGGAGGAAGTTATTTTCTACCTTTCTCCTTTGTTCTCTCACTCAGACTGCCGGCTCACAGCCAGCAGCGCCACCCCCAGCTTCTGTGAAGTTAAAATGTAATGGAGGAAGTTTTTTTTACCTTTCTCCTTTGTTCTCCCACTCAGACTCCCAACTCTCAGCCAGCAGCTCCACCCCCAGCTTCTGTGAAGTTAAAATGTAATGAACTGTTTTCTATCTTTCTCCTTAATTCTCTCACACAGACTCCCAACTCTCAGCCAGCAGCTCCAGCCCAGCTTCTGTGAAGTTAAAATGTAATGGAGGAAGTTTTTTTCTACCTTTCTCCTTTATTCTCTCACTCAGACTCCCAACCCTCAGACAGCAGCTCCACCTCCAGCTCTGTGAAGTTAAAATGTAAGGGAGGAAGTTTTTTTCTACCTTTCTCGTTTGTTCTCTCACTCAGATTCCCAACTCTCAGTCAGCAGCTACACCTCCAGCTCTGTGAAGTTAAATGTAATGGAGGAAGTTTTTTTCAACCTTTCACTTTTGTTCTCTAAATGATACTGCCGGCTCTCAGCCAGCAGAGCCACCCCCAGCTTCTGTTAATTTAAAATGTAATGGAGGGAGTTTTTTTCTACCTTTCTCCTTTGTTCTCTCACTCAGACTCCCAACCCTTCAGACAGCAGCTCCACCTCCAGCTCGGTGAAGTTAGAATGTAAGGGAGGAAGTTTTTTTCTACCTTTCTCGTTTGTTCTCTCACTCAGATTCCCAACTCTCAGTCAGCAGCTCCACCTCCAGCTCTGTGAAGTTAAATGTAATGGAGGAAGTTTTTTTCAACCTTTCACTTTTGTTCTCTAAATGAGACTGCCGGCTATCAGCCAGCAGAGCCACCCCCAGCTTCTGTGAATTTAAAATGTAATGGAGGGAGTTTTTTTCTACCTTTCTCCTTTGTTCTCTCACTCAGACTCCCAACTCTCAGTCAGCAGCTCCACCCCCAGCTTCTGTGAAGTTAAAATGTAATGAACTGTTTTCTATCTTTCTCCTTTATTCTCTCACACAGACTCCCAACTCTCAGCCAGCAGCTCCAGCCCAGCTTCTGTGAAGTCAAAATGTAAGGGAGGAAGTTTTTTTCTACCTTTCTCTTTTGTTCTCTCATTCAGACTCCCAACTCTCAGTCAGCAGCTCCACCCCCAGCTTCTGTGAAGTTAAAATGTAATGAACTGTTTTCTATCTTTCTCCTTTATTCTCTCACACAGACTCCCAACTCTCAGCCAGCAGCTCCAGCCCAGCTTCTGTGAAGTCAAAATGTAATGGAGGAAGTTTTTTTCTATCCTTTCTCGTTTGATCTCTCACTCAGACTCCCAACTCTCAGTCAGCAGCTCCACCTCCATCTCTATGAAGTTTAAATGTAATGGAGGGAGTTTTTTTCAACCTTCCTTCTTTGTTCTCTCACTCAGACTCCCAACTCTCAGTCAGCAGCTCCACCTCCAGCTCTGTGAAGTTAAAATGTAAGGGAGGAAGTTTTTTTCTACCTTTCTCTTTTATTCTCTCACTCAGACTCTCAACTCTCAGTCAGCAGCTCCACCTCCAGCTCTGTGAAGTTAAAATGTAAGGGAGGAAGTTTTTTTTATACCTTTCTCGTTTGTTCTCTCACTCAGACTCCCAACTCTCAGTCAGCAGCTCCACCTCCAGCTCTGTGAAGTTAAAATGTAAGGGAGGAAGTTTTTTTCTACCTTTCTCTTTTGTTCTCTCACTCAGACTCCCAACCCTCAGACAGCAGCTCCACCTCCAGCTCTGTGAAGTTAAAATGTAAGGGAGGAAGTTTTTTTCTACCTTTCTCGTTTGTTCTCTCACTCAGATTCCCAACTCTCAGTCAGCAGCTCCACCTCCAGCTCTGTGAAGTTAAATGTAAGGGAGGAAGTTTTTTTCAACCTTTCACTTTTGTTCTCTAACTGAGACTGCCGGCTCTCAGCCAGCAGCGCCACCCCCAGCTTCTGTGAATTTAAAATGTAATGGAGGAAGTTTTTTTCTACCTTTCTCCATTGTTCTCTCACTCAGACTCCCAACTCTCAGCCAGCAGCTCCACCCCCAGCTTCTGTGAAGTTAAAATGTAATGAACTGTTTTCTATCTTTCTCCTTAATTCTCTCACACAGACTCCCAACTCTCAGCCAGCAGCTCCAGCCCAGCTTCTGTGAAGTCAAAATGTAAGGGAGGAAGTTTTTTTCTACCTTTCTCTTTTGTTCTCTCATTCAGACTCCCAACTCTCAGTCAGCAGCTCCACCCCCAGCTTCTGTGAAGTTAAAATGTAATGAACTGTTTTCTATCTTTCTCCTTTATTCTCTCACACAGACTCCCAACTCTCAGCCAGCAGCTCCAGCCCAGCTTCTGTGAAGTCAAAATGTAATGGAGGAAGTTTTTTTCTATCCTTTCTCGTTTGATCTCTCACTCAGACTCCCAACTCTCAGTCAGCAGCTCCACCTCCATCTCTATGAAGTTTAAATGTAATGGAGGGAGTTTTTTTCAACCTTCCTTCTTTGTTCTCTCACTCAGACTCCCAACTCTCAGTCAGCAGCTCCACCTCCAGCTCTGTGAAGTTAAAATGTAAGGGAGGAAGTTTTTTTCTACCTTTCTCTTTTGTTCTCTCACTCAGACTCTCAACTCTCAGTCAGCAGCTCCACCTCCAGCTCTGTGAAGTTAAAACGTAAGGGAGGAAGTTTTTTTTATACCTTTCTCGTTTGTTCTCTCACTCAGACTCCCAACTCTCAGTCAGCAGCTCCACCTCCAGCTCTGTGAAGTTAAAATGTAATGGAGGAAGTTTTTTTCTACCTTTCTCCTTTGTTCTCTCACTCAGACTCCCAACTCTCAGCCAGCAGCTCCACCCCCAGCTTCTGTGAAGTTAAAATGTAATGAACTGTTTTCTATCTTTCTCCTTAATTCTCTCACACAGACTCCCAACTCTCAGCCAGCAGCTCCAGCCCAGCTTCTGTGAAGTCAAAATGTAATGGAGGAAGTTTTTTTCTACCTTTCTCTTTTGTTCTCTCATTCAGACTCCCAACTCTCAGTCAGCAGCTCCACCACCAGCTTCTGTGAAGTTAAAATGTAATGAACTGTTTTCTATCTTTCTCCTTAATTCTCTCAAGCAGACTCTCAACTCTCAGTCAGCAGCTCCACCTCCAGCTCTGTGAAGTTAAAATGTAAGGGAGGAAGTTTTTTTCAACCTTTCACTTTTGTTCTCTAACTCAGACTCCCAACTCTCAGCCAGCAGCTCCACCTCCAGCTCTGTGAAGTTTAAATGTAATGGAGGGAGTTTTTTTCAACCTTCCTTCTTTGTTCTCTCACTCAAACTCCCAAATCTCAGCCAGCAGCTCCAGCCCAGCTTCTGTGAAGTTAAAATGTAATGGAGGAAGTTTTTTCTATCCTTTCTCCTTGGTTCTCTCACTCAGACTGCCAGCTCTCAGCCAACAGCTCCACCCCCAGCTTCTGTGAAGTTAAAATGTAATGATGGAAGTTTTATTCTACCTTTCTCCTTTTTTCTATCACTCAGACTGCCAGCTCTCAGCCGGCAGCTCCACCCCCAGCTTCTGTGAAGTTAAAATGTAATGGAGGGAGTTTTTTTCATCCTTCCTTCTTTGTTCTCTCACTCAGACTCCCAACTCTCAGTCAGCCGCTCCACCTCCAGCTCTGTGAAGTTAAATGTAATGGAGGAAGTTATTTTCTACCTTTCTCCTTTGTTCTCTCACTCAGACTCCCAACTCTCAGCCAGCAGCTCCACCCCCAGCTTCTGTGAAGTTAAAATGTAATGAACTGTTTTCTATCTTTCTCCTTAATTCTCTCACACAGACTCCCAACTCTCAGCCAGCAGCTCCAGCCCAGCTTCTGTGAAGTCAAAATGTAATGGAGGAAGTTTTTTTCTATCCTTTCTCGTTTGATCTCTCACTCAGACTCCCAACTCTCAGTCAGCAGCTCCACCTCCATCTCTATGAAGTTTAAATGTAATGGAGGGAGTTTTTTTCAACCTTCCTTCTTTGTTCTCTCACTCAGACTCCCAACTCTCAGTCAGCAGCTCCACCTCCAGCTCTGTGAAGTTAAAATGTAAGGGAGGAAGTTTTTTTCTACCTTTCTCTTTTATTCTCTCACTCAGACTCTCAACTCTCAGTCAGCAGCTCCACCTCCAGCTCTGTGAAGTTAAAATGTAAGGGAGGAAGTTTTTTTTATACCTTTCTCGTTTGTTCTCTCACTCAGACTCCCAACTCTCAGTCAGCAGCTCCACCTCCAGCTCTGTGAAGTTAAAATGTAAGGGAGGAAGTTTTTTTCTACCTTTCTCTTTTGTTCTCTCACTCAGACTCCCAACCCTCAGACAGCAGCTCCACCTCCAGCTCTGTGAAGTTAAAATGTAAGGGAGGAAGTTTTTTTCTACCTTTCTCGTTTGTTCTCTCACTCAGATTCCCAACTCTCAGTCAGCAGCTCCACCTCCAGCTCTGTGAAGTTAAATGTAAGGGAGGAAGTTTTTTTCAACCTTTCACTTTTGTTCTCTAACTGAGACTGCCGGCTCTCAGCCAGCAGCGCCACCCCCAGCTTCTGTGAATTTAAAATGTAATGGAGGAAGTTTTTTTCTACCTTTCTCCATTGTTCTCTCACTCAGACTCCCAACTCTCAGCCAGCAGCTCCACCCCCAGCTTCTGTGAAGTTAAAATGTAATGAACTGTTTTCTATCTTTCTCCTTAATTCTCTCACACAGACTCCCAACTCTCAGCCAGCAGCTCCAGCCCAGCTTCTGTGAAGTCAAAATGTAAGGGAGGAAGTTTTTTTCTACCTTTCTCTTTTGTTCTCTCATTCAGACTCCCAACTCTCAGTCAGCAGCTCCACCCCCAGCTTCTGTGAAGTTAAAATGTAATGAACTGTTTTCTATCTTTCTCCTTTATTCTCTCACACAGACTCCCAACTCTCAGCCAGCAGCTCCAGCCCAGCTTCTGTGAAGTCAAAATGTAATGGAGGAAGTTTTTTTCTATCCTTTCTCGTTTGATCTCTCACTCAGACTCCCAACTCTCAGTCAGCAGCTCCACCTCCATCTCTATGAAGTTTAAATGTAATGGAGGGAGTTTTTTTCAACCTTCCTTCTTTGTTCTCTCACTCAGACTCCCAACTCTCAGTCAGCAGCTCCACCTCCAGCTCTGTGAAGTTAAAATGTAAGGGAGGAAGTTTTTTTCTACCTTTCTCTTTTGTTCTCTCACTCAGACTCTCAACTCTCAGTCAGCAGCTCCACCTCCAGCTCTGTGAAGTTAAAACGTAAGGGAGGAAGTTTTTTTTATACCTTTCTCGTTTGTTCTCTCACTCAGACTCCCAACTCTCAGTCAGCAGCTCCACCTCCAGCTCTGTGAAGTTAAAATGTAATGGAGGAAGTTTTTTTCTACCTTTCTCCTTTGTTCTCTCACTCAGACTCCCAACTCTCAGCCAGCAGCTCCACCCCCAGCTTCTGTGAAGTTAAAATGTAATGAACTGTTTTCTATCTTTCTCCTTAATTCTCTCACACAGACTCCCAACTCTCAGCCAGCAGCTCCAGCCCAGCTTCTGTGAAGTCAAAATGTAATGGAGGAAGTTTTTTTCTACCTTTCTCTTTTGTTCTCTCATTCAGACTCCCAACTCTCAGTCAGCAGCTCCACCACCAGCTTCTGTGAAGTTAAAATGTAATGAACTGTTTTCTATCTTTCTCCTTAATTCTCTCACTCAGACTCTCAACTCTCAGTCAGCAGCTCCACCTCCAGCTCTGTGAAGTTAAAATGTAAGGGAGGAAGTTTTTTTCAACCTTTCACTTTTGTTCTCTAACTCAGACTCCCAACTCTCAGCCAGCAGCTCCACCTCCAGCTCTGTGAAGTTTAAATGTAATGGAGGGAGTTTTTTTCAACCTTCCTTCTTTGTTCTCTCACTCAAACTCCCAAATCTCAGCCAGCAGCTCCAGCCCAGCTTCTGTGAAGTTAAAATGTAATGGAGGAAGTTTTTTCTATCCTTTCTCCTTGGTTCTCTCACTCAGACTGCCAGCTCTCAGCCAACAGCTCCACCCCCAGCTTCTGTGAAGTTAAAATGTAATGATGGAAGTTTTATTCTACCTTTCTCCTTTTTTCTATCACTCAGACTGCCAGCTCTCAGCCGGCAGCTCCACCCCCAGCTTCTGTGAAGTTAAAATGTAATGGAGGGAGTTTTTTTCATCCTTCCTTCTTTGTTCTCTCACTCAGACTCCCAACTCTCAGTCAGCCGCTCCACCTCCAGCTCTGTGAAGTTAAATGTAATGGAGGAAGTTATTTTCTACCTTTCTCCTTTGTTCTCTCACTCAGACTCCCAACTCTCAGCCAGCAGCTCCACCCCCAGCTTCTGTGAAGTTAAAATGTAATGAACTGTTTTCTATCTTTCTCCTTAATTCTCTCACACAGACTCCCAACTCTCAGCCAGCAGCTCCAGCCCAGCTTTTGTGAAGTTAAAATGTAATGGAGGAAGTTTTTTCTATCCTTTCTCCTTGGTTCTCTCACTCAGACTGCCAGCTCTCAGCCAACAGCTCCACCCCCAGCTTCTGTGAAGTTAAAATGTAATGATGGAAGTTTTATTCTACCTTTCTCCTTTTTTCTGTCACTCAGACTGCCAGCTCTCAGCCAGCAGCTCCATCCCCAGCTTCTGTGAAGTTAAAATGTAACAAAGTTTTTTCTATCTTTCTCCTTTATTCTCTCACTCAGACTCCCAACCCTCAGACAGCAGCTCCACTCCCAGCTTCTGTGAAGTCAAAATGTAATGGAGGAAGTTTTTTTCTACATTTCTCCTTTGTTCTCTCACTCAGACTCCCAACTCTCAGCCAGCAGCTCCACCCCCAGCTTCTGTGAAGTCAAAATGTAATGGAGGAAGTTTTTTTCTACCTTTCTCCTTTGTACCTCCATTCAGACTACCATCTCTCAGCCAGCAGCTCCACCCCCAGCTTCTGTGAAGTTAAAATGTAATGAACTGTTTTCTATCTTTCTCCTTTATTCTCTCACACAGACTCCCAACTCTCAGCCAGCAGCTCCAGCCCAGCTTCTGTGAAGTCAAAATGTAATGGAGGAAGTTTTTTTCTATCCTTTCTCGTTTGATCTCTCACTCAGACTCCCAACTCTCAGTCAGCAGCTCCACCTCCATCTCTATGAAGTTTAAATGTAATGGAGGGAGTTTTTTTCAACCTTCCTTCTTTGTTCTCTCACTCAGACTCCCAACTCTCAGTCAGCAGCTCCACTCCCAGCTTCTGTGAAGTTAAATATAATGGAGGAAGTTATTTTCTACATTTCTCCTTTGCTCTCTCACTCAGACTCCCAACTCTCAGTCAGCCGCTCCACCTCCAGCTCTGTGAAGTTAAATGTAATGGAGGAAGTTATTTTCTACCTTTCTCCTTTGTTCTCTCACTCAGACTGCCGGCTCTCAGCCAGCAGCGCCACCCCCAGCTTCTGTGAAGTTAAAATGTAATGGAGGAAGTTTTGTTCTATCTTTCTAATTTATTCTCTCTCTCAGACTCCCAACCCTCAGCCAGCAGTTCCACCTCCAGCTCTGTGAAGTTTAAATGTAATGGAGGGAGTTTTTTTCAACCTTCCTTCTTTGTTCTCTCACTCAGACTCCCAACTCTCAGTCAGCAGCTCCACCTCCAGCTCTGTGAAGTTAAAATGTAATGATGGAAGTTTTATTCTACCTTTCTCCTCTTTTCTGTCACTCAGACTGCCAGCTCTCAGTCAGCCGCTCCACCTCCAGCTCTGTGAAGTCAAATGTAATGGAGGAAGTTATTTTCTACCTTTCTCCTTTGTTCTCTCACTCAGACTCCCAACTCTCAGTCAGCAGCTCCACCTCCAGCTCTGTGAAGTTAAATGTAATGGAGTAAGTTATTTTCTACCTTTCTCCTTTGTTCTCTCACTCAGACTGCCAGCTCTCAGCCAGCAGCTCCACCCCCAGCTTCTGTGAAGTTAAAATGTAATGGAGGGAGTTTTTTTCAACCTTCCTTCTTTGTTCTCTCACTCAGACTCCCAACTCTCAGTCAGCCGCTCCACCTCCAGCTCTGTGAGGTTAAATGTAATGGAGGAAGTTATTTTCTACCTTTCTCCTTTGTTCTCTCACTCAGACTGCCGGCTCTCAGCCAGCAGCGCCACCCCCAGCTTCTGTGAAGTTAAAATGTAATGGAGGAAGTTTTTTTCTACCTTTCTCCTTTGTTCTCCCACTCAGACTCCCAACTCTCAGCCAGCAGCTCCACCCCCAGCTTCTGTGAAGTTAAAATGTAATGAACTGTTTTCTATCTTTCTCCTTAATTCTCTCACACAGACTCCCAACTCTCAGCCAGCAGCTCCAGCCCAGCTTCTGTGAAGTTAAAATGTAATGGAGGAAGTTTTTTTCTACCTTTCTCCTTTGTTCTCTCACTCAGACTCCCAACTCTCAGTCAGCAGCTCCACCTCCAGCTCTGTGAAGTTAAAATGTAATGATGGAAGTTTTATTCTACCTTTCTCCTCTTTTCTGTCACTCAGATCGCCAGCTCTCAGTCAGCCGCTCCACCTCCAGCTCTGTGAAGTTAAATGTAATGGAGGAAGTTATTTTCTACCTTTCTCCTTTGTTCTCTCACTCAGACTCCCAACTCTCAGTCAGAGCTCCACCTCCAGCTCTGTGAAGTTAAATGTAATGGAGTAAGTTATTTTCTACCTTTCTCCTTTGTTCTCTCACTCAGACTGCCAGCTCTCAGCCAGCAGCTCCACCCCCAGCTTCTGTGAAGTTAAAATGTAATGGAGGGAGTTTTTTTCAACCTTCCTTCTTTGTTCTCTCACTCAGACTCCCAACTCTCAGTCAGCCGCTCCACCCCCAGCTTCTGTGAAGTTAAAATGTAATGAACTGTTTTCTATCTTTCTCCTTTATTCTCTCACACAGACTCCCAACTCTCAGCCAGCAGCTCCAGCCCAGCTTCTGTGAAGTCAAAATGTAATGGAGGAAGTTTTTTTCTATCCTTTCTCGTTTGATCTCTCACTCAGACTCCCAACTCTCAGTCAGCAGCTCCACCTCCATCTCTATGAAGTTTAAATGTAATGGAGGGAGTTTTTTTCAACCTTCCTTCTTTGTTCTCTCACTCAGACTCCCAACTCTCAGTCAGCAGCTCCACTCCCAGCTTCTGTGAAGTTAAATATAATGGAGGAAGTTATTTTCTACATTTCTCCTTTGCTCTCTCACTCAGACTCCCAACTCTCAGTCAGCCGCTCCACCTCCAGCTCTGTGAAGTTAAATGTAATGGAGGAAGTTATTTTCTACCTTTCTCCTTTGTTCTCTCACTCAGACTGCCGGCTCTCAGCCAGCAGCGCCACCCCCAGCTTCTGTGAAGTTAAAATGTAATGGAGGAAGTTTTGTTCTATCTTTCTAATTTATTCTCTCTCTCAGACTCCCAACCCTCAGCCAGCAGTTCCACCTCCAGCTCTGTGAAGTTTAAATGTAATGGAGGGAGTTTTTTTCAACCTTCCTTCTTTGTTCTCTCACTCAGACTCCCAACTCTCAGTCAGCAGCTCCACCTCCAGCTCTGTGAAGTTAAAATGTAATGATGGAAGTTTTATTCTACCTTTCTCCTCTTTTCTGTCACTCAGACTGCCAGCTCTCAGTCAGCCGCTCCACCTCCAGCTCTGTGAAGTCAAATGTAATGGAGGAAGTTATTTTCTACCTTTCTCCTTTGTTCTCTCACTCAGACTCCCAACTCTCAGTCAGCAGCTCCACCTCCAGCTCTGTGAAGTTAAATGTAATGGAGTAAGTTATTTTCTACCTTTCTCCTTTGTTCTCTCACTCAGACTGCCAGCTCTCAGCCAGCAGCTCCACCCCCAGCTTCTGTGAAGTTAAAATGTAATGGAGGGAGTTTTTTTCAACCTTCCTTCTTTGTTCTCTCACTCAGACTCCCAACTCTCAGTCAGCCGCTCCACCTCCAGCTCTGTGAGGTTAAATGTAATGGAGGAAGTTATTTTCTACCTTTCTCCTTTGTTCTCTCACTCAGACTGCCGGCTCTCAGCCAGCAGCGCCACCCCCAGCTTCTGTGAAGTTAAAATGTAATGGAGGAAGTTTTTTTCTACCTTTCTCCTTTGTTCTCCCACTCAGACTCCCAACTCTCAGCCAGCAGCTCCACCCCCAGCTTCTGTGAAGTTAAAATGTAATGAACTGTTTTCTATCTTTCTCCTTAATTCTCTCACACAGACTCCCAACTCTCAGCCAGCAGCTCCAGCCCAGCTTCTGTGAAGTTAAAATGTAATGGAGGAAGTTTTTTTCTACCTTTCTCCTTTGTTCTCTCACTCAGACTCCCAACTCTCAGTCAGCAGCTCCACCTCCAGCTCTGTGAAGTTAAAATGTAATGATGGAAGTTTTATTCTACCTTTCTCCTCTTTTCTGTCACTCAGATCGCCAGCTCTCAGTCAGCCGCTCCACCTCCAGCTCTGTGAAGTTAAATGTAATGGAGGAAGTTATTTTCTACCTTTCTCCTTTGTTCTCTCACTCAGACTCCCAACTCTCAGTCAGAGCTCCACCTCCAGCTCTGTGAAGTTAAATGTAATGGAGTAAGTTATTTTCTACCTTTCTCCTTTGTTCTCTCACTCAGACTGCCAGCTCTCAGCCAGCAGCTCCACCCCCAGCTTCTGTGAAGTTAAAATGTAATGGAGGGAGTTTTTTTCAACCTTCCTTCTTTGTTCTCTCACTCAGACTCCCAACTCTCAGTCAGCCGCTCCACCTCCAGCTCTGTGAGGTTAAATGTAATGGAGGAAGTTATTTTCTACCTTTCTCCTTTGTTCTCCCACTCAGACTCCCAACTCTCAGCCAGCAGCTCCACCCCCAGCTTCTGTGAAGTTAAAATGTAATGAACTGTTTTCTATCTTTCTCCTTTGTTCTCTCACACAGACTCCCAACTCTAAGCCAGCAGCTCCACCCCCAGCTTCTGTAAAGTCAAAATGTAGTGGAGGAAGTTTTTTTCTACCTTTCTCCTTTGTTCTCTCACTCAGACTGCCAACTCTCAGCCAGCAGCTCCACCCCCAGCTTCTGTGAAGTCAAAATGTAGTGGAGGAAGTTTTTTTCTACCTTTCTCCTTTGTTCTGTCACTCAGACTGCCAGCTCTAAGCCAGCAGCTCCACCCCCAGCTTCTGTGAAATTAAAATGTAATGGAGGGAGGTTTTTTCAACCTTCCTTCTTTGTTCTCTCACTCAGACTCCCAACTCTCAGTCAGCAGCTCCACCTCCAGCTTTGTGAAGTTAAAATGTAAGGGAGGAAGTTTTTTTCTACCTTTCTCGTTTGTTCTCTAACTCAGACTCCCAACTCTCAGCCAGCAGCTCCACCTCCAGCTCTGTGAAGTTTAAATGTAATGAACTGTTTTCTATCTTTCTCCTTTATTCTCTCACACAGACTCCCAACTCTCAGCCAGCAGCTCCAGCCCAGCTTCTGTGAAGTTAAATATAATGGAGGAAGTTATTTTCTGCATTTCTCCTTTGTTCTCTCACTCAGACTCCCAACTCTAAGTCAGCAGCTCCACCTCCTGCTCTGTGAAGTTAAATATAATGGAGGAAGTTATTTTCAACCTTCCATCTTTCTTCTCTCACTCAGACTGCCGGCTCTCAGCCAGCAGCGCCACCCCCAGCTTCTGTGAAGTCAAAATGTAGTGGAGGAAGTTTTTTCTACCTTTCTCCTTTGTTCTGTCACTCAGACTGCCAGCTCTAAGCCAGCAGCTCCACCCCCAGCTTCTGTGAAATTAAAATGTAATGGAGGGAGGTTTTTTCAACCTTCCTTCTTTGTTCTCTCACTCAGACTCCCAACTCTCAGTCAGCAGCTCCACCTCCAGCTTTGTGAAGTTAAAATGTAAGGGAGGAAGTTTTTTTCTACCTTTCTCGTTTGTTCTCTCACTCAGACTCCCAACTCTCAGTCAGCAGCTCCACCTCCAGCTCTGTGAAGTTAAATATAATGGAGGAAGTTTTTTTCAACCTTTCACTTTTGTTCTCTAACTCAGACTCCCAACTCTCAGCCAGCAGCTCCACCTCCAGCTCTGTGAAGTTTAAATGTAATGAACTGTTTTCTATCTTTCTCCTTTATTCTCTCACACAGACTCCCAACTCTCAGCCAGCAGCTCCAGCCCAGCTTCTGTGAAGTTAAATATAATGGAGGAAGTTATTTTCTGCATTTCTCCTTTGTTCTCTCACTCAGACTCCCAACTCTAAGTCAGCAGCTCCACCTCCTGCTCTGTGAAGTTAAATATAATGGAGGAAGTTATTTTCAACCTTCCATCTTTCTTCTCTCACTCAGACTGCCGGCTCTCAGCCAGCAGCGCCACCTCCAGCTCTGTGAAGTTAAAATGTAATGGAGGAAGTTTTTTTCTATCCTTTCTCGTTTGATCTCTCACTCAGACTCCCAACTCTCAGTCAGCAGCTCCACCTCCAGCTCTGTGAAGTTAAAATGTAAGGGAGGGAGTTTTTTTCTACCTTTCTCTTTTGTTCTCTCACTCAGACTCCCAACTCTCAGTTAGCAGCTCCACCCCCAGCTTCTGTGAAGTTAAAATGTAATGAACTGTTTTCTATCTTTCTCCTTTATTCTCACACTCAGACTGCCGGCTCTCAGCCAGCAGCGCCACCCCCAGCTTCTGTGAAGTTAAAATGTAATGGAGGAAGTTTTTTTCTACCTTTCTCCTTTGTTCTCCCACTCAGACTCCCAACTCTCAGCCAGCAGCTCCACCCCCAGCTTCTGTGAAGTTAAAATGTAATGAACTGTTTTCTATCTTTCTCCTTTGTTCTCTCACACAGACTCCCAACTCTAAGCCAGCAGCTCCACCCCCAGCTTCTGTGAAGTCAAAATGTAGTGGAGGAAGTTTTTTTCTACCTTTCTCCTTTGTTCTCTCACTCAGACTGCCAACTCTCAGCCAGCAGCTCCACCCCCAGCTTCTGTGAAGTCAAAATGTAGTGGAGGAAGTTTTTTTCTACCTTTCTCCTTTGTTCTGTCACTCAGACTGCCGGCTCTAAGCCAGCAGCTCCACCCCCAGCTTCTGTGAAATTAAAATGTAATGGAGGGAGGTTTTTTCAACCTTCCTTCTTTGTTCTCTCACTCAGACTCCCAACTCTCAGTCAGCAGCTCCACCTGCAGCTTTGTGAAGTTAAAATGTAAGGGAGGAAGTTTTTTTCTACCTTTCTCGTTTGTTCTCTCACTCAGACTCCCAACTCTCAGTCAGCAGCTCCACCTCCAGCTCTGTGAAGTTAAATATAATGGAGGAAGTTTTTTTCAACCTTTCACTTTTGTTCTCTAACTCAGACTCCCAACTCTCAGCCAGCAGCTCCACCTCCAGCTCTGTGAAGTTTAAATGTAATGAACTGTTTTCTATCTTTCTCCTTTATTCTCTCACACAGACTCCCAACTCTCAGCCAGCAGCTCCAGCCCAGCTTCTGTGAAGTTAAATATAATGGAGGAAGTTATTTTCTGCATTTCTCCTTTGTTCTCTCACTCAGACTCCCAACTCTAAGTCAGCAGCTCCACCTCCTGCTCTGTGAAGTTAAATATAATGGAGGAAGTTATTTTCAACCTTCCATCTTTCTTCTCTCACTCAGACTGCCGGCTCTCAGCCAGCAGCGCCACCCCCAGCTTCTGTGAAGTCAAAATGTAGTGGAGGAAGTTTTTTTCTACCTTTCTCCTTTGTTCTGTCACTCAGACTGCCAGCTCTAAGCCAGCAGCTCCACCCCCAGCTTCTGTGAAATTAAAATGTAATGGAGGGAGGTTTTTTCAACCTTCCTTCTTTGTTCTCTCACTCAGACTCCCAACTCTCAGTCAGCAGCTCCACCTCCAGCTTTATGAAGTTAAAATGTAAGGGAGGAAGTTTTTTTCTACCTTTCTCGTTTGTTCTCTCACTCAGACTCCCAACTCTCAGTCAGCAGCTCCACCTCCAGCTCTGTGAAGTTAAATATAATGGAGGAAGTTTTTTTCAACCTTTCACTTTTGTTCTCTAACTCAGACTCCCAACTCTCAGCCAGCAGCTCCACCTCCAGCTCTGTGAAGTTTAAATGTAATGAACTGTTTTCTATCTTTCTTCTTTATTCTCTCACACAGACTCCCAACTCTCAGCCAGCAGCTCCAGCCCAGCTTCTGTGAAGTTAAATATAATGGAGGAAGTTATTTTCTGCATTTCTCCTTTGTTCTCTCACTCAGACTCCCAACTCTAAGTCAGCAGCTCCACCTCCTGCTCTGTGAAGTTAAATATAATGGAGGAAGTTATTTTCAACCTTCCATCTTTCTTCTCTCACTCAGACTGCCGGCTCTCAGCCAGCAGCGCCACCCCCAGCTTCTGTGAAGTTAAAATGTAATGGAGGAAGTTTTTTTCTACCTTTCTCCTTTGTTCTCTCACTCAGACTCCCAACTCTCAGCCAGCAGCTCCACCCCCAGCTACTGTGAAGTTAAAATGTAATGAACTGTTTTCTATCTTTCTCCTTAATTCTCTCACACAGACTCCCAACTGTCAGCCAGCAGCTCCACCCCCAGCTTCTGTGAAGTTAAAATATAATGGAGGAAGTTTTTTTCTATCCTTTCTCCTTTGTTCTCTCACTCAGACTGTCAGCTCTCAGACAACAGCTCCACCCCCAGCTTCTGTGAAGTTAAAATGTAATGATGGAAGTTTTATTCTACCTTTCTCCTATTTTCTGTCATTCAGACTCCCAGCTATCAGCCAGCAGCTACACCCCAAGCTTCTGTGAAGTTAAAATGTAATGAAGCTTTTTCTATCTTTCTCCGTTATTCTCTCACTCAGACTCCCAACTCTCAGTCAGCCGCTCCACCTCCAGCTCTGTGAAGTTAAATGTAATGGAGGTAGTTATTTTCTACCTTTCTCCTTTGTTCTCTCACTCAGACTGCCGGCTCTCAGCCAGCAGCGCCACCCCCAGCTTCTGTGAAGTTAAAATGTAATGGAGGAAGTTTTGTTCTATCTTTCTAATTTATTCTCTCACTCAGACTCCCAACCCTCAGCCAGCAGCTCCACCTCCAGCTCTGTGAAGTTTAAATGTAATGGAGAGAGTTTTTTTCAACCTTCCTTCTTTGTTCTGTCACTTAGACTCCCAACTCTCAGTCAGCAGCTCCACCTCCAGCTCTGTGAAGTTAAATGTAATGGAGGAAGTTATTTTCTACCTTTCTCCTTTGTTCTCTCACTCAGACTCCCAACTCTCAGCCAGCAGCTCCACCCCCAGCTTCTGTGAAGTTAAATATAATGGAGGAAGTTATTTTCTACATTTCTCCTTTGTACCTCCATTCAGACTAATAGCTCTCAGCCAGGAGCTGCACCCCCAGCTTCTGTGAAGTTAAAATGTAATGGAGGAAGTTTTGTTCTACCTTTCTCCTTTGTTCTCTCACTCAGACTCCCAACTCTCAGTCAGCAGCTCCACCTCCAGCTCTGTGAAGTTAAAATGTAATGGAGGAAGTTTTTTTCTATCCTTTCTCGTTTGATCTCTCACTCAGACTCCCAACTCTCAGTCAGCAGCTCCACCTCCAGCTCTGTGAAGTTAAAATGTAAGGGAGGGAGTTTTTTTCTACCTTTCTCTTTTGTTCTCTCACTCAGACTCCCAACTCTCAGTTAGCAGCTCCACCCCCAGCTTCTGTGAAGTTAAAATGTAATGAACTGTTTTCTATCTTTCTCCTTTATTCTCACACACAGACTCCCAACTCTAAGCCAGCAGCTCCACCCCCAGCTTCTGTGAAGTCAAAATGTAGTGGAGGAAGTTTTTTTCTACCTTTCTCCTTTGTTCTCTCACTCAGACTGCCAACTCTCAGCCAGCAGCTCCACCCCCAGCTTCTGTGAAGTCAAAATGTAGTGGAGGAAGTTTTTTTCTACCTTTCTCCTTTGTTCTGTCACTCAGACTGCCAGCTCTAAGTCAGCAGCTCCACCCCCAGCTTCTGTGAAATTAAAATGTAATGGAGGGAGGTTTTTTCAACCTTCCTTCTTTGTTCTCTCACTCAGACTCCCAACTCTCAGTCAGCAGCTCCACCTCCAGCTTTGTGAAGTTAAAATGTAATGGAGGGAGTTTTTTTCTACCTTTCTCGTTTGTTCTCTCACTCAGACTCCCAACTCTCAGTCAGCAGCTCCACCTCCAGCTCTGTGAAGTTTAAATGTAATGAACTGTTTTCTATCTTTCTCCTTAATTCTCTCACACAGACTCCCAACCCTCAGACAGCAGCTCCACTCCCAGCTTCTGTGAAGTTAAATATAATGGAGGAAGTTATTTTCTACATTTCTCCTTTGCTCTCTCACTCAGACTCCCAACTCTCAGTCAGCCGCTCCACCTCCAGCTCTGTGAAGTTAAATGTAATGGAGGAAGTTATTTTCTACCTTTCTCCTTTGTTCTCTCACTCAGACTGCCGGCTCTCAGCCAGCAGCGCCACCCCCAGCTTCTGTGAAGTTAAAATGTAATGGAGGAAGTTTTGTTCTATCTTTCTAATTTATTCTCTCTCTCAGACTCCCAACCCTCAGCCAGCAGTTCCACCTCCAGCTCTGTGAAGTTTAAATGTAATGGAGGGAGTTTTCTTCAACCTTCCTTCTTTGTTCTCTCACTCAGACTCCCAACTCTCAGTCAGCAGCTCCACCTCCAGCTCTGTGAAGTTAAAATGTAATGATGGAAGTTTTATTCTACCTTTCTCCTCTTTTCTGTCACTCAGACTGCCAGCTCTCAGTCAGCCGCTCCACCTCCAGCTCTGTGAAGTTAAATGTAATGGAGGAAGTTATTTTCTACCTTTCTCCTTTGTTCTCTCACTCAGATTCCCAACTCTCAGTCAGCAGCTCCACCTCCAGCTCTGTGAAGTTAAAATGTAATGAAGTTTTTTCTATCTTTCTGCTTTATTCTCTCACTCAGACTCCCAACCCTCAGACAGCAGCTCCACTCCCAGCTTCTGTGAAGTTAAATATAATGGAGTAAGTTATTTTCTACCTTTCTCCTTTGTGCTCTCACTCAGACTGCCAGCTCTCAGCCAGCAGCTCCACCCCCAGCTTCTGTGAAGTTAAAATGTAATGGAGGGAGTTTTTTTCAACCTTCCTTCTTTGTTCTCTCACTCAGACTCCCAACTCTCAGTCAGCCACTCCACCTCCAGCTCTGTGAGGTTAAATGTAATGGAGGAAGTTATTTTCTACCTTTCTCCTTTGTTCTCTCACTCAGACTGCCGGCTCTCAGCCAGCAGCGCCACCCCCAGCTTCTGTGAAGTTAAAATGTAATGGAGGAAGTTTTTTTCTACCTTTCTCCTTTGTTCTCCCACTCAGACTCCCAACTCTCAGCCAGCAGCTCCACCCCCAGCTTCTGTGAAGTTAAAATGTAATGAACTGTTTTCTATCTTTCTCCTTAATTCTCTCACACAGACTCCCAACTCTCAGCCAGCAGCTCCAGCCCAGCTTCTGTGAAGTTAAAATGTAATGGAGGAAGTTTTTTTCTACCTTTCTCCTTTGTTCTCTCACTCAGACTGCCAACTCTCAGCCAGCAGCTCCACCCCCAGCTTCTGTGAAGTCAAAATGTAGTGGAGGAAGTTTTTTTCTACCTTTCTCCTTTGTTCTGTCACTCAGACTGCCAGCTCTAAGCCAGCAGCTCCACCCCCAGCTTCTGTGAAATTAAAATGTAATGGAGGGAGGTTTTTTCAACCTTCCTTCTTTGTTCTCTCACTCAGACTCCCAACTCTCAGTCAGCTGCTTCACCTCCAGCTTTGTGAAGTTAAAATGTAAGGGAGGAAGTTTTTTTCTACCTTTCTCGTTTGTTCTCTCACTCAGACTCCCAACTCTCAGTCAGCAGCTCCACCTCCAGCTCTGTGAAGTTAAATATAATGGAGGAAGTTTTTTTCTACATTTCTCCTTTGTTCTCTCACTCAGACTCCCAACTCTCAGTCAGCCGCTCCACCTCCAGCTCTGTGAAGTTAAATGTAATGGAGGAAGTTATTTTCTACCTTTCTCCTTTGTTCTCTCACTCAGACTCCCAACTCTCAGTCAGCAGCTCCACCTCCAGCTCTGTGAAGTTAAATATAATGGAGGAAGTTTTTTTCAACCTTTCACTTTTGTTCTCTAACTCAGACTCCCAACTCTCAGCCAGCAGCGCCACCCCCAGCTTCTGTGAAGTTAAAATGCAATGGAGGAAGTTTTGTTCTATCTTTCTAATTTATTCTCTCTCTCAGACTCCCAACCCTCAGCCAGCAGTTCCACCTCCAGCTCTGTGAAGTTTAAATGTAATGGAGGGAGTTTTTTTCAACCTTCCTTCTTTGTTCTCTCACTCAGACTCCCAACTCTCAGTCAGCAGCTCCACCTCCAGCTCTGTGAAGTTAAAATGTAATGATGGAAGTTTTATTCTACCTTTCTCCTCTTTTCTGTCACTCAGACTGCCAGCTCTCAGTCAGCCGCTCCACCTCCAGCTCTGTGAAGTTAAATGTAATGGAGGAAGTTATTTTCTACCTTTCTCCTTTGTTCTCTCACTCAGACTCCCAACTCTCAGTCAGCAGCTCCACCTCCAGCTCTGTGAAGTTAAATGTAATGGAGTAAGTTATTTTCTACCTTTCTCCTTTGTTCTCTCACTCAGACTGCCAGCTCTCAGCCAGCAGCTCCACCCCCAGCTTCTGTGAAGTTAAAATGTAATGGAGGGAGTTTTTTTCAACCTTCCTTCTTTGTTCTCTCACTCAGACTCCCAACTCTCAGTCAGCCGCTCCACCTCCAGCTCTGTGAGGTTAAATGTAATGGAGGAAGTTATTTTCTACCTTTCTCCTTTGTTCTCTCACTCAGACTCCCAACTCTCAGCCAGCAGCGCCACCCCCAGCTTCTGTGAAGTTAAAATGTAATGGAGGAAGTTTTTTTCTACCTTTCTCCTTTGTTCTCCCACTCAGACTCCCAACTCTCAGCCAGCAGCTCCACCCCCAGCTTCTGTGAAGTTAAAATGTAATGAACTGTTTTCTATCTTTCTCCTTAATTCTCTCACACAGACTCCCAACTCTCAGCCAGCAGCTCCAGCCCAGCTTCTGTGAAGTTAAAATGTAATGGAGGAAGTTTTTTTCTACCTTTCTCCTTTATTCTCTCACTCAGACTCCCAACCCTCAGACAGCAGCTCCACCTCCAGCTCTGTGAAGTTAAAATGTAAGGGAGGAAGTTTTTTTCTACCTTTCTCGTTTGTTCTCTCACTCAGATTCCCAACTCTCAGTCAGCAGCTCCACCTCCAGCTCTGTGAAGTTAAATGTAATGGAGGAAGTTTTTTTCAACCTTTCCCTTTTGTTCTCTAACTGAGACTGCCGGCTCTCAGCCAGCAGCGCCACCCCCAGCTTCTGTGAATTTAAAATGTAATGGAGGAAGTTTTTTTCTACCTTTCTCCTTTGTTCTCTCACTCAGATTCCCAACTCTCAGTCAGCAGCTCCACCTCCAGCTCTGTGAAGTTAAATGTAATGGAGGAAGTTTTTTTCAACCTTTCACTTTTGTTCTCTAACTGAGACTGCCGGCTCTCAGCCAGCAGCTCCACCCCCAGCTTCTGTGAAGTTAAAATGTAATGAACTGTTTTCTATCTTTCTCCTTAATTCTCTCACACAGACTCCCAACTCTCAGCCAGCAGCTCCAGCCCAGCTTCTGTGAAGTCAAAATGTAAGGGAGGAAGTTTTTTTCTACCTTTCTCTTTTGTTCTCTCATTCAGACTCCCAACTCTCAGTCAGCAGCTCCACCCCCAGCTTCTGTGAAGTTAAAATGTAATGAAAAGTTTTCTATCTTTCTCCTTTATTCTCTCACACAGACTCCCAACTCTCAGCCAGCAGCTCCAGCCCAGCTTCTGTGAAGTCAAAATGTAATGGAGGAAGTTTTTTTCTATCCTTTCTCGTTTGATCTCTCACTCAGACTCCCAACTCTCAGTCAGCAGCTCCACCTCCATCTCTATGAAGTTTAAATGTAATGGAGGGAATTTTTTTCAACCTTCCTTCTTTGTTCTCTCACTCAGACTCCCAACTCTCAGTCAGCAGCTCCACCTCCAGCTCTGTGAAGTTAAAATGTAAGGGAGGAAGTTTTTTTCTACCTTTCTCTTTTGTTCTCTCACTCAGACTCCCAACTCTCAGTCAGCAGCTCCACCCCCAGCTTCTGTGAAGTTAAAATGTAATGGAGGAAGTTTTTTTCTACCTTTCTCCTTTGTTCTCTAACTCAGACTGCCGGCTCTCAGCCAGCAGCTCCACCCCCAGCTACTGTGAAGTTAAAATGTAATGAACTGTTTTCTATCTTTCTCCTTAATTCTCTCACACAGACTCCCAACTGTCAGCCAGCAGCTCCACCCCCAGCTTCTGTGAAGTTAAAATATAATGGAGGAAGTTTTTTTCTATCCTTTCTCCTTTGTTCTCTCACTCAGACTGCCAGCTCTCAGACAACAGCTCCACCCCCAGCTTCTGTGAAGTTAAAATGTAATGATGGAAGTTTTATTCTACCTTTCTCCTATTTTCTGTCACTCAGACTCCCAGCTCTCAGCCAGCAGCTACACCCCAAGCTTCTGTGAAGTTAAAATGTAATGAAGCTTTTTCTATCTTTCTCCTTTATTCTCTCACTCAGACTCCCAACTCTAAGCCAGCAGCTCCACCCCCAGCTTCTGTGAAGTCAAAATGTAGTGGAGGAAGTTTTTTTCTACCTTTCTCCTTTGTTCTCTCACTCAGACTGCCAACTCTCAGCCAGCAGCTCCACCCCCAGCTTCTGTGAAGTCAAAATGTAGTGGAGGAAGTTTTTTTCTACCTTTCTCCTTTGTTCTGTCACTCAGACTGCCAGCTCTAAGCCAGCAGCTCCACCCCCAGCTTCTGTGAAATTAAAATGTAATGGAGGGAGGTTTTTTCAACCTTCCTTCTTTGTTCTCTCACTCAGACTCCCAACTCTCAGTCAGCAGCTCCACCTCCAGCTTTGTGAAGTTAAAATGTAAGGGAGGAAGTTTTTTTCTACCTTTCTCGTTTGTTCTCTCACTCAGACTCCCAACTCTCAGTCAGCAGCTCCACCTCCAGCTCTGTGAAGTTAAATATAATGGAGGAAGTTTTTTTCAACCTTTCACTTTTGTTCTCTAACTCAGACTCCCAACTCTCAGCCAGCAGCTCCACCTCCAGCTCTGTGAAGTTTAAATGTAATGAACTGTTTTCTATCTTTCTCCTTAATTCTCTCACACAGACTCCCAACCCTCAGACAGCAGCTCCACTCCCAGCTTCTGTGAAGTTAAATATAATGGAGGAAGTTATTTTCTACATTTCTCCTTTGTTCTCTCACTCAGACTCCCAACTCTCAGTCAGCCGCTCCACCTCCAGCTCTGTGAAGTTAAATGTAATGGAGGAAGTTATTTTCTACCTTTCTCCTTTGTTCTCTCACTCAGACTGCCGGCTCTCAGCCAGCAGCGCCACCCCCAGCTTCTGTGAAGTTAAAATGTAATGGAGGAAGTTTTGTTCCAACTTTCTAATTTATTCTCTCTCTCAGACTCCCAACCCTCAGCCAGCAGTTCCACCTCCAGCTCTGTGAAGTTTAAATGTAATGGAGGGAGTTTTTTTCAACCTTCCTTCTTTGTTCTCTCACTCAGACTCCCAACTCTCAGTCAGCAGCTCCACCTCCAGCTCTGTGAAGTTAAAATGTAATGATGGAAGTTTTATTCTACCTTTCTCCTCTTTTCTGTCACTCAGACTGCCAGCTCTCAGTCAGCCGCTCCACCTCCAGCTCTGTGAAGTTAAATGTAATGGAGGAAGTTATTTTCTACCTTTCTCCTTTGTTCTCTCACTCAGACTGCCAGCTCTCAGCCAGCAGCTCCACCCCCAGCTTCTGTGAAGTTAAAATGTAATGGAGGGAGTTTTTTTCAACCTTCCTTCTTTGTTCTCTCACTCAGACTCCCAACTCTCAGTCAGCCGCTCCACCTCCAGCTCTGTGAGGTTAAATGTAATGGAGGAAGTTATTTTCTACCTTTCTCCTTTGTTCTCTCACTCAGACTGCCGGCTCTCAGCCAGCAGCGCCACCCCCAGCTTCTGTGAAGTTAAAATGTAATGGAGGAAGTTTTTTTCTACCTTTCTCCTTTGTTCTCCCACTCAGACTCCCAACTCTCAGCCAGCAGCTCCACCCCCAGCTTCTGTGAAGTTAAAATGTAATGAACTGTTTTCTATCTTTCTCCTTAATTCTCTCACACAGACTCCCAACTCTCAGCCAGCAGCTCCAGCCCAGCTTCTGTGAAGTTAAAATGTAATGGAGGAAGTTTTTTTCTACCTTTCTCCTTTATTCTCTCACTCAGACTCCCAACCCTCAGACAGCAGCTCCACCTCCAGCTCTGTGAAGTTAAAATGTAAGGGAGGAAGTTTTTTTCTACCTTTCTCGTTTGTTCTCTCACTCAGATTCCCAACTCTCAGTCAGCAGCTCCACCTCCAGCTCTGTGAAGTTAAATGTAATGGAGGAAGTTTTTTTCAACCTTTCACTTTTGTTCTCTAACTGAGACTGCCGGCTCTCAGCCAGCTGCGCCACCCCCAGCTTCTGTGAATTTAAAATGTAATGGAGGAAGTTTTTTTCTACCTTTCTCCATTATTCTCTCACTCAGACTCCCAACCCTCAGACAGCAGCTCCACCTCCAGCTCTGTGAAGTTAAAATGTAAGGGAGGAAGTTTTTTTCTACCTTTCTCGTTTGTTCTCTCACTCAGATTCCCAACTCTCAGTCAGCAGCTCCACCTCCAGCTCTGTGAAGTTAAATGTAATGGAGGAAGTTTTTTTCAACCTTTCACTTTTGTTCTCTAACTGAGACTGCCGGCTCTCAGCCAGCAGCTCCACCCCCAGCTTCTGTGAAGTTAAAATGTAATGAACTGTTTTCTATCTTTCTCCTTAATTCTCTCACACAGACTCCCAACTCTCAGCCAGCAGCTCCAGCCCAGCTTCTGTGAAGTCAAAATGTAAGGGAGGAAGTTTTTTTCTACCTTTCTCTTTTGTTCTCTCATTCAGACTCCCAACTCTCAGTCAGCAGCTCCACCCCCAGCTTCTGTGAAGTTAAAATGTAATGAACTGTTTTCTATCTTTCTCCTTTGTTCTCTCACACAGACTCCCAACTCTCAGCCAGCAGCTCCAGCCCAGCTTCTGTGAAGTCAAAATGTAATGGAGGAAGTTTTTTTCTATCCTTTCTCGTTTGATCTCTCACTCAGACTCCCAACTCTCAGTCAGCAGCTCCACCTCCATCTCTATGAAGTTTAAATGTAATGGAGGGAATTTTTTTCAACCTTCCTTCTTTGTTCTCTCACTCAGACTCCCAACTCTCAGTCAGCAGCTCCACCTCCAGCTCTGTGAAGTTAAAATGTAAGGGAGGAAGTTTTTTTCTACCTTTCTCTTTTGTTCTCTCACTCAGACTCCCAACTCTCAGTCAGCAGCTCCACCCCCAGCTTCTGTGAAGTTAAAATGTAATGGAGGAAGTTTTTTTCTACCTTTCTCCTTTGTTCTCTCACTCAGACTGCCGGCTCTCAGCCAGCAGCTCCACCCCCAGCTACTGTGAAGTTAAAATGTAATGAACTGTTTTCTATCTTTCTCCTTAATTCTCTCACACAGACTCCCAACTGTCAGCCAGCAGCTCCACCCCCAGCTTCTGTGAAGTTAAAATATAATGGAGGAAGTTTTTTTCTATCCTTTCTCCTTTGTTCTCTCACTCAGACTGCCAGCTCTCAGACAACAGCTCCACCCCCAGCTTCTGTGAAGTTAAAATGTAATGATGGAAGTTTTATTCTACCTTTCTCCTATTTTCTGTCACTCAGACTCCCAGCTCTCAGCCAGCAGCTACACCCCAAGCTTCTGTGAAGTTAAAATGTAATGAAGCTTTTTCTATCTTTCTCCTTTATTCTCTCACTCAGACTCCCAACCCTCAGACAGCAGCTCCACTCCCAGCTTCTATGAAGTTAAATATAATGGAGGAAGTTATTTTCTACATTTCTCCTTTGTTCTCTCACTCAGACTCCCAACTCTCAGTCAGCCGCTCCACCTCCAGCTCTGTGAAGTTAAATGTAATGGAGGAAGTTATTTTCTACCTTTCTCCTTTGTTCTCTCACTCAGACTGCCGGCTCTCAGCCAGCAGCGCCACCCCCAGCTTCTGTGAAGTTAAAATGTAATGGAGGAAGTTTTGTTCTATCTTTCTAATTTATTCTCTCACTCAGACTCCCAACCCTCAGCCAGCAGCTCCACCTCCAGCTCTGTGAAGTTTAAATGTAATGGAGGGAGTTTTTTTCAACCTTCCTTCTTTGTTCTGTCACTTAGACTCCCAACTCTCAGTCAGCAGCTCCACCTCCAGCTCTGTGAAGTTAAATGTAATGGAGGAAGTTATTTTCTACCTTTCTCCTCTTTTCTGTCACTCAGACTCCTAGCTCTCAGCCAGCAGCTCCACCCCCAGCTTCTGTGAAGTTAAATATAATGGAGGAAGTTATTTTCTACATTTCTCCTTTGTACCTCCATTCAGACTAATAGCTCTCAGCCAGGAGCTGCACCCCCAGCTTCTGTGAAGTTAAAATGTAATGGAGGAAGTTTTGTTCTACCTTTCTCCTTTGTTCTCTCACTCAGACTCCCAACTCTCAGTCAGCAGCTCCACCTCCAGCTCTGTGAAGTTAAAATGTAATGGAGGAAGTTTTTTTCTATCCTTTCTCGTTTGATCTCTCACTCAGACTCCCAACTCTCAGTCAGCAGCTCCACCTCCAGCTCTGTGAAGTTAAAATGTAAGGGAGGGAGTTTTTTTCTACCTTTCTCTTTTGTTCTCTCACTCAGACTCCCAACTCTCAGTTAGCAGCTCCACCCCCAGCTTCTGTGAAGTTAAAATGTAATGAACCGTTTTCTATCTTTCTCCTTTATTCTCACACACAGACTCCCAACTCTAAGCCAGCAGCTCCACCCCCAGCTTCTGTGAAGTCAAAATGTAGTGGAGGAAGTTTTTTTCTACCTTTCTCCTTTGTTCTGTCACTCAGACTGCCAGCTCTAAGCCAGCAGCTCCACCCCCAGCTTCTGTGAAATTAAAATGTAATGGAGGAAGTTTTTTTCTACCTTTCTCGTTTGTTCTCTCACTCAGACTCCCAACTCTCAGTCAGCAGCTCCACCTCCAGCTCTGTGAAGTTAAAATGTAAGGGAGGAAGTTTTTTTCTACCTTTCTCTTTTGTTCTCTCACTCAGACTCTCAACTCTCAGTCAGCAGCTCCACCTCCAGCTCTGTGAAGTTAAAATGTAAGGGAGGAAGTTTTTTTCAACCTTTCACTTTTGTTCTCTAACTCAGACTCCCAACTCTCAGCCAGCAGCTCCACCTCCAGCTCTGTGAAGTCTAAATGTAATGGAGGGAGTTTTTTTCAACCTTCCTTCTTTGTTCTCTCACTCAAACTCCCAAATCTCAGCCAGCAGCTCCAGCCCAGCTTCTGTGAAGTTAAAATGTAATGGAGGAAGTTTTTTCTATCCTTTCTCCTTGGTTCTCTCACTCAGACTGCCAGCTCTCAGCCAACAGCTCCACCCCCAGCTTCTGTGAAGTTAAAATGTAATGATGGAAGTTTTATTCTACCTTTCTCCTTTTTTCTATCACTCAGACTGCCAGCTCTCAGCCGGCAGCTCCACCCCCAGCTTCTGTGAAGTTAAAATGTAATGGAGGGAGTTTTTTTCATCCTTCCTTCTTTGTTCTCTCACTCAGACTCCCAACTCTCAGTCAGCCGCTCCACCTCCAGCTCTGTGAAGTTAAATGTAATGGAGGAAGTTATTTTCTACCTTTCTCCTTTGTTCTCTCACTCAGACTCCCAACTCTCAGCCAGCAGCTCCACCCCCAGCTTCTGTGAAGTTAAAATGTAATGAACTGTTTTCTATCTTTCTCCTTAATTCTCTCACACAGACTCCCAACTCTCAGCCAGCAGCTCCAGCCCAGCTTCTGTGAAGTCAAAATGTAAGGGAGGAAGTTTTTTTGTACCTTTCTCTTTTGTTCTCTCATTCAGACTCCCAACTCTCAGTCAGCAGCTCCACCCCCAGCTTCTGTGAAGTTAAAATGTAATGAACTGTTTTCTATCTTTCTCCTTTATTCTCTCACACAGACTCCCAACTCTCAGCCAGCAGCTCCAGCCCAGCTTCTGTGAAGTGAAAATGTAAGGGAGGAAGTTTTTTTCTACCTTTCTCTTTTGTTCTCTCACTCAGACTCTCAACTCTCAGTCAGCAGCTCCACCTCCAGCTCTGTGAAGTTAAAATGTAAGGCAGGAAGTTTTTTTCAACCTTTCACTTTTGTTCTCTAACTCAGACTCCCAACTCTCAGCCAGCAGCTCCACCCCCAGCTCTGTGAAGTTTAAATGTAATGGAGGGAGTTTTTTTCAACCTTCCTTCTTTGTTCTCTCACTAAAACTCCCAAATCTCAGCCAGCAGCTCCAGCCCAGCTTCTGTGAAGTTAAAATGTAATGGAGGAAGTTTTTTCTATCCTTTCTCCTTGGTTCTCTCACTCAGACTGCCAGCTCTCAGCCAACAGCTCCACCCCCAGCTTCTGTGAAGTTAAAATGTAATGATGGAAGTTTTATTCTACCTTTCTCCTTTTTTCTATCACTCAGACTGCCAGCTCTCAGCCGGCAGCTCCACCCCCAGCTTCTGTGAAGTTAAAATGTAATGGAGGGAGTTTTTTTCATCCTTCCTTCTTTGTTCTCTCACTCAGACTCCCAACTCTCAGTCAGCCGCTCCACCTCCAGCTCTGTGAAGTTAAATGTAATGGAGGAAGTTATTTTCTACCTTTCTCCTTTGTTCTCTCACTCAGACTCCCAACTCTCAGCCAGCAGCTCCACCCCCAGCTTCTGTGAAGTTAAAATGTAATGAACTGTTTTCTATCTTTCGCCTTAATTCTCTCACACAGACTCCCAACTCTCAGCCAGCAGCTCCAGCCCAGCTTTTGTGAAGTTAAAATGTAATGGAGGAAGTTTTTTCTATCCTTTCTCCTTGGTTCTCTCACTCAGACTGCCAGCTCTCAGCCAACAGCTCCACCCCCAGCTTCTGTGAAGTTAAAATGTAATGATGGAAGTTTTATTCTACCTTTCTCCTTTTTTCTGTCACTCAGACTGCCAGCTCTCAGCCAACAGCTCCATCCCCAGCTTCTGTGAAGTTAAAATGTAACAAAGTTTTTTCTATCTTTCTCCTTTATTCTCTCACTCAGACTCCCAACCCTCAGACAGCAGCTCCACTCCCAGCTTCTGTGAAGTTGAATATAATGGAGGAAGTTATTTTCTACATTTCTCCTTTGTTCTCTCACTCAGACTGCCAACTCTCAGCCAGCAGCTCCACCCCCAGCTTCTGTGAAGTCAAAATGTAATGGAGGAAGTTTTTTCCTACCTTTCTCCTTTGTACCTCCATTCAGAATACCATCTCTCAGCCAGCAGCTCCACCCCCAGCTTCTGTGAAGTTAAAATGTAATGAACTGTTTTCTATCTTTCTCCTTTATTCTCTCACACAGACTCCCAACTCTCAGCCAGCAGCTCCAGCCCAGCTTCTGTGAAGTCAAAATGTAATGGAGGAAGTTATTTTCTACCTTTCTCCTTTGTTCTCTCACTCAGACTCCCAACTCTCAGCCAGCAGCTCCACCCCCAGCTTCTGTGAAGTTAAAATGTAATGATGGAAGTTTTATTCTACCTTTCTCCTTTGTTCGCTCACTCAGACTCACAACTCCCAGTCAGGAAATCCAACCCCAGCTTCTGTGAAGTTAAAATGTAATGGATGAAGTGTTTTTCAACCTTCCTTTTTTGTTCTCTCATTCAGACTCCCAACTCTCAGTCAGCAGCTCCACCTCCAGCTCTGTGAAGTTAAAATGTAAGGGAGGAAGTTTTTTTCTACCTTTCTCGTTTGTTCTCTCACTCAGACTCCCAACTCTCAGTCAGCAGCTCCACCTCCAGCTCTGTGAAGTTAAATGTAAGGGAGGAAGTTATTTTCTACATTTCTCCTTTGTACCTCCATTCAGACTAATAGCTCTCAGCCAGGAGCTGCACCCCCAGCTTCTGTGAAGTTAAAATGTAATGGAGGAAGTTTTTTCCTACCTTTCTCCTTTGTACCTCCATTCAGACTACCATCTCTCAGCCAGCAGCTCCACCCCCAGCTTCTGTGAAGTTAAAATGTAATGAACTGTTTTCTATCTTTCGCCTTAATTCTCTCACACAGACTCCCAACTCTCAGCCAGCAGCTCCAGCCCAGCTTTTGTGAAGTTAAAATGTAATGGAGGAAGTTTTTTCTATCCTTTCTCCTTGGTTCTCTCACTCAGACTGCCAGCTCTCAGCCAACAGCTCCACCCCCAGCTTCTGTGAAGTTAAAATGTAATGATGGAAGTTTTATTCTACCTTTCTCCTTTTTTCTGTCACTCAGACTGCCAGCTCTCAGCCAACAGCTCCATCCCCAGCTTCTGTGAAGTTAAAATGTAACAAAGTTTTTTCTATCTTTCTCCTTTATTCTCTCACTCAGACTCCCAACCCTCAGACAGCAGCTCCACTCCCAGCTTCTGTGAAGTTGAATATAATGGAGGAAGTTATTTTCTACATTTCTCCTTTGTTCTCTCACTCAGACTGCCAACTCTCAGCCAGCAGCTCCACCCCCAGCTTCTGTGAAGTCAAAATGTAATGGAGGAAGTTTTTTCCTACCTTTCTCCTTTGTACCTCCATTCAGAATACCATCTCTCAGCCAGCAGCTCCACCCCCAGCTTCTGTGAAGTTAAAATGTAATGAACTGTTTTCTATCTTTCTCCTTTATTCTCTCACACAGACTCCCAACTCTCAGCCAGCAGCTCCAGCCCAGCTTCTGTGAAGTCAAAATGTAATGGAGGAAGTTATTTTCTACCTTTCTCCTTTGTTCTCTCACTCAGACTCCCAACTCTCAGCCAGCAGCTCCACCCCCAGCTTCTGTGAAGTTAAAATGTAATGATGGAAGTTTTATTCTACCTTTCTCCTTTGTTCGCTCACTCAGACTCACAACTCCCAGTCAGGAAATCCAACCCCAGCTTCTGTGAAGTTAAAATGTAATGGATGAAGTGTTTTTCAACCTTCCTTTTTTGTTCTCTCATTCAGACTCCCAACTCTCAGTCAGCAGCTCCACCTCCAGCTCTGTGAAGTTAAAATGTAAGGGAGGAAGTTTTTTTCTACCTTTCTCGTTTGTTCTCTCACTCAGACTCCCAACTCTCAGTCAGCAGCTCCACCTCCAGCTCTGTGAAGTTAAATGTAAGGGAGGAAGTTATTTTCTACATTTCTCCTTTGTACCTCCATTCAGACTAATAGCTCTCAGCCAGGAGCTGCACCCCCAGCTTCTGTGAAGTTAAAATGTAATGGAGGAAGTTTTTTCCTACCTTTCTCCTTTGTACCTCCATTCAGACTACCATCTCTCAGCCAGCAGCTCCACCCCCAGCTTCTGTGAAGTTAAAATGTAATGAACTGTTTTCTATCTTTCTCCTTTATTCTCTCACACAGACTCCCAACTCTCAGCCAGCAGCTCCAGCCCAGCTTCTGTGAAGTCAAAATGTAATGGAGGAAGTTATTTTCTACCTTTCTCCTTTGTTCTCTCACTCAGACTCCCAACTCTCAGCCAGCAGCTCCACCCCCAGCTTCTGTGAAGTTAAAATGTAATGATGGAAGTTTTATTCTACCTTTCTCCTTTGTTCGCTCACTCAGACTCACAACTCCCAGTCAGGAAATCCAACCCCAGCTTCTGTGAAGTTAAAATGTAATGGATGAAGTGTTTTTCAACCTTCCTTTTTTGTTCTCTCATTCAGACTCCCAACTCTCAGTCAGCAGCTCCACCTCCAGCTCTGTGAAGTTAAAATGTAAGGGAGGAAGTTTTTTTCTACCTTTCTCGTTTGTTCTCTCACTCAGACTCCCAACTCTCAGTCAGCAGCTCCACCTCCAGCTCTGTGAAGTTAAATGTAAGGGAGGAAGTTATTTTCTACATTTCTCCTTTGTACCTCCATTCAGACTAATAGCTCTCAGCCAGGAGCTGCACCCCCAGCTTCTGTGAAGTTAAAATGTAATGAAGTTTTTTCTATGTTTCTCCTTTATTCTCTCATTCAGACTCCCAACCCTCAGACAGCAGCTCCACTCCCAGCTTCTGTGAAGTTAAATATAATGGAGGAAATTATTTTCTACATTTCTCCTTTGTTCTCTCACTCAGACTGCCAACTTTCAGCCAGCAGCTCCACCACCAGCTTCTGCGAAGTCAAAATGTAATGGAGGAAGTTTTTTTCTACCTTTCTCCTTTGTACTTCCATTCAGACTACCAACTCTCAGCCAGGAGCTCCACCCCCAGCTTCTGTGAAATTAAAATGTAATGGAGGAAGTTTTGTTCTACCTTTCTCCTTTGTTCTCTCACTCAGACTCCCAACTCTCAGTCAGCAGCTCCACCTCCAGCTCTGTGAAGTTAAAATGTAGTGGACGAAGTTTTTTTCTACCTTTCTCCTTTTTTCTCTCACTCAAACTGCCAGCTCTCAGCCAGCAGCTCCACCCCCAGCTTCTGTGAAGTTAAAATGTAATGGAGGGAGTTTTTTTTCAACCTTCCTTCTTTGTTCTCTCACTCAGACTCACAACTCCCAGTCAGGAAATCCAACCCCAGCTTCTGTGAAGTTAAAATGTAATGGATGAAGTGTTTTTCAACCTTCCTTTTTTGTTGTCTCATTTAGACTCCCAACTCTCAGTCAGCAGCTCCACCTCCAGCTCTGTGAAGTTAAAATGTAAGGGAGGAAGTTTTTTTCTACCTTTCTCGTTTGTTCTCTCACTCAGACTCCCAACTCTCAGTCAGCAGCTCCACCTCCAGCTCTGTGAAGTTAAATGTAAGGGAGGAAGTTATTTTCTACATTTCTCCTTTGTACCTCCATTCAGACTAATAGCTCTCAGCCAGGAGCTGCACCCCCAGCTTCTGTGAAGTTAAAATGTAATGAAGTTTTTTCTATCTTTCTCCTTTATTCTCTCATTCAGACTCCCAACCCTCAGACAGCAGCTCCACTCCCAGCTTCTGTGAAGTTAAATATAATGGAGGAAATTATTTTCTACATTTCTCCTTTGTTCTCTCACTCAGACTGCCAACTTTCAGCCAGCAGCTCCACCACCAGCTTCTGTGAAGTCAAAATGTAATGGAGGAAGTTTTTTTCTACCTTTCTCCTTTGTACTTCCATTCAGACTACCAACTCTCAGCCAGGAGCTCCACCCCCAGCTTCTGTGAAATTAAAATGTAATGGAGGAAGTTTTGTTCTACCTTTCTCCTTTGTTCTCTCACTCAGACTCCCAACTCTCAGTCAGCAGCTCCACCTCCAGCTCTGTGAAGTTAAAATGTAGTGGAGGAAGTTTTTTTCTACCTTTCTCCTTTTTTCTCTCACTCAAACTGCCAGCTCTCAGTCAGCAGCTCCACCCCCAGCTTCTGTGAAGTTAAAATGTAATGGAGGGAGTTTTTTTTCAACCTTCCTTCTTTGTTCTCTCACTCAGACTCACAACTCCCAGTCAGGAAATCCAACCCCAGCTTCTGTGAAGTTAAAATGTAATGGATGAAGTGTTTTTCAACCTTCCTTTTTTGTTGTCTCATTTAGACTCCCAACTCTCAGTCAGCAGCTCCACCTCCAGCTCTGTGAAGTTAAAATGTAAGGGAGGAAGTTTTTTTCTACCTTTCTCGTTTGTTCTCTCACTCAGACTCCCAACTCTCAGTCAGCAGCTCCACCTCCAGCTCTGTGAAGTTAAATGTAAGGGAGGAAGTTATTTTCTACATTTCTCCTTTGTACCTCCATTCAGACTAATAGCTCTCAGCCAGGAGCTGCACCCCCAGCTTTTGTGAAGTTAAAATGTAATGAAGTTTTTTCTATCTTTCTCCTTTATTCTCTCATTCAGACTCCCAACCCTCAGACAGCAGCTCCACTCCCAGCTTCTGTGAAGTTAAATATAATGGAGGAAATTATTTTCTACATTTCTCCTTTGTTCTCTCACTCAGACTGCCAACTTTCAGCCAGCAGCTCCACCACCAGCTTCTGTGAAGTCAAAATGTAATGGAGGAAGTTTTTTTCTACCTTTCTACTTTGTACTTCCATTCAGACTACCAACTCTCAGCCAGGAGCTCCACCCCCAGCTTCTGTGAAATTAAAATGTAATGGAGGAAGTTTTGTTCTACCTTTCTCCTTTGTTCTCTCCCTCAGACTCCCAACTCTCAGTCAGCAGCTCCACCTCCAGCTCTGTGAAGTTAAAATGTAGTGGAGGAAGTTTTTTTCTACCTTTCTCCTTTTTTCTCTCACTCAAACTGCCAGCTCTCAGCCAGCAGCTCCACCCCCAGCTTCTGTGAAGTTAAAATGTAATGGAGGGAGTTTTTTTCAACCTTCCTTCTTTTTTCTCTCACTCAGACTCACAACTCCCAGTCAGGAAATCCAACCCCAGCTTCTGTGAAGTTAAAATGTAATGGATGAAGTGTTTTTCAACCTTCCTTTTTTGTTGTCTCATTTAGACTCCCAACTCTCAGTCAGCAGCTCCACCTCCAGCTCTGTGAAGTTAAAATGTAAGGGAGGAAGTTTTTTTCTACCTTTCTTGTTTGTTCTCTCACTCAGACTCCCAACTCTCAGTCAGCAGCTCCACCTCCAGCTCTGTGAAGTTAAATGTAAGGGAGGAAGTTATTTTCTACCTTTCTCCTTTGTTTTCTCACTCAGACTGCCGGCTCTCAGCCAGCAGCGCCACCCCCAGCTTCTTTGAAGTTAAAATGTAATGGAGGAAGTTTTTTTCTACCTTTCTCCTTTGTTCTTACACTCAGACTCCCAACTCTCAGCCAGCAGCTCCACCCCCAGCTTCTGTGAAGTTAAAATGTAATGAACTGTTTTCTATCTTTCTCCTTTATTCTCTCACTCAGACTCCCAACTCTCAGCCAGCAGCTACAGCCCAGCTTCTGTGAAGTCAAAATGTAATGGAGGAAGTTTTTTTCAACCTTCCTTCTTTGTCCTCTCACTCAGACTCCCAACTCTCAGCCAGCAGCTCCACCCCCAGCTTCTGTGAAGTTAAAATGTAATGAAGTTTTTTCTATCTTTCTGCTTTATTCTCTCACTCAGACTCCCAACCCTCAGACAGCAGCTCCACTCCCAGCTTCTGTGAAGTTAAATATAATGGAGGAAGTTATTTTCTACCTTTCTCCTTTGTACTCTCACTCAGACTTCCAACTCTCAGTCAGCAGCTCCACCTCCAGCTCTGTGAAGTTAAAATGTAATGGAGGAAGTTATTTTCTACCTTTCTCCTTTGTTCTCTCACTCAGACTCCCAACTCTCAGCCAGCAGCTCCACCCCCAGCTTCTGTGAAGTTAAAATGTAATGAACTGTTTTCTATCTTTCTCCTTTATTCTCTCACACAGACTCCCAACTCTCAGCCAGCAGCTCCAGCCCAGCTTCTGTGAAGTTAAATATAATGGAGGAAGTTATTTTCTGCATTTCTCCTTTGTTCTCTCACTCAGACTCCCAACTCTAAGTCAGCAGCTCCACCTCCTGCTCTGTGAAGTTAAATATAATGGAGGAAGTTATTTTCAACCTTCCATCTTTCTTCTCTCACTCAGACTGCCGGCTCTCAGCCAGCAGCGCCACCCCCAGCTTCTGTGAAGTTAAAATGTAATGGAGGAAGTTTTTTTTCTACCTTTCTCCTTTGTTCTCTCACTCAGACTCCCAACTCTCAGCCAGCAGCTCCACCCCCAGCTACTGTGAAGTTAAAATGTAATGAACTGTTTTCTATCTTTCTCCTTAATTCTCTCACACAGACTCCCAACTGTCAGCCAGCAGCTCCACCCCCAGCTTCTGTGAAGTTAAAATATAATGGAGGAAGTTTTTTTCTATCCTTTCTCCTTTGTTCTCTCACTCAGACTGCCAGCTCTCAGACAACAGCTCCAACCCCAGCTTCTGTGAAGTTAAAATGTAATGATGGAAGTTTTATTCTACCTTTCTCCTATTTTCTGTCACTCAGACTCCCAGCTATCAGCCAGCAGCTACACCCCAAGCTTCTGTGAAGTTAAAATGTAATGAAGCTTTTTCTATCTTTCTCCGTTATTCTCTCACTCAGACTCCCAACTCTCAGTCAGCCGCTCCACCTCCAGCTCTGTGAAGTTAAATGTAATGGAGGAAGTTATTTTCTACCTTTCTCCTTTGTTCTCTCACTCAGACTGCCGGCTCTTAGCTAGCAGCGCCACCCCCAGCTTCTGTGAAGTTAAAATGTAATGGAGGAAGTTTTGTTCTATCTTTCTAATTTATTCTCTCACTCAGACTCCCAACCCTCAGCCAGCAGCTCCACCTCCAGCTCTGTGAAGTTTAAATGTAATGGAGGGAGTTTTTTTCAACCTTCCTTCTTTGTTCTGTCACTTAGACTCCCAACTCTCAGTCAGCAGCTCCACCTCCAGCTCTGTGAAGTTAAATGTAATGGAGGAAGTTATTTTCTACCTTTCTCCTTTGTTCTCTCACTCAGACTCCCAACTCTCAGCCAGCAGCTCCACCCCCAGATTCTGTGAAGTTAAAATGTAATGATGGAAGTTTTATTCTACCTTTCTCCTCTTTTCTGACACTCAGACTCCTAGCTCTCAGCCAGCAGCTCCACCCCCAGCTTCTGTGAAGTTAAATATAATGGAGGAAGTTATTTTCTACATTTCTCCTTTGTACCTCCATTCAGACTAATAACTCTCAGCCAGGAGCTGCACCCCCAGCTTCTGTGAAGTTAAAATGTAATGGAGGGAGTTTTTTTCAACCTTCCTTCTTTGTTCTCTCACTCAGACTCCCAACTCTCAGTCAGCCGCTCCACCTCCAGCTCTGTGAGGTTAAATGTAATGGAGGAAGTTATTTTCTACCTTTCTCCTTTGTTCTCTCACTCAGACTGCCAACTCTCAGCCAGCAGCTCCACCCCCAGATTCTGTGAAGTTAAAATGTAATGATGGAAGTTTTATTCTACCTTTCTCCTCTTTTCTGTCACTCAGACTGCCAGCTCTCAGTCAGCCGCTCCACCTCCAGCTCTGTGAAGTTAAATGTAATGGAGGAAGTTATTTTCTACCTTTCTCCTTTGTTCTCTCACTCAGACTCCCAACTCTCAGTCAGCAGCTCCACCTCCAGCTCTGTGAAGTTAAATGTAATGGAGTAAGTTATTTTCTACCTTTCTCCTTTGTTCTCTCACTCAGACTGCCAGCTCTCAGCCAGCAGCTCCACCCCCAGCTTCTGTGAAGTTAAAATGTAATGGAGGGAGTTTTTTTCAACCTTCCTTCTTTGTTCTCTCACTCAGACTCCCAACTCTCAGTCAGCCGCTCCACCTCCAGCTCTGTGAGGTTAAATGTAATGGAGGAAGTTATTTTCTACCTTTCTCCTTTGTTCTCTCACTCAGACTGCCAACTCTCAGCCAGCAGCTCCACCCCCAGCTTCTGTGAAGTCAAAATGTAATGGAGGAAGTTTTTTTCTACCTTTCTCCTTTGTTCTGTCACTCAGACTGCCAGCTCTAAGCCAGCAGCTCCACCTCCAGCTTTGTGAAGTTAAAATGTAAGGGAGGAAGTTTTTTTCTACCTTTCTCGTTTGTTCTCTCACTCAGACTCCCAACTCTCAGTCAGCAGCTCCACCTCCAGCTCTGTGAAGTTAAATATAATGGAGGAAGTTTTTTTCAACCTTTCACTTTTGTTCTCTAACTCAGACTCCCAACTCTCAGCCAGCAGCTCCACCTCCAGCTCTGTGAAGTTTAAATGTAATGAACTGTTTTCTATCTTTCTCCTTAATTCTCTCACACAGACTCCCAACCCTCAGACAGCAGCTCCACTCCCAGCTTCTGTGAAGTTAAATATAATGGAGGAAGTTATTTTCTACATTTCTCCTTTGTTCTCTCACTCAGACTCCCAACTCTCAGTCAGCCGCTCCACCTCCTGCTCTGTGAAGTTAAATGTAATGGAGGAAGTTATTTTCTACCTTTCTCCTTTGTTCTCTCACTCAGACTGCCGGCTCTCAGCCAGCAGTGCCACCCCCAGCTTCTGTGAAGTTAAAATGTAATGGAGGAAGTTTTGTTCTATCTTTCTAATTTATTCTCTCTCTCAGACTCCCAACCCTCAGCCAGCAGTTCCACCTCCAGCTCTGTGAAGTTTAAATGTAATGGAGGGAGTTTTTTTCAACCTTCCTTCTTTGTTCTCTCACTCAGACTCCCAACTCTCAGTCAGCAGCTCCACCTCCAGCTCTGTGAAGTTAAAATGTAATGATGGAAGTTTTATTCTACCTTTCTCCTCTTTTCTGTCACTCAGACTGCCAGCTCTCAGTCAGCCGCTCCACCTCCAGCTCTGTGAAGTTAAATGTAATGGAGGAAGTTATTTTCTACCTTTCTCCTTTGTTCTCTCACTCAGACTCCCAACTCTCAGTCAGCAGCTCCACCTCCAGCTCTGTGAAGTTAAATGTAATGGAGTAAGTTATTTTCTACCTTTCTCCTTTGTTCTCTCACTCAGACTGCCAGCTCTCAGCCAGCAGCTCCACCCCCAGCTTCTGTGAAGTTAAAATGGAATGGAGGGAGTTTTTTTCAACCTTCCTTCTTTGTTCTCTCACTCAGACTCCCAACTCTCAGTCAGCCGCTCCACCTCCAGCTCTGTGAGGTTAAATGTAATGGAGGAAGTTATTTTCTACCTTTCTCCTTTGTTCTCTCACTCAGACTGCCGGCTCTCAGCCAGCAGCGCCACCCCCAGCTTCTGTGAAGTTAAAATGTAATGGAGGAAGTTTTTTTCTACCTTTCTCCTTTGTTCTCCCACTCAGACTCCCAACTCTCAGCCAGCAGCTCCACCCCCAGCTTCTGTGAAGTTAAAATGTAATGAACTGTTTTCTATCTTTCTCCTTAATTCTCTCACACAGACTCCCAACTCTCAGCCAGCAGCTCCAGCCCAGCTTCTGTGAAGTTAAAATGTAATGGAGGAAGTTTTTTTCTACCTTTCTCCTTTGTTCTCTCACTCAGACTCCCAACTCTCAGTCAGCAGCTCCACCTCCAGCTCTGTGAAGTTAAAATGTAATGATGGAAGTTTTATTCTACCTTTCTCCTCTTTTCTGTCACTCAGATTGCCAGCTCTCAGTCAGCCGCTCCACCTCCAGCTCTGTGAAGTTAAATGTAATGGAGGAAGTTATTTTCTACCTTTCTCCTTTGTTCTCTCACTCAGACTCCCAACTCTCAGTCAGCAGCTCCACCTCCAGCTCTGTGAAGTTAAATGTAATGGAGTAAGTTATTTTCTACCTTTCTCCTTTGTTCTCTCACTCAGACTGCCAGCTCTCAGCCAGCAGCTCCACCCCCAGCTTCTGTGAACTTAAAATGTAATGGAGGGAGTTTTTTTCAACCTTCCTTCTTTGTTCTCTCACTCAGACTCCCAACTCTCAGTCAGCCGCTCCACCTCCAGCTCTGTGAGGTTAAATGTAATGGAGGAAGTTATTTTCTACCTTTCTCCTTTGTTCTCTCACTCAGACTGCCGGCTCTCAGCCAGCAGCGCCACCCCCAGCTTCTGTGAAGTTAAAATGTAATGGAGGAAGTTTTTTTCTACCTTTCTCCTTTGTTCTCCCACTCAGACTCCCAACTCTCAGCCAGCAGCTCCACCCCCAGCTTCTGTGAAGTTAAAATGTAATGAACTGTTTTCTATCTTTCTCCTTAATTCTCTCACACAGACTCCCAACTCTCAGCCAGCAGCTCCAGCCCAGCTTCTGTGAAGTTAAAATGTAATGGAGGAAGTTTTTTCTACCTTTCTCCTTTGTTCTCTCACTCAGACTCCCAACTCTCAGTCAGCAGCTCCACCTCCAGCTCTGTGAAGTTAAAATGTAATGATGGAAGTTTTATTCTACCTTTCTCCTCTTTTCTGTCACTCAGATTGCCAGCTCTCAGTCAGCCGCTCCACCTCCAGCTCTGTGAAGTTAAATGTAATGGAGGAAGTTATTTTCTACCTTTCTCCTTTGTTCTCTCACTCAGACTCCCAACTCTCAGTCAGCAGCTCCACCTCCAGCTCTGTGAAGTTAAATGTAATGGAGTAAGTTATTTTCTACCTTTCTCCTTTGTTCTCTCACTCAGACTGCCAGCACTCAGCCAGCAGCTCCACCCCCAGCTTCTGTGAAGTTAAAATGTAATGGAGGGAGTTTTTTTCAACCTTCCTTCTTTGTTCTCTCACTCAGACTCCCAACTCTCAGTCAGCCGCTCCACCTCCAGCTCTGTGAGGTTAAATGTAATGGAGGAAGTTATTTTCTACCTTTCTCCTTTGTTCTCTCACTCAGACTGCCGGCTCTCAGCCAGCAGCGCCACCCCCAGCTTCTGTGAAGTTAAAATGTAATGGAGGAAGTTTTTTTCTACCTTTCTCCTTTGTTCTCCCACTCAGACTCCCAACTCTCAGCCAGCAGCTCTACCCCCAGCTTCTTTGAAGTTAAAATGTAATGAACTGTTTTCTATCTTTCTCCTTAATTCTCTCACACAGACTCCCAACTCTAAGCCAGCAGCTCCACCCCCAGCTTCTGTGAAGTCAAAATGTAGTGGAGGAAGTTTTTTTCTACCTTTCTCCTTTGTTCTCTCACTCAGACTGCCAACTCTCAGCCAGCAGCTCCACCCCCAGCTTCTGTGAAGTCAAAATGTAGTGGAGGAAGTTTTTTTCTACCTTTCTCCTTTGTTCTGTCACTCAGACTGCCAGCTCTAAGCCAGCAGCTCCACCCCCAGCTTCTGTGAAATTAAAATGTAATGGAGGGAGGTTTTTTCAACCTTCCTACTTTGTTCTCTCACTCAGACTCCCAACTCTCAGTCAGCAGCTCCACCTCCAGCTTTGTGAAGTTAAAATGTAAGGGAGGAAGTTTTTTTCTACCTTTCTCGTTTGTTCTCTCACTCAGACTCCCAACTCTCAGTCAGCAGCTCCACCTCCAGCTCTGTGAAGTTTAAATGTAATGAACTGTTTTCTATCTTTCTCCTTAATTCTCTCACACAGACTCCCAACCCTCAGACAGCAGCTCCACTCCCAGCTTCTGTGAAGTTAAATATAATGGAGGAAGTTATTTTCTACATTTCTCCTTTGTTCTCTCACTCAGACTCCCAACTCTCAGCCAGCAGCTCCACCTCCAGCTCTGTGAAGTTAAATGTAATGGAGGAAGTTATTTTCTACCTTTCTCCTTTGTTCTCTCACTCAGACTGCCGGCTCTCAGCCAGCAGCGCCACCCCCAGCTTCTGTGAAGTTAAAATGTAATGGAGGAAGTTTTGTTCTATCTTTCTAATTTATTCTCTCTCTAAGACTCCCAACCCTCAGCCAGCAGTTCCACCTCCAGTTCTGTGAAGTTTAAATGTAATGGAGGGAGTTTTTTTCAACCTTCCTTCTTTGTTCTCTCACTCAGACTCCCAACTCTCAGTCAGCAGCTCCACCTCCAGCTCTGTGAAATTAAAATGTAATGATGGAAGTTTTATTCTACCTTTCTCCTCTTTTCTGTCACTCAGACTGCCAGCTCTCAGTCAGCCGCTCCACCTCCAGCTCTGTGAAGTTAAATGTAATGGAGGAAGTTATTTTCTACCTTTCTCCTTTGTTCTCTCACTCAGACTCCCAACTCTCAGTCAGCAGCTCCACCTCCAGCTCTGTGAAGTTAAATGTAATGGAGTAAGTTATTTTCTACCTTTGTCCTTTGTTCTCTCACTCAGACTGCCAGCTCTCAGCCAGCAGCTCCACCCCCAGCTTCTGTGAAGTTAAAATGTAATGGAGGGAGTTTTTTTCAACCTTCCTTCTTTGTTCTCTCACTCAGACTCCCAACTCTCAGTCAGCCGCTCCACCTCCAGCTCTGTGAGGTTAAATGTAATTGAGGAAGTTATTTTCTACCTTTCTCCTTTGTTCTCTCACTCAGACTGCCGGCTCTCAGCCAGCAGCGCCACCCCCAGCTTCTGTGAAGTTAAAATGTAATGAACTGTTTTCTATCTTTCTCCTTTATTCTCTCACACAGACTCCCAACTGTCAGCCAGCAGCTCCACCCCCAGCTTCTGTGAAGTTAAAATATAATGGAGGAAGTTTTTTTCTATCCTTTCTCCTTTGTTCTCTCACTCAGACTGCCAGCTCTCAGACAACAGCTCCACCCCCAGCTTCTGTGAAGTTAAAATGTAATGATGGAAGTTTTATTCTACCTTTCTCCTTTGTTCTCTCACTCAGACTGCCGGCTCTCAGCCAGCAGCGCCACCACCAGCTTCTGTGAAGTTAAAATGTAATGGAGGAAGTTTTGTTCTATCTTTCTAATTTATTCTCTCACTCAGACTCCCAACCCTCAGCCAGCAGCTCCACCTCCAGCTCTGTGAAGTTTAAATGTAATGGAGGGAGTTTTTTTCAACCTTCCTTCTTTGTTCTGTAACTTAGACTCCCAACTCTCAGTCAGCAGCTCCACCTCCAGCTCTGTGAAGTTAAATGTAATGTAGGAAGTTATTTTCTACCTTTCTCCTTTGTTCTCTCACTCAGACTCCCAACTCTCAGCCAGCAGCTCCACCCCCAGATTCTGTGAAGTTAAAATGTAATGATGGAAGTTTTATTCTACCTTTCTCCTCTTTTCTGTCACTCAGACTCCTAGCTCTCAGCCAGCAGCTCCACCCCCAGCTTCTGTGAAGTTAAATATAATGGAGGAAGTTATTTTCTACATTTCTCCTTTGTACCTCCATTCAGACTAATAGCTCTCAGCCAGGAGCTGCACCCCCAGCTTCTGTGAAGTTAAAATGTAATGGAGGAAGTTTTGTTCTACCTTTCTCCTTTGTTCTCTCACTCAGACTCCCAACTCTCAGTCAGCAGCTCCACCTCCAGCTCTGTGAAGTTTAAATGTAATGGAGGGAGTTTTTTTCAACCTTCCTTCTTTGTTCTGTAACTTAGACTCCCAACTCTCAGTCAGCAGCTCCACCTCCAGCTCTGTGAAGTTAAATGTAATGTAGGAAGTTATTTTCTACCTTTCTCCTTTGTTCTCTCACTCAGACTCCCAACTCTCAGCCAGCAGCTCCACCCCCAGATTCTGTGAAGTTAAAATGTAATGATGGAAGTTTTATTCTACCTTTCTCCTCTTTTCTGTCACTCAGACTCCCAACTCTAAGCCAGCAGCTCCACCCCCAGCTTCTGTGAAGTCAAAATGTAGTGGAGGAAGTTTTTTTCTACCTTTCGTCTTTGTTCTCTCACTCAGACTGCCAACTCTCAGCCAGCAGCTCCACCCCCAGCTTCTGTGAAGTCAAAATGTAGTGGAGGAAGTTTTTTTCTACCTTTCTCCTTTGTTCTGTCACTCAGACTGCCAGCTCTAAGCCAGCAGCTCCACCCCCAGCTTCTGTGAAATTAAAATGTAATGGAGGAAGTTTTTTTCTACCTTTCTCGTTTGTTCTCTCACTCAGACTCCCAACTCTCAGTCAGCAGCTCCACCTCCAGCTCTGTGAAGTTAAAATGTAAGGGAGGAAGTTTTTTTCTACCTTTCTCGTTTGTTCTCTCACTCAGACTCCCAACTCTCAGTCAGCAGCTCCACCTCCAGCTCTGTGAAGTTAAAATGTAAGGGAGGAAGTTTTTTTCTACCTTTCTCTTTTGTTCTCTCACTCAGACTCTCAACTCTCAGTCAGCAGCTCCACCTCTAGCTCTGTGAAGTTTAAATGTAATGGAGGGAGTTTTTTTCAACCTTCCTTCTTTGTTCTCTCACTCAAACTCCCAAATCTCAGCCAGCAGCTCCAGCCCAGCTTCTGTGAAGTTAAAATGTAATGGAGGAAGTTTTTTCTATCCTTTCTCCTTGGTTCTCTCACTCAGACTGCCAGCTCTCAGCCAACAGCTCCACCCCCAGCTTCTGTGAAGTTAAAATGTAATGATGGAAGTTTTATTCTACCTTTCTCCTTTTTTCTGTCACTCAGACTGCCAGCTCTCAGCCAGCAGCTCCACCCCCAGCTTCTGTGAAGTTAAAATGTAATGGAGGGAGTTTTTTTCATCCTTCCTTCTTTGTTCTCTCACTCAGACTCCCAACTCTCAGTCAGCCGCTCCACCTCCAGCTCTGTGAAGTTAAATGTAATGGAGGAAGTTATTTTCTACCTTTCTCCTTTGTTCTCTCACTCAGACTCCCAACTCTCAGCCAGCAGCTCCACCCCCAGCTTCTGTGAAGTTAAAATGTAATGAACTGTTTTCTATCTTTCTCCTTAATTCTCTCACACAGACTCCCAACTCTCAGCCAGCAGCTCCAGCCCAGCTTCTGTGAAGTTAAAATGTAATGGAGGAAGTTTTTTCTATCCTTTCTCCTTGGTTCTCTCACTCAGACTGCCAGCTCTCAGCCAACAGCTCCACCCCCAGCTTCTGTGAAGTTAAAATGTAATGAACTGTTTTCTATCTTTCTCCTTAATTCTTTCACACAGACTCCCAACTCTCAGCCAGCAGCTCCAGCCCAGCTTCTGTGAAGTTAAAATGTAATGGAGGAAGTTTTTTCTATCCTTTCTCCTTGGTTCTCTCACTCAGACTGCCAGCTCTCAGCCAACAGCTCCACCCCCAGCTTCTGTGAAGTTAAAATGTAATTATGGAAGTTTTATTCTACCTTTCTCCTTTTTTCTGTCACTCAGACTGCCAGCTCTCAGCCAGCAGCTCCACCCCCAGCTTCTGTGAAGTTAAAATGTAACAAAGTTTTTTCTATCTTTCTCCTTTATTCTCTCACTCAGACTCCCAACCCTCAGACAGCAGCTCCACTCCCAGCTTCTGTGAAGTTAAAATGTAATGAACTGTTTTCTATCTTTCTCCTTTATTCTCTCACACAGACTCCCAACTCTCAGCCGGCAGCTACAGCCCAGCTTCTGTGAAGTCAAAATGTAATGGAGGAAGTTTTTTTCTATCCTTTCTCGTTTGATCTCTCACTCAGACTCCCAACTCTCAGTCAGCAGCTCCATCTCCAGCTCTATGAAGTTAAAATGTATTGGATGAAGTTTTTTCTATCCTTTCTCCTTGGTTCTCTCACTCAGACTGCCAGCTCTCAGCCAACAGCTCCACCCCCAGCTTCTGTGAAGTTAAAATGTAATGATGGAAGTTTTATTCTACCTTTCTCCTTTTTTCTGTCACTCAGACTGCCAGCTCTCAGCCAGCAGCTCCACCCCCAGCTTCTGTGAAGTTAAAATGTAATGTAGGGAGTTTTTTTCATCCTTCCTTCTTTGTTCTCTCACTCAGACTCCCAACTCTCAGTCAGCCGCTCCACCTCCAGCTCTGTGAAGTTAAATGTAATGGAGGAAGTTATTTTCTACCTTTCTCCTTTGTTCTCTCACTCAGACTCCCAACTCTCAGCCAGCAGCTCCACCCCCAGCTTCTGTGAAGTTAAAATGTAATGAACTGTTTTCTATCTTTCTCCTTAATTCTCTCACACAGACTCCCAACTCTCAGCCAGCAGCTCCAGCCCAGCTTCTGTGAAGTTAAAATGTAATGGAGGAAGTTTTTTCTATCCTTTCTCCTTGGTTCTCTCACTCAGACTGCCAGCTCTCAGCCAACAGCTCCACCCCCAGCTTCTGTGAAGTTAAAATGTAATGAACTGTTTTCTATCTTTCTCCTTAATTCTCTCACACAGACTCCCAACTCTCAGCCAGCAGCTCCAGCCCAGCTTCTGTGAAGTTAAAATGTAATGGAGGAAGTTTTTTCTATCCTTTCTCCTTGGTTCTCTCACTCAGACTGCCAGCTCTCAGCCAACAGCTCCACCCCCAGCTTCTGTGAAGTTAAAATGTAATTATGGAAGTTTTATTCTACCTTTCTCCTTTTTTCTGTCACTCAGACTGCCAGCTCTCAGCCAGCAGCTCCACCCCCAGCTTCTGTGAAGTTAAAATGTAACAAAGTTTTTTCTATCTTTCTCCTTTATTCTCTCACTCAGACTCCCAACCCTCAGACAGCAGCTCCACTCCCAGCTTCTGTGAAGTTAAAATGTAATGAACTGTTTTCTATCTTTCTCCTTTATTCTCTCACACAGACTCCCAACTCTCAGCCAGCAGCTACAGCCCAGCTTCTGTGAAGTCAAAATGTAATGGAGGAAGTTTTTTTCTATCCTTTCTCGTTTGATCTCTCACTCAGACTCCCAACTCTCAGTCAGCAGCTCCATCTCCAGCTCTATGAAGTTAAAATGTATTGGAGGAAGTTTTTTCTATCCTTTCTCCTTGGTTCTCTCACTCAGACTGCCAGCTCTCAGCCAACAGCTCCACCCCCAGCTTCTGTGAAGTTAAAATGTAATTATGGAAGTTTTATTCTACCTTTCTCCTTTTTTCTGTCACTCAGACTGCCAGCTCTCAGCCAGCAGCTCCACCCCCAGCTTCTGTGAAGTTAAAATGTAACAAAGTTTTTTCTATCTTTCTCCTTTATTCTTTCACTCAGACTCCCAACCCTCAGACAGCAGCTCCACTCCCAGCTTCTGTGAAGTTAAATATAATGGAGGAAGTTATTTTCTACATTTCTCCTTTGTTCTTTCACTCAGACTGCCAACTCTCAGCCAGCAGCTCCACCCCCAGCTTCTGTGAAGTCAAAATGTAATGGAGGAAGGTTTTTTCTACCTTTCTCCTTTGTACCTCCATTCAGACTACCATCTCTCAGCCAGGAGCTCCACCCCCAGCTTCTGTGAAGTTAAAATGTAATGGAGGAAGTTTTGTTCTACCTTTCTCCTTTGTTCTCTCACTCAGACTCCCAACTCTCAGTCAGCAGCTCCACCTCCAGCTCTGTGAAGTTAAAATGTAGTGGAGGAAGTTTTTTTCTACCTTTCTCCTTTGTTCTCTTACTCAGACTGCCAGCTCTCAGTCAGCAGCTCCACCTCCAGCTCTGTGAAGTTAAAATGTAAGGGAGGAAGTTTTTTTCTACCTTTCTCTTTTGTTCTCTCACTAATACTCCCAACTCTCAGTCAGCAGCTCCACCCCCAGCTTCTGTGAAGTTAAAATGTAATGGAGGAAGTTTTTTTCTACCTTTCTCCTTTGTTCTCTCACTCAGACTGCCGGCTCTCAGCCAGCAGCGCCACCCCTAGCTTCTGTGAAGTTAAAATGTAATGGAGGAAGTTTTTTTCTACCTTTCTCCTTTGTTCTCTCACTCAGACTCCCAACTCTCAGCCAGCAGCTCCACCCCCAGCTTCTGTGAAGTTAAAATGTAATGAACTGTTTTCTATCTTTCTCCTTTATTCTCTCACACAGACTCCCAACTCTCAGCCAGCAGCTACAGCCCAGCTTCTGTGAAGTCAAAATGTAATGGAGGAAGTTTTTTTCTATCCTTTCTCGTTTGATCTCTCACTCAGACTCCCAACTCTCAGTCAGCAGCTCCATCTCCAGCTCTGTGAAGTTAAAATGTATTGGAGGAAGTTTTTTTCTACCTTTCTCCTTTGTTCTCTCACTCAGACTCCCAACTCTCAGCCAGCAGCTCCATCCCAGGTTCTGTGAAGTTAAATGTAATGGAGGAAGTTATTTTCTACCTTTCTCGTTTGTTCTCTCACTCAGACTGCCAGCTCTCAGACAGCAGCGCCACCCCCAGCTTCTGTGAAGTTAAAATGTAATGGAGGAAGTTTTTTTCTACCTTTCTCCTTTGTTCTCTCACTCAGACTCCCAACTCTCAGACAGCAGCTCCACCCCCAGCTTCTGTGAAGTTAAAATGTAATGATGGAAGTTTTATTCTACCTTTCTCCTTTGTTCTCTCACTCAGACTCACAACTCCCAGTCAGGAAATCCAACCCCAGCTTCTGTGAAGTTAAAATGTAATGGATGAAGTGTTTTTCAACCTTCCTTTTTTGTTCTCTCATTCAGACTCCCAACTCTCAGTCAGCAGCTCCACCTCCAGCTCTGTGAAGTTAAAATGTAAGGGAGGAAGTTTTTTTTCTACCTTTCTCGTTTGTTCTCTCACTCAGACTCCCAACTCTCAGTCAGCAGCTCCACCTCCAGCTCTGTGAAGTTAAATGTAAGGGAGGAAGTTATTTTCTACATTTCCCCTTTGTACCTCCATTCAGACTAATAGCTCTCAGACAGCAGCTCCACCCCCAGCTTCTGTGAAGTTAAAATGTAATGATGGAAGTTTTATTCTACCTTTCTCCTTTGTTCTCTCACTCAGACTCACAACTCCCAGTCAGGAAATCCAACCCCAGCTTCTGTGAAGTTAAAATGTAATGGATGAAGTGTTTTTCAACCTTCCTTTTTTGTTCTCTCATTCAGACTCCCAACTCTCAGTCAGCAGCTCCATCTCCAGCTCTGTGAAGTTAAAATGTATTGGAGGAAGTTTTTTTCTACCTTTCTCCTTTGTTCTCTCACTCAGACTCCCAACTCTCAGCCAGCAGCTCCATCCCAGGTTCTGTGAAGTTAAATGTAATGGAGGAAGTTATTTTCTACCTTTCTCCTTTATTCTCTCATTCAGACTCCCAACCCTCAGACAGCAGCTCCACTCCCAGCTTCTGTGAAGTTAAATATAATGGAGGAAATTATTTTCTACATTTCTCCTTTGTTCTCTCAGTCAGACTGCCAACTTTCAGCCAGCAGCTCCACCACCAGCTTCTGCGAAGTCAAAATGTAATGGAGGAAGTTTTTTTCTACCTTTCTCCTTTGTACTTCCATTCAGACTACCAACTCTCAGCCAGGAGCTCCACCCCCAGCTTCTGTGAAATTAAAATGTAATGGAGGAAGTTTTGTTCTACCTTTCTCCTTTGTTCTCTCACTCAGACTCCCAACTCTCAGTCAGCAGCTCCACCTCCAGCTCTGTGAAGTTAAAATGTAAGGGAGGAAGTTTTTTTCTACCTTTCTTGTTTGTTCTCTCACTCAGACTCCCAACTCTCAGTCAGCAGCTCCACCTCCAGCTCTGTGAAGTTAAATGTAAGGGAGGAAGTTATTTTCTACCTTTCTCCTTTGTTTTCTCACTCAGACTGCCGGCTCTCAGCCAGCAGCGCCACCCCCAGCTTCTTTGAAGTTAAAATGTAATGGAGGAAGTTTTTTTCTACCTTTCTCCTTTGTTCTTACACTCAGACTCCCAACTCTCAGCCAGCAGCTCCACCCCCAGCTTCTGTGAAGTTAAAATGTAATGAACTGTTTTCTATCTTTCTCCTTTATTCTCTCACACAGACTCCCAACTCTCAGCCAGCAGCTACAGCCCAGCTTCTGTGAAGTCAAAATGTAATGGAGGAAGTTTTTTTCAACCTTCCTTCTTTGTCCTCTCACTCAGACTCCCAACTCTCAGCCAGCAGCTCCACCCCCAGCTTCTGTGAAGTTAAAATGTAATGAAGTTTTTTCTATCTTTCTGCTTTATTCTCTCACTCAGACTCCCAACCCTCAGACAGCAGCTCCACTCCCAGCTTCTGTGAAGTTAAATATAATGGAGGAAGTTATTTTCTACCTTTCTCCTTTGTTCTCTCACTCAGACTGCCAGCTTTCAGCCAGCAGCTCCACCCCCAGCTTCTGTGAAGTTAAAATGTAATGGAGGGAGTTTTTTTCAACCTTCCTTCTTTGTTCTCTCACTCAGACTTCCAACTCTCAGTCAGCAGCTCCACCTCCAGCTCTGTGAAGTTAAAATGTAATGGAGGAAGTTATTTTCTACCTTTCTCCTTTGTTCTCTCACTCAGACTCCCAACTCTCAGCCAGCAGCTCCACCCCCAGCTTCTGTGAAGTTAAAATGTAATGAACTGTTTTCTATCTTTCTCCTTTATTCTCTCACACAGACTCCCAACTCTCAGCCAGCAGCTCCAGCCCAGCTTCTGTGAAGTTAAATATAATGGAGGAAGTTATTTTCTACATTTCTCCTTTGTTCTCTCACTCAGACTCCCAACTCTAAGTCAGCAGCTCCACCTCCTGCTCTGTGAAGTTAAATATAATGGAGGAAGTTATTTTCAACCTTCCATCTTTCTTCTCTCACTCAGACTGCCGGCTCTCAGCCAGCAGCGCCACCCCCAGCTTCTGTGACGTTAAAATGTAATGGAGGAAGTTTTTTTCTACCTTTCTCCTTTGTTCTCTCACTCAGACTCCCAACTCTCAGCCAGCAGCTCCACCCCCAGCTACTGTGAAGTTAAAATGTAATGAACTGTTTTCTATCTTTCTCCTTAATTCTCTCACACAGACTCCCAACTGTCAGCCAGCAGCTCCACCCCCAGCTTCTGTGAAGTTAAAATATAATGGAGGAAGTTTTTTTCTATCCTTTCTCCTTTGTTCTCTCAATCAGACTGCCAGCTCTCAGCCAGCAGCTCCACCCCCAGCTTCTGTGAAGTTAAAATGTAATGATGGAAGTTTTATTCTACCTTTCTCCTTTGTTCTCTCACTCAGACTCCCAGTTCTCAGCCAGCAGCTACACCCCAAGCTTCTGTGAAGTTAAAATGTAATGAAGCTTTTTCTATCTTTCTCCTTTATTCTCTCACTCAGACTCCCAACCCTCAGACAGCAGCTCCACTCCCAGCTTCTGTGAAGTTAAATATAATGGAGGAAGTTATTTTCTACATTTCTCCTTTGTTCTCTCACTCAGACTCCCAACTCTCAGTCAGCCGCTCCACCTCCAGCTCTGTGAAGTTAAATGTAATGGAGGAAGTTATTTTCTACCTTTCTCCTTTGTTCTCTCACTCAGACTGCCGGCTCTCAGCCAGCAGCGCCACCCCCAGCTTCTGTGAAGTTAAAATGTAATGGAGGAAGTTTTGTTCTATCTTTCTAATTTATTCTCTCACTCAGACTCCCAACTCTCAGTCAGCAGCTCCACCTCCAGCTCTGTGAAATTAAAATGTAATGATGGAAGTTTTATTCTACCTTTCTCCTCTTTTCTGTCACTCAGACTGCCAGCTCTCAGTCAGCCGCTCCACCTCCAGCTCTGTGAAGTTAAATGTAATGGAGGAAGTTATTTTCTACCTTTCTCCTTTGTTCTCTCACTCAGACTCCCAACTCTCAGTCAGCAGCTCCACCTCCAGCTCTGTGAAGTTAAATGTAATGGAGTAAGTTATTTTCTACCTTTGTCCTTTGTTCTCTCACTCAGACTGCCAGCTCTCAGCCAGCAGCTCCACCCCCAGCTTCTGTGAAGTTAAAATGTAATGGAGGGAGTTTTTTTCAACCTTCCTTCTTTGTTCTCTCACTCAGACTCCCAACTCTCAGTCAGCCGCTCCACCTCCAGCTCTGTGAGGTTAAATGTAATGGAGGAAGTTATTTTCTACCTTTCTCCTTTGTTCTCTCACTCAGACTGCCGGCTCTCAGCCAGCAGCGCCACCCCCAGCTTCTGTGAAGTTAAAATGTAATGAACTGTTTTCTATCTTTCTCCTTTATTCTCTCACACAGACTCCCAACTGTCAGCCAGCAGCTCCACCCCCAGCTTCTGTGAAGTTAAAATATAATGGAGGAAGTTTTTTTCTATCCTTTCTCCTTTGTTCTCTCACTCAGACTGCCAGCTCTCAGACAACAGCTCCACCCCCAGCTTCTGTGAAGTTAAAATGTAATGATGGAAGTTTTATTCTACCTTTCTCCTTTGTTCTCTCACTCAGACTGCCGGCTCTCAGCCAGCAGCGCCACCACCAGCTTCTGTGAAGTTAAAATGTAATGGAGGAAGTTTTGTTCTATCTTTCTAATTTATTCTCTCACTCAGACTCCCAACCCTCAGCCAGCAGCTCCACCTCCAGCTCTGTGAAGTTTAAATGTAATGGAGGGAGTTTTTTTCAACCTTCCTTCTTTGTTCTGTAACTTAGACTCCCAACTCTCAGTCAGCAGCTCCACCTCCAGCTCTGTGAAGTTAAATGTAATGTAGGAAGTTATTTTCTACCTTTCTCCTTTGTTCTCTCACTCAGACTCCCAACTCTCAGCCAGCAGCTCCACCCCCAGATTCTGTGAAGTTAAAATGTAATGATGGAAGTTTTATTCTACCTTTCTCCTCTTTTCTGTCACTCAGACTCCTAGCTCTCAGCCAGCAGCTCCACCCCCAGCTTCTGTGAAGTTAAATATAATGGAGGAAGTTATTTTCTACATTTCTCCTTTGTACCTCCATTCAGACTAATAGCTCTCAGCCAGGAGCTGCACCCCCAGCTTCTGTGAAGTTAAAATGTAATGGAGGAAGTTTTGTTCTACCTTTCTCCTTTGTTCTCTCACTCAGACTCCCAACTCTCAGTCAGCAGCTCCACCTCCAGCTCTGTGAAGTTTAAATGTAATGGAGGGAGTTTTTTTCAACCTTCCTTCTTTGTTCTGTAACTTAGACTCCCAACTCTCAGTCAGCAGCTCCACCTCCAGCTCTGTGAAGTTAAATGTAATGTAGGAAGTTATTTTCTACCTTTCTCCTTTGTTCTCTCACTCAGACTCCCAACTCTCAGCCAGCAGCTCCACCCCCAGATTCTGTGAAGTTAAAATGTAATGATGGAAGTTTTATTCTACCTTTCTCCTCTTTTCTGTCACTCAGACTCCCAACTCTAAGCCAGCAGCTCCACCCCCAGCTTCTGTGAAGTCAAAATGTAGTGGAGGAAGTTTTTTTCTACCTTTCGTCTTTGTTCTCTCACTCAGACTGCCAACTCTCAACCAGCAGCTCCACCCCCAGCTTCTGTGAAGTCAAAATGTAGTGGAGGAAGTTTTTTTCTACCTTTCTCCTTTGTTCTGTCACTCAGACTGCCAGCTCTAAGCCAGCAGCTCCACCCCCAGCTTCTGTGAAATTAAAATGTAATGGAGGAAGTTTTTTTCTACCTTTCTCGTTTGTTCTCTCACTCAGACTCCCAACTCTCAGTCAGCAGCTCCACCTCCAGCTCTGTGAAGTTAAAATGTAAGGGAGGAAGTTTTTTTCTACCTTTCTCGTTTGTTCTCTCACTCAGACTCCCAACTCTCAGTCAGCAGCTCCACCTCCAGCTCTGTGAAGTTAAAATGTAAGGGAGGAAGTTTTTTTCTACCTTTCTCTTTTGTTCTCTCACTCAGACTCTCAACTCTCAGTCAGCAGCTCCACCTCTAGCTCTGTGAAGTTTAAATGTAATGGAGGGAGTTTTTTTCAACCTTCCTTCTTTGTTCTCTCACTCAAACTCCCAAATCTCAGCCAGCAGCTCCAGCCCAGCTTCTGTGAAGTTAAAATGTAATGGAGGAAGTTTTTTCTATCCTTTCTCCTTGGTTCTCTCACTCAGACTGCCAGCTCTCAGCCAACAGCTCCACCCCCAGCTTCTGTGAAGTTAAAATGTAATGATGGAAGTTTTATTCTACCTTTCTCCTTTTTTCTGTCACTCAGACTGCCAGCTCTCAGCCAGCAGCTCCACCCCCAGCTTCTGTGAAGTTAAAATGTAATGGAGGGAGTTTTTTTCATCCTTCCTTCTTTGTTCTCTCACTCAGACTCCCAACTCTCAGTCAGCCGCTCCACCTCCAGCTCTGTGAAGTTAAATGTAATGGAGGAAGTTATTTTCTACCTTTCTCCTTTGTTCTCTCACTCAGACTCCCAACTCTCAGCCAGCAGCTCCACCCCCAGCTTCTGTGAAGTTAAAATGTAATGAACTGTTTTCTATCTTTCTCCTTAATTCTCTCACACAGACTCCCAACTCTCAGCCAGCAGCTCCAGCCCAGCTTCTGTGAAGTTAAAATGTAATGGAGGAAGTTTTTTCTATCCTTTCTCCTTGGTTCTCTCACTCAGACTGCCAGCTCTCAGCCAACAGCTCCACCCCCAGCTTCTGTGAAGTTAAAATGTAATGAACTGTTTTCTATCTTTCTCCTTAATTCTCTCACACAGACTCCCAACTCTCAGCCAGCAGCTCCAGCCCAGCTTCTGTGAAGTTAAAATGTAATGGAGGAAGTTTTTTCTATCCTTTCTCCTTGGTTCTCTCACTCAGACTGCCAGCTCTCAGCCAACAGCTCCACCCCCAGCTTCTGTGAAGTTAAAATGTAATTATGGAAGTTTTATTCTACCTTTCTCCTTTTTTCTGTCACTCAGACTGCCAGCTCTCAGCCAGCAGCTCCACCCCCAGCTTCTGTGAAGTTAAAATGTAACAAAGTTTTTTCTATCTTTCTCCTTTATTCTCTCACTCAGACTCCCAACCCTCAGACAGCAGCTCCACTCCCAGCTTCTGTGAAGTTAAAATGTAATGAACTGTTTTCTATCTTTCTCCTTTATTCTCTCACACAGACTCCCAACTCTCAGCCAGCAGCTACAGCCCAGCTTCTGTGAAGTCAAAATGTAATGGAGGAAGTTTTTTTCTATCCTTTCTCGTTTGATCTCTCACTCAGACTCCCAACTCTCAGTCAGCAGCTCCATCTCCAGCTCTATGAAGTTAAAATGTATTGGATGAAGTTTTTTCTATCCTTTCTCCTTGGTTCTCTCACTCAGACTGCCAGCTCTCAGCCAACAGCTCCACCCCCAGCTTCTGTGAAGTTAAAATGTAATGATGGAAGTTTTATTCTACCTTTCTCCTTTTTTCTGTCACTCAGACTGCCAGCTCTCAGCCAGCAGCTCCACCCCCAGCTTCTGTGAAGTTAAAATGTAATGTAGGGAGTTTTTTTCATCCTTCCTTCTTTGTTCTCTCACTCAGACTCCCAACTCTCAGTCAGCCGCTCCACCTCCAGCTCTGTGAAGTTAAATGTAATGGAGGAAGTTATTTTCTACCTTTCTCCTTTGTTCTCTCACTCAGACTCCCAACTCTCAGCCAGCAGCTCCACCCCCAGCTTCTGTGAAGTTAAAATGTAATGAACTGTTTTCTATCTTTCTCCTTAATTCTCTCACACAGACTCCCAACTCTCAGCCAGCAGCTCCAGCCCAGCTTCTGTGAAGTTAAAATGTAATGATGGAAGTTTTATTCTACCTTTCTCCTCTTTTCTGTCACTCAGACTCCTAGCTCTCAGCCAGCAGCTCCACCCCCAGCTTCTGTGAAGTTAAATATAATGGAGGAAGTTATTTTCTACATTTCTCCTTTGTACCTCCATTCAGACTAATAGCTCTCAGCCAGGAGCTGCACCCCCAGCTTCTGTGAAGTTAAAATGTAATGGAGGAAGTTTTGTTCTACCTTTCTCCTTTGTTCTCTCACTCAGACTCCCAACTCTCAGTCAGCAGCTCCACCTCCAGCTCTGTGAAGTTTAAATGTAATGGAGGGAGTTTTTTTCAACCTTCCTTCTTTGTTCTGTAACTTAGACTCCCAACTCTCAGTCAGCAGCTCCACCTCCAGCTCTGTGAAGTTAAATGTAATGTAGGAAGTTATTTTCTACCTTTCTCCTTTGTTCTCTCACTCAGACTCCCAACTCTCAGCCAGCAGCTCCACCCCCAGATTCTGTGAAGTTAAAATGTAATGATGGAAGTTTTATTCTACCTTTCTCCTCTTTTCTGTCACTCAGACTCCCAACTCTAAGCCAGCAGCTCCACCCCCAGCTTCTGTGAAGTCAAAATGTAGTGGAGGAAGTTTTTTTCTACCTTTCGTCTTTGTTCTCTCACTCAGACTGCCAACTCTCAACCAGCAGCTCCACCCCCAGCTTCTGTGAAGTCAAAATGTAGTGGAGGAAGTTTTTTTCTACCTTTCTCCTTTGTTCTGTCACTCAGACTGCCAGCTCTAAGCCAGCAGCTCCACCCCCAGCTTCTGTGAAATTAAAATGTAATGGAGGAAGTTTTTTTCTACCTTTCTCGTTTGTTCTCTCACTCAGACTCCCAACTCTCAGTCAGCAGCTCCACCTCCAGCTCTGTGAAGTTAAAATGTAAGGGAGGAAGTTTTTTTCTACCTTTCTCGTTTGTTCTCTCACTCAGACTCCCAACTCTCAGTCAGCAGCTCCACCTCCAGCTCTGTGAAGTTAAAATGTAAGGGAGGAAGTTTTTTTCTACCTTTCTCTTTTGTTCTCTCACTCAGACTCTCAACTCTCAGTCAGCAGCTCCACCTCTAGCTCTGTGAAGTTTAAATGTAATGGAGGGAGTTTTTTTCAACCTTCCTTCTTTGTTCTCTCACTCAAACTCCCAAATCTCAGCCAGCAGCTCCAGCCCAGCTTCTGTGAAGTTAAAATGTAATGGAGGAAGTTTTTTCTATCCTTTCTCCTTGGTTCTCTCACTCAGACTGCCAGCTCTCAGCCAACAGCTCCACCCCCAGCTTCTGTGAAGTTAAAATGTAATGATGGAAGTTTTATTCTACCTTTCTCCTTTTTTCTGTCACTCAGACTGCCAGCTCTCAGCCAGCAGCTCCACCCCCAGCTTCTGTGAAGTTAAAATGTAATGGAGGGAGTTTTTTTCATCCTTCCTTCTTTGTTCTCTCACTCAGACTCCCAACTCTCAGTCAGCCGCTCCACCTCCAGCTCTGTGAAGTTAAATGTAATGGAGGAAGTTATTTTCTACCTTTCTCCTTTGTTCTCTCACTCAGACTCCCAACTCTCAGCCAGCAGCTCCACCCCCAGCTTCTGTGAAGTTAAAATGTAATGAACTGTTTTCTATCTTTCTCCTTAATTCTCTCACACAGACTCCCAACTCTCAGCCAGCAGCTCCAGCCCAGCTTCTGTGAAGTTAAAATGTAATGGAGGAAGTTTTTTCTATCCTTTCTCCTTGGTTCTCTCACTCAGACTGCCAGCTCTCAGCCAACAGCTCCACCCCCAGCTTCTGTGAAGTTAAAATGTAATGAACTGTTTTCTATCTTTCTCCTTAATTCTCTCACACAGACTCCCAACTCTCAGCCAGCAGCTCCAGCCCAGCTTCTGTGAAGTTAAAATGTAATGGAGGAAGTTTTTTCTATCCTTTCTCCTTGGTTCTCTCACTCAGACTGCCAGCTCTCAGCCAACAGCTCCACCCCCAGCTTCTGTGAAGTTAAAATGTAATTATGGAAGTTTTATTCTACCTTTCTCCTTTTTTCTGTCACTCAGACTGCCAGCTCTCAGCCAGCAGCTCCACCCCCAGCTTCTGTGAAGTTAAAATGTAACAAAGTTTTTTCTATCTTTCTCCTTTATTCTCTCACTCAGACTCCCAACCCTCAGACAGCAGCTCCACTCCCAGCTTCTGTGAAGTTAAAATGTAATGAACTGTTTTCTATCTTTCTCCTTTATTCTCTCACACAGACTCCCAACTCTCAGCCAGCAGCTACAGCCCAGCTTCTGTGAAGTCAAAATGTAATGGAGGAAGTTTTTTTCTATCCTTTCTCGTTTGATCTCTCACTCAGACTCCCAACTCTCAGTCAGCAGCTCCATCTCCAGCTCTATGAAGTTAAAATGTATTGGATGAAGTTTTTTCTATCCTTTCTCCTTGGTTCTCTCACTCAGACTGCCAGCTCTCAGCCAACAGCTCCACCCCCAGCTTCTGTGAAGTTAAAATGTAATGATGGAAGTTTTATTCTACCTTTCTCCTTTTTTCTGTCACTCAGACTGCCAGCTCTCAGCCAGCAGCTCCACCCCCAGCTTCTGTGAAGTTAAAATGTAATGTAGGGAGTTTTTTTCATCCTTCCTTCTTTGTTCTCTCACTCAGACTCCCAACTCTCAGTCAGCCGCTCCACCTCCAGCTCTGTGAAGTTAAATGTAATGGAGGAAGTTATTTTCTACCTTTCTCCTTTGTTCTCTCACTCAGACTCCCAACTCTCAGCCAGCAGCTCCACCCCCAGCTTCTGTGAAGTTAAAATGTAATGAACTGTTTTCTATCTTTCTCCTTAATTCTCTCACACAGACTCCCAACTCTCAGCCAGCAGCTCCAGCCCAGCTTCTGTGAAGTTAAAATGTAATGGAGGAAGTTTTTTCTATCCTTTCTCCTTGGTTCTCTCACTCAGACTGCCAGCTCTCAGCCAACAGCTCCACCCCCAGCTTCTGTGAAGTTAAAATGTAATGAACTGTTTTCTATCTTTCTCCTTAATTCTCTCACACAGACTCCCAACTCTCAGCCAGCAGCTCCAGCCCAGCTTCTGTGAAGTTAAAATGTAATGGAGGAAGTTTTTTCTATCCTTTCTCCTTGGTTCTCTCACTCAGACTGCCAGCTCTCAGCCAACAGCTCCACCCCCAGCTTCTGTGAAGTTAAAATGTAATTATGGAAGTTTTATTCTACCTTTCTCCTTTTTTCTGTCACTCAGACTGCCAGCTCTCAGCCAGCAGCTCCACCCCCAGCTTCTGTGAAGTTAAAATGTAACAAAGTTTTTTCTATCTTTCTCCTTTATTCTCTCACTCAGACTCCCAACCCTCAGACAGCAGCTCCACTCCCAGCTTCTGTGAAGTTAAAATGTAATGAACTGTTTTCTATCTTTCTCCTTTATTCTCTCACACAGACTCCCAACTCTCAGCCAGCAGCTACAGCCCAGCTTCTGTGAAGTCAAAATGTAATGGAGGAAGTTTTTTTCTATCCTTTCTCGTTTGATCTCTCACTCAGACTCCCAACTCTCAGTCAGCAGCTCCATCTCCAGCTCTATGAAGTTAAAATGTATTGGAGGAAGTTTTTTCTATCCTTTCTCCTTGGTTCTCTCACTCAGACTGCCAGCTCTCAGCCAACAGCTCCACCCCCAGCTTCTGTGAAGTTAAAATGTAATTATGGAAGTTTTATTCTACCTTTCTCCTTTTTTCTGTCACTCAGACTGCCAGCTCTCAGCCAGCAGCTCCACCCCCAGCTTCTGTGAAGTTAAAATGTAACAAAGTTTTTTCTATCTTTCTCCTTTATTCTTTCACTCAGACTCCCAACCCTCAGACAGCAGCTCCACTCCCAGCTTCTGTGAAGTTAAATATAATGGAGGAAGTTATTTTCTACATTTCTCCTTTGTTCTTTCACTCAGACTGCCAACTCTCAGCCAGCAGCTCCACCCCCAGCTTCTGTGAAGTCAAAATGTAATGGAGGAAGTTTTTTTCTACCTTTCTCCTTTGTACCTCCATTCAGACTACCATCTCTCAGCCAGGAGCTCCACCCCCAGCTTCTGTGAAGTTAAAATGTAATGGAGGAAGTTTTGTTCTACCTTTCTCCTTTGTTCTCTCACTCAGACTCCCAACTCTCAGTCAGCAGCTCCACCTCCAGCTCTGTGAAGTTAAAATGTAGTGGAGGAAGTTTTTTTCTACCTTTCTCCTTTGTTCTCTTACTCAGACTGCCAGCTCTCAGTCAGCAGCTCCACCTCCAGCTCTGTGAAGTTAAAATGTAAGGGAGGAAGTTTTTTTCTACCTTTCTCTTTTGTTCTCTCACTAATACTCCCAACTCTCAGTCAGCAGCTCCACCCCCAGCTTCTGTGAAGTTAAAATGTAATGGAGGAAGTTTTTTTCTACCTTTCTCCTTTGTTCTCTCACTCAGACTGCCGGCTCTCAGCCACCAGCGCCACCCCTAGCTTCTGTGAAGTTAAAATGTAATGGAGGAAGTTTTTTTCTACCTTTCTCCTTTGTTCTCTCACTCAGACTCCCAACTCTCAGCCAGCAGCTCCACCCCCAGCTTCTGTGAAGTTAAAATGTAATGAACTGTTTTCTATCTTTCTCCTTTATTCTCTCACACAGACTCCCAACTCTCAGCCAGCAGCTACAGCCCAGCTTCTGTGAAGTCAAAATGTAATGGAGGAAGTTTTTTTCTATCCTTTCTCGTTTGATCTCTCACTCAGACTCCCAACTCTCAGTCAGCAGCTCCATCTCCAGCTCTGTGAAGTTAAAATGTATTGGAGGAAGTTTTTTTCTACCTTTCTCCTTTGTTCTCTCACTCAGACTCCCAACTCTCAGCCAGCAGCTCCATCCCAGGTTCTGTGAAGTTAAATGTAATGGAGGAAGTTATTTTCTACCTTTCTCGTTTGTTCTCTCACTCAGACTGCCAGCTCTCAGCCAGCAGCGCCACCCCCAGCTTCTGTGAAGTTAAAATGTAATGGAGGAAGTTTTTTTCTACCTTTCTCCTTTGTTCTCTCACTCAGACTCCCAACTCTCAGACAGCAGCTCCACCCCCAGCTTCTGTGAAGTTAAAATGTAATGATGGAAGTTTTATTCTACCTTTCTCCTTTGTTCTCTCACTCAGACTCACAACTCCCAGTCAGGAAATCCAACCCCAGCTTCTGTGAAGTTAAAATGTAATGGATGAAGTGTTTTTCAACCTTCCTTTTTTGTTCTCTCATTCAGACTCCCAACTCTCAGTCAGCAGCTCCACCTCCAGCTCTGTGAAGTTAAAATGTAAGGGAGGAAGTTTTTTTTCTACCTTTCTCGTTTGTTCTCTCACTCAGACTCCCAACTCTCAGTCAGCAGCTCCACCTCCAGCTCTGTGAAGTTAAATGTAAGGGAGGAAGTTATTTTCTACATTTCCCCTTTGTACCTCCATTCAGACTAATAGCTCTCAGACAGCAGCTCCACCCCCAGCTTCTGTGAAGTTAAAATGTAATGATGGAAGTTTTATTCTACCTTTCTCCTTTGTTCTCTCACTCAGACTCACAACTCCCAGTCAGGAAATCCAACCCCAGCTTCTGTGAAGTTAAAATGTAATGGATGAAGTGTTTTTCAACCTTCCTTTTTTGTTCTCTCATTCAGACTCCCAACTCTCAGTCAGCAGCTCCATCTCCAGCTCTGTGAAGTTAAAATGTATTGGAGGAAGTTTTTTTCTACCTTTCTCCTTTGTTCTCTCACTCAGACTCCCAACTCTCAGCCAGCAGCTCCATCCCAGGTTCTGTGAAGTTAAATGTAATGGAGGAAGTTATTTTCTACCTTTCTCCTTTATTCTCTCATTCAGACTCCCAACCCTCAGACAGCAGCTCCACTCCCAGCTTCTGTGAAGTTAAATATAATGGAGGAAATTATTTTCTACATTTCTCCTTTGTTCTCTCAGTCAGACTGCCAACTTTCAGCCAGCAGCTCCACCACCAGCTTCTGCGAAGTCAAAATGTAATGGAGGAAGTTTTTTTCTACCTTTCTCCTTTGTACTTCCATTCAGACTACCAACTCTCAGCCAGGAGCTCCACCCCCAGCTTCTGTGAAATTAAAATGTAATGGAGGAAGTTTTGTTCTACCTTTCTCCTTTGTTCTCTCACTCAGACTCCCAACTCTCAGTCAGCAGCTCCACCTCCAGCTCTGTGAAGTTAAAATGTAAGGGAGGAAGTTTTTTTCTACCTTTCTTGTTTGTTCTCTCACTCAGACTCCCAACTCTCAGTCAGCAGCTCCACCTCCAGCTCTGTGAAGTTAAATGTAAGGGAGGAAGTTATTTTCTACCTTTCTCCTTTGTTTTCTCACTCAGACTGCCGGCTCTCAGCCAGCAGCGCCACCCCCAGCTTCTGTGACGTTAAAATGTAATGGAGGAAGTTTTTTTCTACCTTTCTCCTTTGTTCTCTCACTCAGACTCCCAACTCTAAGTCAGCAGCTCCACCTCCTGCTCTGTGAAGTTAAATATAATGGAGGAAGTTATTTTCAACCTTCCATCTTTCTTCTCTCACTCAGACTGCCGGCTCTCAGCCAGCAGCGCCACCCCCAGCTTCTGTGACGTTAAAATGTAATGGAGGAAGTTTTTTTCTACCTTTCTCCTTTGTTCTCTCACTCAGACTCCCAACTCTCAGCCAGCAGCTCCACCCCCAGCTACTGTGAAGTTAAAATGTAATGAACTGTTTTCTATCTTTCTCCTTAATTCTCTCACACAGACTCCCAACTGTCAGCCAGCAGCTCCACCCCCAGCTTCTGTGAAGTTAAAATATAATGGAGGAAGTTTTTTTCTATCCTTTCTCCTTTGTTCTCTCAATCAGACTGCCAGCTCTCAGCCAGCAGCTCCACCCCCAGCTTCTGTGAAGTTAAAATGTAATGATGGAAGTTTTATTCTACCTTTCTCCTTTGTTCTCTCACTCAGACTCCCAGTTCTCAGCCAGCAGCTACACCCCAAGCTTCTGTGAAGTTAAAATGTAATGAAGCTTTTTCTATCTTTCTCCTTTATTCTCTCACTCAGACTCCCAACCCTCAGACAGCAGCTCCACTCCCAGCTTCTGTGAAGTTAAATATAATGGAGGAAGTTATTTTCTACATTTCTCCTTTGTTCTCTCACTCAGACTCCCAACTCTCAGTCAGCCGCTCCACCTCCAGCTCTGTGAAGTTAAATGTAATGGAGGAAGTTATTTTCTACCTTTCTCCTTTGTTCTCTCACTCAGACTGCCGGCTCTCAGCCAGCAGCGCCACCCCCAGCTTCTGTGAAGTTAAAACGTAATGGAGGAAGTTTTGTTCTATCTTTCTAATTTATTCTCTCACTCAGACTCCCAACTCTCAGTCAGCAGCTCCACCTCCAGCTCTGTGAAATTAAAATGTAATGATGGAAGTTTTATTCTACCTTTCTCCTCTTTTCTGTCACTCAGACTGCCAGCTCTCAGCCAGCAGCTCCACCTCCAGCTCTGTGAAGTTAAATGTAATGGAGGAAGTTATTTTCTACCTTTCTCCTTTGTTCTCTCACTCAGACTCCCAACTCTCAGTCAGCAGCTCCACCTCCAGCTCTGTGAAGTTAAATGTAATGGAGTAAGTTATTTTCTACCTTTGTCCTTTGTTCTCTCACTCAGACTGCCAGCTCTCAGCCAGCAGCTCCACCCCCAGCTTCTGTGAAGTTAAAATGTAATGGAGGGAGTTTTTTTCAACCTTCCTTCTTTGTTCTCTCACTCAGACTCCCAACTCTCAGTCAGCCGCTCCACCTCCAGCTCTGTGAGGTTAAATGTAATGGAGGAAGTTATTTTCTACCTTTCTCCTTTGTTCTCTCACTCAGACTGCCGGCTCTCAGCCAGCAGCGCCACCCCCAGCTTCTGTGAAGTTAAAATGTAATGAACTGTTTTCTATCTTTCTCCTTTATTCTCTCACACAGACTCCCAACTGTCAGCCAGCAGCTCCACCCCCAGCTTCTGTGAAGTTAAAATATAATGGAGGAAGTTTTTTTCTATCCTTTCTCCTTTGTTCTCTCACTCAGACTGCCAGCTCTCAGACAACAGCTCCACCCCCAGCTTCTGTGAAGTTAAAATGTAATGATGGAAGTTTTATTCTACCTTTCTCCTTTGTTCTCTCACTCAGACTGCCGGCTCTCAGCCAGCAGCGCCACCACCAGCTTCTGTGAAGTTAAAATGTAATGGAGGAAGTTTTGTTCTATCTTTCTAATTTATTCTCTCACTCAGACTCCCAACCCTCAGCCAGCAGCTCCACCTCCAGCTCTGTGAAGTTTAAATGTAATGGAGGGAGTTTTTTTCAACCTTCCTTCTTTGTTCTGTAACTTAGACTCCCAACTCTCAGTCAGCAGCTCCACCTCCAGCTCTGTGAAGTTAAATGTAATGTAGGAAGTTATTTTCTACCTTTCTCCTTTGTTCTCTCACTCAGACTCCCAACTCTCAGCCAGCAGCTCCACCCCCAGATTCTGTGAAGTTAAAATGTAATGATGGAAGTTTTATTCTACCTTTCTCCTCTTTTCTGTCACTCAGACTCCTAGCTCTCAGCCAGCAGCTCCACCCCCAGCTTCTGTGAAGTTAAATATAATGGAGGAAGTTATTTTCTACATTTCTCCTTTGTACCTCCATTCAGACTAATAGCTCTCAGCCAGGAGCTGCACCCCCAGCTTCTGTGAAGTTAAAATGTAATGGAGGAAGTTTTGTTCTACCTTTCTCCTTTGTTCTCTCACTCAGACTCCCAACTCTCAGTCAGCAGCTCCACCTCCAGCTCTGTGAAGTTTAAATGTAATGGAGGGAGTTTTTTTCAACCTTCCTTCTTTGTTCTGTAACTTAGACTCCCAACTCTCAGTCAGCAGCTCCACCTCCAGCTCTGTGAAGTTAAATGTAATGTAGGAAGTTATTTTCTACCTTTCTCCTTTGTTCTCTCACTCAGACTCCCAACTCTCAGCCAGCAGCTCCACCCCCAGATTCTGTGAAGTTAAAATGTAATGATGGAAGTTTTATTCTACCTTTCTCCTCTTTTCTGTCACTCAGACTCCCAACTCTAAGCCAGCAGCTCCACCCCCAGCTTCTGTGAAGTCAAAATGTAGTGGAGGAAGTTTTTTTCTACCTTTCGTCTTTGTTCTCTCACTCAGACTGCCAACTCTCAGCCAGCAGCTCCACCCCCAGCTTCTGTGAAGTCAAAATGTAGTGGAGGAAGTTTTTTTCTACCTTTCTCCTTTGTTCTGTCACTCAGACTGCCAGCTCTAAGCCAGCAGCTCCACCCCCAGCTTCTGTGAAATTAAAATGTAATGGAGGAAGTTTTTTTCTACCTTTCTCGTTTGTTCTCTCACTCAGACTCCCAACTCTCAGTCAGCAGCTCCACCTCCAGCTCTGTGAAGTTAAAATGTAAGGGAGGAAGTTTTTTTCTACCTTTCTCGTTTGTTCTCTCACTCAGACTCCCAACTCTCAGTCAGCAGCTCCACCTCCAGCTCTGTGAAGTTAAAATGTAAGGGAGGAAGTTTTTTTCTACCTTTCTCTTTTGTTCTCTCACTCAGACTCTCAACTCTCAGTCAGCAGCTCCACCTCTAGCTCTGTGAAGTTTAAATGTAATGGAGGGAGTTTTTTTCAACCTTCCTTCTTTGTTCTCTCACTCAAACTCCCAAATCTCAGCCAGCAGCTCCAGCCCAGCTTCTGTGAAGTTAAAATGTAATGGAGGAAGTTTTTTCTATCCTTTCTCCTTGGTTCTCTCACTCAGACTGCCAGCTCTCAGCCAACAGCTCCACCCCCAGCTTCTGTGAAGTTAAAATGTAATGATGGAAGTTTTATTCTACCTTTCTCCTTTTTTCTGTCACTCAGACTGCCAGCTCTCAGCCAGCAGCTCCACCCCCAGCTTCTGTGAAGTTAAAATGTAATGGAGGGAGTTTTTTTCATCCTTCCTTCTTTGTTCTCTCACTCAGACTCCCAACTCTCAGTCAGCCGCTCCACCTCCAGCTCTGTGAAGTTAAATGTAATGGAGGAAGTTATTTTCTACCTTTCTCCTTTGTTCTCTCACTCAGACTCCCAACTCTCAGCCAGCAGCTCCACCCCCAGCTTCTGTGAAGTTAAAATGTAATGAACTGTTTTCTATCTTTCTCCTTAATTCTCTCACACAGACTCCCAACTCTCAGCCAGCAGCTCCAGCCCAGCTTCTGTGAAGTTAAAATGTAATGGAGGAAGTTTTTTCTATCCTTTCTCCTTGGTTCTCTCACTCAGACTGCCAGCTCTCAGCCAACAGCTCCACCCCCAGCTTCTGTGAAGTTAAAATGTAATGAACTGTTTTCTATCTTTCTCCTTAATTCTCTCACACAGACTCCCAACTCTCAGCCAGCAGCTCCAGCCCAGCTTCTGTGAAGTTAAAATGTAATGGAGGAAGTTTTTTCTATCCTTTCTCCTTGGTTCTCTCACTCAGACTGCCAGCTCTCAGCCAACAGCTCCACCCCCAGCTTCTGTGAAGTTAAAATGTAATTATGGAAGTTTTATTCTACCTTTCTCCTTTTTTCTGTCACTCAGACTGCCAGCTCTCAGCCAGCAGCTCCACCCCCAGCTTCTGTGAAGTTAAAATGTAACAAAGTTTTTTCTATCTTTCTCCTTTATTCTCTCACTCAGACTCCCAACCCTCAGACAGCAGCTCCACTCCCAGCTTCTGTGAAGTTAAAATGTAATGAACTGTTTTCTATCTTTCTCCTTTATTCTCTCACACAGACTCCCAACTCTCAGTCAGCAGCTCCATCTCCAGCTCTATGAAGTTAAAATGTATTGGATGAAGTTTTTTCTATCCTTTCTCCTTGGTTCTCTCACTCAGACTGCCAGCTCTCAGCCAACAGCTCCACCCCCAGCTTCTGTGAAGTTAAAATGTAATGATGGAAGTTTTATTCTACCTTTCTCCTTTTTTCTGTCACTCAGACTGCCAGCTCTCAGCCAGCAGCTCCACCCCCAGCTTCTGTGAAGTTAAAATGTAATGTAGGGAGTTTTTTTCATCCTTCCTTCTTTGTTCTCTCACTCAGACTCCCAACTCTCAGTCAGCCGCTCCACCTCCAGCTCTGTGAAGTTAAATGTAATGGAGGAAGTTATTTTCTACCTTTCTCCTTTGTTCTCTCACTCAGACTCCCAACTCTCAGCCAGCAGCTCCACCCCCAGCTTCTGTGAAGTTAAAATGTAATGAACTGTTTTCTATCTTTCTCCTTAATTCTCTCACACAGACTCCCAACTCTCAGCCAGCAGCTCCAGCCCAGCTTCTGTGAAGTTAAAATGTAATGGAGGAAGTTTTTTCTATCCTTTCTCCTTGGTTCTCTCACTCAGACTGCCAGCTCTCAGCCAACAGCTCCACCCCCAGCTTCTGTGAAGTTAAAATGTAATGAACTGTTTTCTATCTTTCTCCTTAATTCTCTCACACAGACTCCCAACTCTCAGCCAGCAGCTCCAGCCCAGCTTCTGTGAAGTTAAAATGTAATGGAGGAAGTTTTTTCTATCCTTTCTCCTTGGTTCTCTCACTCAGACTGCCAGCTCTCAGCCAACAGCTCCACCCCCAGCTTCTGTGAAGTTAAAATGTAATTATGGAAGTTTTATTCTACCTTTCTCCTTTTTTCTGTCACTCAGACTGCCAGCTCTCAGCCAGCAGCTCCACCCCCAGCTTCTGTGAAGTTAAAATGTAACAAAGTTTTTTCTATCTTTCTCCTTTATTCTCTCACTCAGACTCCCAACCCTCAGACAGCAGCTCCACTCCCAGCTTCTGTGAAGTTAAAATGTAATGAACTGTTTTCTATCTTTCTCCTTTATTCTCTCACACAGACTCCCAACTCTCAGCCAGCAGCTACAGCCCAGCTTCTGTGAAGTCAAAATGTAATGGAGGAAGTTTTTTTCTATCCTTTCTCGTTTGATCTCTCACTCAGACTCCCAACTCTCAGTCAGCAGCTCCATCTCCAGCTCTATGAAGTTAAAATGTATTGGAGGAAGTTTTTTCTATCCTTTCTCCTTGGTTCTCTCACTCAGACTGCCAGCTCTCAGCCAACAGCTCCACCCCCAGCTTCTGTGAAGTTAAAATGTAATTATGGAAGTTTTATTCTACCTTTCTCCTTTTTTCTGTCACTCAGACTGCCAGCTCTCAGCCAGCAGCTCCACCCCCAGCTTCTGTGAAGTTAAAATGTAACAAAGTTTTTTCTATCTTTCTCCTTTATTCTTTCACTCAGACTCCCAACCCTCAGACAGCAGCTCCACTCCCAGCTTCTGTGAAGTTAAATATAATGGAGGAAGTTATTTTCTACATTTCTCCTTTGTTCTTTCACTCAGACTGCCAACTCTCAGCCAGCAGCTCCACCCCCAGCTTCTGTGAAGTCAAAATGTAATGGAGGAAGTTTTTTTCTACCTTTCTCCTTTGTACCTCCATTCAGACTACCATCTCTCAGCCAGGAGCTCCACCCCCAGCTTCTGTGAAGTTAAAATGTAATGGAGGAAGTTTTGTTCTACCTTTCTCCTTTGTTCTCTCACTCAGACTCCCAACTCTCAGTCAGCAGCTCCACCTCCAGCTCTGTGAAGTTAAAATGTAGTGGAGGAAGTTTTTTTCTACCTTTCTCCTTTGTTCTCTTACTCAGACTGCCAGCTCTCAGTCAGCAGCTCCACCTCCAGCTCTGTGAAGTTAAAATGTAAGGGAGGAAGTTTTTTTCTACCTTTCTCTTTTGTTCTCTCACTAATACTCCCAACTCTCAGTCAGCAGCTCCACCCCCAGCTTCTGTGAAGTTAAAATGTAATGGAGGAAGTTTTTTTCTACCTTTCTCCTTTGTTCTCTCACTCAGACTGCCGGCTCTCAGCCAGCAGCGCCACCCCTAGCTTCTGTGAAGTTAAAATGTAATGGAGGAAGTTTTTTTCTACCTTTCTCCTTTGTTCTCTCACTCAGACTCCCAACTCTCAGCCAGCAGCTCCACCCCCAGCTTCTGTGAAGTTAAAATGTAATGAACTGTTTTCTATCTTTCTCCTTTATTCTCTCACACAGACTCCCAACTCTCAGCCAGCAGCTACAGCCCAGCTTCTGTGAAGTCAAAATGTAATGGAGGAAGTTTTTTTCTATCCTTTCTCGTTTGATCTCTCACTCAGACTCCCAACTCTCAGTCAGCAGCTCCATCTCCAGCTCTGTGAAGTTAAAATGTATTGGAGGAAGTTTTTTTCTACCTTTCTCCTTTGTTCTCTCACTCAGACTCCCAACTCTCAGCCAGCAGCTCCATCCCAGGTTCTGTGAAGTTAAATGTAATGGAGGAAGTTATTTTCTACCTTTCTCGTTTGTTCTCTCACTCAGACTGCCAGCTCTCAGACAGCAGCGCCACCCCCAGCTTCTGTGAAGTTAAAATGTAATGGAGGAAGTTTTTTTCTACCTTTCTCCTTTGTTCTCTCACTCAGACTCCCAACTCTCAGACAGCAGCTCCACCCCCAGCTTCTGTGAAGTTAAAATGTAATGATGGAAGTTTTATTCTACCTTTCTCCTTTGTTCTCTCACTCAGACTCACAACTCCCAGTCAGGAAATCCAACCCCAGCTTCTGTGAAGTTAAAATGTAATGGATGAAGTGTTTTTCAACCTTCCTTTTTTGTTCTCTCATTCAGACTCCCAACTCTCAGTCAGCAGCTCCACCTCCAGCTCTGTGAAGTTAAAATGTAAGGGAGGAAGTTTTTTTTCTACCTTTCTCGTTTGTTCTCTCACTCAGACTCCCAACTCTCAGTCAGCAGCTCCACCTCCAGCTCTGTGAAGTTAAATGTAAGGGAGGAAGTTATTTTCTACATTTCCCCTTTGTACCTCCATTCAGACTAATAGCTCTCAGACAGCAGCTCCACCCCCAGCTTCTGTGAAGTTAAAATGTAATGATGGAAGTTTTATTCTACCTTTCTCCTTTGTTCTCTCACTCAGACTCACAACTCCCAGTCAGGAAATCCAACCCCAGCTTCTGTGAAGTTAAAATGTAATGGATGAAGTGTTTTTCAACCTTCCTTTTTTGTTCTCTCATTCAGACTCCCAACTCTCAGTCAGCAGCTCCATCTCCAGCTCTGTGAAGTTAAAATGTATTGGAGGAAGTTTTTTTCTACCTTTCTCCTTTGTTCTCTCACTCAGACTCCCAACTCTCAGCCAGCAGCTCCATCCCAGGTTCTGTGAAGTTAAATGTAATGGAGGAAGTTATTTTCTACCTTTCTCCTTTATTCTCTCATTCAGACTCCCAACCCTCAGACAGCAGCTCCACTCCCAGCTTCTGTGAAGTTAAATATAATGGAGGAAATTATTTTCTACATTTCTCCTTTGTTCTCTCAGTCAGACTGCCCACTTTCAGCCAGCAGCTCCACCACCAGCTTCTGCGAAGTCAAAATGTAATGGAGGAAGTTTTTTTCTACCTTTCTCCTTTGTACTTCCATTCAGACTACCAACTCTCAGCCAGGAGCTCCACCCCCAGCTTCTGTGAAATTAAAATGTAATGGAGGAAGTTTTGTTCTACCTTTCTCCTTTGTTCTCTCACTCAGACTCCCAACTCTCAGTCAGCAGCTCCACCTCCAGCTCTGTGAAGTTAAAATGTAAGGGAGGAAGTTTTTTTCTACCTTTCTTGTTTGTTCTCTCACTCAGACTCCCAACTCTCAGTCAGCAGCTCCACCTCCAGCTCTGTGAAGTTAAATGTAAGGGAGGAAGTTATTTTCTACCTTTCTCCTTTGTTTTCTCACTCAGACTGCCGGCTCTCAGCCAGCAGCGCCACCCCCAGCTTCTTTGAAGTTAAAATGTAATGGAGGAAGTTTTTTTCTACCTTTCTCCTTTGTTCTTACACTCAGACTCCCAACTCTCAGCCAGCAGCTCCACCCCCAGCTTCTGTGAAGTTAAAATGTAATGAACTGTTTTCTATCTTTCTCCTTTATTCTCTCACACAGACTCCCAACTCTCAGCCAGCAGCTACAGCCCAGCTTCTGTGAAGTCAAAATGTAATGGAGGAAGTTTTTTTCAACCTTCCTTCTTTGTCCTCTCACTCAGACTCCCAACTCTCAGCCAGCAGCTCCACCCCCAGCTTCTGTGAAGTTAAAATGTAATGAAGTTTTTTCTATCTTTCTGCTTTATTCTCTCACTCAGACTCCCAACCCTCAGACAGCAGCTCCACTCCCAGCTTCTGTGAAGTTAAATATAATGGAGGAAGTTATTTTCTACCTTTCTCCTTTGTTCTCTCACTCAGACTGCCAGCTCTCAGCCAGCAGCTCCACCCCCAGCTTCTGTGAAGTTAAAATGTAATGGAGGGAGTTTTTTTCAACCTTCCTTCTTTGTTCTCTCACTCAGACTTCCAACTCTCAGTCAGCAGCTCCACCTCCAGCTCTGTGAAGTTAAAATGTAATGGAGGAAGTTATTTTCTACCTTTCTCCTTTGTTCTCTCACTCAGACTCCCAACTCTCAGCCAGCAGCTCCACCCCCAGCTTCTGTGAAGTTAAAATGTAATGAACTGTTTTCTATCTTTCTCCTTTATTCTCTCACACAGACTCCCAACTCTCAGCCAGCAGCTCCAGCCCAGCTTCTGTGAAGTTAAATATAATGGAGGAAGTTATTTTCTACATTTCTCCTTTGTTCTCTCACTCAGACTCCCAACTCTAAGTCAGCAGCTCCACCTCCTGCTCTGTGAAGTTAAATATAATGGAGGAAGTTATTTTCAACCTTCCATCTTTCTTCTCTCACTCAGACTGCCGGCTCTCAGCCAGCAGCGCCACCCCCAGCTTCTGTGACGTTAAAATGTAATGGAGGAAGTTTTTTTCTACCTTTCTCCTTTGTTCTCTCACTCAGACTCCCAACTCTCAGCCAGCAGCTCCACCCCCAGCTACTGTGAAGTTAAAATGTAATGAACTGTTTTCTATCTTTCTCCTTAATTCTCTCACACAGACTCCCAACTGTCAGCCAGCAGCTCCACCCCCAGCTTCTGTGAAGTTAAAATATAATGGAGGAAGTTTTTTTCTATCCTTTCTCCTTTGTTCTCTCAATCAGACTGCCAGCTCTTAGCCAGCAGCTCCACCCCCAGCTTCTGTGAAGTTAAAATGTAATGATGGAAGTTTTATTCTACCTTTCTCCTTTGTTCTCTCACTCAGACTCCCAGTTCTCAGCCAGCAGCTACACCCCAAGCTTCTGTGAAGTTAAAATGTAATGAAGCTTTTTCTATCTTTCTCCTTTATTCTCTCACTCAGACTCCCAACCCTCAGACAGCAGCTCCACTCCCAGCTTCTGTGAAGTTAAATATAATGGAGGAAGTTATTTTCTACATTTCTCCTTTGTTCTCTCACTCAGACTCCCAACTCTCAGTCAGCCGCTCCACCTCCAGCTCTGTGAAGTTAAATGTAATGGAGGAAGTTATTTTCTTCCTTTCTCCTTTGTTCTCTCACTCAGACTGCCGGCTCTCAGCCAGCAGCGCCACCCCCAGCTTCTGTGAAGTTAAAATGTAATGGAGGAAGTTTTGTTCTATCTTTCTAATTTATTCTCTCACTCAGACTCCCAACCCTCAGCCAGCAGCTCCACCTCCAGCTCTGTGAATTTTAAATGTAATGGAGGGAGTTTTTTTCAACCTTCCTTCTTTGTTCTGTCACTTAGACTCCCAACTCTCAGTCAGCAGCTCCACCTCCAGCTCTGTGAAGTTAAATGTAATGGAGGGAGTTATTTTCTACCTTTCTCCTTTGTTCTCTCACTCAGACTCCCAACTCTCAGCCAGCAGCTGCACCCCCAGATTCTGTGAAGTTAAAATGTAATGATGGAAGTTTTATTCTACCTTTCTCCTCTTCTCTGTCACTCAGACTCCTAGCTCTCAGCCAGCAGCTCCACCCCCAGCTTCTGTGAAGTTAAATATAATGGAGGAAGTTATTTTCTACATTTCTCCTTTGTACCTCCATTCAGACTAATAGCTCTCAGCCAGGAGCTGCACCCCCAGCTTCTGTGAAGTTAAAATGTAATGAACTGTTTTCTATCTTTCTCCTTTATTCTCTCACTCAGACTCCCAACCCTCAGACAGCAGCTCCACTCCCAGCTTCTGTGAAGTTAAATATAATGGAGGAAGTTATTTTCTACCTTTCTCCTTTGTTCTCTCACTCAGACTGCCAGCTCTCAGCCAGCAGCTCCACCCCCAGCTTCTGTGAAGTTAAAATGTAATGGAGGGAGTTTTTTTCAACCTTCCTTCTTTGTTCTCTCACTCAGACTTCCAACTCTCAGTCAGCAGCTCCACCTCCAGCTCTGTGAAGTTAAAATGTAATGGAGGAAGTTATTTTCTACCTTTCTCCTTTGTTCTCTCACTCAGACTCCCAACTCTCAGCCAGCAGCTCCACCCCCAGCTTCTGTGAAGTTAAAATGTAATGAACTGTTTTCTATCTTTCTCCTTTATTCTCTCACACAGACTCCCAACTCTCAGCCAGCAGCTCCAGCCCAGCTTCTGTGAAGTTAAATATAATGGAGGAAGTTATTTTCTACATTTCTCCTTTGTTCTCTCACTCAGACTCCCAACTCTAAGTCAGCAGCTCCACCTCCTGCTCTGTGAAGTTAAATATAATGGAGAAAGTTATTTTCAACCTTCCATCTTTCTTCTCTCACTCAGACTGCCGGCTCTCAGCCAGCAGCGCCACCCCCAGCTTCTGTGAAGTTAAAATGTAATGGAGGAAGTTTTTTTCTACCTTTCTCCTTTGTTCTCTCACTCAGACTCCCAACTCTCAGCCAGCAGCTCCACCCCCAGCTACTGTGAAGTTAAAATGTAATGAACTGTTTTCTATCTTTCTCCTTAATTCTCTCACACAGACTCCCAACTGTCAGCCAGCAGCTCCACCCCCAGCTTCTGTGAAGTTAAAATATAATGGAGGAAGTTTTTTTCTATCCTTTCTCCTTTGTTCTCTCACTCAGACTGCCAGCTCTCAGCCAGCAGCTCCACCCCCAGCTTCTGTGAAGTTAAAATGTAATGATGGAAGTTATTTTCTACCTTTCTCCTTTGTTCTCTCACTCAGACTCCCAACTCTCAGCCAGCAGCTCCACCCCCAGATTCTGTGAAGTTAAAATGTAATGATGGAAGTTTTATTCTACCTTTCTCCTCTTTTCTGTCACTCAGACTCATAGCTCTCAGCCAGCAGCTCCACCCCCAGCTTCTGTGAAGTTAAATATAATGGAGGAAGTTATTTTCTACATTTCTCCTTTGTACCTCCATTCAGACTAATAGCTCTCAGCCAGGAGCTGCACCCCCAGCTTCTGTGAAGTTAAAATGTAATGGAGGAAGTTTTGTTCTACCTTTCTCCTTTGTTCTCTCACTCAGACTCCCAACTCTCAGTCAGCAGCTCCACCTCCAGCTCTGTGAAGTTAAAATGTAAGGGAGGGAGTTTTTTTCTACCTTTCTATTTTGTTCTCTCACTCAGACTCCCAACTCTCAGTTAGCAGCTCCACCCCCAGCTTCTGTGAAGTTAAAATGTAATGAACTGTTTTCTATCTTTCTCCTTTATTCTCTCACACAGACTCCCAACTCTAAGCCAGCAGCTCCACCCCTAGCTTCTGTGAAGTCAAAATGTAGTGGAGGAAGTTTTTTTCTACCTTTCTCCTTTGTTCTCTCACTCAGACTGCCAACTCTCAGCCAGCAGCTCCACCCCCAGCTTCTGTGAAGTCAAAATGTAGTGGAGGAAGTTTTTTTCTACCTTTCTCCTTTGTTCTGTCACTCAGACTGCCAGCTCTAAGCCAGCAGCTCCACCCCCAGCTTCTGTGAAATTAAAATGTAATGGAGGGAGGTTTTTTCAACCTTCCTTCTTTGTTCTCTCACTCAGACTCCCAACTCTCAGTCAGCAGCTCCACCTCCAGCTTTGTGAAGTTAAAATGTAAGGGAGGAAGTTTTTTTCTACCTTTCTCGTTTGTTCTCTCACTCAGACTCCCAACTCTCAGTCAGCAGCTCCACCTCCAGCTCTGTGAAGTTAAATATAATGGAGGAAGTTTTTTTCAACCTTTCACTTTTGTTCTCTAACTCAGACTCCCAACTCTCAGCCAGCAGCTCCACCTCCAGCTCTGTGAAGTTTAAATGTAATGAACTGTTTTCTATCTTTCTCCTTAATTCTCTCACACAGACTCCCAACCCTCAGCCAGCAGCGCCACCCCCAGCTTCTGTGAAGTTAAAATGTAATGGAGGAAGTTTTGTTCTATCTTTCTAATTTATTCTCTCTCTCAGACTCCCAACCCTCAGCCAGCAGTTCCACCTCCAGCTCTGTGAAGTTTAAATGTAATGGAGGGAGTTTTTTTCAACCTTCCTTCTTTGTTCTCTCACTCAGACTCCCAACTCTCAGTCAGCAGCTCCACCTCCAGCTCTGTGAAGTTAAAATGTAATGATGGAAGTTTTATTCTACCTTTCTCCTCTTTTCTGTCACTCAGACTCCTAGCTCTCAGTCAGCCGCTCCACCTCCAGCTCTGTGAAGTTAAATGTAATGGAGGAAGTTATTTTCTACCTTTCTCATTTGTTCTCTCACTCAGACTCCCAACTCTCAGTCAGCAGCTCCACCTCCAGCTCTGTGAAGTTAAATGTAATGGAGTAAGTTATTTTCTACCTTTCACTTTTGTTCTCTAACTGAGACTGCCGGCTCTCAGCCAGCAGAGCCACCCCCAGCTTCTGTGAATTTAAAATGTAATGGAGGGAGTTTTTTTCTACCTTTCTCCTTTGTTCTCTCACTCAGACTCCCAACCCTAAGACAGCAGCTCCACTTCCAGCTCGGTGAAGTTAGAATGTAAGGGAGGAAGTTTTTTTCTATCTTTCTCGTTTGTTCTCTCACTCAGATTCCCAACTCTCAGTCAGCAGCTCCACCTCCAGCTCTGTGAAGTTAAATGTAATGGAGGAAGTTTTTTTCAACCTTTCACTTTTGTTCTCTAACTGAGACTGCCGGCTCTCAGCCAGCAGCGCCACCCCCAGCTTCTGTGAATTTAAAATGTAATGGAGGAAGTTTTTTTCTACCTTTCTCCTTTGTTCTCTCACTCAGACTCCCAACTCTCAGCCAGCAGCTCCACACCCAGCTTCTGTGAAGTTAAAATGTAATGAACTGTTTTCTATCTTTCTCCTTAATTCTCTCACACAGACTCCCAACTCTCAGCCAGCAGCTCCAGCCCAGTTTCTGTGAAGTCAAAATGTAAGGGAGGAAGTTTTTTTCTACCTTTCTCTTTTGTTCTCTCATTCAGACTCCCAACTCTCAGTCAGCAGCTCCACCCCCAGCTTCTGTGAAGTTAAAATGTAATGAACTGTTTTCTATCTTTCTCCTTTATTCTCTCACACAGACTCCCAACTCTCAGCCAGCAGCTCCAGCCCAGCTTCTGTGAAGTCAAAATGTAATGGAGGAAGTTTTTTTTCTATCCTTTCTCATTTGATCTCTCACTCAGACTCCCAACTCTCAGTCAGCAGCTCCACCTCCAGCTCTGTGAAGTTAAAATGTAAGGGAGGGAGTTTTTTTCTACCTTTCTCTTTTGTTCTCTCACTCAGACTCCCAACTCTCAGTTAGCAGCTCCACCCCCAGCTTCTGTGAAGTTAAAATGTAATGAACTGTTTTCTATCTTTCTACTTTATTCTCTCACTCAGACTGCCAACTCTCAGCCAGCAGCTCCACCCCCAGCTTCTGTGAAATTAAAATGTAATGGAGGGAGGTTATTTCAACCTTCCTTCTTTGTTCTCTCACTCAGACTCCCAACTCTCAGTCAGCAGCTCCACCTCCAGCTTTGTGAAGTTAAAATGTAAGGGAGGAAGTTTTTTTCTACCTTTCTCGTTTGTTCTCTCACTCAGACTCCCAACTCTCAGTCAGCAGCTCCACCTCCAGCTCTGTGAAGTTAAATATAATGGAGGAAGTTTTTTTCAACCTTTCACTTTTGTTCTGTAACTCAGACTCCCAACTCTCAGCCAGCAGCTCCACCTCCAGCTCTGTGAAGTTTAAATGTAATGAACTGTTTTCTATCTTTCTCCTTAATTCTCTCACACAGACTCCCAACCCTCAGACAGCAGCTCCACTCCCAGCTTCTGTGAAGTTAAATATAATGGAGGAAGTTATTTTCTACATTTCTCCTTTGTTCTCTCACTCAGACTCCCAACTCTCAGTCAGCCGCTCCACCTCCAGCTCTGTGAAGTTAAATGTAATGGAGGAAGTTATTTTCTACCTTTCTCCTTTGTTCTCTCACTCAGACTGCCGGCTCTCAGCCAGCAGCGCCACCCCCAGGTTCTATGAAGTTAAAATGTAATTGAGGAAGTTTTGTTCTATCTTTCTAATTTATTCTCTCACTCAGACTCCCAACCCTCAGCCAGCAGCTCCACCTCCAGCTCTGTGAAGTTTAAATGTAATGGAGGGAATTTTTTTCAACCTTCCTTCTTTGTTCTCTCACTCAGACTCCCAACTCTCAGACAGCAGCTCCACCTCCAGCTCTGTGAAGTTAAATGTAATGGAGGAAGTTATTTTCTACCTTTCTCCTTTGTTCTCTCACTCAGACTCCCAACTCTCAGCCAGCAGCTCCACCCCCAGATTCTGTGAAGTTAAAATGTAATGATGGAAGTTTTATTCTACCTTTCTCCTCTTTTCTGTCACTCAGACTCCTAGCTCTCAGTCAGCCGCTCCACCTCCAGCTCTGTGAAGTTAAATGTAATGGAGGAAGTTATTTTCTACCTTTCTCATTTGTTCTCTCACTCAGACTCCCAACTCTCAGTCAGCAGCTCCACCTCCAGCTCTGTGAAGTTAAATGTAATGGAGTAAGTTATTTTCTACCTTTCTCCTTTGTTCTCTCACTCAGACTGCCAGCTCTCAGCCAGCAGTTCCACCCCCAGCTTCTGTGAAGTTAAAATGTAATGGAGGGACTTTTTTTCAACCTTCCTTTTTTGTTCTCTCACTCAGACTCCCAACTCTCAGTCAGCCGCTCCACCTCCAGCTCTGTGAGGTTAAATGTAATGGAGGAAGTTATTTTCTACCTTTCTCCTTTGTTCTCTCACTCAGACTGCCGGCTCTCAGCCAGCAGCGCCACCCCCAGCTTCTGTGAAGTTAAAATGTAATGGAGGAAGTTTTTTTCTACCTTTCTCCTTTGTTCTCCCACTCAGACTCCCAACTCTCAGCCAGCAGCTCCACCCCCAGCTTCTGTGAAGTTAAAATGTAATGAACTGTTTTCTATCTTTCTCCTTAATTCTCTCACACAGACTCCCAACTCTCAGCCAGCAGCTCCAGCCCAGCTTCTGTGAAGTTAAAATGTAATGGAGGAAGTTTTTTTCTACCTTTCTCCTTTGTTCTCTCACTCAGACTCCCAACTCTCAGTCAGCAGCTCCAGCCCAGCTTCTGTGAAATTAAAATGTAATGGAGGAAGTTTTTTTCTACCTTTCTCCTTTATTCTCTCACTCAGACTTCCAACTCTCAGTCAGCAGCTCCACCTCCAGCTCTGTGAAGTTAAAATGTAATGGAGGAAGTTATTTTCTACCTTTCTCCTTTGTTCTCTCACTCAGACTCCCAACTCTCAGCCAGCAGCTCCACCCCCAGCTTCTGTGAAGTTAAAATGTAATGAACTGTTTTCTATCTTTCTCCTTTATTCTCTCACACAGACTCCCAACTCTCAGCCAGCAGCTCCAGCCCAGCTTCTGTGAAGTTAAATATAATGGATGAAGTTATTTTCTACATTTCTCCTTTGTTCTCTCACTCAGACTCCCAACTCTAAGTCAGCAGCTCCACCTCCTGCTCTGTGAAGTTAAATATAATGGAGAAAGTTATTTTCAACCTTCCATCTTTCTTCTCTCACTCAGACTGCCGGCTCTCAGCCAGCAGCGCCACCCCCAGCTTCTGTGAAGTTAAAATGTAATGGAGGAAGTTTTTTTCTACCTTTCTCCTTTGTTCTCTCACTCAGACTCCCAACTCTCAGCCAGCAGCTCCACCCCCAGCTACTGTGAAGTTAAAATGTAATGAACTGTTTTCTATCTTTCTCCTTAATTCTCTCACACAGACTCCCAACTGTCAGCCAGCAGCTCCACCCCCAGCTTCTGTGAAGTTAAAATATAATGGAGGAAGTTTTTTTCTATCCTTTCTCCTTTGTTCTCTCACTCAGACTGCCAGCTCTCAGCCAGCAGCTCCACCCCCAGCTTCTGTGAAGTTAAAATGTAATGATGGAAGTTTTATTCTACCTTTCTCCTATTTTCTGTCACTCAGACTCCCAGCTCTCAGCCAGCAGCTCCACTCCCAGCTTCTGTGAAGTTAAATATAATGGAGGAAGTTATTTTCTACATTTCTCCTTTGTTCTCTCACTCAGACTCCCAACTCTCAGTCAGCCGCTCCACCTCCAGCTCTGTGAAGTTAAATGTAATGGAGGAAGTTATTTTCTACCTTTCTCCTTTGTTCTCTCACTCAGACTGCCGGCTCTCAGCCAGCAGCGCCACCCCCAGCTTCTGTGAAGTTAAAATGTAATGGAGGAAGTTTTGTTCTATCTTTCTAATTTATTCTCTCACTCAGACTCCCAACCCTCAGCCAGCAGCTCCACCTCCAGCTCTGTGAAGTTTAAATGTAATGGAGGGAGTTTTTTTCAACCTTCCTTCTTTGTTCTGTCACTTAGACTCCCAACTCTCAGTCAGCAGCTCCACCTCCAGCTCTGTGAAGTTAAATGTAATGGAGGAAGTTATTTTCTACCTTTCTCCTTTGTTCTCTCACTCAGACTCCCAACTCTCAGCCAGCAGCTCCACCCCCAGATTCTGTGAAGTTAAAATGTAATGATGGAAGTTTTATTCTACCTTTCTCCTCTTTTCTGTCACTCAGACTCCTAGCTCTCAGCCAGCAGCTCCACCCCCAGCTTCTGTGAAGTTAAATATAATGGAGGAAGTTATTTTCTACATTTCTCCTTTGTACCTCCATTCAGACTAATAGCTCTCAGCCAGGAGCTGCACCCCCAGCTTCTGTGAAGTTAAAATGTAATGGAGGAAGTTTTGTTCTACCTTTCTCCTTTGTTCTCTCACTCAGACTCCCAACTCTCAGTCAGCAGCTCCACCTCAAGCTCTGTGAAGTTAAAATGTAATGGAGGAAGTTTTTTTCTATCCTTTCTCGTTTGATCTCTCACTCAGACTCCCAACTCTCAGTCAGCAGCTCCACCTCCAGCTCTGTGAAGTTAAAATGTAAGGGAGGGAGTTTTTTTCTACCTTTCTATTTTGTTCTCTCACTCAGACTCCCAACTCTCAGTTAGCAGCTCCACCCCCAGCTTCTGTGAAGTTAAAATGTAATGAACTGTTTTCTATCTTTCTCCTTTATTCTCTCACACAGACTCCCAACTCTAAGCCAGCAGCTCCACCCCTAGCTTCTGTGAAGTCAAAATGTAGTGGAGGAAGTTTTTTTCTACCTTTCTCCTTTGTTCTCTCACTCAGACTGCCAACTCTCAGCCAGCAGCTCCATCCCCAGCTTCTGTGAAGTCAAAATGTAGTGGAGGAAGTTTTTTTCTACCTTTCTCCTTTGTTCTGTCACTCAGACTGCCAGCTCTAAGCCAGCAGCTCCACCCCCAGCTTCTGTGAAATTAAAATGTAATGGAGGGAGGTTTTTTCAACCTTCCTTCTTTGTTCTCTCACTCAGACTCCCAACTCTCAGTCAGCAGCTCCACCTCCAGCTTTGTGAAGTTAAAATGTAAGGGAGGAAGTTTTTTTCTACCTTTCTCGTTTGTTCTCTCACTCAGACTCCCAACTCTCAGTCAGCAGCTCCACTTCCAGCTCTGTGAAGTTAAATATAATGGAGGAAGTTTTTTTCAACCTTTCACTTTTGTTCTCTAACTCAGACTCCCAACTCTCAGCCAGCAGCTCCACCTCCAGCTCTGTGAAGTTTAAATGTAATGAACTGTTTTCTATCTTTCTCCTTAATTCTCTCACACAGACTCCCAACCCTCAGCCAGCAGCGCCACCCCCAGCTTCTGTGAAGTTAAAATGTAATGGAGGAAGTTTTGTTCTATCTTTCTAATTTATTCTCTCTCTCAGACTCCCAACCCTCAGCCAGCAGTTCCACCTCCAGCTCTGTGAAGTTTAAATGTAATGGAGGGAGTTTTTTTCAACCTTCCTTCTTTGTTCTCTCACTCAGACTCCCAACTCTCAGTCAGCAGCTCCACCTCCAGCTCTGTGAAGTTAAAATGTAATGATGGAAGTTTTATTCTACCTTTCTCCTCTTTTCTGTCACTCAGACTCCTAGCTCTCAGTCAGCCGCTCCACCTCCAGCTCTGTGAAGTTAAATGTAATGGAGGAAGTTATTTTCTACCTTTCTCATTTGTTCTCTCACTCAGACTCCCAACTCTCAGTCAGCAGCTCCACCTCCAGCTCTGTGAAGTTAAAATGTAATGATGGAAGTTTTATTCTACCTTTCTCCTCTTTTCTGTCACTCAGACTCCTAGCTCTCAGTCAGCCGCTCCACCTCCAGCTCTGTGAAGTTTAAATGTAATGGAGGGAGTTTTTTTCAACCTTCCTTCTTTGTTCTCTCACTCAGACTCCCAACTCTCAGACAGCAGCTCCACCTCCAGCTCTGTGAAGTTAAATGTAATGGAGGAAGTTATTTTCTACCTTTCTCCTCTTTTCTGTCACTCAGACTCCTAGCTCTCAGCCAGCAGCTCCACCCCCAGCTTCTGTGAAGTTAAATATAATGGAGGAAGTTATTTTCTACATTTCTCCTTTGTACCTCCATTCAGACTAATAGCTCTCAGCCAGGAGCTGCACCCCCAGCTTCTGTGAAGTTAAAATGTAATGGAGGAAGTTTTGTTCTACCTTTCTCCTTTGTTCTCTCACTCAGACTCCCAACTCTCAGTCAGCAGCTCCACCTCAAGCTCTGTGAAGTTAAAATGTAATGGAGGAAGTTTTTTTCTATCCTTTCTCGTTTGATCTCTCACTCAGACTCCCAACTCTCAGTCAGCAGCTCCACCTCCAGCTCTGTGAAGTTAAAATGTAAGGGAGGGAGTTTTTTTCTACCTTTCTATTTTGTTCTCTCACTCAGACTCCCAACTCTCAGTTAGCAGCTCCACCCCCAGCTTCTGTGAAGTTAAAATGTAATGAACTGTTTTCTATCTTTCTCCTTTATTCTCTCACACAGACTCCCAACTCTAAGCCAGCAGCTCCACCCCTAGCTTCTGTGAAGTCAAAATGTAGTGGAGGAAGTTTTTTTCTACCTTTCTCCTTTGTTCTCTCACTCAGACTGCCAACTCTCAGCCAGCAGCTCCATCCCCAGCTTCTGTGAAGTCAAAATGTAGTGGAGGAAGTTTTTTTCTACCTTTCTCCTTTGTTCTGTCACTCAGACTGCCAGCTCTAAGCCAGCAGCTCCACCCCCAGCTTCTGTGAAATTAAAATGTAATGGAGGGAGGTTTTTTCAACCTTCCTTCTTTGTTCTCTCACTCAGACTCCCAACTCTCAGTCAGCAGCTCCACCTCCAGCTTTGTGAAGTTAAAATGTAAGGGAGGAAGTTTTTTTCTACCTTTCTCGTTTGTTCTCTCACTCAGACTCCCAACTCTCAGTCAGCAGCTCCACTTCCAGCTCTGTGAAGTTAAATATAATGGAGGAAGTTTTTTTCAACCTTTCACTTTTGTTCTCTAACTCAGACTCCCAACTCTCAGCCAGCAGCTCCACCTCCAGCTCTGTGAAGTTTAAATGTAATGAACTGTTTTCTATCTTTCTCCTTAATTCTCTCACACAGACTCCCAACCCTCAGCCAGCAGCGCCACCCCCAGCTTCTGTGAAGTTAAAATGTAATGGAGGAAGTTTTGTTCTATCTTTCTAATTTATTCTCTCTCTCAGACTCCCAACCCTCAGCCAGCAGTTCCACCTCCAGCTCTGTGAAGTTTAAATGTAATGGAGGGAGTTTTTTTCAACCTTCCTTCTTTGTTCTCTCACTCAGACTCCCAACTCTCAGTCAGCAGCTCCACCTCCAGCTCTGTGAAGTTAAAATGTAATGATGGAAGTTTTATTCTACCTTTCTCCTCTTTTCTGTCACTCAGACTCCTAGCTCTCAGTCAGCCGCTCCACCTCCAGCTCTGTGAAGTTAAATGTAATGGAGGAAGTTATTTTCTACCTTTCTCATTTGTTCTCTCACTCAGACTCCCAACTCTCAGTCAGCAGCTCCACCTCCAGCTCTGTGAAGTTAAAATGTAATGATGGAAGTTTTATTCTACCTTTCTCCTCTTTTCTGTCACTCAGACTCCTAGCTCTCAGTCAGCCGCTCCACCTCCAGCTCTGTGAAGTTTAAATGTAATGGAGGGAGTTTTTTTCAACCTTCCTTCTTTGTTCTCTCACTCAGACTCCCAACTCTCAGTCAGCCGCTCCACCTCCAGCTCTGTGAGGTTAAATGTAATGGAGGAAGTTTTTTTCTACCTTTCTCCTTTGTTCTCTCACTCAGACTGCCGGCTCTCAGCCAGCAGCGCCACCCCCAGCTTCTGTGAAGTTAAAATGTAATGGAGGAAGTTTTTTTCTACCTTTCTCCTTTGTTCTCCCACTCAGACTCCCAACTCTCAGCCAGCAGCTCCACCCCCAGCTTCTGTGAAGTTAAAATGTAATGAACTGTTTTCTATCTTTCTCCTTAATTCTCTCACACAGACTCCCAACTCTCAGCCAGCAGCTCCAGCCCAGCTTCTGTGAAGTTAAAATGTAATGGAGGAAGTTTTTTTCTACCTTTCTCCTTTGTTCTCTCACTCAGACTCCCAACTCTCAGTCAGCAGCTCCAGCCCAGCTTCTGTGAAATTAAAATGTAATGGAGGAAGTTTTTTTCTACCTTTCTCCTTTATTCTCTCACTCAGACTTCCAACTCTCAGTCAGCAGCTCCACCTCCAGCTCTGTGAAGTTAAAATGTAATGGAGGAAGTTATTTTCTACCTTTCTCCTTTGTTCTCTCACTCAGACTCCCAACTCTCAGCCAGCAGCTCCACCCCCAGCATCTGTGAAGTTAAAATGTAATGAACTGTTTTCTATCTTTCTCCTTTATTCTCTCACACAGACTCCCAACTCTCAGCCAGCAGCTCCAGCCCAGCTTCTGTGAAGTTAAATATAATGGATGAAGTTATTTTCTACATTTCTCCTTTGTTCTCTCACTCAGACTCCCAACTCTAAGTCAGCAGCTCCACCTCCTGCTCTGTGAAGTTAAATATAATGGAGAAAGTTATTTTCAACCTTCCATCTTTCTTCTCTCACTCAGACTGCCGGCTCTCAGCCAGCAGCGCCACCCCCAGCTTCTGTGAAGTTAAAATGTAATGGAGGAAGTTTTTTTCTACCTTTCTCCTTTGTTCTCTCACTCAGACTCCCAACTCTCAGCCAGCAGCTCCACCCCCAGCTACTGTGAAGTTAAAATGTAATGAACTGTTTTCTATCTTTCTCCTTAATTCTCTCACACAGACTCCCAACTGTCAGCCAGCAGCTCCACCCCCAGCTTCTGTGAAGTTAAAATATAATGGAGGAAGTTTTTTTCTATCCTTTCTCCTTTGTTCTCTCACTCAGACTGCCAGCTCTCAGCCAGCAGCTCCACCCCCAGCTTCTGTGAAGTTAAAATGTAATGATGGAAGTTTTATTCTACCTTTCTCCTATTTTCTGTCACTCAGACTCCCAGCTCTCAGCCAGCAGCTACACCCCAAGCTTCTGTGAAGTTAAAATGTAATGAAGCTTTTTCTATCTTTCTCCTTTATTCTCTCACTCAGACTCCCAACCCTCAGACAGCAGCTCCACTCCCAGCTTCTGTGAAGTTAAATATAATGGAGGAAGTTATTTTCTACATTTCTCCTTTGTTCTCTCACTCAGACTCCCAACTCTCAGTCAGCCGCTCCACCTCCAGCTCTGTGAAGTTAAATGTAATGGAGGAAGTTATTTTCTACCTTTCTCCTTTGTTCTCTCACTCAGACTGCCGGCTCTCAGCCAGCAGCGCCACCCCCAGCTTCTGTGAAGTTAAAATGTAATGGAGGAAGTTTTGTTCTATCTTTCTAATTTATTCTCTCACTCAGACTCCCAACCCTCAGCCAGCAGCTCCACCTCCAGCTCTGTGAAGTTTAAATGTAATGGAGGGAGTTTTTTTCAACCTTCCTTCTTTGTTCTGTCACTTAGACTCCCAACTCTCAGTCAGCAGCTCCACCTCCAGCTCTGTGAAGTTAAATGTAATGGAGGAAGTTATTTTCTACCTTTCTCCTTTGTTCTCTCACTCAGACTCCCAACTCTCAGCCAGCAGCTCCACCCCCAGATTCTGTGAAGTTAAAATGTAATGATGGAAGTTTTATTCTACCTTTCTCCTCTTTTCTGTCACTCAGACTCCTAGCTCTCAGCCAGCAGCTCCACCCCCAGCTTCTGTGAAGTTAAATATAATGGAGGAAGTTATTTTCTACATTTCTCCTTTGTACCTCCATTCAGACTAATAGCTCTCAGCCAGGAGCTGCACCCCCAGCTTCTGTGAAGTTAAAATGTAATGGAGGAAGTTTTGTTCTACCTTTCTCCTTTGTTCTCTCACTCAGACTCCCAACTCTCAGTCAGCAGCTCCACCTCAAGCTCTGTGAAGTTAAAATGTAATGGAGGAAGTTTTTTTCTATCCTTTCTCGTTTGATCTCTCACTCAGACTCCCAACTCTCAGTCAGCAGCTCCACCTCCAGCTCTGTGAAGTTAAAATGTAAGGGAGGGAGTTTTTTTCTACCTTTCTATTTTGTTCTCTCACTCAGACTCCCAACTCTCAGTTAGCAGCTCCACCCCCAGCTTCTGTGAAGTTAAAATGTAATGAACTGTTTTCTATCTTTCTCCTTTATTCTCTCACACAGACTCCCAACTCTAAGCCAGCAGCTCCACCCCTAGCTTCTGTGAAGTCAAAATGTAGTGGAGGAAGTTTTTTTCTACCTTTCTCCTTTGTTCTCTCACTCAGACTGCCAACTCTCAGCCAGCAGCTCCATCCCCAGCTTCTGTGAAGTCAAAATGTAGTGGAGGAAGTTTTTTTCTACCTTTCTCCTTTGTTCTGTCACTCAGACTGCCAGCTCTAAGCCAGCAGCTCCACCCCCAGCTTCTGTGAAATTAAAATGTAATGGAGGGAGGTTTTTTCAACCTTCCTTCTTTGTTCTCTCACTCAGACTCCCAACTCTCAGTCAGCAGCTCCACCTCCAGCTTTGTGAAGTTAAAATGTAAGGGAGGAAGTTTTTTTCTACCTTTCTCGTTTGTTCTCTCACTCAGACTCCCAACTCTCAGTCAGCAGCTCCACCTCCAGCTCTGTGAAGTTAAATATAATGGAGGAAGTTTTTTTCAACCTTTCACTTTTGTTCTCTAACTCAGACTCCCAACTCTCAGCCAGCAGCTCCACCTCCAGCTCTGTGAAGTTTAAATGTAATGAACTGTTTTCTATCTTTCTCCTTAATTCTCTCACACAGACTCCCAACCCTCAGCCAGCAGCGCCACCCCCAGCTTCTGTGAAGTTAAAATGTAATGGAGGAAGTTTTGTTCTATCTTTCTAATTTATTCTCTCTCTCAGACTCCCAACCCTCAGCCAGCAGTTCCACCTCCAGCTCTGTGAAGTTTAAATGTAATGGAGGGAGTTTTTTTCAACCTTCCTTCTTTGTTCTCTCACTCAGACTCCCAACTCTCAGTCAGCAGCTCCACCTCCAGCTCTGTGAAGTTAAAATGTAATGATGGAAGTTTTATTCTACCTTTCTCCTCTTTTCTGTCACTCAGACTCCTAGCTCTCAGTCAGCCGCTCCACCTCCAGCTCTGTGAAGTTAAATGTAATGGAGGAAGTTATTTTCTACCTTTCTCATTTGTTCTCTCACTCAGACTCCCAACTCTCAGTCAGCAGCTCCACCTCCAGCTCTGTGAAGTTAAATGTAATGGAGTAAGTTATTTTCTACCTTTCTCCTTTGTTCTCTCACTCAGACGGCCAGCTCTCAGCCAGCAGCTCCACCCCCAGCTTCTGTGAAGTTAAAATGTAATGGAGGGAGTTTTTTTCAACCTTCCTTCTTTGTTCTCTCACTCAGACTCCCAACTCTCAGTCAGCCGCTCCACCTCCAGCTCTGTGAGGTTAAATGTAATGGAGGAAGTTATTTTCTACCTTTCTTCTTTGTTCTCTCACTCAGACTACCGGCTCTCAGCCAGCAGCGCCACCCCCAGCTTCTGTGAAGTTAAAATGTAATGGAGGAAGTTTTTTTCTACCTTTCTCCTTTGTTCTCCCACTCAGACTCCCAACTCTCAGCCAGCAGCTCCACCCCCAGCTTCTGTGAAGTTAAAATGTAATGAACTGTTTTCTATCTTTCTCCTTAATTCTCTCACACAGACTCCCAACTCTCAGCCAGCAGCTCCAGCCCAGCTTCTGTGAAGTTAAAATGTAATGGAGGAAGTTTTTTTCTACCTTTCTCCTTTGTTCTCTCACTCAGACTCCCAACTCTCAGTCAGCAGCTCCAGCCCAGCTTCTGTGAAGTTAAAATGTAATGGAGGAAGTTTTTTTCTACCTTTCTCCTTTATTCTCTCACTCAGACTCCCAACCCTCAGACAGCAGCTCCACCTCCAGCTCTGTGAAGTTAAAATGTAAGGGAGGAAGTTTTTTTCTACCTTTCTCGTTTGTTCTCTCACTCAGATTCCCAACTCTCAGTCAGCAGCTCCACATCCAGCTCTGTGAAGTTAAATGTAATGGAGGAAGTTTTTTTCAACCTTTCACTTTTGTTCTCTAACTGAGACTGCCGGCTCTCAGCCAGCAGAGCCACCCCCAGCTTCTGTGAATTTAAAATGTAATGGAGGGAGTTTTTTTCTACCTTTCTCCTTTGTTCTCTCACTCAGACTCCCAACCCTAAGACAGCAGCTCCACTTCCAGCTCGGTGAAGTTAGAATGTAAGGGAGGAAGTTTTTTTCTACCTTTCTCGTTTGTTCTCTCACTCAGATTCCCAACTCTCAGTCAGCAGCTCCACCTCCAGCTCTGTGAAGTTAAATGTAATGGAGGAAGTTTTTTTCAACCTTTCACTTTTGTTCTCTAACTGAGACTGCCGGCTCTCAGCCAGCAGCGCCACCCCCAGCTTCTGTGAATTTAAAATGTAATGGAGGAAGTTTTTTTCTATCCTTTCTCCTTTGTTCTCTCACTCAGACTGCCAACTCTCAGCCAGCAGCTCCATCCCCAGCTTCTGTGAAGTCAAAATGTAGTGGAGGAAGTTTTTTTCTACCTTTCTCCTTTGTTCTGTCACTCAGACTGCCAGCTCTAAGCCAGCAGCTCCACCCCCAGCTTCTGTGAAATTAAAATGTAATGGAGGGAGGTTTTTTCAACCTTCCTTCTTTGTTCTCTCACTCAGACTCCCAACTCTCAGTCAGCAGCTCCACCTCCAGCTTTGTGAAGTTAAAATGTAAGGGAGGAAGTTTTTTTCTACCTTTCTCGTTTGTTCTCTCACTCAGACTCCCAACTCTCAGTCAGCAGCTCCACCTCCAGCTCTGTGAAGTTAAATATAATGGAGGAAGTTTTTTTCAACCTTTCACTTTTGTTCTCTAACTCAGACTCCCAACTCTCAGCCAGCAGCTCCACCTCCAGCTCTGTGAAGTTTAAATGTAATGAACTGTTTTCTATCTTTCTCCTTAATTCTCTCACACAGACTCCCAACCCTCAGCCAGCAGCGCCACCCCCAGCTTCTGTGAAGTTAAAATGTAATGGAGGAAGTTTTGTTCTATCTTTCTAATTTATTCTCTCTCTCAGACTCCCAACCCTCAGCCAGCAGTTCCACCTCCAGCTCTGTGAAGTTTAAATGTAATGGAGGGAGTTTTTTTCAACCTTCCTTCTTTGTTCTCTCACTCAGACTCCCAACTCTCAGTCAGCAGCTCCACCTCCAGCTCTGTGAAGTTAAAATGTAATGATGGAAGTTTTATTCTACCTTTCTCCTCTTTTCTGTCACTCAGACTCCTAGCTCTCAGTCAGCCGCTCCACCTCCAGCTCTGTGAAGTTAAATGTAATGGAGGAAGTTATTTTCTACCTTTCTCATTTGTTCTCTCACTCAGACTCCCAACTCTCAGTCAGCAGCTCCACCTCCAGCTCTGTGAAGTTAAATGTAATGGAGTAAGTTATTTTCTACCTTTCTCCTTTGTTCTCTCATTCAGACGGCCAGCTCTCAGCCAGCAGCTCCACCCCCAGCTTCTGTGAAGTTAAAATGTAATGGAGGGAGTTTTTTTCAACCTTCCTTCTTTGTTCTCTCACTCAGACTCCCAACTCTCAGTCAGCCGCTCCACCTCCAGCTCTGTGAGGTTAAATGTAATGGAGGAAGTTATTTTCTACCTTTCTTCTTTGTTCTCTCACTCAGACTACCGGCTCTCAGCCAGCAGCGCCACCCCCAGCTTCTGTGAAGTTAAAATGTAATGGAGGAAGTTTTTTTCTACCTTTCTCCTTTGTTCTCCCACTCAGACTCCCAACTCTCAGCCAGCAGCTCCACCCCCAGCTTCTGTGAAGTTAAAATGTAATGAACTGTTTTCTATCTTTCTCCTTAATTCTCTCACACAGACTCCCAACTCTCAGCCAGCAGCTCCAGCCCAGCTTCTGTGAAGTTAAAATGTAATGGAGGAAGTTTTTTTCTACCTTTCTCCTTTGTTCTCTCACTCAGACTCCCAACTCTCAGTCAGCAGCTCCAGCCCAGCTTCTGTGAAGTTAAAATGTAATGGAAGAAGTTTTTTTCTACCTTTCTCCTTTATTCTCTCACTCAGACTCCCAACCCTCAGACAGCAGCTCCACCTCCAGCTCTGTGAAGTTAAAATGTAAGGGAGGAAGTTTTTTTCTACCTTTCTCGTTTGTTCTCTCACTCAGATTCCCAACTCTCAGTCAGCAGCTCCACATCCAGCTCTGTGAAGTTAAATGTAATGGAGGAAGTTTTTTTCAACCTTTCACTTTTGTTCTCTAACTGAGACTGCCGGCTCTCAGCCAGCAGAGCCACCCCCAGCTTCTGTGAATTTAAAATGTAATGGAGGGAGTTTTTTTCTACCTTTCTCCTTTGTTCTCTCACTCAGACTCCCAACCCTAAGACAGCAGCTCCACTTCCAGCTCGGTGAAGTTAGAATGTAAGGGAGGAAGTTTTTTTCTACCTTTCTCGTTTGTTCTCTCACTCAGATTCCCAACTCTCAGTCAGCAGCTCCACCTCCAGCTCTGTGAAGTTAAATGTAATGGAGGAAGTTTTTTTCAACCTTTCACTTTTGTTCTCTAACTGAGACTGCCGGCTCTCAGCCAGCAGCGCCACCCCCAGCTTCTGTGAATTTAAAATGTAATGGAGGAAGTTTTTTTCTACCTTTTTCCTTTGTTCTCTCACTCAGACTCCCAACTCTCAGCCAGCAGCTCCACGCCCAGCTTCTGTGAAGTTAAAATGTAATGAACTGTTTTCTATCTTTCTCCTTAATTCTCTCACACAGACTCCCAACTCTCAGCCAGCAGCTCCAGCCCAGTTTCTGTGAAGTCAAAATGTAAGGGAGGAAGTTTTTTTCTACCTTTCTCTTTTGTTCTCTCATTCAGACTCCCAACTCTCAGTCAGCAGCTCCACCCCCAGCTTCTGTGAAGTTAAAATGTAATGAACTGTTTTCTATCTTTCTCCTTTATTCTCTCACACAGACTCCCAACTCTCAGCCAGCAGCTCCAGCCCAGCTTCTGTGAAGTCAAAATGTAATGGAGGAAGTTTTTTTCTATCCTTTCTCATTTGATGTCTCACTCAGACTCCCAACTCTCAGTCAGCAGCTCCACCTCCAGCTCTGTGAAGTTAAAATGTAAGGGAGGGAGTTTTTTTCTACCTTTCTCTTTTGTTCTCTCACTCAGACTCCCAACTCTCAGTTAGCAGCTCCACCCCCAGCTTCTGTGAAGTTAAAATGTAATGAACTGTTTTCTATCTTTCTACTTTATTCTCTCACTCAGACTGCCAACTCTCAGCCAGCAGCTCCACCCCCAGCTTCTGTGAAATTAAAATGTAATGGAGGGAGGTTATTTCAACCTTCCTTCTTTGTTCTCTCACTCAGACTCCCAACTCTCAGTCAGCAGCTCCACCTCCAGCTCTGTGAAGTTAAATATAATGGAGGAAGTTTTTTTCAACCTTTCACTTTTGTTCTGTAACTCAGACTCCCAACTCTCAGCCAGCAGCTCCACCTCCAGCTCTGTGAAGTTTAAATGTAATGAACTGTTTTCTATCTTTCTCCTTAATTCTCTCACACAGACTCCCAACCCTCAGACAGCAGCTCCACTCCCAGCTTCTGTGAAGTTAAATATAATGGAGGAAGTTATTTTCTACATTTCTCCTTTGTTCTCTCACTCAGACTCCCAACTCTCAGTCAGCCGCTCCACCTCCAGCTCTGTGAAGTTAAATGTAATGGAGGAAGTTATTTTCTACCTTTCTCCTTTGTTCTCTCACTCAGACTGCCGGCTCTCAGCCAGCAGCGCCACCCCCAGCTTCTGTGAAGTTAAAATGTAATGGAGGAAGTTTTGTTCTATCTTTCTAATTTATTCTCTCACTCAGACTCCCAACCCTCAGCCAGCAGCTCCACCTCCAGCTCTGTGAAGTTTAAATGTAATGGAGGGAGTTTTTTTCAACCTTCCTTCTTTGTTCTCTCACTCAGACTCCCAACTCTCAGACAGCAGCTCCACCTCCAGCTCTGTGAAGTTAAATGTAATGGAGGAAGTTATTTTCTACCTTTCTCCTTTGTTCTCTCACTCAGACTCCCAACTCTCAGCCAGCAGCTCCACCCTCAGATTCTGTGAAGTTAAAATGTAATGATGGAAGTTTTATTCTACCTTTCTCCTCTTTTCTGTCACTCAGACTCCTAGCTCTCAGTCAGCCGCTCCACCTCCAGCTCTGTGAAGTTAAATGTAATGGAGGAAGTTATTTTCTACCTTTCTCATTTGTTCTCTCACTCAGACTCCCAACTCTCAGTCAGCAGCTCCACCTCCAGCTCTGTGAAGTTAAATGTAATGGAGTAAGTTATTTTCTACCTTTCTCCTTTGTTCTCTCACTCAGACTGCCAGCTCTCAGCCAGCAGCTCCACCCCCAGCTTCTGTGAAGTTAAAATGTAATGGAGGGACTTTTTTTCAACCTTCCTTCTTTGTTCTCTCACTCAGACTCCCAACTCTCAGTCAGCCGCTCCACCTCCAGCTCTGTGAGGTTAAATGTAATGGAGGAAGTTATTTTCTACCTTTCTCCTTTGTTCTCTCACTCAGACTGCCGGCTCTCAGCCAGCAGCGCCACCCCCAGCTTCTGTGAAGTTAAAATGTAATGGAGGAAGTTTTTTTCTACCTTTCTCCTTTGTTCTCCCACTCAGACTCCCAACTCTCAGCCAGCAGCTCCACGCCCAGCTTCTGTGAAGTTAAAATGTAATGAACTGTTTTCTATCTTTCTCCTTAATTCTCTCACACAGACTCCCAACTCTCAGCCAGCAGCTCCAGCCCAGCTTCTGTGAAGTTAAAATGTAATGGAGGAAGTTTTTTTCTACCTTTCTCCTTTGTTCTCTCACTCAGACTCCCAACTCTCAGTCAGCAGCTCCAGCCCAGCTTCTGTGAAGTTAAAATGTAATGGAGGAAGTTTTTTTCTACCTTTCTCCTTTATTCTCTCACTCAGACTCCCAACCCTCAGACAGCAGCTCCACCTCCAGCTCTGTGAAGTTAAAATGTAAGGGAGGAAGTTTTTTTCTACCTTTCTCGTTTGTTCTCTCACTCAGATTCCCAACTCTCAGTCAGCAGCTCCACATCCAGCTCTGTGAAGTTAAATGTAATGGAGGAAGTTTTTTTCAACCTTTCACTTTTGTTCTCTAACTGAGACTGCCGGCTCTCAGCCAGCAGAGCCACCCCCAGCTTCTGTGAATTTAAAATGTAATGGAGGGAGTTTTTTTCTACCTTTCTCCTTTGTTCTCTCACTCAGACTCCCAACCCTAAGACAGCAGCTCCACTTCCAGCTCGGTGAAGTTAGAATGTAAGGGAGGAAGTTTTTTCTACCTTTCTCCTTTGTTCTCTCACTCAGATTCCCAACTCTCAGTCAGCAGCTCCACCTCCAGCTCTGTGAAGTTAAATGTAATGGAGGAAGTTTTTTTCAACCTTTCACTTTTGTTCTCTAACTGAGACTGCCGGCTCTCAGCCAGCAGAGCCACCCCCAGCTTCTGTGAATTTAAAATGTAATGGAGGGAGTTTTTTTCTACCTTTCTCCTTTGTTCTCTCACTCAGACTCCCAACTCTCAGTCAGCAGCTCCACCTCCAGCTCTGTGAAGTTAAATGTAATGGAGTAAGTTATTTTCTACCTTTCTCCTTTGATCTCTCACTCAGACTGCCAGCTCTCAGCCAGCAGCTCCACCCCCAGCTTCTGTGAAGTTAAAATGTAATGGAGGGAGTTTTTTTCAACCTTCCTTCTTTGTTCTCTCACTCAGACTCCCAACTCTCAGTCAGCCGCTCCACCTCCAGCTCTGTGAAGTTAAATGTAATGGAGGAAGTTATTTTCTACCTTTCTCCTTTGTTCTCTCACTCAGACTCCCAACTCTCAGCCAGCAGCTCCACCCCCAGCTTCTGTGAAGTTAAAATGTAATGATGGAAGTTTTATTCTACCTTTCTCCTTTTTTCTGTCACTCAGACTCCCAACTCTCAGCCAGCAGCTCCACCCCCAGCTTCTGTGAAGTTAAAATGTAATGAAGTTTTTTCTATCTTTCTCCTTTATTCTCTCACTCAGACTCCCAACTCTCAGTCAGCAGCTCCACCTCCAGCTCTGTGAAGTTAAAATGTAAGGGAGGAAGTTTTTTTCAACCTTTCACTTTTGTTCTCTAACTCAGACTCCCAACTCTCAGCCAGCAGCTCCACCTCCAGCTCTGTGAAGTTTAAATGTAAGGGAGGAAGTTTTTTTCTACCTTTCTCGTTTGTTCTCTCACTCAGACTCCCAACTCTCAGTCAGCAGCTCCACCTCCAGCTCTGTGAAGTTAAATATAATGGAGGAAGTTTTTTTCAACCTTTCACTTTTGTTCTGTAACTCAGACTCCCAACTCTCAGCCAGCAGCTCCACCTCCAGCTCTGTGAAGTTTAAATGTAATGAACTGTTTTCTATCTTTCTCCTTAATTCTCTCACACAGACTCCCAACCCTCAGACAGCAGCTCCACTCCCAGCTTCTTTGAAGTTAAATATAATGGAGGAAGTTATTTTCTACATTTCTCCTTTGTTCTCTCACTCAGACTCCCAACTCTCAGTCAGCCGCTCCACCTCCAGCTCTGTGAAGTTAAATGTAATGGAGGAAGTTATTTTCTACCTTTCTCCTTTGTTCTCTCACTCAGACTGCCGGCTTTCAGCCAGCAGCGCCACCCCCAGCTTCTGTGAAGTTAAAATGTAATGGAGGAAGTTTTGTTCTATCTTTCTAATTTATTCTCTCACTCAGACTCCCAACCCTCAGCCAGCAGCTCCACCTCCAGCTCTGTGAAGTTTAAATGTAATGGAGGGAGTTTTTTTCAACCTTCCTTCTTTGTTCTCTCACTCAGACTCCCAACTCTCAGACAGCAGCTCCACCTCCAGCTCTGTGAAGTTAAATGTAATGGAGGAAGTTATTTTCTACCTTTCTCCTTTGTTCTCTCACTCAGACTCCCAACTCTCAGCCAGCAGCTCCACCCCCAGATTCTGTGAAGTTAAAATGTAATGATGGAAGTTTTATTCTACCTTTCTCCTCTTTTCTGTCACTCAGACTCCTAGCTCTCAGTCAGCCGCTCCACCTCCAGCTCTGTGAAGTTAAATGTAATGGAGGAAGTTATTTTCTACCTTTCTCATTTGTTCTCTCACTCAGACTGCCAGCTCTCAGCCAGCAGCTCCACCCCCAGCTTCTGTGAAGTTAAAATGTAATGGAGGGACTTTTTTTCAACCTTCCTTCTTTGTTCTCTCACTCAGACTCCCAACTCTCAGTCAGCCGCTCCACCTCCAGCTCTGTGAGGTTAAATGTAATGGAGGAAGTTATTTTCTACCTTTCTCCTTTGTTCTCTCACTCAGACTCCCAACCCTCAGACAGCAGCTCCACCTCCAGCTTCTGTGAAGTTAAAATGTAATGAACTGTTTTCTATCTTTCTCCTTAATTCTCTCACACAGACTCCCAACTCTCAGCCAGCAGCTCCAGCCCAGCTTCTGTGAAGTTAAAATGTAATGGAGGAAGTTTTTTTCTACCTTTCTCCTTTGTTCTCTCACTCAAACTCCCAACTCTCAGTCAGCAGCTCCAGCCCAGCTTCTGTGAAGTTAAAATGTAATGGAGGAAGTTTTTTCTACCTTTCTCCTTTATTCTCTCACTCAGACTCCCAACCCTCAGACAGCAGCTCCACCTCCAGCTCTGTGAAGTTAAAATGTAAGGGAGGAAATTTTTTCCTACCTTTCTCGTTTTTTCTCTCACTCAGATTCCCAACTCTCAGTCAGCAGCTCCACCTCCAGCTCTGTGAAGTTAAATGTAATGGAGGAAGTTTTTTTCAACCTTTCACTTTTGTTCTCTAACTGAGACTGCCGGCTCTCAGCCAGCAGAGCCACCCCCAGCTTCTGTGAATTTAAAATGTAATGGTGGGAGTTTTTTTCTACCTTTCTCCTTTGTTCTCTCACTCAGACTCCCAACCCTCAGACAGCAGCTCCACCTCCAGCTCGGTGAAGTTAGAATGTAAGGGAGGAAGTTTTTTTCTACCTTTCTCGTTTGTTCTCTCACTCGGATTCCCAACTCTCAGTCAGCAGCTCCACCTCCAGCTCTGTGAAGTTAAATGTAATGGAGGAAGTTTTTTTCAACCTTTCACTTTTGTTCTCTAACTGAGACTGCCGGCTCTAAGCCAGCAGCGCCACCCCCAGCTTCTGTGAATTTACAATGTAATGGAGGAAGTTTTTTTCTACCTTTCTCCTTTGTTCTCTCACTCAGACTCCCAACTCTCAGCCAGCAACTCCACCCCCAGCTTCTGTGAAGTTAAAATGTAATGAACTGTTTTCTATCTTTCTCCTTAATTCTCTCACACAGACTCCCAACTCTCAGCCAGCAGCTCCAGCCCAGCTTCTGTGAAGTCAAAATGTAAGGGAGGAAGTTTTTTTCTACCTTTCTCTTTTGTTCTCTCATTCAGACTCCCAACTCTCAGTCAGCAGCTCTACCCCCAGCTTCTGTGAAGTTAAAATGTAATGAACTGTTTTCTATCTTTCTCCTTTATTCTCTCACACAGACTCCCAACTCTCAGCCAGCAGCTCCAGCCCAGCTTCTGTGAAGTCAAAATGTAATGGAGGAAGTTTTTTTCTATCCTTTCTCGTTTGATCTCTCACTCAGACTCCCAACTCTCAGTCAGCAGCTCCACCTCCATCTCTATGAAGTTTAAATGTAATGGAGGGAGTTTTTTTCAACCTTCCTTCTTTGTTCTCTCACTCAGACTCTCAACTCTCAGTCAGCAGCTCCACCTCCAGCTCTGTGAAGTTAAAATGTAAGGGAGGAAGTTTTTTTTATACCTTTCTCGTTTGTTCTCTCACTCAGACTCCCACCTCTCAGTCAGCAGCTCCACCTCCAGCTCTGTGAAGTTAAAATGTAAGGGAGGAAGTTTTTTTCTACCTTTCTCTTTTGTTCTCTCACTCAGACTCTCAACTCTCAGTCAGCAGCTCCACCTCCAGCTCTGTGAAGTTAAAATGTAAGGGAGGAAGTTTTTTTCAACCTTTCACTTTTGTTCTCTAACTCAGACTCCCAACTCTCAGCCAGCAGCTCCACCTCCAGCTCTGTGAAGTTTAAATGTAATGGAGGGAGTTTTTTTCAACCTTCCTTCTTTGTTCTCTCACTCAAACTCCCAAATCTCAGCCAGCAGCTCCAGCCCAGCTTCTGTGAAGTTAAAATGTAATGGAGGAAGTTTTTTCTATCCTTTCTCCTTGGTTCTCTCACTCAGACTGCCAGCTCTCAGCCAACAGCTCCACCCCCAGCTTCTGTGAAGTTAAAATGTAATGATGGAAGTTTTATTCTACCTTTCTCCTTTTTTCTGTCACTCAGACTGCCAGCTCTCAGCCAGCAGCTCCACCCCCAGCTTCTGTAAAGCTAAAATGTAATGGAGGGAGTTTTTTCATCCTTCCTTCTTTGTTCTCTCAATCAGACTCCCAACTCTCAGTCAGCCGCTCCACCTCCAGCTCTGTGAAGTTAAATGTAATGGAGGAAGTTATTTTCTACCTTTCTCCTTTGTTCTCTCACTCAGACTCCCAACTCTCAGCCAGCAGCTCCACCCCCAGCTTCTGTGAAGTTAAAATGTAATGAACTGTTTTCTATCTTTCTCCTTAATTCTCTCACACAGACTCCCAACTCTCAGCCAGCAGCTCCAGCCCAGCTTCTGTGAAGTTAAAATGTAATGGAGGAAGTTTTTTCTATCCTTTCTCCTTGGTTCTCTCACTCAGACTGCCAGCTCTCAGCCAACAGCTCCACCCCCAGCTTCTGTAAAGTTAAAATGTAATGATGGAAGTTTTATTCTACCTTTCTCCTTTTTTCTGTCACTCAGACTGCCAGCTCTCAGCCAGCAGCTCCACCCCCAGCTTCTGTGAAGTTAAAATGTAACAAAGTTTTTTCTATCTTTCTCCTTTATTCTCTCACTCAGACTCCCAACCCTCAGACAGCAGCTCCACTCCCAGCTTCTGTGAAGTTAAATATAATGGAGGTAGTTATTTTCTACCTTTCTCCTTTGTTCTCTCACTCAGACTGCCAACTCTCAGCCAGCAGCTCCACCCCCAGCTTCTGTGAAGTCAAAATGTAATGGAGGAAGTTTTTTTCTACCTTTCTCCTTTGTACCTCCATTCAGACTACCATCTCTCAGCCAGGAGCTCCACCCCCAGCTTCTGTGAAGTTAAAATGTAATGGAGGAAGTCTTGTTCTACCTTTCTCCTTTGTTCTCTCACTCAGACTCCCAACTCTCAGTCAGCAGCTCCACCTCCAGCTCTGTGAAGTTAAAATGTAGTGGAGGAAGTTTTTTCCTACCTTTCTCCTTTGTTCTCTTACTCAGACTGCCAGCTCTCAGCCAGCAGCTCCACCCCCAGCTTCTGTGAAGTTAAAATGTAATGGAGTGAGTTTTTTTCAACCTTCCTTCTTTGTTCTCTCACTCAGACTCCCAATTCTCAGTCAGAAGCTCCACCTCCAGCTCTGTGAAGTTAAATGTAATGGAGGAAGTTTTTTCCTACCTTTCTCGTTTGTTCTCTCACTCAGATTCCCAACTCTCAGTCAGCAGCTCCACCTCCAGCTCTGTGAAGTTAAATGTAATGGAGGAAGTTTTTTTCAACCTTTCACTTTTGTTCTCTAACTGAGACTGCCGGCTCTCAGCCAGCAGCGCCACCCCCAGCTTCTGTGAATTTAAAATGTAATGGAGGAAGTTTTTTTCTACCTTTCTCCTTTGTTCTCTCACTCAGACTCCCAACCCTCAGACAGCAGCTCCACCTCCAGCTCGGTGAAGTTAGAATGTAAGGGAGGAAGTTTTTTTCTACCTTTCTCGTTTGTTCTCTCACTCAGATTCCCAACTCTCAGTCAGCAGCTCCACCTCCAGCTCTGTGAAGTTAAATGTAATGGAGGAAGTTTTTTTCAACCTTTCACTTTTGTTCTCTAACTGAGACTGCTGGCTCTCAGCCAGCAGCGCCACCCCCAGCTTCTGTGAATTTAAAATGTAATGGAGGAAGTTTTTTTCTACCTTTCTCCTTTGTTCTCTCAGTCAGACTCCCAAACCTCAGACAGCAGCTCCACCTCCAGCTCGGTGAAGTTAGAATGTAAGGGAGGAAGTTTTTTTCTACCTTTCTCGTTTGTTCTCTCACTCAGATTCCCAACTCTCAGTCAGCAGCTCCACCTCCAGCTCTGTGAAGTTAAATGTAATGGAGGAAATTTTTTTCAACCTTTCACTTTTGTTCTCTAACTGAGACTGCTGGCTCTCAGCCAGCAGCGCCACCCCCAGCTTCTGTGAATTTAAAATGTAATGGAGGGAGTTTTTTTCAACCTTCCTTCTTTGTTCTCTCGCTCAGACTCCCAACTCTCAGTCAGCAGCTCCACCTCCAGCTCTGTGAAGTTAAAATATAATGGAGGAAGTTATTTTCTACCTTTCTCCTTTGTTCTCTCACTCAGACTCCCAACTCTCAGTCAGCAGCTCCACCTCCAGCTCTGTGAAGTTAAATGTAATGGAGGAAGTTTTTTTCAACCTTTCACTTTTGTTCTCTAACTCAGACTGCCGGATCTCAGCCAGCAGCGCCACCCCCAGCTTCTGTGAATTTAAAATGTAATGGAGGGAGTTTTTTCAACCTTCCTTCTTTGTTCTCTCACTCAGACTCCCAACTCTCAGTCAGCCGCTCCACCTCCAGCTCTGTGAAGTTAAATGTAATGGAGGAAGTTATTTTCTACCTTTCTCCTTTGTTCTCTCACTCAGACTCCCAACTCTCAGCCAGCAGCTCCACCCCCAGCTTCTGTGAAGTTAAAATGTAATGATGGAAGTTTTATTCTACCTTTCTCCTTTTTTCTGTCACTCAGACTCCCAACTCTCAGCCAGCAGCTCCACCCCCAGCTTCTGTGAAGTTAAAATGTAATGAAGTTTTTTCTATCTTTCTCCTTTATTCTCTCACTCAGACTGCCAGCTCTCAGCCAGCAGCTCCACCCCCAGCTTCTGTGAAGTTAAAATGTAATGGAGGGAGTTTTTTTCAACCTTCCTTCTTTGTTCTCTCACTCAGACTCCCAACTCTCAGTCAGCAGCTCCACCTCCAGCTCTGTGAAGTTAAAATGTAAGGGAGGAAGTTTTTTTCTACCTTTCTCGTTTGTTCTCTCACTCAGACTCCCAACTCTCAGTCAGCAGCTCCACTTCCAGCTCTGTGAAGTTAAATGTAATGGAGGAAGTTATTTTCTACCTTTCTCCTTTGTTCTCTCACTCAGACTGCCGGCTCTCAGCCAGGAGCTCCACCCCCAGCTTCTGTGAAGTTAAAATGTAATGGAGGAAGTTTTGTTCTACCTTTCTCCTTTTTTCTCTCACTCAGACTCCCAACTCTCAGTCAGCAGCTCCACCTCCAGCTCTGTGAAGTTAAAATGTAAGGGAGGAAGTTTTTTTCAACCTTTCACTTTTGTTCTCTAACTCAGACTCCCAACTCTCAGCCAGCAGCTCCACCTCCAGCTCTGTGAAGTTTAAATGTAATGGAGGGAGTTTTTTTCAACCTTCCTTCTTTGTTCTCTCACTCAGACTCCCAACTCTCAGTCAGCAGCTCCACCTCCAGCTCTGTGAAGTTAAAATGTAAGGGAGGAAGTTTTTTTCTACCTTTCTCTTTTGTTCTCTCACTCAAACTCCCAACTCTCAGTCAGCAGCTCCACCTGCAGCTCTGTGAAGTTAAATGTAATGGAGGAAGTTATTTTCTACCTTTCTCATTTGTTCTCTCACTCAGACTCCCAACTCTCAGTCAGCAGCTCCACCTCCAGCTCTGTGAAGTTAAATGTAATGGAGTAAGTTATTTTCTACCTTTCTCCTTTGTTCTCTCACTCAGACTGCCAGCTCTCAGCCAGCAGCTCCACCCCCAGCTTCTGTGAAGTTAAAATGTAATGGAGGGAGTTTTTTTCAACCTTCCTTCTTTGTTCTCTCACTCAGACTCCCAACTCTCAGTCAGCCGCTCCACCTCCAGCTCTGTGAAGTTAAATGTAATGGAGGAAGTTATTTTCTACCTTTCTCCTTTGTTCTCTCACTCAGACTCCCAACTCTCAGCCAGCAGCTCCACCCCCAGCTTCTGTGAAGTTAAAATGTAATGATGGAAGTTTTATTCTACCTTTCTCCTTTTTTCTGTCACTCAGACTCCCAACTCTCAGCCAGCAGCTCCACCCCCAGCTTCTGTGAAGTTAAAATGTAATGAAGTTTTTTCTATCTTTCTCCTTTATTCTCTCACTCAGACTGCCAGCTCTCAGCCAGCAGCTCCACCCCCAGCTTCTGTGAAGTTAAAATGTAATGGAGGGAGTTTTTTTCAACCTTCCTTCTTTGTTCTCTCACTCAGACTCCCAACTCTCAGTCAGCAGCTCCACCTCCAGCTCTGTGAAGTTAAAATGTAAGGGAGGAAGTTTTTTTCAACCTTTCACTTTTGTTCTCTAACTCAGACTCCCAACTCTCAGCCAGCAGCTCCACCTCCAGCTCTGTGAAGTTTAAATGTAATGGAGGGAGTTTTTTTCAACCTTCCTTCTTTGTTCTCTCACTCAGACTCCCAACTCTCAGTCAGCAGCTCCACCTCCAGCTCTGTGAAGTTAAAATGTAAGGGAGGAAGTTTTTTTCAACCTTTCACTTTTGTTCTCTAACTCAGACTCCCAACTCTCAGCCAGCAGCTCCACCTCCAGCTCTGTGAAGTTTAAATGTAATGGAGGGAGTTTTTTTCAACCTTTCTCTTTTGTTCTCTCACTCAAACTCCCAACTCTCAGTCAGCAGCTCCACCTGCAGCTCTGTGAAGTTAAATGTAATGGAGGAAGTTATTTTCTACCTTTCTCATTTGTTCTCTCACTCAGACTCCCAACTCTCAGTCAGCAGCTCCACCTCCAGCTCTGTGAAGTTAAATGTAATGGAGTAAGTTATTTTCTACCTTTCTCCTTTGTTCTCTCACTCAGACTGCCAGCTCTCAGCCAGCAGCTCCACCCCCAGCTTCTGTGAAGTTAAAATGTAATGGAGGGAGTTTTTTTCAACCTTCCTTCTTTGTTCTCTCACTCAGACTCCCAACTCTCAGTCAGCCGCTCCACCTCCAGCTCTGTGAAGTTAAATGTAATGGAGGAAGTTATTTTCTACCTTTCTCCTTTGTTCTCTCACTCAGACTCCCAACTCTCAGCCAGCAGCTCCACCCCCAGCTTCTGTGAAGTTAAAATGTAATGATGGAAGTTTTATTCTACCTTTCTCCTTTTTTCTGTCACTCAGACTCCCAACTCTCAGCCAGCAGCTCCACCCCCAGCTTCTGTGAAGTTAAAATGTAATGAAGTTTTTTCTATCTTTCTCCTTTATTCTCTCACTCAGACTGCCAGCTCTCAGCCAGCAGCTCCACCCCCAGCTTCTGTGAAGTTAAAATGTAATGGAGGGAGTTTTTTTCAACCTTCCTTCTTTGTTCTCTCACTCAGACTCCCAACTCTCAGTCAGCAGCTCCACCTCCAGCTCTGTGAAGTTAAAATGTAAGGGAGGAAGTTTTTTTCTACCTTTCTCGTTTGTTCTCTCACTCAGACTCCCAACTCTCAGTCAGCAGCTCCACTTCCAGCTCTGTGAAGTTAAATGTAATGGAGGAAGTTATTTTCTACCTTTCTCCTTTGTTCTCTCACTCAGACTGCCGGCTCTCAGCCAGGAGCTCCACCCCCAGCTTCTGTGAAGTTAAAATGTAATGGAGGAAGTTTTGTTCTACCTTTCTCCTTTTTTCTCTCACTCAGACTCCCAACTCTCAGTCAGCAGCTCCACCTCCAGCTCTGTGAAGTTAAAATGTAAGGGAGGAAGTTTTTTTCAACCTTTCACTTTTGTTCTCTAACTCAGACTCCCAACTCTCAGCCAGCAGCTCCACCTCCAGCTCTGTGAAGTTTAAATGTAATGGAGGGAGTTTTTTTCAACCTTCCTTCTTTGTTCTCTCACTCAGACTCCCAACTCTCAGTCAGCAGCTCCACCTCCAGCTCTGTGAAGTTAAAATGTAAGGGAGGAAGTTTTTTTCTACCTTTCTCTTTTGTTCTCTCACTCAAACTCCCAACTCTCAGTCAGCAGCTCCACCTGCAGCTCTGTGAAGTTAAATGTAATGGAGGAAGTTATTTTCTACCTTTCTCATTTGTTCTCTCACTCAGACTCCCAACTCTCAGTCAGCAGCTCCACCTCCAGCTCTGTGAAGTTAAATGTAATGGAGTAAGTTATTTTCTACCTTTCTCCTTTGTTCTCTCACTCAGACTGCCAGCTCTCAGCCAGCAGCTCCACCCCCAGCTTCTGTGAAGTTAAAATGTAATGGAGGGAGTTTTTTTCAACCTTCCTTCTTTGTTCTCTCACTCAGACTCCCAACTCTCAATCAGCCGCTCCACCTCCAGCTCTGTGAAGTTAAATGTAATGGAGGAAGTTATTTTCTACCTTTCTCCTTTGTTCTCTCACTCAGACTCCCAACTCTCAGCCAGCAGCTCCACCCCCAGCTTCTGTGAAGTTAAAATGTAATGAACTGTTTTCTATCTTTCTGCTTAATTCTCTCACACAGACTCCCAAATTTCAGCCAGCAGCTCCAGCCCAGCTTCTGTGAAGTTAAAATGTAATGGAGGAAGTTTTTTCTATCCTTTCTCCTTGGTTCTCTCACTCAGACTGCCAGCTCTCAGCCAACAGCTCCACCCCCAGCTTCTGTGAAGTTAAAATGTAATGATGGAAGTTTTATTCTACCTTTCTCCTTTTTTCTGTCACTCAGACTGCCGGCTCTCAGCCAGCAGCTCCACCCCCAGCTTCTGTGAAGTTAAAATGTAACGAAGTTTTTTCTATCTTTCTCCTTTATTCTCTCACTCAGACTCCCAACCCTCAGACAGCAGCTCCACCCCAAGCTTCTGTGAAGTCAAAATGTAATGGAGGAAGTTATTTTCTACCTTTCTCCTTTGTTCTCTCACTCAGACTGCCGGCTCTCAGCCAGGAGCTCCACCCCCAGCTTCTGTGAAGTTAAAATGTAATGGAGGAAGTTTTGTTCTACCTTTCTCCTTTTTTCTCTCACTCAGACTCCCAACTCTCAGTCAGCAGCTCCACCTCCAGCTCTGTGAAGTTAAAATGTAAGGGAGGAAGTTTTTTTCAACCTTTCACTTTTGTTCTCTAACTCAGACTCCCAACTCTCAGCCAGCAGCTCCACCTCCAGCTCTGTGAAGTTTAAATGTAATGGAGGGAGTTTTTTTCAACCTTCCTCCTTTGTTCTCTCACTCAGACTCCCAACTCTCAGTCAGCAGCTCCACCTCCAGCTCTGTGAAGTTAAAATGTAAGGGAGGAAGTTTTTTTCTACCTTTCTCTTTTGTTCTCTCACTCAAACTCCCAACTCTCAGTCAGCAGCTCCACCTGCAGCTCTGTGAAGTTAAATGTAATGGAGGAAGTTATTTTCTACCTTTCTCATTTGTTCTCTCACTCAGACTCCCAACTCTCAGTCAGCAGCTCCACCTCCAGCTCTGTGAAGTTATATGTAATGGAGTAAGTTATTTTCTACCTTTCTCCTTTGTTCTCTCACTCAGACTGCCAGCTCTCAGCCAGCAGCTCCACCCCCAGCTTCTGTGAAGTTAAAATGTAATGGAGGGAGTTTTTTTCAACCTTCCTTCTTTGTTCTCTCACTCAGACTCCCAACTCTCAATCAGCCGCTCCACCTCCAGCTCTGTGAAGTTAAATGTAATGGAGGAAGTTATTTTCTACCTTTCTCCTTTGTTCTCTCACTCAGACTCCCAACTCTCAGCCAGCAGCTGCACCCCCAGCTTCTGTGAAGTTAAAATGTAATGAACTGTTTTCTATCTTTCTGCTTAATTCTCTCACACAGACTCCCAAATCTCAGCCAGCAGCTCCAGCCCAGCTTCTGTGAAGTTAAAATGTAATGGAGGAAGTTTTTTCTATCCTTTCTCCTTGGTTCTCTCACTCAGACTGCCAGCTCTCAGCCAACAGCTCCACCCCCAGCTTCTGTGAAGTTAAAATGTAATGATGGAAGTTTTATTCTACCTTTCTCCTTTTTTCTGTCACTCAGACTGCCGGCTCTCAGCCAGCAGCTCCAGCCCCAGCTTCTGTGAAGTTAAAATGTAACGAAGTTTTTTCTATCTTTCTCCTTTATTCTCTCACTCAGACTCCCAACCCTCAGACAGCAGCTCCACCCCCAGCTTCTGTGAAGTCAAAATGTAATGGAGGAAGTTTTTTTCTACCTTTCTCCTTTGTACCTCCATTCAGACTACCAGCTCTCAGCCAGGAGCTCCACCCCCTGCTTCTGTGAAGTTAAAATGTAATGGAGGAAGTTTTGTTCTACCTTTCTCCTTTGTTCTCTCACTCAGACTCCCAACTCTCAGTCAGCAGCTCCACCTCCAGCTCTGTGAAGTTAAAATGTAGTGGAGGAAGTTTTTTTCTACCTTTCTCCTTTGTTCTCTCACTCAGACTGCCAACTCTCAGTCAGCAGCTCCACCTCTAGCTCTGTGAAGTTAAAATGTAAGGGAGGAAGTTTTTTTCTACCTTTCTCCTTTGTTCTCTCACTCAGACTCCCAACTCTCAGTCAGCAGCTCCACCTCCAGCTCTGTGAAGTTAAATGTAATGGAGGAAGTTTTTTTCAACCTTTCACTTTTGTTCTCTAACTCAGACTGCCGGATCTCAGCCAGCAGCGCCAACCCCAGCTTCTGTGAATTTAAAATGTAATGGAGGGAGTTTTTTTCAACCTTTCTCCTTTTTTCTGTCACTCAGACTCCCAACTCTCAGCCAGCAGCTCCACCCCCAGCTTCTGTGAAGTTAAAATGTAATGAAGTTTTTTCTATCTTTCTCCTTTATTCTCTCACTCAGACTGCCAGCTCTCAGCCAGCAGCTCCACCCCCAGCTTCTGTGAAGTTAAAATGTAATGGAGGGAGTTTTTTTCAACCTTCCTTCTTTGTTCTCTCACTCAGACTCCCAACTCTCAGTCAGCAGCTCCACCTCCAGCTCTGTGAAGTTAAAATGTAAGGGAGGAAGTTTTTTTCTACCTTTCTTGTTTGTTCTCTCACTCAGACTCCCAACTCTCAGTCAGCAGCTCCACCTCCAGCTCTGTGAAGTTATATGTAATGGAGTAAGTTATTTTCTACCTTTCTCCTTTGTTCTCTCACTCAGACTGCCAGCTCTCAGCCAGCAGCTCCACCCCCAGCTTCTGTGAAGTTAAAATGTAATGGAGGGAGTTTTTTTCAACCTTCCTTCTTTGTTCTCTCACTCAGACTCCCAACTCTCAATCAGCCGCTCCACCTCCAGCTCTGTGAAGTTAAATGTAATGGAGGAAGTTATTTTCTACCTTTCTCCTTTGTTCTCTCACTCAGACTCCCAACTCTCAGCCAGCAGCTGCACCCCCAGCTTCTGTGAAGTTAAAATGTAATGAACTGTTTTCTATCTTTCTGCTTAATTCTCTCACACAGACTCCCAAATCTCAGCCAGCAGCTCCAGCCCAGCTTCTGTGAAGTTAAAATGTAATGGAGGAAGTTTTTTCTATCCTTTCTCCTTGGTTCTCTCACTCAGACTGCCAGCTCTCAGCCAACAGCTCCACCCCCAGCTTCTGTGAAGTTAAAATGTAATGATGGAAGTTTTATTCTACCTTTCTCCTTTTTTCTGTCACTCAGACTGCCGGCTCTCAGCCAGCAGCTCCAGCCCCAGCTTCTGTGAAGTTAAAATGTAACGAAGTTTTTTCTATCTTTCTCCTTTATTCTCTCACTCAGACTCCCAACCCTCAGACAGCAGCTCCACCCCCAGCTTCTGTGAAGTCAAAATGTAATGGAGGAAGTTTTTTTCTACCTTTCTCCTTTGTACCTCCATTCAGACTACCAGCTCTCAGCCAGGAGCTCCACCCCCTGCTTCTGTGAAGTTAAAATGTAATGGAGGAAGTTTTGTTCTACCTTTCTCCTTTGTTCTCTCACTCAGACTCCCAACTCTCAGTCAGCAGCTCCACCTCCAGCTCTGTGAAGTTAAAATGTAGTGGAGGAAGTTTTTTTCTACCTTTCTCCTTTGTTCTCTCACTCAGACTGCCAACTCTCAGTCAGCAGCTCCACCTCTAGCTCTGTGAAGTTAAAATGTAAGGGAGGAAGTTTTTTTCTACCTTTCTCCTTTGTTCTCTCACTCAGACTCCCAACTCTCAGTCAGCAGCTCCACCTCCAGCTCTGTGAAGTTAAATGTAATGGAGGAAGTTTTTTTCAACCTTTCACTTTTGTTCTCTAACTCAGACTGCCGGATCTCAGCCAGCAGCGCCAACCCCAGCTTCTGTGAATTTAAAATGTAATGGAGGGAGTTTTTTTCAACCTTTCTCCTTTTTTCTGTCACTCAGACTCCCAACTCTCAGCCAGCAGCTCCACCCCCAGCTTCTGTGAAGTTAAAATGTAATGAAGTTTTTTCTATCTTTCTCCTTTATTCTCTCACTCAGACTGCCAGCTCTCAGCCAGCAGCTCCACCCCCAGCTTCTGTGAAGTTAAAATGTAATGGAGGGAGTTTTTTTCAACCTTCCTTCTTTGTTCTCTCACTCAGACTCCCAACTCTCAGTCAGCAGCTCCACCTCCAGCTCTGTGAAGTTAAAATGTAAGGGAGGAAGTTTTTTTCTACCTTTCTTGTTTGTTCTCTCACTCAGACTCCCAACTCTCAGTCAGCAGCTCCACTTCCAGCTCTGTGAAGTTAAATGTAATGGAGGAAGTTATTTTCTACCTTTCTCCTTTGTTCTCTCACTCAGACTGCCGGCTCTCAGCCAGGAGCTCCACCCCCAGCTTCTGTGAAGTTAAAATGTAATGGAGGAAGTTTTGTTCTACCTTTCTCCTTTTTTCTCTCACTCAGACTCCCAACTCTCAGTCAGCAGCTCCACCTCCAGCTCTGTGAAGTTAAAATGTAAGAGAGGAAGTTTTTTTCAACCTTTCACTTTTGTTCTCTAACTCAGACTCCCAACTCTCAGCCAGCAGCTCCACCTCCAGCTCTGTGAAGTTTAAATGTAATGGAGGGAGTTTTTTTCAACCTTCCTTCTTTGTTCTCTCACTCAGACTCCCAACTCTCAGTCAGCAGCTCCACCTCCAGCTCTGTGAAGTTAAATGTAATGGAGGAAGTTATTTTCTACCTTTCTCATTTGTTCTCTCACTCAGACTCCCAACTCTCAGTCAGCAGCTCCACCTCCAGCTCTGTGAAGTTAAATGTAATGGAGTAAGTTATTTTCTACCTTTCTCCTTTGTTCTCTCACTCAGACTGCCAGCTCTCAGCCAGCAGCTCAACCCTCAGCTTCTGTGAAGTTAAAATGTAATGGTTCGAGTTTTTTTCAAACTTCCTTCTTTGTTCTCTCACTCAGACTCCCAACTCTCAGTCAGCCGCTCCACCTCCAGCTCTGTGAAGTTAAATGTAATGGAGGAAGTTATTTTCTACCTTTCTCCTTTGTTCTCTCACTCAGACTCCCAACTCTCAGCCAGCAGCTCCACCCCCAGCTTCTGTGAAGTTAAAATGTAATGAACTGTTTTCTATCTTTCTCCTTAATTCTCTCACACAGACTCCCAAATCTCAGCCAGCAGCTCCAGCCCGGCTTCTGTGAAGTTAAAATGTAATGGAGGAAGTTTTTTCTATCCTTTCTCCTTGGTTCTCTCACTCAGACTGCCAGCTCTCAGCCAACAGCTCCACCCCCAGCTTCTGTGAAGTTAAAATGTAATGATGGAAGTTTTATTCTACCTTTCTCCTTTTTTCTGTCACTCAGACTGCCAGCTCTCAGCCAGTAGCTCCACCTCCAGCTTCTGTGAAGTTAAAATGTAACGAAGTTTTTTCTATCTTTCTCCTTTATTCTCTCACTCAGACTCCCAACCCTCAGACAGCAGCTCCACTCCCAGCTTCTGTGAAGTTAAATATAATGGAGGAAGTTATTTTCTACATTTCTCCTTTGTTCTCTCACTCAGACTGCCAACTCTCAGCCAGCAGCTCCACCCCCAGCTTCTGTGAAGTCAAAATGTAATGGAGGAAGTTTTTTTCTACCTTTCTCCTTTGTACCTCCATTCAGACTACCATCTCTCAGCCAGGAGCTCCACCCCCAGCTTCTGTGAAGTTAAAATGTAGTGGAGGAAGTTTTTTTCTACCTTTCTCCTTTGTTCTCTTACTCAGACTGCCAGCTCTCAGCCAGCAGTTCCACCCCCAGCTTCTGTGAAGTTAAAATGTAATGAAGTGAGTTTTTTTCAACCTTCCTTCTTTGTTCTCTCACTCAGACTGCCAACTCTCAGCCAGCAGCTCCACCCCCAGCTTCTGTGAAGTCAAAATGTAACGGAGGAAGTTTTTTTTTCTACTCTTCTCCTTTGTACCTCCATTCAGACTACCAGCTCTCAGCCAGGAGCTCCACCCCCAGCTTCTGTGAAGTTAAAATGTAATGGAGGAAGTTTTGGTCTACCTTTCACCTTTGTTCTCTCACTCAGACTGCCAGCTCTCAGCCAGCAGCTCCACCCCCAGCTTCTGTGAAGTTAAAATGTAATGGAGGGAGTTTTTTTCAACCTTCCTTCTTTGTTCTCTCACTCAGACTCCCAACTCTCAGTCAGCAGCTCCACCTCTAGCTCTGTGAAGTTAAAATGTAAGGGAGGAAGTTTTTTTCTACCTTTCTCCTTTGTTCTCTCACTCAGACTCCCAACTCTCAGCCAGCAGCTCCACCCCCAGCTTCTGTGAAGTTAAAATGTAATGAACTGTTTTCTATCTTTCTCCTTAATTCTCTCACACAGACTCCCAAATCTCAGCCAGCAGCTCCAGCCCGGCTTCTGTGAAGTTAAAATGTAATGGAGGAAGTTTTATTCTACCTTTCTCCTTGGTTCTCTCACTCAGACTGCAAGCTCTCAGCCAACAGCTCCACCCCCAGCTTCTGTGAAGTTAAAATGTAATGATGGAAGTTTTATTCTACCTTTCTCCTATTTTCTGTCACTCAGACTGCCAGCTCTCAGCCAGTAGCTCCACCCCCAGCTTCTGTGAAGTTAAAATGTAACAAAGTTTTTTCTATCTTTCTCCTTTATTCTCTCACTCAGACTCCCAACCCTCAGACAGCAGCTCCACTCCCAGCTTCTGTGAAGTTAAATATAATGGAGGAAGTTATTTTCTACATTTCTCCTTTGTTCTCTCACTCAGACTGCCAACTCTCAGCCAGCAGCTCCACCCCCAGCTTCTGTGAAGTCAAAATGTAATGGAGGAAGTTTTTTTCTACCTTTCTCCTTTGTACCTCCATTCAGACTACCATCTCTCAGCCAGGAGCTCCACCCCCAGCTTCTATGAAGTTAAAATGTAGTGGAGGAAGTTTTTTTCTACCTTTCTCCTTTGTTCTCTTACTCAGACTGCCAGCTCTCAGCCAGCAGCTCCACCCCCAGCTTCTGTGAAGTTAAAATGTAATGAAGTGAGTTTTTTTCAACCTTCCTTCTTTGTTCTCTCACTCAGACTCCCAATTCTCAGTCACAAGCTCCACCTCCAGCTCTGTGAAGTTAAAATGTAATGGAGGAAGTTTTTTTCTACCTTTCTCCTTTGTTCTCTCACTCAGACTGCCAACTCTCAGCCAGCAGCTCCACCCCCAGCTTCTGTGAAGTCAAAATGTAATGGAGGAAGTTTTTTTTCTACTCTTCTCCTTTGTACCTCCATTCAGCCTACCAACTCTCAGTCAGCAGCTCCACCTCTAGCTCTGTGAAGTTAAAATGTAAGGGAGGAAGTTTTTTTCTACCTTTCTCCTTTGTTCTCTCACTCAGACTCCCAACTCTCAGTCAGCAGCTCCACCTCCAGCTCTGTGAAGTTAAATGTAATGGAGGAGGTTTTTTTCAACCTTTCACTTTTGTTCTCTAACTCAGACTGCCGGATCTCAGCCAGCAGCGCCACCCCCAGCTTCTGTGAATTTAAAATGTAATGGAGGGAGTTTTTTTCAACCTTCCTTCTTTGTTCTCTCACTCAGACTCCCAACTCTCAGTCAGCAGCTCCACCTCCAGCTCTGTGAAGTTAAAATGTAAGGGAGGAAGTTTTTTTCTATCCTTTCTCCTTTGTTCTCTCACTCAGACTGCCAGCTCTCAGCCAACAGCTCCACCCCCAGCTTCTGTGAAGTTAAAGTGTAATGATGGAAGTTTTATTCTACCTTTTTCCTTTTTTCTGTCACTCAGACTCCCAACTCTCAGCCAGCAGCTCCACCCCCAGCTTCTGTGAAGTTAAAATGTAATGGAGGGAGTTTTTTCAACCTTCCTTCTTTGTTCTCTCACTCAGACTCCCAACTCTCAGTCAGCAGCTCCACCTCCAGCTCTGTGAAGTTAAAATGTAAGGGAGGAAGTTTTTTTCTACCTTTCTCCTTTTTTCTCTCACTCAGACTCCCAACCCTCAGACAGCAGCTCCACTCCCAGCTTCTGTGAAGTTAAATATAATGGAGGAAGTTATTTTCTACATTTCTCCTTTGTTCTCTCACTCAGACTGCCAACTCTCAGCCAGCAGCTCCACCCCCAGCTTCTGTGAAGTCAAAATGTAATGGAGGAAGTTTTTTTCTACCTTTCTCCTTTGTACCTCCATTCAGACTACCAGCTCTCAGCCAGGAGCTCCACCCCCAGCTTCTGTGAAGTTAAAATGTAATGGAGGAAGTTTTGTTCTACCTTTCTCCTTTGTTCTCTCACTCAGACTCCCAACTCTCAGTCAGCAGCTCCACCTCCAGCTCTGTGAAGTTAAAATTTAGTGGAGGAAGTTTTTTTCTACCTTTCTCCTTTGTTCTCTTACTCAGACTGCCAGCTCTCAGCCAGCAGCTCCACCCCCAGCTTCTGTGAAGTTAAAATGTAATGGAGTGAGTTTTTTTCAACCTTCCTTCTTTGTTCTCTCACTCAGACTCCCAATTCTCAGTCAGAAGCTCCACCTCCAGCTCTGTGAAGTTAAAATGTAATGGAGGAAGTTTTTTTCTACCTTTCTCCTTTGTTCTCTCACTCAGACTGCCAACTCTCAGCCAGCAGCTCCACCCCCAGCTTCTGTGAAGTCAAAATGTAATGGAGGAAGTTTTTTTCTACTCTTCTCCTTTGTACCTCCATTCAGACTACCAGCTCTCAGCCAGGAGCTCCACCCCCAGCTTCTGTGAAGTTAAAATGTAATGGAGGAAGTTTTGTTCTACCTTTCTCCTTTGTTCTCTCACTCAGACTGCCAGCTCTCAGCCAGCAGCTCCACCCCCAGCTTCTGTGAAGTTAAAATGTAATGGAGGGAGTTTTTTTCAACCTTCCTTCTTTGTTCTCTCACTCAGACTCCCAACTCTCAGTCAGCAGCTCCACCTCTAGCTCTGTGAAGTTAAAATGTAAGGGAGGAAGTTTTTTTCTACCTTTCTCCTTTGTTCTCTCACTCAGACTCCCAACTCTCAGTCAGCAGCTCCACCTCCAGCTCTGTGAAGTTAAATGTAATGGAGGAAGTTTTTTTCAACCTTTCACTTTTGTTCTCTAACTCAGACTGCCGGATCTCAGCCAGCAGCGCCACCCCCAGCTTCTGTGAATTTAAAATGTAATGGAGGGAGTTTTTTTCAACCTTCCTTCTTTGTTCTCTCACTCAGACTCCCAACTCTCAGTCAGCAGCTCCACCTCCAGCTCTGTGAAGTTAAAATGTAAGGGAGGAAGTTTTTTTCTATCCTTTCTCCTTTGTTCTCTCACTCAGACTGCCAGCTCTCAGCCAACAGCTCCACCCCCAGCTTCTGTGAAGTTAAAATGTAATGATGGAAGTTTTATTCTACCTTTCTCCTTTTTTCTGTCACTCAGACTCCCAACTCTCTGCCAGCAGCTCCACCCCCAGCTTCTGTGAAGTTAAAATGTAATGAAGTTTTTTCTATCTTTCTCCTTTATTCTCTCACTCAGACTGCCAGCTCTCAGCCAGCAGCTCCACTCCCAGCTTCTGTGAAGTTAAAATGTAATGGAGGGAGTTTTTTCAACCTTCCTTCTTTGTTCTCTCACTCAGACTCCCAACTCTCAGTCAGCAGCTCCACCTCCAGCTCTGTGAAGTTAAAATGTAAGGGAGGAAGTTTTTTTCTACCTTTCTCGTTTGTTCTCTCACTCAGACTCCCAACTCTCAGTCAGCAGCTCCACTTCCAGCTCTGTGAAGTTAAATGTAATGGAGGAAGTTATTTTCTACCTTTCTCCTTTGTTCTCTCACTCAGACTGCCGGCTCTCAGCCAAGAGCTCCACCCCCAGCTTCTGTGAATTTAAAATGTAATGGAGGAAGTTTTGTTCTACCTTTCTCGTTTGTTCTCTCACTCAGACTGCCAGCTCTCAGCCAACAGCTCCACCTCTAGCTCTGTGAAGTTAAAATGTAAGGTAGGAAGTTTTTTTCTACCTTTCTCGTTTGTTCTCTCACTCAGACTCCCAACTCTCAGTCAGCAGCTCCACCTCCAGCTCTGTGAAGTTAAATGTAATGGAGGAAGTTTTTTTCAACCTTTCACTTTTGTTCTCTAACTCAGACTGCCGGATCTCAGCCAGCAGCACCACCCCCAGCTTCTGTGAAGTTAAAATGTAATGGAGGGAGTTTTTTTCAACCTTCCTTCTTTGTTCTCTCACTCAGACTCCCAACTCTCAGTCAGCAGCTCCACCTCCAGCACTGTGAAGTTAAAATGTAAGGGAGGAAGTTTTTTTCTATCCTTTCTCCTTTGTTCTCTCACTCAGACTGCCAGCTCTCAGCCAACAGCTCCACCCCCAGCTTCTGTGAAGTTAAAATGTAATGATGGAAGTTTTATTCTACCTTTCTCCTTTTTTCTGTCACTCAGACTCCCAACTCTCAGCCAGCAGCTCCACCCCCAGCTTCTGTGAAGTTAAAATGTAATGGAGGTAGTTTTTTTCAACCTTCCTTCTTTGTTCTCTCACTCAGACTCCCAACTCTCAGTCAGCAGCTCCACCTCCAGCTCTGTGAAGTTAAAATGTAATGGAGGGAGATTTTTTCAACCTTCAATCTTTGTTCTGTCACTCAGACTCCCAACTCTCAGTCAGCAGCTCCACTTCCAGCTCTGTGAAGTTAAATGTAATGGAGGAAGTTATTTTCTACCTTTCTCCTTTGTTCTCTCACTCAGACTGCCGGCTCTCAGCCAGGAGCTCCACCCCCAGCTTCTGTGAAGTTAAAATGTAATGGAGGAAGTTTTGTTCTACCTTTCTCCTTTTTTCTCTCACTCAGACTCCCAACCCTCAGACAGCAGCTCCACTCCCAGCTTCTGTGAAGTTAAATATAATGGAGGAAGTTATTTTCTACATTTCTCCTTTGTTCTCTCACTCAGACTGCCAACTCTCAGCCAGCAGCTCCACCCCCAGCTTCTGTGAAGTCAAAATGTAATGGAGGAAGTTTTTTTCTACCTTTCTCCTTTGTACCTCCATTCAGACTACCAGCTCTCAGCCAGGAGCTCCACCCCCAGCTTCTGTGAAGTTAAAATGTAATGGAGGAAGTTTTGTTCTACCTTTCTCCTTTGTTCTCTCACTCAGACTCCCAACTCTCAGTCAGCAGCTCCACCTCCAGCTCTGTGAAGTTAAAATGTAGTGGAGGAATTTTTTTTCTACCTTTCTCCTTTGTTCTCTTACTCAGACTGCCAGCTCTCAGCCAGCAGCTCCACCCCCAGCTTCTGTGAAGTTAAAATGTAATGGAGTGAGTTTTTCAACCTTCCTTCTTTGTTCTCTCACTCAGACTCCCAATTCTCAGTCAGAAGCTCCACCTCCAGCTCTGTGAAGTTAAAATGTAATGGAGGAAGTTTTTTTCTACCTTTCTCCTTTGTTCTCTCACTCAGACTGCCAACTCTCAGCCAGCAGCTCCACCCCCAGCTTCTGTGAAGTCAAAATGTAATGGAGGAAGTTTTTTTCTACTCTTCTCCTTTGTACCTCCATTCAGACTACCAGCTCTCAGCCAGGAGCTCCACCCCCAGCTTCTGTGAAGTTAAAATGTAATGGAGGAAGTTTTGTTCTACCTTTCTCCTTTGTTCTCTCACTCAGACTGCCAGCTCTCAGCCAGCAGCTCCACCCCCAGCTTCTGTGAAGTTAAAATGTAATGGAGGGAGTTTTTTTCAACCTTCCTTCTTTGTTCTCTCACTCAGACTCCCAACTCTCAGTCAGCAGCTCCACCTCTAGCTCTGTGAAGTTAAAATGTAAGGGAGGAAGTTTTTTTCTACCTTTCTCCTTTGTTCTCTCACTCAGACTCCCAACTCTCAGTCAGCAGCTCCACCTCCAGCTCTGTGAAGTTAAATGTAATGGAGGAAGTTTTTTTCAACCTTTCACTTTTGTTCTCTAACTCAGACTGCCGGATCTCAGCCAGCAGCGCCACCCCCAGCTTCTGTGAATTTAAAATGTAATGGAGGGAGTTTTTTTCAACCTTCCTTCTTTGTTCTCTCACTCAGACTCCCAACTCTCAGTCAGCAGCTCCACCTCCAGCTCTGTGAAGTTAAAATGTAAGGTAGGAAGTTTTTTTCTACCTTTCTCCTTTGTTCTCTCACTCAGACTGCCAACTCTCAGCCAGCAGCTCCACCCCCAGCTTCTGTGAAGTCAAAATGTAATGATGGAAATTTTATTCTACCTTTCTCCTTTTTTCTGTCACTCAGACTCCCAACTCTCAGCCAGCAGCTCCACCCCCAGCTTCTGTGAAGTTAAAATGTAATGAAATTTTTTCTATCTTTCTCCTTTATTCTCTCACTCAGACTGCCAGCTCTCAGCCAGCTGCTCCACTCCCAGCTTCAGTGAAGTTAAAATGTAATGGAGGGAGTTTTTTCAACCTTCCTTCTTTGTTCTCTCACTCAGACTCCCAACTCTCAGCCAGCAGCTCCACCCCCAGCTTCTGTGAAGTTAAAATGTAATGGAGGGAGTTTTTTTCAACCTTCCTTCTTTGTTCTCTCACTCAGACTCCCAACTCTCAGTCAGCAGCTCCACCTCTAGCTCTGTGAAGTTAAAATGTAAGGGAGGAAGTTTTTTTCTACCTTTCTCCTTTGTTCGCTCACTCAGACTCCCAACTCTCAGTCAGCAGCTCCACCTCCAGCTCTGTGAAGTTAAATGTAATGGAGGAAGTTTTTTTCAACCTTTCACTTTTGTTCTCTAACTCAGACTGCCGGATCTCAGCCAGCAGCGCCACCCCCAGCTTCTGTGAATTTAAAATGTAATGGAGGAAGTTTTTTTCAACCTTCCTTCTTTGTTCTCTCACTCAGACTCCCAACTCTCAGTCAGCAGCTCCACCTCCAGCTCTGTGAAGTTAAAATGTAAGGTAGGAAGTTTTTTTCTACCTTTCTCCTTTGTTCTCTCACTCAGACTGCCAACTCTCAGCCAGCAGCTCCACCCCCAGCTTCTGTGAAGTCAAAATGTAATGATGGAAGTTTTATTCTACCTTTCTCCTTTTTTCTGTCACTCAGACTCCCAACTCTCAGCCAGCAGCTCCACCCCCAGCTTCTGTGAAGTTAAAATGTAATGAAATTTTTTCTATCTTTCTCCTTTATTCTCTCACTCAGACTGCCAGCTCTCAGCCAGCAGCTCCACTCCCAGCTTCAGTGAAGTTAAAATGTAATGGAGGGAGTTTTTTCAACCTTCCTTCTTTGTTCTCTCACTCAGACTCCCAACTCTCAGTCAGCAGCTCCACCTCCAGCTCTGTGAAGTTAAAATGTAAGGGAGGAAGTTTTTTTCTACCTTTCTCGTTTGTTCTCTCACTCAGACTCCCAACTCTCAGTCAGCAGCTCCACCTCCAGCTCTGTGAAGATAAATGTAATGGAGGAAGTTATTTTCTACCTTTCTCCTTTGTTCTCTCACTCAGACTGCCGGCTCTCAGCCAAGAGCTCCACCCCCAGCTTCTGTGAAGTTAAAATGTAATGGAGGAAGTTTTGTTCTACCTTTCTCGTTTGTTCTCTCACTCAGACTCCCAACTCTCAGTCAGCAGCTCCACCTCCAGCTCTGTGAAGGTAAATGTAATGGAGGAAGTTTTTTTCAACCTTTCACTTTTGTTCTCTAACTCAGACTGCCGGATCTCAGCCAGCAGCGCCACCCCCAGCTTCTGTGAAGTTAAAATGTAATGGAGGGAGTTTTTTTCAACCTTCCTTCTTTGTTCTCTCACTCAGACTCCCAACTCTCAGTCAGCAGCTCCACCTCCAGCTCTGTGAAGTTAAAATGTAAGGGAGGAAGTTTTTTTCTATCCTTTCTCCTTTGTTCTCTCACTCAGACTGCCAGCTCTCAGCCAACAGCTCCACCTCTAGCTCTGTGAAGTTAAAATGTAAGGGAGGGAGTTTTTTTTAACCTTCCTTCTTTGTTCTCTCACTCAGACTCCCAACTCTCAGTCAGCAGCTCCACCTCCAGCACTGTGAAGTTAAAATGTAAGGGAGGAAGTTTTTTTCTATTCTTTCTCCTTTGTTCTCTCACTCAGACTGCCAGCTCTCAGCCAACAGCTCCACCCCCAGCTTCTGTGAAGTTAAAATGTAATGATGGAAGTTTTATTCTACCTTTCTCCTTTTTTCTGTCACTCAGACTCCCAACTCTCAGCCAGCAGCTCCACCCCCATCTTCTGTGAAGTTAAAATGTAATGGAGGGAGTTTTTTTCAACCTTCCTTCTTTGTTCTCTCACTCAGACTCCCAACTCTCAGTCAGCAGCTCCACCTCCAGCTCTGTGAAGTTAAAATGTAATGGAGGGAGATTTTTTCAACCTTCATTCTTTGTTCTCTCACTCAGACTCCCAACTCTCAGTCAGCAGCTCCACTTCCAGCTCTGTGAAGTTAAATGTAATGGAGGAAGTTATTTTCTACCTTTCTCCTTTGTTCTCTCACTCAGACTGCCGGCTCTCAGCCAGGAGCTCCTCCCCCAGCTTCTGTGAAGTTAAAATGTAATGGAGGAAGTTTTGTTCTACCTTTCTCCTTTTTTCTCTCACTCAGACTCCCAACCCTCAGACAGCAGCTCCACTCCCAGCTTCTGTGAAGTTAAATATAATGGAGGAAGTTATTTTCTACATTTCTCCTTTGTTCTCTCACTCAGACTGCCAACTCTCAGCCAGCAGCTCCACCCCCAGCTTCTGTGAAGTCAAAATGTAATGGAGGAAGTTTTTTTCTACCTTTCTCCTTTGTACCTCCATTCAGACTACCAGCTCTCAGCCAGGAGCTCCACCCCCAGCTTCTGTGAAGTTAAAATGTAATGGAGGAAGTTTTGTTCTACCTTTCTCCTTTGTTCTCTCACTCAGACTCCCAACTCTCAGTCAGCAGCTCCACCTCCAGCTCTGTGAAGTTAAAATGTAGTGGAGGAAGTTTTTTTCTACCTTTCTCCTTTGTTCTCTTACTCAGACTGCCAGCTCTCAGCCAGCAGCTCCACCCCCAGCTTCTGTGAAGTTAAAATGTAATGGAGTGAGTTTTTCAACCTTCCTTCTTTGTTCTCTCACTCAGACTCCCAATTCTCAGCCAGCAGCTCCACCCCCAGCTTCTGTGAAGTCAAAATGTAATGGAGGAAGTTTTTTTCTACTCTTCTCCTTTGTACCTCCATTCAGACTACCAGCTCTCAGCCAGGAGCTCCACCCCCAGCTTCTGTGAAGTTAAAATGTAATGGAGGATGTTTTGTTCTACCTTTCTCCTTTGTTCTCTCACTCAGACTGCCAGCTCTCAGCCAGCAGCTCCACCCCCAGCTTCTGTGAAGTTAAAATGTAATGGAGGGAGTTTTTTTCAACCTTCCTTCTTTGTTCTCTCACTCAGACTCCCAACTCTCAGTCAGCAGCTCCACCTCTAGCTCTGTGAAGTTAAAATGTAAGGGAGGAAGTTTTTTTCTACCTTTCTCCTTTGTTCTCTCACTCAGACTGCCAGCTCTCAGCCAGCAGCTCCACCCCCAGCTCTGTGAAGTTAAATGTAATGGAGGAAGTTTTTTTCAACCTTTCACTTTTGTTCTCTAACTCAGACTGCCGGATCTCAGCCAGCAGCACCACCCCCAGCTTCTGTGAATTTAAAATGTAATGCAGGGAGTTTTTTTCAACCTTCCTTCTTTGTTCTCTCACTCAGACTCCCAACCCTCAGACAGCAGCTCCACTCCCAGCTTCTGTGAAGTTAAATATAATGGAGGAAGTTATTTTCTACATTTCTCCTTTGTTCTCTCACTCAGACTGCCAACTCTCAGCCAGCAGCTCCACCCCCAGCTTCTGTGAAGTCAAAATGTAATGGAGGAAGTTTTTTTCTACCTTTCTCCTTTGTACCTCCATTCAGACTACCAGCTCTCAGCCAGGAGCTCCACCCCCAGCTTCTGTGAAGTTAAAATGTAATGGAGGAAGTTTTGTTCTACCTTTCTCCTTTGTTCTCTCACTCAGACTCCCAACTCTCAGTCAGCAGCTCCACCTCCAGCTCTGTGAAGTTAAAATGTAGTGGAGGAAGTTTTTTTCTACCTTTCTCCTTTGTTCTCTTACTCAGACTGCCAGCTCTCAGCCAGCAGCTCCACCCCCAGCTTCTGTGAAGTTAAAATGTAATGGAGTGAGTTTTTCAACCTTCCTTCTTTGTTCTCTCACTCAGACTCCCAATTCTCAGTCAGAAGCTCCACCTCCAGCTCTGTGAAGTTAAAATGTAATGGAGGAAGTTTTTTTCTACCTTTCTCCTTTGTTCTCTCACTCAGACTGCCAACTCTCAGCCAGCAGCTCCACCCCCAGCTTCTGTGAAGTCAAAATGTAATGGAGGAAGTTTTTTTCTACTCTTCTCCTTTGTACCTCCATTCAGACTACCAGCTCTCAGCCAGGAGCTCCACCCCCAGCTTCTGTGAAGTTAAAATGTAATGGAGGATGTTTTGTTCTACCTTTCTCCTTTGTTCTCTCACTCAGACTGCCAGCTCTCAGCCAGCAGCTCCACCCCCAGCTTCTGTGAAGTTAAAATGTAATGGAGGGAGTTTTTTTCAACCTTCCTTCTTTGTTCTCTCACTCAGACTCCCAACTCTCAGTCAGCAGCTCCACCTCTAGCTCTGTGAAGTTAAAATGTAAGGGAGGAAGTTTTTTTCTACCTTTCTCCTTTGTTCTCTCACTCAGACTGCCAGCTCTCAGCCAGCAGCTCCACCCCCAGCTCTGTGAAGTTAAATGTAATGGAGGAAGTTTTTTTCAACCTTTCACTTTTGTTCTCTAACTCAGACTGCCGGATCTCAGCCAGCAGCACCACCCCCAGCTTCTGTGAATTTAAAATGTAATGCAGGGAGTTTTTTTCAACCTTCCTTCTTTGTTCTCTCACTCAGACTCCCAACTCTCAGTCAGCAGCTCCACCTCCAGCTCTGTGAAGTTTAATGTAATGGAGGAAGTTATTTTCTACCTTTCTCCTTTGTTCTCTCACTCAGACTGCCGGCTCTCAGCCAGCAGCTCCACCCCCAGCTTCTGTGAAGTCAAAATGTAATGGAGGAAGTTTTTTTCTACCTTTCTCCTTTGTACCTCCATTCAGACTACCAGCTCTCAGCCAGGAGCTCCACCCCCAGCTTCTGTGAAGTTAAAATGTAATGGAGGAAGTTTTGTTCTACCTTTCTCCTTTGTTCTCTCACTCAGACTCCCAACTCTCAGTCAGCAGCTCCACCTCCAGCTCTGTGAAGTTAAAATGTAGTGGAGGAAGTTTTTTTCTACCTTTCTCCTTTGTTCTCTTACTCAGACTGCCAGCTCTCAGCCAGCAGCTCCACCCCCAGCTTCTTTGAAGTTAAAATGTAATGGAGTGAGTTTTTCAACCTTCCTTCTTTGTTCTCTCACTCAGACTCCCAATTCTCAGTCAGAAGCTCCACCTCCAGCTCTGTGAAGTTAAAATGTAATGGAGGAAGTTTTTTTTTACCTTTCTCCTTTGTTCTCTCACTCAGACTGCCAACTCTCAGCCAGCAGCTCCACCCCCAGCTTCTGTGAAGTCAAAATGTAATGGAGGAAGTTTTTTTCTACTCTTCTCCTTTGTACCTCCATTCAGACTACCAGCTCTCAGCCAGGAGCTCCACCCCCAGCTTCTGTGAAGTTAAAATGTAATGGAGGAAGTTTTGTTCTACCTTTCTCCTTTGTTCTCTCACTCAGACTGCCAGCTCTCAGCCAGCAGCTCCAGCCCCAGCTTCTGTGAAGTTAAAATGTAATGGAGGGAGTTTTTTTCAACCTTCCTTCTTTGTTCTCTCACTCAGACTCCCAACTCTCAGTCAGCAGCTCCACCTCTAGCTCTGTGAAGTTAAAATGTAAGGGAGGAAGTTTTTTTCTACCTTTCTCCTTTGTTCGCTCACTCAGACTCCCAACTCTCAGTCAGCAGCTCCACCTCCAGCTCTGTGAAGTTAAATGTAATGGAGGAAGTTTTTTTCAACCTTTCACTTTTGTTCTCTAACTCAGACTGCCGGATCTCAGCCAGCAGCGCCACCCCCAGCTTCTGTGAATTTAAAATGTAATGGAGGAAGTTTTTTTCAACCTTCCTTCTTTGTTCTCTCACTCAGACTCCCAACTCTCAGTCAGCAGCTCCACCTCCAGCTCTGTGAAGTTAAAATGTAAGGTAGGAAGTTTTTTTCTACCTTTCTCCTTTGTTCTCTCACTCAGACTGCCAACTCTCAGCCAGCAGCTCCACCCCCAGCTTCTGTGAAGTCAAAATGTAATGATGGAAGTTTTATTCTACCTTTCTCCTTTTTTCTGTCACTCAGACTCCCAACTCTCAGCCAGCAGCTCCACCCCCAGCTTCTGTGAAGTTAAAATGTAATGAAATTTTTTCTATCTTTCTCCTTTATTCTCTCACTCAGACTGCCAGCTCTCAGCCAGCAGCTCCACTCCCAGCTTCAGTGAAGTTAAAATGTAATGGAGGGAGTTTTTTCAACCTTCCTTCTTTGTTCTCTCACTCAGACTCCCAACTCTCAGTCAGCAGCTCCACCTCCAGCTCTGTGAAGTTAAAATGTAAGGTAGGAAGTTTTTTTCTACCTTTCTCCTTTGTTCTCTCACTCAGACTGCCAACTCTCAGCCAGCAGCTCCACCCCCAGCTTCTGTGAAGTCAAAATGTAATGATGGAAGTTTTATTCTACCTTTCTCCTTTTTTCTGTCACTCAGACTCCCAACTCTCAGCCAGCAGCTCCACCCCCAGCTTCTGTGAAGTTAAAATGTAATGAAATTTTTTCTATCTTTCTCCTTTATTCTCTCACTCAGACTGCCAGCTCTCAGCCAGCAGCTCCACTCCCAGCTTCAGTGAAGTTAAAATGTAATGGAGGGAGTTTTTTCAACCTTCCTTCTTTGTTCTCTCACTCAGACTCCCAACTCTCAGTCAGCAGCTCCACCTCCAGCTCTGTGAAGTTAAAATGTAAGGGAGGAAGTTTTTTTCTACCTTTCTCGTTTGTTCTCTCACTCAGACTCCCAACTCTCAGTCAGCAGCTCCACCTCCAGCTCTGTGAAGTTAAATGTAATGGAGGAAGTTATTTTCTACCTTTCTCCTTTGTTCTCTCACTCAGACTGCCGGCTCTCAGCCAAGAGCTCCACCCCCAGCTTCTGTGAAGTTAAAATGTAATGGAGGAAGTTTTGTTCTACCTTTCTCGTTTGTTCTCTCACTCAGACTCCCAACTCTCAGTCAGCAGCTCCACCTCCAGCTCTGTGAAGGTAAATGTAATGGAGGAAGTTTTTTTCAACCTTTCACTTTTGTTCTCTAACTCAGACTGCCGGATCTCAGCCAGCAGCGCCACCCCCAGCTTCTGTGAAGTTAAAATGTAATGGAGGGAGTTTTTTTCAACCTTCCTTCTTTGTTCTCTCACTCAGACTCCCAACTCTCAGTCAGCAGCTCCACCTCCAGCTCTGTGAAGTTAAAATGTAAGGGAGGAAGTTTTTTTCTATCCTTTCTCCTTTGTTCTCTCACTCAGACTGCCAGCTCTCAGCCAACAGCTCCACCTCTAGCTCTGTGAAGTTAAAATGTAAGGGAGGGAGTTTTTTTTAACCTTCCTTCTTTGTTCTCTCACTCAGACTCCCAACTCTCAGTCAGCAGCTCCACCTCCAGCACTGTGAAGTTAAAATGTAAGGGAGGAAGTTTTTTTCTATTCTTTCTCCTTTGTTCTCTCACTCAGACTGCCAGCTCTCAGCCAACAGCTCCACCCCCAGCTTCTGTGAAGTTAAAATGTAATGATGGAAGTTTTATTCTACCTTTCTCCTTTTTTCTGTCACTCAGACTCCCAACTCTCAGCCAGCAGCTCCACCCCCATCTTCTGTGAAGTTAAAATGTAATGGAGGGAGTTTTTTTCAACCTTCCTTCTTTGTTCTCTCACTCAGACTCCCAACTCTCAGTCAGCAGCTCCACCTCCAGCTCTGTGAAGTTAAAATGTAATGGAGGGAGATTTTTTCAACCTTCATTCTTTGTTCTCTCACTCAGACTCCCAACTCTCAGTCAGCAGCTCCACTTCCAGCTCTGTGAAGTTAAATGTAATGGAGGAAGTTATTTTCTACCTTTCTCCTTTGTTCTCTCACTCAGACTGCCGGCTCTCAGCCAGGAGCTCCTCCCCCAGCTTCTGTGAAGTTAAAATGTAATGGAGGAAGTTTTGTTCTACCTTTCTCCTTTTTTCTCTCACTCAGACTCCCAACCCTCAGACAGCAGCTCCACTCCCAGCTTCTGTGAAGTTAAATATAATGGAGGAAGTTATTTTCTACATTTCTCCTTTGTTCTCTCACTCAGACTGCCAACTCTCAGCCAGCAGCTCCACCCCCAGCTTCTGTGAAGTCAAAATGTAATGGAGGAAGTTTTTTTCTACCTTTCTCCTTTGTACCTCCATTCAGACTACCAGCTCTCAGCCAGGAGCTCCACCCCCAGCTTCTGTGAAGTTAAAATGTAATGGAGGAAGTTTTGTTCTACCTTTCTCCTTTGTTCTCTCACTCAGACTCCCAACTCTCAGTCAGCAGCTCCACCTCCAGCTCTGTGAAGTTAAAATGTAGTGGAGGAAGTTTTTTTCTACCTTTCTCCTTTGTTCTCTTACTCAGACTGCCAGCTCTCAGCCAGCAGCTCCACCCCCAGCTTCTGTGAAGTTAAAATGTAATGGAGTGAGTTTTTCAACCTTCCTTCTTTGTTCTCTCACTCAGACTCCCAATTCTCAGCCAGCAGCTCCACCCCCAGCTTCTGTGAAGTCAAAATGTAATGGAGGAAGTTTTTTTCTACTCTTCTCCTTTGTACCTCCATTCAGACTACCAGCTCTCAGCCAGGAGCTCCACCCCCAGCTTCTGTGAAGTTAAAATGTAATGGAGGATGTTTTGTTCTACCTTTCTCCTTTGTTCTCTCACTCAGACTGCCAGCTCTCAGCCAGCAGCTCCACCCCCAGCTTCTGTGAAGTTAAAATGTAATGGAGGGAGTTTTTTTCAACCTTCCTTCTTTGTTCTCTCACTCAGACTCCCAACTCTCAGTCAGCAGCTCCACCTCTAGCTCTGTGAAGTTAAAATGTAAGGGAGGAAGTTTTTTTCTACCTTTCTCCTTTGTTCTCTCACTCAGACTGCCAGCTCTCAGCCAGCAGCTCCACCCCCAGCTCTGTGAAGTTAAATGTAATGGAGGAAGTTTTTTTCAACCTTTCACTTTTGTTCTCTAACTCAGACTGCCGGATCTCAGCCAGCAGCACCACCCCCAGCTTCTGTGAATTTAAAATGTAATGCAGGGAGTTTTTTTCAACCTTCCTTCTTTGTTCTCTCACTCAGACTCCCAACCCTCAGACAGCAGCTCCACTCCCAGCTTCTGTGAAGTTAAATATAATGGAGGAAGTTATTTTCTACATTTCTCCTTTGTTCTCTCACTCAGACTGCCAACTCTCAGCCAGCAGCTCCACCCCCAGCTTCTGTGAAGTCAAAATGTAATGGAGGAAGTTTTTTTCTACCTTTCTCCTTTGTACCTCCATTCAGACTACCAGCTCTCAGCCAGGAGCTCCACCCCCAGCTTCTGTGAAGTTAAAATGTAATGGAGGAAGTTTTGTTCTACCTTTCTCCTTTGTTCTCTCACTCAGACTCCCAACTCTCAGTCAGCAGCTCCACCTCCAGCTCTGTGAAGTTAAAATGTAGTGGAGGAAGTTTTTTTCTACCTTTCTCCTTTGTTCTCTTACTCAGACTGCCAGCTCTCAGCCAGCAGCTCCACCCCCAGCTTCTGTGAAGTTAAAATGTAATGGAGTGAGTTTTTCAACCTTCCTTCTTTGTTCTCTCACTCAGACTCCCAATTCTCAGTCAGAAGCTCCACCTCCAGCTCTGTGAAGTTAAAATGTAATGGAGGAAGTTTTTTTCTACCTTTCTCCTTTGTTCTCTCACTCAGACTGCCAACTCTCAGCCAGCAGCTCCACCCCCAGCTTCTGTGAAGTCAAAATGTAATGGAGGAAGTTTTTTTCTACTCTTCTCCTTTGTACCTCCATTCAGACTACCAGCTCTCAGCCAGGAGCTCCACCCCCAGCTTCTGTGAAGTTAAAATGTAATGGAGGATGTTTTGTTCTACCTTTCTCCTTTGTTCTCTCACTCAGACTGCCAGCTCTCAGCCAGCAGCTCCACCCCCAGCTTCTGTGAAGTTAAAATGTAATGGAGGGAGTTTTTTTCAACCTTCCTTCTTTGTTCTCTCACTCAGACTCCCAACTCTCAGTCAGCAGCTCCACCTCTAGCTCTGTGAAGTTAAAATGTAAGGGAGGAAGTTTTTTTCTACCTTTCTCCTTTGTTCTCTCACTCAGACTGCCAGCTCTCAGCCAGCAGCTCCACCCCCAGCTCTGTGAAGTTAAATGTAATGGAGGAAGTTTTTTTCAACCTTTCACTTTTGTTCTCTAACTCAGACTGCCGGATCTCAGCCAGCAGCACCACCCCCAGCTTCTGTGAATTTAAAATGTAATGCAGGGAGTTTTTTTCAACCTTCCTTCTTTGTTCTCTCACTCAGACTCCCAACTCTCAGTCAGCAGCTCCACCTCCAGCTCTGTGAAGTTTAATGTAATGGAGGAAGTTATTTTCTACCTTTCTCCTTTGTTCTCTCACTCAGACTGCCGGCTCTCAGCCAGCAGCTCCACCCCCAGCTTCTGTGAAGTCAAAATGTAATGGAGGAAGTTTTTTTCTACCTTTCTCCTTTGTACCTCCATTCAGACTACCAGCTCTCAGCCAGGAGCTCCACCCCCAGCTTCTGTGAAGTTAAAATGTAATGGAGGAAGTTTTGTTCTACCTTTCTCCTTTGTTCTCTCACTCAGACTCCCAACTCTCAGTCAGCAGCTCCACCTCCAGCTCTGTGAAGTTAAAATGTAGTGGAGGAAGTTTTTTTCTACCTTTCTCCTTTGTTCTCTTACTCAGACTGCCAGCTCTCAGCCAGCAGCTCCACCCCCAGCTTCTTTGAAGTTAAAATGTAATGGAGTGAGTTTTTCAACCTTCCTTCTTTGTTCTCTCACTCAGACTCCCAATTCTCAGTCAGAAGCTCCACCTCCAGCTCTGTGAAGTTAAAATGTAATGGAGGAAGTTTTTTTTTACCTTTCTCCTTTGTTCTCTCACTCAGACTGCCAACTCTCAGCCAGCAGCTCCACCCCCAGCTTCTGTGAAGTCAAAATGTAATGGAGGAAGTTTTTTTCTACTCTTCTCCTTTGTACCTCCATTCAGACTACCAGCTCTCAGCCAGGAGCTCCACCCCCAGCTTCTGTGAAGTTAAAATGTAATGGAGGAAGTTTTGTTCTACCTTTCTCCTTTGTTCTCTCACTCAGACTGCCAGCTCTCAGCCAGCAGCTCCAGCCCCAGCTTCTGTGAAGTTAAAATGTAATGGAGGGAGTTTTTTTCAACCTTCCTTCTTTGTTCTCTCACTCAGACTCCCAACTCTCAGTCAGCAGCTCCACCTCTAGCTCTGTGAAGTTAAAATGTAAGGGAGGAAGTTTTTTTCTACCTTTCTCCTTTGTTCGCTCACTCAGACTCCCAACTCTCAGTCAGCAGCTCCACCTCCAGCTCTGTGAAGTTAAATGTAATGGAGGAAGTTTTTTTCAACCTTTCACTTTTGTTCTCTAACTCAGACTGCCGGATCTCAGCCAGCAGCGCCACCCCCAGCTTCTGTGAATTTAAAATGTAATGGAGGAAGTTTTTTTCAACCTTCCTTCTTTGTTCTCTCACTCAGACTCCCAACTCTCAGTCAGCAGCTCCACCTCCAGCTCTGTGAAGTTAAAATGTAAGGTAGGAAGTTTTTTTCTACCTTTCTCCTTTGTTCTCTCACTCAGACTGCCAACTCTCAGCCAGCAGCTCCACCCCCAGCTTCTGTGAAGTCAAAATGTAATGATGGAAGTTTTATTCTACCTTTCTCCTTTTTTCTGTCACTCAGACTCCCAACTCTCAGCCAGCAGCTCCACCCCCAGCTTCTGTGAAGTTAAAATGTAATGAAATTTTTTCTATCTTTCTCCTTTATTCTCTCACTCAGACTGCCAGCTCTCAGCCAGCAGCTCCACTCCCAGCTTCAGTGAAGTTAAAATGTAATGGAGGGAGTTTTTTCAACCTTCCTTCTTTGTTCTCTCACTCAGACTCCCAACTCTCAGTCAGCAGCTCCACCTCCAGCTCTGTGAAGTTAAAATGTAAGGTAGGAAGTTTTTTTCTACCTTTCTCCTTTGTTCTCTCACTCAGACTGCCAACTCTCAGCCAGCAGCTCCACCCCCAGCTTCTGTGAAGTCAAAATGTAATGATGGAAGTTTTATTCTACCTTTCTCCTTTTTTCTGTCACTCAGACTCCCAACTCTCAGCCAGCAGCTCCACCCCCAGCTTCTGTGAAGTTAAAATGTAATGAAATTTTTTCTATCTTTCTCCTTTATTCTCTCACTCAGACTGCCAGCTCTCAGCCAGCAGCTCCACTCCCAGCTTCAGTGAAGTTAAAATGTAATGGAGGGAGTTTTTTCAACCTTCCTTCTTTGTTCTCTCACTCAGACTCCCAACTCTCAGTCAGCAGCTCCACCTCCAGCTCTGTGAAGTTAAAATGTAAGGGAGGAAGTTTTTTTCTACCTTTCTCGTTTGTTCTCTCACTCAGACTCCCAACTCTCAGTCAGCAGCTCCACCTCCAGCTCTGTGAAGTTAAATGTAATGGAGGAAGTTATTTTCTACCTTTCTCCTTTGTTCTCTCACTCAGACTGCCGGCTCTCAGCCAAGAGCTCCACCCCCAGCTTCTGTGAAGTTAAAATGTAATGGAGGAAGTTTTGTTCTACCTTTCTCGTTTGTTCTCTCACTCAGACTCCCAACTCTCAGTCAGCAGCTCCACCTCCAGCTCTGTGAAGGTAAATGTAATGGAGGAAGTTTTTTTCAACCTTTCACTTTTGTTCTCTAACTCAGACTGCCGGATCTCAGCCAGCAGCGCCACCCCCAGCTTCTGTGAAGTTAAAATGTAATGGAGGGAGTTTTTTTCAACCTTCCTTCTTTGTTCTCTCACTCAGACTCCCAACTCTCAGTCAGCAGCTCCACCTCCAGCTCTGTGAAGTTAAAATGTAAGGGAGGAAGTTTTTTTCTATCCTTTCTCCTTTGTTCTCTCACTCAGACTGCCAGCTCTCAGCCAACAGCTCCACCTCTAGCTCTGTGAAGTTAAAATGTAAGGGAGGGAGTTTTTTTTAACCTTCCTTCTTTGTTCTCTCACTCAGACTCCCAACTCTCAGTCAGCAGCTCCACCTCCAGCACTGTGAAGTTAAAATGTAAGGGAGGAAGTTTTTTTCTATTCTTTCTCCTTTGTTCTCTCACTCAGACTGCCAGCTCTCAGCCAACAGCTCCACCCCCAGCTTCTGTGAAGTTAAAATGTAATGATGGAAGTTTTATTCTACCTTTCTCCTTTTTTCTGTCACTCAGACTCCCAACTCTCAGCCAGCAGCTCCACCCCCATCTTCTGTGAAGTTAAAATGTAATGGAGGGAGTTTTTTTCAACCTTCCTTCTTTGTTCTCTCACTCAGACTCCCAACTCTCAGTCAGCAGCTCCACCTCCAGCTCTGTGAAGTTAAAATGTAATGGAGGGAGATTTTTTCAACCTTCATTCTTTGTTCTCTCACTCAGACTCCCAACTCTCAGTCAGCAGCTCCACTTCCAGCTCTGTGAAGTTAAATGTAATGGAGGAAGTTATTTTCTACCTTTCTCCTTTGTTCTCTCACTCAGACTGCCGGCTCTCAGCCAGGAGCTCCACCCCCAGCTTCTGTGAAGTTAAAATGTAATGGAGGAAGTTTTGTTCTACCTTTCTCCTTTTTTCTCTCACTCAGACTCCCAACCCTCAGACAGCAGCTCCACTCCCAGCTTCTGTGAAGTTAAATATAATGGAGGAAGTTATTTTCTACATTTCTCCTTTGTTCTCTCACTCAGACTGCCAACTCTCAGCCAGCAGCTCCACCCCCAGCTTCTGTGAAGTCAAAATGTAAGGGAGGAAGTTTTTTTCTACCTTTCTCGTTTGTTCTCTCACTCAGACTCCCAACTCTCAGTCAGCAGCTCCACCTCCAGCTCTGTGAAGTTAAATGTAATGGAGGAAGTTATTTTCTACCTTTCTCCTTTGTTCTCTCACTCAGACTGCTGTCTCTCAGCCAAGAGCTCCACCCCCAGCTTCTGTGAAGTTAAAATGTAATGGAGGAAGTTTTGTTCTACCTTTCTCGTTTGTTCTCTCACTCAGACTCCCAACTCTCAGTCAGCAGCTCCACCTCCAGCTCTGTGAAGGTAAATGTAATGGAGGAAGTTTTTTTCAACCTTTCACTTTTGTTCTCTAACTCAGACTGCCAGCTCTCAGCCAACAGCTCCACCCCCAGCTTCTGTGAAGTTAAAATGTAATGATGGAAGTTTTATTCTACCTTCCTTCTTTGTTCTCTCACTCAGACTCCCAACTCTCAGTCAGCAGCTCCACCTCCAGCTCTGTGAAGTTAAAATGTAATGGAGGGAGATTTTTTCAACCTTCCTTCTTTGTTCTCTCACTCAGACTCCCAACTCTCAGTCAGCAGCTCCACCTCCAGCTCTGTGAAGTCAAAATGTAATGGAGGGAGTTTTTTTCAACCTTCCTTCTTTGTTCTCTCACTCAGACTCCCAACTCTCAGTCAGCAGCTCCACCTCCAGCTCTGTGAAGTTAAAATGTAAGGGAGGAAGTTTTTTTCTATCCTTTCTCCTTTGTTCTCTCACTCAGACTGCCAGCTCTCAGCCAACAGCTCCACCTCTAGCTCTGTGAAGTTAAAATGTAAGGGAGGGAGTTTTTTTTAACCTTCCTTCTTTGTTCTCTCACTCAGACTCCCAACTCTCAGTCAGCAGCTCCACCTCCAGCACTGTGAAGTTAAAATGTAAGGGAGGAAGTTTTTTTCTATTCTTTCTCCTTTGTTCTCTCACTCAGACTGCCAGCTCTCAGCCAACAGCTCCACCCCCAGCTTCTGTGAAGTTAAAATGTAATGATGGAAGTTTTATTCTACCTTTCTCCTTTTTTCTGTCACTCAGACTCCCAACTCTCAGCCAGCAGCTCCACCCCCATCTTCTGTGAAGTTAAAATGTAATGGAGGGAGTTTTTTTCAACCTTCCTTCTTTGTTCTCTCACTCAGACTCCCAACTCTCAGTCAGCAGCTCCACCTCCAGCTCTGTGAAGTTAAAATGTAATGGAGGGAGATTTTTTCAACCTTCATTCTTTGTTCTCTTACTCAGACTCCCAACTCTCAGTCAGCAGCTCCACTTCCAGCTCTGTGAAGTTAAATGTAATGGAGGAAGTTATTTTCTACCTTTCTCCTTTGTTCTCTCACTCAGACTGCCGGCTCTCAGCCAGGAGCTCCACCCCCAGCTTCTGTGAAGTTAAAATGTAATGGAGGAAGTTTTGTTCTACCTTTCTCCTTTTTTCTCTCACTCAGACTCCCAACCCTCAGACAGCAGCTCCACTCCCAGCTTCTGTGAAGTTAAATATAATGGAGGAAGTTATTTTCTACATTTCTCCTTTGTTCTCTCACTCAGACTGCCAACTCTCAGCCAGCAGCTCCACCCCCAGCTTCTGTGAAGTCAAAATGTAATGGAGGAAGTTTTTTTCTACCTTTCTCCTTTGTACCTCCATTCAGACTACCAGCTCTCAGCCAGGAGCTCCACCCCCAGCTTCTGTGAAGTTAAAATGTAATGGAGGAAGTTTTGTTCTACCTTTCTCCTTTGTTCTCTCACTCAGACTCCCAACTCTCAGTCAGCAGCTCCACCTCCAGCTCTGTGAAGTTAAAATGTAGTGGAGGAAGTTTTTTTCTACCTTTCTCCTTTGTTCTCTTACTCAGACTGCCAGCTCTCAGCCAGCAGCTCCACCCCCAGCTTCTGTGAAGTTAAAATGTAATGGAGTGAGTTTTTCAACCTTCCTTCTTTGTTCTCTCACTCAGACTCCCAATTCTCAGTCAGAAGCTCCACCTCCAGCTCTGTGAAGTTAAAATGTAATGGAGGAAGTTTTTTTCTACCTTTCTCCTTTGTTCTCTCACTCAGACTGCCAACTCTCAGCCAGCAGCTCCACCCCCAGCTTCTGTGAAGTCAAAATGTAATGGAGGAAGTTTTTTTCTACTCTTCTCCTTTGTACCTCCATTCAGACTACCAGCTCTCAGCCAGGAGCTCCACCCCCAGCTTCTGTGAAGTTAAAATGTAATGGAGGATGTTTTGTTCTACCTTTCTCCTTTGTTCTCTCACTCAGACTGCCAGCTCTCAGCCAGCAGCTCCACCCCCAGCTTCTGTGAAGTTAAAATGTAATGGAGGGAGTTTTTTTCAACCTTCCTTCTTTGTTCTCTCACTCAGACTCCCAACTCTCAGTCAGCAGCTCCACCTCTAGCTCTGTGAAGTTAAAATGTAAGGGAGGAAGTTTTTTTCTACCTTTCTCCTTTGTTCTCTCACTCAGACTCCCAACTCTCAGTCAGCAGCTCCACCTCCAGCTCTGTGAAGTTAAATGTAATGGAGGAAGTTTTTTTCAACCTTTCACTTTTGTTCTCTAACTCAGACTGCCGGATCTCAGCCAGCAGCGCCACCCCCAGCTTCTGTGAATTTAAAATGTAATGGAGGGAGTTTTTTTCAACCTTCCTTCTTTGTTCTCTCACTCAGACTCCCAATTCTCAGTCAGAAGCTCCACCCCCAGCTTCTGTGAAGTTAAAATGTAATGGAGGAAGTTTTGTTCTACCTTTCTCCTTTGTTCTCTCACTCAGACTGCCAGCTCTCAGCCAGCAGCTCCACCCCCAGCTCTGTGAAGTTAAATGTAATGGAGGAAGTTTTTTTCAACCTTTCACTTTTGTTCTCTAACTCAGACTGCCGGATCTCAGCCAGCAGCACCACCCCCAGCTTCTGTGAATTTAAAATGTAATGCAGGGAGTTTTTTTCAACCTTCCTTCTTTGTTCTCTCACTCAGACTCCCAACTCTCAGTCAGCAGCTCCACCTCCAGCTCTGTGAAGTTAAATGTAATGGAGGAAGTTATTTTCTACCTTTCTCCTTTGTTCTCTCACTCAGACTGCCGGCTCTCAGCCAGCAGCTCCACCCCCAGCTTCTGTGAAGTCAAAATGTAATGGAGGAAGTTTTTTTCTACCTTTCTCCTTTGTACCTCCATTCAGACTACCAGCTCTCAGCCAGGAGCTCCACCCCCAGCTTCTGTGAAGTTAAAATGTAATGGAGGAAGTTTTGTTCTACCTTTCTCCTTTGTTCTCTCACTCAGACTCCCAACTCTCAGTCAGCAGCTCCACCTCCAGCTCTGTGAAGTTAAAATGTAGTGGAGGAAGTTTTTTTCTACCTTTCTCCTTTGTTCTCTTACTCAGACTGCCAGCTCTCAGCCAGCAGCTCCACCCCCAGCTTCTGTGAAGTTAAAATGTAATGGAGTGAGTTTTTCAACCTTCCTTCTTTGTTCTCTCACTCAGACTCCCAATTCTCAGTCAGAAGCTCCACCTCCAGCTCTGTGAAGTTAAAATGTAATGGAGGAAGTTTTTTTCTACCTTTCTCCTTTGTTCTCTCACTCAGACTCCCAACTCTCAGTCAGCAGCTCCACCTCCAGCTCTGTGAAGTTAAAATGTAGTGGAGGAAGTTTTTTTCTACCTTTCTCCTTTGTTCTCTTACTCAGACTGCCAGCTCTCAGCCAGCAGCTCCACCCCCAGCTTCTGTGAAGTTAAAATGTAATGGAGTGAGTTTTTCAACCTTCCTTCTTTGTTCTCTCACTCAGACTCCCAATTCTCAGTCAGAAGCTCCACCTCCAGCTCTGTGAAGTTAAAATGTAATGGAGGAAGTTTTTTTTTACCTTTCTCCTTTGTTCTCTCACTCAGACTGCCAACTCTCAGCCAGCAGCTCCACCCCCAGCTTCTGTGAAGTCAAAATGTAATGGAGGAAGTTTTTTTCTACTCTTCTCCTTTGTACCTCCATTCAGACTACCAGCTCTCAGCCAGGAGCTCCACCCCCAGCTTCTGTGAAGTTAAAATGTAATGGAGGAAGTTTTGTTCTACCTTTCTCCTTTGTTCTCTCACTCAGACTGCCAGCTCTCAGCCAGCAGCTCCAGCCCCAGCTTCTGTGAAGTTAAAATGTAATGAAGGGAGTTTTTTTCAACCTTCCTTCTTTGTTCTCTCACTCAGACTCCCAACTCTCAGTCAGCAGCTCCACCTCTAGCTCTGTGAAGTTAAAATGTAAGGGAGGAAGTTTTTTTCTACCTTTCTCCTTTGTTCTCTCACTCAGACTCCCAACTCTCAGTCAGCAGCTCCACCTCCAGCTCTGTGAAGTTAAATGTAATGGAGGAAGTTTTTTTCAACCTTTCACTTTTGTTCTCTAACTCAGACTGCCGGATCTCAGCCAGCAGCGCCACCCCCAGCTTCTGTGAATTTAAAATGTAATGGAGGGAGTTTTTTTCAACCTTCCTTCTTTGTTCTCTCACTCAGACTCCCAACTCTCAGTCAGCAGCTCCACCTCCAGCTCTGTGAAGTTAAAATGTAAGGGAGGAAGTTTTTTTCTACCTTTCTCCTTTGTTCTCTCACTCAGACTGCCAACTCTCAGCCAGCAGCTCCACCCCCAGCTTCTGTGAAGTCAAAATGTAATGGAGGAAGTTTTTTTCTACTCTTCTCCTTTGTACCTCCATTCAGACTACCAGCTCTCAGCCAGGAGCTCCACCCCCAGCTTCTGTGAAGTTAAAATGTAATGGAGGAAGTTTTGTTCTACCTTTCTCCTTTGTTCTCTCACTCAGACTGCCAGCTCTCAGCCAGCAGCTCCACCCCCAGCTCTGTGAAGTTAAATGTAATGGAGGAAGTTTTTTTCAACCTTTCACTTTTGTTCTCTAACTCAGACTGCCGGATCTCAGCCAGCAGCGCCACCCCCAGCTTCTGTGAATTTAAAATGTAATGGAGGGAGTTTTTTTCAACCTTCCTTCTTTGTTCTCTCACTCAGACTCCCAACTCTCAGTCAGCAGCTCCACTTCCAGCTCTGTGAAGTTAAATGTAATGGAGGAAGTTATTTTCTACCTTTCTCCTTTGTTCTCTCACTCAGACTGCCGGCTCTCAGCCAGGAGCTCCACCCCCAGCTTCTGTGAAGTTAAAATGTAATGGAGGAAGTTTTGTTCTACCTTTCTCCTTTTTTCTCTCACTCAGACTCCCAACCCTCAGACAGCAGCTCCACCCCCAGCTTCTGTGAAGTTAAAATGTAATGGAGGGAGTTTTTTTCAACCTTCCTTCTTTGTTCTCTCACTCAGACTCCCAACTCTCAGTCAGCAGCTCCACCTCCAGCTCTGTGAAGTTAAAATGTAATGGAGGAAGTTTTTTTCTACCTTTCTCCTTTGTTCTCTCACTCAGACTGCCAACTCTCAGCCAGCAGCTCCACCCCCAGCTTCTGTGAAGTCAAAATGTAATGGAGGAAGTTTTTTTCTACTCTTCTCCTTTGTACCTCCATTCAGACTACCAGCTCTCAGCCAGGAGCTCCACCCCCAGCTTCTGTGAAGTTAAAATGTAATGGAGGAAGTTTTGTTCTACCTTTCTCCTTTGTTCTCTCACTCAGACTGCCAGCTCTCAGCCAGCAGCTCCACCCCCAGCTTCTGTGAAGTTAAAATGTAATGGAGGGAGTTTTTTTCAACCTTCCTTCTTTGTTCTCTCACTCAGACTCCCAACTCTCAGTCAGCAGCTCCACCTCTAGCTCTGTGAAGTTAAAATGTAAGGGAGGAAGTTTTTTTCTACCTTTCTCCTTTGTTCTCTCACTCAGACTCCCAACTCTCAGTCAGCAGCTCCACCTCCAGCTCTGTGAAGTTAAAAGTAATGGAGGAAGTTTTTTTCAACCTTTCACTTTTGTTCTCTAACTCAGACTGCCGGATCTCAGCCAGCAGCGCCACCCCCAGCTTCTGTGAATTTAAAATGTAATGGAGGGAGTTTTTTTCAACCTTCCTTCTTTGTTCTCTCACTCAGACTCCCAACTCTCAGTCAGCAGCTCCACCTCCAGCTCTGTGAAGTTAAAATGTAAGGGAGGAAGTTTTTTTCTATCCTTTCTCCTTTGTTCTCTCACTCAGACTGCCAGCTCTCAGCCAACAGCTCCACCCCCAGCTTCTGTGAAGTTAAAATGTAATGATGGAAGTTTTATTCTACCTTTCTCCTTTTTTCTGTCACTCAGACTTCCAACTCTCAGCCAGCAGCTCCACCCCCAGCTTCTGTGAAGTTAAAATGTAATGAAGTTTTTTCTATCTTTCTCCTTTATTCTCTCACTCAGTCTGCCAGCTCTCAGCCAGCAGCTCCACTCCCAGCTTCTGTGAAGTTAAAATGTAATGGAGGGAGTTTTTTCAACCTTCCTTCTTTGTTCTCTCACTCAGACTCCCAACTCTCAGTCAGCAGCTCCACCTCCAGCTCTGTGAAGTTAAAATGTAAGGGAGGAAGTTTTTTTCTACCTTTCTCGTTTGTTCTCTCACTCAGACTCCCAACTCTCAGTCAGCAGCTCCACTTCCAGCTCTGTGAAGTTAAATGTAATGGAGGAAGTTATTTTCTACCTTTCTCCTTTGTTCTCTCACTCAGGCTGCCGGCTCTCAGCCAAGAGCTCCACCCCCAGCTTCTGTGAAGTTAAAATGTAATGGAGGAAGTTTTGTTCTACCTTTCTCGTTTGTTCTCTCACTCAGACTCCCAACTCTCAGTCAGCAGCTCCACTTCCAGCTCTGTGAAGTTAAATGTAATGGAGGAAGTTATTTTCAACCTTTCTCCTTTTTTCTGTCACTCAGACTCCCAACTCTCAGCCAGCAGCTCCACCCCCAGCTTCTGTGAAGTTAAAATGTAATGGAGGGAGTTTTTTTCAACCTTCCTTCTTTGTTCTCTCACTCAGACTCCCAACTCTCAGTCAGCAGCTCCACCTCCAGCTCTGTGAAGTTAAAATGTAATGGAGGGAGTTTTTTTTCAACCTTCCTTCTTTGTTCTCTCACTCAGACTCCCAACTCTCAGTCAGCAGCTCCACCTCCAGCTCTGTGAAGTTAAAATGTAAGGGAGGAAGTTTTTTTCTACCTTTCTCGTTTGTTCTCTCACTCAGACTCCCAACTCTCAGTCAGCAGCTCCACTTCCAGCTCTGTGAAGTTAAATGTAATGGAGGAAGTTTTTTTCTATCCTTTCTCCTTTGTTCTCTCACTCAGACTGCCAGCTCTCAGCCAACAGCTCCACCTCTAGCTCTGTGAAGTTAAAATGTAAGGGAGGAACTTTTTTTCTACCTTTCTCGTTTGTTCTTTCACTCAGACTCCCAACTCTCAGTCAGCAGCTCCACATCCAGCTCTGTGAAGTTAAATGTAATGGAGGAAGTTTTTTTCAACCTTTCACTTTTGTTCTCTAACTCAGACTGCCGGATCTCAGCCAGCAGCACCACCCCCAGCTTCTGTGAAGTTAAAATGTAATGGAGGGAGTTTTTTTCAACCTTCCTTCTTTGTTCTCTCACTCAGACTCCCAACTCTCAGTCAGCAGCTCCACCTCCAGCACTGTGAAGTTAAAATGTAAGGGAGGAAGTTTTTTTCTATCCTTTCTCCTTTGTTCTCTCACTCAGACTGCCAGCTCTCAGCCAACAGCTCCACCCCCAGCTTCTGTGAAGTTAAAATGTAATGATGGAAGTTTTATTCTACCTTTCTCCTTTTTTCTGTCACTCAGACTCCCAACTCTCAGCCAGCAGCTCCACCCCCAGCTTCTGTGAAGTTAAAATGTAATGGAGGGAGTTTTTTTCAACCTTCCTTCTTTGTTCTCTCACTCAGACTCCCAACTCTCAGTCAGCAGCTCCACCTCCAGCTCTGTGAAGTTAAAATGTAATGGAGGGAGTTTTTTTTCAACCTTCCTTCTTTGTTCTCTCACTCAGACTCCCAACTCTCAGTCAGCAGCTCCACCTCCAGCTCTGTGAAGTTAAAATGTAAGGGAGGAAGTTTTTTTCTACCTTTCTCGTTTGTTCTCTCACTCAGACTCCCAACTCTCAGTCAGCAGCTCCACTTCCAGCTCTGTGAAGTTAAATGTAATGGAGGAAGTTATTTTCTACCTTTCTCCTTTGTTCTCTCACTCAGACTGCCGGCTCTCAGCCAGGAGCTCCACCCCCAGCTTCTGTGAAGTTAAAATGTAATGGAGGAAGTTTTGTTCTACCTTTCTCCTTTTTTCTCTCACTCAGACTCCCAACCCTCAGACAGCAGCTCCACTCCCAGCTTCTGTGAAGTTAAATATAATGGAGGAAGTTATTTTCTACATTTCTCCTTTGGTCTCTCACTCAGACTGCCAACTCTCAGCCAGCAGCTCCACCCCCAGCTTCTGTGAAGTCAAAATGTAATGGAGGAAGTTTTTTTCTACCTTTCTCCTTTGTACCTCCATTCAGACTACCAGCTCTCAGCCAGGAGCTCCACCCCCAGCTTCTGTGAAGTTAAAATGTAATGGAGGAAGTTTTGTTCTACCTTTCTCCTTTGTTCTCTCACTCAGACTCCCAACTCTCAGTCAGCAGCTCCACCTCCAGCTCTGTGAAGTTAAAATGTAGTGGAGGAAGTTTTTTTCTACCTTTCTCCTTTGTACTTCCATTCAGACTCCCAACTCTCAGCCAGCAGCTCCACCCCAAGCTTCTGTGAAGATACAATGTAATGGAGGATGTTTTTTTCTACCTTTCACCTTTGTTTTCTCACTCAGACTCCCAACTCTCAGTCAGCAGCTCCACCTCCAGCTCTGTGAAGTTAAATGTAATGGAGGAAGTTTTTTTCAACCTTTCACTTTTGTTCTCTAACTCAGACTGCCGGATCTCAGCCAGCAGCACCACCCCCAGCTTCTGTGAAGTTAAAATGTAATGGAGGGAGTTTTTTTCAACCTTCCTTCTTTGTTCTCTCACTCAGACTCCCAACTCTCAGTCAGCAGCTCCACCTCCAGCTCTGTGAAGTTAAAATGTAAGGGAGGAAGTTTTTTTCTATCCTTTCTCCTTTGTTCTCTCACTCAGACTGCCAGCTCTCAGCCAACAGCTCCACCCCCAGCTTCTGTGAAGTTAAAATGTAATGATGGAAGTTTTATTCTACCTTTCTCCTTTTTTCTGTCACTCAGACTCCCAACTCTCAGCCAGCAGCTCCACCCCCAGCTTCTGTGAAGTTAAAATGTAATGAAGTTTTTTCTATCTTTCTCCTTTATTCTCTCACTCAGACTGCCAGCTCTCAGCCCGCAGCTCCAGCCCCAGCTTCTGTGAAGCTAAAATATAATGGAGGGAGTTTTTTTCAACCTTCCTTCTTTGTTCTCTCACTCAGACTCCCAACTCTCCGCCAGCAGCTCCACCCCCAGCTTCTGTGAAGTTAAAATGTAATGAACTGTTTTCTATCTTTCTCCTTTATTCTCTCACACAGACTCCCAACTCTCAGCCAGCAGCTCCAGCCCAGCTTTTGTGAAGTCAAAATGTAATGGAGGAAGTTTTTTTCTATCCTTTCTCGTTTGATCTCTCACTCAGACTCCCAACTCTCAGTCAGCAGCTCCACCTCCAGCTCTGTGAAGTTAAAATGTAATGGAGGGAGTTTTTTTCAACCTTCCTTCTTTGCTCTCTTACTCAGACTCCCAACTCTCAGTCAGCAGCTCCACCTCCAGCTCTGTGAAGTTAAAATGTAAGGGAGGAAGTTTTTTCTACCTTTCTCTTTTGTTCTCTCACTCAGACTCCCAACTCTCAGTCAGTAGCTCCACCCCCAGCTTCTGTGAAGTTAAAATGTAATGAACTGTTTTGTATCTTTCTCCTTTATTCTCTCACACAGACTCCCAACTCTTAGCCAGCAGCTCCAGCCCAGCTTCTGTGAAGTCAAAATGTAATGGAGGAAGTTTTTTTCTATCCTTTCTCGTTTGATCTCTCACTCAGACTCCCAACTCTCAGTCAGCAGCTCCACCTCCAGCTCTGTGAAGTTAAAATGTAATGGAGGGAGTTTTTTTCAACCTTCCTTCTTTGTTCTCTTACTCAGACTCCCAACTCTCAGTCAGCAGCTCCATCTCCAGCTCTGTGAAGTTAAAATGTAATGGAAGAAGTTTTTTTCTACCTTTCTCCTTTGTTCTCTCACTCAGACTGCCAACTCTCAGCCAGCAGCTCCACCCCCAGCTTCTGTGAAGTCAAAATGTAATGGAGGAAGTTTTTTTCTACTCCTCTCCTTTGTACCTCCATTCAGACTACCAGCTCTCAGCCAGGAGCTCCACCCCCAGCTTCTGTGAAGTTAAAATGTAATGGAGGAAGTTTTGTTCTACCTTTCTCCTTTGTTCTCTCACTCAGACTGCCAGCTCTCAGCCAGCAGCTCCACCCCCAGCTTCTGTGAAGTTAAAATGTAATGGAGGGAGTTTTTTTCAACCTTCCTTCTTTGTTCTCTCACTCAGACTCCCAACTCTCAGTCAGCAGCTCCACCTCTAGCTCTGTGAAGTTAAAATGTAAGGGAGGAAGTTTTTTTCTACCTTTCTCCTTTGTTCTCTCACTCAGACTCCCAACTCTCAGTCAGCAGCTCCACCTCCAGCTCTGTGAAGTTAAATGTAATGGAGGAAGTTTTTTTCAACCTTTCACTTTTGTTCTCTAACTCAGACTGCCGGATCTCAGCCAGCAGCGCCACCCCCAGCTTCTGTGAATTTAAAATGTAATGGAGGGAGTTTTTTTCAACCTTCCTTCTTTGTTCTCTCACTCAGACTCCCAACTCTCAGTCAGCAGCTCCACCTCCAGCTCTGTGAAGTTAAAATGTAAGGGAGGAAGTTTTTTTCTACCTTTCTCCTTTGTTCTCTCACTCAGACTGCCAACTCTCAGCCAGCAGCTCCACCCCCAGCTTCTGTGAAGTCAAAATGTAATGGAGGAAGTTTTTTTCTACTCTTCTCCTTTGTACCTCCATTCAGACTACCAGCTCTCAGCCAGGAGCTCCACCCCCAGCTTCTGTGAAGTTAAAATGTAATGGAGGAAGTTTTGTTCTACCTTTCTCCTTTGTTCTCTCACTCAGACTGCCAGCTCTCAGCCAGCAGCTCCACCCCCAGCTCTGTGAAGTTAAATGTAATGGAGGAAGTTTTTTTCAACCTTTCACTTTTGTTCTCTAACTCAGACTGCCGGATCTCAGCCAGCAGCACCACCCCCAGCTTCTGTGAATTTAAAATGTAATGCAGGGAGTTTTTTTCAACCTTCCTTCTTTGTTCTCTCACTCAGACTCCCAACTCTCAGTCAGCAGCTCCACCTCCAGCTCTGTGAAGTTAAATGTAATGGAGGAAGTTATTTTCTACCTTTCTCCTTTGTTCTCTCACTCAGACTGCCGGCTCTCAGCCAGCAGCTCCACCCCCAGCTTCTGTGAAGTCAAAATGTAATGGAGGAAGTTTTTTTCTACCTTTCTCCTTTGTACCTCCATTCAGACTACCAGCTCTCAGCCAGGAGCTCCACCCCCAGCTTCTGTGAAGTTAAAATGTAATGGAGGAAGTTTTGTTCTACCTTTCTCCTTTGTTCTCTCACTCAGACTGCCAGCTCTCAGCCAGCAGCTCCACCCCCAGCTTCTGTGAAGTCAAAATGTAATGGAGGGAGTTTTTTTCAACCTTCCTTCTTTGTTCTCTCACTCAGACTCCCAGCTCTCAGTCAGCAGCTCCACCTCTAGCTCTGTGAAGTTAAAATGTAAGGGAGGAAGTTTTTTTCTACCTTTCTCCTTTGTTCTCTCACTCAGACTCCCAACTCTCAGTCAGCAGCTCCACCTCCAGCTCTGTGAAGTTAAATGTAATGGAGGAAGTTTTTTTCAACCTTTCACTCTTGTTCTCTAACTCAGACTGCCGGATCTCAGCCAGCAGCGCCACCCCCAGCTTCTGTGAATTTAAAATGTAATGGAGGGAGTTTTTTTCAACCTTCCTTCTTTGTTCTCTCACTCAGACTCCCAACTCTCAGTCAGCAGCTCCACCTCCAGCTCTGTGAAGTTAAAATGTAAGGGAGGAAGTTTTTTTCTACCTTTCTCCTTTGTTCTCTCACTCAGACTGCCAACTCTCAGCCAGCAGCTCCACCCCCAGCTTCTGTGAAGTCAAAATGTAATGGAGGAAGTTTTTTTCTACTCTTCTCCTTTGTACCTCCATTCAGACTACCAGCTCTCAGCCAGGAGCTCCACCCCCAGCTTCTGTGAAGTTAAAATGTAATGGAGGAAGTTTTGTTCTACCTTTCTCCTTTGTTCTCTCACTCAGACTGCCAGCTCTCAGCCAGCAGCTCCACCCCCAGCTCTGTGAAGTTAAATGTAATGGAGGAAGTTTTTTTCAACCTTTCACTTTTGTTCTCTAACTCAGACTGCCGGATCTCAGCCAGCAGCGCCACCCCCAGCTTCTGTGAATTTAAAATGTAATGGAGGGAGTTTTTTTCAACCTTCCTTCTTTGTTCTCTCACTCAGACTCCCAACTCTCAGTCAGCAGCTCCACCTCCAGCTCTGTGAAGTTAAAATGTAAGGGAGGAAGTTTTTTTCTATCCTTTCTCCTTTGTTCTCTCACTCAGACTGCCAGCTCTCAGCCAACAGCTCCACCCCCAGCTTCTGTGAAGTTAAAATGTAATGATGGAAGTTTTATTCTACCTTTCTGCTTTTTTCTGTCACTCAGACTCCCAACTCTCAGCCAGCAGCTCCACCCCCAGCTTCTGTGAAGTTAAAATGTAATGGAGGGAGTTTTTTTCAACCTTCCTTCTTTGTTCTCTCACTCAGACTCCCAACTCTCAGTCAGCAGCTCCACCTCCAGCACCTGTGAAGTTAAAATGTAATGGAGGGAGTTTTTTTTCAACCTTCCTTCTTTGTTCTCTCACTCAGACTCCCAACTCTCAGTCAGCAGCTCCACCTCCAGCTCTGTGAAGTTAAAATGTAAGGGAGGAAGTTTTTTTCTACCTTTCTCGTTTGTTCTCTCACTCAGACTCCCAACTCTCAGTCAGCAGCTCCACTTCCAGCTCTGTGAAGTTAAATGTAATGGAGGAAGTTATTTTCTACCTTTCTCCTTTGTTCTCTCACTCAGACTGCCGGCTCTCAGCCAGGAGCTCCACCCCCAGCTTCTGTGAAGTTAAAATGTAATGGAGGAAGTTTTGTTCTACCTTTCTCCTTTTTTCCCTCACTCAGACTCCCAACCCTCAGACAGCAGCTCCACTCCCAGCTTCTGTGAAGTTAAATATAATGGAGGAAGTTATTTTCTACATTTCTCCTTTGTTCTCTCACTCAGACTGCCAACTCTCAGCCAGCAGCTCCACCCCCAGCTTCTGTGAAGTCAAAATGTAATGGAGGAAGTTTTTTTCTACCTTTCTCCTTTGTACCTCCATTCAGACTACCAGCTCTCAGCCAGGAGCTCCACCCCCAGCTTCTGTGAAGTTAAAATGTAATGGAGGAAGTTTTGTTCTACCTTTCTCCTTTGTTCTCTCACTCAGACTCCCAACTCTCAGTCAGCAGCTCCACCTCCAGCTCTGTGAAGTTAAAATGTAGTGGAGGAAGTTTTTTTCTACCTTTCTCCTTTGTACTTCCATTCAGACTCCCAACTCTCAGCCAGCAGCTCCACCCCAAGCTTCTGTGAAGATACAATGTAATGGAGGATGTTTTTTTCTACCTTTCACCTTTGTTTTCTCACTCAGACTCCCAACTCTCAGTCAGCAGCTCCACCTCCAGCTCTGTGAAGTTAAATGTAATGGAGGAAGTTTTTTTCAACCTTTCACTTTTGTTCTCTAACTCAGACTGCCGGATCTCAGCCAGCAGCACCACCCCCAGCTTCTGTGAAGTTAAAATGTAATGGAGGGAGTTTTTTTCAACCTTCCTTCTTTGTTCTCTCACTCAGACTCCCAACTCTCAGTCAGCAGCTCCACCTCCAGCTCTGTGAAGTTAAAATGTAAGGGAGGAAGTTTTTTTCTATCCTTTCTCCTTTGTTCTCTCACTCAGACTGCCAGCTCTCAGCCAACAGCTCCACCCCCAGCTTCTGTGAAGTTAAAATGTAATGATGGAAGTTTTATTCTACCTTTCTCCTTTTTTCTGTCACTCAGACTCCCAACTCTCAGCCAGCAGCTCCACCCCCAGCTTCTGTGAAGTTAAAATGTAATGAAGTTTTTTCTATCTTTCTCCTTTATTCTCTCACTCAGACTGCCAGCTCTCAGCCCGCAGCTCCAGCCCCAGCTTCTGTGAAGCTAAAATATAATGGAGGGAGTTTTTTTCAACCTTCCTTCTTTGTTCTCTCACTCAGACTCCCAACTCTCAGTCAGTAGCTCCACCCCCAGCTTCTGTGAAGTTAAAATGTAATGAACTGTTTTGTATCTTTCTCCTTTATTCTCTCACACAGACTCCCAACTCTTAGCCAGCAGCTCCAGCCCAGCTTCTGTGAAGTCAAAATGTAATGGAGGAAGTTTTTTTCTATCCTTTCTCGTTTGATCTCTCACTCAGACTCCCAACTCTCAGTCAGCAGCTCCACCTCCAGCTCTGTGAAGTTAAAATGTAATGGAGGGAGTTTTTTTCAACCTTCCTTCTTTGTTCTCTTACTCAGACTCCCAACTCTCAGTCAGCAGCTCCATCTCCAGCTCTGTGAAGTTAAAATGTAAGGGAGGAAGTTTTTTTCTACCTTTCTCCTTTGTTCTCTCACTCAGACTCCCAACTCTCAGTCAGCAGCTCCACTTCCAGCTCTGTGAAGTTAAATGTAATGGAGGGAGTTTTTTTCTACCTTTCTCCTTTGTTCTCTTACTCAGACTGCCAGCTCTCAGCCAGCAGCTCCACCCCCAGCTTCTGTGAAGTTAAAATGTAATGGAGTGAGTTTTTCAACCTTCCTTCTTTGTTCTCTCACTCAGACTCCCAATTTTCAGTCAGAAGCTCCACCTCCAGCTCTGTGAAGTTAAAATGTAATGGAAGAAGTTTTTTTCTACCTTTCTCCTTTGTTCTCTCACTCAGACTGCCAACTCTCAGCCAGCAGCTCCACCCCCAGCTTCTGTGAAGTCAAAATGTAATGGAGGAAGTTTTTTTCTACTCCTCTCCTTTGTACCTCCATTCAGACTACCAGCTCTCAGCCAGGAGCTCCACCCCCAGCTTCTGTGAAGTTAAAATGTAATGGAGGAAGTTTTGTTCTACCTTTCTCCTTTGTTCTCTCACTCAGACTGCCAGCTCTCAGCCAGCAGCTCCACCCCCAGCTTCTGTGAAGTTAAAATGTAATGGAGGGAGTTTTTTTCAACCTTCCTTCTTTGTTCTCTCACTCAGACTCCCAACTCTCAGTCAGCAGCTCCACCTCTAGCTCTGTGAAGTTAAAATGTAAGGGAGGAAGTTTTTTTCTACCTTTCTCCTTTGTTCTCTCACTCAGACTCCCAACTCTCAGTCAGCAGCTCCACCTCCAGCTCTGTGAAGTTAAATGTAATGGAGGAAGTTTTTTTCAACCTTTCACTTTTGTTCTCTAACTCAGACTGCCGGATCTCAGCCAGCAGCGCCACCCCCAGCTTCTGTGAATTTAAAATGTAATGGAGGGAGTTTTTTTCAACCTTCCTTCTTTGTTCTCTCACTCAGACTCCCAACTCTCAGTCAGCAGCTCCACCTCCAGCTCTGTGAAGTTAAAATGTAAGGGAGGAAGTTTTTTTCTACCTTTCTCCTTTGTTCTCTCACTCAGACTGCCAACTCTCAGCCAGCAGCTCCACCCCCAGCTTCTGTGAAGTCAAAATGTAATGGAGGAAGTTTTTTTCTACTCTTCTCCTTTGTACCTCCATTCAGACTACCAGCTCTCAGCCAGGAGCTCCACCCCCAGCTTCTGTGAAGTTAAAATGTAATGGAGGAAGTTTTGTTCTACCTTTCTCCTTTGTTCTCTCACTCAGACTGCCAGCTCTCAGCCAGCAGCTCCACCCCCAGCTCTGTGAAGTTAAATGTAATGGAGGAAGTTTTTTTCAACCTTTCACTTTTGTTCTCTAACTCAGACTGCCGGATCTCAGCCAGCAGCACCACCCCCAGCTTCTGTGAATTTAAAATGTAATGCAGGGAGTTTTTTTCAACCTTCCTTCTTTGTTCTCTCACTCAGACTCCCAACTCTCAGTCAGCAGCTCCACCTCCAGCTCTGTGAAGTTAAATGTAATGGAGGAAGTTATTTTCTACCTTTCTCCTTTGTTCTCTCACTCAGACTGCCGGCTCTCAGCCAGCAGCTCCACCCCCAGCTTCTGTGAAGTCAAAATGTAATGGAGGAAGTTTTTTTCTACCTTTCTCCTTTGTACCTCCATTCAGACTACCAGCTCTCAGCCAGGAGCTCCACCCCCAGCTTCTGTGAAGTTAAAATGTAATGGAGGAAGTTTTGTTCTACCTTTCTCCTTTGTTCTCTCACTCAGACTGCCAACTCTCAGCCAGCAGCTCCACCCCCAGCTTCTGTGAAGTCAAAATGTAATGGAGGAAGTTTTTTTCTACTCTTCTCCTTTGTACCTCCATTCAGACTACCAGCTCTCAGCCAGGAGCTCCACCCCCAGCTTCTGTGAAGTTAAAATGTAATGGAGGAAGTTTTGTTCTACCTTTCTCCTTTGTTCTCTCACTCAGACTGCCAGCTCTCAGCCAGCAGCTCCAGCCCCAGCTTCTGTGAAGTTAAAATGTAATGGAGGGAGTTTTTTTCAACCTTCCTTCTTTGTTCTCTCACTCAGACTCCCAACTCTCAGTCAGCAGCTCCACCTCTAGCTCTGTGAAGTTAAAATGTAAGGGAGGAAGTTTTTTTCTACCTTTCTCCTTTGTTCTCTCACTCAGACTCCCAACTCTCAGTCAGCAGCTCCACCTCCAGCTCTGTGAAGTTAAATGTAATGGAGGAAGTTTTTTTCAACCTTTCACTCTTGTTCTCTAACTCAGACTGCCGGATCTCAGCCAGCAGCGCCACCCCCAGCTTCTGTGAATTTAAAATGTAATGGAGGGAGTTTTTTTCAACCTTCCTTCTTTGTTCTCTCACTCAGACTCCCAACTCTCAGTCAGCAGCTCCACCTCCAGCTCTGTGAAGTTAAAATGTAAGGGAGGAAGTTTTTTTCTACCTTTCTCCTTTGTTCTCTCACTCAGACTGCCAACTCTCAGCCAGCAGCTCCACCCCCAGCTTCTGTGAAGTCAAAATGTAATGGAGGAAGTTTTTTTCTACTCTTCTCCTTTGTACCTCCATTCAGACTACCAGCTCTCAGCCAGGAGCTCCACCCCCAGCTTCTGTGAAGTTAAAATGTAATGGAGGAAGTTTTGTTCTACCTTTCTCCTTTGTTCTCTCACTCAGACTGCCAGCTCTCAGCCAGCAGCTCCACCCCCAGCTCTGTGAAGTTAAATGTAATGGAGGAAGTTTTTTTCAACCTTTCACTTTTGTTCTCTAACTCAGACTGCCGGATCTCAGCCAGCAGCGCCACCCCCAGCTTCTGTGAATTTAAAATGTAATGGAGGGAGTTTTTTTCAACCTTCCTTCTTTGTTCTCTCACTCAGACTCCCAACTCTCAGTCAGCAGCTCCACCTCCAGCTCTGTGAAGTTAAAATGTAAGGGAGGAAGTTTTTTTCTATCCTTTCTCCTTTGTTCTCTCACTCAGACTGCCAGCTCTCAGCCAACAGCTCCACCCCCAGCTTCTGTGAAGTTAAAGTGTAATGATGGAAGTTTTATTCTACCTTTCTCCTTTTTTCTGTCACTCAGAATCCCAACTCTCAGCCAGCAGCTCCACCCCCAGCTTCTGTGAAGTTAAAATGTAATGGAGGGAGTTTTTTCAACCTTCCTTCTTTGTTCTCTCACTCAGACTCCCAACTCTCAGTCAGCAGCTCCACCTCCAGCTCTGTGAAGTTAAAATGTAAGGGAGGAAGTTTTTTTCTACCTTTCTCCTTTGTTCTCTCACTCAGACTCCCAACTCTCAGTCAGCAGCTCCACTTCCAGCTCTGTGAAGTTAAATGTAATGGAGGAAGTTATTTTCTACCTTTCTCCTTTGTTCTCTCACTCAGACTGCCGGCTCTCAGCCAGGAGCTCCACCCCCAGCTTCTGTGAAGTTAAAATGTAATGGAGGAAGTTTTGTTCTACCTTTCTCCTTTTTTCTCTCACTCAGACTCCCAACCCTCAGACAGCAGCTCCACCCCCAGCTTCTGTGAAGTTAAAATGTAATGGAGGGAGTTTTTTTCAACCTTCCTTCTTTGTTCTCTCACTCAGACTCCCAACTCTCAGTCAGCAGCTCCACCTCCAGCTCTGTGAAGTTAAAATGTAATGGAGGAAGTTTTTTTCTACCTTTCTCCTTTGTTCTCTCACTCAGACTGCCGGCTCTCAGCCAGGAGCTCCACCCCCAGCTTCTGTGAAGTTAAAATGTAATGGAGGAAGTTTTGTTCTACCTTTCTCCTTTGTTCTCTCACTCAGACTGCCAGCTCTCAGCCAGCAGCTCCACCCCCAGCTTCTGTGAAGTTAAAATGTAATGGAGGGAGTTTTTTCAACCTTCCTTCTTTGTTCTCTCACTCAGACTCCCAACTCTCAGTCAGCAGCTCCACCTCCAGCTCTGTGAAGTTAAAATGTAAGGGAGGAAGTTTTTTTCTACCTTTCTCCTTTGTTCTCTCACTCAGACTCCCAACTCTCAGTCAGCAGCTCCACTTCCAGCTCTGTGAAGTTAAATGTAATGGAGGAAGTTATTTTCTACCTTTCTCCTTTGTTCTCTCACTCAGACTGCCGGCTCTCAGCCAGGAGCTCCACCCCCAGCTTCTGTGAAGTTAAAATGTAATGGAGGAAGTTTTGTTCTACCTTTCTCCTTTTTTCTCTCACTCAGACTCCCAACCCTCAGACAGCAGCTCCACCCCCAGCTTCTGTGAAGTTAAAATGTAATGGAGGGAGTTTTTTTCAACCTTCCTTCTTTGTTCTCTCACTCAGACTCCCAACTCTCAGCCAGGAGCTCCACCCCCAGCTTCTGTGAAGTTAAAATGTAATGGAGGAAGTTTTGTTCTACCTTTCTCCTTTGTTCTCTCACTCAGACTGCCAGCTCTCAGCCAGCAGCTCCACCCCCAGCTTCTGTGAAGTTAAAATGTAATGGAGGGAGTTTTTTTCAACCTTCCTTCTTTGTTCTCTCACTCAGACTCCCAACTCTCAGTCAGCAGCTCCACCTCTAGCTCTGTGAAGTTAAAATGTAAGGGAGGAAGTTTTTTTCTACCTTTCTCCTTTGTTCTCTCACTCAGACTCCCAACTCTCAGTCAGCAGCTCCACCTCCAGCTCTGTGAAGTTAAAAGTAATGGAGGAAGTTTTTTTCAACCTTTCACTTTTGTTCTCTAACTCAGACTGCCGGATCTCAGCCAGCAGCGCCACCCCCAGCTTCTGTGAATTTAAAATGTAATGGAGGGAGTTTTTTTCAACCTTCCTTCTTTGTTCTCTCACTCAGACTCCCAACTCTCAGTCAGCAGCTCCACCTCCAGCTCTGTGAAGTTAAAATGTAAGGGAGGAAGTTTTTTTCTATCCTTTCTCCTTTGTTCTCTCACTCAGACTGCCAGCTCTCAGCCAACAGCTCCACCCCCAGCTTCTGTGAAGTTAAAATGTAATGATGGAAGTTTTATTCTACCTTTCTCCTTTTTTCTGTCACTCAGACTTCCAACTCTCAGCCAGCAGCTCCACCCCCAGCTTCTGTGAAGTTAAAATGTAATGAAGTTTTTTCTATCTTTCTCCTTTATTCTCTCACTCAGTCTGCCAGCTCTCAGCCAGCAGCTCCACTCCCAGCTTCTGTGAAGTTAAAATGTAATGGAGGGAGTTTTTTCAACCTTCCTTCTTTGTTCTCTCACTCAGACTCCCAACTCTCAGTCAGCAGCTCCACCTCCAGCTCTGTGAAGTTAAAATGTAAGGGAGGAAGTTTTTTTCTACCTTTCTCGTTTGTTCTCTCACTCAGACTCCCAACTCTCAGTCAGCAGCTCCACTTCCAGCTCTGTGAAGTTAAATGTAATGGAGGAAGTTATTTTCTACCTTTCTCCTTTGTTCTCTCACTCAGACTGCCGGCTCTCAGCCAAGAGCTCCACCCCCAGCTTCTGTGAAGTTAAAATGTAATGGAGGAATTTTTGTTCTACCTTTCTCGTTTGTTCTCTCACTCAGACTCCCAACTCTCAGTCAGCAGCTCCACCCCCAGCTTCTGTGAAGTTAAAATGTAATGGAGGGAGTTTTTTTCAACCTTCCTTCTTTGTTCTCTCACTCAGACTCCCAACTCTCAGTCAGCAGCTCCACCTCTAGCTCTGTGAAGTTAAAATGTAAGGGAGGAAGTTTTTTTCTACCTTTCTCCTTTGTTCTCTCACTCAGACTCCCAACTCTCAGTCAGCAGCTCCACCTCCAGCTCTGTGAAGTTAAATGTAATGGAGGAAGTTTTTTTCAACCTTTCACTCTTGTTCTCTAACTCAGACTGCCGGATCTCAGCCAGCAGCGCCACCCCCAGCTTCTGTGAATTTAAAATGTAATGGAGGGAGTTTTTTTCAACCTTCCTTCTTTGTTCTCTCACTCAGACTCCCAACTCTCAGTCAGCAGCTCCACCTCCAGCTCTGTGAAGTTAAAATGTAAGGGAGGAAGTTTTTTTCTACCTTTCTCCTTTGTTCTCTCACTCAGACTGCCAACTCTCAGCCAGCAGCTCCACCCCCAGCTTCTGTGAAGTCAAAATGTAATGGAGGAAGTTTTTTTCTACTCTTCTCCTTTGTACCTCCATTCAGACTACCAGCTCTCAGCCAGGAGCTCCACCCCCAGCTTCTGTGAAGTTAAAATGTAATGGAGGAAGTTTTGTTCTACCTTTCTCCTTTGTTCTCTCACTCAGACTGCCAGCTCTCAGCCAGCAGCTCCACCCCCAGCTCTGTGAAGTTAAATGTAATGGAGGAAGTTTTTTTCAACCTTTCACTTTTGTTCTCTAACTCAGACTGCCAGCTCTCAGCCAACAGCTCCACCCCCAGCTTCTGTGAAGTTAAAGTGTAATGATGGAAGTTTTATTCTACCTTTCTCCTTTTTTCTGTCACTCAGACTCCCAACTCTCAGCCAGCAGCTCCACCCCCAGCTTCTGTGAAGTTAAAATGTAAGGGAGGAAGTTTTTTTCTACCTTTCTCCTTTGTTCTCTCACTCAGACTCCCAACTCTCAGTCAGCAGCTCCACTTCCAGCTCTGTGAAGTTAAATGTAATGGAGGAAGTTATTTTCTACCTTTCTCCTTTGTTCTCTCACTCAGACTGCCGGCTCTCAGCCAGGAGCTCCACCCCCAGCTTCTGTGAAGTTAAAATGTAATGGAGGAAGTTTTGTTCTACCTTTCTCCTTTTTTCTCTCACTCAGACTCCCAACCCTCAGACAGCAGCTCCACCCCCAGCTTCTGTGAAGTTAAAATGTAATGGAGGGAGTTTTTTTCAACCTTCCTTCTTTGTTCTCTCACTCAGACTCCCAACTCTCAGTCAGCAGCTCCACCTCCAGCTCTGTGAAGTTAAAATGTAATGGAGGAAGTTTTTTTCTACCTTTCTCCTTTGTTCTCTCACTCAGACTGCCGGCTCTCAGCCAGGAGCTCCACCCCCAGCTTCTGTGAAGTTAAAATGTAATGGAGGAAGTTTTGTTCTACCTTTCTCCTTTGTTCTCTCACTCAGACTGCCAGCTCTCAGCCAGCAGCTCCACCCCCAGCTTCTGTGAAGTTAAAATGTAATGGAGGGAGTTTTATTCTACCTTTCTCCTTTTTTCTGTCACTCAGACTCCCAACTCTCAGCCAGCAGCTCCACCCCCAGCTTCTGTGAAGTTAAAATGTAAGGGAGGAAGTTTTTTTCTATCCTTTCTCCTTTGTTCTCTCACTCAGACTGCCAGCTCTCAGCCAACAGCTCCACCCCCAGCTTCTGTGAAGTTAAAGTGTAATGATGGAAGTTTTATTCTACCTTTCTCCTTTTTTCTGTCACTCAGACTCCCAACTCTCAGCCAGCAGCTCCACCCCCAGCTTCTGTGAAGTTAAAATGTAAGGGAGGAAGTTTTTTTCTACCTTTCTCCTTTGTTCTCTCACTCAGACTCCCAACTCTCAGTCAGCAGCTCCACTTCCAGCTCTGTGAAGTTAAATGTAATGGAGGAAGTTATTTTCTACCTTTCTCCTTTGTTCTCTCACTCAGACTGCCGGCTCTCAGCCAGGAGCTCCACCCCCAGCTTCTGTGAAGTTAAAATGTAATGGAGGAAGTTTTGTTCTACCTTTCTCCTTTTTTCTCTCACTCAGACTCCCAACCCTCAGACAGCAGCTCCACCCCCAGCTTCTGTGAAGTTAAAATGTAATGGAGGGAGTTTTTTTCAACCTTCCTTCTTTGTTCTCTCACTCAGACTCCCAACTCTCAGTCAGCAGCTCCACCTCCAGCTCTGTGAAGTTAAAATGTAATGGAGGAAGTTTTTTTCTACCTTTCTCCTTTGTTCTCTCACTCAGACTGCCGGCTCTCAGCCAGGAGCTCCACCCCCAGCTTCTGTGAAGTTAAAATGTAATGGAGGAAGTTTTGTTCTACCTTTCTCCTTTGTTCTCTCACTCAGACTGCCAGCTCTCAGCCAGCAGCTCCACCCCCAGCTTCTGTGAAGTTAAAATGTAATGGAGGGAGTTTTTTCAACCTTCCTTCTTTGTTCTCTCACTCAGACTCCCAACTCTCAGTCAGCAGCTCCACCTCCAGCTCTGTGAAGTTAAAATGTAAGGGAGGAAGTTTTTTTCTACCTTTCTCCTTTGTTCTCTCACTCAGACTCCCAACTCTCAGTCAGCAGCTCCACTTCCAGCTCTGTGAAGTTAAATGTAATGGAGGAAGTTATTTTCTACCTTTCTCCTTTGTTCTCTCACTCAGACTGCCGGCTCTCAGCCAGGAGCTCCACCCCCAGCTTCTGTGAAGTTAAAATGTAATGGAGGAAGTTTTGTTCTACCTTTCTCCTTTTTTCTCTCACTCAGACTCCCAACCCTCAGACAGCAGCTCCACCCCCAGCTTCTGTGAAGTTAAAATGTAATGGAGGGAGTTTTTTTCAACCTTCCTTCTTTGTTCTCTCACTCAGACTCCCAACTCTCAGCCAGGAGCTCCACCCCCAGCTTCTGTGAAGTTAAAATGTAATGGAGGAAGTTTTGTTCTACCTTTCTCCTTTGTTCTCTCACTCAGACTGCCAGCTCTCAGCCAGCAGCTCCACCCCCAGCTTCTGTGAAGTTAAAATGTAATGGAGGGAGTTTTTTTCAACCTTCCTTCTTTGTTCTCTCACTCAGACTCCCAACTCTCAGTCAGCAGCTCCACCTCTAGCTCTGTGAAGTTAAAATGTAAGGGAGGAAGTTTTTTTCTACCTTTCTCCTTTGTTCTCTCACTCAGACTCCCAACTCTCAGTCAGCAGCTCCACCTCCAGCTCTGTGAACTTAAAAGTAATGGAGGAAGTTTTTTTCAACCTTTCACTTTTGTTCTCTAACTCAGACTGCCGGATCTCAGCCAGCAGCGCCACCCCCAGCTTCTGTGAATTTAAAATGTAATGGAGGGAGTTTTTTTCAACCTTCCTTCTTTGTTCTCTCACTCAGACTCCCAACTCTCAGTCAGCAGCTCCACCTCCAGCTCTGTGAAGTTAAAATGTAAGGGAGGAAGTTTTTTTCTATCCTTTCTCCTTTGTTCTCTCACTCAGACTGCCAGCTCTCAGCCAACAGCTCCACCCCCAGCTTCTGTGAAGTTAAAATGTAATGATGGAAGTTTTATTCTACCTTTCTCCTTTTTTCTGTCACTCAGACTTCCAACTCTCAGCCAGCAGCTCCACCCCCAGCTTCTGTGAAGTTAAAATGTAATGAAGTTTTTTCTATCTTTCTCCTTTATTCTCTCACTCAGTCTGCCAGCTCTCAGCCAGCAGCTCCACTCCCAGCTTCTGTGAAGTTAAAATGTAATGGAGGGAGTTTTTTCAACCTTCCTTCTTTGTTCTCTCACTCAGACTCCCAACTCTCAGTCAGCAGCTCCACCTCCAGCTCTGTGAAGTTAAAATGTAAGGGAGGAAGTTTTTTTCTACCTTTCTCGTTTGTTCTCTCACTCAGACTCCCAACTCTCAGTCAGCAGCTCCACTTCCAGCTCTGTGAAGTTAAATGTAATGGAGGAAGTTATTTTCTACCTTTCTCCTTTGTTCTCTCACTCAGACTGCCGGCTCTCAGCCAAGAGCTCCACCCCCAGCTTCTGTGAAGTTAAAATGTAATGGAGGAAGTTTTGTTCTACCTTTCTCGTTTGTTCTCTCACTCAGACTCCCAACTCTCAGTCAGCAGCTCCACCTCCAGCTCTATGAAGGTAAATGTAATGGAGGAAGTTTTTTTCAACCTTTCACTTTTGTTCTCTAACTCAGACTGCCGGATCTCAGCCAGCAGCGCCACCCCCAGCTTCTGTGAAGTTAAAATGTAATGGAGGGAGTTTTTTTCAACCTTCCTTCTTTGTTCTCTCACTCAGACTCCCAACTCTCAGTCAGCAGCTCCACCTCCAGCTCTGTGAAGTTAAAATGTAAGGGAGGAAGTTTTTTTCTATCCTTTCTCCTTTGTTCTCTCACTCAGACTGCCAGCTCTCAGCCAACAGCTCCACCTCTAGCTCTGTGAAGTTAAAATGTAAGGGAGGAAGTTTTTTTCTACCTTTCTCGTTTGTTCTTTCACTCAGACTCCCAACTCTCAGTCAGCAGCTCCACATCCAGCTCTGTGAAGTTAAATGTAATGGAGGAAGTTTTTTTCAACCTTTCACTTTTGTTCTCTAACTCAGACTGCCGGATCTCAGCCAGCAGCACCACCCCCAGCTTCTGTGAAGTTAAAATGTAATGGAGGGAGTTTTTTTCAACCTTCCTTCTTTGTTCTCTCACTCAGACTCCCAACTCTCAGTCAGCAGCTCCACCTCCAGCTCTGTGAAGTTAAAATGTAAGGGAGGAAGTTTTTTTCTATCCTTTCTCCTTTGTTCTCTCACTCAGACTGCCAGCTTTCAGCCAACAGCTCCACCCCCAGCTTCTGTGAAGTTAAAATGTAATGATGGAAGTTTTATTCTACCTTTCTCCTTTTTTCTGTCAATCAGACTCCCAACTCTCAGCCAGCAGCTCCACCCCCAGCTTCTGTGAAGTTAAAATGTAATGGAGGGAGTTTTTTTCAACCTTCCTTCTTTGTTCTCTCACTCAGACTCCCAACTCTCAGTCAGCAGCTCCACCTCCAGCTCTGTGAAGTTAAAATGTAATGGAGGGAGTTTTTTTTCAACCTTCCTTCTTTGTTCTCTCACTCAGACTCCCAACTCTCAGTCAGCAGCTCCACCTCCAGCTCTGTGAAGATAAAATGTAAGGGAGGAAGTTTTTTTCTACCTTTCTCGTTTGTTCTCTCACTCAGACTCCCAACTCTCAGTCAGCAGCTCCACTTCCAGCTCTGTGAAGTTAAATGTAATGGAGGAAGTTATTTTCTACCTTTCTCCTTTGTTCTCTCACTCAGACTGCCGGCTCTCAGCCAGGAGCTCCACCCCCAGCTTCTGTGAAGTTAAAATGTAATGGAGGAAGTTTTGTTCTACCTTTCTCCTTTTTTCTCTCACTCAGACTCCCAACCCTCAGACAGCAGCTCCACTCCCAGCTTCTGTGAAGTTAAATATAATGGAGGAAGTTATTTTCTACATTTCTCCTTTGTTCTCTCACTCAGACTGCCAACTCTCAGCCAGCAGCTCCACCCCCAGCTTCTGTGAAGTCAAAATGTAATGGAGGAAGTTTTTTTCTACCTTTCTCCTTTGTACCTCCATTCAGACTACCAGCTCTCAGCCAGGAGCTCCACCCCCAGCTTCTGTGAAGTTAAAATGTAATGGAGGAAGTTTTGTTCTACCTTTCTCCTTTGTTCTCTCACTCAGACTCCCAACTCTCAGTCAGCAGCTCCACCTCCAGCTCTGTGAAGTTAAAATGTAGTGGAGGAAGTTTTTTTCTACCTTTCTCCTTTGTACTTCCATTCAGACTCCCAACTCTCAGCCAGCAGCTCCACCCCAAGCTTCTGTGAAGATACAATGTAATGGAGGATGTTTTTTTCTACCTTTCACCTTTGTTTTCTCACTCAGACTCCCAACTCTCAGTCAGGAGCTCCACCTCCAGCTCTGTGAAGTTAAATGTAATGGAGGAAGTTTTTTTCAACCTTTCACTTTTGTTCTCTAACTCAGACTGCCGGATCTCAGCCAGCAGCACCACCCCCAGCTTCTGTGAAGTTAAAATGTAATGGAGGGAGTTTTTTTCAACCTTCCTTCTTTGTTCTCTCACTCAGACTCCCAACTCTCAGTCAGCAGCTCCACCTCCAGCTCTGTGAAGTTAAAATGTAAGGGAGGAAGTTTTTTTCTATCCTTTCTCCTTTGTTCTCTCACTCAGACTGCCAGCTCTCAGCCAACAGCTCCACCCCCAGCTTCTGTGAAGTTAATATGTAATGATGGAAGTTTTATTCTACCTTTCTCCTTTTTTCTGTCACTCAGACTCCCAACTCTCAGCCAGCAGCTCCACCCCCAGCTTCTGTGAAGTTAAAATGTAATGAAGTTTTTTCTATCTTTCTCCTTTATTCTCTCACTCAGACTGCCAGCTCTCAGCCAGCAGCTCCAGCCCCAGCTTCTGTGAAGCTAAAATATAATGGAGGGAGTTTTTTTCAACCTTCCTTCTTTGTTCTCTCACTCAGACTCCCAACTCTCCGCCAGCAGCTCCACCCCCAGCTTCTGTGAAGTTAAAATGTAATGAACTGTTTTCTATCTTTCTCCTTTATTCTCTCACACAGACTCCCAACTCTCAGTCAGAAGCTCCACCTCCAGCTCTGTGAAGTTAAAATGTAATGGAAGAAGTTTTTTTCTACCTTTCTCCTTTGTTCTCTCACTCAGACTGCCAACTCTCAGCCAGCAGCTCCACCCCCAGCTTCTGTGAAGTCAAAATGTAATGGAGGAAGTTTTTTTCTACTCTTCTCCTTTGTACCTCCATTCAGACTACCAGCTCTCAGCCAGGAGCTCCACCCCCAGCTTCTGTGAAGTTAAAATGTAATGGAGGAAGTTTTGTTCTACCTTTCTCCTTTGTTCTCTCACTCAGACTGCCAGCTCTCAGCCAGCAGCTCCACCCCCAGCTTCTGTGAAGTTAAAATGTAATGGAGGGAGTTTTTTTCAACCTTCCTTCTTTGTTCTCTCACTCAGACTCCCAACTCTCAGTCAGCAGCTCCACCTCTAGCTCTGTGAAGTTAAAATGTAAGGGAGGAAGTTTTTTTCTACCTTTCTCCTTTGTTCTCTCACTCAGACTCCCAACTCTCAGTCAGCAGCTCCACCTCCAGCTCTGTGAAGTTAAATGTAATGGAGGAAGTTTTTTTCAACCTTTCACTTTTGTTCTCTAACTCAGACTGCCGGATCTCAGCCAGCAGCGCCACCCCCAGCTTCTGTGAATTTAAAATGTAATGGAGGGAGTTTTTTTCAACCTTCCTTCTTTGTTCTCTCACTCAGACTCCCAACTCTCAGTCAGCAGCTCCACCTCCAGCTCTGTGAAGTTAAAATGTAAGGGAGGAAGTTTTTTTCTACCTTTCTCCTTTGTTCTCTCACTCAGACTGCCAACTCTCAGCCAGCAGCTCCACCCCCAGCTTCTGTGAAGTCAAAATGTAATGGGGGAAGTTTTTTTCTACTCTTCTCCTTTGTACCTCCATTCAGACTACCAGCTCTCAGCCAGGAGCTCCACCCCCAGCTTCTGTGAAGTTAAAATGTAATGGAGGAAGTTTTGTTCTACCTTTCTCCTTTGTTCTCTCACTCAGACTGCCAGCTCTCAGCCAGCAGCTCCACCCCCAGCTCTGTGAAGTTAAATGTAATGGAGGAAGTTTTTTTCAACCTTTCACTTTTGTTCTCTAACTCAGACTGCCGGATCTCAGCCAGCAGCACCACCCCCAGCTTCTGTGAATTTAAAATGTAATGCAGGGAGTTTTTTTCAACCTTCCTTCTTTGTTCTCTCACTCAGACTCCCAACTCTCAGTCAGCAGCTCCACCTCCAGCTCTGTGAAGTTAAATGTAATGGAGGAAGTTATTTTCTACCTTTCTCCTTTGTTCTCTCACTCAGACTGCCGGCTCTCAGCCAGCAGCTCCACCCCCAGCTTCTGTGAAGTCAAAATGTAATGGAGGAAGTTTTTTTCTACCTTTCTCCTTTGTACCTCCATTCAGACTACCAGCTCTCAGCCAGGAGCTCCACCCCCAGCTTCTGTGAAGTTAAAATGTAATGGAGGAAGTTTTGTTCTACCTTTCTCCTTTGTTCTCTCACTCAGACTGCCAACTCTCAGCCAGCAGCTCCACCCCCAGCTTCTGTGAAGTTAAAATGTAATGGAGGGAGTTTTTTTCAACCTTCCTTCTTTGTTCTCTCACTCAGACTCCCAACTCTCAGTCAGCAGCTCCACCTCTAGCTCTGTGAAGTTAAAATGTAAGGGAGGAAGTTTTTTTCTACCTTTCTCCTTTGTTCTCTCACTCAGACTCCCAACTCTCAGTCAGCAGCTCCACCTCCAGCTCTGTGAAGTTAAAAGTAATGGAGGAAGTTTTTTTCAACCTTTCACTTTTGTTCTCTAACTCAGACTGCCGGATCTCAGCCAGCAGCGCCACCCCCAGCTTCTGTGAATTTAAAATGTAATGGAGGGAGTTTTTTTCAACCTTCCTTCTTTGTTCTCTCACTCAGACTCCCAACTCTCAGTCAGCAGCTCCACCTCCAGCTCTGTGAAGTTAAAATGTAAGGGAGGAAGTTTTTTTCTATCCTTTCTCCTTTGTTCTCTCACTCAGACTGCCAGCTCTCAGCCAACAGCTCCACCCCCAGCTTCTGTGAAGTTAAAATGTAATGATGGAAGTTTTATTCTACCTTTCTCCTTTTTTCTGTCACTCAGACTTCCAACTCTCAGCCAGCAGCTCCACCCCCAGCTTCTGTGAAGTTAAAATGTAATGAAGTTTTTTCTATCTTTCTCCTTTATTCTCTCACTCAGTCTGCCAGCTCTCAGCCAGCAGCTCCACTCCCAGCTTCTGTGAAGTTAAAATGTAATGGAGGGAGTTTTTTCAACCTTCCTTCTTTGTTCTCTCACTCAGACTCCCAACTCTCAGTCAGCAGCTCCACCTCCAGCTCTGTGAAGTTAAAATGTAAGGGAGGAAGTTTTTTTCTACCTTTCTCGTTTGTTCTCTCACTCAGACTCCCAACTCTCAGTCAGCAGCTCCACTTCCAGCTCTGTGAAGTTAAATGTAATGGAGGAAGTTATTTTCTACCTTTCTCCTTTGTTCTCTCACTCAGACTGCCGGCTCTCAACCAAGAGCTCCACCCCCAGCTTCTGTGAAGTTAAAATGTAATGGAGGAAGTTTTGTTCTACCTTTCTCGTTTGTTCTCTCACTCAGACTCCCAACTCTCAGTCAGCAGCTCCACCTCCAGCTCTATGAAGGTAAATGTAATGGAGGAAGTTTTTTTCAACCTTTCACTTTTGTTCTCTAACTCAGACTGCCGGATCTCAGCCAGCAGCGCCACCCCCAGCTTCTGTGAAGTTAAAATGTAATGGAGGGAGTTTTTTTCAACCTTCCTTCTTTGTTCTCTCACTCAGACTCCCAACTCTCAGTCAGCAGCTCCACCTCCAGCTCTGTGAAGTTAAAATGTAAGGGAGGAAGATTTTTTCTATCCTTTCTCCTTTGTTCTCTCACTCAGACTGCCAGCTCTCAGCCAACAGCTCCACCTCTAGCTCTGTGAAGTTAAAATGTAAGGGAGGAAGTTTTTTTCTACCTTTCTCGTTTGTTCTTTCACTCAGACTCCCAACTCTCAGCCAGGAGCTCCACCCCCAGCTTCTGTGAAGTTAAAATGTAATGGAGGAAGTTTTGTTCTACCTTTCTCCTTTGTTCTTTCACTCAGACTCCCAACTCTCAGTCAGCAGCTCCACATCCAGCTCTGTGAAGTTAAATGTAATGGAGGAAGTTTTTTTCAACCTTTCACTTTTGTTCTCTAACTCAGACTGCCGGATCTCAGCCAGCAGCACCACCCCCAGCTTCTGTGAAGTTAAAATGTAATGGAGGGAGTTTTTTTCAACCTTCCTTCTTTGTTCTCTCACTCAGACTCCCAACTCTCAGTCAGCAGCTCCACCTCCAGCACTGTGAAGTTAAAATGTAAGGGAGGAAGTTTTTTTCTATCCTTTCTCCTTTGTTCTCTCACTCAGACTGCCAGCTCTCAGCCAACAGCTCCACCCCCAGCTTCTGTGAAGTTAAAATGTAATGATGGAAGTTTTATTCTACCTTTCTCCTTTTTTCTGTCACTCAGACTCCCAACTCTCAGCCAGCAGCTCCACCCCCAGCTTCTGTGAAGTTAAAATGTAATGGAGGGAGTTTTTTTCAACCTTCCTTCTTTGTTCTCTCACTCAGACTCCCAACTCTCAGTCAGCAGCTCCACCTCCAGCTCTGTGAAGTTAAAATGTAATGGAGGGAGTTTTTTTTCAACCTTCCTTCTTTGTTCTCTCACTCAGACTCCCAACTCTCAGTCAGCAGCTCCACCTCCAGCTCTGTGAAGTCAAAATGTAATGGAGGAAGTTTTTTTCTATCCTTTCTCGTTTGATCTCTCACTCAGACTCCCAACTCTCAGTCAGCAGCTCCACCTCCAGCTCTGTGAAGTTAAAGTGTAAGGGAGGAAGTTTTTTCTACCTTTCTCTTTTGTTCTCTCACTCAGACTCCCAACTCTCAGTCAGTAGCTCCACCCCCAGCTTCTGTGAAGTTAAAATGTAATGAACAGTTTTGTATCTTTCTCCTTTATTCTCTCACACAGACTCCCAACTCTCAGTCAGCAGCTCCACTTCCAGCTCTGTGAAGTTAAATGTAATGGAGGGAGTTTTTTTCTACCTTTCTCCTTTGTTCTCTTACTCAGACTGCCAGCTCTCAGCCAGCAGCTCCACCCCCAGCTTCTGTGAAGTTAAAATGTAATGGAGTGAGTTTTTCAACCTTCCTTCTTTGTTCTCTCACTCAGACTCCCAATTTTCAGTCAGAAGCTCCACCTCCAGCTCTGTGAAGTTAAAATGTAATGGAAGAAGTTTTTTTCTACCTTTCTCCTTTGTTCTCTCACTCAGACTGCCAACTCTCAGCTAGCAGCTCCACCCCCAGCTTCTGTGAAGTCAAAATGTAATGGAGGAAGTTTTTTTCTACTCTTCTCCTTTGTACCTCCATTCAGACTACCAGCTCTCAGCCAGGAGCTCCACCCCCAGCTTCTGTGAAGTTAAAATGTAATGGAGGAAGTTTTGTTCTACCTTTCTCCTTTGTTCTCTCACTCAGACTGCCAGCTCTCAGCCAGCAGCTCCACCCCCAGCTTCTGTGAAGTTAAAATGTAATGGAGGGAGTTTTTTTCAACCTTCCTTCTTTGTTCTCTCACTCAGACTCCCAACTCTCAGTCAGCAGCTCCACCTCTAGCTCTGTGAAGTTAAAATGTAAGGGAGGAAGTTTTTTTCTACCTTTCTCCTTTGTTCTCTCACTCAGACTCCCAACTCTCAGTCAGCAGCTCCACCTCCAGCTCTGTGAAGTTAAATGTAATGGAGGAAGTTTTTTTCAACCTTTCACTTTTGTTCTCTAACTCAGACTGCCGGATCTCAGCCAGCAGCGCCACCCCCAGCTTCTGTGAATTTAAAATGTAATGGAGGGAGTTTTTTTCAACCTTCCTTCTTTGTTCTCTCACTCAGACTCCCAACTCTCAGTCAGCAGCTCCACCTCCAGCTCTGTGAAGTTAAAATGTAAGGGAGGAAGTTTTTTTCTACCTTTCTCCTTTGTTCTCTCACTCAGACTGCCAACTCTCAGCCAGCAGCTCCACCCCCAGCTTCTGTGAAGTCAAAATGTAATGGGGGAAGTTTTTTTCTACTCTTCTCCTTTGTACCTCCATTCAGACTACCAGCTCTCAGCCAGGAGCTCCACCCCCAGCTTCTGTGAAGTTAAAATGTAATGGAGGAAGTTTTGTTCTACCTTTCTCCTTTGTTCTCTCACTCAGACTGCCAGCTCTCAGCCAGCAGCTCCACCCCCAGCTCTGTGAAGTTAAATGTAATGGAGGAAGTTTTTTTCAACCTTTCACTTTTGTTCTCTAACTCAGACTGCCGGATCTCAGCCAGCAGCACCACCCCCAGCTTCTGTGAATTTAAAATGTAATGCAGGGAGTTTTTTTCAACCTTCCTTCTTTGTTCTCTCACTCAGACTCCCAACTCTCAGTCAGCAGCTCCACCTCCAGCTCTGTGAAGTTAAATGTAATGGAGGAAGTTATTTTCTACCTTTCTCCTTTGTTCTCTCACTCAGACTGCCGGCTCTCAGCCAGCAGCTCCACCCCCAGCTTCTGTGAAGTCAAAATGTAATGGAGGAAGTTTTTTTCTACCTTTCTCCTTTGTACCTCCATTCAGACTACCAGCTCTCAGCCAGGAGCTCCACCCCCAGCTTCTGTGAAGTTAAAATGTAATGGAGGAAGTTTTGTTCTACCTTTCTCCTTTGTTCTCTCACTCAGACTGCCAACTCTCAGCCAGCAGCTCCACCCCCAGCTTCTGTGAAGTTAAAATGTAATGGAGGGAGTTTTTTTCAACCTTCCTTCTTTGTTCTCTCACTCAGACTCCCAACTCTCAGTCAGCAGCTCCACCTCTAGCTCTGTGAAGTTAAAATGTAAGGGAGGAAGTTTTTTTCTACCTTTCTCCTTTGTTCTCTCACTCAGACTCCCAACTCTCAGTCAGCAGCTCCACCTCCAGCTCTGTGAAGTTAAAAGTAATGGAGGAAGTTTTTTTCAACCTTTCACTTTTGTTCTCTAACTCAGACTGCCGGATCTCAGCCAGCAGCGCCACCCCCAGCTTCTGTGAATTTAAAATGTAATGGAGGGAGTTTTTTTCAACCTTCCTTCTTTGTTCTCTCACTCAGACTCCCAACTCTCAGTCAGCAGCTCCACCTCCAGCTCTGTGAAGTTAAAATGTAAGGGAGGAAGTTTTTTTCTATCCTTTCTCCTTTGTTCTCTCACTCAGACTGCCAGCTCTCAGCCAACAGCTCCACCCCCAGCTTCTGTGAAGTTAAAATGTAATGATGGAAGTTTTATTCTACCTTTCTCCTTTTTTCTGTCACTCAGACTTCCAACTCTCAGCCAGCAGCTCCACCCCCAGCTTCTGTGAAGTTAAAATGTAATGAAGTTTTTTCTATCTTTCTCCTTTATTCTCTCACTCAGTCTGCCAGCTCTCAGCCAGCAGCTCCACTCCCAGCTTCTGTGAAGTTAAAATGTAATGGAGGGAGTTTTTTCAACCTTCCTTCTTTGTTCTCTCACTCAGACTCCCAACTCTCAGTCAGCAGCTCCACCTCCAGCTCTGTGAAGTTAAAATGTAAGGGAGGAAGTTTTTTTCTACCTTTCTCGTTTGTTCTCTCACTCAGACTCCCAACTCTCAGTCAGCAGCTCCACTTCCAGCTCTGTGAAGTTAAATGTAATGGAGGAAGTTATTTTCTACCTTTCTCCTTTGTTCTCTCACTCAGACTGCCGGCTCTCAGCCAAGAGCTCCACCCCCAGCTTCTGTGAAGTTAAAATGTAATGGAGGAAGTTTTGTTCTACCTTTCTCGTTTGTTCTCTCACTCAGACTCCCAACTCTCAGTCAGCAGCTCCACCTCCAGCTCTATGAAGGTAAATGTAATGGAGGAAGTTTTTTTCAACCTTTCACTTTTGTTCTCTAACTCAGACTGCCGGATCTCAGCCAGCAGCGCCACCCCCAGCTTCTGTGAAGTTAAAATGTAATGGAGGGAGTTTTTTTCAACCTTCCTTCTTTGTTCTCTCACTCAGACTCCCAACTCTCAGTCAGCAGCTCCACCTCCAGCTCTGTGAAGTTAAAATGTAAGGGAGGAAGATTTTTTCTATCCTTTCTCCTTTGTTCTCTCACTCAGACTGCCAGCTCTCAGCCAACAGCTCCACCTCTAGCTCTGTGAAGTTAAAATGTAAGGGAGGAAGTTTTTTTCTACCTTTCTCGTTTGTTCTTTCACTCAGACTCCCAACTCTCAGCCAGGAGCTCCACCCCCAGCTTCTGTGAAGTTAAAATGTAATGGAGGAAGTTTTGTTCTACCTTTCTCCTTTGTTCTTTCACTCAGACTCCCAACTCTCAGTCAGCAGCTCCACATCCAGCTCTGTGAAGTTAAATGTAATGGAGGAAGTTTTTTTCAACCTTTCACTTTTGTTCTCTAACTCAGACTGCCGGATCTCAGCCAGCAGCACCACCCCCAGCTTCTGTGAAGTTAAAATGTAATGGAGGGAGTTTTTTTCAACCTTCCTTCTTTGTTCTCTCACTCAGACTCCCAACTCTCAGTCAGCAGCTCCACCTCCAGCACTGTGAAGTTAAAATGTAAGGGAGGAAGTTTTTTTCTATCCTTTCTCCTTTGTTCTCTCACTCAGACTGCCAGCTCTCAGCCAACAGCTCCACCCCCAGCTTCTGTGAAGTTAAAATGTAATGATGGAAGTTTTATTCTACCTTTCTCCTTTTTTCTGTCACTCAGACTCCCAACTCTCAGCCAGCAGCTCCACCCCCAGCTTCTGTGAAGTTAAAATGTAATGGAGGGAGTTTTTTTCAACCTTCCTTCTTTGTTCTCTCACTCAGACTCCCAACTCTCAGTCAGCAGCTCCACCTCCAGCTCTGTGAAGTTAAAATGTAATGGAGGGAGTTTTTTTTCAACCTTCCTTCTTTGTTCTCTCACTCAGACTCCCAACTCTCAGTCAGCAGCTCCACCTCCAGCTCTGTGAAGTTAAAATGTAAGGGAGGAAGTTTTTTTCTACCTTTCTCGTTTGTTCTCTCACTCAGACTCCCAACTCTCAGTCAGCAGCTCCACTTCCAGCTCTGTGAAGTTAAATGTAATGGAGGAAGTTATTTTCTACCTTTCTCCTTTGTTCTCTCACTCAGACTGCCGGCTCTCAGCCAGGAGCTCCACCCCCAGCTTCTGTGAAGTTAAAATGTAATGGAGGAAGTTTTGTTCTACCTTTCTCCTTTTTTCTCTCACTCAGACTCCCAACCCTCAGACAGCAGCTCCACTCCCAGCTTCTGTGAAGTTAAAAATAATGGAGGAAGTTATTTTCTACATTTCTCCTTTGTTCTCTCACTCAGACTGCCAACTCTCAGCCAGCAGCTCCACCCCCAGCTTCTGTGAAGTCAAAATGTAATGGAGGAAGTTTTTTTCTACCTTTCTCCTTTGTACCTCCATTCAGACTACCAGCTCTCAGCCAGGAGCTCCACCCCCAGCTTCTGTGAAGTTAAAATGTAATGGAGGAAGTTTTGTTCTACCTTTCTCCTTTGTTCTCTCACTCAGACTCCCAACTCTCAGTCAGCAGCTCCACCTCCAGCTCTGTGAAGTTAAAATGTAGTGGAGGAAGTTTTTTTCTACCTTTCTCCTTTGTACTTCCATTCAGACTCCCAACTCTCAGCCAGCAGCTCCACCCCAAGCTTCTGTGAAGATACAATGTAATGGAGGATGTTTTTTTCTACCTTTCACCTTTGTTTTCTCACTCAGACTCCCAACTCTCAGTCAGCAGCTCCACCTCCAGCTCTGTGAAGTTAAATGTAATGGAGGAAGTTTTTTTCAACCTTTCACTTTTGTTCTCTAACTCAGACTGCCGGATCTCAGCCAGCAGCACCACCCCCAGCTTCTGTGAAGTTAAAATGTAATGGAGGGAGTTTTTTTCAACCTTCCTTCTTTGTTCTCTCACTCAGACTCCCAACTCTCAGTCAGCAGCTCCACCTCCAGCTCTGTGAAGTTAAAATGTAAGGGAGGAAGTTTTTTTCTATCCTTTCTCCTTTGTTCTCTCACTCAGACTGCCAGCTCTCAGCCAACAGCTCCACCCCCAGCTTCTGTGAAGTTAAAATGTAATGATGGAAGTTTTATTCTACCTTTCTCCTTTTTTCTGTCACTCAGACTCCCAACTCTCAGCCAGCAGCTCCACCCCCAGCTTCTGTGAAGTTAAAATGTAATGAAGTTTTTTCTATCTTTCTCCTTTATTCTCTCACTCAGACTGCCAGCTCTCAGCCAGCAGCTCCAGCCCCAGCTTCTGTGAAGCTAAAATATAATGGAGGGAGTTTTTTTCAACCTTCCTTCTTTGTTCTCTCACTCAGACTCCCAACTCTCCGCCAGCAGCTCCACCCCCAGCTTCTGTGAAGTTAAAATGTAATGAACTGTTTTCTATCTTTCTCCTTTATTCTCTCACACAGACTCCCAACTCTCAGCCAGCAGCTCCAGCCCAGCTTTTGTGAAGTCAAAATGTAATGGAGGAAGTTTTTTTCTATCCTTTCTCGTTTGATCTCTCACTCAGACTCCCAACTCTCAGTCAGCAGCTCCACCTCCAGCTCTGTGAAGTTAAAATGTAATGGAGGGAGTTTTTTTCAACCTTCCTTCTTTGTTCTCTTACTCAGACTCCCAACTCTCAGTCAGCAGCTCCACCTCCAGCTCTGTGAAGTTAAAATGTAAGGGAGGAAGTTTTTTCTACCTTTCTCTTTTGTTCTCTCACTCAGACTCCCAACTCTCAGTCAGTAGCTCCACCCCCAGCTTCTGTGAAGTTAAAATGTAATGAACTGTTTTGTATCTTTCTCCTTTATTCTCTCACACAGACTCCCAACTCTCAGCCAGCAGCTCCAGCCCAGCTTCTGTGAAGTCAAAATGTAATGGAGGAAGTTTTTTTCTATCCTTTCTCGTTTGATCTCTCACTCAGACTCCCAACTCTCAGTCAGCAGCTCCACCTCCAGCTCTGTGAAGTTAAAATGTAATGGAGGGAGTTTTTTTCAACCTTCCTTCTTTGTTCTCTTACTCAGACTCCCAACTCTCAGTCAGCAGCTCCATCTCCAGCTCTGTGAAGTTAAAATGTAAGGGAGGAAGTTTTTTTCTACCTTTCTCCTTTGTTCTCTCACTCAGACTCCCAACTCTCAGTCAGCAGCTCCACTTCCAGCTCTGTGAAGTTAAATGTAATGGAGGGAGTTTTTTTCTACCTTTCTCCTTTGTTCTCTTACTCAGACTGCCAGCTCTCAGCCAGCAGCTCCACCCCCAGCTTCTGTGAAGTTAAAATGTAATGGAGTGAGTTTTTCAACCTTCCTTCTTTGTTCTCTCACTCAGACTCCCAATTTTCAGTCAGAAGCTCCACCTCCAGCTCTGTGAAGTTAAAATGTAATGGAGGAAGTTTTTTTCTACCTTTCTCCTTTGTTCTCTCACTCAGACTGCCAACTCTCAGCCAGCAGCTCCACCCCCAGCTTCTGTGAAGTCAAAATGTAATGGAGGGAGTTTTTTTCTACTCTTCTCCTTTGTACCTCCATTCAGACTACCAGCTCTCAGCCAGGAGCTCCACCCCCCAGCTTCTGTGAAGTTAAAATGTAATGGAGGAAGTTTTGTTCTACCTTTCTCCTTTGTTCTCTCACTCAGACTGCCAGCTCTCAGCCAGCAGCTCCACCCCCAGCTTCTGTGAAGTTAAAATGTAATGGAGGGAGTTTTTTTCAACCTTCCTTCTTTGTTCTCTCACTCAGACTCCCAACTCTCAGTCAGCAGCTCCACCTCTAGCTCTGTGAAGTTAAAATGTAAGGGAGGAAGTTTTTTTCTACCTTTCTCCTTTGTTCTCTCACTCAGACTCCCAACTCTCAGTCAGCAGCTCCACCTCCAGCTCTGTGAAGTTAAATGTAATGGAGGAAGTTTTTTTCAACCTTTCACTTTTGTTCTCTAACTCAGACTGCCGGATCTCAGCCAGCAGCGCCACCCCCAGCTTCTGTGAATTTAAAATGTAATGGAGGGAGTTTTTTTCTATCCTTTCTCCTTTGTTCTCTCACTCAGACTGCCAGCTCTCAGCCAACAGCTCCACCCCCAGCTTCTGTGAAGTTAAAATGTAATGATGGAAGTTTTATTCTACCTTTCTCCTTTTTTCTCTCACTCAGACTGCCAGCTCTCAGCCAGCAGCTCCAGCCCCAGCTTCTGTGAAGCTAAAATATAATGGAGGGAGTTTTTTTCAACCTTCCTTCTTTGTTCTCTCACTCAGACTCCCAACTCTCCGCCAGCAGCTCCACCCCCAGCTTCTGTGAAGTTAAAATGTAATGAACTTTTTTCTATCTTTCTCCTTTATTCTCTCACACAGACTCCCAACTCTCAGCCAGCAGCTCCAGCCCAGCTTTTGTGAAGTCAAAATGTAATGGAGGAAGTTTTTTTCTATCCTTTCTCGTTTGATCTCTCACTCAGACTCCCAACTCTCAGTCAGCAGCTCCACCTCCAGCTCTGTGAAGTTAAAATGTAATGGAGGGAGTTTTTTTCAACCTTCCTTCTTTGTTCTCTTACTCAGACTCCCAACTCTCAGTCAGCAGCTCCACCTCCAGCTCTGTGAAGTTAAAATGTAAGGGAGGAAGTTTTTTCTACCTTTCTCTTTTGTTCTCTCACTCAGACTCCCAACTCTCAGTCAGTAGCTCCACCCCCAGCTTCTGTGAAGTTAAAATGTAATGAACTGTTTTGTATCTTTCTCCTTTATTCTCTCACACAGACTCCCAACTCTCAGCCAGCAGCTCCAGCCCAGCTTCTGTGAAGTCAAAATGTAATGGAGGAAGTTTTTTTCTATCCTTTCTCGTTTGATCTCTCACTCAGACTCCCAACTCTCAGTCAGCAGCTCCACCTCCAGCTCTGTGAAGTTAAAATGTAATGGAGGGAGTTTTTTTCAACCTTCCTTCTTTGTTCTCTTACTCAGACTCCCAACTCTCAGTCAGCAGCTCCATCTCCAGCTCTGTGAAGTTAAAATGTAAGGGAGGAAGTTTTTTTCTACCTTTCTCCTTTGTTCTCTCACTCAGACTCCCAACTCTCAGTCAGCAGCTCCACTTCCAGCTCTGTGAAGTTAAATGTAATGGAGGGAGTTTTTTTCTACCTTTCTCCTTTGTTCTCTTACTCAGACTGCCAGCTCTCAGCCAGCAGCTCCACCCCCAGCTTCTGTGAAGTTAAAATGTAATGGAGTGAGTTTTTCAACCTTCCTTCTTTGTTCTCTCACTCAGACTCCCAATTTTCAGTCAGAAGCTCCACCTCCAGCTCTGTGAAGTTAAAATGTAATGGAGGAAGTTTTTTTCTACCTTTCTCCTTTGTTCTCTCACTCAGACTGCCAACTCTCAGCCAGCAGCTCCACCCCCAGCTTCTGTGAAGTCAAAATGTAATGGAGGGAGTTTTTTTCTACTCTTCTCCTTTGTACCTCCATTCAGACTACCAGCTCTCAGCCAGGAGCTCCACCCCCAGCTTCTGTGAAGTTAAAATGTAATGGAGGAAGTTTTGTTCTACCTTTCTCCTTTGTTCTCTCACTCAGACTGCCAGCTCTCAGCCAGCAGCTCCACCCCCAGCTTCTGTGAAGTTAAAATGTAATGGAGGGAGTTTTTTTCAACCTTCCTTCTTTGTTCTCTCACTCAGACTCCCAACTCTCAGTCAGCAGCTCCACCTCTAGCTCTGTGAAGTTAAAATGTAAGGGAGGAAGTTTTTTTCTACCTTTCTCCTTTGTTCTCTCACTCAGACTCCCAACTCTCAGTCAGCAGCTCCACCTCCAGCTCTGTGAAGTTAAATGTAATGGAGGAAGTTTTTTTCAACCTTTCACTTTTGTTCTCTAACTCAGACTGCCGGATCTCAGCCAGCAGCGCCACCCCCAGCTTCTGTGAATTTAAAATGTAATGGAGGGAGTTTTTTTCAACCTTCCTTCTTTGTTCTCTCACTCAGACTCCCAACTCTCAGTCAGCAGCTCCACCTCCAGCTCTGTGAAGTTAAAATGTAAGGGAGGAAGTTTTTTTCTACCTTTCTCCTTTGTTCTCTCACTCAGACTGCCAACTCTCAGCCAGCAGCTCCACCCCCAGCTTCTGTGAAGTCAAAATGTAATGGAGGAAGTTTTTTTCTACTCTTCTCCTTTGTACCTCCATTCAGACTACCAGCTCTCAGCCAGGAACTCCACCCCCAGCTTCTGTGAAGTTAAAATGTAATGGAGGAAGTTTTGTTCTACCTTTCTCCTTTGTTCTCTCACTCAGACTGCCAGCTCTCAGCCAGCAGCTCCACCCCCAGCTCTGTGAAGTTAAATGTAATGGAGGAAGTTTTTTTCAACCTTTCACTTTTGTTCTCTAACTCAGACTGCCGGATCTCAGCCAGCAGCACCACCCCCAGCTTCTGTGAATTTAAAATGTAATGCAGGGAGTTTTTTTCAACCTTCCTTCTTTGTTCTCTCACTCAGACTCCCAACTCTCAGTCAGCAGCTCCACCTCCAGCTCTGTGAAGTTAAATGTAATGGAGGAAGTTATTTTCTACCTTTCTCCTTTGTTCTCTCACTCAGACTGCCGGCTCTCAGCCAGCAGCTCCACCCCCAGCTTCTGTGAAGTCAAAATGTAATGGAGGAAGTTTTTTTCTACCTTTCTCCTTTGTACCTCCATTCAGACTACCAGCTCTCAGCCAGGAGCTCCACCCCCAGCTTCTGTGAAGTTAAAATGTAATGGAGGAAGTTTTGTTCTACCTTTCTCCTTTGTTCTCTCACTCAGACTCCCAACTCTCAGTCAGCAGCTCCACCTCCAGCTCTGTGAAGTTAAAATGTAGTGGAGGAAGTTTTTTTCTACCTTTCTCCTTTGTTCTCTTACTCAGACTGCCAGCTCTCAGCCAGCAGCTCCACCCCCAGCTTCTGTGAAGTTAAAATGTAATGGAGTGAGTTTTTCAACCTTCCTTCTTTGTTCTCTCACTCAGACTCCCAATTCTCAGTCAAAAGCTCCACCTCCAGCTCTGTGAAGTTAAAATGTAATGGAGGAAGTTTTTTTCTACCTTTCTCCTTTGTTCTCTCACTCAGACTGCCAACTCTCAGCCAGCAGCTCCACCCCCAGCTTCTGTGAAGTCAAAATGTAATGGAGGAAGTTTTTTTCTACTCTTCTCCTTTGTACCTCCATTCAGACTACCAGCTCTCAGCCAGGAGCTCCACCCCCAGCTACTGTGAAGTTAAAATGTAATGGAAGAAGTTTTGTTCTACCTTTCTCCTTTGTTCTCTCAATCAGACTGCCAGCTCTCAGCCAGCAGCTCCACCCCCAGCTTCTGTGAAGTTAAAATGTAATGGAGGGAGTTTTTTTCAACCTTCCTTCTTTGTTCTCTCACTCAGACTCCCAACTCTCAGTCAGCAGCTCCACCTCTAGCTCTGTGAAGTTAAAATGTAAGGGAGGAAGTTTTTTTCTACCTTTCTCCTTTGTTCTCTCACTCAGACTCCCAACTCTCAGTCAGCAGCTCCACCTCCAGCTCTGTGAAGTTAAATGTAATGGAGGAAGTTTTTTTCAACCTTTCACTTTTGTTCTCTAACTGAGACTGCCGGATCTCAGCCAGCAGCGCCACCCCCAGCTTCTGTGAATTTAAAATGTAATGGAGGGAGTTTTTTTCAACCTTCCTTCTTTGTTCTCTCACTCAGACTCCCAACTCTCAGTCAGCAGCTCCACCTCCAGCTCTGTGAAGTTAAAATGTAAGGGAGGAAGTTTTTTTCTACCTTTCTCCTTTGTTCTCTCACTCAGACTGCCAACTCTCAGCCAGCAGCTCCACCCCCAGCTTCTGTGAAGTCAAAATGTAATGGAGGAAGTTTTTTTCTACTCTTCTCCTTTGTACCTCCATTCAGACTACCAGCTCTCAGCCAGGAGCTCCACCCCCAGCTTCTGTGAAGTTAAAATGTAATGGAGGAAGTTTTGTTCTACCTTTCTCCTTTGTTCTCTCACTCAGACTGCCAGCTCTCAGCCAGCAGCTCCACCCCCAGCTCTGTGAAGTTAAATGTAATGGAGGAAGTTTTTTTCAACCTTTCACTTTTGTTCTCTAACTCAGACTGCCGGATCTCAGCCAGCAGCGCCACCCCCAGCTTCTGTGAATTTAAAATGTAATGGAGGGAGTTTTTTTCAACCTTCCTTCTTTGTTCTCTCACTCAGACTCCCAACTCTCAGTCAGCAGCTCCACCTCCAGCTCTGTGAAGTTAAAATGTAAGGGAGGAAGTTTTATTCTACCTTTCTCCTTTTTTCTGTCACTCAGACTCCCAACTCTCAGCCAGCAGCTCCACCCCCAGCTTCTGTGAAGTTAAAATGTAATGGAGGGAGTTTTTTCAACCTTCCTTCTTTGTTCTCTCACTCAGACTCCCAACTCTCAGTCAGTAGCTCCACCTCCAGCTCTGTGAAGTTAAAATGTAAGGGAGGAAGTTTTTTTCTACCTTTCTCCTTTGTTCTCTCACTCAGACTCCCAACTCTCAGTCAGCAGCTCCACTTCCAGCTCTGTGAAGTTAAATGTAATGGAGGAAGTTATTTTCTACCTTTCTTTTTTGTTCTCTCACTCAGACTGCCGGCTCTCAGCCAGGAGCTCCACCCCCAGCTTCTGTGAAGTTAAAATGTAATGGAGGAAGTTTTTTTCTACCTTTCTCCTTTTTACCTCCATTCAGACTACCAGCTCTCAGCCAGGAGCTCCACCCCCAGCTTCTGTGAAGTTAAAATGTAATGGAGGGAGTTTTTTCAACCTTCCTTCTTTGTTCTCTCACTCAGACTCCCAACTCTCAGTCAGCAGCTCCACCTCCAGCTCTGTGAAGTTAAAATGTAATGGAGGAAGTTTTTTTCTACCTTTCTCCTTTGTTCTCTCACTCAGACTGCCAACTCTCAGCCAGCAGCTCCACCCCCAGCTTCTGTGAAGTCAAAATGTAATGGAGGAAGTTTTTTTCTACTCTTCTCCTTTGTACCTCCATTCAGACTACCAGCTCTCAGCCAGGAGCTCCACCCCCAGCTTCTGTGAAGTTAAAATGTAATGGAGGAAGTTTTGTTCTACCTTTCTCCTTTGTTCTCTCACTCAGACTGCCAGCTCTCAGCCAGCAGCTCCACCCCCAGCTTCTGTGAAGTTAAAATGTAATGGAGGGAGTTTTTTTCAACCTTCCTTCTTTGTTCTCTCACTCAGACTCCCAACTCTCAGTCAGCAGCTCCACCTCTAGCTCTGTGAAGTTATAATGTAAGGGAGGAAGTTTTTTTCTACCTTTCTCCTTTGTTCTCTCACTCAGACTCCCAACTCTCAGTCAGCAGCTCCACCTCCAGCTCTGTGAAGTTAAAAGTAATGGAGGAAGTTTTTTTCAACCTTTCACTTTTGTTCTCTAACTCAGACTGCCGGATCTCAGCCAGCAGCGCCACCCCCAGCTTCTGTGAATTTAAAATGTAATGGAGGGAGTTTTTTTCAACCTTCCTTCTTTGTTCTCTCACTCAGACTCCCAACTCTCAGTCAGCAGCTCCACCTCCAGCTCTGTGAAGTTAAAATGTAAGGGAGGAAGTTTTTTTCTATCCTTTCTCCTTTGTTCTCTCACTCAGACTGCCGGCTCTCAGCCAACAGCTCCACCCCCAGCTTCTGTGAAGTTAAAATGTAATGATGGAAGTTTTATTCTACCTTTCTCCTTTTTTCTGTCACTCAGACTTCCAACTCTCAGCCAGCAGCGCCACCCCCAGCTTCTGTGAAGTTAAAATGTAATGAAGTTTTTTCTATCTTTCTCCTTTATTCTCTCACTCAGTCTGCCAGCTCTCAGTCAGAAGCTCCACCTCCAGCTCTGTGAAGTTAAAATGTAATGGAGGAAGTTTTTTTCTACCTTTCTCATTTGTTCTCTCACTCAGACTCCCAACTCTCAGTCAGCAGCTCCACCTCCAGCTCTGTGAAGTTAAAATATAAGGGAGGAAGTTTTTTTCTATCCTTTCTCCTTTGTTCTCTCACTCAGACTGCCAGCTCTCAGCCAACAGCTCCACCTCTAGCTCTGTGAAGTTAAAATGTAAGGGAGGAAGTTTTTTTCTACCTTTCTCGTTTGTTCTTTCACTCAGACTCCCAACTCTCAGTCAGCAGCTCCACCTCCAGCTCTGTGAAGTTAAATGTAATGGAGGAAGTTTTTTTCAACCTTTCACTTTTGTTCTCTAACTCAGACTGCCGGATCTCAGCCAGCAGCACCACCCCCAGCTTCTGTGAAGTTAAAATGTAATGGAGGGAGTTTTTTTCAACCTTCCTTCTTTGTTCTCTCACTCAGACTCCCAACTCTCAGTCAGCAGCTCCACCTCCAGCACTGTGAAGTTAAAATGTAAGGGAGGAAGTTTTTTTCTATCCTTTCTCCTTTGTTCTCTCACTCAGACTGCCAGCTCTCAGCCAACAGCTCCACCCCCAGCTTCTGTGAAGTTAAAATGTAATGATGGAAGTTTTATTCTACCTTTCTCCTTTTTTCTGTCACTCAGACTCCCAACTCTCAGCCAGCAGCTCCACCCCCAGCTTCTGTGAAGTTAAAATGTAATGGAGGGAGTTTTTTTCAACCTTCCTTCTTTGTTCTCTCACTCAGACTCCCAACTCTCAGTCAGCAGCTCCACCTCCAGCTCTGTGAAGTTAAAATGTAATGGAGGGAGTTTTTTTTTCAACCTTCCTTCTTTGTTCTCTCACTCAGACTCCCAACTCTCAGTCAGCAGCTCCACCTCCAGCTCTGTGAAGTTAAAATGTAAGGGAGGAAGTTTTTTTCTACCTTTCTCGTTTGTTCTCTCACTCAGACTCCCAACTCTCAGTCAGCAGCTCCACTTCCAGCTCTGTGAAGTTAAATGTAATGGAGGAAGTTATTTTCTACCTTTCTCCTTTGTTCTCTCACTCAGACTGCTGGCTCTCAGCCAGGAGCTCCACCCCCAGCTTCTGTGAAGTTAAAATGTAATGGAGGAAGTTTTGTTCTACCTTTCTCCTTTTTTCTCTCACTCAGACTCCCAACCCTCAGACAGCAGCTCCACTCCCAGCTTCTGTGAAGTTAAATATAATGGAGGAAGTTATTTTCTACATTTCCCCTTTGTTCTCTCACTCAGACTGCCAACTCTCAGCCAGCAGCTCCACCCCCAGCTTCTGTGAAGTCAAAATGTAATGGAGGAAGTTTTTTTCTACCTTTCTCCTTTGTACCTCCATTCAGACTACCAGCTCTCAGCCAGGAGCTCCACCCCCAGCTTCTGTGAAGTTAAAATGTAATGGAGGAAGTTTTGTTCTACCTTTCTCCTTTGTTCTCTCACTCAGACTCCCAACTCTCAGTCAGCAGCTCCACCTCCAGCTCTGTGAAGTTAAAATGTAGTGGAGGAAGTTTTTTTCTACCTTTCTCCTTTGTACTTCCATTCAGACTCCCAACTCTCAGCCAGCAGCTCCACCCCAAGCTTCTGTGAAGTTAAAATGTAAGGGAGGAAGTTTTTTTCTACCTTTCTCGTTTGTTCTCTCACTCAGACTCCCAACTCTCAGTCAGCAGCTCCACTTCCAGCTCTGTGAAGTTAAATGTAATGGAGGAAGTTATTTTCTACCTTTCTCCTTTGTTCTCTCACTCAGACTGCTGGCTCTCAGCCAGGAGCTCCACCCCCAGCTTCTGTGAAGTTAAAATGTAATGGAGGAAGTTTTGTTCTACCTTTCTCCTTTTTTCTCTCACTCAGACTCCCAACCCTCAGACAGCAGCTCCACTCCCAGCTTCTGTGAAGTTAAATATAATGGAGGAAGTTATTTTCTACATTTCCCCTTTGTTCTCTCACTCAGACTGCCAACTCTCAGCCAGCAGCTCCACCCCCAGCTTCTGTGAAGTCAAAATGTAATGGAGGAAGTTTTTTTCTACCTTTCTCCTTTGTACCTCCATTCAGACTACCAGCTCTCAGCCAGGAGCTCCACCCCCAGCTTCTGTGAAGTTAAAATGTAATGGAGGAAGTTTTGTTCTACCTTTCTCCTTTGTTCTCTCACTCAGACTCCCAACTCTCAGTCAGCAGCTCCACCTCCAGCTCTGTGAAGTTAAAATGTAGTGGAGGAAGTTTTTTTCTACCTTTCTCCTTTGTACTTCCATTCAGACTCCCAACTCTCAGCCAGCAGCTCCACCCCAAGCTTCTGTGAAGATACAATGTAATGGAGGATGTTTTTTTCTACCTTTCACCTTTGTTTTCTCACTCAGACTCCCAACTCTCAGTCAGCAGCTCCACCTCCAGCTCTGTGAAGTTAAATGTAATGGAGGAAGTTTTTTTCAACCTTTCACTTTTGTTCTCTAACTCAGACTGCTGGCTCTCAGCCAGGAGCTCCACCCCCAGCTTCTGTGAAGTTAAAATGTAATGGAGGAAGTTTTGTTCTACCTTTCTCCTTTTTTCTCTCACTCAGACTCCCAACCCTCAGACAGCAGCTCCACTCCCAGCTTCTGTGAAGTTAAATATAATGGAGGAAGTTATTTTCTACATTTCCCCTTTGTTCTCTCACTCAGACTGCCAACTCTCAGCCAGCAGCTCCACCCCCAGCTTCTGTGAAGTCAAAATGTAATGGAGGAAGTTTTGTTCTACCTTTCTCCTTTGTTCTCTCACTCAGACTCCCAACTCTCAGTCAGCAGCTCCACCTCCAGCTCTGTGAAGTTAAAATGTAGTGGAGGAAGTTTTTTTCTACCTTTCTCCTTTGTACTTCCATTCAGACTCCCAACTCTCAGCCAGCAGCTCCACCCCAAGCTTCTGTGAAGATACAATGTAATGGAGGATGTTTTTTTCTACCTTTCACCTTTGTTTTCTCACTCAGACTCCCAACTCTCAGTCAGCAGCTCCACCTCCAGCTCTGTGAAGTTAAATGTAATGGAGGAAGTTTTTTTCAACCTTTCACTTTTGTTCTCTAACTCAGACTGCCGGATCTCAGCCAGCAGCACCACCCCCAGCTTCTGTGAAGTTAAAATGTAATGGAGGGAGTTTTTTTCAACCTTCCTTCTTTGTTCTCTCACTCAGACTCCCAACTCTCAGTCAGCAGCTCCACCTCCAGCTCTGTGAAGTTAAAATGTAAGGGAGGAAGTTTTTTTCTATCCTTTCTCCTTTGTTCTCTCACTCAGACTGCCAGCTCTCAGCCAACAGCTCCACCCCCAGCTTCTGTGAAGTTAAAATGTAATGATGGAAGTTTTATTCTACCTTTCTCCTTTTTTCTGTCACTCAGACTCCCAACTCTCAGCCAGCAGCTCCACCCCCAGCTTCTGTGAAGTTAAAATGTAATGAAGTTTTTTCTATCTTTCTCCTTTATTCTCTCACTCAGACTGCCAGCTCTCAGCCAGCAGCTCCAGCCCCAGCTTCTGTGAAGCTAAAATATAATGGAGGGAGTTTTTTTCAACCTTCCTTCTTTGTTCTCTCACTCAGACTCCCAACTCTCCGCCAGCAGCTCCACCCCCAGCTTCTGTGAAGTTAAAATGTAATGAACTGTTTTCTATCTTTCTCCTTTATTCTCTCACACAGACTCCCAACTCTCAGCCAGCAGCTCCAGCCCAGCTTTTGTGAAGTCAAAATGTAATGGAGGAAGTTTTTTTCTATCCTTTCTCGTTTGATCTCTCACTCAGACTCCCAACTCTCAGTCAGCAGCTCCACCTCCAGCTCTGTGAAGTTAAAATGTAATGGAGGGAGTTTTTTTCAACCTTCCTTCTTTGTTCTCTTACTCAGACTCCCAACTCTCAGTCAGCAGCTCCACCTCCAGCTCTGTGAAGTTAAAATGTAAGGGAGGAAGTTTTTTCTACCTTTCTCTTTTGTTCTCTCACTCAGACTCCCAACTCTCAGTCAGTAGCTCCACCCCCAGCTTCTGTGAAGTTAAAATGTAATGAACTGTTTTGTATCTTTCTCCTTTATTCTCTCACACAGACTCCCAACTCTCAGCCAGCAGCTCCAGCCCAGCTTCTGTGAAGTCAAAATGTAATGGAGGAAGTTTTTTTCTATCCTTTCTCGTTTGATCTCTCACTCAGACTCCCAACTCTCAGTCAGCAGCTCCACCTCCAGCTCTGTGAAGTTAAAATGTAATGGAGGGAGTTTTTTTCAACCTTCCTTCTTTGTTCTCTTACTCAGACTCCCAACTCTCAGTCAGCAGCTCCACCTCCAGCTCTGTGAAGTTAAAATGTAAGGGAGGAAGTTTTTTTCTACCTTTCTCGTTTGTTCTCTCACTCAGACTCCCAACTCTCAGTCAGCAGCTCCACTTCCAGCTCTGTGAAGTTAAATGTAATGGAGGGAGTTTTTTTCAACCTTCCTTCTTTGTTCTCTCACACAGACTCCCAACTCTCAGTCAGCAGCTCCACCCACAGCTTCTGTGAAGTGAAAACGTAGTGGACGAAGTTGTTTTCTACCTTTCTCCTTTGTACTTCCATTCAGACTCTCAACTCTCAGTCAGCAGCTCCACCCCCAGCTTCTGTGAAGTTTAAATGTAATGGAGGGAGTTTTTTCAACCTTCCTTCTTTGTTCTCTCACTCAGACTCCCAACTCTCAGTCAGCAGCTCCACCCACAGCTTCTGTGAAGTCAAAACATAATGGACGAAGTTTTTTTCTACCTTTCAACTTTGTACTTCCATTCAGACTCTCAACTCTCACCCAGCAGCTCCACCCCCAGCTTCTGTGAAGTCAAAACGTAATGGATGAAGTTTTTTTCTACCTTTCTCCTTTGTTCTCTCACTCAGACTCCCAACTCTCAGCCAGCAGCTCCACCCCCAGATTCTGTGAAGTTAAAATGTAATGGAAGTAGTTTTGTTCGACCTTCCTTCTTTGTTCTCTCACTCAGACTCCCAACTCTCAGTCAGCAGCTCCACCCACAGCATCTGTGTAGTTAAAATGTAATGGAGGAAGTTTTTTCTACCTTTCTCATTTGTTATTCCATTCAGACTCCCAACCCCCAGTCAGCAAATCCACCCCCAGCTTCTGGGAAGTTAAAATGTAATGGATGGAGTTTTTTTCAACCTTCCTTCTTTGTTCTCTCACTCAGGCTCCCAACTCTCAGTCAGCAGCACCACCTCCAGCTCTGTGAAGTTAAAATGTAATGGAGGGAGTTTTTTTCTACCTTTCTCGTTTGTTCTCTCACTCAGACTCCCAACTCTCAGTCAGAAGCTCCACTTCCAGCTCTGTGAAGTTAAATGTAATGGAGGAAGTTATTTTCTACCTTTCTCCTTTGTTCTCTCACTCAGACTCCCAACTTTCAGCCAGCAGCTCCACCCCCAGCTTCTGTGAAGTTAAAATGTAATGAACTGTTTTCTATCTTTCTCCTTAATTCTCTCACACAGACTCCCAAATCTCAGCCAGCAGCTCCACCTCCAGCTCTGTGAAGTTAAAATGTAAGGGAGGAAGTTTTTTTCTACCTTTCTCGTTTGTTCTCTCACTCAGACTCCCAACTCTCAGTCAGCAGCTCCACTTCCAGCTCTGTGAAGTTAAATGTAATGGAGGGAGTTTTTTTCAACCTTCCTTCTTTGTTCTCTCACTCAGACTCCCAACTCTCAGTCAGCAGCTCCACCCACAGCTTCTGTGAAGTGAAAACGTAATGGACGAAGTTGTTTTCTACCTTTCTCCTTTGTACTTCCATTCAGACTCCCAACCCCCAGTCAGCAAATCCACCCCCAGCTTCTGGGAAGTTAAAATGTAATGGATGGAGTTTTTTTCAACCTTCCTTCTTTGTTCTCTCACTCAGGCTCCCAACTCTCAGTCAGCAGCACCACCTCCAGCTTCTGTGAAGTTAAAATGTAATGGAGGAAGTTTTGTTCTACATTTCTCCTTTGTTCTCTCACTCAGACTCCCAACTCTCAGTCAGCAGCTCCACCTCCAGCGCTGTGAAGTTAAAATGTAGTGGAGGAAGTTTTTTTCTACCTTTCTCCTTTGTTCTCTTACTCAGACTGCCAGCTCTCAGCCAGCAGCTCCACCCCCAGCTTCTGTGAAGTTAAAATGTAATGGAGTGAGTTTTTTTCAACCTTCCTTCTTTGTTCTCTCACTCAGACTCCCAATTCTCAGTCAGAAGCTCCACCTCCAGCTCTGTGAAGTTAAAATGTAATGGAGGAAGTTTTTTTCTACCTTTCTCCTTTGTTCTCTCACTCAGACTGCCAACTCTCAGCCAGCAGCTCCACCCCCAGCTTCTGTGAAGTCAAAATGTAATGGAGGAAGTTTTTTTTTTACTTTTGTCCTTTGTACCTCCATTCAGACTACCAGCTCTCAACCAGGAGCTCCACCCCCATCTTCTGTGAAGTTAAAATGTAATGGAGGGAGTTTTTTTCAACCTTCCTTCTTTGTTCTCACTCAGACTCCCAACTCTCAGTCAGCAGCTCCACCTCCAGCTCTGTGAAGTTAAAATGTAAGGGAGGAAGTTTTTTTCTATCCTTTCTCCTTTGTTCTCTCACTCAGACTGCCAGCTCTCAGCCAACAGCTCCACCCCCAGCTTCTGTGAAGTTAAAATGTAATGATGGAAGTTTTATTCTACCTTTCTCCTTTTTTCTGTCACTCAGACTCCCAACTCTCAGCCAGCAGCTCCACCCCCAGCTTCTGTGAAGTTAAAATGTAATGAAGTTTTTTCTATCTTTCTCCTTTATTCTCTCACTCAGACTGACAGCTCTCAGCCAGCAGCTCCACCCCCAGCTTCTGTGAAGTTAAAATGTAATGGAGGGAGTTTTTTTCAACCTTCCTTCTTTGTTCTCTCACTCAGACTCCCAACTCTCAGTCAGCAGCTCCACCTCCAGCTCTGTGAAGTTAAAATGTAAGGAAGGAAGTTTTTTTCTACCTTTCTCGTTTGTTCTCTCACTCAGACTCCCAACTCTCAGTCAGCAGCTCCACATCCAGCTCTGTGAAGTTAAATGTAATGGAGGAAGTTATTTTCTACCTTTCTCCTTTGTTCTCTCACTCAGACTTCCGGCTCTCAGCCAGCACCGCCACCCCCAGCTTCTGTGAATTTAAATTGTAATGGAGGAAGTTTTTTTCTACCTTTCTCCTTTGTTCTCTCACTCAGACTCCCAACTCTCAGCCAGCACCTCCACCCCCAGATTCTGTGAAGTTAAAATGTAATGGAAGGAGTTTTGTTTGACCTTCCTTCTTTGTTCTCTCACTCAGACTGCCAGCTCTCAGCCAACAGCTCCACCCCCAGCTTCTGTGAAGTTAAAATGTAATGATGGAAGTTTTATTCTACCTTTCTCCTTTTTTCTGTCACTCAGACTCCCAACTCTCAGCCAGCAGCTCCACCCCCAGCTTCTGTGAAGTTAAAATGTAATGAAGTTTTTCTATCTTTCTCCTTTATTCTCTCACTCAGACTGTTAGCTCTCAGCCAGCAGCTCCACCCCCAGCTTCTGTGAAGTTAAAATGTAATGATGGAAGTTTTATTCTACCTTTCTCCTTTTTTCTGTCACTCAGACTCCCAACTCTTAGCCAGCAGCTCCACCCCCAGCTTCTGTGAAGTTAAAATGTAACGAAGTTTTTTCTATCTTTCTTCTTTATTCTCTCACTCAGACTGTTAGCTCTCAGCCAGCAGCTCCACCCACAGCTTCTGTGAAGTGAAAACGTAATGGACGAAGTTTTTTTCTACCTTTCTCCTTTGTACTTCCATTCAGACTCTCAACTCTCAGTCAGCAGCTCCACCCCCAGCTTCTGTGAAGTTTAAATGTAATGGAGGGAGTTTTTTTCAACCTTCCTTCTTTGTTCTCTCACTCAGACTCCCAACTCTCAGTCAGCAGCTCCACCCACAGCTTCTGTGAAGTCAAAACATAATGGACGAAGTTTTTTTCTACCTTTCAACTTTGTACTTCCATTCAGACTCTCAACTCTCACCCAGCAGCTCCACCCCCAGCTTCTGTGAAGTCAAAACGTAAAGGATGAAGTTTTTTTCTACCTTTCTCCTTTGTACTTCCATTCAGACTCTCAACTCTCAGTCAGCAGCTCCACCCCCAGCTTCTGTGAAGTTTAAATGTAATGGAGGGAGTTTTTTTCAATCTTCCTTCTTTGTATCCTCACTCAGACTCCCATCTCTCAGTCAGCAGCTCCACCTCCAGCTCTGTGAAGTTAAAATGTAAGGGAGGAAGTTTTTTTTCTACCTTTCTTGTTTGTTCTCTCACTCAGACTCCCAAATCTCAGTCAGCAGCTCCACTTCCAGCTCTGTGAAGTTAAATGTAATGGAGGAAGTTATTTTCTACCTTTCTCCTTTGTTCTCTCACTCAGACTTCCGGCTCTCAGAAAGCAGCGCCACCCCCAGCTTCTGTGAATTTAAAATGTAATGGAGGAAGTTTTTTTCTACCTTTCTCGTTTGTTCTCTCACTCAGACTCCCAACTCTCAGCCAGCAGCTCCACCCCCAGATTCTGTGAAGTTAAAATGTAATGGAAGGAGTTTTGTTCGACCTTCCTTCTTTGTTCTCTCACTCAGACTCCCAACTCTCAGTCAGCAGCTCCAGCCCAGCTTTTGTGAAGTCAAAATGTAATGGAGGAAGTTTTTTTCTATCCTTTCTCGTTTGATCTCTCACTCAGACTCCCAACTCTCAGTCAGCAGCTCCACCTCCAGCTCTGTGAAGTTAAAATGTAATGGAGGGAGTTTTTTTCAACCTTCCTTCTTTGTTCTCTTACTCAGACTCCCAACTCTCAGTCAGCAGCTCCACCTCCAGCTCTGTGAAGTTAAAATGTAAGGGAGGAAGTTTTTTCTACCTTTCTCTTTTGTTCTCTCACTCAGACTCCCAACTCTCAGTCAGTAGCTCCACCCCCAGCTTTTGTGAAGTTAAAATGTAATGAACTGTTTTGTATCTTTCTCCTTTATTCTCTCACACAGACTCCCAACTCTCAGCCAGCAGCTCCAGCCCAGCTTCTGTGAAGTCAAAATGTAATGGAGGAAGTTTTTTTCTATCCTTTCTCGTTTGATCTCTCACTCAGACTCCCAACTCTCAGTCAGCAGCTCCACCTCCAGCTCTGTGAAGTTAAAATGTAATGGAGGGAGTTTTTTTTCAACCTTCCTTCTTTGTTCTCTTACTCAGACTCCCAACTCTCAGTCAGCAGCTCCACCTCCAGCTCTGTGAAGTTAAAATGTAAGGGAGGAAGTTTTTTTCTACCTTTCTCGTTTGTTCTCTCACTCAGACTCCCAACTCTCAGTCAGCAGCTCCACTTCCAGCTCTGTGAAGTTAAATGTAATGGAGGGAGTTTTTTTCAACCTTCCTTCTTTGTTCTCTCACTCAGACTCCCAACTCTCAGTCAGCAGCTCCACCCACAGCTTCTGTGAAGTGAAAACGTAATGGACGAAGTTGTTTTCTACCTTTCTCCTTTGTACTTCCATTCAGACTCTCAACTCTCAGTCAGCAGCTCCACCCCCAGCTTCTGTGAAGTTTAAATGTAATGGAGGGAGTTTTTTCAACCTTCCTTCTTTGTTCTCTCACTCAGACTCCCAACTCTCAGTCAGCAGCTCCACCCACAGCTTCTGTGAAGTCAAAACATAATGGACGAAGTTTTTTTCTACCTTTCAACTTTGTACTTCCATTCAGACTCTCAACTCTCACCCAGCAGCTCCACCCCCAGCTTCTGTGAAGTCAAAACGTAATGGATGAAGTTTTTTTCTACCTTTCTCCTTTGTTCTCTCACTCAGACTCCCAACTCTCAGCCAGCAGCTCCACCCCCAGATTCTGTGAAGTTAAAATGTAATGGAAGGAGTTTTGTTCGACCTTCCTTCTTTGTTCTCTCACTCAGACTCCCAACTCTCAGTCAGCAGCTCCACCCACAGCATCTGTGTAGTTAAAATGTAATGGAGGAAGTTTTTTCTACCTTTCTCATTTGTTATTCCATTCAGACTCCCAACCCCCAGTCAGCAAATCCACCCCCAGCTTCTGGGAAGTTAAAATGTAATGGATGGAGTTTTTTTCAACCTTCCTTCTTTGTTCTCTCACTCAGACTCCCAACTCTCAGTCAGCAGCACCACCTCCAGCTCTGTGAAGTTAAAATGTAATGGAGGGAGTTTTTTTCTACCTTTCTCGTTTGTTCTCTCACTCAGACTCCCAACTCTCAGTCAGAAGCTCCACTTCCAGCTCTGTGAAGTTAAATGTAATGGAGGAAGTTATTTTCTACCTTTCTCCTTTGTTCTCTCACTCAGACTCCCAACTTTCAGCCAGCAGCTCCACCCCCAGCTTCTGTGAAGTTAAAATGTAATGAACTGTTTTCTATCTTTCTCCTTAATTCTCTCACACAGACTCCCAAATCTCAGCCAGCAGCTCCAGCCCAGCTTCTGTGAAGTTAAAATGTAATGGAGGAAGTTTTGTTCTACATTTCTCCTTTGTTCTCTCACTCAGACTCCCAACTCTCAGTCAGCAGCTCCACCTCCAGCGCTGTGAAGTTAAAATGTAGTGGAGGAAGTTTTTTTCTACCTTTCTCCTTTGTTCTCTTACTCAGACTGCCAGCTCTCAGCCAGCAGCTCCACCCCCAGCTTCTGTGAAGTTAAAATGTAATGGAGTGAGTTTTTTTCAACCTTCCTTCTTTGTTCTCTCACTCAGACTCCCAATTCTCAACCAGGAGCTCCACCCCCAGCTTCTGTGAAGTTAAAATGTAATGGAGGGAGTTTTTTTCAACCTTCCTTCTTTGTTCTCTCACTCAGACTCCCAACTCTCAGTCAGCAGCTCCACCTCCAGCTCTGTGAAGTTAAAATGTAAGGAAGGAAGTTTTTTTCTACCTTTCTCGTTTGTTCTCTCACTCAGACTCCCAACTCTCAGTCAGCAGCTCCACATCCAGCTCTGTGAAGTTAAATGTAATGGAGGAAGTTATTTTCTACCTTTCTCCTTTGTTCTCTCACTCAGACTTCCGGCTCTCAGCCAGCAGCGCCACCCCCAGCTTCTGTGAATTTAAATTGTAATGGAGGAAGTTTTTTTCTACCTTTCTCCTTTGTTCTCTCACTCAGACTCCCAACTCTCAGCCAGCACCTCCACCCCCAGATTCTGTGAAGTTAAAATGTAATGGAAGGAGTTTTGTTTGACCTTCCTTCTTTGTTCTCTCACTCAGACTGCCAGCTCTCAGCCAACAGCTCCACCCCCAGCTTCTGTGAAGTTAAAATGTAATGATGGAAGTTTTATTCTACCTTTCTCCTTTTTTCTGTCACTCAGACTCCCAACTCTCAGCCAGCAGCTCCACCCCCAGCTTCTGTGAAGTTAAAATGTAATGAAGTTTTTTCTATCTTTCTCCTTTATTCTCTCACTCAGACTGTTAGCTCTCAGCCAGCAGCTCCACCCCCAGCTTCTGTGAAGTTAAAATGTAATGATGGAAGTTTTATTCTACCTTTCTCCTTTTTTCTGTCACTCAGACTCCCAACTCTCAGCCAGCAGCTCCACCCCCAGCTTCTGTGAAGTTAAAATGTAATGAAGTTTTTTCTATCTTTCTCCTTTATTCTCTCACTCAGACTGTTAGCTCTCAGCCAGCAGCTCCACCCACAGCTTCTGTGAAGTGAAAACGTAATGGACGAAGTTTTTTTCTACCTTTCTCCTTTGTACTTCCATTCAGACTCTCAACTCTCAGTCAGCAGCTCCACCCCCAGCTTCTGTGAAGTTTAAATGTAATGGAGGGAGTTTTTTTCAACCTTCCTTCTTTGTTCTCTCACTCAGACTCCCAACTCTCAGTCAGCAGCTCCACCCACAGCTTCTGTGAAGTCAAAACATAATGGTCGAAGTTTTTTTCTACCTTTCAACTTTGTACTTCCATTCAGACTCTCAACTCTCACCCAGCAGCTCCACCCCCAGCTTCTGTGAAGTCAAAACGTAATGGATGAAGTTTTTTTCTACCTTTCTCCTTTGTACTTCCATTCAGACTCTCAACTCTCAGTCAGCAGCTCCACCCCCAGCTTCTGTGAAGTTTAAATGTAATGGAGGGAGTTTTTTCAATCTTCCTTCTTTGTTCTCTCAGTCAGACTCCCATCTCTCAGTCAGCAGCTCCACCTCCAGCTCTGTGAAGTTAAAATGTAAGGGAGGAAGTTTTTTTTCTACCTTTCTCGTTTGTTCTCTCACTCAGACTCCCAAATCTCAGTCAGCAGCTCCACTTCCAGCTCTGTGAAGTTAAATGTAATGGAGGAAGTTATTTTCTACCTTTCTCCTTTGTTCTCTCACTCAGACTTCCGGCTCTCAGAAAGCAGCGCCACCCCCAGCTTCTGTGAATTTAAAATGTAATGGAGGAAGTTTTTTTCTACCTTTCTCCTTTGTTCTCTCACTCAGACTCCCAACTCTCAGCCAGCAGCTCCACCCCCAGATTCTGTGAAGTTAAAATGTAATGGAAGGAGTTTTGTTCGACCTTCCTTCTTTGTTCTCTCACTCAGACTCCCAACTCTCAGTCAGCAGCTCCACCCACAGCATCTGTGTAGTTAAAATGTAATGATGGAAGTTTTTTCTACCTTTCTCAATTGTTATTCCATTCAGACTCCCAAACCCCAGTCAGCAAATCCACCCCCAGCTTCTGGGAAGTTAAAATGTAATGGATGGAGTTTTTTTCAACCTTCCTTCTTTGTTCTCTCACTCAGGCTCCCAACTCTCAGTCAGCAGCTCCACCTCCAGCTCTGTGAAGTTAAAATGTAATGGAGGGAGTTTTTTTCAACCTTCATTCTTTGTTCCCTCACTCAGACTCCCAACTCTCAGTCAGCAGCTCCACCTCCAGCTCTGTGAAGTTAAAATGTAAGGGAGGAAGTTTTTTTCTACCTTTCTCGTTTGTTCTCTCACTCAGACTCCCAACTCTCAGTCAGCAGCTCCACTTCCAGCTCTGTGAAGTTAAATGTAATGGAGGAAGTTATTTTCTACCTTTCTCCTTTGTTCTCTCACTCAGACTCCCAACTTTCAGCCAGCAGCTCCACCCCCAGCTTCTGTGAAGTTAAAATGTAATGAACTGTTTTCTATCTTTCTCCTTAATTCTCTCACACAGACTCCCAAATCTCAGCCAGCAGCTCCAGCCCAGCTTCTGTGAAGTTAAAATGTAATGGAGGAAGTTTTGTTCTACATTTCTCCTTTGTTCTCTCACTCAGACTCCCAACTCTCAGTCAGCAGCTCCACCTCCAGCGCTGTGAAGTTAAAATGTAGTGGAGGAAGTTTTTTTCTACCTTTCTCCTTTGTTCTCTTACTCAGACTGCCAGCTCTCAGCCAGCAGCTCCACCCCCAGCTTCTGTGAAGTTAAAATGTAATGGAGTGAGTTTTTTTCAACCTTCCTTCTTTGTTCTCTCACTCAGACTCCTAATTCTCAGTCAGAAGCTCCACCTCCAGCTCTGTGAAGTTAAAATGTAATGGAGGAAGTTTTTTTTCTACCTTTCTCCTTTGTTCTCTCACTCAGACTGCCAACTCTCAGCCAGCAGCTCCACCCCCAGCTTCTGTGAAGTCAAAATGTAATGGAGGAAGTTTTTTTTTTACTTTTGTCCTTTGTACCTCCATTCAGACTACCAGCTCTCAACCAGGAGCTCCACCCCCAGCTTCTGTGAAGTTAAAATGTAATGGAGGGAGTTTTTTTCAACCTTCCTTCTTTGTTCTCTCACTCAGACTCCCAACTCTCAGTCAGCAGCTCCACCTCCAGCTCTGTGAAGTTAAAATGTAAGGGAGGAAGTTTTTTTCTATCCTTTCTCCTTTGTTCTCTCACTCAGACTGCCAGCTCTCAGCCAACAGCTCCACCCCCAGCTTCTGTGAAGTTAAAATGTAATGATGGAAGTTTTATTCTACCTTTCTCCTTTTTTCTGTCACTCAGACTCCCAACTCTCAGCCAGCAGCTCCACCCCCAGCTTCTGTGAAGTTAAAATGTAATGAAGTTTTTTCTATCTTTCTCCTTTATTCTCTCACTCAGACTGACAGCTCTCAGCCAGCAGCTCCACCCCCAGCTTCTGTGAAGTTAAAATGTAATGGAGGGAGTTTTTTTCAACCTTCCTTCTTTGTTCTCTCACTCAGACTCCCAACTCTCAGTCAGCAGCGCCACCCCCAGCTTCTGTGAATTTAAATTGTAATGGAGGAAGTTTTTTTCTACCTTTCTCCTTTGTTCTCTCACTCAGACTCCCAACTCTCAGCCAGCACCTCCACCCCCAGATTCTGTGAAGTTAAAATGTAATGGAAGGAGTTTTGTTCGACCTTCCTTCTTTGTTCTCTCACTCAGACTGCCAGCTCTCAGCCAACAGCTCCACCCCCAGCTTCTGTGAAGTTAAAATGTAATGATGGAAGTTTTATTCTACCTTTCTCCTTTTTTCTGTCACTCAGACTCCCAACTCTCAGCCAGCAGCTCCACCCCCAGCTTCTGTGAAGTTAAAATGTAATGAAGTTTTTTCTATCTTTCTCCTTTATTCTCTCACTCAGACTGTTAGCTCTCAGCCAGCAGCTCCACCCTCAGCTTCTGTGAAGTTAAAATGTAATGGAGGGTGTTTTTTTCAACCTTCCTTCTTTGTTCTCTCACTCAGACTCCCAACTCTCAGTCAGCAGCTCCACCCACAGCTTCTGTGAAGTGAAAACGTAATGGACGAAGTTTTTTTCTACCTTTCTCCTTTGTACTTCCATTCAGACTCCCAACTCTCAGCCAGCAGCTCCACCCCCAGCTTCTGTGAAGTTAAAATGTAATGAAGTTTTTTCTATCTTTCTCCTTTATTCTCTCACTCAGACTGACAGCTCTCAGCCAGCAGCTCCACCCCCAGCTTCTGTGAAGTTAAAATGTAATGGAGGGAGTTTTTTTCAACCTTCCTTCTTTGTTCTCTCCCTCAGACTCCCAACTCTCAGTCAGCAGCTCCACCTCCAGCTCTGTGAAGTTAAAATGTAAGGAAGGAAGTTTTTTTCTACCTTTCTCGTTTGTTCTCTCACTCAGACTCCCAACTCTCAGTCAGCAGCTCCACATCCAGCTCTGTGAAGTTAAATGTAATGGAGGAAGTTATTTTCTACCTTTCTCCTTTGTTCTCTCACTCAGACTTCCGGCTCTCAGCCAGCAGCGCCACCCCCAGCTTCTGTGAATTTAAATTGTAATGGAGGAAGTTTTTTTCTACCTTTCTCCTTTGTTCTCTCACTCAGACTCCCAACTCTCAGCCAGCACCTCCACCCCCAGATTCTGTGAAGTTAAAATGTAATGGAAGGAGTTTTGTTTGACCTTCCTTCTTTGTTCTCTCACTCAGACTGCCAGCTCTCAGCCAACAGCTCCACCCCCAGCTTCTGTGAAGTTAAAATGTAATGATGGAAGTTTTATTCTACCTTTCTCCTTTTTTCTGTCACTCAGACTCCCAACTCTCAGCCAGCAGCTCCACCCCCAGCTTCTGTGAAGTTAAAATGTAATGAAGTTTTTTCTATCTTTCTCCTTTATTCTCTCACTCAGACTGTTAGCTCTCAGCCAGCAGCTCCACCCCCAGCTTCTGTGAAGTTAAAATGTAATGATGGAAGTTTTATTCTACCTTTCTCCTTTTTTCTGTCACTCAGACTCCCAACTCTCAGCCAGCAGCTCCACCCCCAGCTTCTGTGAAGTTAAAATGTAATGAAGTTTTTTCTATCTTTCTCCTTTATTCTCTCACTCAGACTGTTAGCTCTCAGCCAGCAGCTCCACCCACAGCTTCTGTGAAGTGAAAACGTAATAGACGAAGTTTTTTTCTACCTTTCTCCTTTGTACTTCCATTCAGACTCTCAACTCTCAGTCAGCAGCTCCACCCCCAGCTTCTGTGAAGTTTAAATGTAATGGAGGGAGTTTTTTTCAACCTTCCTTCTTTGTTCTCTCACTCAGACTCCCAACTCTCAGTCAGCAGCTCCACCCACAGCTTCTGTGAAGTCAAAACATAATGGACGAAGTTTTTTTCTACCTTTCAACTTTGTACTTCCATTCAGACTCTCAACTCTCACCCAGCAGCTCCACCCCCAGCTTCTGTGAAGTCAAAACGTAATGGATGAAGTTTTTTTCTACCTTTCTCCTTTGTTCTCTCACTCAGACTCCCAACTCTCAGCCAGCAGCTCCACCCCCAGATTCTGTGAAGTTAAAATGTAATGGAAGGAGTTTTGTTCGACCTTCCTTCTTTGTTCTCTCACTCAGACTCCCAACTCTCAGTCAGCAGCTCCACCCACAGCATCTGTGTAGTTAAAATGTAAGGGAGGAAGTTTTTTCTACCTTTCTCCTTTATTCTCTCACACAGACTCCCAACTCTCAGCCAGCAGCTCCAGCCCAGCTTTTGTGAAGTCAAAATGTAATGGAGGAAGTTTTTTTCTATCCTTTCTCGTTTGATCTCTCACTCAGACTCCCAACTCTCAGTCAGCAGCTCCACCTCCAGCTCTGTGAAGTTAAAATGTAATGGAGGGAGTTTTTTTCAACCTTCCTTCTTTGTTCTCTCACTCAGACTCCCAACTCTCAGTCAGCAGCTCCACCCACAGCTTCTGTGAAGTGAAAACGTAATGGACGAAGTTTTTTTCTATCCTTTCTCGTTTGATCTCTCACTCAGACTCCCAACTCTCAGTCAGCAAATCCACCCCCAGCTTCTGGGAAGTTAAAATGTAAGGGAGGAAGTTTTTTCTATCTTTCTCCTTTATTCTCTCACTCAGACTCCCAACTCTCAGTCAGCAGCTCCACCTCCAGCTCTGTGAAGTTAAAATGTAAGGGAGGAAGTTTTTTTCTACCTTCCTTCTTTGTTCTCTCACTCAGACTCCCAACTCTCAGTCAGCAGCTCCACCTCCAGCTCTGTGAAGTTAAAATGTAAGGGAGGAAGTTTTTTCTACCTTTCTCGTTTGTTCTCTCACTCAGACTCCCAACTCTCAGTCAGCAGCTCCACTTCCAGCTCTGTGAAGTTAAATGTAATGGAGGAAGTTATTTTCTACCTTTCTCCTTTGTTCTCTCACTCAGACTTCCGGCTCTCAGAAAGCAGCGCCACCCCCAGCTTCTGTGAATTTAAAATGTAATGGAGGAAGTTTTTTTCTACCTTTCTCCTTTGTTCTCTCACTCAGACTCCCAACTCTCAGCCAGCAGCTCCACCCCCAGATTCTGTGAAGTTAAAATGTAATGGAAGGAGTTTTGTTCGACCTTCCTTCTTTGTTCTCTCACTCAGACTCCCAACTCTCAGTCAGCAGCTCCACCCACAGCATCTGTGTAGTTAAAATGTAATGATGGAAGTTTTTTCTACCTTTCTCAATTGTTATTCCATTCAGACTCCCAAACCCCAGTCAGCAAATCCACCCCCAGCTTCTGGGAAGTTAAAATGTAATGGATGGAGTTTTTTTCAACCTTCCTTCTTTGTTCTCTCACTCAGGCTCCCAACTCTCAGTCAGCAGCTCCACCTCCAGCTCTGTGAAGTTAAAATGTAATGGAGGGAGTTTTTTTCAACCTTCATTCTTTGTTCCCTCACTCAGACTCCCAACTCTCAGTCAGCAGCTCCACCTCCAGCTCTGTGAAGTTAAAATGTAAGGGAGGAAGTTTTTTTCTACCTTTCTCGTTTGTTCTCTCACTCAGACTCCCAACTCTCAGTCAGCAGCTCCACTTCCAGCTCTGTGAAGTTAAATGTAATGGAGGAAGTTATTTTCTACCTTTCTCCTTTGTTCTCTCACTCAGACTCCCAACTTTCAGCCAGCAGCTCCACCCCCAGCTTCTGTGAAGTTAAAATGTAATGAACTGTTTTCTATCTTTCTCCTTAATTCTCTCACACAGACTCCCAAATCTCAGCCAGCAGCTCCAGCCCAGCTTCTGTGAAGTTAAAATGTAATGGAGGAAGTTTTGTTCTACATTTCTCCTTTGTTCTCTCACTCAGACTCCCAACTCTCAGTCAGCAGCTCCACCTCCAGCGCTGTGAAGTTAAAATGTAGTGGAGGAAGTTTTTTTCTACCTTTCTCCTTTGTTCTCTTACTCAGACTGCCAGCTCTCAGCCAGCAGCTCCACCCCCAGCTTCTGTGAAGTTAAAATGTAATGGAGTGAGTTTTTTTCAACCTTCCTTCTTTGTTCTCTCACTCAGACTCCCAATTCTCAGTCAGAAGCTCCACCTCCAGCTCTGTGAAGTTAAAATGTAATGGAGGAAGTTTTTTTTCTACCTTTCTCCTTTGTTCTCTCACTCAGACTGCCAACTCTCAGCCAGCAGCTCCACCCCCAGCTTCTGTGAAGTCAAAATGTAATGGAGGAAGTTTTTTTTTTACTTTTGTCCTTTGTACCTCCATTCAGACTACCAGCTCTCAACCAGGAGCTCCACCCCCAGCTTCTGTGAAGTTAAAATGTAATGGAGGGAGTTTTTTTCAACCTTCCTTCTTTGTTCTCTCACTCAGACTCCCAACTCTCAGTCAGCAGCTCCACCTCCAGCTCTGTGAAGTTAAAATGTAAGGGAGGAAGTTTTTTTCTATCCTTTCTCCTTTGTTCTCTCACTCAGACTGCCAGCTCTCAGCCAACAGCTCCACCCCCAGCTTCTGTGAAGTTAAAATGTAATGATGGAAGTTTTATTCTACCTTTCTCCTTTTTTCTGTCACTCAGACTCCCAACTCTCAGCCAGCAGCTCCACCCCCAGCTTCTGTGAAGTTAAAATGTAATGAAGTTTTTTCTATCTTTCTCCTTTATTCTCTCACTCAGACTGACAGCTCTCAGCCAGCAGCTCCACCCCCAGCTTCTGTGAAGTTAAAATGTAATGGAGGGAGTTTTTTTCAACCTTCCTTCTTTGTTCTCTCACTCAGACTCCCAACTCTCAGTCAGCAGCGCCACCCCCAGCTTCTGTGAATTTAAATTGTAATGGAGGAAGTTTTTTTCTACCTTTCTCCTTTGTTCTCTCACTCAGACTCCCAACTCTCAGCCAGCACCTCCACCCCCAGATTCTGTGAAGTTAAAATGTAATGGAAGGAGTTTTGTTCGACCTTCCTTCTTTGTTCTCTCACTCAGACTGCCAGCTCTCAGCCAACAGCTCCACCCCCAGCTTCTGTGAAGTTAAAATGTAATGATGGAAGTTTTATTCTACCTTTCTCCTTTTTTCTGTCACTCAGACTCCCAACTCTCAGCCAGCAGCTCCACCCCCAGCTTCTGTGAAGTTAAAATGTAATGAAGTTTTTTCTATCTTTCTCCTTTATTCTCTCACTCAGACTGTTAGCTCTCAGCCAGCAGCTCCACCCTCAGCTTCTGTGAAGTTAAAATGTAATGGAGGGTGTTTTTTTCAACCTTCCTTCTTTGTTCTCTCACTCAGACTCCCAACTCTCAGTCAGCAGCTCCACCCACAGCTTCTGTGAAGTGAAAACGTAATGGACGAAGTTTTTTTCTACCTTTCTCCTTTGTACTTCCATTCAGACTCCCAACTCTCAGCCAGCAGCTCCACCCCCAGCTTCTGTGAAGTTAAAATGTAATGAAGTTTTTTCTATCTTTCTCCTTTATTCTCTCACTCAGACTGACAGCTCTCAGCCAGCAGCTCCACCCCCAGCTTCTGTGAAGTTAAAATGTAATGGAGGGAGTTTTTTTCAACCTTCCTTCTTTGTTCTCTCCCTCAGACTCCCAACTCTCAGTCAGCAGCTCCACCTCCAGCTCTGTGAAGTTAAAATGTAAGGAAGGAAGTTTTTTTCTACCTTTCTCGTTTGTTCTCTCACTCAGACTCCCAACTCTCAGTCAGCAGCTCCACATCCAGCTCTGTGAAGTTAAATGTAATGGAGGAAGTTATTTTCTACCTTTCTCCTTTGTTCTCTCACTCAGACTTCCGGCTCTCAGCCAGCAGCGCCACCCCCAGCTTCTGTGAATTTAAATTGTAATGGAGGAAGTTTTTTTCTACCTTTCTCCTTTGTTCTCTCACTCAGACTCCCAACTCTCAGCCAGCACCTCCACCCCCAGATTCTGTGAAGTTAAAATGTAATGGAAGGAGTTTTGTTTGACCTTCCTTCTTTGTTCTCTCACTCAGACTGCCAGCTCTCAGCCAACAGCTCCACCCCCAGCTTCTGTGAAGTTAAAATGTAATGATGGAAGTTTTATTCTACCTTTCTCCTTTTTTCTGTCACTCAGACTCCCAACTCTCAGCCAGCAGCTCCACCCCCAGCTTCTGTGAAGTTAAAATGTAATGAAGTTTTTTCTATCTTTCTCCTTTATTCTCTCACTCAGACTGTTAGCTCTCAGCCAGCAGCTCCACCCCCAGCTTCTGTGAAGTTAAAATGTAATGATGGAAGTTTTATTCTACCTTTCTCCTTTTTTCTGTCACTCAGACTCCCAACTCTCAGCCAGCAGCTCCACCCCCAGCTTCTGTGAAGTTAAAATGTAATGAAGTTTTTTCTATCTTTCTCCTTTATTCTCTCACTCAGACTGTTAGCTCTCAGCCAGCAGCTCCACCCACAGCTTCTGTGAAGTGAAAACGTAATAGACGAAGTTTTTTTCTACCTTTCTCCTTTGTACTTCCATTCAGACTCTCAACTCTCAGTCAGCAGCTCCACCCCCAGCTTCTGTGAAGTTTAAATGTAATGGAGGGAGTTTTTTTCAACCTTCCTTCTTTGTTCTCTCACTCAGACTCCCAACTCTCAGTCAGCAGCTCCACCCACAGCTTCTGTGAAGTCAAAACATAATGGACGAAGTTTTTTTCTACCTTTCAACTTTGTACTTCCATTCAGACTCTCAACTCTCACCCAGCAGCTCCACCCCCAGCTTCTGTGAAGTCAAAACGTAATGGATGAAGTTTTTTTCTACCTTTCTCCTTTGTACTTCCATTCAGACTCTCAACTCTCAGTCAGCAGCTCCACCCCCAGCTTCTGTGAAGTTTAAATGTAATGGAGGGAGTTTTTTTCAATCTTCCTTCTTTGTTCTCTCAGTCAGACTCCCATCTCTCAGTCAGCAGCTCCACCTCCAGCTCTGTGAAGTTAAAATGTAAGGGAGGAAGTTTTTTTTCTACCTTTCTCGTTTGTTCTCTCACTCAGACTCCCAAATCTCAGTCAGCAGCTCCACTTCCAGCTCTGTGAAGTTAAATGTAATGGAGGAAGTTATTTTCTACCTTTCTCCTTTGTTCTCTCACTCAGACTTCCGGCTCTCAGAAAGCAGCGCCACCCCCAGCTTCTGTGAATTTAAAATGTAATGGAGGAAGTTTTTTTCTACCTTTCTCCTTTGTTCTCTCACTCAGACTCCCAACTCTCAGCCAGCAGCTCCACCCCCAGATTCTGTGAAGTTAAAATGTAATGGAAGGAGTTTTGTTCGACCTTCCTTCTTTGTTCTCTCACTCAGACTCCCAACTCTCAGTCAGCAGCTCCACCCACAGCATCTGTGTAGTTAAAATGTAATGGAGGAAGTTTTTTCTACCTTTCTCATTTGTTATTCCATTCAGACTCCCAACCCCCAGTCAGCAAATCCACCCCCAGCTTCTGGGAAGTTAAAATGTAATGGATGGAGTTTTTTTTCAACCTTCCTTCTTTGTTCTCTCACTCAGGCTCCCAACTCTCAGTCAGCAGCACCACCTCCAGCTCTGTGAAGTTAAAATGTAATGGAGGGAGTTTTTTTCAATCTTCATTCTTTGTTCTCTCACTCAGACTCCCAACTCTCAGTCAGCAGCTCCACCTCCAGCTCTGTGAAGTTAAAATGTAATGGAGGGAGTTTTTTTCTACCTTCATTCTTTGTTCCCTCACTCAGACTCCCAACTCTCAGTCAGCAGCTCCACCTCCAGCTCTGTGAAGTTAAAATGTAAGGGAGGAAGTTTTTTTCTACCTTTCTCGTTTGTTCTCTCACTCAGACTCCCAACTCTCAGTCAGCAGCTCCACTTCCAGCTCTGTGAAGTTAAATGTAATGGAGGAAGTTATTTTCTACCTTTCTCCTTTGTTCTCTCACTCAGACTCCCAACTTTCAGCCAGCAGCTCCACCCCCAGCTTCTGTGAAGTTAAAATGTAATGAACTGTTTTCTATCTTTCTCCTTAATTCTCTCACACAGACTCCCAAATCTCAGCCAGCAGCTCCAGCCCAGCTTCTGTGAAGTTAAAATGTAATGGAGGAAGTTTTGTTCTACATTTCTCCTTTGTTCTCTCACTCAGACTCCCAACTCTCAGTCAGCAGCTCCACCTCCAGCGCTGTGAAGTTAAAATGTAGTGGAGGAAGTTTTTTTCTACCTTTCTCCTTTGTTCTCTTACTCAGACTGCCAGCTCTCAGCCAGCAGCTCCACCCCCAGCTTCTGTGAAGTTAAAATGTAATGGAGTGAGTTTTTTTCAACCTTCCTTCTTTGTTCTCTCACTCAGACTCCCAATTCTCAGTCGGAAGCTCCACCTCCAGCTCTGTGAAGTTAAAATGTAATGGAGGAAGTTTTTTTTCTACCTTTCTCCTTTGTTCTCTCACTCAGACTGCCAACTCTCAGCCAGCAGCTCCACCCCCAGCTTCTGTGAAGTCAAAATGTAATGGAGGAAGTTTTTTTTTTACTTTTGTCCTTTGTACCTCCATTCAGACTACCAGCTCTCAACCAGGAGCTCCACCCCCAGCTTCTGTGAAGTTAAAATGTAATGGAGGGAGTTTTTTTCAACCTTCCTTCTTTGTTCTCTCACTCAGACTCCCAACTCTCAGTCAGCAGCTCCACCTCCAGCTCTGTGAAGTTAAAATGTAAGGGAGGAAGTTTTTTTCTATCCTTTCTCCTTTGTTCTCTCACTCAGACTGCCAGCTCTCAGCCAACAGCTCCACCCCCAGCTTCTGTGAAGTTAAAATGTAATGATGGAAGTTTTATTCTACCTTTCTCCTTTTTTCTGTCACTCAGACTCCCAACTCTCAGCCAGCAGCTCCACCCCCAGCTTCTGTGAAGTTAAAATGTAATGAAGTTTTTTCTATCTTTCTCCTTTATTCTCTCACTCAGACTGACAGCTCTCAGCCAGCAGCTCCACCCCCAGCTTCTGTGAAGTTAAAATGTAATGGAGGGAGTTTTTTTCAACCTTCCTTCTTTGTTCTCTCACTCAGACTCCCAACTCTCAGTCAGCAGCTCCACCTCCAGCTCTGTGAAGTTAAAATGTAAGGAAGGAAGTTTTTTTCTACCTTTCTCGTTTGTTCTCTCACTCAGACTACCAACTCTCAGTCAGCAGCTCCACATCCAGCTCTGTGAAGTTAAATGTAATGGAGGAAGTTATTTTCTACCTTTCTCCTTCGTTCTCTCACTCAGACCTCCGGCTCTCAGCCAGCAGCGCCACCCCCAGCTTCTGTGAATTTAAATTGTAATGGAGGAAGTTTTTTTCTACCTTTCTCCTTTGTTCTCTCACTCAGACTCCCAACTCTCAGCCAGCACCTCCACCCCCAGATTCTGTGAAGTTAAAATGTAATGGAAGGAGTTTTGTTCGACCTTCCTTCTTTGTTCTGTCACTCAGACTGCCAGCTCTCAGCCAACAGCTCCACCCCCAGCTTCTGTGAAGTTAAAATGTAATGATGGAAGTTTTATTCTACCTTTCTCCTTTTTTCTGTCACTCAGACTCCCAACTCTCAGCCAGCAGCTCCACCCCCAGCTTCTGTGAAGTTAAAATGTAATGAAGTTTTTTCTATCTTTCTCCTTTATTCTCTCACTCAGACTGTTAGCTCTCAGCCAGCAGCTCCACCCCCAGCTTCTGTGAAGTTAAAATGTAATGGAGGGTGTTTTTTTCAACCTTCCTTCTTTGTTCTCTCACTCAGACTCCCAACTCTCAGTCAGCAGCTCCACCCACAGCTTCTGTGAAGTGAAAACGTAATGGACGAAGTTTTTTTCTACCTTTCTCCTTTGTACTTCCATTCAGACTCTCAACTCTCAGTCAGCAGCTCCACCCCCAGCTTCTGTGAAGTTTAAATGTAATGGAGGGAGTTTTTTTCAACCTTCCTTCTTTGTTCTCTCACTCAGACTCCCAACTCTCAATCAGCAGCTCCACCCACAGCTTCTGTGAAGTCAAAACATAATGGACGAAGTTTTTTTCTACCTTTCAACTTTGTACTTCCATTCAGACTCTCAACTCTCACCCAGCAGCTCCACCCCCAGCTTCTGTGAAGTCAAAACGTAATGGATGAAGTTTTTTTCTACCTTTCTCCTTTGTACTTCCATTCAGACTCTCAACTCTCAGTCAGCAGCTCCACCCCCAGCTTCTGTGAAGTTTAAATGTAATGGAGGGAGTTTTTTTCAATCTTCCTTCTTTGTTCTCTCAGTCAGACTCCCATCTCTCAGTCAGCAGCTCCACCTCCAGCTCTGTGAAGTTAAAATGTAAGGGAGGAAGTTTTTTTCTACCTTTCTCGTTTGTTCTCTCACTCAGACTCCCAACTCTCAGTCAGCAGCTCCACCTCCAGCTCTGTGAAGTTAAATGTAAGGGAGGAAGTTATTTTCTACATTTCTCCTTTGTTCTCTCACTCAGACCTCCGGCTCTCAGAAAGCAGCGCCACCCCCAGCTTCTGTGAATTTAAAATTTAATGGAGGAAGTTTTTTTCTACCTTTCTCCTTTGTTCTCTCACTCAGACTCCCAACTCTCAGCCAGCAGCTCCACCCCCAGATTCTGTGAAGTTAAAATGTAATGGAAGGAGTTTTGTTCGACCTTCCTTCTTTGTTCTCTCACTCAGACTCCCAACTCTCAGTCAGCAGCTCCACCCACAGCATCTGTGTAGTTAAAATGTAATGGAGGAAGTTTTTTCTACCTTTCTCATTTGTTATTCCATTCAGACTCCCAACCCCCAGTCAGCAAATCCACCCCCAGCTTCTGGGAAGTTAAAATGTAATGGATGGAGTTTTTTTCAACCTTCCTTCTTTGTTCTCTCACTCAGGCTCCCAACTCTCAGTCAGCAGCACCACCTCCAACTCTGTGAAGTTAAAATGTAAGGGAGGAAGTTTTTTTCTACCTTCCTTCTTTGTTCTCTCACTCAGACTCCCAACTCTCAGTCAGCAGCTCCACCTCCAGCTCTGTGAAGTTAAAATGTAAGGGAGGAAGTTTTTTTCTACCTTCCTTCTTTGTTCTCTCACTCAGACTCCCAACTCTCAGTCAGCAGCTCCACCTCCAGCTCTGTGAAGTTAAAATGAAAGGGAGGAAGTTTTGTTCGACCTTCCTTCTTTGTTCTCTCACTCAGACTCCCAACTCTCAGTCAGCAGCTCCACCCACAGCATCTGTGTAGTTAAAATGTAATGGAGGAAGTTTTTTCTACCTTTCTCATTTGTTATTCCATTCAGACTCCCAACCCCCAGTCAGCAAATCCACCCCCAGCTTCTGGGAAGTTAAAATGTAATGGATGGAGTTTTTTTTCAACCTTCCTTCTTTGTTCTCTCACTCAGGCTCCCAACTCTCAGTCAGCAGCACCACCTCCAGCTCTGTGAAGTTAAAATGTAATGGAGGGAGTTTTTTTCAATCTTCATTCTTTGTTCTCTCACTCAGACTCCCAACTCTCAGTCAGCAGCTCCACCTCCAGCTCTGTGAAGTTAAAATGTAATGGAGGGAGTTTTTTTCAACCTTCATTCTTTGTTCCCTCACTCAGACTCCCAACTCTCAGTCAGCAGCTCCACCTCCAGCTCTGTGAAGTTAAAATGTAAGGGAGGAAGTTTTTTTCTACCTTTCTCGTTTGTTCTCTCACTCAGACTCCCAACTCTCAGTCAGCAGCTCCACTTCCAGCTCTGTGAAGTTAAATGTAATGGAGGAAGTTATTTTCTACCTTTCTCCTTTGTTCTCTCACTCAGACTCCCAACTTTCAGCCAGCAGCTCCACCCCCAGCTTCTGTGAAGTTAAAATGTAATGAACTGTTTTCTATCTTTCTCCTTAATTCTCTCACACAGACTCCCAAATCTCAGCCAGCAGCTCCAGCCCAGCTTCTGTGAAGTTAAAATGTAATGGAGGAAGTTTTGTTCTACATTTCTCCTTTGTTCTCTCACTCAGACTCCCAACTCTCAGTCAGCAGCTCCACCTCCAGCGCTGTGAAGTTAAAATGTAGTGGAGGAAGTTTTTTTCTACCTTTCTCCTTTGTTCTCTTACTCAGACTGCCAGCTCTCAGCCAGCAGCTCCACCCCCAGCTTCTGTGAAGTTAAAATGTAATGGAGTGAGTTTTTTTCAACCTTCCTTCTTTGTTCTCTCACTCAGACTCCCAATTCTCAGTCGGAAGCTCCACCTCCAGCTCTGTGAAGTTAAAATGTAATGGAGGAAGTTTTTTTTCTACCTTTCTCCTTTGTTCTCTCACTCAGACTGCCAACTCTCAGCCAGCAGCTCCACCCCCAGCTTCTGTGAAGTCAAAATGTAATGGAGGAAGTTTTTTTTTTACTTTTGTCCTTTGTACCTCCATTCAGACTACCAGCTCTCAACCAGGAGCTCCACCCCCAGCTTCTGTGAAGTTAAAATGTAATGGAGGGAGTTTTTTTCAACCTTCCTTCTTTGTTCTCTCACTCAGACTCCCAACTCTCAGTCAGCAGCTCCACCTCCAGCTCTGTGAAGTTAAAATGTAAGGGAGGAAGTTTTTTTCTATCCTTTCTCCTTTGTTCTCTCACTCAGACTGCCAGCTCTCAGCCAACAGCTCCACCCCCAGCTTCTGTGAAGTTAAAATGTAATGATGGAAGTTTTATTCTACCTTTCTCCTTTTTTCTGTCACTCAGACTCCCAACTCTCAGCCAGCAGCTCCACCCCCAGCTTCTGTGAAGTTAAAATGTAATGAAGTTTTTTCTATCTTTCTCCTTTATTCTCTCACTCAGACTGACAGCTCTCAGCCAGCAGCTCCACCCCCAGCTTCTGTGAAGTTAAAATGTAATGGAGGGAGTTTTTTTCAACCTTCCTTCTTTGTTCTCTCACTCAGACTCCCAACTCTCAGTCAGCAGCTCCACCTCCAGCTCTGTGAAGTTAAAATGTAAGGAAGGAAGTTTTTTTCTACCTTTCTCGTTTGTTCTCTCACTCAGACTACCAACTCTCAGTCAGCAGCTCCACATCCAGCTCTGTGAAGTTAAATGTAATGGAGGAAGTTATTTTCTACCTTTCTCCTTCGTTCTCTCACTCAGACCTCCGGCTCTCAGCCAGCAGCGCCACCCCCAGCTTCTGTGAATTTAAATTGTAATGGAGGAAGTTTTTTTCTACCTTTCTCCTTTGTTCTCTCACTCAGACTCCCAACTCTCAGCCAGCACCTCCACCCCCAGATTCTGTGAAGTTAAAATGTAATGGAAGGAGTTTTGTTCGACCTTCCTTCTTTGTTCTGTCACTCAGACTGCCAGCTCTCAGCCAACAGCTCCACCCCCAGCTTCTGTGAAGTTAAAATGTAATGATGGAAGTTTTATTCTACCTTTCTCCTTTTTTCTGTCACTCAGACTCCCAACTCTCAGCCAGCAGCTGCACCCCCAGCTTCTGTGAAGTTAAAATGTAATGAAGTTTTTTCTATCTTTCTCCTTTATTCTCTCACTCAGACTGTTAGCTCTCAGCCAGCAGCTCCACCCCCAGCTTCTGTGAAGTTAAAATGTAATGGAGGGTGTTTTTTTCAACCTTCCTTCTTTGTTCTCTCACTCAGACTCCCAACTCTCAGTCAGCAGCTCCACCCACAGCTTCTGTGAAGTGAAAACGTAATGGACGAAGTTTTTTTCTACCTTTCTCCTTTGTACTTCCATTCAGACTCTCAACTCTCAGTCAGCAGCTCCACCCCCAGCTTCTGTGAAGTTTAAATGTAATGGAGGGAGTTTTTTTCAACCTTCCTTCTTTGTTCTCTCACTCAGACTCCCAACTCTCAATCAGCAGCTCCACCCACAGCTTCTGTGAAGTCAAAACATAATGGACGAAGTTTTTTTCTACCTTTCAACTTTGTACTTCCATTCAGACTCTCAACTCTCACCCAGCAGCTCCACCCCCAGCTTCTGTGAAGTCAAAACGTAATGGATGAAGTTTTTTTCTACCTTTCTCCTTTGTACTTCCATTCAGACTCTCAACTCTCAGTCAGCAGCTCCACCCCCAGCTTCTGTGAAGTTTAAATGTAATGGAGGGAGTTTTTTTCTACCTTTCTCGTTTGTTCTCTCACTCAGACTCCCAACTCTCAGTCAGCAGCTCCACCTCCAGCTCTGTGAAGTTAAATGTAAGGGAGGAAGTTATTTTCTACATTTCTCCTTTGTTCTCTCACTCAGACCTCCGGCTCTCAGAAAGCAGCGCCACCCCCAGCTTCTGTGAATTTAAAATTTAATGGAGGAAGTTTTTTTCTACCTTTCTCCTTTGTTCTCTCACTCAGACTCCCAACTCTCAGCCAGCAGCTCCACCCCCAGATTCTGTGAAGTTAAAATGTAATGGAAGGAGTTTTGTTCGACCTTCCTTCTTTGTTCTCTCACTCAGACTCCCAACTCTCAGTCAGCAGCTCCACCCACAGCATCTGTGTAGTTAAAATGTAATGGAGGAAGTTTTTTCTACCTTTCTCATTTGTTATTCCATTCAGACTCCCAACCCCCAGTCAGCAAATCCACCCCCAGCTTCTGGGAAGTTAAAATGTAATGGATGGAGTTTTTTTCAACCTTCCTTCTTTGTTCTCTCACTCAGGCTCCCAACTCTCAGTCAGCAGCACCACCTCCAGCTCTGTGAAGTTAAAATGTAAGGGAGGAAGTTTTTTTCTACCTTCCTTCTTTGTTCTCTCACTCAGACTCCCAACTCTCAGTCAGCAGCTCCACCTCCAGCTCTGTGAAGTTAAAATGTAAGGGAGGAAGTTTTTTTCTACCTTCCTTCTTTGTTCTCTCACTCAGACTCCCAACTCTCAGTCAGCAGCTCCACCTCCAGCTCTGTGAAGTTAAAATGTAAGGGAGGAAGTTTTTTTCTACCTTCCTTCTTTGTTCTCTCACTCAGACTCCCAACTCTCAGTCAGCAGCTCCACCTCCAGCTCTGTGAAGTTAAATTGTAAGGGAGGAAGTTTTTTTCTACCTTTCTCGTTTGTTCTCTCACTCAGACTCCCAACTCTCAGCCAGCAGCTCCAGCCCAGCTTCTGTGAAGTTAAAATGTAATGAAGTTTTTTCTATCTTTCTCCTTTTTGTTCTCTCACTCAGACTGCCAGCTCTCAGCCAGCAGCTCCACCCCCAGCTTCTGTGAAGTTAAAATGTAATGGAGGGAGTTTTTTTCAACCTTCCTTCTTTGTTCTCTCACTCAGACTCCCAACTCTCAGTCAGCAGCTCCACCTCCAGCTCTGTGAAGTTAAAATGTAATGGAGGAAGTTTTTTTCTACCTTTCTCCTTTGTTCTCTTACTCAGACTGCCAGCTCTCAGCCAGCAGCTCCACCTCCAGCTCTGTGAAGTTAAAATGTAATGGAGGAAGTTTTTTTCTACCTTTCTCCTTTGTTCTCTTACTCAGACTGCCAACTCTCAGCCTGCAGCTCCTCCCCCATCTTCTGTGAAGTTAAAGTGTAATGGAGGAAGTTTTTTCTCTCCCTTTCTCCTTTGTACTCTCTATCAGACTCCCAACTCTCAGCCAGCAGCTCCAACCCCAGCTTCTGTGAAGTTAAAATGTAATGAACTGTTTTCTATCTTTCTCCTTAATTCTCTCACACAGACTCCCAAATCTCAGCCAGCAGCTCCAGCCCAGCTTCTGTGAAGTCAAAATGTAATGGAGGAAGTTTTTTTTTACTTTTGTCCTTTGTACCTCCATTCAGACTACCAGCTCTCAACCAGGAGCTCCACCCCCAGCTTCTGTGAAGTTAAAATGTAATGGAGGGAATTTTTTTTCAACCTTCCTTCTTTGTTCTCTCACTCAGACTCCCAACTCTCAGTCAGCAGCTCCACCTCCAGCTCTGTGAAGTTAAAATGTAAGGGAGGAAGTTTTTTTCTATCCTTTCTCCTTTGTTCTCTCACTCAGACTGCCAGCTCTCAGCCAACAGCTCCACCCCCAGCTTCTGTGAAGTTAAAATGTAATGATGGAAGTTTTATTCTACCTTTCTCCTTTTTTCTGTCACTCAGACTCCCAACTCTCAGCCAGCAGCTCCACCCGCAGCTTCTGTGAAGTTAAAATGTAATGAAGTTTTTTCTATCTTTCTCCTTTATTCTCTCACTCAGACTGACAGCTCTCAGCCAGCAGCTCCACCCCCAGCTTCTGTGAAGTTAAAATGTAATGGAGGGAGTTTTTTTCAACCTTCCTTCTTTGTTCTCTCACTCAGACTCCCAACTCTCATTCAGCAGCTCCACCTCCAGCTCTGTGAAGTTAAAATGTAAGGGAGGAAGTTTTTTTCTACCTTTCTCTTTTGTTCTCTCACTCAGACTCCCAACTCTCAGTCAGCAGCTCCACATCCAGCTCTGTGAAGTTAAATGTAATGGAGGAAGTTATTTTCTACCTTTCTCCTTTGTTCTCTCACTCAGACTTCCGGCTCTCAGCCAGCAGCGCCACCCCCAGCTTCTGTGAATTTAAATTGTAATGGAGGAAGTTTTTTTCTACCTTCCTCCTTTGTTCTCTCACTCAGACTGCCAGCTCTCAGCCAACAGCTCCACCCCCAGCTTCTGTGAAGTTAAAATGTAATGATGGAAGTTTTATTCTACCTTTCTCCTTTTTTCTGTCACTCAGACTCCCAACTCTCAGCCAGCAGCTCCACCCCCAGCTTCTGTGAAGTCAAAATGTAATGGAGGAAGTTTTTTTTTACTTTTCTCCTTTGTACCTCCATTCAGACTACCAGCTCTCAACCAGGAGCTCCACCCCTAGCTTCTGTGAAGTTAAAATGTAATGGAGGGAGTTTTTTTCAACCTTCCTTCTTTGTTCTCTCACTCAGACTCCCAACTCTCAGTCAGCAGCTCCACCTCCAGCTCTGTGAAGTTAAAATGTAAGGGAGGAAGTTTTTTTCTATCCTTTCTCCTTTGTTCTCTCACTCAGACTGCCAGCTCTCAGCCAACAGCTCCACCCCCAGCTTCTGTGAAGTTAAAATGTAATGATGGAAGTTTTATTCTACCTTTCTCCTTTTTTCTGTCACTCAGACTCCCAACTCTCAGCCAGCAGCTCCACCCCCAGCTTCTGTGAAGTTAAAATGTAATGAAGTTTTTTCTATCTTTCTCCTTTATTCTCTCACTCAGACTGACAGCTCTCAGCCAGCAGCTCCACCCCCAGCTTCTGTGAAGTTAAAATGTAATGGAGGGAGTTTTTTTCAACCTTCCTTCTTTGTTCTCTCACTCAGACTCCCACTTCTCAGTCAGCAGCTCCACCTCCAGCTCTGTGAAGTTAAAATGTAAGGGAGGAAGTTTTTTTCTACCTTTCTCGTTTGTTCTCTCACTCAGACTCCCAACTCTCAGTAAGCAGCTCCACATCCAGCTCTGTGAAGTTAAATGTAATGGAGGAAGTTATTTTCTACCTTTCTCCTTTGTTCTCTCACTCAGACTTCCGGCTCTCAGCCAGCAGCGCCACCCCCAGCTTCTGTGAATTTAAATTGTAATGGAGGAAGTTTTTTTCTACCTTTCTCCTTTGTTCTCTCACTCAGACTCCCAACTCTCAGCCAGCACCTCCACCCCCAGATTCTGTGAAGTTAAAATGTAATGGAAGGAGTTTTGTTCGACCTTCCTTCTTTGTTCTCTCACTCAGACTGCCAGCTCTCAGCCAACAGCTCCACCCCCAGCTTCTGTGAAGTTAAAATGTAATGATGGAAGTTTTATTCTACCTTTCTCCTATTTTCTGTCACTCAGACTCCCAACTCTCAGTCAGCAGCTCCACTTCCAGCTCTGTGAAGTTAAATGTAGTGGAGGAAGTTATTTTCTACCTTTCTCCTTTGTTCTCACACTCAGACTGCCGGCTCTCAGCCAGGAGCTCCACCCCCAGCTTCTGTGAAGTTAAAATGTAATGGAGGAAGTTTTGTTCTACCTTTCTCGTTTGTTCTCTCACTCAGACTCCCAACTCTCAGTCAGCAGCTCCACCTCCAGCTCTGTGAAGTTAAATGTAATCGAGGAAGTTTTTTTCAACCTTTCACTTTTGTTCTCTAACTCAGACTGCCGGATCTCAGCCAGCAGCGCCACCCCCAGCTTCTGTGAAGTTAAAATGTAATGGAGGGAGTTTTTTTCAACCTTCCTTCTTTGTTCTCTCACTCAGACTCCCAACTCTCAGTCAGAAGCTCCACCTCCAGCTCTGTGAAGTTAAAATGTAAGGGAGGAAGTTTTTTTCTATCCTTTCTCCTTTGTTCTCTCACTCAGACTGCCAGCTCTCAGCCAACAGCTCCACCCCCAGCTTCTGTGAAGTTAAAATGTAATGATGGAAGTTTTATTCTACCTTTCTCCTTTTTTCTGTCACTCAGACTCCCAACTCTCAGCCAGCAGCTCCACCCGCAGCTTCTGTGAAGTTAAAATGTAATGAAGTTTTTTCTATCTTTCTCCTTTATTCTCTCACTCAGACTGACAGCTCTCAGCCAGCAGCTCCACCCCCAGCTTCTGTGAAGTTAAAATGTAATGGAGGGAGTTTTTTTCAACCTTCCTTCTTTGTTCTCTCACTCAGACTCCCAACTCTCAGTCAGCAGCTCCACCTCCAGCTCTGTGAAGTTAAAATGTAAGGGAGGAAGTTTTTTTCTACCTTTCTCTTTTGTTCTCTCACTCAGACTCCCAACTCTCAGTCAGCAGCTCCACATCCAGCTCTGTGAAGTTAAATGTAATGGAGGAAGTTATTTTCTACCTTTCTCCTTTGTTCTCTCACTCAGACTTCCGGCTCTCAGCCAGCAGCGCCACCCCCAGCTTCTGTGAATTTAAATTGTAATGGAGGAAGTTTTTTTCTACCTTTCTCCTTTGTTCTCTCACTCAGACTGCCAGCTCTCAGCCAACAGCTCCACCCCCAGCTTCTGTGAAGTTAAAATGTAATGATGGAAGTTTTATTCTACCTTTCTCCTTTTTTCTGTCACTCAGACTCCCAACTCTCAGCCAGCAGCTCCACCCCCAGCTTCTGTGAAGTCAAAATGTAATGGAGGAAGTTTTTTTTTACTTTTGTCCTTTGTACCTCCATTCAGACTACCAGCTCTCAACCAGGAGCTCCACCCCTAGCTTCTGTGAAGTTAAAATGTAATGGAGGGAGTTTTTTTCAACCTTCCTTCTTTGTTCTCTCACTCAGACTCCCAACTCTCAGTCAGCAGCTCCACCTCCAGCTCTGTGAAGTTAAAATGTAAGGGAGGAAGTTTTTTTCTATCCTTTCTCCTTTGTTCTCTCACTCAGACTGCCAGCTCTCAGCCAACAGCTCCACCCCCAGCTTCTGTGAAGTTAAAATGTAATGATGGAAGTTTTATTCTACCTTTCTCCTTTTTTCTGTCACTCAGACTCCCAACTCTCAGCCAGCAGCTCCACCCCCAGCTTCTGTGAAGTTAAAATGTAATGAAGTTTTTTCTATCTTTCTCCTTTATTCTCTCACTCAGACTGACAGCTCTCAGCCAGCAGCTCCACCCCTAGCTTCTGTGAAGTTAAAATGTAATGGAGGGAGTTTTTTTCAACCTTCCTTCTTTGTTCTCTCACTCAGACTCCCAACTCTCAGTCAGCAGCTCCACCTCCAGCTCTGTGAAGTTAAAATGTAAGGGAGGAAGTTTTTTTCTACCTTTCTCGTTTGTTCTCTCACTCAGACTCCCAACTCTCAGTCAGCAGCTCCACATCCAGCTCTGTGAAGTTAAATGTAATGGAGGAAGTTATTTTCTACCTTTCTCCTTTGTTCTCTCACTCAGACTTCCGGCTCTCAGCCAGCAGCGCCACCCCCAGCTTCTGTGAATTTAAATTGTAATGGAGGAAGTTTTTTTCTACCTTTCTCCTTTGTTCTCTCACTCAGACTCCCAACTCTCAGCCAGCACCTCCACCCCCAGATTCTGTGAAGTTAAAATGTAATGGAAGGAGTTTTGTTCGACCTTCCTTCTTTGTTCTCTCACTCAGACTGCCAGCTCTCAGCCAACAGCTCCACCCCCAGCTTCTGTGAAGTTAAAATGTAATGATGGAAGTTTTATTCTACCTTTCTCCTATTTTCTGTCACTCAGACTCCCAACTCTCAGCCAGCAGCTCCACCCCCAGCTTCTGTGAAGTTAAAATGTAATGAAGTTTTTTCTATCTTTCTCCTTTATTCTCTCACTCAGACTGCCAGCTCTCAGCCAGCAGCTCCACCCCCAGCTTCTGTGAAGTTAAAATGTAATGGAGGGTGTTTTTTTCAACCTTCCTTCTTTGTTCTCTCACTCAGACTCCCAACTCTCAGTCAGCAGCTCCACCTCCAGCTCTGTGAAGTTAAAATGTAAGGGAGGAAGTTTTTTTCTACCTTTCTCGTTTGTTCTCTCACTCAGACTCCCAACTCTCAGTCAGCAGCTCCACTTCCAGCTCTGTGAAGTTAAATGTAATGGAGGAAGTTATTTTCTACCTTTCTCCTTTGTTCTCACACTCAGACTGCCGGCTCTCAGCCAGGAGCTCCACCCCCAGCTTCTGTGAAGTTAAAATGTAATGGAGGAAGTTTTGTTCTACCTTTCTCGTTTGTTCTCTCACTCAGACTCCCAACTCTCAGTCAGCAGCTCCACCTCCAGCTCTGTGAAGTTAAATGTAATGGAGGAAGTTTTTTTCAACCTTTCACTTTTGTTCTCTAACTCAGACTGCCGGATCTCAGCCAGCAGCGCCACCCCCAGCTTCTGTGAAGTTAAAATGTAATGGAGGGAGTTTTTTTCAACCTTCCTTCTTTGTTCTCTCACTCAGACTCCCAACTCTCAGTCAGAAGCTCCACCTCCAGCTCTGTGAAGTTAAAATGTAAGGGAGGAAGTTTTTTTCTATCCTTTCTCGTTTGATCTCTCACTCAGACTCCCAAATCTCAGTCAGCAGCTCCACCTCCAGCTCTGTGAAGTTAAAATGTAATGGAGGGAATTTTTTCTACCTTTCTCTTTTGTTCTCTCACTCAGACTCCCAACTCTCAGTCAGTAGCTCCACCCCCAGCTTCTGTGAAGTTAAAATGTAATGAACTGTTTTGTATCTTTCTCCTTTATTCTCTCACACAGACTCCCAACTCTCAGCCAGCAGCTCCAGCCCAGCTTCTGTGAAGTCAAAATGTAATGGAGGAAGTTTTTTTCTATCCTTTCTCGTTTGATCTCTCACTCAGACTCCCAACTCTCAGTCAGCAGCTCCACCTCCAGCTCTGTGAAGTTAAAATGTAATGGAGGGTGTTTTTTTCAACATTCCTTCTTTGTTCTCTCACTCAGACTCCCAACTCTCAGTCAGCAGCTCCACCTCCACCTCTGTGAAGTTAAAATGTAAGGGAGGAAGTTTTTTTCTACCTTTCTCGTTTGTTCTCTCACTCAGACTCCCAACTCTCAGTCAGCAGCTCCACTTCCAGCTCTGTATAGTTAAATGTAATGGAGGAAGTTTTTTTCTACCTTTCTCCTTTGTTCTCACACTCAGACTGCCGGCTCTCAGCCAGGAGCTCCACCCCCAGCTTCTGTGAAGTTAAAATGTAATGGAGGAAGTTTTGTTCTACCTTTCTCGTTTGTTCTCTCACTCAGACTCCCAACTCTCAGTCAGCAGCTCCACCTCCAGCTCTGTGAAGTTAAATGTAATGGAGGAAGTTTTTTTCAACCTTTCACTTTTGTTCTCTAACTCAGACTGCCGGATCTCAGCCAGCAGCGCCACCCCCAGCTTCTGTGAAGTTAAAATGTAATGGAGGGAGTTTTTTTCAACCTTCCTTCTTTGTTCTCTCACTCAGACTCCCAACTCTCAGTCAGAAGCTCCACCTCCAGCTCTGTGAAGTTAAAATGTAAGGGAGGAAGTTTTTTTCTATCCTTTCTCGTTTGATCTCTCACTCAGACTCCCAACTCTCAGTCAGCAGCTCCAACTCCAGCTCTGTGAAGTTAAAATGTAATGGAGGGAGTTTTTTCTACCTTTCTCTTTTGTTCTCTCACTCAGACTCCCAACTCTCAGTCAGTAGCTCCACCCCCAGCTTCTGTGAAGTTAAAATGTAATGAACTGTTTTGTATCTTTCTCCTTTATTCTCTCACACAGACTCCCAACTCTCAGTCAGCAGCTCCACCCACAGCTTCTGTGAAGTGAAAACGTAATGGACGAAGTTTTTTTCTACCTTTCTCCTTTGTACTTCCATTCAGACTCTCAACTCTCAGTCAGCAGCTCCACCCCCAGCTTCTGTGAAGTTTAAATGTAATGGAGGGAGTTTTTTTCAACCTTCCTTCTTTGTTCTCTCACTCAGACTCCCAACTCTCAGTCAGCAGCTCCACCCACAGCTTCTGTGAAGTCAAAACATAATGGACGAAGTTTTTTTCTACCTTTCAACTTTGTACTTCCATTCAGACTCTCAACTCTCACCCAGCAGCTCCACCCCCAGCTTCTGTGAAGTCAAAACGTAATGGATGAAGTTTTTTTCTACCTTTCTCCTTTGTACTTCCATTCAGACTCTCAACTCTCAGTCAGCAGCTCCACCCCCAGCTTCTGTGAAGTTTAAATGTAATGGAGGGAGTTTTTTTCAACCTTCCTTCTTTGTTTTCTCACTCAGACTCCCATCTCTCAGTCAGCAGCTCCACCTCCAGCTCTGTGAAGTTAAAATGTAAGGGAGGAAGTTTTTTTTCTACCTTTCTCGTTTGTTCTCTCACTCAGACTCCCAAATCTCAGTCAGCAGCTCCACTTCCAGCTCTGTGAAGTTAAATGTAATGGAGGAAGTTATTTTCTACCTTTCTCCTTTGTTCTCTCACTCAGACTTCCGGCTCTCAGTCAGCAGCTCCACCCACAGCATCTGTGTAGTTAAAATGTAAGGGAGGAAGTTTTTTTCTACCTTCCTTCTTTGTTCTCTCACTCAGACTCCCAACTCTCAGTCAGCAGCTCCACCTCCAGCTCTGTGAAGTTAAAATGTAAGGGAGGAAGTTTTTTCTACCTTTCTCGTTTGTTCTCTCACTCAGACTCCCAACTCTCAGTCAGCAGCTCCACTTCCAGCTCTGTGAAGTTAAATGTAATGGAGGAAGTTATTTTCTACCTTTCTCCTTTGTTCTCTCACTCAGACTCCCAACTTTCAGCCAGCAGCTCCACCCCCAGCTTCTGTGAAGTTAAAATGTAATGAACTGTTTTCTATCTTTCTCCTTAATTCTCTTACTCAGACTGCCAGCTCTTAGCCAGCAGCTCCACCTCCAGCTCTGTGAAGTTAAAATGTAATGGAGGAAGTTTTTTTCTACCTTTCTCCTTTATTCTCTCACACAGACTCCCAACTCTCAGTCAGCAGCTCCACCCACAGCTTCTGTGAAGTCAAAACATAATGGACGAAGTTTTTTTCTACCTTTCAACTTAGTACTTCCATTCACACTCTCAACTCTCACCCAGCAGCTCCACCCCCAGCTTCTGTGAAGTCAAAACGTAATGGACGAAGTTTTTTTCTACCTTTCTCCTTTGTACTTCCATTCAGACTCTCAACTCTCAGTCAGCAGCTCCACCCCCAGCTTCTGTGAAGTTTAAATGTAATGGAGGGAGTTTTTTTCAACCTTCCTTCTTTGTTCTCTCACTCAGACTCCCATCTCTCAGTCAGCAGCTCCACCTCCAGCTCTGTGAAGTTAAAATGTAAGGGAGGAAGTTTTTTTTCTACCTTTCTCGTTTGTTCTCTCACTCAGACTCCCAAATCTCAGTCAGCAGCTCCACTTCCAGCTCTGTGAAGTTAAATGTAATGGAGGAAGTTATTTTCTACCTTTCTCCTTTGTTCTCTCACTCAGACTCCCAACTTTCAGCCAGCAGCTCCACCCCCAGCTTCTGTGAAGTTAAAATGTAATGAACTGTTTTCTATCTTTCTCCTTAATTCTCTTACTCAGACTGCCAGCTCTTAGCCAGCAGCTCCACCTCCAGCTCTGTGAAGTTAAAATGTAATGGAGGAAGTTTTTTTCTACCTTTCTCCTTTATTCTCTCACACAGACTCCCAACTCTCAGTCAGCAGCTCCACCCACAGCTTCTGTGAAGTCAAAACATAATGGACGAAGTTTTTTTCTACCTTTCAACTTTGTACTTCCATTCAGACTCTCAACTCTCACCCAGCAGCTCCACCCCCAGCTTCTGTGAAGTCAAAACGTAATGGACGAAGTTTTTTTCTACCTTTCTCCTTTGTACTTCCATTCAGACTCTCAACTCTCAGTCAGCAGCTCCACCCCCAGCTTCTGTGAAGTTTAAATGTAATGGAGGGAGTTTTTTTCAACCTTCCTTCTTTGTTCTCTCACTCAGACTCCCATCTCTCAGTCAGCAGCTCCACCTCCAGCTCTGTGAAGTTAAAATGTAAGGGAGGAAGTTTTTTTTCTACCTTTCTCGTTTGTTCTCTCACTCAGACTCCCAAATCTCAGTCAGCAGCTCCACTTCCAGCTCTGTGAAGTTAAATGTAATGGAGGAAGTTATTTTCTACCTTTCTCCTTTGTTCTCTCACTCAGACTCCCAACTTTCAGCCAGCAGCTCCACCCCCAGCTTCTGTGAAGTTAAAATGTAATGAACTGTTTTCTATCTTTCTCCTTAATTCTCTTACTCAGACTGCCAGCTCTTAGCCAGCAGCTCCACCTCCAGCTCTGTGAAGTTAAAATGTAATGGAGGAAGTTTTTTTCTACCTTTCTCCTTTATTCTCTCACACAGACTCCCAACTCTCAGTCAGCAGCTCCACCCACAGCTTCTGTGAAGTCAAAACATAATGGACGAAGTTTTTTTCTACCTTTCAACTTTGTACTTCCATTCAGACTCTCAACTCTCACCCAGCAGCTCCACCCCCAGCTTCTGTGAAGTCAAAACGTAATGGACGAAGTTTTTTTCTACCTTTCTCCTTTGTACTTCCATTCAGACTCTCAACTCTCAGTCAGCAGCTCCACCCCCAGCTTCTGTGAAGTTTAAATGTAATGGAGGGAGTTTTTTTCAACCTTCCTTCTTTGTTCTCTCACTCAGACTCCCATCTCTCAGTCAGCAGCTCCACCTCCAGCTCTGTGAAGTTAAAATGTAAGGGAGGAAGTTTTTTTTCTACCTTTCTCGTTTGTTCTCTCACTCAGACTCCCAAATCTCAGTCAGCAGCTCCACTTCCAGCTCTGTGAAGTTAAATGTAATGGAGGAAGTTATTTTCTACCTTTCTCCTTTGTTCTCTCACTCAGACTTCCGGCTCTCAGCCAGCAGCGCCACCCCCAGCTTCTGTGAATTTAAAATGTAATGGAGGAAGTTTTTTCTACCTTTCTCCTTTGTTCTCTCACTCAGACTCCCAACTCTCAGCCAGCAGCTCCACCCCCAGATTCTGTGAAGTTAAAATGTAATGGAAGGAGTTTTGTTCGACCTTCCTTCTTTGTTCTCTCACTCAGACTCCCAACTCTCAGTCAGCAGCTCCACCCACAGCATCTGTGTAGTTAAAATGTAAGGGAGGAAGTTTTTTCTACCTTTCTCCTTTATTCTCTCACACAGACTCCCAACTCTCAGCCAGCAGCTCCAGCCCAGCTTTTGTGAAGTCAAAATGTAATGGAGGAAGTTTTTTTCTATCCTTTCTCGTTTGATCTCTCACTCAGACTCCCAACTCTCAGTCAGCAGCTCCACCTTCAGCTCTGTGAAGTTAAAATGTAATGGAGGGAGTTTTTTTCAACCTTCCTTCTTTGTTCTCTCACTCAGACTCCCAACTCTCAGTCAGCAGCTCCACCCACAGCTTCTGTGAAGTGAAAACGTAATGGACGAAGTTTTTTTCTATCCTTTCTCGTTTGATCTCTCACTCAGACTCCCAACTCTCAGTCAGCAAATCCACCCCCAGCTTCTGGGAAGTTAAAATGTAAGGGAGGAAGTTTTTTCTATCTTTCTCCTTTATTCTCTCACTCAGACTCCCAACTCTCAGTCAGCAGCTCCACCTCCAGCTCTGTGAAGTTAAAATGTAAGGGAGGAAGTTTTTTTCTACCTTCCTTCTTTGTTCTCTCACTCAGACTCCCAACTCTCAGTCAGCAGCTCCACCTCCAGCTCTGTGAAGTTAAAATGTAAGGGAGGAAGTTTTTTCTACCTTTCTCGTTTGTTCTCTCACTCAGACTCCCAACTCTCAGTCAGCAGCTCCACTTCCAGCTCTGTGAAGTTAAATGTAATGGAGGAAGTTATTTTCTACCTTTCTCCTTTGTTCTCTCACTCAGACTCCCAACTTTCAGCCAGCAGCTCCACCCCCAGCTTCTGTGAAGTTAAAATGTAATGAACTGTTTTCTATCTTTCTCCTTTGTTCTCACACTCAGACTGCCGGCTCTCAGCCAGGAGCTCCACCCCCAGCTTCTGTGAAGTTAAAATGTAATGGAGGAAGTTTTGTTCTACCTTTCTCGTTTGTTCTCTCACTCAGACTCCCAACTCTCAGTCAGCAGCTCCACCTCCAGCTCTGTGAAGTTAAATGTAATCGAGGAAGTTTTTTTCAACCTTTCACTTTTGTTCTCTAACTCAGACTGCCGGATCTCAGCCAGCAGCGCCACCCCCAGCTTCTGTGAAGTTAAAATGTAATGGAGGGAGTTTTTTTCAACCTTCCTTCTTTGTTCTCTCACTCAGACTCCCAACTCTCAGTCAGAAGCTCCACCTCCAGCTCTGTGAAGTTAAAATGTAAGGGAGGAAGTTTTTTTCTATCCTTTCTCCTTTGTTCTCTCACTCAGACTGCCAGCTCTCAGCCAACAGCTCCACCCCCAGCTTCTGTGAAGTTAAAATGTAATGATGGAAGTTTTATTCTACCTTTCTCCTTTTTTCTGTCACTCAGACTCCCAACTCTCAGCCAGCAGCTCCACCCGCAGCTTCTGTGAAGTTAAAATGTAATGAAGTTTTTTCTATCTTTCTCCTTTATTCTCTCACTCAGACTGACAGCTCTCAGCCAGCAGCTCCACCCCCAGCTTCTGTGAAGTTAAAATGTAATGGAGGGAGTTTTTTTCAACCTTCCTTCTTTGTTCTCTCACTCAGACTCCCAACTCTCAGTCAGCAGCTCCACCTCCAGCTCTGTGAAGTTAAAATGTAAGGGAGGAAGTTTTTTTCTACCTTTCTCTTTTGTTCTCTCACTCAGACTCCCAACTCTCAGTCAGCAGCTCCACATCCAGCTCTGTGAAGTTAAATGTAATGGAGGAAGTTATTTTCTACCTTTCTCCTTTGTTCTCTCACTCAGACTTCCGGCTCTCAGCCAGCAGCGCCACCCCCAGCTTCTGTGAATTTAAATTGTAATGGAGGAAGTTTTTTTCTACCTTTCTCCTTTGTTCTCTCACTCAGACTGCCAGCTCTCAGCCAACAGCTCCACCCCCAGCTTCTGTGAAGTTAAAATGTAATGATGGAAGTTTTATTCTACCTTTCTCCTTTTTTCTGTCACTCAGACTCCCAACTCTCAGCCAGCAGCTCCACCCCCAGCTTCTGTGAAGTCAAAATGTAATGGAGGAAGTTTTTTTTTACTTTTGTCCTTTGTACCTCCATTCAGACTACCAGCTCTCAACCAGGAGCTCCACCCCTAGCTTCTGTGAAGTTAAAATGTAATGGAGGGAGTTTTTTTCAACCTTCCTTCTTTGTTCTCTCACTCAGACTCCCAACTCTCAGTCAGCAGCTCCACCTCCAGCTCTGTGAAGTTAAAATGTAAGGGAGGAAGTTTTTTTCTATCCTTTCTCCTTTGTTCTCTCACTCAGACTGCCAGCTCTCAGCCAACAGCTCCACCCCCAGCTTCTGTGAAGTTAAAATGTAATGATGGAAGTTTTATTCTACCTTTCTCCTATTTTCTGTCACTCAGACTCCCAACTCTCAGCCAGCAGCTCCACCCCCAGCTTCTGTGAAGTTAAAATGTAATGAAGTTTTTTCTATCTTTCTCCTTTATTCTCTCACTCAGACTGCCAGCTCTCAGCCAGCAGCTCCACCCCCAGCTTCTGTGAAGTTAAAATGTAATGGAGGGTGTTTTTTTCAACCTTCCTTCTTTGTTCTCTCACTCAGACTCCCAACTCTCAGTCAGCAGCTCCACCTCCAGCTCTGTGAAGTTAAAATGTAAGGGAGGAAGTTTTTTTCTACCTTTCTCGTTTGTTCTCTCACTCAGACTCCCAACTCTCAGTCAGCAGCTCCACTTCCAGCTCTGTGAAGTTAAATGTAATGGAGGAAGTTATTTTCTACCTTTCTCCTTTGTTCTCACACTCAGACTGCCGGCTCTCAGCCAGGAGCTCCACCCCCAGCTTCTGTGAAGTTAAAATGTAATGGAGGAAGTTTTGTTCTACCTTTCTCGTTTGTTCTCTCACTCAGACTCCCAACTCTCAGTCAGCAGCTCCACCTCCAGCTCTGTGAAGTTAAATGTAATGGAGGAAGTTTTTTTCAACCTTTCACTTTTGTTCTCTAACTCAGACTGCCGGATCTCAGCCAGCAGCGCCACCCCCAGCTTCTGTGAAGTTAAAATGTAATGGAGGGAGTTTTTTTCAACCTTCCTTCTTTGTTCTCTCACTCAGACTCCCAACTCTCAGTCAGAAGCTCCACCTCCAGCTCTGTGAAGTTAAAATGTAAGGGAGGAAGTTTTTTTCTATCCTTTCTCGTTTGATCTCTCACTCAGACTCCCAAATCTCAGTCAGCAGCTCCACCTCCAGCTCTGTGAAGTTAAAATGTAATGGAGGGAATTTTTTCTACCTTTCTCTTTTGTTCTCTCACTCAGACTCCCAACTCTCAGTCAGTAGCTCCACCCCCAGCTTCTGTGAAGTTAAAATGTAATGAACTGTTTTGTATCTTTCTCCTTTATTCTCTCACACAGACTCCCAACTCTCAGCCAGCAGCTCCAGCCCAGCTTCTGTGAAGTCAAAATGTAATGGAGGAAGTTTTTTTCTATCCTTTCTCGTTTGATCTCTCACTCAGACTCCCAACTCTCAGTCAGCAGCTCCACCTCCAGCTCTGTGAAGTTAAAATGTAATGGAGGGTGTTTTTTTCAACATTCCTTCTTTGTTCTCTCACTCAGACTCCCAACTCTCAGTCAGCAGCTCCACCTCCACCTCTGTGAAGTTAAAATGTAAGGGAGGAAGTTTTTTTCTACCTTTCTCGTTTGTTCTCTCACTCAGACTCCCAACTCTCAGTCAGCAGCTCCACTTCCAGCTCTGTGAAGTTAAATGTAATGGAGGAAGTTTTTTTCTACCTTTCTCCTTTGTTCTCACACTCAGACTGCCGGCTCTCAGCCAGGAGCTCCACCCCCAGCTTCTGTGAAGTTAAAATGTAATGGAGGAAGTTTTGTTCTACCTTTCTCGTTTGTTCTCTCACTCAGACTCCCAACTCTCAGTCAGCAGCTCCACCTCCAGCTCTGTGAAGTTAAATGTAATGGAGGAAGTTTTTTTCAACCTTTCACTTTTGTTCTCTAACTCAGACTGCCGGATCTCAGCCAGCAGCGCCACCCCCAGCTTCTGTGAAGTTAAAATGTAATGGAGGGAGTTTTTTTCAACCTTCCTTCTTTGTTCTCTCACTCAGACTCCCAACTCTCAGTCAGAAGCTCCACCTCCAGCTCTGTGAAGTTAAAATGTAAGGGAGGAAGTTTTTTTCTATCCTTTCTCGTTTGATCTCTCACTCAGACTCCCAACTCTCAGTCAGCAGCTCCAACTCCAGCTCTGTGAAGTTAAAATGTAATGGAGGGAGTTTTTTCTACCTTTCTCTTTTGTTCTCTCACTCAGACTCCCAACTCTCAGTCAGTAGCTCCACCCCCAGCTTCTGTGAAGTTAAAATGTAATGAACTGTTTTGTATCTTTCTCCTTTATTCTCTCACACAGACTCCCAACTCTCAGTCAGCAGCTCCACCCACAGCTTCTGTGAAGTGAAAACGTAATGGACGAAGTTTTTTTCTACCTTTCTCCTTTGTACTTCCATTCAGACTCTCAACTCTCAGTCAGCAGCTCCACCCCCAGCTTCTGTGAAGTTTAAATGTAATGGAGGGAGTTTTTTTCAACCTTCCTTCTTTGTTCTCTCACTCAGACTCCCAACTCTCAGTCAGCAGCTCCACCCACAGCTTCTGTGAAGTCAAAACATAATGGACGAAGTTTTTTTCTACCTTTCAACTTTGTACTTCCATTCAGACTCTCAACTCTCACCCAGCAGCTCCACCCCCAGCTTCTGTGAAGTCAAAACGTAATGGATGAAGTTTTTTTTCTACCTTTCTCCTTTGTACTTCCATTCAGACTCTCAACTCTCAGTCAGCAGCTCCACCCCCAGCTTCTGTGAAGTTTAAATGTAATGGAGGGAGTTTTTTTCAACCTTCCTTCTTTGTTCTCTCACTCAGACTCCCATCTCTCAGTCAGCAGCTCCACCTCCAGCTCTGTGAAGTTAAAATGTAAGGGAGGAAGTTTTTTTTCTACCTTTCTCGTTTGTTCTCTCACTCAGACTCCCAAATCTCAGTCAGCAGCTCCACTTCCAGCTCTGTGAAGTTAAATGTAATGGAGGAAGTTATTTTCTACCTTTCTCCTTTGTTCTCTCACTCAGACTTCCGGCTCTCAGTCAGCAGCTCCACCCACAGCATCTGTGTAGTTAAAATGTAAGGGAGGAAGTTTTTTTCTACCTTCCTTCTTTGTTCTCTCACTCAGACTCCCAACTCTCAGTCAGCAGCTCCACCTCCAGCTCTGTGAAGTTAAAATGTAAGGGAGGAAGTTTTTTCTACATTTCTCGTTTGTTCTCTCACTCAGACTCCCAACTCTCAGTCAGCAGCTCCACTTCCAGCTCTGTGAAGTTAAATGTAATGGAGGAAGTTATTTTCTACCTTTCTCCTTTGTTCTCTCACTCAGACTCCCAACTTTCAGCCAGCAGCTCCACCCCCAGCTTCTGTGAAGTTAAAATGTAATGAACTGTTTTCTATCTTTCTCCTTAATTCTCTTACTCAGACTGCCAGCTCTTAGCCAGCAGCTCCACCTCCAGCTCTGTGAAGTTAAAATGTAATGGAGGAAGTTTTTTTCTACCTTTCTCCTTTATTCTCTCACACAGACTCCCAACTCTCAGTCAGCAGCTCCACCCACAGCTTCTGTGAAGTCAAAACATAATGGACGAAGTTTTTTTCTACCTTTCAACTTTGTACTTCCATTCAGACTCTCAACTCTCACCCAGCAGCTCCACCCCCAGCTTCTGTGAAGTCAAAACGTAATGGACGAAGTTTTTTTCTACCTTTCTCCTTTGTACTTCCATTCAGACTCTCAACTCTCAGTCAGCAGCTCCACCCCCAGCTTCTGTGAAGTTTAAATGTAATGGAGGGAGTTTTTTTCAACCTTCCTTCTTTGTTCTCTCACTCAGACTCCCATCTCTCAGTCAGCAGCTCCACCTCCAGCTCTGTGAAGTTAAAATGTAAGGGAGGAAGTTTTTTTTCTACCTTTCTCGTTTGTTCTCTCACTCAGACTCCCAAATCTCAGTCAGCAGCTCCACTTCCAGCTCTGTGAAGTTAAATGTAATGGAGGAAGTTATTTTCTACCTTTCTCCTTTGTTCTCTCACTCAGACTTCCGGCTCTCAGCCAGCAGCGCCACCCCCAGCTTCTGTGAATTTAAAATGTAATGGAGGAAGTTTTTTCTACCTTTCTCCTTTGTTCTCTCACTCAGACTCCCAACTCTCAGCCAGCAGCTCCACCCCCAGATTCTGTGAAGTTAAAATGTAATGGAAGGAGTTTTGTTCGACCTTCCTTCTTTGTTCTCTCACTCAGACTCCCAACTCTCAGTCAGCAGCTCCACCCACAGCATCTGTGTAGTTAAAATGTAAGGGAGGAAGTTTTTTCTACCTTTCTCCTTTATTCTCTCACACAGACTCCCAACTCTCAGCCAGCAGCTCCAGCCCAGCTTTTGTGAAGTCAAAATGTAATGGAGGAAGTTTTTTTCTATCCTTTCTCGTTTGATCTCTCACTCAGACTCCCAACTCTCAGTCAGCAGCTCCACCTCCAGCTCTGTGAAGTTAAAATGTAATGGAGGGAGTTTTTTTCAACCTTCCTTCTTTGTTCTCTCACTCAGACTCCCAACTCTCAGTCAGCAGCTCCACCCACAGCTTCTGTGAAGTGAAAACGTAATGGACGAAGTTTTTTTCTATCCTTTCTCGTTTGATCTCTCACTCAGACTCCCAACTCTCAGTCAGCAAATCCACCCCCAGCTTCTGGGAAGTTAAAATGTAAGGGAGGAAGTTTTTTCTATCTTTCTCCTTTATTCTCTCACTCAGACTCCCAACTCTCAGTCAGCAGCTCCACCTCCAGCTCTGTGAAGTTAAAATGTAAGGGAGGAAGTTTTTTTCTACCTTCCTTCTTTGTTCTCTCACTCAGACTCCCAACTCTCAGTCAGCAGCTCCACCTCCAGCTCTGTGAAGTTAAAATGTAAGGGAGGAAGTTTTTTCTACCTTTCTCGTTTGTTCTCTCACTCAGACTCCCAACTCTCAGTCAGCAGCTCCACTTCCAGCTCTGTGAAGTTAAATGTAATGGAGGAAGTTATTTTCTACCTTTCTCCTTTGTTCTCTCACTCAGACTCCCAACTTTCAGCCAGCAGCTCCACCCCCAGCTTCTGTGAAGTTAAAATGTAATGAACTGTTTTCTATCTTTCTCCTTAATTCTCTTACTCAGACTGCCAGCTCTTAGCCAGCAGCTCCACCTCCAGCTCTGTGAAGTTAAAATGTAATGGAGGAAGTTTTTTTCTACCTTTCTCGTTTGTTCTCTCACTCAGACTCCCAACTCTCAGTCAGCAGCTCCACTTCCAGCTCTGTGAAGTTAAATGTAATGGAGGAAGTTTTGTTCTACATTTCTCCTTTGTTCTCTCACTCAGACTCCCAACTCTCAGTCAGCAGCTCCACCTCCAGCTCTGTGAAGTTAAAATGTAGTGGAGGAAGTTTTTTTCTACCTTTCTCCTTTGTTCTCTTACTCAGACTGCCAGCTCTCAGCCAGCAGCTCCACCCCCAGCTTCTGTGAAGTTAAAATGTAATGGAGTGAGTTTTTTTCAACCTTCCTTCTTTGTTCTCTCACTCAGACTCCCAATTCTCAGTCAGAAGCTCCACCTCTAGCTCTGTGAAGTTAAAATGTAATGGAGAAAGTTTTTTTCTACCTTTCTCCTTTGTTCTCTCACTCAGACTGCCAACTCTCAGCCAGCAGCTCCACCCCCAGCTTCTGTGAAGTCAAAATGTAATGGAGGAAGTTTTTTTTTACTTTTGTCCTTTGTACCTCCATTCAGACTACCATCTCTCAACCAGGAGCTCCACCCCCAGCTTCTGTGAAGTTAAAATGTAATGGAGGGAGTTTTTTTCAACCTTCCTTCTTTTTTCTCTCACTCAGACTCCCAACTCTCAGTCAGCAGCTCCACCTCCAGCTCTGTGAAGTTAAAATGTAAGGGAGGAAGTTTTTTTCTATCCTTTCTCCTTTGTTCTCTCACTCAGACTGCCAGCTCTCAGCCAACAGCTCCACCCCCAGCTTCTGTGAAGTTAAAATGTAATGATGGAAGTTTTATTCTACCTTTCTCCTTTTTTCTGTCACTCAGACTCCCAACTCTCAGCCAGCAGCTCCACCCCCAGCTTCTGTGAAGTTAAAATGTAATGAAGTTTTTTCTATCTTTCTCCTTTATTCTCTCACTCAGACTGACAGCTCTCAGCCAGCAGCTCCACCCCCAGCTTCTGTGAAGTTAAAATGTAATGGAGGGAGTTTTTTTCAACCTTCCTTCTTTGTTCTCTCACTCAGACTCCCAACTCTCAGTCAGCAGCTCCACCTCCAGCTCTGTGAAGTTAAAATGTAAGGGAGGAAGTTTTTTTCTACCTTTCTCGTTTGTTCTCTCACTCAGACTCCCAACTCTCAGTCAGCAGGTCCACATCCAGCTCTGTGAAGTTAAATGTAATGGAGGAAGTTATTTTCTACCTTTCTCCTTTGTTCTCTCACTCAGACTTCCGGCTCTCAGCCAGCAGCGCCACCCCCAGCTTCTGTGAATTTAAATTGTAATGGAGGAAGTTTTTTTCTACCTTTCTCCTTTGTTCTCTCACTCAGACTACCAACTCTCAGCCAGCACCTCCACCCCCAGATTCTGTGAAGTTAAAATGTAATGGAAGGAGTTTTGTTCGACCTTCCTTCTTTGTTCTCTCACTCAGATTGCCAGCTCTCAGCCAACAGCTCCACCCCCAGCTTCTGTGAAGTTAAAATGTAATGATGGAAGTTTTATTCTACCTTTCTCCTTTTTTCTGTCACTCAGACTCCCAACTCTCAGCCAGCAGCTCCACCCCCAGCTTCTGTGAAGTTAAAATGTAATGAAATTTTTTCTATCTTTCTCCTTTATTCTCTCACTCAGACTGCCAGCTCTCAGCCAGCAGCTCCACCCCCAGCTTCTGTGAAGTTAAAATGTAATGGAGGGTGTTTTTTTCAACCTTCCTTCTTTGTTCTCTCACTCAGACTCCCAACTCTCAGTCAGCAGCTCCACCTCCAGCTCTGTGAAGTTAAAATGTAATGGAGGAAGTTTTTTTCTATCCTTTCTCGTTTGATCTCTCACTCAGACTCCCAACTCTCAGTCAGCAGCTCCACCTCCAGCTCTGTGAAGTTAAAATGTAATGGAGGGAGTTTTTTTCAACCTTCCTTCTTTGTTCTCTCACTCAGACTCCCAACTCTCAGTCAGCAGCTCCACCCACAGCTTCTGTGAAGTGAAAACGTAATGGACGAAGTTTTTTTCTACCTTTCTCCTTTGTACTTCCATTCAGACTCTCAACTCTCAGTCAGCAGCTCCACCCCCAGCTTCTGTGAAGTTTAAATGTAATGGAGGGAGTTTTTTTCAACCTTCCTTCTTTGTTCTCTCACTCAGACTCCCAACTCTCAGTCAGCAGCTCCACCCACAGCTTCTGTGAAGTCAAAACATAATGCACGAAGTTTTTTTCTACCTTTCAACTTTGTACTTCCATTCAGACTCTCAACTCTCACCCAGCAGCTCCACCCCCAGCTTCTGTGAAGTCAAAACGTAATGGATGAAGTTTTTTTCTACCTTTCTCCTTTGTACTTCCATTCAGACTCTCAACTCTCAGTCAGCAGCTCCACCCCCAGCTTCTGTGAAGTTAAAATGTAATGGAGGGTGTTTTTTTCAACCTTCCTTCTTTGTTCTCTCACTCAGACTCCCAACTCTCAGTCAGCAGCTCCACCTCCAGCTCTGTGAAGTTAAAATGTAATGGAGGAAGTTTTTTTCTATCCTTTCTCGTTTGATCTCTCACTCAGACTCCCAACTCTCAGTCAGCAGCTCCACCTCCAGCTCTGTGAAGTTAAAATGTAATGGAGGGAGTTTTTTTCAACCTTCCTTCTTTGTTCTCTCACTCAGACTCCCAACTCTCAGTCAGCAGCTCCACCCACAGCTTCTGTGAAGTGAAAACGTAATGGACGAAGTTTTTTTCTACCTTTCTCCTTTGTACTTCCATTCAGACTCTCAACTCTCAGTCAGCAGCTCCACCCCCAGCTTCTGTGAAGTTTAAATGTAATGGAGGGAGTTTTTTTCAACCTTCCTTCTTTGTTCTCTCACTCAGACTCCCAACTCTCAGTCAGCAGCTCCACCCACAGCTTCTGTGAAGTCAAAACATAATGCACGAAGTTTTTTTCTACCTTTCAACTTTGTACTTCCATTCAGACTCTCAACTCTCACCCAGCAGCTCCACCCCCAGCTTCTGTGAAGTCAAAACGTAATGGATGAAGTTTTTTTCTACATTTCTCCTTTGTACTTCCATTCAGACTCTCAACTCTCAGTCAGCAGCTCCACCCCCAGCTTCTGTGAAGTTTAAATGTAATGGAGGGAGTTTTTTTCAACCTTCCTTCTTTGTTCTCTCACTCAGACTCCCATCTCTCAGCCAGCAGCGCCACCCCCAGCTTCTGTGAATTTAAAATGTAATGGAGGAAGTTTTTTTCTACCTTTCTCCTTTGTTCTCTAACTCAGACTCCCAACTCTCAGCCAGCAGCTCCACCCCCAGATTCTGTGAAGTTAAAATGTAATGGAAGGAGTTTTGTTCGACCTTCCTTCTTTGTTCTCTCACTCAGACTCCCAACTCTCAGTCAGCAGCTCCACTTCCAGCTCTGTGTAGTTAAATGTAATGGAGGAAGTTATTTTCTACCTTTCTCCTTTGTTCTCTCACTCAGACTCCCAACTTTCAGCCAGCAGCTCCACCCCCAGCTTCTGTGAAGTTAAAATGTAATGAACTGTTTTCTATCTTTCTCCTTAATTCTCTTACTCAGACTGCCAGCTCTTAGCCAGCAGCTCCACCTCCAGTTCTGTGAAGTTAAAATGTAATGGAGGAAGATTTTTTCTACCTTTCTCCTTTATTCTCTCACACAGACTCCCAACTCTCAGTCAGCAGCTCCACCCACAGCTTCTGTGAAGTCAAAACATAATGGACGAAGTTTTTTTCTACCTTTCAACTTTGTACTTCCATTCAGACTCTCAACTCTCACCCAGCAGCTCCACCCCCAGCTTCTGTGAAGTCAAAACGTAATGGACGAAGTTTTTTTCTACCTTTCTCCTTTGTACTTCCATTCAGACTCTCAACTCTCAGTCAGCAGCTCCACCCCCAGCTTCTGTGAAGTTTAAATGTAATGGAGGGAGTTTTTTTCAACCTTCCTTCTTTGTTCTCTCACTCAGACTCCCATCTCTCAGTCAGCAGCTCCACCTCCAGCTCTGTGAAGTTAAAATGTAAGGGAGGAAGTTTTTTTTCTACCTTTCTCGTTTGTTCTCTCACTCAGACTCCCAAATCTCAGTCAGCAGCTCCACTTCCAGCTCTGTGAAGTTAAATGTAATGGAGGAAGTTATTTTCTACCTTTCTCCTTTGTTCTCTCACTCAGACTTCCGGCTCTCAGCCAGCAGCGCCACCCCCAGCTTCTGTGAATTTAAAATGTAATGGAGGAAGTTTTTTTCTACCTTTCTCCTTTGTTCTCTCACTCAGACTCCCAACTCTCAGCCAGCAGCTCCACCCCCAGATTCTGTGAAGTTAAAATGTAATGGAAGGAGTTTTGTTCGACCTTCCTTCTTTGTTCTCTCACTCAGACTCCCAACTCTCAGTCAGCAGCTCCACCCACAGCATCTGTGTAGTTAAAATGTAATGGAGGAAGTTTTTTCTACCTTTCTCATTTGTTATTCCATTCAGACTCCCAACTCTCAGTCAGCAGCTCCACCTCCAGCTCTGTGAAGTTAAAATGTAAGGGAGGAAGTTTTTTCTACCTTTCTCCTTTATTCTCTCACACAGACTCCCAACTCTCAGCCAGCAGCTCCAGCCCAGCTTTTGTGAAGTCAAAATGTAATGGAGGAAGTTTTTTTCTATCCTTTCTCGTTTGATCTCTCACTCAGACTCCCAACTCTCAGTCAGCAGCTCCACCTCCAGCTCTGTGAAGTTAAAATGTAAGGGAGGAAGTTTTTTCTATCTTTCTCCTTTATTCTCTCACTCAGACTGACAGCTCTCAGTCAGCAGCACCACCTCCAGCTCTGTGAAGTTAAAATGTAAGGGAGGAAGTTTTTTTCTACCTTCCTTCTTTGTTCTCTCACTCAGACTCCCAACTCTCAGTCAGCAGCTCCACCTCCAGCTCTGTGAAGTTAAAATGTAAGGGAGGAAGTTTTTTCTACCTTTCTCGTTTGTTCTCTCACTCAGACTCCCAACTCTCAGTCAGCAGCTCCACTTCCAGCTCTGTGAAGTTAAATGTAATGGAGGAAGTTATTTTCTACCTTTCTCCTTTGTTCTCTCACTCAGACTCCCAACTTTCAGCCAGCAGCTCCACCCCCAGCTTCTGTGAAGTTAAAATGTAATGAACTGTTTTCTATCTTTCTCCTTAATTCTCTTACTCAGACTGCCAGCTCTTAGCCAGCAGCTCCACCTCCAGCTCTGTGAAGTTAAAATGTAATGGAGGAAGTTTTTTTCTACCTTTCTCGTTTGTTCTCTCACTCAGACTCCCAACTCTCAGTCAGCAGCTCCACTTCCAGCTCTGTGAAGTTAAATGTAATGGAGGAAGTTTTGTTCTACATTTCTCCTTTGTTCTCTCACTCAGACTCCCAACTCTCAGTCAGCAGCTCCACCTCCAGCTCTGTGAAGTTAAAATGTAGTGGAGGAAGTTTTTTTCTACCTTTCTCCTTTGTTCTCTTACTCAGACTGCCAGCTCTCAGCCAGCAGCTCCACCCCCAGCTTCTGTGAAGTTAAAATGTAATGGAGTGAGTTTTTTTCAACCTTCCTTCTTTGTTCTCTCACTCAGACTCCCAATTCTCAGTCAGAAGCTCCACCTCTAGCTCTGTGAAGTTAAAATGTAATGGAGAAAGTTTTTTTCTACCTTTCTCCTTTGTTCTCTCACTCAGACTGCCAACTCTCAGCCAGCAGCTCCACCCCCAGCTTCTGTGAAGTCAAAATGTAATGGAGGAAGTTTTTTTTTTACTTTTGTCCTTTGTTCTCTCACTCAGACTGCCAGCTCTCAGCCAACAGCTCCACCCCCAGCTTCTGTGAAGTTAAAATGTAATGATGGAAGTTTTATTCTACCTTTCTCCTTTTTTCTGTCACTCAGACTCCCAACTCTCAGCCAGCAGCTCCACCCCCAGCTTCTGTGAAGTTAAAATGTAATGAAGTTTTTTCTATCTTTCTCCTTTATTCTCTCACTCAGACTGACAGCTCTCAGCCAGCAGCTCCACCCCCAGCTTCTGTGAAGTTAAAATGTAATGGAGGGAGTTTTTTTCAACCTTCCTTCTTTGTTTTCTCACTCAGACTCCCAACTCTCAGTCAGCAGCTCCACCTCCAGCTCTGTGAAGTTAAAATGTAAGGGAGGAAGTTTTTTTCTACCTTTCTCGTTTGTTCTCTCACTCAGACTCCCAACTCTCAGTCAGCAGGTCCACATCCAGCTCTGTGAAGTTAAATGTAATGGAGGAAGTTATTTTCTACCTTTCTCCTTTGTTCTCTCACTCAGACTTCCGGCTCTCAGCCAGCAGCGCCACCCCCAGCTTCTGTGAATTTAAATTGTAATGGAGGAAGTTTTTTTCTACCTTTCTCCTTTGTTCTCTCACTCAGACTACCAACTCTCAGCCAGCACCTCCACCCCCAGATTCTGTGAAGTTAAAATGTAATGGAAGGAGTTTTGTTCGACCTTCCTTCTTTGTTCTCTCACTCAGATTGCCAGCTCTCAGCCAACAGCTCCACCCCCAGCTTCTGTGAAGTTAAAATGTAATGATGGAAGTTTTATTCTACCTTTCTCCTTTTTTCTTTCACTCAGACTCCCAACTCTCAGCCAGCAGCTCCAACCCCAGCTTCTGTGAAGTTAAAATGTAATGAAGTTTTTTCTATCTTTCTCCTTTATTCTCTCACTCAGACTGCCAGCTCTCAGCCAGCAGCTCCACCCCCAGCTTCTGTGAAGTTAAAATGTAATGGAGGGTGTTTTTTTCAACCTTCCTTCTTTGTTCTCTCACTCAGACTCCCAACTCTCAGTCAGCAGCTCCACCTCCAGCTCTGTGAAGTTAAAATGTAATGGAGGAAGTTTTTTTCTATCCTTTCTCGTTTGATCTCTCACTCAGACTCCCAACTCTCAGTCAGCAGCTCCACCTCCAGCTCTGTGAAGTTAAAATGTAATGGAGGGAGTTTTTTTCAACCTTCCTTCTTTGTTCTCTCACTCAGACTCCCAACTCTCAGTCAGCAGCTCCACCCACAGCTTCTGTGAAGTGAAAACGTAATGGACGAAGTTTTTTTCTACCTTTCTCCTTTGTACTTCCATTCAGACTCTCAACTCTCAGTCAGCAGCTCCACCCCCAGCTTCTGTGAAGTTTAAATGTAATGGAGGGAGTTTTTTTCAACCTTCCTTCTTTGTTCTCTCACTCAGACTCCCAACTCTCAGTCAGCAGCTCCACCCACAGCTTCTGTGAAGTCAAAACATAATGCACGAAGTTTTTTTCTACCTTTCAACTTTGTACTTCCATTCAGACTCTCAACTCTCACCCAGCAGCTCCACCCCCAGCTTCTGTGAAGTCAAAACGTAATGGATGAAGTTTTTTTCTACCTTTCTCCTTTGTACTTCCATTCAGACTCTCAACTCTCAGTCAGCAGCTCCACCCCCAGCTTCTGTGAAGTTTAAATGTAATGGAGGGAGTTTTTTTCAACCTTCCTTCTTTGTTCTCTCACTCAGACTCCCATCTCTCAGCCAGCAGCGCCACCCCCAGCTTCTGTGAATTTAAAATGTAATGGAGGAAGTTTTTTTCTACCTTTCTCCTTTGTTCTCTCACTCAGACTCCCAACTCTCAGCCAGCAGCTCCACCCCCAGATTCTGTGAAGTTAAAATGTAATGGAAGGAGTTTTGTTCGACCTTCCTTCTTTGTTCTCTCACTCAGACTCCCAACTCTCAGTCAGCAGCTCCACCCACAGCATCTGTGTAGTTAAAATGTAATGGAGGAAGTTTTTTCTACCTTTCTCATTTGTTATTCCATTCAGACTCCCAACCCCCAGTCAGCAAATCCACCCCCAGCTTCTGGGAAGTTAAAATGTAATGGATGGAGTTTTTTTCAACCTTCCTTCTCTTGTTCTCTCACTCAGGCTCCCAACTCTCAGTCAGCAGCACCACCTCCAGCTCTGTGAAGTTAAAATGTAAGGGAGGAAGTTTTTTTCTACCTTCCTTCTTTGTTCTCTCACTCAGACTCCCAACTCTCAGTCAGCAGCTCCACCTCCAGCTCTGTGAAGTTAAAATGTAAGGGAGGAAGTTTTTTCTACCTTTCTCGTTTGTTCTCTCACTCAGACTCCCAACTCTCAGCCAGCAGCTCCACTTCCAGCTCTGTGAAGTTAAATGTAATGGAGGAAGTTATTTTCTACCTTTCTCCTTTGTTCTCTCACTCAGACTCCCAACTTTCAGCCAGCAGCTCCACCCCCAGCTTCTGTGAAGTTAAAATGTAATGAACTGTTTTCTATCTTTCTCCTTAATTCTCTTACTCAGACTGCCAGCTCTCAGCCAGCAGCTCCACCTCCAGCTCTGTGAAGTTAAAATGTAATGGAGGAAGTTTTTTTCTACCTTTCTCGTTTGTTCTCTCACTCAGACTCCCAACTCTCAGTCAGCAGCTCCACTTCCAGCTCTGTGAAGTTAAATGTAATGGAGGAAGTTTTGTTCTACATTTCTCCTTTGTTCTCTCACTCAGACTCCCAACTCTCAGTCAGCAGCTCCACCTCCAGCTCTGTGAAGTTAAAATGTAGTGGAGGAAGTTTTTTTCTACCTTTCTCCTTTGTTCTCTTACTCAGACTGCCAGCTCTCAGCCAGCAGCTCCACCCCCAGCTTCTGTGAAGTTAAAATGTAATGGAGTGAGTTTTTTTCAACCTTCCTTCTTTGTTCTCTCACTCAGACTCCCAATTCTCAGTCAGAAGCTCCACCTCCAGCTCTGTGAAGTTAAAATGTAATGGAGGAAGTTTTTTTCTACCTTTCTCCTTTGTTCTCTCACTCAGACTGCCAACTCTCAGCCAGCAGCTCCACCCCCAGCTTCTGTGAAGTCAAAATGTAATGGAGGAAGTTTTTTTTTTACTTTTGTCCTTTGTACCTCCATTCAGACTACCATCTCTCAACCAGGAGCTCCACCCCCAGCTTCTGTGAAGTTAAAATGTAATGGAGGGAGTTTTTTTCAACCTTCCTTCTTTGTTCTCTCACTCAGACTCCCAACTCTCAGTCAGCAGCTCCACCTCCAGCTCTGTGAAGTTAAAATGTAAGGGAGGAAGTTTTTTTCTATCCTTTCTCCTTTGTTCTCTCACTCAGACTGCCAGCTCTCAGCCAACAGCTCCACCCCCAGCTTCTGTGAAGTTAAAATGTAATGATGGAAGTTTTATTCTACCTTTCTCCTTTTTTCTGTCACTCAGACTCCCAACTCTCAGCCAGCAGCTCCACCCCCAGCTTCTGTGAAGTTAAAATGTAATGAAGTTTTTTCTATCTTTCTCCTTTATTCTCTCACTCAGACTGACAGCTCTCAGCCAGCAGCTCCACCCCCAGCTTCTGTGAAGTTAAAATGTAATGGAGGGAGTTTTTTTCAACCTTCCTTCTTTGTTCTCTCACTCAGACTCCCAACTCTCAGTCAGCAGCTCCACCTCCAGCTCTGTGAAGTTAAAATGTAAGGGAGGAAGTTTTTTTCTACCTTTCTCGTTTGTTCTCTCACTCAGACTCCCAACTCTCAGTCAGCAGGTCCACATCCAGCTCTGTGAAGTTAAATGTAATGGAGGAAGTTATTTTCTACCTTTCTCCTTTGTTCTCTCACTCAGACTTCCGGCTCTCAGCCAGCAGCGCCACCCCCAGCTTCTGTGAATTTAAATTGTAATGGAGGAAGTTTTTTTCTACCTTTCTCCTTTGTTCTCTCACTCAGACTACCAACTCTCAGCCAGCACCTCCACCCCCAGATTCTGTGAAGTTAAAATGTAATGGAAGGAGTTTTGTTCGACCTTCCTTCTTTGTTCTCTCACTCAGATTGCCAGCTCTCAGCCAACAGCTCCACCCCTAGCTTCTGTGAAGTTAAAATGTAATGATGGAAGTTTTATTCTACCTTTCTCCTTTTTTCTGTCACTCAGACTCCCAACTCTCAGCCAGCAGCTCCACCCCCAGCTCTGTGAAGTTAAATGTAATGGAGGAAGTTATTTTCTACCTTTCTCCTTTGTTCTCTCACTCAGACTGCCGGCTCTCAGCCAGCAGCGCCACCCCCAGCTTCTGTGAATTTAAAATGTAATGGAGGAAGTTTTTTTCTACCTTTCTCTTTTGTTCTCTCACTCAGACTCTCAACTCTCAGTCAGCAGCTCCACCCCCAGCTTCTGTGAAGTTAAAATGTAATGGAGGAAGTTTTTTTCTACCTTTCTCCTTTTTTCTGTCACTCAGACTCCCAACTCTCAGCCAGCAGCTCCACCCCCAGCTTCTGTGAAGTTAAAATGTAATGGAGGGAGTTTTTTTCAACCTTCCTTCTTTGTTCTCTCACTCAGACTCCGAACTCTCAGTCAGCAGCTCCACCTCCAGTTCTGTGAAGTTAAAATGTAAGGGAGGAAGTTTTTTTCTACCTTTCTCGTTTGTTCTCTCACTCAGACTCCAAATTCTCAGCCAGCAGCTCCACCCCCAGCTTCTGTGAAGTTAAAATGTAATGGAGTGAGTTTTTTTCAACCTTCCTTCTTTGTTCTCTCACTCAGACTCCCAATTCTCAGTCAGAAGCTCCACCTCCAGCTCTGTGAAGTTAAAATGTAATGGAGGAAGTTTTTTTCTACCTTTCTCGTTTGTTCTCTCACTCAGACTCCCAACTCTCAGTCAGCAGCTCCACTTCCAGCTCTGTGAAGTTAAATGTAATGGAGGAAGTTTTGTTCTACATTTCTCCTTTGTTCTCTCACTCAGACTCCCAACTCTCAGTCAGCAGCTCCACCTCCAGCTCTGTGAAGTTAAAATGTAGTGGAGGAAGTTTTTTTCTACCTTTCTCCTTTGTTCTCTTACTCAGACTGCCAGCTCTCAGCCAGCAGCTCCACCCCCAGCTTCTGTGAAGTTAAAATGTAATGGAGTGAGTTTTTTTCAACCTTCCTTCTTTGTTCTCTCACTCAGACTCCCAATTCTCAGTCAGAAGCTCCACCTCCAGCTCTGTGAAGTTAAAATGTAATGGAGTGAGTTTTTTTCAACCTTCCTTCTTTGTTCTCTCACTCAGACTCCCAATTCTCAGTCAGAAGCTCCACCTCCAGCTCTGTGAAGTTAAAATGTAATGGAGGAAGTTTTTTTCTACCTTTCTCCTTTGTTCTCTCACTCAGACTGCCAACTCTCAGCCAGCAGCTCCACCCCCAGCTTCTGTGAAGTTAAAATGTAATGGAGTGAGTTTTTTTCAACCTTCCTTCTTTGTTCTCTCACTCAGACTCCCAATTCTCAGTCAGAAGCTCCACCTCCAGCTCTGTGAAGTTAAAATGTAATGGAGGAAGTTTTTTTCTACCTTTCTCCTTTGTTCTCTCACTCAGACTGCCAACTCTCAGCCAGCAGCTCCACCCCCAGCTTCTGTGAAGTCAAAATGTAATGGAGGAAGTTTTTTTTTTACTTTTGTCCTTTGTACCTCCATTCATACTACCATCTCTCAACCAGGAGCTCCACCCCCAGCTTCTGTGAAGTTAAAATGTAATGGAGGGAGTTTTTTTCAACCTTCCTTCTTTGTTCTCTCACTCAGACTCCCAACTCTCAGTCAGCAGCTCCACCTCCAGCTCTGTGAAGTTAAAATGTAAGGGAGGAAGTTTTTTTCTATCCTTTCTCCTTTGTTCTCTCACTCAGACTGCCAGCTCTCAGCCAACAGCTCCACCCCCAGCTTCTGTGAAGTTAAAATGTAATGATGGAAGTTTTATTCTACCTTTCTCCTTTTTTCTGTCACTCAGACTCCCAACTCTCAGCCAGCAGCTCCACCCCCAGCTTCTGTGAAGTTAAAATGTAATGAAGTTTTTTCTATCTTTCTCCTTTATTCTCTCACTCAGACTGACAGCTCTCAGCCAGCAGCTCCACCCCCAGCTTCTGTGAAGTTAAAATGTAATGGAGGGAGTTTTTTTCAACCTTCCTTCTTTGTTCTCTCACTCAGACTCCCAACTCTCAGTCAGCAGCTCCACCTCCAGCTCTGTGAAGTTAAAATGTAAGGGAGGAAGTTTTTTTCTACCTTTCTCGTTTGTTCTCTCACTCAGACTCCCAACTCTCAGTCAGCAGGTCCACATCCAGCTCTGTGAAGTTAAATGTAATGGAGGAAGTTATTTTCTACCTTTCTCCTTTGTTCTCTCACTCAGACTTCCGGCTCTCAGCCAGCAGCGCCACCCCCAGCTTCTGTGAATTTAAATTGTAATGGAGGAAGTTTTTTTCTACCTTTCTCCTTTGTTCTCTCACTCAGACTACCAACTCTCAGCCAGCACCTCCACCCCCAGATTCTGTGAAGTTAAAATGTAATGGAAGGAGTTTTGTTCGACCTTCCTTCTTTGTTCTCTCACTCAGATTGCCAGCTCTCAGCCAACAGCTCCACCCCCAGCTTCTGTGAAGTTAAAATGTAATGATGGAAGTTTTATTCTACCTTTCTCCTTTTTTCTGTCACTCAGACTCCCAACTCTCAGCCAGCAGCTCCACCCCCAGCTCTGTGAAGTTAAATGTAATGGAGGAAGTTATTTTCTACCTTTCTCCTTTGTTCTCTCACTCAGACTGCCGGCTCTCAGCCAGCAGCGCCACCCCCAGCTTCTGTGAATTTAAAATGTAATGGAGGAAGTTTTTTTCTACCTTTCTCTTTTGTTCTCTCACTCAGACTCTCAACTCTCAGTCAGCAGCTCCACCCCCAGCTTCTGTGAAGTTAAAATGTAATGGAGGAAGTTTTTTTCTACCTTTCTCCTTTTTTCTGTCACTCAGACTCCCAACTCTCAGCCAGCAGCTCCACCCCCAGCTTCTGTGAAGTTAAAATGTAATGAAGTTTTTTCTATCTTTCTCCTTTATTCTCTCACTCAGACTGCCATCTTTCAGCCAGCAGCTCCACCCCCAGCTTCTGTGAAGTTAAAATGTAATGGAGGGAGTTTTTTTCAACCTTCCTTCTTTGTTCTCTCACTCAGACTCCGAACTCTCAGTCAGCAGCTCCACCTCCAGTTCTGTGAAGTTAAAATGTAAGGGAGGAAGTTTTTTTCTACCTTTCTCGTTTGTTCTCTCACTCAGACTCCAAATTCTCAGCCAGCAGCTCCACCCCCAGCTTCTGTGAAGTTAAAATGTAATGGAGTGAGTTTTTTTCAACCTTCCTTCTTTGTTCTCTCACTCAGACTCCCAATTCTCAGTCAGAAGCTCCACCTCCAGCTCTGTGAAGTTAAAATGTAATGGAGGAAGTTTTTTTCTACCTTTCTCGTTTGTTCTCTCACTCAGACTCCCAACTCTCAGTCAGCAGCTCCACTTCCAGCTCTGTGAAGTTAAATGTAATGGAGGAAGTTTTGTTCTACATTTCTCCTTTGTTCTCTCACTCAGACTCCCAACTCTCAGTCAGCAGCTCCACCTCCAGCTCTGTGAAGTTAAAATGTAGTGGAGGAAGTTTTTTTCTACCTTTCTCCTTTGTTCTCTTACTCAGACTGCCAGCTCTCAGCCAGCAGCTCCACCCCCAGCTTCTGTGAAGTTAAAATGTAATGGAGTGAGTTTTTTTCAACCTTCCTTCTTTGTTCTCTCACTCAGACTCCCAATTCTCAGTCAGAAGCTCCACCTCCAGCTCTGTGAAGTTAAAATGTAATGGAGTGAGTTTTTTTCAACCTTCCTTCTTTGTTCTCTCACTCAGACTCCCAAGTCTCAGTCAGAAGCTCCACCTCCAGCTCTGTGAAGTTAAAATGTAATGGAGGAAGTTTTTTTCTACCTTTCTCCTTTGTTCTCTCACTCAGACTGCCAACTCTCAGCCAGCAGCTCCACCCCCAGCTTCTGTGAAGTTAAAATGTAATGGAGTGAGTTTTTTTCAACCTTCCTTCTTTGTTCTCTCACTCAGACTCCCAATTCTCAGTCAGAAGCTCCACCTCCAGCTCTGTGAAGTTAAAATGTAATGGAGGAAGTTTTTTTCTACCTTTCTCCTTTGTTCTCTCACTCAGACTGCCAACTCTCAGCCAGCAGCTCCACCCCCAGCTTCTGTGAAGTCAAAATGTAATGGAGGAAGTTTTTTTTTTACTTTTGTCCTTTGTACCTCCATTCAGACTACCATCTCTCAACCAGGAGCTCCACCCCCAGCTTCTGTGAAGTTAAAATGTAATGGAGGGAGTTTTTTTCAACCTTCCTTCTTTGTTCTCTCACTCAGACTCCCAACTCTCAGTCAGCAGCTCCACCTCCAGCTCTGTGAAGTTAAAATGTAAGGGAGGAAGTTTTTTTCTATCCTTTCTCCTTTGTTCTCTCACTCAGACTGCCAGCTCTCAGCCAACAGCTCCACCCCCAGCTTCTGTGAAGTTAAAATGTAATGATGGAAGTTTTATTCTACCTTTCTCCTTTTTTCTGTCACTCAGACTCCCAACTCTCAGCCAGCAGCTCCACCCCCAGCTTCTGTGAAGTTAAAATGTAATGAAGTTTTTTCTATCTTTCTCCTTTATTCTCTCACTCAGACTGACAGCTCTCAGCCAGCAGCTCCACCCCCAGCTTCTGTGAAGTTAAAATGTAATGGAGGGAGTTTTTTTCAACCTTCCTTCTTTGTTCTCTCACTCAGACTCCCAACTCTCAGTCAGCAGCTCCACCTCCAGCTCTGTGAAGTTAAAATGTAAGGGAGGAAGTTTTTTTCTACCTTTCTCGTTTGTTCTCTCACTCAGACTCCCAACTCTCAGTCAGCAGGTCCACATCCAGCTCTGTGAAGTTAAATGTAATGGAGGAAGTTATTTTCTACCTTTCTCCTTTGTTCTCTCACTCAGACTTCCGGCTCTCAGCCAGCAGCGCCACCCCCAGCTTCTGTGAATTTAAATTGTAATGGAGGAAGTTTTTTTCTACCTTTCTCCTTTGTTCTCTCACTCAGACTACCAACTCTCAGCCAGCACCTCCACCCCCAGATTCTGTGAAGTTAAAATGTAATGGAAGGAGTTTTGTTCGACCTTCCTTCTTTGTTCTCTCACTCAGATTGCCAGCTCTCAGCCAACAGCTCCACCCCCAGCTTCTGTGAAGTTAAAATGTAATGATGGAAGTTTTATTCTACCTTTCTCCTTTTTTCTGTCACTCAGACTCCCAACTCTCAGCCAGCAGCTCCACCCCCAGCTCTGTGAAGGTAAATGTAATGGAGGAAGTTATTTTCTACCTTTCTCCTTTGTTCTCTCACTCAGACTGCCGGCTCTCAGCCAGCAGCGCCACCCCCAGCTTCTGTGAATTTAAAATGTAATGGAGGAAGTTTTTTTCTACCTTTCTCTTTTGTTCTCTCACTCAGACTCTCAACTCTCAGTCAGCAGCTCCACCCCCAACTTCTGTGAAGTTAAAATGTAATGGAGGAAGTTTTTTTCTACCTTTCTCCTTTTTTCTGTCACTCAGATTCCCAACTCTCAGCCAGCAGCTCCACCCCCAGCTTCTGTGAAGTTAAAATGTAATGAAGTTTTTTCTATCTTTCTCCTTTATTCTCTCACTCAGACTGCCATCTTTCAGCCAGCAGCTCCACCCCCAGCTTCTGTGAAGTTAAAATGTAATGGAGGGAGTTTTTTTCAACCTTCCTTCTTTGTTCTCTCACTCAGACTCCGAACTCTCAGTCAGCAGCTCCACCTCCAGTTCTGTGAAGTTAAAATGTAAGGGAGGAAGTTTTTTTCTACCTTTCTCGTTTGTTCTCTCACTCAGACTCCAAATTCTCAGCCAGCAGCTCCACCCCCAGCTTCTGTGAAGTTAAAATGTAATGGAGTGAGTTTTTTTCAACCTTCCTTCTTTGTTCTCTCACTCAGACTCCCAATTCTCAGTCAGAAGCTCCACCTCCAGCTCTGTGAAGTTAAAATGTAATGGAGGAAGTTTTTTTCTACCTTTCTCCTTTGTTCTCTCACTCAGACTGCCAACTCTCAGCCAGCAGCTCCACCCCCAGCTTCTGTGAAGTCAAAATGTAATGGAGGAAGTTTTTTTTTTACTTTTGTCCTTTGTACCTCCATTCAGACTACCATCTCTCAACCAGGAACTCCACCCCCAGCTTCTGTGAAGTTAAAATGTAATGGAGGGAGTTTTTTTCAACCTTCCTTCTTTGTTCTCTCACTCAGACTCCCAACTCTCAGTCAGCAGGTCCACCTCCAGCTCTGTGAAGTTAAAATGTAAGGGAGGAAGTTTTTTTCTATCCTTTCTCCTTTGTTCTCTCACTCAGACTGCCAGCTCTCAGCCAACAGCTCCACCCCCAGCTTCTGTGAAGTTAAAATGTAATGATGGAAGTTTTATTCTACCTTTCTCCTTTTTTCTGTCACTCAGACTCCCAACTCTCAGCCAGCAGCTCCACCCCCTGCTTCTGTGAAGTTTAAATGTAATGAAGTTTTTTCTATCTTTCTCCTTTATTCTCTCACTCAGACTGACAGCTCTCAGCCAGCAGCTCCACCCCCAGCTTCTGTGAAGTTAAAATGTAATGGAGGGAGTTTTTTTCAACCTTCCTTCTTTGTTCTCTCACTCAGACTCTCAACTCTCAGTCAGCAGGTCCACATCCAGCTCTGTGAAGTTAAATGTAATGGAGGAAGTTATTTTCTACCTTTCTCCTTTGTTCTCTCACTCAGACTTCCGGCTCTCAGCCAGCAGCGCCACCCCCAGCTTCTGTGAATTTAAATTGTAATGGAGGAAGTTTTTTTCTACCTTTCTCCTTTGTTCTCTCACTCAGACTACCAACTCTCAGCCAGCACCTCCACCCCCAGATTCTGTGAAGTTAAAATGTAATGGAAGGAGTTTTGTTCGACCTTCCTTCTTTGTTCTCTCACTCAGATTGCCAGCTCTCAGCCAACAGCTCCACCCCCAGCTTCTGTGAAGTTAAAATGTAATGATGGAAGTTTTATTCTACCTTTCTCCTTTTTTCTGTCACTCAGACTCCCAACTCTCAGCCAGCAGCTCCACCCCCAGCTCTGTGAAGTTAAATGTAATGGAGGAAGTTATTTTCTACCTTTCTCCTTTGTTCTCTCACTCAGACTGCCGGCTCTCAGCCAGCAGCGCCACCCCCAGCTTCTGTGAATTTAAAATGTAATGGAGGAAGTTTTTTTCTACCTTTCTCTTTTGTTCTCTCACTCAGACTCTCAACTCTCAGTCAGCAGCTCCACCCCCAGCTTCTGTGAAGTTAAAATGTAATGGAGGAAGTTTTTTTCTACCTTTCTCCTTTTTTCTGTCACTCAGACTCCCAACTCTCAGCCAGCAGCTCCACCCCCAGCTTCTGTGAAGTTAAAATGTAATGAAGTTTTTTCTATCTTTCTCCTTTATTCTCTCACTCAGACTGCCATCTCTCAGCCAGCAGCTCCACCCCCAGCTTCTGTGAAGTTAAAATGTAATGGAGGGAGTTTTTTTCAACCTTCCTTCTTTGTTCTCTCACTCAGACTCCGAACTCTCAGTCAGCAGCTCCACCTCCAGTTCTGTGAAGTTAAAATGTAAGGGAGGAAGTTTTTTTCTACCTTTCTCGTTTGTTCTCTCACTCAGACTCCCAACTCTCAGTCAGCAGCTCCACTTCCAGCTCTGTGAAGTTAAATGTAATGGAGGAAGTTATTTTCTACCTTTCTCCTTTGTTCTCTCACTCAGACTGCCGGCTCTCAGCCAGCAGCGCCACCCCCAGCTTCTGTGAATTTAAAATGTAATGGAGGAAGTTTTTTTCTACCTTTCTCCTTTGTTCTCTCACTCAGACTCCCAACTCTCAGCCAGCAGCTCCACCCCCAGCTTCTGTGAAGTTAAAATGTAATGAACTGTTTTCTATCTTTCTCCTTTATTCTCTCACACAGACTCCCAACTCTCAGCCAGCAGCTCCAGCCCAGCTTTTGTGAAGTCAAAATGTAATGGAGGAAGTTTTTTTCTATCCTTTCTCGTTTGATCTCTCTCTCAGACTCCCCACTCTCAGTCAGCAGCTCCACCTCCAGCTCTGTGAAGTAAAAATGTAATGGAGGGAGTTTTTTTCAACCTTCCTTCTTTGTTCTCTTACTCAGACTCCCAACTCTCAGTCAGCAGCTCCACCTCCAGCTCTGTGAAGTTAAAATGTAAGGGAGGAAGTTTTTTTCTACCTTTCTCTTTTGTTCTCTCACTCAGACTCCCAACTCTCAGTCAGTAGCTCCACCCCCAGCTTCTGTGAAGTTTAAATGTAATGAACTGTTTTGTATCTTTCTCCTTTATTCTCTCACACAGACTCCCAACTCTCAGCCAGCAGCTCCAGCCCAGCTTCTGTGAAGTCAAAATGTAATGGAGGAAGTTTTTTTCTATCCTTTCTCGTTTGATCTCTCACTCAGACTCCCAACTCTCAGTCAGCAGCTCCACCTCCAGCTCTGTGAAGTTAAAATGTAATGGAGGGAGTTTTTTTCAACCTTCCTTCTTTGTTCTCTTACTCAGACTCCCAACTCTCAGTCAGCAGCTCCACCTCCAGCTCTGTGAAGTTAAAATGTAAGGGAGGAAGTTTTTTTCTACCTTTCTCGTTTGTTCTCTCACTCAGACTCCTAACTCTCAGTCAGCAGCTCCACTTCCAGCTCTGTGAAGTTAAATGTAATGGAGGGAGTTTTTTTCAACCTTCCTTCTTTGTTCTCTCACTCAGACTCCCAACTCTCAGTCAGCAGCTCCACCCACAGCTTCTGTGATGTCAAAACGTAATGGATGAAGTTTTTTCTACCTTTCTCCTTTGTACTTCCATTCAGACTCTCAACTCTCAGTCAGCAGCTCCACCCCCAGCTTCTGTGAAGTTTAAATGTAATGGAGGGAGTTTTTTTCAACCTTCCTTCTTTGTTCTCTCACTCAGACTCCCAACTCTCAGACAGCAGCGCCACCCCCAGTTTCTGTGAAGTTAAAATGTAATGGAGGAAGTTTTTTTCTACCTTTCTGCTTTGTTCTCTCACTCAGACTCCCAACTCTCAGCCAGCAGCTCCACCCCCATCTTCTGTGAAGTTAAATTGTAATGAACTGTTTTCTATCTTTCTCCTTTATTCTCTCACACAGACTCCCAACTCTCAGCCAGCAGCTCCAGCCCAGCTTCTGTGAAGTCAAAATGTAATGGAGGAAGTTTTTTTCTATCCTTTCTCCTTTGTTCTCTCACTCAGACTTCCAACTCTCAGCCAGCAGCTCCAGCCCAGCTCTGTGAAGATTAAATGTAACGGAGGGAGTTTTTTTCAACCTTCCTTCTTTGTTCTCTCACTCAGACTCCCAACTCTCAGTCAGCAGCTCCACCTCCAGCTCTGTGAAGTTAAAATGTAAGGGAGGAAGTTTTTTTCTACCTTTCTCGTTTGTTCTCTCACTCAGACTCCCAACTCTCAGTCAGCAGCTCCACGTCCAGCTCTGTGAAGTTAAATGTAATGGAGGAAGTTATTTTCTACCTTTCTCCTTTGTTCTCTCACTCAGACTGCCGGCTCTCAGCCAGGAGCTCCACCCCCAGCTTCTGTGAAGTTAAAATGTAAGGGAGGAAGTTTTTTTTCTACCTTTCTCCTTTTTTCTCTAACTCAGACTCCCAACTCTCAGTCAGCAGCTCCACCTCCAGCTCTGTGAAGTTAAATGTAATGGAGTAAGTTGTTTTCTACCTTTCTCCTTTGTTCTCTCACTCAGACTGCCAGCTCTCAGCCAGCAGCTCCACCCCCAGCTTCTGTGAAGTTAAAATGTAATGGAGGGAGTTTTTTTCAACCTTCCTTCTTTGTTCTCTCACTCAGACTCCCAACTCTCAGTCAGCCGCTCCACCTCCAGCTCTGTGAAGTTAAATGTAATGGAGGAAGTTATTTTCTACCTTTCTCCTTTGTTCTCTCACTCAGACTCCCAACTCTCAGCCAGCAGCTCCACCCCCAGCTTCTGTGAAGTTAAAATGTAATGAACTGTTTTCTATCTTTCTCCTTAATTCTCTCACACAGACTCCCAAATCTCAGCCAGCAGCTCCAGCCCAGCTTCTGTGAAGTTAAAATGTAATGGAGGAAGTTTTTTCTATCCTTTCTCCTTGGTTCTCTCACTCAGACTGCCAGCTCTCAGCCAACAGCTCCACCCCCAGCTTCTGTGAAGTTAAAATGTAATGATGGAAGTTTTATTCTACCTTTCTCTTTTTTTCTGTCACTCAGACTGCCAGCTCTCAGCCAGCAGCTCCACCCCCAGCTTCTGTGAAGTTAAAATGTAACGAAGTTTTTTCTATCTTTCTCCTTTATTCTCTCACTCAGACTCCCAACCCTCAGACAGCAGCTCCACTCCCAGCTTCTGTGAAGTTAAATATAATGGAGGAAGTTTTTTTCTACCTTTCTCCTTTGTACCTCCATTCAGACTACCAGCTCTCAGCCAGGAGCTCCACCCCCAGCTTCTGTGAAGTTAAAATGTAATGGAGGAAGTTCTGTTCTACCTTTCTCCTTTGTTCTCTCACTCAGACTCCCAACTCTCAGTCAGCAGCTCCACCTCCAGCTCTGTGAAGTTAAAATGTAGTGGAGGAAGTTTTTTTCTACCTTTCTCCTTTGCTCTCTTACTCAGACTGCCAGCTCTCAGCCAGCAGCTCCACCCCCAGCTTCTGTGAAGTTAAAATGTAATGGAGGGAGTTTTTTTCAACCTTCCTTCTTTGTTCTCTCACTCAGACTCCCAACTCTCAGTCAGCAGCTCCACCTCTAGCTCTGTGAAGTTAAAATGTAAGGGAGGAAGTTTTTTTCTACCTTTCTCCTTTGTTCTCTCACTCAGACTCCCAACTCTCAGTCAGCAGCTACACCTCCCGCTCTGTGAAGTTAAATGTAATGGAGGAAGTTTTTTTCAACCTTTCACTTTTGTTCTCTAACTCAGACTGCCGGATCTCAGCCAGCAGCGCCACCCCCAGCTTCTGTGAATTTAAAATGTAATGGAGGGAGTTTTTTTCAACCTTCCTTCTTTGTTCTCTCACTCAGACTCCCAACTCTCAGTCAGCAGCTCCACCCCCAGCTTCTGTGAAGTTAAAATGTAATGAAGTTTTTTCTATCTTTCTCCTTTATTCTCTCACTCAGACTGCCAGCTCTCAGTCAGCAGCTCCACATCCAGCTCTGTGAAGTTAAATGTAATGGAGGAAGTTATTTTCTACCTTTCTCCTTTGTTCTCTCACTCAGACTGCCGGCTCTCAGCCAGGAGCTCCACCCCCAGCTTCTGTGAAGTTAAAATGTAATGGAGGAAGTTTTGTTCTACCTTTCTCCTTTTTTCTCTCACTCAGACTCCCAACCCTCAGACAGCAGCTCCACTCCCAGCTTCTGTGAAGTTAAATATAATGGAGGAAGTTATTTTCTACATTTCTCCTTTGTTCTCTCACTCAGACTGCCAACTTTCAGCCAGCAGCTCCACCCCCAGTTTCTGTGAAGTCAAAATGTAATGGAGGAAGTTTTTTTCTACCTTTCTCCTTTGTACCTCCATTCAGACTACCAGCTCTCAGCCAGGAGCTCCACCCCCAGCTTCTGTGAAGTTAAAATGTAATGGAGGAAGTTTTGTTCTACCTTTCTCCTTTGTTCTCTCACTCAGACTCCCAACTCTCAGTCAGCAGCTCCACCTCCAGCTCTGTGAAGTTAAAATGTAGTGGAGGAAGTTTTTTTCTACCTTTCTCCTTTGTTCTCTTACTCAGACTGCCAGCTCTCAGCCAGCAGCTCCACCCCCAGCTTCTGTGAAGTTAAAATGTAATGGAGTGAGTTTTTTTCAACCTTCCTTCTTTGTTCTCTCACTCAGACTGCCAACTCTCAGCCAGCAGCTCCACCCCCAGCTTCTGTGAAGTCAAAATGTAATGGAGGAAGTTTTTTTCTACTCTTCTCCTTTGTACCTCCATTCAGACTACCAGCTCTCAGCCAGGAGATCCACCCCCACCTTCTGTGAAGTTAAAATGTAATGATGGAAGTTTTATTCTACCTTTCTCCTTTTTTCTGTCACTCAGACTCCCAACTCTCAGCCAGCAGCTCCACCTCCAGCTTCTGTGAAGTTAAAATGTAATGAAGTTTTTTCTATCTTTCTCCTTTATTCTCTCACTCAGACTGCCAGCTCTCAGCCAGCAGCTCCACTCCCAGCTTCTGTGAAGTTAAAATGTAATGGAGGGAGTTTTTTCAACCTTCCTTCTTTGTTCTCTCACTCAGACTCCCAACTCTCAGTCAGCAGCTCCACCTCCAGCTCTCTGAAGTTAAAATGTAAGGGAGGAAGTTTTGTTCTACCTTTCTCGTTTGTTCTCTCACTCAGACTCCCAACTCTCAGTCAGCAGGTCCACCTCCAGCTCTGTGAAGGTAAATGTAATGGAGGAAGTTTTTTTCAACCTTTCACTTTTGTTCTCTAACTCAGACTGCCGGATCTCAGCCGGCAGCTCCACCCCCAGCTTCTGTGAAGTTAAAATGTAATGGAGGGAGTTTTTTTCAACCTTCCTTCTTTGTTCTCTCACTCAGACTCCCAACTCTCAGTCAGCAGCTCCACCTCTAGCTCTGTGAAGTTAAAATGTAAGGGAGGAAGTTTTTTTCTACCTTTCTCCTTTGTTCTCACTCAGACTCCCAACTCTCAGTCAGCAGCTCCACCTCCAGCTCTGTGAAGTTAAATGTAATGGAGGAAGTTTTTTTCAACCTTTCACTTTTGTTCTCTAACTCAGACTGCCGGATCTCAGCCAGCAGCGCCACCCCCAGCTTCTGTGAATTTAAAATGTAATGGAGGGAGTTTTTTTCAACCTTCCTTCTTTGTTCTCTCACTCAGACTCCCAACTCTCAGTCAGCAGCTCCACCTCCAGCTCTGTGAAGTTAAAATGTAAGGGAGGAAGTTTTTTTCTATCCTTTCTCCTTTGTTCTCTCACTCAGACTGCCAGCTCTCAGCCAACAGCTCCACCCCCAGCTTCTGTGAAGTTAAAATGTAATGATGGAAGTTTTATTCTACCTTTCTCCTTTAATCTCTCACTCAGACTGCCAGCTCTCAGCCAGCAGCTCCACCCCCAGCTTCTGTGAAGTTAAAATATAATGGAGGGAGTTTTTTCAACCTTCCTTCTTTGTTCTCTCACTCAGACTCCCAACTCTCAGTCAGCAGCTCCACCTCCAGCTCTGTGAAGTTAAAATGTAAGGGAGGAAGTTTTTTTCTACCTTTCTCGTTTGTTCTCTCACTCAGACTCCCAACTCTCAGTCAGCAGCTCCACATCCAGCTCTGTGAAGTTAAATGTAATGGAGGAAGTTATTTTCTACCTTTCTCCTTTGTTCTCTCACTCAGACTGCCGGATCTCAGCCAGGAGCTCCACCCCCAGCTTCTGTGAAGTTAAAATGTAATGGAGGAAGTTTTGTTCTACCTTTCTCCTTTTTTCTCTCACTCAGACTCCCAACCCTCAGACAGCAGCTCCACTCCCAGCTTCTGTGAAGTTAAATATAATGGAGGAAGTTATTTTCTACATTTCTCCTTTGTTCTCTCACTCAGACTGCCAACTCTCAGCCAGCAGCTCCACCCCCAGCTTCTGTGAAGTCAAAATGTAATGGAGGAAGTTTTTTTCTACCTTTCTCCTTTGTACCTCCATTCAGACTACCAGCTCTCAGCCAGGAGCTCCACCCCCAGCTTCTGTGAAGTTAAAATGTAATGGAGGAAGTTTTGTTCTACCTTTCTCCTTTGTTCTCTCACTCAGACTCCCAACTCTCAGTCAGCAGCTCCACCTCCAGCTCTGTGAAGTTAAAATGTAGTGGAGGAAGTTTTTTTCTACCTTTCTCCTTTGTTCTCTTACTCAGACTGCCAGCTCTCAGCCAGCAGCTCCACCCCCAGCTTCTGTGAAGTTAAAATGTAATGGAGTGAGTTTTTTTCAACCTTCCTTCTTTGTTCTCTCACTCAGACTGCCAACTCTCAGCCAGCAGCTCCACCCCCAGCTTCTGTGAAGTCAAAATGTAATGGAGGAAGTTTTTTTCTACTCTTCTCCTTTGTACCTCCATTCAGACTACCAGCTCTCAGCCAGGAGATCCACCCCCACCTTCTGTGAAGTTAAAATGTAATGATGGAAGTTTTATTCTACCTTTCTCCTTTTTTCTGTCACTCAGACTCCCAACTCTCAGCCAGCAGCTCCACCTCCAGCTTCTGTGAAGTTAAAATGTAATGAAGTTTTTTCTATCTTTCTCCTTTATTCTCTCACTCAGACTGCCAGCTCTCAGCCAGCAGCTCCACTCCCAGCTTCTGTGAAGTTAAAATGTAATGGAGGGAGTTTTTTCAACCTTCCTTCTTTGTTCTCTCACTCAGACTCCCAACTCTCAGTCAGCAGCTCCACCTCCAGCTCTCTGAAGTTAAAATGTAAGGGAGGAAGTTTTGTTCTACCTTTCTCGTTTGTTCTCTAACTCAGACTCCCAACTCTCAGTCAGCAGGTCCACCTCCAGCTCTGTGAAGGTAAATGTAATGGAGGAAGTTTTTTTCAACCTTTCACTTTTGTTCTCTAACTCAGACTGCCGGATCTCAGCCGGCAGCTCCACCCCCAGCTTCTGTGAAGTTAAAATGTAATGGAGGGAGTTTTTTTCAACCTTCCTTCTTTGTTCTCTCACTCAGACTCCCAACTCTCAGTCAGCAGCTCCACCTCTAGCTCTGTGAAGTTAAAATGTAAGGGAGGAAGTTTTTTTCTACCTTTCTCCTTTGTTCTCACTCAGACTCCCAACTCTCAGTCAGCAGCTCCACCTCCAGCTCTGTGAAGTTAAATGTAATGGAGGAAGTTTTTTTCAACCTTTCACTTTTGTTCTCTAACTCAGACTGCCGGATCTCAGCCAGCAGCGCCACCCCCAGCTTCTGTGAATTTAAAATGTAATGGAGGGAGTTTTTTTCAACCTTCCTTCTTTGTTCTCTCACTCAGACTCCCAACTCTCAGTCAGCAGCTCCACCTCCAGCTCTGTGAAGTTAAAATGTAAGGGAGGAAGTTTTTTTCTATCCTTTCTCCTTTGTTCTCTCACTCAGACTGCCAGCTCTCAGCCAACAGCTCCACCCCCAGCTTCTGTGAAGTTAAAATGTAATGATGGAAGTTTTATTCTACCTTTCTCCTTTAATCTCTCACTCAGACTGCCAGCTCTCAGCCAGCAGCTCCACCCCCAGCTTCTGTGAAGTTAAAATATAATGGAGGGAGTTTTTTCAACCTTCCTTCTTTGTTCTCTCACTCAGACTCCCAACTCTCAGTCAGCAGCTCCACCTCCAGCTCTGTGAAGTTAAAATGTAAGGGAGGAAGTTTTTTTCTACCTTTCTCGTTTGTTCTCTCACTCAGACTCCCAACTCTCAGTCAGCAGCTCCACATCCAGCTCTGTGAAGTTAAATGTAATGGAGGAAGTTATTTTCTACCTTTCTCCTTTGTTCTCTCACTCAGACTGCCGGATCTCAGCCAGGAGCTCCACCCCCAGCTTCTGTGAAGTTAAAATGTAATGGAGGAAGTTTTGTTCTACCTTTCTCCTTTTTTCTCTCACTCAGACTCCCAACCCTCAGACAGCAGCTCCACTCCCAGCTTCTGTGAAGTTAAATATAATGGAGGAAGTTATTTTCTACATTTCTCCTTTGTTCTCTCACTCAGACTGCCAACTCTCAGCCAGCAGCTCCACCCCCAGCTTCTGTGAAGTCAAAATGTAATGGAGGAAGTTTTTTTCTACCTTTCTCCTTTGTACCTCCATTCAGACTACCAGCTCTCAGCCAGGAGCTCCACCCCCAGCTTCTGTGAAGTTAAAATGTAATGGAGGAAGTTTTGTTCTACCTTTCTCCTTTGTTCTCTCACTCAGACTCCCAACTCTCAGTCAGCAGCTCCACCTCCAGCTCTGTGAAGTTAAAATGTAGTGGAGGAAGTTTTTTTCTACCTTTCTCCTTTGTTCTCTTACTCAGACTGCCAGCTCTCAGCCAGCAGCTCCACCCCCAGCTTCTGTGAAGTTAAAATGTAATGGAGTGAGTTTTTTTCAACCTTCCTTCTTTGTTCTCTCACTCAGACTGCCAACTCTCAGCCAGCAGCTCCACTCCCAGCTTCTGTGAAGTCAAAATGTAATGGAGGAAGTTTTTTTCTACTCTTCTCCTTTGTACCTCCATTCAGACTACCAGCTCTCAGCCAGGAGATCCACGCCCAGCTTCTGTGAAGTTAAAATGTAATGGAGGAAGTTTTGTTCTACCTTTCTCCTTTGTTCTCTCACTCAGACTGCCAGCTCTCAGCCAGCAGCTCCACCCCCAGCTTCTGTGAAGTTAAAATGTAATGGAGGGAGTTTTTTTCAACCTTCCTTCTTTGTTCTCTAACTCAGACTGCCGGATCTCAGCCAGCAGCGCCACCCCCAGCTTCTGTGAATTTAAAATGTAATGGAGGGAGTTTTTTTCAACCTTCCTTCTTTGTTCTCTCACTCAGACTCCCAACTCTCAGTCAGCAGCTCCACCTCCAGCTCTGTGAAGTTAAAATGTAAGGCAGGAAGTTTTTTTCTATCCTTTCTCATTTGTTCTCTCACTCAGACTGCCAGCTCTCAGCCAACAGCTCCACCCCCAGCTTCTGTGAAGTTAAAATGTAATGATGGAAGTTTTATTCTACCTTTCTCCTTTTTTCTGTCACTCAGACTCCCAGCTCTCAGCCAGCAGCTCCACTCCCAGCTTCTGTGAAGTTAAAATGTAATGGAGGGAGTTTTTTCAACCTTCCTTCTTTGTTCTCTCACTCAGACTCCCAACTCTCAGTCAGCAGCTCCACCTCCAGCTCTCTGAAGTTAAAATGTAAGGGAGGAAGTTTTTTTCTACCTTTCTCGTTTGTTCTCTCACTCAGACTCCCAACTCTCAGTCAGCAGCTCCACTTCCAGCTCTGTGAAGTTAAATGTAATGGAGGAAGTTATTTTCTACCTTTCTCCTTTGTTCTCTCACTCAGACTGCCGGCTCTCAGCCAAGAGCTCCACCCCCAGCTTCTGTGAAGTTAAAATGTAATGGAGGAAGTTTTGTTCTACCTTTCTCGTTTGTTCTCTCACTCAGACTCCCAACTCTCAGTCAGCAGCTCCACCTCCAGCTCTGTGAAGGTAAATGTAATGGAGGAAGTTTTTTTCAACCTTTCACTTTTGTTCTCTAACTCAGACTGCCGGATCTCAGCCGGCAGCTCCACCCCCAGCTTCTGTGAATTTAAAATGTAATGGAGGGAGTTTTTTTCAACCTTCCTTCTTTGTTCTCTCACTCAGACTCCCAACTCTCAGTCAGCAGCTCCACCTCCAGCTCTGTGAAGTTAAAATGTAAGGGAGGAAGTTTTGTTCTATCCTTTCTCCTTTGTTCTCTCACTCAGACTGCCAGCTCTCAGCCAACAGCTCCACCCCCAGCTTCTGTGAAGTTAAAATGTAATGATGGAAGTTTTATTCTACCTTTCTCCTTTATTCTCTCACTCAGACTGCCAGCTCTCAGCCAGCAGCTCCACCCCCAGCTTCTGTGAAGTTAAAATATAATGGAGGGAGTTTTTTCAACCTTCCTTCTTTGTTCTCTCACTCAGACTCCCAACTCTCAGTCAGCAGCTCCACCTCCAGCTCTGTGAAGTTAAAATGTAAGGGAGGAAGTTTTTTTCTACCTTTCTCGTTTGTTCTCTCACTCAGACTCCCAACTCTCAGTCAGCAGCTCCACATCCAGCTCTGTGAAGTTAAATGTAATGGAGGAAGTTATTTTCTACCTTTCTCCTTTGTTCTCTCACTCAGACTGCCGGCTCTCAGCCAGGAGCTCCACCCCCAGCTTCTGTGAAGTTAAAATGTAATGGAGGAAGTTTTGTTCTACCTTTCTCCTTTTTTCTCTCACTCAGACTCCCAACCCTCAGACAGCAGCTCCTCTCCCAGCTTCTGTGAAGTTAAATATAATGGAGGAAGTTATTTTCTACATTTCTCCTTTGTTCTCTCACTCAGACTGCCAACTCTCAGCCAGCAGCTCCACCCCCAGCTTCTGTGAAGTCAAAATGTAATGGAGGAAGTTTTTTTCTACCTTTCTCCTTTGTACCTCCATTCAGACTCCCAACTCTCAGTCAGCAGCTCCACCTCCAGCTCTGTGAAGTTAAAATGTAGTGGAGGAAGTTTTTTTCTACCTTTCTCCTTTGTTCTCTTACTCAGACTGCCAGCTCTCAGCCAGCAGCTCCACCCCCAGCTTCTGTGAAGTTAAAATGTAATGGAGTGAGTTTTTTTCAACCTTCCTTCTTTGTTCTCTCACTCAGACTGCCAACTCTCAGCCAGCAGCTCCACCCCCAGCTTCTGTGAAGTCAAAATGTAATGGAGGAAGTTTTTTTCTACTCTTCTCCTTTGTACCTCCATTCAGACTACCAGCTCTCAGCCAGGAGATCCACGCCCAGCTTCTGTGAAGTTAAAATGTAATAATGGAAGTTTTATTCTACCTTTCTCCTTTTTTCTGTCACTCAGACTCCCAACTCTCAGCCAGCAGCTCCACCCCCAGCTTCTGTGAAGTTAAAATGTAATGAAGTTTTTTCTATCTTTCTCCTTTATTCTCTCACTCAGACTGCCAGCTCTCAGCCAGCAGCTCCACTCCCAGCTTCTGTGAAGTTAAAATGTAATGGAGGGAGTTTTTTCAACCTTCCTTCTTTGTTCTCTCACTCAGACTCCCAACTCTCAGTCAGCAGCTCCACCTCCAGCTCTCTGAAGTTAAAATGTAAGGGAGGAAGTTTTTTTCTACCTTTCTCGTTTGTTCTCTCACTCAGATTCCCAACTCTCAGTCAGCAGCTCCACTTCCAGCTCTGTGAAGTTAAATGTAATGGAGGAAGTTATTTTCTACCTTTCTCCTTTGTTCTCTCACTCAGACTGCCGGCTCTCAGCCAAGAGCTCCACCCCCAGCTTCTGTGAAGTTAAAATGTAATGGAGGAAGTTTTGTTCTACCTTTCTCGTTTGTTCTCTCACTCAGACTCCCAACTCTCAGTCAGCAGCTCCACCTCCAGCTCTGTGAAGGTAAATGTAATGGAGGAAATTTTTTTAAACCTTTCACTTTTGTTCTCTATCTCAGACTGCCGGATCTCAGCCGGCAGCGCCACCCCCAGCTTCTGTGAAGTTAAAATGTAATGGAGGGAGTTTTTTTCAACCTTCCTTCTTTGTTCTCTCACTCAGACTCCCAACTCTCAGTCAGCAGCTCCACCTCCAGCTCTGTGAAGTTAAAATGTAAGGGAGGAAGTTTTTTTCTATCCTTTCTCCTTTGTTCTCTCACTCAGACTGCCAGCTCTCAGCCAACAGCTCCACCTCCAGCTTCTGTGAAGTTAAAATGTAATGATGGAAGTTTTATTCTACCTTTCTCCTTTTTTCTGTCACTCAGACTCCCAACTCTCAGCCAGCAGCTCCACCCCCAGCTTCTGTGAAGTTAAAATGTAATGAAGTTTTTTCTATCTTTCTCCTTTATTCTCTCACTCAGACTGCCAGCTCTCAGCCAGCAGCTCCACTCCCAGCTTCTGTGAAGTTAAAATGTAATGGAGGGAGTTTTTTCAACCTTCCTTCTTTGTTCTCTCACTCAGACTCCCAACTCTCAGTCAGCAGCTCCACCTCCAGCTCTCTGAAGTTAAAATGTAAGGGAGGAAGTTTTTTTCTACCTTTCTCGTTTGTTCTCTCACTCAGACTCCCAACTCTCAGTCAGCAGCTCGACTTCCAGCTCTGTGAAGTTAAATGTAATGGAGGAAGTTATTTTCTACCTTTCTCCTTTGTTCTCTCACTCAGACTGCCGGCTCTCAGCCAAGAGCTCCACCCCCAGCTTCTGTGAAGTTAAAATGTAATGGAGGAAGTTTTGTTCTACCTTTCTCGTTTGTTCTCTCACTCAGACTCCCAACTCTCAGTCAGCAGCTCCACCTCCAGCTCTGTGAAGGTAAATGTAATGGAGGAAGTTTTTTTCAACCTTTCACTTTTGTTCTCTAACTCAGACTGCCGGATCTCAGCCGGCAGCGCCACCCCCATCTTCTGTGAAGTTAAAATGTAATGGAGGGAGTTTTTTTCAACCTTCCTTCTTTGTTCTCTCACTCAGACTCCCAACTCTCAGTCAGCAGCTCCACCTCCAGCTCTGTGAAGTTAAAATGTAAGGGAGGAAGTTTTTTTCTATCCTTTCTCCTTTGTTCTCTCACTCAGACTGCCAGCTCTCAGCCAACAGCTCCACCTCTAGCTCTGTGAAGTTAAAATGTAAGGGAGGAAGTTTTTTTCTACCTTTCTCGTTTGTTCTCTCACTCAGACTCCCAACTCTCAGTCAGCAGCTGCACCTCCAGCTCTGTGAAGTTAAATGTAATGGAGGAAGTTTTTTTCAACCTTTCACTTTTGTTCTCTAACTCAGACTGCCGGATCTCAGCCAGCAGCACCACCCCCAGCTTCTGTGAAGTTAAAATGTAATGGAGGGAGTTTTGTTCAACCTTCCTTCTTTGTTCTCTCACTCAGACTCCCAACTCTCAGTCAGCAGCTCCACCTCCAGCTCTGTGAAGTTAAAATGTAAGGGAGGGAGTTTTTTTCTATCCTTTCTCCTTTGTTCTCTCACTCAGACTGCCAGCTCTCAGCCAACAGCTCCACCCCCAGCTTCTGTGAAGTTAAAATGTAATGATGGAAGTTTTATTCTACCTTTCTCCTTTTTTCTGTCACTCAGACTCCCAACTCTCAGCCAGCAGCTCCACCCCCAGCTTCTGTGAAGTTAAAATGTAATGAAGTTTTTTCTATCTTTCTCCTTTATTCTCTCACTCAGACTGCCAGGTCTCAGCCAGCAGCTCCACCCCCAGCTTCTGTGAAGTTAAAATGTAATGGAGGAAGTTTTTTTCAACCTTCCTTCTTTGTTCTCTCACTCAGACTCCGAACTCTCAGTCAGCAGCTCCACCTCCAACTCTGTGAAGTTAAAATGTAAGGGAGGAAGTTTTTTTCTACCTTTCTCGTTTGTTCTCTCACTCAGACTCCCAACTCTCAGTCAGCAGCTCCACTTCCAGCTCTGTGAAGTTAAATGTAATGGAGGAAGTTATTTTCTACCTTTCTCCTTTGTTCTCTCACTCAGACTGCCGGCTCTCAGCCAGCAGCGCCACCCCCAGCTGCTGTGAATTTAAAATGTAATGGAGGAAGTTTTTTTCTACCTTTCTCCTTTGTTCTCTCACTCAGACTCCCAACTCTCAGCCAGCAGCTCCACCCCCAGCTTCTGTGAAGTTAAAATGTAATGAACTGTTTTCTATCTTTCTCCTTTATTCTCTCACACAGACTCCCAACTCTCAGCCAGCAGCTCCAGCCCAGCTTTTGTGAAGTCAAAATGTAATGGAGGAAGTTTTTTTCTATCCTTTCTCGTTTGATCTCTCACTCAGACTCCCAACTCTCAGTCAGCAGCTCCACCTCCAGCTCTGTGAAGTTAAAATGTAATGGAGGGAGTTTTTTTCAACCTTCCTTCTTTGTTCTCTTACTCAGACTCCCAACTCTCAGTCAGCAGCTCCACCTCCAGCTCTGTGAAGTTAAAATGTAAGGGAGGAAGTTTTTTCTACCTTTCTCTTTTGTTCTCTCACTCAGACTCCCAACTCTCAGTCAGCAGCGCCACCCCCAGCTTCTGTGAAGTTAAATTGTAATGAACTGTTTTGTATCTTTCTCCTTTATTCTCTCACACAGACTCCCAACTCTCAGCCAGCAGCTCCAGCCCAGCTTCTGTGAAGTCAAAATGTAATGGAGGAAATTTTTTTCTATCCTTTCTCGTTTGATCTCTCACTCAGACTCCCAACTCTCAGTCAGCAGCTCCACCTCCAGCTCTGTGAAGTTAAAATGTAAGGGAGGAAGTTTTTTTTCTATCCTTTCTCCTTTGTTCTCTTACTCAGACTCCCAACTCTCAGTCAGCAGCTCCACCTCCAGCTCTGTGAAGTTAAAATGTAAGGGAGGAAGTTTTTTTCTACCTTTCTCGTTTGTTCTCTCACTCAGACTCCCAACTCTCAGTCAGCAGCTCCACTTCCAGCTCTGTGAAGTTAAATGTCATGGAGGGAGTTTTTTTCAACCTTCCTTCTTTGTTCTCTCACTCAGGCTCCCAACTCTCTGTCAGCAGCTCCACCCACAGCTTCTGTGAAGTGAAAATGTAATGGACGAAGTTTTTTTCTATCTTTCTCCTTTGTACTTCCATTCAGACTCTCAACTCTCAGCCAGCAGCTCCACCCCCAGCTTCTGTGAAGTTAAAATGTAATGAACTGTTTTCTATCTTTCTCCTTTATTCTCTCACACAGACTCCCAACTCTCAGCCAGCAGCTCCAGCCCAGCTTTTGTGAAGTCAAAATGTAATGGAGGAAGTTTTTTTCTATCCTTTCTTGTTTGATCTCTCACTCAGACTCCCAACTCTCAGTCAGCAGCTCCACCTCCAGCTCTGTGAAGTTAAAATGTAATGGAGGGAGTTTTTTTCAACCTTCCTTCTTTGTTCTCTTACTCAGACTCCCAACTCTCAGTCAGCAGCTCCACCTCCAGCTCTGTGAAGTTAAAATGTAAGGGAGGAAGTTTTTTCTACCTTTCTCTTTTGTTCTCTCACTCAGACTCCCAACTCGCAGTCAGCAGCGCCACCCCCAGCTTCTGTGAAGTTAAAATGTAATGAACTGTTTTGTATCTTTCTCCTTTATTCTCTCACACAGACTCCCAACTCTCAGCCAGCAGCTCCAGCCCAGCTTCTGTGAAGTTAAATGTAATGGAGGAAGTTATTTTCTACCTTTCTCCTTTGTTCTCTTACTCAGACTGCCGGCTCTCAGCCAAGAGCTCCACCCCCAGCTTCTGTGAAGTTAAAATGTAATGGAGGAAGTTTTGTTCTACCTTTCTCGTTTGTTCTCTCACTCAGACTCCCAACTCTCAGTCAGCAGCTCCACCTCCAGCTCTGTGAAGGTAAATGTAATGGAGGAAGTTTTTTTCAACCTTTCACTTTTGTTCTCTAACTCAGACTGCCGGATCTCAGCCGGCAGCTCCACCCCCAGCTTCTGTGAATTTAAAATGTAATGGAGGGAGTTTTTTTCAACCTTCCTTCTTTGTTCTCTCACTCAGACTCCCAACTCTCAGTCAGCAGCTCCACCTCCAGCTCTGTGAAGTTAAAATGTAAGGGAGGAAGTTTTGTTCTATCCTTTCTCCTTTGTTCTCTCACTCAGACTGCCAGCTCTCAGCCAACAGCTCCACCCCCAGCTTCTGTGAAGTTAAAATGTAATGATGGAAGTTTTATTCTACCTTTCTCCTTTATTCTCTCACTCAGACTGCCAGCTCTCAGCCAGCAGCTCCACCCCCAGCTTCTGTGAAGTTAAAATATAATGGAGGGAGTTTTTTCAACCTTCCTTCTTTGTTCTCTCACTCAGACTCCCAACTCTCAGTCAGCAGCTCCACCTCCAGCTCTGTGAAGTTAAAATGTAAGGGAGGAAGTTTTTTTCTACCTTTCTCGTTTGTTCTCTCACTCAGACTCCCAACTCTCAGTCAGCAGCTCCACATCCAGCTCTGTGAAGTTAAATGTAATGGAGGAAGTTATTTTCTACCTTTCTCCTTTGTTCTCTCACTCAGACTGCCGGCTCTCAGCCAGGAGCTCCACCCCCAGCTTCTGTGAAGTTAAAATGTAATGGAGGAAGTTTTGTTCTACCTTTCTCCTTTTTTCTCTCACTCAGACTCCCAACCCTCAGACAGCAGCTCCTCTCCCAGCTTCTGTGAAGTTAAATATAATGGAGGAAGTTATTTTCTACATTTCTCCTTTGTTCTCTCACTCAGACTGCCAACTCTCAGCCAGCAGCTCCACCCCCAGCTTCTGTGAAGTCAAAATGTAATGGAGGAAGTTTTTTTCTACCTTTCTCCTTTGTACCTCCATTCAGACTCCCAACTCTCAGTCAGCAGCTCCACCTCCAGCTCTGTGAAGGTAAATGTAATGGAGGAAGTTTTTTTCAACCTTTCACTTTTGTTCTCTAACTCAGACTGCCGGATCTCAGCCGGCAGCTCCACCCCCAGCTTCTGTGAATTTAAAATGTAATGGAGGGAGTTTTTTTCAACCTTCCTTCTTTGTTCTCTCACTCAGACTCCCAACTCTCAGTCAGCAGCTCCACCTCCAGCTCTGTGAAGTTAAAATGTAAGGGAGGAAGTTTTGTTCTATCCTTTCTCCTTTGTTCTCTCACTCAGACTGCCAGCTCTCAGCCAACAGCTCCACCCCCAGCTTCTGTGAAGTTAAAATGTAATGATGGAAGTTTTATTCTACCTTTCTCCTTTATTCTCTCACTCAGACTGCCAGCTCTCAGCCAGCAGCTCCACCCCCAGCTTCTGTGAAGTTAAAATATAATGGAGGGAGTTTTTTCAACCTTCCTTCTTTGTTCTCTCACTCAGACTCCCAACTCTCAGTCAGCAGCTCCACCTCCAGCTCTGTGAAGTTAAAATGTAAGGGAGGAAGTTTTTTTCTACCTTTCTCGTTTGTTCTCTCACTCAGACTCCCAACTCTCAGTCAGCAGCTCCACATCCAGCTCTGTGAAGTTAAATGTAATGGAGGAAGTTATTTTCTACCTTTCTCCTTTGTTCTCTCACTCAGACTGCCGGCTCTCAGCCAGGAGCTCCACCCCCAGCTTCTGTGAAGTTAAAATGTAATGGAGGAAGTTTTGTTCTACCTTTCTCCTTTTTTCTCTCACTCAGACTCCCAACCCTCAGACAGCAGCTCCTCTCCCAGCTTCTGTGAAGTTAAATATAATGGAGGAAGTTATTTTCTACATTTCTCCTTTGTTCTCTCACTCAGACTGCCAACTCTCAGCCAGCAGCTCCACCCCCAGCTTCTGTGAAGTCAAAATGTAATGGAGGAAGTTTTTTTCTACCTTTCTCCTTTGTACCTCCATTCAGACTCCCAACTCTCAGTCAGCAGCTCCACCTCCAGCTCTGTGAAGTTAAAATGTAGTGGAGGAAGTTTTTTTCTACCTTTCTCCTTTGTTCTCTTACTCAGACTCCCAACTCTCAGCCAGCAGCTCCACCCCCAGCTTCTGTGAAGTTAAAATGTAATGGAGTGAGTTTTTTTCAACCTTCCTTCTTTGTTCTCTCACTCAGACTGCCAACTCTCAGCCAGCAGCTCCACCCCCAGCTTCTGTGAAGTCAAAATGTAATGGAGGAAGTTTTTTTCTACTCTTCTCCTTTGTACCTCCATTCAGACTACCAGCTCTCAGCCAGGAGATCCACGCCCAGCTTCTGTGAAGTTAAATGTAATAATGGAAGTTTTATTCTACCTTTCTCCTTTTTTCTGTCACTCAGACTCCCAACTCTCAGCCAGCAGCTCCACCCCCAGCTTCTGTGAAGTTAAAATGTAATGAAGTTTTTTCTATCTTTCTCCTTTATTCTCTCACTCAGACTGCCAGCTCTCAGCCAGCAGCTCCACTCCCAGCTTCTGTGAAGTTAAAATGTAATGGAGGGAGTTTTTTCAACCTTCCTTCTTTGTTCTCTCACTCAGACTCCCAACTCTCAGTCAGCAGCTCCACCTCCAGCTCTCTGAAGTTAAAATGTAAGGGAGGAAGTTTTTTTCTACCTTTCTCGTTTGTTCTCTCACTCAGACTCCCAACTCTCAGTCAGCAGCTCCACTTCCAGCTCTGTGAAGTTAAATGTAATGGAGGAAGTTATTTTCTACCTTTCTCCTTTGTTCTCTCACTCAGACTGCCGGCTCTCAGCCAAGAGCTCCACCCCCAGCTTCTGTGAAGTTAAAATGTAATGGAGGAAGTTTTGTTCTACCTTTCTCGTTTGTTCTCTCACTCAGACTCCCAACTCTCAGTCAGCAGCTCCACCTCCAGCTCTGTGAAGGTAAATGTAATGGAGGAAATTTTTCTAAACCTTTCACTTTTGTTCTCTATCTCAGACTGCCGGATCTCAGCCGGCAGCGCCACCCCCAGCTTCTGTGAAGTTAAAATGTAATGGAGGGAGTTTTTTTCAACCTTCCTTCTTTGTTCTCTCACTCAGACTCCCAACTCTCAGTCAGCAGCTCCACCTCCAGCTCTGTGAAGTTAAAATGTAAGGGAGGAAGTTTTTTTCTATCCTTTCTCCTTTGTTCTCTCACTCAGACTGCCAGCTCTCAGCCAACAGCTCCACCTCCAGCTTCTGTGAAGTTAAAATGTAATGATGGAAGTTTTATTCTACCTTTCTCCTTTTTTCTGTCACTCAGACTCCCAACTCTCAGCCAGCAGCTCCACCCCCAGCTTCTGTGAAGTTAAAATGTAATGAAGTTTTTTCTATCTTTCTCCTTTATTCTCTCACTCAGACTGCCAGCTCTCAGCCAGCAGCTCCACTCCCAGCTTCTGTGAAGTTAAAATGTAATGGAGGGAGTTTTTTCAACCTTCCTTCTTTGTTCTCTCACTCAGACTCCCAACTCTCAGTCAGCAGCTCCACCTCCAGCTCTCTGAAGTTAAAATGTAAGGGAGGAAGTTTTTTTCTACCTTTCTTGTTTGTTCTCTCACTCAGACTCCCAACTCTCAGTCAGCAGCTCCACTTCCAGCTCTGTGAAGTTAAATGTAATGGAGGAAGTTATTTTCTACCTTTCTCCTTTGTTCTCTCACTCAGACTGCCGGCTCTCAGCCAAGAGCTCCACCCCCAGCTTCTGTGAAGTTAAAATGTAATGGAGGAAGTTTTGTTCTACCTTTCTCGTTTGTTCTCTCACTCAGACTCCCAACTCTCAGTCAGCAGCTCCACCTCCAGCTCTGTGAAGGTAAATGTAATGGAGGAAGTTTTTTTCAACCTTTCACTTTTGTTCTCTAACTCAGACTGCCGGATCTCAGCCGGCAGCGCCACCCCCATCTTCTGTGAAGTTAAAATGTAATGGAGGGAGTTTTTTTCAACCTTCCTTCTTTGTTCTCTCACTCAGACTCCCAACTCTCAGTCAGCAGCTCCACCTCCAGCTCTGTGAAGTTAAAATGTAAGGGAGGAAGTTTTTTTCTATCCTTTCTCCTTTGTTCTCTCACTCAGACTGCCAGCTCTCAGCCAACAGCTCCACCTCTAGCTCTGTGAAGTTAAAATGTAAGGGAGGAAGTTTTTTTCTACCTTTCTCGTTTGTTTTCTCACTCAGACTCCCAACTCTCAGTCAGCAGCTGCACCTCCAGCTCTGTGAAGTTAAATGTAATGGAGGAAGTTTTTTTCAACCTTTCACTTTTGTTCTCTAACTCAGACTGCCGGATCTCAGCCAGCAGCACCACCCCCAGCTTCTGTGAAGTTAAAATGTAATGGAGGGAGTTTTGTTCAACCTTCCTTCTTTGTTCTCTCACTCAGACTCCCAACTCTCAGTCAGCAGCTCCACCTCCAGCTCTGTGAAGTTAAAATGTAAGGGAGGGAGTTTTTTTCTATCCTTTCTCCTTTGTTCTCTCACTCAGACTGCCAGCTCTCAGCCAACAGCTCCACCCCCAGCTTCTGTGAAGTTAAAATGTAATGATGGAAGTTTTATTCTACCTTTCTCCTTTTTTCTGTCACTCAGACTCCCAACTCTCAGCCAGCAGCTCCACCCCCAGCTTCTGTGAAGTTAAAATGTAATGAAGTTTTTTCTATCTTTCTCCTTTATTCTCTCACTCAGACTGCCAGGTCTCAGCCAGCAGCTCCACCCCCAGCTTCTGTGAAGTTAAAATGTAATGGAGGAAGTTTTTTTCAACCTTCCTTCTTTGTTCTCTCACTCAGACTCCGAACTCTCAGTCAGCAGCTCCACCTCCAACTCTGTGAAGTTAAAATGTAAGGGAGGAAGTTTTTTTCTACCTTTCTCGTTTGTTCTCTCACTCAGACTCCCAACTCTCAGTCAGCAGCTCCACTTCCAGCTCTGTGAAGTTAAATGTAATGGAGGAAGTTATTTTCTACCTTTCTCCTTTGTTCTCTCACTCAGACTGCCGGCTCTCAGCCAGCAGCGCCACCCCCAGCTGCTGTGAATTTAAAATGTAATGGAGGAAGTTTTTTTCTACCTTTCTCCTTTGTTCTCTCACTCAGACTCCCAACTCTCAGCCAGCAGCTCCACCCCCAGCTTCTGTGAAGTTAAAATGTAATGAACTGTTTTCTATCTTTCTCCTTTATTCTCTCACACAGACTCCCAACTCTCAGCCAGCAGCTCCAGCCCAGCTTTTGTGAAGTCAAAATGTAATGGAGGAAGTTTTTTTCTATCCTTTCTTGTTTGATCTCTCACTCAGACTCCCAACTCTCAGTCAGCAGCTCCACCTCCAGCTCTGTGAAGTTAAAATGTAATGGAGGGAGTTTTTTTCAACCTTCCTTCTTTGTTCTCTTACTCAGACTCCCAACTCTCAGTCAGCAGCTCCACCTCCAGCTCTGTGAAGTTAAAATGTAAGGGAGGAAGTTTTTTCTACCTTTCTCTTTTGTTCTCTCACTCAGACTCCCAACTCGCAGTCAGCAGCGCCACCCCCAGCTTCTGTGAAGTTAAAATGTAATGAACTGTTTTGTATCTTTCTCCTTTATTCTCTCACACAGACTCCCAACTCTCAGCCAGCAGCTCCAGCCCAGCTTCTGTGAAGTCAAAATGTAATGGAGGAAGTTTTTTTCTATCCTTTCTCGTTTGATCTCTCACTCAGACTCCCAACTCTCAGTCAGCAGCTCCACCTCCAGCTCTGTGAAGTTAAAATGTAATGGAGGGAGTTTTTTTCAACCTTCCTTCTTTGTTCTCTTACTCAGACTCCCAACTCTCAGTCAGCAGCTCCACCTCCAGCTCTGTGAAGTTAAATGTCATGGAGGGAGTTTTTTTCAACCTTCCTTCTTTGTTCTCTCACTCAGACTCCCAACTCTCAGTCAGCAGCTCCACCCACAGCTTCTGTGAAGTGAAAACGTAATGGACGAAGTTTTTTTCTACCTTTCTCCTTTGTACTTCCATTCAGACTCTCAACTCTCAGTCAGCAGCTCCACCCCCAGCTTCTGTGAAGTTTAAATGTAATGGAGGGAGTTTTTTTCAACCTTCCTTCTTTGTTCTCTCACTCAGACTCCCATCTCTCAGTCAGCAGCTCCACCTCCAGCTCTGTGAAGTTAAAATGTAAGGGAGGAAGTTTTTTTCTACCTTTCTCGTTTGTTCTCTCACTCAGACTCCCAAATCTCAGTCAGCAGCTCCACTTCCAGCTCTTTGAAGTTAAATGTAATGGAGGAAGTTATTTTCTACCTTTCTCCTTTGTTCTCTCACTCAGACTTCCGGCTTTCAGCCAGCAGCGCCACCCCCAGCTTCTGTGAATTTAAAATGTAATGGAGGAAGTTTTTTTCTACCTTTCTCCTTTGTTCTCTCACTCAGACTCCCAACTCTCAGCCAGCAGCTCCACCCCCAGATTCTGTGAAGTTAAAATGTAATGGAAGGAGTTTTGTTCGACCTTCCTTCTTTGTTCTCTCACTCAGACTCCCAACTCTCAGTTAGCAGCTCCACCCACAGCATCTGTGTAGTTAAAATGTAATGGAGGAAGTTTTTTCTACCTTTCTCATTTGTTATTCCATTCAGACTCCCAACCCCCAGTCAGCAAATCCACCCCCAGCTTCTGGGAAGTTAAAATGTAATGGATGGAGTTTTTTTCAACCTTCCTTCTTTGTTCTCTCACTCAGACTCCCAACTCTCAGTCAGCAGCACCACCTCCAGCTCTGTGAAGTTAAAATGTAAGGGAGGAAGTTTTTTTCTACCTTCCTTCTTTGTTCTCTCACTCAGACTCCCAACTCTTAGTCAGCAGCTCCACCTCCAGCTCTGTGAAGTTAAAATGTAAAAGAGGAAGTTTTTTTCTACCTTTCTCGTTTGTTCTCTCACTCAGACTCCCAACTCTCAGCCAGCAGCTCCACCCCCAGCTTCTGTGAAGTTAAAATGTAATGAAGTTTTTTCTATCTTTCTCCTTTTTGTTCTCTCACTCAGACTGCCAGCTCTCACCAAGCAGCTCCACCCCCAGCTTCTGTGAAGTTAAAATGTAATGGAGGGAGTTTTTTTCAACCTTCCTTCTTTGTTCTCTCACTCAGACTCCCAACTCTCAGTCAGCAGCTCCACCTCCAGCTCTGTGAAGTTAAAATGTAAGGGAGGAAGTTATTTTCTACCTTTCTCCTTTGTTCTCTCACTCAGACTCCCAAATCTCAGCCAGCAGCTCCAGCCCAGCTTCTGTGAAGTTAAAATGTAATGGAGGAAGTTTTGTTCTACATTTCTCCTTTGTTCTCTCACTCAGACTCCCAACTCTCAGTCAGCAGCTCTACCTCCAGCTCTGTGAAGTTAAAATGTAGTGAAGGAAGTTTTTTTCTACCTTTCTCCTTTGTACCTCCATTCAGACTACCATCTCTCAACCAGGAGCTCCACCCCCAGCTTCTGTGAAGTTAAAATGTAATGGAGGGAGTTTTTTTCTACCTTTCTCGTTTGTTCTCTCACTCAGACTCCCAACTCTCAGTCAGCAGCTCCACCTCCAGCTCTGTGAAGGTAAATGTAATGGAGGAAGTTTTTTTCAACCTTTCACTTTTGTTCTCTAACTCAGACTGCCGGATCTCAGCCGGCAGAGCCACCCCCAGCTTCTGTGAAGTTAAAATGTAATGGAGGGAGTTTTTTTCAACCTTCCTTCTTTGTTCTCTCACTCAGACTCCCAACTCTCAGTCAGCAGCTCCACCTCCAGCTCTGTGAAGTTAAAATGTAAGGGAGGAAGTTTTTTTCTATCCTTTCTCCTTTGTTCTCTCACTCAGACTGCCAGCTCTCAGCCAACAGCTCCACCCCCAGCTTCTGTGAAGTTAAAATGTAATGATGGAAGTTTTATTCTACCTTTCTCCTTTTTTCTGTCACTCAGACTCCCAACTCTCAGCCAGCAGCTCCACCCCCAGCTTCTGTGAAGTTAAAATGTAATGAAGTTTTTTCTATCTTTCTCCTTTATTCTCTCACTCAGACTGCCTGCTCTCAGCCAGCAGCTCCACTCCCAGCTTCTGTGAAGTTAAAATGTAATGGAGGGAGTTTTTTCAACCTTCCTTCTTTGTTCTCTCACTCAGACTCCCAACTCTCAGTCAGCAGCTCCACCTCCAGCTCTCTGAAGTTAAAATGTAAGGGAGGAAGTTTTTTTCTACCTTTCTCGTTTGTTCTCTCACTCAGACTCCCAACTCTCAGTCAGCAGCTCCACTTCCAGCTCTGTGAAGTTAAATGTAATGGAGGAAGTTATTTTCTATCTTTCTCCTTTGTTCTCTCACTCAGACTGCCGGCTCTCAGCCAAGAGCTCCACCCCCAGCTTCTGTGAAGTTAAAATGTAATGGAGGAAGTTTTGTTCTACCTTTCTCGTTTGTTCTCTCACTCAGACTCCCAACTCTCAGTCAGCAGCTCCACCTCCAGCTCTGTGAAGGTAAATGTAATGGAGGAAGTTTTTTTCAACCTTTCACTTTTGTTCTCTAACTCAGACTGCCGGATCTCAGCCGGCAGCGCCACCCCCATCTTCTGTGAAGTTAAAATGTAATGGAGGGAGTTTTTTTCAACCTTCCTTCTTTGTTCTCTCACTCAGACTCCCAACTCTCAGTCAGCAGCTCCACCTCCAGCTCTGTGAAGTTAAAATGTAAGGGAGGAAGTTTTTTTCTATCCTTTCTCCTTTGTTCTCTCAGTCAGACTGCCAGCTCTCAGCCAACAGCTCCACCTCTAGCTCTGTGAAGTTAAAATGTAAGGGAGGAAGTTTTTTTCTACCTTTCTCGTTTGTTCTCTCACTCAGACTCCCAACTCTCAGTCAGCAGCTGCACCTCCAGCTCTGTGAAGTTAAATGTAATGGAGGCAGTTTTTTTCAACCTTTCACTTTTGTTCTCTAACTCAGACTGCCGGATCTCAGCCAGCAGCACCACCCCCAGCTTCTGTGAAGTTAAAATGTAATGGAGGGAGTTTTGTTCAACCTTCCTTCTTTGTTCTCTCACTCAGACTCCCAACTCTCAGTCAGCAGCTCCACCTCCAGCTCTGTGAAGTTAAAATGTAAGGGAGGAAGTTTTTTTCTATCCTTTCTCCTTTGTTCTCTCACTCAGACTGCCAGCTCTCAGCCAACAGCTCCACCCCCAGCTTCTGTGAAGTTAAAATGTAATGATGGAAGTTTTATTCTACCTTTCTCCTTTTTTCTGTCACTCAGACTCCCAACTCTCAGCCAGCAGCTCCACCCCCAGCTTCTGTGAAGTTAAAATGTAATGAAGTTTTTTCTATCTTTCTCCTTTATTCTCTCACTCAGACTGCCAGCTCTCAGCCAGCAGCTCCACCCCCAGCTTCTGTGAAGTTAAAATGTAATGGAGGAAGTTTTTTTCAACCTTCCTTCTTTGTTCTCTCACTCAGACTCCGAACTCTCAGTCAGCAGCTCCACCTCCAGCTCTGTGAAGTTAAAATGTAAGGGAGGAAGTTTTTTTCTACCTTTCTCGTTTGTTCTCTCACTCAGACTCCCAACTCTCAGTCAGCAGCTCCACTTCCAGCTCTGTGAAGTTAAATGTAATGGAGGAAGTTATTTTCTACCTTTCTCCTTTGTTCTCTCACTCAGACTGCCGGCTCTCAGCCAGCAGCGCCACCCCCAGCTGCTGTGAATTTAAAATGTAATGGAGGAAGTTTTTTTCTACCTTTCTCCTTTTTTCTGTCACTCAGACTCCCAACTCTCAGCCAGCAGCTCCACCCCCAGCTTCTGTGAAGTTAAAATGTAATGAACTGTTTTCTATCTTTCTCCTTTATTCTCTCACACAGACTCCCAACTCTCAGCCAGCAGCTCCAGCCCAGCTTTTGTGAAGTCAAAATGTAATGGAGGAAGTTTTTTTCTATCCTTTCTCGTTTGATCTCTCACTCAGACTCCCAACTCTCAGTCAGCAGCTCCACCTCCAGCTCTGTGAAGTTAAAATGTAATGGAGGGAGTTTTTTTCAACCTTCCTTCTTTGTTCTCTTACTCAGACTCCCAACTCTCAGTCAGCAGCTCCACCTCCAGCTCTGTGAAGTTAAAATGTAAGGGAGGAAGTTTTTTCTACCTTTCTCTTTTGTTCTCTCACTCAGACTCCCAACTCTCAGTCAGCAGCGCCACCCCCAGCTTCTGTGAAGTTAAAATGTAATGAACTGTTTTGTATCTTTCTCCTTTATTCTCTCACACAGACTCCCAACTCTCAGCCAGCAGCTCCAGCCCAGCTTCTGTGAAGTCAAAATGTAATGGAGGAAGTTTTTTTCTATCCTTTCTCGTTTGATCTCTCACTCAGACTCCCAACTCTCAGTCAGCAGCTCCACCTCCAGCTCTGTGAAGTTAAAATGTAATAGAGGGAGTTTTTTTCAACCTTCCTTCTTTGTTCTCTTACTCAGACTCCCAACTCTCAGTCAGCAGCTCCACCTCCAGCTCTGTGAAGTTAAAATGTAAGGGAGGAAGTTTTTTTCTACCTTTCTCGTTTGTTCTCTCACTCAGACTCCCAACTCTCAGTCAGCAGCTCCACTTCCAGCTCTGTGAAGTTAAATGTCATGGAGGGAGTTTTTTTCAACCTTCCTTCTTTGTTCTCTCACTCAGACTCCCAACTCTCAGTCAGCAGCTCCACCCACAGCTTCTGTGAAGTGAAAACGTAATGGACGAAGTTTTTTTCTACCTTTCTCCTTTGTACTTCCATTCAGACTCTCAACTCTCAGTCAGCAGCTCCACCCCCAGCTTCTGTGAAGTTTAAACGTAATGGAGGGAGTTTTTTTCAACCTTCCTTCTTTGTTCTCTCACTCAGACTCTCAACTCTCACCCAGCAGCTCCACCCCCAGCTTCTGTGAAGTCAAAACGTAATGGATGAAGTTTTTTTCTACCTTTCTCGTTTGTACTTCCATTCAGACTCTCAACTCTCAGTCAGCAGCTCCACCCCCAGCTTCTGTGAAGTTTAAATGTAATGGAGGGAGTTTTTTTACAACCTTCCTTCTTTGTTCTCTCACTCAAACTCCCATCTCTCAGTCAGCAGCTCCACCTCCAGCTCTGTGAAGTTAAAATGTAAGGGAGGAAGTTTTTTTCTACCTTTCTCGTTTGTTCTCTCACTCAGACTCCCAAATCTCAGTCAGCAGCTCCACTTCCAGCTCTGTGAAGTTAAATGTAATGGAGGAAGTTATTTTCTACCTTTCTCCTTTGTTTTCTCACTCAGAATTCCGGCTCTCAGCCAGCAGCGCCACCCCCAGCTTCTGTGAATTTAAAATGTAATGGAGGAAGTTTTTTTCTACCTTTCTCCTTTGTTCTCTCACTCAGACTCCCAACTCTCAGCCAGCAGCTCCACCCCCAGATTCTGTGAAGTTAAAATGTAATGGAAGGAGTTTTGTTCGACCTTCCTTCTTTGTTCTCTCACTCAGACTCCCAACTCTCAGTCAGCAGCTCCACCCACAGCATCTGTGTAGTTAAAATGTAATGGAGGAAGTTTTTTCTACCTTTCTCATTTGTTATTCCATTCAGACTCCCAACCCCCAGTCAGCAAATCCACCCCCAGCTTCTGGGAAGTTAAAATGTAATGGATGGAGTTTTTTTCAACCTTCCTTCTTTGTTCTCTCACTCAGACTCCCAACTCTCAGTCAGCAGCACCACCTCCAGCTCTGTGAAGTTAAAATGTAAGGGAGGAAGTTTTTTTCTACCTTCCTTCTTTGTTCTCTCACTCAGACTCCCAACTCTCAGTCAGCAGCTCCACCTCCAGCTCTGTGAAGTTAAAATGTAAAAGAGGAAGTTTTTTTCTACCTTTCTCGTTTGTTCTCTCACTCAGACTCCCAACTCTCAGCCAGCAGCTCCACCCCCAGCTTCTGTGAAGTTAAAATGTAATGAAGTTTTTTCTATCTTTCTCCTTTTTGTTCTCTCACTCAGACTGCCAGCTCTCACCAAGCAGCTCCACCCCCAGCTTCTGTGAAGTTAAAATGTAATGGAGGGAGTTTTTTTCAACCTTCCTTCTTTGTTCTCTCACTCAGACTCCCAACTCTCAGTCAGCAGCTCCACCTCCAGCTCTGTGAAGTTAAAATGTAAGGGAGGAAGTTATTTTCTACCTTTCTCCTTTGTTCTCTCACTCAGACTCCCAACTTTCAGCCAGCAGCTCCACCCCCAGCTTCTGTGAAGTTAAAATGTAATGAACTGTTTTCTATCTTTCTCCTTAATTCTCTCACACAGACTCCCAAATCTCAGCCAGCAGCTCCAGTCCAGCTTCTGTGAAGTTAAAATGTAATGGAGGAAGTTTTGTTCTACATTTCTCCTTTGTTCCCTCACTCAGACTCCCAACTCTCAGTCAGCAGCTCCACCTCCAGCTCTGTGAAGTTAAAATGTAGTGGAGGAAGTTTTTTTCTACCTTTCTCCTTTGTACCTCCATTCAGACTACCATCTCTCAACCAGGAGCTCCACCCCCAGCTTCTGTGAAGTTAAAATGTAATGGAGGGAGTTTTTTTCAACATTCCTTCTTTGTTCTCTCACTCAGACTCCCAACTCTCAGTCAGCAGCTCCACCTCTAGCTCTGTGAAGTTAAAATGTAAGGGAGGAAGTTTTTTTCTACCTTTCTCCTTTGTTCTCTCACACAGACTCCCAACTCTCAGTCAGCAGCTCCACCTCCAGCTCTGTGAAGTTAAATGTAATGGAGGAAGTTTTTTTCAACCTTTCACTTTTGTTCTCTAACTCAGACTGCCGGATCTCAGCCAGCAGCGCCACCCCCAGCTTCTGTGAAGTTAAAATGTAATGGAGGGAGTTTTTTTACACCTTCCTTCTTTGTTCTCTCACTCAGACTCCCAACTCTCAGTCAGCAGCTCCACCTCCAGCTCTGTGAAGTTAAAATGTAAGGGAGGAAGTTTTTTTCTATCCTTTCTCCTTTGTTCTCTCACTCAGACTGCCAGCTCTCAGCCAACAGCTCCACCCCCAGCTTCTGTGAAGTTAAAATGTAATGATGGAAGTTTTATTCTACCTTTCTCCTTTTTTCTGTCACTCAGACTCCCAACTCTCAGCCAGCAGCTCCACCCCCAGCTTCTGTGAAGTTAAAATGTAATGAAGTTTTTTCTATCTTTCTCCTTTATTCTCTCACTCAGACTGCCAGCTCTCAGCCAGCAGCTCCACTCCCAGCTTCTGTGAAGTTAAAATGTAATGGAGGGAGTTTTTTCAACCTTCCTTCTTTGTTCTCTCACTCAGACTCCCAACTCTCAGTCAGCAGCTCCACCTCCAGCTCTGTGAAGTTAAAATGTAAGGGAGGAAGTTTTTTTCTACCTTTCTCGTTTGTTCTCTCACTCAGACTCCCAACTCTCAGTCAGCAGCTCCACTTCCAGCTCTGTGAAGTTAAATGTAATGGAGGAAGTTATTTTCTACCTTTCTCCTTTGTTCTCTCACTCAGACTGCCGGCTCTCAGCCAAGAGCTCCACCCCCAGCTTCTGTGAAGTTAAAATGTAATGGAGGAAGTTTTGTTCTACCTTTCTCGTTTGTTCTCTCACTCAGACTCCCAACTCTCAGTCAGCAGCTCCACCTCCAGCTCTGTGAAGGTAAATGTAATGGAGGAAGTTTTTTTCAACCTTTCACTTTTGTTCTCTCACTCAGACTGCCGGATCTCAGCCAGCAGTGCCACCCCCAGCTTCTGTGAAGTTAAAATGTAATGGAGGGAGTTTTTTTCAACCTTCCTTCTTTGTTCTCTCACTCAGACTCCCAACTCTCAGTCAGCAGCTCCACCTCCAGCTCTGTGAAGTTAAAATGTAATGATGGAAGTTTTATTCTACCTTTCTCCTTTGTTCTCTCACTCAGACTCCCAACTCTCCGCCAGCAGCTCCACCCACAGCTTCTGTGAAGTTAAAATGTAATGAACTTTTTTCTATCTTTCTCCTTTATTCTCTCACACAGACTCCCAACTCTCAGCCAGCAGCTCCAGCCCAGCTTTTGTGAAGTCAAAATGTAATGGAGGAAGTTTTTTTCTATCCTTTCTCGTTTGATCTCTCACTCAGACTCCCAACTCTCAGTCAGCAGCTCCACCTCCAGCTCTGTGAAGTTAAAATGTAATGGAGGGAGTTTTTTTCAACCTTCCTTCTTTGTTCTCTTACTCAGACTCCCAACTCTCAGTCAGCAGCTCCACCTCCAGCTCTGTGAAGTTAAAATGTAAGGGAGGAAGTTTTTTCTACCTTTCTCTTTTGTTCTCTCACTCAGACTCCCAACTCTCAGTCAGTAGCTCCACCCCCAGCTTCTGTGAAGTTAAAATGTAATGAACTGTTTTCTATCTTTCTCCTTAATTCTCTCACACAGACTCCCAAATCTCAGCCAGCAGCTCCAGTCCAGCTTCTGTGAAGTTAAAATGTAATGGAGGAAGTTTTGTTCTACATTTCTCCTTTGTTCCCTCACTCAGACTCCCAACTCTCAGTCAGCAGCTCCACCTCCAGCTCTGTGAAGTTAAAATGTAGTGGAGGAAGTTTTTTTCTACCTTTCTCCTTTGTACCTCCATTCAGACTACCATCTCTCAACCAGGAGCTCCACCCCCAGCTTCTGTGAAGTTAAAATGTAATGGAGGGAGTTTTTTTCAACATTCCTTCTTTGTTCTCTCACTCAGACTCCCAACTCTCAGTCAGCAGCTCCACCTCTAGCTCTGTGAAGTTAAAATGTAAGGGAGGAAGTTTTTTTCTACCTTTCTCCTTTGTTCTCTCACACAGACTCCCAACTCTCAGTCAGCAGCTCCACCTCCAGCTCTGTGAAGTTAAATGTAATGGAGGAAGTTTTTTTCAACCTTTCACTTTTGTTCTCTAACTCAGACTGCCGGATCTCAGCCAGCAGCGCCACCCCCAGCTTCTGTGAAGTTAAAATGTAATGGAGGGAGTTTTTTTACACCTTCCTTCTTTGTTCTCTCACTCAGACTCCCAACTCTCAGTCAGCAGCTCCACCTCCAGCTCTGTGAAGTTAAAATGTAAGGGAGGAAGTTTTTTTCTATCCTTTCTCCTTTGTTCTCTCACTCAGACTGCCAGCTCTCAGCCAACAGCTCCACCCCCAGCTTCTGTGAAGTTAAAATGTAATGATGGAAGTTTTATTCTACCTTTCTCCTTTTTTCTGTCACTCAGACTCCCAACTCTCAGCCAGCAGCTCCACCCCCAGCTTCTGTGAAGTTAAAATGTAATGAAGTTTTTTCTATCTTTCTCCTTTATTCTCTCACTCAGACTGCCAGCTCTCAGCCAGCAGCTCCACTCCCAGCTTCTGTGAAGTTAAAATGTAATGGAGGGAGTTTTTTCAACCTTCCTTCTTTGTTCTCTCACTCAGACTCCCAACTCTCAGTCAGCAGCTCCACCTCCAGCTCTGTGAAGTTAAAATGTAAGGGAGGAAGTTTTTTTCTACCTTTCTCGTTTGTTCTCTCACTCAGACTCCCAACTCTCAGTCAGCAGCTCCACTTCCAGCTCTGTGAAGTTAAATGTAATGGAGGAAGTTATTTTCTACCTTTCTCCTTTGTTCTCTCACTCAGACTGCCGGCTCTCAGCCAAGAGCTCCACCCCCAGCTTCTGTGAAGTTAAAATGTAATGGAGGAAGTTTTGTTCTACCTTTCTCGTTTGTTCTCTCACTCAGACTCCCAACTCTCAGTCAGCAGCTCCACCTCCAGCTCTGTGAAGGTAAATGTAATGGAGGAAGTTTTTTTCAACCTTTCACTTTTGTTCTCTCACTCAGACTGCCGGATCTCAGCCAGCAGTGCCACCCCCAGCTTCTGTGAAGTTAAAATGTAATGGAGGGAGTTTTTTTCAACCTTCCTTCTTTGTTCTCTCACTCAGACTCCCAACTCTCAGTCAGCAGCTCCACCTCCAGCTCTGTGAAGTTAAAATGTAAGGGAGGAAGTTTTTTTCTATCCTTTCTCCTTTGTTCTCTCACTCAGACTGCCAGCTCTCAGCCAACAGCTCCACCTCTAGCTCTGTGAAGTTAAAATGTAAGGGAGGAAGTTTTTTTCTACCTTTCTCGTTTGTTCTCTCACTCAGACTCCCAACTCTCAGTCAGCAGCTCCACCTCCAGCTCTGTGAAGTTAAATGTAATGGAGGAAGTTTTTTTCAACCTTTCACTTTTGTTCTCTAACTCAGACTGCCGGATCTCAGCCAGCAGCACCACCCCCAGCTTCTGTGAAGTTAAAATGTAATGGAGGGAGTTTTTTTCAACCTTCCTTCTTTGTTCTCTCACTCAGACTCCCAACTCTCAGTCAGCAGCTCCACCTCCAGCTCTGTGAAGTTAAAATGTAAGGGAGGAAGTTTTTTTCTATCCTTTCTCCTTTGTTCTCTCACTCAGACTGCTAGCTCTCAGCCAACAGCTCCACCCCCAGCTTCTGTGAAGTTAAAATGTAATGATGGAAGTTTTATTCTACCTTTCTCCTTTTTTCTGTCACTCAGACTCCCAACTCTCAGCCAGCAGCTCCACCCCCAGCTTCTGTGAAGTTAAAATGTAATAAAGTTTTTTCTATCTTTCTCCTTTATTCTCTCACTCAGACTGCCAGCTCTCAGCCAGCAGCTCCAGCCCCAGCTTCTGTGAAGTTAAAATGTAATGGAGGGAGTTTTTTTCAACCTTCCTTCTTTGTTCTCTCACTCAGACTCCGAACTCTCAGTCAGCAGCTCCACCTCCAGCTCTGTGAAGTTAAAATGTAAGGGAGGAAGTTTTTTTCTACCTTTCTCGTTTGTTCTCTCACTCAGACTCCCAACTCTCAGTCAGCAGCTCCACTTCCAGCTCTGTGAAGTTAAATGTAATGGAGGAAGTTATTTTCTACCTTTCTCCTTTGTTCTCTCACTCAGACTGCCGGCTCTCAGCCAGCAGCGTCACCCCCAGCTGCTGTGAATTTAAAATGTAATGGAGGAAGTTTTTTTCTACCTTTCTCCTTTGTTCTCTCACTCAGACTCCCAACTCTCCGCCAGCAGCTCCACCCACAGCTTCTGTGAAGTTAAAATGTAATGAACTTTTTTCTATCTTTCTCCTTTATTCTCTCACACAGACTCCCAACTCTCAGCCAGCAGCTCCAGCCCAGCTTTTGTGAAGTCAAAATGTAATGGAGGAAGTTTTTTTCTATCCTTTCTCGTTTGATCTCTCACTCAGACTCCCAACTCTCAGTCAGCAGCTCCACCTCCAGCTCTGTGAAGTTAAAATGTAATGGAGGGAGTTTTTTTCAACCTTCCTTCTTTGTTCTCTTACTCAGACTCCCAACTCTCAGTCAGCAGCTCCACCTCCAGCTCTGTGAAGTTAAAATGTAAGGGAGGAAGTTTTTTCTACCTTTCTCTTTTGTTCTCTCACTCAGACTCCCAACTCTCAGTCAGTAGCTCCACCCCCAGCTTCTGTGAAGTTAAAATGTAATGAACTGTTTTGTATCTTTCTCCTTTATTCTCTCACACAGACTCCCAACTCTCAGCCAGCAGCTCCAGCCCAGCTTCTGTGAAGTCAAAATGTAATGGAGGAAGTTTTTTTCTATCCTTTCTCGTTTGATCTCTCACTCAGACTCCCAACTCTCAGTCAGCAGCTCCACCTCCAGCTCTGTGAAGTTAAAATGTAATGGAGGGAGGTTTTTTCAACCTTCCTTCTTTGTTCTATTATCCAGACTCCCAACTCTCAGTCAGCAGCTCCACCTCCAGCTCTGTGAAGTTAAAATGTAAGGGAGGAAGTTTTTTTTCTATCCTTTCTCCTTTGTTCTCTCACTCAGACTGCCAGCTCTCAGCCAACAGCTCCACCTCTAGCTCTGTGAAGTTAAAATGTAAGGGAGGAAGTTTTTTTCTACCTTTCTCGTTTGTTCTCTCACTCAGACTCCCAACTCTCAGTCAGCAGCTCCACCTCCAGCTCTGTGAAGTTAAATGTAATGGAGGAAGTTTTTTTCAACCTTTCACTTTTGTTCTCTAACTCAGACTGCCGGATCTCAGCCAGGAGCTCCACCCCCAGCTTCTGTGAAGTTAAAATGTAATGGAGGAAGTTTTTTTCAACCTTCCTTCTTTGTTCTCTCACTCAGACTCTCAACTCTCACCCAGCAGCTCCACCCCCAGCTTCTGTGAAGTCAAAACGTAATGGATGAAGTTTTTTTCTACCTTTCTCGTTTGTACTTCCATTCAGACTCTCAACTCTCAGTCAGCAGCTCCACCCCCAGCTTCTGTGAAGTTTAAATGTAATGGAGGGAGTTTTTTTACAACCTTCCTTCTTTGTTCTCTCACTCAGACTCCCATCTCTCAGTCAGCAGCTCCACCTCCAGCTCTGTGAAGTTAAAATGTAAGGGAGGAAGTTTTTTTCTACCTTTCTCGTTTGTTCTCTCACTCAGACTCCCAAATCTCAGTCAGCAGCTCCACTTCCAGCTCTGTGAAGTTAAATGTAATGGAGGAAGTTATTTTCTACCTTTCTCCTTTGTTCTCTCACTCAGACTTCCGGCTCTCAGCCAGCAGCGCCACCCCCAGCTTCTGTGAATTTAAAATGTAATGGAGGAAGTTTTTTTCTACCTTTCTCCTTTGTTCTCTCACTCAGACTCCCAACTCTCAGCCAGCAGCTCCACCCCCAGATTCTATGAAGTTAAAATGTAATGGAAGGAGTTTTGTTCGACCTTCCTTCTTTGTTCTCTCACTCAGACTCCCAACTCTCAGTCAGCAGCTCCACCCACAGCATCTGTGTAGTTAAAATGTAATGGAGGAAGTTTTTTCTACCTTTCTCATTTGTTATTCCATTCAGACTCCCAACCCCCAGTCAGCAAATCCACCCCCAGCTTCTGGGAAGTTAAAATGTAATGGATGGAGTTTTTTTCAACCTTCCTTCTTTGTTCTCTCACTCAGACTCCCAACTCTCAGTCAGCAGCACCACCTCCAGCTCTGTGAAGTTAAAATGTAAGGGAGGAAGTTTTTTTCTACCTTCCTTCTTTGTTCTCTCACTCAGACTCCCAACTCTCAGTCAGCAGCTCCACCTCCAGCTCTGTGAAGTTAAAATGTAAAAGAGGAAGTTTTTTTCTACCTTTCTCGTTTGTTCTCTCACTCAGACTCCCAACTCTCAGCCAGCAGCTCCACCCCCAGCTTCTGTGAAGTTAAAATGTAATGAAGTTTTTTCTATCTTTCTCCTTTTTGTTCTCTCACTAAGACTGCCAGCTCTCACCAAGCAGCTCCACCCCCAGCTTCTGTGAAGTTAAAATGTAATGGAGGGAGTTTTTTTCAACCTTCCTTCTTTGTTCTCTCACTCAGACTCCCAACTCTCAGTCAGCAGCTCCACCTCCAGCTCTGTGAAGTTAAAATGTAAGGGAGGAAGTTATTTTCTACCTTTCTCCTTTGTTCTCTCACTCAGACTCCCAACTTTCAGCCAGCAGCTCCACCCCCAGCTTCTGTGAAGTTAAAATGTAATGAACTGTTTTCTATCTTTCTCCTTAATTCTCTCACACAGACTCCCAAATCTCAGCCAGCAGCTCCAGCCCAGCTTCTGTGAAGTTAAAATGTAATGGAGGAAGTTTTGTTCTACATTTCTCCTTTGTTCTCTCACTCAGACTCCCAACTCTCAGTCAGCAGCTCCACCTCCAGCTCTGTGAAGTTAAAATGTAGTGGAGGAAGTTTTTTTCTACCTTTCTCCTTTGTACCTCCATTCAGACTACCATCTCTCAACCAGGAGCTCCACCCCCAGCTTCTGTGAAGTTAAAATGTAATGGAGGGAGTTTTTTTCAACATTCCTTCTTTGTTCTCTCACTCAGACTCCCAACTCTCAGTCAGCAGCTCCACCTCCAGCTCTGTGAAGTTAAAATGTAATGGAGGAAGTTTTTTTCAACCTTTCACTTTTGTTCTCTAACTCAGACTGCCGGATCTCAGCCAGCAGCGCCACCCCCAGCTTCTGTGAATTTAAAATGTAATGGAGGGAGTTTTTTTACACCTTCCTTCTTTGTTCTCTCACTCAGACTCCCAACTCTCAGTCAGCAGCTCCACCTCCAGCTCTGTGAAGTTAAAATGTAAGGGAGGAAGTTTTTTTCTATCCTTTCTCCTTTGTTCTCTCACTCAGACTGCCAGCTCTCAGCCAACAGCTCCACCCCCAGCTTCTGTGAAGTTAAAATGTAATGATGGAAGTTTTATTCTACCTTTCTCCTTTTTTCTGTCACTCAGACTCCCAACTCTCAGCCAGCAGCTCCACCCCCAGCTTCTGTGAAGTTAAAATGTAATGAAGTTTTTTCTATCTTTCTCCTTTATTCTCTCACTCAGACTGCCAGCTCTCAGCCAGCAGCTCCACTCCCAGCTTCTGTGAAGTTAAATTGTAATGGAGGGAGTTTTTTCAACCTTCCTTCTTTGTTCTCTCACTCAGACTCCCAACTCTCAGTCAGCAGCTCCACCTCCAACTCTGTGAAGTTAAAATGTAAGGGAGGAAGTTTTTTTCTACCTTTCTCGTTTGTTCTCTCACTCAGACTCCCAACTCTCAGTCAGCAGCTCCACTTCCAGCTCTGTGAAGTTAAATGTAATGGAGGAAGTTATTTTCTACCTTTCTCCTTTGTTCTCTCACTCAGACTGCCGGCTCTCAGCCAAGAGCTCCACCCCCAGCTTCTGTGAAGTTAAAATGTAATGGAGGAAGTTTTGTTCTACCTTTCTCGTTTGTTCTCTCACTCAGACTCCCAACTCTCAGTCAGCAGCTCCACCTCCAGCTCTGTGAAGGTAAATGTAATGGAGGAAGTTTTTTTCAACCTTTCACTTTTGTTCTCTCACTCAGACTGCCGGATCTCAGCCAGCAGTGCCACCCCCAGCTTCTGTGAAGTTAAAATGTAATGGAGGGAGTTTTTTTCAACCTTCCTTCTTTGTTCTCTCACTCAGACTCCCAACTCTCAGTCAGCAGCTCCACCTCCAGCTCTGTGAAGTTAAAATGTAAGGGAGGAAGTTTTTTTCTATCCTTTCACTTTTGTTCTCTAACTCAGACTGCCGGATCTCAGCCAGCAGCACCACCCCCAGCTTCTGTGAAGTTAAAATGTAATGGAGGGAGTTTTTTTCAACCTTCCTTCTTTGTTCTCTCACTCAGACTCCCAACTCTCAGTCAGCAGCTCCACCTCCAGCTCTGTGAAGTTAAAATGTAAGGGAGGAAGTTTTTTTCTATCCTTTCTCCTTTGTTCTCTCACTCAGACTGCTAGCTCTCAGCCAACAGCTCCACCCCCAGCTTCTGTGAAGTTAAAATGTAATAATGGAAGTTTTATTCTACCTTTCTCCTTTTTTCTGTCACTCAGACTCCCAACTCTCAGCCAGCAGCTCCACCCCCAGCTTCTGTGAAGTTAAAATGTAATAAAGTTTTTTCTATCTTTCTCCTTTATTCTCTCACTCAGACTGCCAGCTCTCAGCCAGCAGCTCCAGCCCCAGCTTCTGTGAAGTTAAAATGTAATGGAGGGAGTTTTTTTCAACCTTCCTTCTTTGTTCTCTCACTCAGACTCCGAACTCTCAGTCAGCAGCTCCACCTCCAGCTCTGTGAAGTTAAAATGTAAGGGAGGAAGTTTTTTTCTACCTTTCTCGTTTGTTCTCTCACTCAGACTCCCAACTCTCAGTCAGCAGCTCCACTTCCAGCTCTGTGAAGTTAAATGTAATGGAGGAAGTTATTTTCTACCTTTCTCCTTTGTTCTCTCACTCAGACTGCCGGCTCTCAGCCAGCAGCGTCACCCCCAGCTGCTGTGAATTTAAAATGTAATGGAGGAAGTTTTTTTCTACCTTTCTCCTTTGTTCTCTCACTCAGACTCCCAACTCTCCGCCAGCAGCTCCACCCACAGCTTCTGTGAAGTTAAAATGTAATGAACTTTTTTCTATCTTTCTCCTTTATTCTCTCACACAGACTCCCAACTCTCAGCCAGCAGCTCCAGCCCAGCTTCTGTGAAGTCAAAATGTAATGGAGGAAGTTTTTTTCTATCCTTTCTCGTTTGATCTCTCACTCAGACTCCCAACTCTCAGTCAGCAGCTCCACCTCCAGCTCTGTGAAGTTAAAATGTAATGGAGGGAGGTTTTTTCAACCTTCCTTCTTTGTTCTCTTATCCAGACTCCCAACCCTCAGTCAGCAGCTCCACCTCCAGCTCTGTGAAGTTAAAATGTAAGGGAGGAAGGTTTTTTTCTATCCTTTCTCCTTTGTTCTCTCACTCAGACTGCCAGCTCTCAGCCAACAGCTCCACCTCTAGCTCTGTGAAGTTAAAATGTAAGGGAGGAAGTTTTTTTCTACCTTTCACTTTTGTTCTCTAACTCAGACTCCCAACTCTCAGTCAGCAGCTCCACCCACAGCTTCTGTGAAGTGAAAACGTAATGGACGAAGTTTTTTTCTACCTTTCTCCTTTGTACTTCCATTCAGACTCTCAACTCTCAGTCAGCAGCTCCACCCCAAGCTTCTGTGAAGTTTAAATGTAATGGAGGGAGTTTTTTTCAACCTTCCTTCTTTGTTCTCTCACTCAGACTCTCAACTCTCACCCAGCAGCTCCACCCCCAGCTTCTGTGAAGTCAAAACGTAATGGATGAAGTTTTTTTCTACCTTTCTCGTTTGTACTTCCATTCAGACTCTCAACTCTCAGTCAGCAGCTCCACCCCCAGCTTCTGTGAAGTTTAAATGTAATGGAGGGAGTTTTTTTACAACCTTCCTTCTTTGTTCTCTCACTCAGACTCCCATCTCTCAGTCAGCAGCTCCACCTCCAGCTCTGTGAAGTTAAAATGTAAGGGAGGAAGTTTTTTTCTACCTTTCTCGTTTGTTCTCTCACTCAGACTCCCAAATCTCAGTCAGCAGCTCCACTTCCAGCTCTGTGAAGTTAAATGTAATGGAGGAAGTTATTTTCTACCTTTCTCCTTTGTTCTCTCACTCAGACTTCCGGCTCTCAGCCAGCAGCGCCACCCCCAGCTTCTGTGAATTTAAAATGTAATGGAGGAAGTTTTTTTCTACCTTTCTCCTTTGTTCTCTCACTCAGACTCCCAACTCTCAGCCAGCAGCTCCACCCCCAGATTCTGTGAAGTTAAAATGTAATGGAAGGAGTTTTGTTCGACCTTCCTTCTTTGTTCTCTCACTCAGACTCCCAACTCTCAGTCAGCAGCTCCACCCACAGCATCTGTGTAGTTAAAATGTAATGGAGGAAGTTTTTTCTACCTTTCTCATTTGTTATTCCATTCAGACTCCCAACCCCCAGTCAGCAAATCCACCCCCAGCTTCTGGGAAGTTAAAATGTAATGGATGGAGTTTTTTTCAACCTTCCTTCTTTGTTCTCTCACTCAGACTCCCAACTCTCAGTCAGCAGCACCACCTCCAGCTCTGTGAAGTTAAAATGTAAGGGAGGAAGTTTTTTTCTACCTTCCTTCTTTGTTCTCTCACTCAGACTCCCAACTCTCAGTCAGCAGCTCCACCTCCAGCTCTGTGAAGTTAAAATGTAAAAGAGGAAGTTTTTTTCTACCTTTCTCGTTTGTTCTCTCACTCAGACTCCCAACTCTCAGCCAGCAGCTCCACCCCCAGCTTCTGTGAAGTTAAAATGTAATGAAGTTTTTTCTATCTTTCTCCTTTTTGTTCTCTCACTCAGACTGCCAGCTCTCACCAAGCAGCTCCACCCCCAGCTTCTGTGAAGTTAAAATGTAATGGAGGGAGTTTTTTTCAACCTTCCTTCTTTGTTCTCTCACTCAGACTCCCAACTCTCAGTCAGCAGCTCCACCTCCAGCTCTGTGAAGTTAAAATGTAAGGGAGGAAGTTATTTTCTACCTTTCTCCTTTGTTCTCTCACTCAGACTCCCAACTTTCAGCCAGCAGCTCCACCCCCAGCTTCTGTGAAGTTAAAATGTAATGAACTGTTTTCTATCTTTCTCCTTAATTCTCTCACACAGACTCCCAAATCTCAGCCAGCAGCTCCAGCCCAGCTTCTGTGAAGCTAAAATGTAATGGAGGAAGTTTTGTTCTACATTTCTCCTTTGTTCTCTCACTCAGACTCCCAACTCTCAGTCAGCAGCTCCACCTCCAGCTCTGTGAAGTTAAAATGTAGTGGAGGAAGTTTTTTTCTACCTTTCTCCTTTGTACCTCCATTCAGACTACCATCTCTCAACCAGGAGCTCCACCCCCAGCTTCTGTGAAGTTAAAATGTAATGGAGGGAGTTTTTTTCAACATTCCTTCTTTGTTCTCTCACTCAGACTCCCAACTCTCAGTCAGCAGCTCCACCTCTAGCTCTGTGAAGTTAAAATGTAAGGGAGGAAGTTTTTTTCTACCTTTCTCCTTTGTTCTCTCACACAGACTCCCAACTCTCAGTCAGCAGCTCCACCTCCAGCTCTGTGAAGTTAAATGTAATGGAGGAAGTTTTTTTCAACCTTTCACTTTTGTTCTCTAACTCAGACTGCCGGATCTCAGCCAGCAGCGCCACCCCCAGCTTCTGTGAATTTAAAATGTAATGGAGTGAGTTTTTTTACACCTTCCTTCTTTGTTCTCTCACTCAGACTCCCAACTCTCAGTCAGCAGCTCCACCTCCAGCTCTGTGAAGTTAAAATGTAAGGGAGGAAGTTTTTTTCTATCCTTTCTCCTTTGTTCTCTCACTCAGACTGCCAGCTCTCAGCCAACAGCTCCACCCCCAGCTTCTGTGAAGGTAAAATGTAATGATGGAAGTTTTATTCTACCTTTCTCCTTTTTTCTGTCACTCAGACTCCCAACTCTCAGCCAGCAGCTCCACCCCCAGCTTCTGTGAAGTCAAAATGTAATGAAGTTTTTTCTATCTTTCTCCTTTATTCTCTCACTCAGACTGCCAGCTCTCAGCCAGCAGCTCCACTCCCAGCTTCTGTGAAGTTAAAATGTAATGGAGGGAGTTTTTTCAACCTTCCTTCTTTGTTCTCTCACTCAGACTCCCAACTCTCAGTCAGCAGCTCCACCTCCAGCTCTGTGAAGTTAAAATGTAAGGGAGGAAGTTTTTTTCTACCTTTCTCGTTTGTTCTCTCACTCAGACTCCCAACTCTCAGTCAGCAGCTCCACTTCCAGCTCTGTGAAGTTAAATGTAATGGAGGAAGTTATTTTCTACCTTTCTCCTTTGTTCTCTCACTCAGACTGCCGGCTCTCAGCCAAGAGCTCCACCCCCAGCTTCTGTGAAGTTAAAATGTAATGGAGGAAGTTTTGTTCTACCTTTCTCGTTTGTTCTCTCACTCAGACTCCCAACTCTCAGTCAGCAGCTCCACCTCCAGCTCTGTGAAGGTAAATGTAATGGAGGAAGTTTTTTTCAACCTTTCACTTTTGTTCTCTCACTCAGACTGCCGGATCTCAGCCAGCAGTGCCACCCCCAGCTTCTGTGAAGTTAAAATGTAATGGAGGGAGTTTTTTTCAACCTTCCTTCTTTGTTCTCTCACTCAGACTCCCAACTCTCAGTCAGCAGCTCCACCTCCAGCTCTGTGAAGTTAAAATGTAAGGGAGGAAGTTTTTTTCTATCCTTTCTCCTTTGTTCTCTCACTCAGACTGCCAGCTCTCAGCCAACAGCTCCACCTCTAGCTCTGTGAAGTTAAAATGTAAGGGAGGAAGTTTTTTTCTACCTTTCTCGTTTGTTCTCTCACTCACACTCCCAACTCTCAGTCAGCAGCTCCACCTCCAGCTCTGTGAAGGTAAATGTAATGGAGGAAGTTTTTTTCAACCTTTCACTTTTGTTCTCTCACTCAGACTGCCGGATCTCAGCCAGCAGTGCCACCCCCAGCTTCTGTGAAGTTAAAATGTAATGGAGGGAGTTTTTTTCAACCTTCCTTCTTTGTTCTCTCACTCAGACTCCCAACTCTCAGTCAGCAGCTCCACTTCCAGCTCTGTGAAGTTAAATGTAAGGGAGGAAGTTTTTTTCTACCTTTCTCGTTTGTTCTCTCACTCAGACTCCCAAATCTCAGTCAGCAGCTCCACTTCCAGCTCTGTGAAGTTAAATGTAATGGAGGAAGTTATTTTCTACCTTTCTCCTTTGTTCTCTCACTCAGACTTCCGGCTCTCAGCCAGCAGCGCCACCCCCAGCTTCTGTGAATTTAAAATGTAATGGAGGAAGTTTTTTTCTACCTTTCTCCTTTGTTCTCTCACTCAGACTCCCAACTCTCAGCCAGCAGCTCCACCCCCAGATTCTGTGAAGTTAAAATGTAATGGAAGGAGTTTTGTTCGACCTTCCTTCTTTGTTCTCTCACTCAGACTCCCAACTCTCAGTCAGCAGCTCCACCCACAGCATCTGTGTAGTTAAAATGTAATGGAGGAAGTTTTTTCTACCTTTCTCATTTGTTATTCCATTCAGACTCCCAACCCCCAGTCAGCAAATCCACCCCCAGCTTCTGGGAAGTTAAAATGTAATGGATGGAGTTTTTTTCAACCTTCCTTCTTTGTTCTCTCACTCAGACTCCCAACTCTCAGTCAGCAGCACCACCTCCAGCTCTGTGAAGTTAAAATGTAAGGGAGGAAGTTTTTTTCTACCTTCCTTCTTTGTTCTCTCACTCAGACTCCCAACTCTCAGTCAGCAGCTCCACCTCCAGCTCTGTGAAGTTAAAATGTAAAAGAGGAAGTTTTTTTCTACCTTTCTCGTTTGTTCTCTCACTCAGACTCCCAACTCTCAGCCAGCAGCTCCACCCCCAGCTTCTGTGAAGTTAAAATGTAATGAAGTTTTTTCTATCTTTCTCCTTTTTGTTCTCTCACTCAGACTGCCAGCTCTCACCAAGCAGCTCCACCCCCAGCTTCTGTGAAGTTAAAATGTAATGGAGGGAGTTTTTTTCAACCTTCCTTCTTTGTTCTCTCACTCAGACTCCCAACTCTCAGTCAGCAGCTCCACCTCCAGCTCTGTGAAGTTAAAATGTAAGGGAGGAAGTTATTTTCTACCTTTCTCCTTTGTTCTCTCACTCAGACTCCCAACTTTCAGCCAGCAGCTCCACCCCCAGCTTCTGTGAAGTTAAAATGTAATGAACTGTTTTCTATCTTTCTCCTTAATTCTCTCACACAGACTCCCAAATCTCAGCCAGCAGCTCCAGCCCAGCTTCTGTGAAGTTAAAATGTAATGGAGGAAGTTTTGTTCTACATTTCTCCTTTGTTCTCTCACTCAGACTCCCAACTCTCAGTCAGCAGCTCCACCTCCAGCTCTGTGAAGTTAAAATGTAGTGGAGGAAGTTTTTTTCTACCTTTCTCCTTTGTACCTCCATTCAGACTACCATCTCTCAACCAGGAGCTCCACCCCCAGCTTCTGTGAAGTTAAAATGTAATGGAGGGAGTTTTTTTCAACATTCCTTCTTTGTTCTCTCACTCAGACTCCCAACTCTCAGTCAGCAGCTCCACCTCTAGCTCTGTGAAGTTAAAATGTAAGGGAGGAAGTTTTTTTCTACCTTTCTCCTTTGTTCTCTCACACAGACTCCCAACTCTCAGTCAGCAGCTCCACCTCCAGCTCTGTGAAGTTAAATGTAATGGAGGAAGTTTTTTTCAACCTTTCACTTTTGTTCTCTAACTCAGACTGCCGGATCTCAGCCAGCAGCGCCACCCCCAGCTTCTGTGAATTTAAAATGTAATGGAGGGAGTTTTTTTACACCTTCCTTCTTTGTTCTCTCACTCAGACTCCCAACTCTCAGTCAGCAGCTCCACCTCCAGCTCTGTGAAGTTAAAATGTAAGGGAGGAAGTTTTTTTCTATCCTTTCTCCTTTGTTCTCTCACTCAGACTGCCAGCTCTCAGCCAACAGCTCCACCCCCAGCTTCTGTGAAGGTAAAATGTAATGATGGAAGTTTTATTCTACCTTTCTCCTTTTTTCTGTCACTCAGACTCCCAACTCTCAGCCAGCAGCTCCACCCCCAGCTTCTGTGAAGTCAAAATGTAATGAAGTTTTTTCTATCTTTCTCCTTTATTCTCTCACTCAGACTGCCAGCTCTCAGCCAGCAGCTCCACTCCCAGCTTCTGTGAAGTTAAAATGTAATGGAGGGAGTTTTTTCAACCTTCCTTCTTTGTTCTCTCACTCAGACTCCCAACTCTCAGTCAGCAGCTCCACCTCCAGCTCTGTGAAGTTAAAATGTAAGGGAGGAAGTTTTTTTCTACCTTTCTCGTTTGTTCTCTCACTCAGACTCCCAACTCTCAGTCAGCAGCTCCACTTCCAGCTCTGTGAAGTTAAATGTAATGGAGGAAGTTATTTTCTACCTTTCTCCTTTGTTCTCTCACTCAGACTGCCGGCTCTCAGCCAAGAGCTCCACCCCCAGCTTCTGTGAAGTTAAAATGTAATGGAGGAAGTTTTGTTCTACCTTTCTCGTTTGTTCTCTCACTCAGACTCCCAACTCTCAGTCAGCAGCTCCACCTCCAGCTCTGTTAAGGTAAATGTAATGGAGGAAGTTTTTTTCAACCTTTCACTTTTGTTCTCTCACTCAGACTGCCGGATCTCAGCCAGCAGTGCCACCCCCAGCTTCTGTGAAGTTAAAATGTAATGGAGGGAGTTTTTTTCAACCTTCCTTCTTTGTTCTCTCACTCAGACTCCCAACTCTCAGTCAGCAGCTCCACCTCCAGCTCTGTGAAGTTAAAATGTAAGGGAGGAAGTTTTTTTCTATCCTTTCTCCTTTGTTCTCTCACTCAGACTGCCAGCTCTCAGCCAACAGCTCCACCTCTAGCTCTGTGAAGTTAAAATGTAAGGGAGGAAGTTTTTTTCTACCTTCCTTCTTTGTTCTCTCACTCAGACTCCCAACTCTCAGTCAGCAGCTCCACCTCCAGCTCTGTGAAGTTAAAATGTAAGGGAGGAAGTTTTTTTCTATCCTTTCTCCTTTGTTCTCTCACTCAGACTGCTAGCTCTCAGCCAACAGCTCCACCCCCAGCTTCTGTGAAGTTAAAATGTAATGATGGAAGTTTTATTCTACCTTTCTCCTTTTTTCTGTCACTCAGACTCCCAACTCTCAGCCAGCAGCTCCACCCCCAGCTTCTGTGAAGTTAAAATGTAATAAAGTTTTTTCTATCTTTCTCCTTTATTCTCTCACTCAGACTGCCAGCTCTCAGCCAGCAGCTCCAGCCCCAGCTTCTGTGAAGTTAAAATGTAATGGAGGGAGTTTTTTTCAACCTTCCTTCTTTGTTCTCTCACTCAGACTCCGAACTCTCAGTCAGCAGCTCCACCTCCAGCTCTGTGAAGTTAAAATGTAAGGGAGGAAGTTTTTTTCTACCTTTCTCGTTTGTTCTCTCACTCAGACTCCCAACTCTCAGTCAGCAGCTCCACTTCCAGCTCTGTGAAGTTAAATGTAATGGAGGAAGTTATTTTCTACCTTTCTCCTTTGTTCTCTCACTCAGACTGCCGGCTCTCAGCCAGCAGCGTCACCCCCAGCTGCTGTGAAGTCAAAATGTAATGGAGGAAGTTTTTTTCTATCCTTTCTCGTTTGATCTCTCACTCAGACTCCCAACTCTCAGTCAGCAGCTCCACCTCCAGCTCTGTGAAGTTAAAATGTAATGGAGGGAGTTTTTTTCAACCTTCCTTCTTTGTTCTCTTACTCAGACTCCCAACTCTCAGTCAGCAGCTCCACCTCCAGCTCTGTGAAGTTAAAATGTAAGGGAGGAAGTTTTTTCTATCCTTTCTCTTTTGTTCTCTCACTCAGACTCCCAACTCTCAGTCAGTAGCTCCACCCCCAGCTTCTGTGAAGTTAAAATGTAATGAACTGTTTTGTATCTTTCTCCTTTATTCTCTCACACAGACTCCCAACTCTCAGCCAGCAGCTCCAGCCCAGCTTCTGTGAAGTCAAAATGTAATGGAGGAAGTTTTTTTCTATCCTTTCTCGTTTGATCTCTCACTCAGACTCCCAACTCTCAGTCAGCAGCTCCACCTCCAGCTCTGTGAAGTTAAAATGTAATGGAGGGAGGTTTTTTCAACCTTCCTTCTTTGTTCTCTTACTCAGACTCCCAACTCTCAGTCAGCAGCTCCACCTCCAGCTCTGTGAAGTTAAAATGTAAGGGAGGAAGTTTTTTTTCTATCCTTTCTCCTTTGTTCTCTCACTCAGACTGCCAGCTCTCAGCCAACAGCTCCACCTCTAGCTCTGTGAAGTTAAAATGTAAGGGAGGAAGTTTTTTTCTACCTTTCTCGTTTGTTCTCTCACTCAGACTCCCAACTCTCAGTCAGCAGCTCCACCTCCAGCTCTGTGAAGTTAAATGTAATGGAGGAAGTTTTTTTCAACCTTTCACTTTTGTTCTCTAACTCAGACTGCCGGATCTCAGCCAGCAGCACCACCCCCAGCTTCTGTGAAGTTAAAATGTAATGGAGGGAGTTTTTTTCAACCTTCCTTCTTTGTTCTCTCACTCAGACTCCCAACTCTCAGTCAGCAGCTCCACCTCCAGCTCTGTGAAGTTAAAATGTAAGGGAGGAAGTTTTTTTCTATCCTTTCTCCTTTGTTCTCTCACTCAGACTGCCAGCTCTCAGCCAACAGCTCCACCCCCAGCTTCTGTGAAGTTAAAATGTAAGGATGGAAGTTTTATTCTACCTTTCTCCTTTTTTCTGTCACTCAGACTCCCAACTCTCAGCCAGCAGCTCCACCCCCAGCTTCTGTGAAGTTAAAATGTAATGAAGTTTTTTCTATCTTTCTCCTTTATTCTCTCACTCAGACTGCCGGCTCTCAGCCAGCAGCTCCAGCCCCAGCTTCTGTGAAGTTAAAATGTAATGGAGGGAGTTTTTTTCAACCTTCCTTCTTTGTTCTCTCACTCAGACTCCGAACTCTCAGTCAGCAGCTCCACCTCCAGCTCTGTGAAGTTAAAATGTAAGGGAGGAAGTTTTTTTCTACCTTTCTCGTTTGTTCTCTCACTCAGACTCCCAACTCTCAGTCAGCAGCTCCACTTCCAGCTCTGTGAAGTTAAATGTAATGGAGGAAGTTATTTTCTACCTTTCTCCTTTGTTCTCTCACTCAGACTGCCGGCTCTCAGCCAGCAGCGTCACCCCCAGCTGCTGTGAATTTAAAATGTAATGGAGGAAGTTTTTTTCTACCTTTCTCCTTTGTTCTCTCACTCAGACTCCCAACTCTCCGCCAGCAGCTCCACCCACAGCTTCTGTGAAGTTAAAATGTAATGAACTGTTTTCTATCTTTCTCCTTTATTCTCTCACACAGACTCCCAACTCTCAGCCAGCAGCTCCAGCCCAGCTTTTGTGAAGTCAAAATGTAATGGAGGAAGTTTTTTTCTATCCTTTCTCGTTTGATCTCTCACTCAGACTCCCAACTCTCAGTCAGCAGCTCCACCTCCAGCTCTGTGAAGTTAAAATGTAATGGAGGGAGTTTTTTTCAACCTTCCTTCTTTGTTCTCTTACTCAGACTCCCAACTCTCAGTCAGCAGCTCCACCTCCAGCTCTGTGAAGTTAAAATGTAAGGGAGGAAGTTTTTTCTACCTTTCTCTTTTGTTCTCTCACTCAGACTCCCAACTCTCAGTCAGTAGCTCCATCCCCAGCTTCTGTGAAGTTAAAATGTAATGAACTGTTTTGTATCTTTTTCCTTTGTTCTCTCACTCAGACTCCCAACTCTCAGTCAGCAGCTCCACTTCCAGCTCTGTGAAGTTAAATGTAATGGAGGGAGTTTTTTTCAACCTTCCTTCTTTGTTCTCTCACTCAGACTCCCAACTCTCAGTCAGCAGCTCCACCCACAGCTTCTGTGAAGTGAAAACGTAATGGACGAAGTTGTTTTCTACCTTTCTCCTTTGTACTTCCATTCAGACTCTCAACTCTCAGTCAGCAGCTCCACCCCCAGCTTCTGTGAAGTTTAAATGTAATGGAGGGAGTTTTTTTCAACCTTCCTTCTTTGTTCTCTCACTCAGACTCCCAACTCTCAGTCAGCAGCTCCACCCACAGCTTCTGTGAAGTCAAAACATAATGGACGAAGTTTTTTTCTACCTTTCAACTTTGTACTTCCATTCAGACTCTCAACTCTCACCCAGCAGCTCCACCCCCAGCTTCTGTGAAGTCAAAACGTAATGGATGAAGTTTTTTTCTACCTTTCTCCTTTGTTCTCTCACTCAGACTCCCAACTCTCAGCCAGCAGCTCCACCCCCAGATTCTGTGAAGTTAAAATGTAATGGAAGGAGTTTTGTTCGACCTTCCTTCTTTGTTCTCTCACTCAGACTCCCAACTCTCAGTCAGCAGCTCCACCCACAGCATCTGTGTAGTTAAAATGTAATGGAGGAAGTTTTTTCTACCTTTCTCATTTGTTATTCCATTCAGACTCCCAACCCCCAGTCAGCAAATCCACCCCCAGCTTCTGGGAAGTTAAAATGTAATGGATGGAGTTTTTTTCAACCTTCCTTCTTTGTTCTCTCACTCAGACTCCCAACTCTCAGTCAGCAGCTCCACCTCCAGCTCTGTGAAGTTAAAATGTAAGGGAGGAAGTTTTTTTCTATCCTTTCTCCTTTGTTCTCTCACTCAGACTGCCAGCTCTCAGTCAGCAGCTCCACTTCCAGCTCTGTGAAGTTAAATGTAATGGAGGAAGTTATTTTCTACCTTTCTCCTTTGTTCTCTCACTCAGACTGCCGGCTCTCAGCCAGCAGCGTCACCCCCAGCTGCTGTGAATTTAAAATGTAATGGAGGAAGTTTTTTTCTACCTTTCTCCTTTGTTCTCTCACTCAGACTCCCAACTCTCCGCCAGCAGCTCCACCCACAGCTTCTGTGAAGTTAAAATGTAATGAACTGTTTTCTATCTTTCTCCTTTATTCTCTCACACAGACTCCCAACTCTCAGCCAGCAGCTCCAGCCCAGCTTTTGTGAAGTCAAAATGTAATGGAGGAAGTTTTTTTCTATCCTTTCTCGTTTGATCTCTCACTCAGACTCCCAACTCTCAGTCAGCAGCTCCACCTCCAGCTCTGTGAAGTTAAAATGTAATGGAGGGAGTTTTTTTCAACCTTCCTTCTTTGTTCTCTTACTCAGACTCCCAACTCTCAGTCAGCAGCTCCACCTCCAGCTCTGTGAAGTTAAAATGTAAGGGAGGAAGTTTTTTCTACCTTTCTCTTTTGTTCTCTCACTCAGACTCCCAACTCTCAGTCAGTAGCTCCACCCCCAGCTTCTGTGAAGTTAAAATGTAATGGAGGGAGTTTTTTTCAACCTTCCTTCTTTGTTCTCTCACTCAGACTCCCAACTCTCAGCCAGCAGCTCCACCCCCAGCTTCTGTGAAGTTAAAATGTAATGAAGTTTTTTCTATCTTTCTCCTTTATTCTCTCACTCAGACTGCCAGCTCTCAGCCAGCAGCTCCAGCCCCAGCTTCTGTGAAGTTAAAATGTAAGGGAGGAAGTTTTTTTCAACCTTCCTTCTTTGTTCTCTCACTCAGACTCCCAACTCTCAGTCAGCAGCTCCACCTCCAGCTCTGTGAAGTTAAAATGTAAGGGAGGAAGTTTTTTTCTACCTTTCTCGTTTGTTCTCTCACTCAGACTCCCAACTCTCAGTCAGCAGCTCCACTTCCAGCTCTGTGAAGTTAAATGTAATGGAGGAAGTTATTTTCTACCTTTCTCCTTTGTTCTCTCACTCAGACTGCCGGCTCTCAGCCAGCAGCGTCACCCCCAGCTGCTGTGAATTTAAAATGTAATGGAGGAAGTTTTTTTCTACCTTTCTCCTTTGTTCTCTCACTCAGACTCCCAACTCTCCGCCAGCAGCTCCACCCACAGCTTCTGTGAAGTTAAAATGTAATGAACTGTTTTCTATCTTTCTCCTTTATTCTCTCACACAGACTCCCAACTCTCAGCCAGCAGCTCCAGCCCAGCTTTTGTGAAGTCAAAATGTAATGGAGGAAGTTTTTTTCTATCCTTTCTCGTTTGATCTCTCACTCAGACTCCCAACTCTCAGTCAGCAGCTCCACCTCCAGCTCTGTGAAGTTAAAATGTAATGGAGGGAGTTTTTTTCAACCTTCCTTCTTTGTTCTCTTACTCAGACTCCCAACTCTCAGTCAGCAGCTCCACCTCCAGCTCTGTGAAGTTAAAATGTAAGGGAGGAAGTTTTTTCTACCTTTCTCTTTTGTTCTCTCACTCAGACTCCCAACTCTCAGTCAGTAGCTCCACCCCCAGCTTCTGTGAAGTTAAAATGTAATGGAGGGAGTTTTTTTCAACCTTCCTTCTTTGTTCTCTCACTCAGACTCCCAACTCTCAGCCAGCAGCTCCACCCCCAGCTTCTGTGAAGTTAAAATGTAATGAAGTTTTTTCTATCTTTCTCCTTTATTCTCTCACTCAGACTGCCAGCTCTCAGCCAGCAGCTCCAGCCCCAGCTTCTGTGAAGTTAAAATGTAATGGAGGGAGTTTTTTTCAACCTTCCTTCTTTGTTCTCTCACTCAGACTCCCAACTCTCAGTCAGCAGCTCCACCTCCAGCTCTGTGAAGTTAAAATGTAAGGGAGGAAGTTTTTTTCTACCTTTCTCGTTTGTTCTCTCACTCAGACTCCCAACTCTCAGTCAGCAGCTCCACTTCCAGCTCTGTGAAGTTAAATGTAATGGAGGAAGTTATTTTCTACCTTTCTCCTTTGTTCTCTCACTCAGACTGCCGGCTCTCAGCCAGCAGCGTCACCCCCAGCTGCTGTGAATTTAAAATGTAATGGAGGAAGTTTTTTTCTACCTTTCTCCTTTGTTCTCTCACTCAGACTCCCAACTCTCCGCCAGCAGCTCCACCCACAGCTTCTGTGAAGTTAAAATGTAATGAACTGTTTTCTATCTTTCTCCTTTATTCTCTCACACAGACTCCCAACTCTCAGCCAGCAGCTCCAGCCCAGCTTTTGTGAAGTCAAAATGTAATGGAGGAAGTTTTTTTCTATCCTTTCTCATTTGATCTCTCACTCAGACTCCCAACTCTCAGTCAGCAGCTCCACCTCCAGCTCTGTGAAGTTAAAATGTAATGGAGGGAGTTTTTTTCAACCTTCCTTCTTTGTTCTCTTACTCAGACTCCCAACTCTCAGTCAGCAGCTCCACCTCCAGCTCTGTGAAGTTAAAATGTAAGGGAGGAAGTTTTTTCTACCTTTCTCTTTTGTTCTCTCACTCAGACTCCCAACTCTCAGTCAGTAGCTCCACCCCCAGCTTCTGTGAAGTTAAAATGTAATGAACTATTTTGTATCTTTCTCCTTTATTCTCTCACACAGACTCCCAACTCTCAGCCAGCAGCTCCAGCCCAGCTTCTGTGAAGTCAAAATGTAATGGAGGAAGTTTTTTTCTATCCTTTCTCGTTTGATCTCTCACTCAGACTCCCAACTCTCAGTCAGCAGCTCCACCTCCAGCTCTGTGAAGTTAAAATGTAATGGAGGGAGGTTTTTTCAACCTTCCTTCTTTGTTCTCTTACTCAGACTCCCAACTCTCAGTCAGCAGCTCCACCTCCAGCTCTGTGAAGTTAAATGTAATGGAGGAAGTTTTTTTCAACCTTTCACTTTTGTTCTCTAACTCAGACTGCCGGATCTCAGCCAGCAGCACCACCCCCAGCTTCTGTGAAGTTAAAATGTAATGGAGGGAGTTTTTTTCAACCTTCCTTCTTTGTTCTCTCACTCAGACTCCCAACTCTCAGTCAGCAGCTCCACCTCCAGCTCTGTGAAGTTAAAATGTAAGGGAGGAAGTTTTTTTCTATCCTTTCTCCTTTGTTCTCTCACTCAGACTGCCAGCTCTCAGCCAGCAGCTCCACCCCCAGCTTCTGTGAAGTTAAAATGTAATGAAGTTTTTTCTATCTTTCTCCTTTATTCTCTCACTCAGACTGCCAGCTCTCAGCCAGCAGCTCCAGCCCCAGCTTCTGTGAAGTTAAAATGAAATGGAGGGAGTTTTTTTCAACCTTCCTTCTTTGTTCTCTCACTCAGACTCCGAACTCTCAGTCAGCAGCTCCACCTCCAGCTCTGTGAAGTTAAAATGTAAGGGAGGAAGTTTTTTTCTACCTTTCTCGTTTGTTCTCTCACTCAGACTCCCAACTCTCAGTCAGCAGCTCCACTTCCAGCTCTGTGAAGTTAAATGTAATGGAGGAAGTTATTTTCTACCTTTCTCCTTTGTTCTCTCACTCAGACTGCCGGCTCTCAGCCAGCAGCGTCACCCCCAGCTGCTGTGAATTTAAAATGTAATGGAGGAAGTTTTTTTCTACCTTTCTCCTTTGTTCTCTCACTCAGACTCCCAACTCTCCGCCAGCAGCTCCACCCACAGCTTCTGTGAAGTTAAAATGTAATGAACTGTTTTCTATCTTTCTCCTTTATTCTCTCACACAGACTCCCAACTCTCAGCCAGCAGCTCCAGCCCAGCTTTTGTGAAGTCAAAATGTAATGGAGGAAGTTTTTTTCTATCCTTTCTCGTTTGATCTCTCACTCAGACTCCCAACTCTCAGTCAGCAGCTCCACCTCCAGCTCTGTGAAGTTAAAATGTAATGGAGGGAGTTTTTTTCAACCTTCCTTCTTTGTTCTCTTACTCAGACTCCCAACTCTCAGTCAGCAGCTCCACCTCCAGCTCTGTGAAGTTAAAATGTAAGGGAGGAAGTTTTTTCTACCTTTCTCTTTTGTTCTCTCACTCAGACTCCCAACTCTCAGTCAGTAGCTCCATCCCCAGCTTCTGTGAAGTTAAAATGTAATGAACTGTTTTGTATCTTTCTCCTTTATTCTCTCACACAGACTCCCAACTCTCAGCCAGCAGCTCCAGCCCAGCTTCTGTGAAGTCAAAATGTAATGGAGGAAGTTTTTTTCTATCCTTTCTCGTTTGATCTCTCACTCAGACTCCCAACTCTCAGTCAGCAGCTCCACCCCCAGATTCTGTGAAGTTAAAATGTAATGGAAGGAGTTTTGTTCGACCTTCCTTCTTTGTTCTCTCACTCAGACTCCCAACTCTCAGTCAGCAGCTCCACCCACAGCATCTGTGTAGTTAAAATGTAATGGAGGAAGTTTTTTCTACCTTTCTCATTTGTTATTCCATTCAGACTCCCAACCCCCAGTCAGCAAATCCACCCCCAGCTTCTGGGAAGTTAAAATGTAATGGATGGAGTTTTTTTCAACCTTCCTTCTTTGTTCTCTCACTCAGGCTCCCAACTCTCAGTCAGCAGCACCACCTCCAGCTCTGTGAAGTTAAAATGTAAGGGAGGAAGTTTTTTTCTACCTTCCTTCTTTGTTCTCTCACTCAGACTCCCAACTCTCAGTCAGCAGCTCCACCTCCAGCTCTGTGAAGTTAAAATGTAAGGGAGGAAGTTTTTTTCTACCTTTCTCATTTGTTCTCTCACTCAGACTCCCAACTCTCAGCCAGCAGCTCCACCCCCAGCTTCTGTGAAGTTAAAATGTAATGAAGTTTTTTCTATCTTTCTCCTTTTTTTTCTCTCACTCAGACTGCCAGCTCTCAGCCAGCAGCTCCACCCCCAGCTTCTGTGAAGTTAAAATGTAATGGAGGGAGTTTTTTTCAACCTTCATTCTTTGTTCTCTCACTCAGACTCCCAACTCTCAGTCAGCAGCTCCACCTCCAGCTCTGTGAAGTTAAAATGTAAGGGAGGAAGTTTTTTTCTACCTTTCTCGTTTGTTCTCTCACTCAGACTCCCAACTCTCAGTCAGCAGCTCCACTTCCAGCTCTGTGAAGTTAAATGTAATGGAGGAAGTTATTTTCTACCTTTCTCCTTTGTTCTCTCACTCAGACTCCCAACTTTCAGCCAGCAGCTCCACCCCCAGCTTCTGTGAAGTTAAAATGTAATGAACTGTTTTCTATCTTTCTCCTTAATTCTCTCACACAGACTCCCAAATCTCAGCCAGCAGCTCCAGCCCAGCTTCTGTGAAGTTAAAATGTAATGGAGGAAGTTTTGTTCTACATTTCTCCTTTGTTCTCTCACTCAGACTCCCAACTCTCAGTCAACAGCTCCACCTCCAGCGCTGTGAAGTCAAAATGTAGTGGAGGAAGTTTTTTTCTACCTTTCTCCTTTGTTCTCTTACTCAGACTGCCAGCTCTCAGCCAGCAGCTCCACCCCCAGCTTCTGTGAAGTTAAAATGTAATGGAGTGAGTTTTTTTCAACCTTCCTTCTTTGTTCTCTCACTCAGACTCCCAATTCTCAGTCAGAAGCTCCACCTCCAGCTCTGTGAAGTTAAAATGTAATGGAGGAAGTTTTTTTCTACCTTTCTCCTTTGTTCTCTCACTCAGACTGCCAACTCTCAGCCAGCAGCTCCACCCCCAGCTTCTGTGAAGTTAAAATGTAATGAAGTTTTTTCTATCTTTCTCCTTTATTCTCTCACTCAGACTGACAGCTCTCAGCCAGCAGCTCCACCCCCAGCTTCTGTGAAGTTAAAATGTAATGGAGGGAGTTTTTTTCAACCTTCCTTCTTTGTTCTCTCACTCAGACTCCCAACTCTCAGTCAGCAGCTCCACCTCCAGCTCTGTGAAGTTAAAATTTAAGGGAGGAAGTTTTTTTCTATCCTTTCTCCTTTGTTCTCTCACTCAGACTGCCAGCTCTCAGCCATCAGCTCCACCCCCAGCTTCTGTGAAGTTAAAATGTAATGATGGAAGTTTTATTCTACCTTTCTCCTTTTTTCTGTCACTCAGACTCCCAACTCTCAGCCAGCAGCTCCACCCCCAGCTTCTGTGAAGTTAAAATGTAATGAAGTTTTTTCTATCTTTCTCCTTTATTCTCTCACTCAGACTGACAGCTCTCAGCCAGCAGCTCCACCCCCAGCTTCTGTGAAGTTAAAATGTAATGGAGGAAGTTTTTTTCAACCTTTCACTTTTGTTCTCTAACTCAGACTGCCGGATCTCAGCCAGCAGCTCCACCTCCAGCTCTGTGAAGTTAAAATGTAAGGGAGGAAGTTTTTTTCTACCTTTCTCGTTTGTTCTCTCACTCAGACTCCCAACTCTCAGTCAGCAGCTCCACATCCAGCTCTGTGAAGTTAAATGTAATGGAGGAAGTTATTTTCTACCTTTCTACTTTGTTCTCTCACTCAGACTCCCAACTCTCAGCCATCAGCTCCACCCCCAGCTTCTGTGAAGTTAAAATGTAATGAAGTTTTTTCTATCTTTCTCCTTTATTCTCTCACTCAGACTGTTAGCTCTCAGCCAGCAGCCCCACCCCCAGCTTCTGTGAAGTTAAAATGTAATGGAGGGTGTTTTTTTCAACCTTCCTTCTTTGTTCTCTCACTCAGACTCCCAACTCTCAGTCAGCAGCTCCACCCACAGCTTCTGAGAAGTGAAAACGTAATGGACGAAGTTTTTTTCTACCTTTCTCCTTTGTACTTCCATTCAGACTCTCAACTCTCAGTCAGCAGCTCCACCCCCAGCTTCTGTGAAGTTTAAATGTAATGGAGGGAGTTTTTTTCAACCTTCCTTCTTTGTTCTCTCACTCAGACTCCCAACTCTTAGTTAGCAGCTCCACCCACAGCTTCTGTGAAGTCAAAACATAATGGACGAAGTTTTTTTCTACCTTTCAACTTTGTACTTCCATTCAGACTCTCAACTCTCACCTAGCAGCTCCACCCACAGCTTCTGTGAAGTCAAAACGTAATGGATGAAGTTTTTTTCTACCTTTCTCCTTTGTACTTCCATTCAGACTCTCAACTCTCAGTCAGCAGCTCCACCCCCAGCTTCTGTGAAGTTTAAATGTAATGGAGGGACTTTTTTTCAACCTTCCTTCTTTGTTCTCTCACTCAGACTCCCATCTCTCAGTCAGCAGCTCCACCTCCAGCTCTGTGAAGTTAAAATGTAAGGGAGAAAGTTTTTTTTCTACCTTTCTCGTTTGTTCTCTCACTCAGACTCCCAAATCTCAGTCAGCAGCTCCACTTCCAGCTCTGTGAAGTTAAATGTAATGGAGGAAGTTATTTTCTACCTTTCTCCTTTGTTCTCTCACTCAGACTTCCGGCTCTCAGAAAGCAGCGCCACCCCCAGCTTCTGTGAATTTAAAATGTAATGGAGGAAGTTTTTTTCTACCTTTCTCCTTTGTTCTCTCACTCAGACTCCCAACCCCCAGTCAGCAAATCCACCCCCAGCTTCTGGGAAGTTAAAATGTAAGGGAGGAAGTTTTTTTCTACCTTCCTTCTTTGTTCTCTCACTCAGACTCCCAACTCTCAGTCAGCAGCTCCACCTCCAGCTCTGTGAAGTTAAAATGTAAGGGATGAAGTTTTTTTCTACCTTCCTTCTTTGTTCTCTCACTCAGACTCCCAACTCTCAGTCAGCAGCTCCACCTCCAGCTCTGTGAAGTTAAAATGTAAGGGAGGAAGTTTTTTTCTACCTTTCTCGTTTGTTCTCTCACTCAGACTGCCAGCTCTCAGCCAGCAGCTCCACCCCCAGCTTCTGTGAAGTTAAAATGTAATGGAGGGAGTTTTTTTCAACCTTCCTTCTTTGTTCTCTCACTCAGACTCCCAACTCTCAGTCAGCAGCTCCACCTCCAACTCTGTGAAGTTAAAATGTAAGGGAGGAAGTTTTTTCTACCTTTCTCGTTTGTTCTCTCACTCAGACTCCCAACTCTCAGTCAGCAGCTCCACTTCCAGCTCTGTGAAGTTAAATGTAATGGAGGAAGTTATTTTCTACCTTTCTCCTTTGTTCTCTCACTCAGACTCCCAACTTTCAGCCAGCAGCTCCACCCTCAGCTTCTGTGAAGTTAAAATGTAATGAACTGTTTTCTATCTTTCTCCTTAATTCTCTCACACAGACTCCCAAATCTCAGCCAGCAGCTCCAGCCCAGCTTCTGTGAAGTTAAAATGTAATGGAGGGAGTTTTTTTCAACCTTCCTTCTTTGTTCTCTCACTCAGACTCCCAACTCTCAGTCAGCAGCTCCACCTCCAACTCTGTGAAGTTAAAATGTAAGGGAGGAAGTTTTTTTCAACCTTTCTCGTTTGTTCTCTCACTCAGACTCCCATCTCTCAGTCAGCAGCTCCACTTCCAGCTCTTTGAAGTTAAATGTAATGGAGGAAGTTATTTTCTACCTTTCTCCTTTGTTCTCTCACTCAGACTTCCGGCTCTCAGCCAGCAGCGCCACCCCCAGCTTCTGTGAAGTTAAAATGTAATGGAGGAAGTTTTTTTCAACCTTTCACTTTTGTTCTCTAACTCAGACTGCCGGATCTCAGCCAGCAGCTCCACCTCCAGCTCTGTGAAGTTAAAATGTAAGGGAGGAAGTTTTTTTCTACCTTTCTCGTTTGTTCTCTCACTCAGACTCCCATCTCTCAGTCAGCAGCTCCACTTCCAGCTCTTTGAAGTTAAATGTAATGGAGGAAGTTATTTTCTACCTTTCTCCTTTATTCTCTCACTCAGACTGACAGCTCTCAGCCAGCAGCTCCACCCCCAGCTTCTGTGAAGTTAAAATGTAATGGAGGAAGTTTTTTTCAACCTTTCACTTTTGTTCTCTAACTCAGACTGCCGGATCTCAGCCAGCAGCTCCACCTCCAGCTCTGTGAAGTTAAAATGTAAGGGAGGAAGTTTTTTTCTACCTTTCTCGTTTGTTCTCTCACTCAGACTCCCAACTCTCAGTCAGCAGCTCCACATCCAGCTCTGTGAAGTTAAATGTAATGGAGGAAGTTATTTTCTACCTTTCTACTTTGTTCTCTCACTCAGACTCCCAACTCTCAGCCAGCAGCTCCACCCCCAGCTTCTGTGAAGTTAAAATGTAATGAAGTTTTTTCTATCTTTCTCCTTTATTCTCTCACTCAGACTGTTAGCTCTCAGCCAGCAGCCCCACCCCCAGCTTCTGTGAAGTTAAAATGTAATGGAGGGTGTTTTTTTCAACCTTCCTTCTTTGTTCTCTCACTCAGACTCCCAACTCTCAGTCAGCAGCTCCACCCACAGCTTCTGAGAAGTGAAAACGTAATGGACGAAGTTTTTTTCTACCTTTCTCCTTTGTACTTCCATTCAGACTCTCAACTCTCAGTCAGCAGCTCCACCCCCAGCTTCTGTGAAGTTTAAATGTAATGGAGGGAGTTTTTTTCAACCTTCCTTCTTTGTTCTCTCACTCAGACTCCCAACTCTTAGTTAGCAGCTCCACCCACAGCTTCTGTGAAGTCAAAACATAATGGACGAAGTTTTTTTCTACCTTTCAACTTTGTACTTCCATTCAGACTCTCAACTCTCACCTAGCAGCTCCACCCACAGCTTCTGTGAAGTCAAAACGTAATGGATGAAGTTTTTTTCTACCTTTCTCCTTTGTACTTCCATTCAGACTCTCAACTCTCAGTCAGCAGCTCCACCCCCAGCTTCTGTGAAGTTTAAATGTAATGGAGGGACTTTTTTTCAACCTTCCTTCTTTGTTCTCTCACTCAGACTCCCATCTCTCAGTCAGCAGCTCCACCTCCAGCTCTGTGAAGTTAAAATGTAAGGGAGAAAGTTTTTTTTCTACCTTTCTCGTTTGTTCTCTCACTCAGACTCCCAAATCTCAGTCAGCAGCTCCACTTCCAGCTCTGTGAAGTTAAATGTAATGGAGGAAGTTATTTTCTACCTTTCTCCTTTGTTCTCTCACTCAGACTTCCGGCTCTCAGAAAGCAGCGCCACCCCCAGCTTCTGTGAATTTAAAATGTAATGGAGGAAGTTTTTTTCTACCTTTCTCCTTTGTTCTCTCACTCAGACTCCCAACCCCCAGTCAGCAAATCCACCCCCAGCTTCTGGGAAGTTAAAATGTAAGGGAGGAAGTTTTTTTCTACCTTCCTTCTTTGTTCTCTCACTCAGACTCCCAACTCTCAGTCAGCAGCTCCACCTCCAGCTCTGTGAAGTTAAAATGTAAGGGATGAAGTTTTTTTCTACCTTCCTTCTTTGTTCTCTCACTCAGACTCCCAACTCTCAGTCAGCAGCTCCACCTCCAGCTCTGTGAAGTTAAAATGTAAGGGAGGAAGTTTTTTTCTACCTTTCTCGTTTGTTCTCTCACTCAGACTGCCAGCTCTCAGCCAGCAGCTCCACCCCCAGCTTCTGTGAAGTTAAAATGTAATGGAGGGAGTTTTTTTCAACCTTCCTTCTTTGTTCTCTCACTCAGACTCCCAACTCTCAGTCAGCAGCTCCACCTCCAACTCTGTGAAGTTAAAATGTAAGGGAGGAAGTTTTTTCTACCTTTCTCGTTTGTTCTCTCACTCAGACTCCCAACTCTCAGTCAGCAGCTCCACTTCCAGCTCTGTGAAGTTAAATGTAATGGAGGAAGTTATTTTCTACCTTTCTCCTTTGTTCTCTCACTCAGACTCCCAACTTTCAGCCAGCAGCTCCACCCTCAGCTTCTGTGAAGTTAAAATGTAATGAACTGTTTTCTATCTTTCTCCTTAATTCTCTCACACAGACTCCCAAATCTCAGCCAGCAGCTCCAGCCCAGCTTCTGTGAAGTTAAAATGTAATGGAGGGAGTTTTTTTCAACCTTCCTTCTTTGTTCTCTCACTCAGACTCCCAACTCTCAGTCAGCAGCTCCACCTCCAACTCTGTGAAGTTAAAATGTAAGGGAGGAAGTTTTTTTCAACCTTTCTCGTTTGTTCTCTCACTCAGACTCCCATCTCTCAGTCAGCAGCTCCACTTCCAGCTCTTTGAAGTTAAATGTAATGGAGGAAGTTATTTTCTACCTTTCTCCTTTGTTCTCTCACTCAGACTTCCGGCTCTCAGCCAGCAGCGCCACCCCCAGCTTCTGTGAATTTAAAATGTAATGGAGGAAGTTTTGTTCTACCTTTCTCCTTTGTTCTCTCACTCAGACTCCCAACTTTCAGCCAGCAGCTCCACCTCCAGCTTCTGTGAAGTTAAAATGTAATGAAGTTTTTTCTATCTTTCTCCTTTGTTCTCTCACTCAGACTCCCAACTCTCGGCCAGCAGCTCCACCCACAGCTTCTGTGAAGTTAAAATGTAATGAACTGTTTTCTATCTTTCTCCTTTATTCTCTCACACAGACTCCCAACTCTCAGCCAGCAGCTCCAGCCCAGCTTTTGTGAAGTCAAAATGTAATGGAGGAAGTTTTTTTCTATCCTTTCTCGTTTGATCTCTCACTCAGACTCCCAACTCTCAGTCAGCAGCTCCACCTCCAGCTCTGTGAAGTTAAAATGTAATGGAGGGAGTTTTTTTCAACCTTCCTTCTTTGTTCTCTTACTCAGACTCCCAACTCTCAGTCAGCAGCTCCACCTCCAGCTCTGTGAAGTTAAAATGTAAGGGAGGAAGTTTTTTCTACCTTTCTCTTTTGTTCTCTCACTCAGACTCCCAACTCTCAGTCAGTAGCTCCACCCCCAGCTTCTGTGAAGTTAAAATGTAATGAACTGTTTTGTATCTTTCTCCTTTATTCTCTCACACAGACTCCCAACTCTCAGCCAGCAGCTCCAGCCCAGCTTCTGTGAAGTCAAAATGTAATGGAGGAAGTTTTTTTCTATCCTTTCTCGTTTGATCTCTCACTCAGACTCCCAACTCTCAGTCAGCAGCTCCACCTCCAGCTCTGTGAAGTTAAAATGTAATGGAGGGAGTTTTTTTCAACCTTCCTTCTTTGTTCTCTTACTCAGACTCCCAACTCTCAGTCAGCAGCTCCACCTCCAGCTCTGTGAAGTTAAAATGTAAGGGAGGAAGTTTTTTCCTACCTTTCTCGTTTGTTCTCTCACTCAGACTCCCAACTCTCCGTCAGCAGCTCCACTTCCAGCTCTGTGAAGTTAAATGTAATGGAGGGAGTTTTTTTCAACCTTCCTTCTTTGTTCTCTCACTCAGACTCCCAACTCTCAGTCAGCAGCTCCACCCACAGCTTCTGTGAAGTGAAAACGTAATGGACGAAGTTGTTTTCTACCTTTCTCCTTTGTACTTCCATTCAGACTCTCAACTCTCAGTCAGCAGCTCCACCCCCAGCTTCTGTGAAGTTTAAATGTAATGGAGGGAGTTTTTTTCAACCTTCCTTCTTTGTTCTCTCACTCAGACTCCCAACTCTCAGTCAGCAGCTCCACCCACAGCTTCTGTGAAGTCAAAACATAATGGACGAAGTTTTTTTCTACCTTTCAACTTTGTACTTCCATTCAGACTCTCAACTCTCACCCAGCAGCTCCACCCCCAGCTTCTGTGAAGTCAAAACGTAATGGATGAAGTTTTTTTCTACCTTTCTCCTTTGTTCTCTCACTCAGACTCCCAACTCTCAGCCAGCAGCTCAACCCCCAGATTCTGTGAAGTTAAAATGTAATGGAAGGAGTTTTGTTCGACCTTCCTTCTTTGTTCTCTCACTCAGACTCCCAACTCTCAGTCAGCAGCTCCACCCACAGCATCTGTGTAGTTAAAATGTAATGGAGGAAGTTATTTTCTACCTTTCTCCTTTGTTCTCTCACTCAGACTCCCAACTTTCAGCCAGCAAATCCACCCCCAGCTTCTGGGAAGTTAAAATGTAATGGATGGAGTTTTTTTCAACCTTCCTTCTTTGTTCTCTCACTCAGGCTCCCAACTCTCAGTCAGCAGCACCACCTCCAGCTCTGTGAAGTTAAAATGTAAGGGAGGAAGTTTTTTTCTACCTTCCTTCTTTGTTCTCTCACTCAGACTCCCAACTCTCAGCCAGCAGCTCCACCTCCAGCTCTGTGAAGTTAAAATGTAATGAAGTTTTTTCTATCTTTCTCCTTTTTGTTCTCTCACTCAGACTGCCAGCTCTCAGCCAGCAGCTCCACCCCCAGCTTCTGTGAAGTTAAAATGTAATGGAGGGAGTTTTTTTCAACCTTCATTCTTTGTTCTCTCACTCAGACTCCCAACTCTCAGTCAGCAGCTCCACTTCCAGCTCTGTGAAGTTAAATGTAATGGAGGAAGTTGTTTTCTACCTTTCTCCTTTGTTCTCTCACTCAGACTCCCAACTTTCAGCCAGCAGCTCCACCCCCAGCTTCTGTGAAGTTAAAATGTAATGAACTGTTTTCTATCTTTCTCCTTAATTCTCTCACACAGACTCCCAAATCTCAGCCAGCAGCTCCAGCCCAGCTTCTGTGAAGTTAAAATGTAATGGAGGAAGTTTTGTTCTACATTTCTCCTTTGTTCTCTCACTCAGACTCCCAATTCTCAGTCAGAAGCTCCACCTCCAGCTCTGTGAAGTTAAAATGTAATGGAGGAAGTTTTTTTCTACCTTTCTCCTTTGTTCTCTCACTCAGACTGCCAACTCTCAGCCAGCAGCTCCACCCCCAGCTTCTGTGAAGTCAAAATGTAATGGAGGAAGTTTTTTTTTACTTTTGTCCTTTGTACCTCCATTCAGACTACCAGCTCTCAGCCAGCAGCTCCACCCCCAGCTTCTGTGAAGTCAAAATGTAATGGAGGAAGTTTTTTTCTACTCTTCTCCTTTGTACCTCCATTCAGACTACCAGCTCTCAGCCAGGAGATCCACCCCCAGCTTCTGTGAAGTTAAAATGTAAGGGAGGAAGTTTTTTTCTATCCTTTCTCCTTTGTTCTCTCACTCAGACTCCCAACTCTCAGTCAGCAGCTCCACCTCCAGCGCTGTGAAGTTAAAATGTAAGGGAGGAAGTTTTTTTCTACCTTTCTCCTTTGTTCTCTCACTCAGACTCCCAACTCTCAGTCAGCAGCTCCACCTCTAGCTCTGTGAAGTTAAAATGTAAGGGAGGAAGTTTTTTTCTACCTTTCTCCTTTGTTCTCTCACTCAGACTCCCAACTCTCAGTCAGCAGCTCCACCTCCAGCGCTGTGAAGTTAAAATGTAGTGGAGGAAGTTTTGTTCTACCTTTCTCCTTTGTTCTCTTACTCAGACTGCCAGCTCTCAGCCAGCAGCTCCACCCCCAGCTTCTGTGAAGTTAAAATGTAATGGAGTGAGTTTTTTTCAACCTTCCTTCTTTGTTCTCTCACTCAGACTCCCAATTCTCAGTCAGAAGCTCCACCTCCAGCTCTGTGAAGTTAAAATGTAATGGAGGAAGTTTTTTTCTACCTTTCTCCTTTGTTCTCTCACTCAGACTGCCAACTCTCAGCCAGCAGCTCCACCCCCAGCTTCTGTGAAGTTAAAATGTAATGAAGTTTTTTCTATCTTTCTCCTTTATTCTCTCACTCAGACTGACAGCTCTCAGCCAGCAGCTCCACCCCCAGCTTCTGTGAAGTTAAAATGTAATGGAGGGAGTTTTTTTCAACCTTCCTTCTTTGTTCTCTCACTCAGACTCCCAACTCTCAGTCAGCAGCTCCACCTCCAGCTCTGTGAAGTTAAAATGTAAGGGAGGAAGTTTTTTTCTATCATTTCTCCTTTGTTCTCTCACTCAGACGGCCAGCTCTCAGCCATCAGCTCCACCCCCAGCTTCTGTGAAGTTAAAATGTAATGATGGAAGTTTTATTCTACCTTTCTCCTTTTTTCTGTCACTCAGACTCCCAACTCTCAGCCAGCAGCTCCACCCCCAGCTTCTGTGAAGTTAAAATGTAATGAAGTTTTTTCTATCTTTCTCCTTTATTCTCTCACTCAGACTGACAGCTCTCAGCCAGCAGCTCCACCCCCAGCTTCTGTGAAGTTAAAATGTAATGGAGGTAGTTTTTTTCAACCTTCCTTCTTTGTTCTCTCACTCAGACTCCCAACTCTCAGTCAGCAGCTCCACCTCCAGCTCTGTGAAGTTAAAATGTAAGGGAGGAAGTTTTTTTCTACCTTTCTCGTTTGTTCTCTCACTCAGACTCCCAACTCTCAGTCAGCAGCTCCACATCCAGCTCTGTGAAGTTAAATGTAATGGAGGAAGTTATTTTCTACCTTTCTCCTTTGTTCTCTCACTCAGACTCCCAACTCTCAGCCAGCAGCTCCACCCCCAGCTTCTGTGAAGTTAAAATGTAATGAAGTTTTTTCTATCTTTCTCCTTTATTCTCTCACTCAGACTGTTAGCTCTCAGCCAGCAGCTCCACCCCCAGCTTCTGTGAAGTTAAAATGTAATGGATGGAGTTTTTTCAACCTTCCTTCTTTGTTCTCTCACTCAGGCTCCCAACTCTCAGTCAGCAGCACCACCTCCAGCTCTGTGAAGTTAAAATGTAAGGGAGGAAGTTTTTTTCTACCTTCCTTCTTTGTTCTCTCACTCAGACTCCCAACTCTCAGCCAGCAGCTCCACCTCCAGCTCTGTGAAGTTAAAATGTAATGAAGTTTTTTCTATCTTTCTCCTTTTTGTTCTCTCACTCAGACTGCCAGCTCTCAGCCAGCAGCTCCACCCCCAGCTTCTGTGAAGTTAAAATGTAATGGAGGGAGTTTTTTTCAACCTTCATTCTTTGTTCTCTCACTCAGACTCCCAACTCTCAGTCAGCAGCTCCACTTCCAGCTCTGTGAAGTTAAATGTAATGGAGGAAGTTGTTTTCTACCTTTCTCCTTTGTTCTCTCACTCAGACTCCCAACTTTCAGCCAGCAGCTCCACCCCCAGCTTCTGTGAAGTTAAAATGTAATGAACTGTTTTCTATCTTTCTCCTTAATTCTCTCACACAGACTCCCAAATCTCAGCCAGCAGCTCCAGCCCAGCTTCTGTGAAGTTAAAATGTAATGGAGGAAGTTTTGTTCTACATTTCTCCTTTGTTCTCTCACTCAGACTCCCAACTCTCAGTCAGCAGCTCCACCTCCAGCGCTGTGAAGTTAAAATGTAGTGGAGGAAGTTTTGTTCTACCTTTCTCCTTTGTTCTCTTACTCAGACTGCCAGCTCTCAGCCAGCAGCTCCACCCCCAGCTTCTGTGAAGTTAAAATGTAATGGAGTGAGTTTTTTTCAACCTTCCTTCTTTGTTCTCTCACTCAGACTCCCAATTCTCAGTCAGAAGCTCCACCTCCAGCTCTGTGAAGTTAAAATGTAATGGAGGAAGTTTTTTTCTACCTTTCTCCTTTGTTCTCTCACTCAGACTGCCAACTCTCAGCCAGCAGCTCCACCCCCAGCTTCTGTGAAGTTAAAATGTAATGAAGTTTTTTCTATCTTTCTCCTTTATTCTCTCACTCAGACTGACAGCTCTCAGCCAGCAGCTCCACCCCCAGCTTCTGTGAAGTTAAAATGTAATGGAGGGAGTTTTTTTCAACCTTCCTTCTTTGTTCTCTCACTCAGACTCCCAACTCTCAGTCAGCAGCTCCACCTCCAGCTCTGTGAAGTTAAAATGTAAGGGAGGAAGTTTTTTTCTATCATTTCTCCTTTGTTCTCTCACTCAGACGGCCAGCTCTCAGCCATCAGCTCCACCCCCAGCTTCTGTGAAGTTAAAATGTAATGATGGAAGTTTTATTCTACCTTTCTCCTTTTTTCTGTCACTCAGACTCCCAACTCTCAGCCAGCAGCTCCACCCCCAGCTTCTGTGAAGTTAAAATGTAATGAAGTTTTTTCTATCTTTCTCCTTTATTCTCTCACTCAGACTGACAGCTCTCAGCCAGCAGCTCCACCCCCAGCTTCTGTGAAGTTAAAATGTAATGGAGGTAGTTTTTTTCAACCTTCCTTCTTTGTTCTCTCACTCAGACTCCCAACTCTCAGTCAGCAGCTCCACCTCCAGCTCTGTGAAGTTAAAATGTAAGGGAGGAAGTTTTTTTCTACCTTTCTCGTTTGTTCTCTCACTCAGACTCCCAACTCTCAGTCAGCAGCTCCACATCCAGCTCTGTGAAGTTAAATGTAATGGAGGAAGTTATTTTCTACCTTTCTCCTTTGTTCTCTCACTCAGACTCCCAACTCTCAGCCAGCAGCTCCACCCCCAGCTTCTGTGAAGTTAAAATGTAATGAAGTTTTTTCTACCTTCCTTCTTTGTTCTCTCACTCAGACTCCCAACTCTCAGCCAGCAGCTCCACCTCCAGCTCTGTGAAGTTAAAATGTAATGAAGTTTTTTCTATCTTTCTCCTTTTTGTTCTCTCACTCAGACTGCCAGCTCTCAGCCAGCAGCTCCACCCCCAGCTTCTGTGAAGTTAAAATGTAATGGAGGGAGTTTTTTTCAACCTTCATTCTTTGTTCTCTCACTCAGACTCCCAACTCTCAGTCAGCAGCTCCACTTCCAGCTCTGTGAAGTTAAATGTAATGGAGGAAGTTGTTTTCTACCTTTCTCCTTTGTTCTCTCACTCAGACTCCCAACTTTCAGCCAGCAGCTCCACCCCCAGCTTCTGTGAAGTTAAAATGTAATGAACTGTTTTCTATCTTTCTCCTTAATTCTCTCACACAGACTCCCAAATCTCAGCCAGCAGCTCCAGCCCAGCTTCTGTGAAGTTAAAATGTAATGGAGGAAGTTTTGTTCTACATTTCTCCTTTGTTCTCTCACTCAGACTCCCAACTCTCAGTCAGCAGCTCCACCTCCAGCGCTGTGAAGTTAAAATGTAGTGGAGGAAGTTTTGTTCTACCTTTCTCCTTTGTTCTCTTACTCAGACTGCCAGCTCTCAGCCAGCAGCTCCACCCCCAGCTTCTGTGAAGTTAAAATGTAATGGAGTGAGTTTTTTTCAACCTTCCTTCTTTGTTCTCTCACTCAGACTCCCAATTCTCAGTCAGAAGCTCCACCTCCAGCTCTGTGAAGTTAAAATGTAATGGAGGAAGTTTTTTTCTACCTTTCTCCTTTGTTCTCTCACTCAGACTGCCAACTCTCAGCCAGCAGCTCCACCCCCAGCTTCTGTGAAGTTAAAATGTAATGAAGTTTTTTCTATCTTTCTCCTTTATTCTCTCACTCAGACTGACAGCTCTCAGCCAGCAGCTCCACCCCCAGCTTCTGTGAAGTTAAAATGTAATGGAGGGAGTTTTTTTCAACCTTCCTTCTTTGTTCTCTCACTCAGACTCCCAACTCTCAGTCAGCAGCTCCACCTCCAGCTCTGTGAAGTTAAAATGTAAGGGAGGAAGTTTTTTTCTATCATTTCTCCTTTGTTCTCTCACTCAGACGGCCAGCTCTCAGCCATCAGCTCCACCCCCAGCTTCTGTGAAGTTAAAATGTAATGATGGAAGTTTTATTCTACCTTTCTCCTTTTTTCTGTCACTCAGACTCCCAACTCTCAGCCAGCAGCTCCACCCCCAGCTTCTGTGAAGTTAAAATGTAATGAAGTTTTTTCTATCTTTCTCCTTTATTCTCTCACTCAGACTGACAGCTCTCAGCCAGCAGCTCCACCCCCAGCTTCTGTGAAGTTAAAATGTAATGGAGGTAGTTTTTTTCAACCTTCCTTCTTTGTTCTCTCACTCAGACTCCCAACTCTCAGTCAGCAGCTCCACCTCCAGCTCTGTGAAGTTAAAATGTAAGGGAGGAAGTTTTTTTCTACCTTTCTCGTTTGTTCTCTCACTCAGACTCCCAACTCTCAGTCAGCAGCTCCACATCCAGCTCTGTGAAGTTAAATGTAATGGAGGAAGTTATTTTCTACCTTTCTCCTTTGTTCTCTCACTCAGACTCCCAACTCTCAGCCAGCAGCTCCACCCCCAGCTTCTGTGAAGTTAAAATGTAATGAAGTTTTTTCTATCTTTCTCCTTTATTCTCTCACTCAGACTGTTAGCTCTCAGCCAGCAGCTCCACCCCCAGCTTCTGTGAAGTTAAAATGTAATGGAGGGTGTTTTTTTCAACCTTCCTTCTTTGTTCTCTCACTCAGACTCCCAACTCTCAGTCAGCAGCTCCACCCACAGCTTCTGAGAAGTGAAAACGTAATGGACGAAGTTTTTTTCTACCTTTCTCCTTTGTACTTCCATTCAGATTCTCAACTCTCACCTAGCAGCTCCACCCCCAGCTTCTGTGAAGTCAAAACGTAATGGATGAAGTTTTTTTCTACCTTTCTCCTTTGTACTTCCATTCAGACTCTCAACTCTCAGTCAGCAGCTCCACCCCCAGCTTCTGTGAAGTTAAAATGTAATGAAGTTTTTTCTATCTTTCTCCTTTATTCTCTCACTCAGACTGTTAGCTCTCAGCCAGCAGCTCCACCCACAGCATCTGTGTAGTTAAAATGTAATGGAGGAAGTTTTTTCTACCTTTCTCATTTGTTATTCCATTCAGACTCCCAACCCCCAGTCAGCAAATCCACCCCCAGCTTCTGGGAAGTTAAAATGTAATGGATGGAGTTTTTTTCAACCTTCCTTCTTTGTTCTCTCACTCAGGCTCCCAACTCTCAGTCAGCAGCACCACCTCCAGCTCTGTGAAGTTAAAATGTAAGGGAGGAAGTTTTTTTCTACCTTCCTTCTTTGTTCTCTCACTTAGACTCCCAACTCTCAGTCAGCAGCTCCACCTCCAGCTCTGTGAAGTTAAAATGTAAGGGAGGAAGTTTTTTTCTACCTTCCTTCTTTGTTCTCTCACTCAGACTCCCAACTCTCAGTCAGCAGCTCCACCTCCAGCTCTGTGAAGTTAAAATGTAAGGGAGGAAGTTTTTTTCTACCTTCCTTCTTTGTTCTCTCACTCAGACTCCCAACTCTCAGTCAGCAGCTCCACCTCCAGCTCTGTGAAGTTAAAATGTAAGGGAGGAAGTTTTTTTCTACCTTTCTCGTTTGTTCTCTCACTCAGACTCCCAACTCTCAGCCAGCAGCTCCACCCCCAGCTTCTGTGAAGTTAAAATGTAATGATGGAAGTTTTATTCTACCTTTCTCCTTTTTTCTGTCACTCAGACTCCCAACTCTCAGCCAGCAGCTCCACCTGTGAAGTTAAAATGTAATGAAGTTTTTTCTATCTTTCTCCTTTTTGTTCTCTCACTCAGACTCCCAACTTTCAGCCAGCAGCTCCACCCTCAGCTTCTGTGAAGTTAAAATGTAATGAACTGTTTTCTATCTTTCTCCTTAATTCTCTCACACAGACTCCCAAATCTCAGCCAGCAGCTCCAGCCCAGCTTCTGTGAAGTTAAAATGTAATGGAGGAAGTTTTGTTCTACCTTTCTCGTTTGTTCTCTCACTCAGACTCCCAAATCTCAGTCAGCAGCTCCACTTCCAGCTCTGTGAAGTTAAATGTAATGGAGGAAGTTATTTTCTACCTTTCTCCTTTGTTCTCTCACTCAGACTTCCGGCTCTCAGAAAGCAGCGCCACCCCCAGCTTCTGTGAATTTAAAATGTAATGGAGGAAGTTTTTTTCTACCTTTCTCCTTTGTTCTCTCACTCAGACTCCCAACTCTCAGCCAGCAGCTCCACCCCCAGATTCTGTGAAGTTAAAATGTAATGGAAGGAGTTTTGTTCGACCTTCCTTCTTTGTTCTCTCACTCAGACTCCCAACTCTCAGTCAGCAGCTCCACCCACAGCATCTGTGTAGTTAAAATGTAATGGAGGAAGTTTTTTCTACCTTTCTCATTTGTTATTCCATTCAGACTCCCAACCCCCAGTCAGCAAATCCACCCCCAGCTTCTGGGAAGTTAAAATGTAATGGATGGAGTTTTTTTCAACCTTCCTTCTTTGTTCTCTCACTCAGGCTCCCAACTCTCAGTCAGCAGCACCACCTCCAGCTCTGTGAAGTTAAAATGTAAGGGAGGAAGTTTTTTTCTACCTTCCTTCTTTGTTCTCCCACTCAGACTCCCAACTCTCAGTCAGCAGCTCCACCTCCAGCTCTGTGAAGTTAAAATGTAAGGGAGGAAGTTTTTTTCTACCTTCCTTCTTTGTTCTCTCACTCAGACTCCCAACTCTCAGTCAGCAGCTCCACCTCCAGCTCTGTGAAGTTAAAAGGTAAGGGAGGAAGTTTTTTTCTACCTTTCTCGTTTGTTCTCTCACTCAGACTCCCAACTCTCAGCCAGCAGCTCCACCCCCAGCTTCTGTGAAGTTAAAATGTAATGAAGTTTTTTCTATCTTTCTCCTTTTTGTTCTCTCACTCAGACTGCCAGCTCTCAGCCAGCAGCTCCACCCCCAGCTTCTGTGAAGTTAAAATGTAATGGAGGGAGTTTTTTTCAACCTTCCTTCTTTGTTCTCTCACTCAGACTCCCAACTCTCAGTCAGCAGCTCCACCTCCAACTCTGTGAAGTTAAAATGTAAGGGAGGAAGTTTTTTTCTACCTTTCTCGTTTGTTCTCTCACTCAGACTCCCAACTCTCAGTCAGCAGCTCCACTTCCAGCTCTTTGAAGTTAAATGTAATGGAGGAAGTTATTTTCTACCTTTCTCCTTTGTTCTCTCACTCAGACTCCCAACTTTCAGCCAGCAGCTCCACCCTCAGCTTCTGTGAAGTTAAAATGTAATGAACTGTTTTCTATCTTTCTCCTTAATTCTCTCACGCAGACTCCCAAATCTCAGCCAGCAGCTCCAGGCCAGCTTCTGTGAAGTCAAAATGTAATGGAGGAAGTTTTTTTTTTACTTTTGTCCTTTGTACCTCCATTCAGACTACCAGCTGTCAACCAGGAGCTCCTCCCCCAGCTTCTGTGAAGTTAAAATGTAATGGAGGGAGTTTTTTTCAACCTTCCTTCTTTGTTCTCTCACTCAGACTCCCAACTCTCAGTCAGCAGCTCCACCTCCAGCTCTGTGAAGTTAAAATGTAAGGGAGGAAGTTTTTTTCTATCCTTTCTCCTTTGTTCTCTCACTCAGACTGCCAGCTCTCAGCCAACAGCTCCACCCCCAGCTTCTGTGAAGTTAAAATGTAATGATGGAAGTTTTATTCTACTTTTCTCCTTTTTTCTGTCACTCAGACTCCCAACTCTCAGCCAGCAGCTCCACCCGCAGCTTCTGTGAAGTTAAAATGTAATGAAGTTTTTTCTATCTTTCTCCTTTATTCTCTCACTCAGACTGACAGCTCTCAGCCAGCAGCTCCACCCCCAACTTCTGTGAAGTTAAAATGTAATGGAGGGAGTTTTTTTCAACCTTCCTTCTTTGTTCTCTCACTCAGACTCCCAACTCTCAGTCAGCAGCTCCACCTCCAGCTCTGTGAAGTTAAAATGTAAGGGAGGAAGTTTTTTTCTACCTTTCTCTTTTGTTCTCTCACTCAGACTCCCAACTCTCAGTCAGCAGCTCCACATCCAGCTCTGTGAAGTTAAATGTAATGGAGGAAGTTATTTTCTACCTTTCTCCTTTGTTCTCTCACTCAGACTTCCGGCTCTCAGCCAGCAGCGCCACCCCCAGCTTCTGTGAATTTAAATTGTAATGGAGGAAGTTTTTTTCTACCTTTCTCCTTTGTTCTCTCACTCAGACTGCCAGCTCTCAGCCAGCAGCTCCACCCCCAGCTTCTGTGAAGTCAAAATGTAATGGAGGAAGTTTTTTTTTACTTTTGTCCTTTGTACCTCCATTCAGACTACCAGCTCTCAACCAGGAGCTCCACCCCCAGCTTCTGTGAAGTTAAAATGTAATGGAGGGAGTTTTTTTCAACCTTCCTTCTTTGTTCTCTCACTCAGACTCCCAACTCTCAGTCAGCAGCTCCACCTCCAGCTCTGTGAAGTTAAAATGTAAGGGAGGAAGTTTTTTTCTATCCTTTCTCCTTTGTTCTCTCACTCAGACTGCCAGCTCTCAGCCAACAGCTCCACCCCCAGCTTCTGTGAAGTTAAAATGTAATGATGGAAGTTTTATTCTACCTTTCTCCTTTTTTCTGTCACTCAGACTCCCAACTCTCAGCCAGCAGCTCCACCCCCAGCTTCTGTGAAGTTAAAATGTAATGAAGTTTTTTCTATCTTTCTCCTTTATTCTCTCACTCAGACTGACAGCTCTCAGCCAGCAGCTCCACCCCCAGCTTCTGTGAAGTTAAAATGTAATGGAGGGAGTTTTTTTCAACCTTCCTTCTTTGTTCTCTCACTCAGACTCCCAACTCTCAGTCAGCAGCTCCACCTCCAGCTCTGTGAAGTTAAAATGTAATGATGGAAGTTATTTTCTACCTTTCTCCTTTGTTCTCTCACTCAGACTTCCGGCTCTCAGCCAGCAGCGCCACCCCCAGCTATTGTGAATTTAAATTGTAATGGAGGAAGTTTTTTTCTACCTTTCTCCTTTGTTCTCTCACTCAGACTCCCAACTCTCAGCCAGCACCTCCACCCCCAGATTCTGTGAAGTTAAAATGTAATGGAAGGAGTTTTGTTCAACCTTCCTTCTTTGTTCTCTCACTCAGACTGCCAGCTCTCAGCCAACAGCTCCACCCCCAGCTTCTGTGAAGTTAAAATGTAATGAAGTTTTTTCTATCTTTCTCCTTTATTCTCTCACTCAGACTGCCAGCTCTCAGCCAGCAGCTCCACCCCCAGCTTCTGTGAAGTTAAAATGTAATGGAGGGTGTTTTTTTCAACCTTCCTTCTTTGTTCTCTCACTGAGACTCCCAACTCTCAGTCAGCAGCTCCACCTCCAGCTCTGTGAAGTTAAAATGTAAGGGAGGAAGTTTTTTTCTACCTTTCTTGTTTGTTCTCTCACTCAGACTCCCAACTCTCAGTCAGCAGCTCCACTTCCAGCTCTGTGAAGGTAAATGTAATGGAGGAAGTTATTTTCTACCTTTCTCCTTTGTTCTCACACTCAGACTGCCGGCTCTCAGCCAGGAGCTCCACCCCCAGCTTCTGTGAAGTTAAAATGTAATGGAGGAAGTTTTGTTCTACCTTTCTCGTTTGTTCTCTCACTCAGACTCCCAACTTTCAGTCAGCAGCTCCACCTCCAGCTCTGTGAAGTTAAATGTAAGGGAGGAAGTTTTTTTCTATCCTTTCTCGTTTGATCTCTCACTCAGACTCCCAACTCTCAGTCAGCAGCTCCACCTCCAGCTCTGTGAAGTTAAAATGTAATGGAGGGAGTTTTTTCTACCTTTCTCTTTTGTTCTCTCACTCAGACTCCCAACTCTCAGTCAGTAGCTCCACCCCCAGCTTCTGTGAAGTTAAAATGTAATGAACTGTTTTGTATCTTTCTCCTTTATTCTCTCACACAGACTCCCAACCCTCAGCCAGCAGCTAAACTCCCAGCTTCTGTGAAGTTAAATATAATGGAGGAAGTTATTTTCTACATTTCTCCTTTGTTCTCTCACTCAGACTGCCAACTCTCAGTCAGCAGCTCCACCCACAGCTTCTGTGAAGTGAAAACGTAATGGACGAAGTTTTTTTCTACCTTTCTCCTTTGTACTTCCATTCAGACTCTCAACTCTCAGTCAGCATCTCCACCCCCAGCTTCTGTGAAGTTTAAATGTAATGGAGGGAGTTTTTTTCAACCTTCCTTCTTTGTTCTCTCACTCAGACTCCCAACTCTCAGTCAGCAGCTCCACCCACAGCTTCTGTGAAGTCAAAACATAATGGACGAAGTTTTTTTCTACCTTTCAACTTTGTACTTCCATTCAGACTCTCAACTCTCACCCAGCAGCTCCACCCCCAGCTTCTGTGAAGTCAAAACGTAATGGATGAAGTTTTTTTCTACCTTTCTCCTTTGTACTTCCATTCAGACTCTCAACTCTCAGTCAGCAGCTCCACCCCCAGCTTCTGTGAAGTTTAAATGTAATGGAGGGAGTTTTTTTCAACCTTCCTTCTTTGTTCTCTCACTCAGACTCCCATCTCTCAGTCAGCAGCTCCACCTCCAGCTCTGTGAAGTTAAAATGTAAGGGAGGAAGTTTTTTTTCTACCTTTCTCGTTTGTTCTCTCACTCAGACTCCCAAATCTCAGTCAGCAGCTCCACTTCCAGCTCTGTGAAGTTAAATGTAATGGAGGAAGTTATTTTCTACCTTTCTCCTTTGTTCTCTCACTCAGACTTCCGGCTCTCAGCCAGCAGCGCCACCCCCAGCTTCTGTGAATTTAAAATGTAATGGAGGAAGTTTTTTTCTACCTTTCTCCTTTGTTCTCTCACTCAGACTCCCAACTCTCAGCCAGCAGCTCCACCCCCAGATTCTGTGAAGTTAAAATGTAATGGAAGGAGTTTTGTTCGACTTTCCTTCTTTGTTCTCTCACTCAGACTCCCAACTCTCAGTCAGCAGCTCCACCCACAGCATCTGTGCAGTTAAAATGTAATGGAGGAAGTTTTTTCTACCTTTCTCATTTGTTATTCCATTCAGACTCCCAACCCCCAGTCAGCAAATCCACCCCCAGCTTCTGGGAAGTTAAAATGTAATGGATGGAGTTTTTTTCAACCTTCCTTCTCTTGTTCTCTCACTCAGGCTCCCAACTCTCAGTCAGCAGCACCACCTCCAGCTCTGTGAAGTTAAAATGTAAGGGAGGAAGTTTTTTTCTACCTTCCTTCTTTGTTCTCTCACTCAGACTCCCAACTCTCAGTCAGCAGCTCCACCTCCAGCTCTGTGAAGTTAAAATGTAAGGGAGGAAGTTTTTTTCTACCTTTCTCGTTTGTTCTCTCACTCAGACTCCCAACTCTCAGTCAGCAGCTCCACTTCCAGCTCTGTGAAGTTAAATGTAATGGAGGAAGTTATTTTCTACCTTTCTCCTTTGTTCTCTCACTCAGACTCCCAACTTTCAGCCAGCAGCTCCACCCCCAGCTTCTGTGAAGTTAAAATGTAATGAACTGTTTTCTATCTTTCTCCTTAATTCTCTCACACAGACTCCCAAATCTCAGCCAGCAGCTCCAGCCCAGCTTCTGTGAAGTTAAAATGTAATGGAGGAAGTTTTGTTCTACATTTCTCCTTTGTTCTCTCACTCAGACTCCCAACTCTCAGTCAGCAGCTCCACCTCCAGCTCTGTGAAGTTAAAATGTAGTGGAGGAAGTTTTTTTCTACCTTTCTCCTTTGTTCTCTTACTCAGACTGCCAGCTCTCAGCCAGCAGCTCCACCCCCAGCTTCTGTGAAGTTAAAATGTAATGGAGTGAGTTTTTTTCAACCTTCCTTCTTTGTTCTCTCACTCAGACTCCCAATTCTCAGTCAGAAGCTCCACCTCCAGCTCTGTGAAGTTAAAATGTAATGGAGGAAGTTTTTTTCTACCTTTCTCCTTTGTTCTCTCACTCAGACTTCCGGCTCTCAGCCAGCAGCGCCACCCCCAGCTTCTGTAAATTTAAAATGTAATGGAGGAAGTTTTTTTCTACCTTTCTCCTTTGTTCTCTCACTCAGACTCCCAACTCTCAGCCAGCAGCTCCACCCCCAGATTCTGTGAAGTTAAAATGTAATGGAAGGAGTTTTGTTCGACCTTCCTTCTTTGTTCTCTCACTCAGACTCCCAACTCTCAGTCAGCAGCTCCACTTCCAGCTCTGTGAAGTTAAATGTAATGGAGGAAGTTATTTTCTACCTTTCTCCTTTGTTCTCTCACTCAGACTTCCGGCTCTCAGCCAGCAGCGCCACCCCCAGCTTCTGTGAATTTAAAATGTAATGGAGGAAGTTTTTTTCTACCTTTCTCCTTTGTTCTCTCACTCAGACTCCCAACTCTCAGCCAGCAGCTCCACCCCCAGATTCTGTGAAGTTAAAATGTAATGGAAGGAGTTTTGTTCGACCTTCCTTCTTTGTTCTCTCACTCAGACTCCCAACTCTCAGTCAGCAGCTCCACCCACAGCATCTGTGTAGTTAAAATGTAATGGAGGAAGTTTTTTCTACCTTTCTCATTTGTTATTCCATTCAGACTCCCAACCCCCAGTCAGCAAATCCACCCCCAGCTTCTGGGAAGTTAAAATGTAATGGATGGAGTTTTTTTCAACCTTCCTTCTCTTGTTCTCTCACTCAGGCTCCCAACTCTCAGTCAGCAGCACCACCTCCAGCTCTGTGACGTTAAAATGTAAGGGAGGAAGTTTTTTTCTACCTTCCTTCTTTGTTCTCTCACTCAGACTCCCAACTCTCAGTCAGCAGCTCCACCTCCAGCTCTGTGAAGTTAAAATGTAAGGGAGGAAGTTTTTTTCTACCTTTCTCGTTTGTTCTCTCACTCAGACTCCCAACTCTCAGTCAGCAGCTCCACTTCCAGCTCTGTGAAGTTAAATGTAATGGAGGAAGTTATTTTCTACCTTTCTCCTTTGTTCTCTCACTCAGACTCCCAACTTTCAGCCAGCAGCTCCACCCCCAGCTTCTGTGAAGTTAAAATGTAATGAACTGTTTTCTATCTTTCTCCTTAATTCTCTCACACAGACTCCCAAATCTCAGCCAGCAGCTCCAGCCCAGCTTCTGTGAAGTTAAAATGTAATGGAGGAAGTTTTGTTCTACATTTCTCCTTTGTTCTCTCACTCAGACTCCCAACTCTCAGTCAGCAGCTCCACCTCCAGCTCTGTGAAGTTAAAATGTAGTGGAGGAAGTTTTTTTCTACCTTTCTCCTTTGTTCTCTTACTCAGACTGCCAGCTCTCAGCCAGCAGCTCCACCCCCAGCTTCTGTGAAGTTAAAATGTAATGGAGTGAGTTTTTTTCAACCTTCCTTCTTTGTTCTCTCACTCAGACTCCCAATTCTCAGTCAGAAGCTCCACCTCCAGCTCTGTGAAGTTAAAATGTAATGGAGGAAGTTTTTTTCTACCTTTCTCCTTTGTTCTCTCACTCAGACTTCCGGCTCTCAGCCAGCAGCGCCACCCCCAGCTTCTGTGAATTTAAAATGTAATGGAGGAAGTTTTTTTCTACCATTCTCCTTTGTTCTCTCACTCAGACTCCCAACTCTCAGCCAGCAGCTCCACCCCCAGATTCTGTGAAGTTAAAATGTAATGGAAGGAGTTTTGTTCGACCTTCCTTCTTTGTTCTCTCACTCAGACTCCCAACTCTCAGTCAGCAGCTCCACCCACAGCATCTGTGTAGTTAAAATGTAATGGAGGAAGTTTTTTTTCTACCTTTCTCGTTTGTTCTCTCACTCAGACTCCCAAATCTCAGTCAGCAGCTCCACTTCCAGCTCTGTGAAGTTAAATGTAATGGAGGAAGTTATTTTCTACCTTTCTCCTTTGTTCTCTCACTCAGACTTCCGGCTCTCAGCCAGCAGCGCCACCCCCAGCTTCTGTGAATTTAAAATGTAATGGAGGAAGTTTTTTTCTACCTTTCTCCTTTGTTCTCTCACTCAGACTCCCAACTCTCAGCCAGCAGCTCCACCCACAGCATCTGTGTAGTTAAAATGTAATGGAGGAAGTTTTTTCTACCTTTCTCATTTGTTATTCCATTCAGACTCCCAACCCCCAGTCAGCAAATCCACCCCCAGCTTCTGGGAAGTTAAAATGTAATGGATGGAGTTTTTTTCAACCTTCCTTCTCTTGTTCTCTCACTCAGGCTCCCAACTCTCAGTCAGCAGCACCACCTCCAGCTCTGTGAAGTTAAAATGTAAGGGAGGAAGTTTTTTTCTACCTTCCTTCTTTGTTCTCTCACTCAGACTCCCAACTCTCAGTCAGCAGCTCCACCCACAGCTTTTGTGAAGTCAAAACATAATGGACGAAGTTTTTTTCTACCTTTCAACTTTGTACTTCCATTCAGACTCTCAACTCTCACCCAGCAGCTCCACCCCCAGCTTCTGTGAAGTCAAAACGTAATGGATGAAGTTTTTTTCTACCTTTCTCCTTTGTACTTCCATTCAGACTCTCAACTCTCAGTCAGCAGCTCCACCCACAGCTTCTGTGAAGTTTAAATGTAATGGAGGGAGTTTTTATCAACCTTCCTTCTTTGTTCTCTCACTCAGACTCCCATCTCTCAGTCAGCAGCTCCACCTCCAGCTCTGTGAAGTTAAAATGTAAGGGAGGAAGTTTTTTTTCTACCTTTCTCGTTTGTTCTCTCACTCAGACTCCCAAATCTCAGTCAGCAGCTCCACTTCCAGCTCTGTGAAGTTAAATGTAATGGAGGAAGTTATTTTCTACCTTTCTCCTTTGTTCTCTCACTCAGACTTCCGGCTCTCAGCCAGCAGCGCCACCCCCAGCTTCTGTGAATTTAAAATGTAATGGAGGAAGTTTTTTTCTACCTTTCTCCTTTGTTCTCTCACTCAGACTCCCAACTCTCAGCCAGCAGCTCCACCCCCAGATTCTGTGAAGTTAAAATGTAATGGAAGGAGTTTTGTTCGACCTTCCTTCTTTGTTCTCTCACTCAGACTCCCAACTCTCAGTCAGCAGCTCCACCCACAGCATCTGTGTAGTTAAAATGTAATGGAGGAAGTTTTTTCTACCTTTCTCATTTGTTATTCCATTCAGACTCCCAACCCCCAGTCAGCAAATCCACCCCCAGCTTCTGGGAAGTTAAAATGTAATGGATGGAGTTTTTTTCAACCTTCCTTCTCTTGTTCTCTCACTCAGGCTCCCAACTCTCAGTCAGCAGCACCACCTCCAGCTCTGTGAAGTTAAAATGTAAGGGAGGAAGTTTTTTTCTACCTTCCTTCTTTGTTCTCTCACTCAGACTCCCAACTCTCAGTCAGCAGCTCCACCTCCAGCTCTGTGAAGTTAAAATGTAAGGGAGGAAGTTTTTTTCTACCTTTCTCGTTTGTTCTCTCACTCAGACTCCCAACTCTCAGTCAGCAGCTCCACTTCCAGCTCTGTGAAGTTAAATGTAATGGAGGAAGTTATTTTCTACCTTTCTCCTTTGTTCTCTCACTCAGACTCCCAACTTTCAGCCAGCAGCTCCACCCCCAGCTTCTGTGAAGTTAAAATGTAATGAACTGTTTTCTATCTTTCTTCTTAATTCTCTCACACAGACTCCAAAATCTCAGCCAGCAGCTCCAGCCCAGCTTCTGTGAAGTTAAAATGTAATGGAGGAAGTTTTGTTCTACATTTCTCCTTTGTTCTCTCACTCAGACTCCCAACTCTCAGTCAGCAGCTCCACCTCCAGCTCTGTGAAGTTAAAATGTAGTGGAGGAAGTTTTTTTCTACCTTTCTCCTTTGTTCTCTTACTCAGACTGCCAGCTCTCAGCCAGCAGCTCCACCCCCAGCTTCTGTGAAGTTAAAATGTAATGGAGTGAGTTTTTTTCAACCTTCCTTCTTTGTTCTCTCACTCAGACTCCCAATTCTCAGTCAGAAGCTCCACCTCCAGCTCTGTGAAGTTAAAATGTAATGGAGGAAGTTTTTTTCTACCTTTCTCCTTTGTTCTCTCACTCAGACTTCCGGCTCTCAGCCAGCAGCGCCACCCCCAGCTTCTGTGAATTTAAAATGTAATGGAGGAAGTTTTTTTCTACCTTTCTCCTTTGTTCTCTCACTCAGACTCCCAACTCTCAGCCAGCAGCTCCACCCCCAGATTCTGTGAAGTTAAAATGTAATGGAAGTAGTTTTGTTCGACCTTCCTTCTTTGTTCTCTCACTCAGACTCCCAACTCTCAGTCAGCAGCTCCACCCACAGCATCTGTGTAGTTAAAATGTAATGGAGGAAGTTTTTTTTCTACCTTTCTCGTTTGTTCTCTCACTCAGACTCCCAAATCTCAGTCAGCAGCTCCACTTCCAGCTCTGTGAAGATAAATGTAATGGAGGAAGTTATTTTCTACCTTTCTCCTTTGTTCTCTCACTCAGACTTCCGGCTCTCAGCCAGCAGCGCCACCCCCAGCTTCTGTGAATTTAAAATGTAATGGAGGAAGTTTTTTTCTACCTTTCTCCTTTGTTCTCTCACTCAGACTCCCAACTCTCAGCCAGCAGCTCCACCCACAGCATCTGTGTAGTTAAAATGTAATGGAGGAAGTTTTTTCTACCTTTCTCATTTGTTATTCCATTCAGACTCCCAACCCCCAGTCAGCAAATCCACCCCCAGCTTCTGGGAAGTTAAAATGTAATGGATGGAGTTTTTTTCAACCTTCCTTCTCTTGTTCTCTCACTCAGGCTCCCAACTCTCAGTCAGCAGCACCACCTCCAGCTCTGTGAAGTTAAAATGTAAGGGAGGAAGTTTTTTTCTACCTTCCTTCTTTGTTCTCTCACTCAGACTCCCAACTCTCAGTCAGCAGCTCCACCTCCAGCTCTGTGAAGTTAAAATGTAAGGGAGGAAGTTTTTTTCTACCTTTCTCGTTTGTTCTCTCACTCAGACTCCCAACTCTCAGTCAGCAGCTCCACTTCCAGCTCTGTGAAGTTAAATGTAATGGAGGAAGTTTTGTTCTACATTTCTCCTTTGTTCTCTCACTCAGACTCCCAACTCTCAGTCAGCAGCTCCACCTCCAGCTCTGTGAAGTTAAAATGTAGTGGAGGAAGTTTTTTTCTACCTTTCTCCTTTGTTCTCTTACTCAGACTGCCAGCTCTCAGCCAGCAGCTCCACCCCCAGCTTCTGTGAAGTTAAAATGTAATGGAGTGAGTTTTTTTCAACCTTCCTTCTTTGTTCTCTCACTCAGACTCCCAATTCTCAGTCAGAAGCTCCACCTCCAGCTCTGTGAAGTTAAAATGTAATGGAGGAAGTTTTTTTCTACCTTTCTCCTTTGTTCTCTCACTCAGACATCCGGCTCTCAGCCAGCAGCGCCACCCCCAGCTTCTGTGAATTTAAAATGTAATGGAGGAAGTTTTTTTCTACCTTTCTCCTTTGTTCTCTCACTCAGACTCCCAACTCTCAGCCAGCAGCTCCACCCCCAGATTCTGTGAAGTTAAAATGTAATGGAAGGAGTTTTGTTCGACCTTCCTTCTTTGTTCTCTCACTCAGACTCCCAACTCTCAGTCAGCAGCTCCACCCACAGCATCTGTGTAGTTAAAATGTAATGGAGGAAGTTTTTTTTCTACCTTTCTCGTTTGTTCTCTCACTCAGACTCCCAAATCTCAGTCAGCAGCTCCACTTCCAGCTCTGTGAAGTTAAATGTAATGGAGGAAGTTATTTTCTACCTTTCTCCTTTGTTCTCTCACTCAGACTTCCGGCTCTCAGCCAGCAGCGCCACCCCCAGCTTCTGTGAATTTAAAATGTAATGGAGGAAGTTTTTTTCTACCTTTCTCCTTTGTTCTCTCACTCAGACTCCCAACTCTCAGCCAGCAGCTCCACACACAGCATCTGTGTAGTTAAAATGTAATGGAGGAAGTTTTTTCTACCTTTCTCATTTGTTATTCCATTCAGACTCCCAACCCCCAGTCAGCAAATCCAACCCCAGCTTCTGGGAAGTTAAAATGTAATGGATGGAGTTTTTTTCAACCTTCCTTCTCTTGTTCTCTCACTCAGGCTCCCAATTCTCAGTCAGAAGCTCCACCTCCAGCTCTGTGAAGTTAAAATGTAATGGAGGAAGTTTTTTTCTACCTTTCTCCTTTGTTCTCTCACTCAGACTTCCGGCTCTCAGCCAGCAGCGCCACCCCCAGCTTCTTTGAATTTAAAATGTAATGGAGGAAGTTTTTTTCTACCTTTCTCCTTTGTTCTCTCACTCAGACTCCCAACTCTCAGCCAGCAGCTCCACCCCCAGATTCTGTGAAGTTAAAATGTAATGGAAGGAGTTTTGTTCGACCTTCCTTCTTTGTTCTCTCACTCAGACTCCCAACTCTCAGTCAGCAGCTCCACCCACAGCATCTGTGTAGTTAAAATGTAATGGAGGAAGTTTTTTGTCTACCTTTCTCGTTTGTTCTCTCACTCAGACTCCCAAATCTCAGTCAGCAGCTCCACTTCCAGCTCTGTGAAGTTAAATGTAATGGAGGAAGTTATTTTCTACCTTTCTCCTTTGTTCTCTCACTCAGACTTCCGGCTCTCAGCCAGCAGCGCCACCCCCAGCTTCTGTGAATTTAAAATGTAATGGAGGAAGTTTTTTTCTACCTTTCTCCTTTGTTCTCTCACTCAGACTCCCAACTCTCAGCCAGCAGCTCCACCCACAGCATCTGTGTAGTTAAAATGTAATGGAGGAAGTTTTTTCTACCTTTCTCATTTGTTATTCCATTCAGACTCCCAACCCCCAGTCAGCAAATCCACCCCCAGCTTCTGGGAAGTTAAAATGTAATGGATGGAGTTTTTTTCAACCTTCCTTCTCTTGTTCTCTCACTCAGACTCCCAATTCTCAGTCAGAAGCTCCACCTCCAGCTCTGTGAAGTTAAAATGTAATGGAGGAAGTTTTTTTCTACCTTTCTCCTTTGTTCTCTCACTCAGACTTCCGGCTCTCAGCCAGCAGCGCCACCCCCAGCTTCTGTGAATTTAAAATGTAATGGAGGAAGTTTTTTTCTACCTTTCTCCTTTGTTCTCTCACTCAGACTCCCAACTCTCAGCCAGCAGCTCCACCCCCAGATTCTGTGAAGTTAAAATGTAATGGAAGGAGTTTTGTTCGACCTTCCTTCTTTGTTCTCTCACTCAGACTCCCAACTCTCAGTCAGCAGCTCCACCCACAGCATCTGTGTAGTTAAAATGTAATGGAGGAAGTTTTTTTTCTACCTTTCTCGTTTGTTCTCTCACTCAGACTCCCAAATCTCAGTCAGCAGCTCCACTTCCAGCTCTGTGAAGTTAAATGTAATGGAGGAAGTTATTTTCTACCTTTCTCCTTTGTTCTCTCACTCAGACTTCCGGCTCTCAGCCAGCAGCGCCACCCCCAGCTTCTGTGAATTTAAAATGTAATGGAGGAAGTTTTTTTCTACCTTTCTCCTTTGTTCTCTCACTCAGACTCCCAACTCTCAGCCAGCAGCTCCACCCACAGCATCTGTGTAGTTAAAATGTAATGGGGGAAGTTTTTTCTACCTTTCTCATTTGTTATTCCATTCAGACTCCCAACCCCCAGTCAGCAAATCCACCCCCAGCTTCTGGGAAGTTAAAATGTAATGGATGGAGTTTTTTTCAACCTTCCTTCTCTTGTTCTCTCACTCAGGCTCCCAACTCTCAGTCAGCAGCACCACCTCCAGCTCTGTGAAGTTAAAATGTAAGGGAGGAAGTTTTTTTCTACCTTCCTTCTTTGTTCTCTCACTCAGACTCCCAACTCTCAGTCAGCAGCTCCACCTCCAGCTCTGTGAAGTTAAAATGTAAGGGAGGAAGTTTTTTTCTACCTTTCTCGTTTGTTCTCTCACTCAGACTCCCAACTCTCAGTCAGCAGCTCCACTTCCAGCTCTGTGAAGTTAAATGTAATGGAGGAAGTTATTTTCTACCTTTCTCGTTTGTTCTCTCACTCAGACTCCCAACTTTCAGCCAGCAGCTCCACCCCCAGCTTCTGTGAAGTTAAAATGTAATGAACTGTTTTCTATCTTTCTCCTTAATTCTCTCACACAGACTCCCAAATCTCAGCCAGCAGCTCCAGCCCAGCTTCTGTGAAGTTAAAATGTAATGGAGGAAGTTTTGTTCTACATTTCTCCTTTGTTCTCTCACTCAGACTCCCAACTCTCAGTCAGCAGCTCCACCTCCAGCTCTGTGAAGTTAAAATGTAGTGGAGGAAGTTTTTTTCTACCTTTCTCCTTTGTTCTCTTACTCAGACTGCCAGCTCTCAGCCAGCAGCTCCACCCCCAGCTTCTGTGAAGTTAAAATGTAATGGAGTGAGTTTTTTTCAACCTTCCTTCTTTGTTCTCTCACTCAGACTCCCAATTCTCAGTCAGAAGCTCCACCTCCAGCTCTGTGAAGTTAAAATGTAATGGAGGAAGTTTTTTTCTACCTTTCTCCTTTGTTCTCTCACTCAGACTGCCAACTCTCAGCCAGCAGCTCCACCCCCAGCTTCTGTGAAGTCAAAATGTAATGGAGGAAGTTTTTTTTTACTTTTGTCCTTTGTACCTCCATTCAGACTACCATCTCTCAACCAGGAGCTCCACCCCCAGCTTCTGTGAAGTTAAAATGTAATGGAGGGAGTTTTTTTCAACCTTCCTTCTTTGTTCTCTCACTCAGACTCCCAACTCTCAGTCAGCAGCTCCACCTCCAGCTCTGTGAAGTTAAAATGTAAGGGAGGAAGTTTTTTTCTATCCTTTCTACTTTGTTCTCTCACTCAGACTGCCAGCTCTCAGCCAACAGCTCCACCCCCAGCTTCTGTGAAGTTAAAATGTAATGATGGAAGTTTTATTCTACCTTTCTCCTTTTTTCTGTCACTCAGACTCCCAACTCTCAGCCAGCAGCACCACCCCCAGCTTCTGTGAAGTTAAAATGTAATGAAGTTTTTTCTACCTTTCTCCTTTATTCTCTCACTCAGACTGACAGCTCTCAGCCAGCAGCTCCACCCCCAGCTTCTGTGAAGTTAAAATGTAATGGAGGGAGTTTTTTTCAACCTTCCTTCTTTGTTCTCTCACTCAGACTCCCAACTCTCAGTCAGCAGCTCCACCTCCAGCTCTTTGAAGTTAAAATGTAATGGAGGAAGTTTTTTTCTACCTTTCTCGTTTGTTCTCTCACTCAGACTCCCAACTCTCAGTCAGCAGGTCCACATCCAGCTCTGTGAAGTTAAATGTAATGGAGGAAGTTATTTTCTACCTTTCTCCTTTGTTCTCTCACTCAGACTTCCGGCTCTCAGCCAGCAGCGCCACCCCCAGCTTCTGTGAATTTAAATTGTAATGGAGGAAGTTTTTTTCTACCTTTCTCCTTTGTTCTCTCACTCAGACTCCCAACTCTCAGCCAGCACCTCCACCCCCAGATTCTGTGAAGTTAAAATGTAATGGAAGGAGTTTTGTTCGACCTTCCTTCTTTGTTCTCTCACTCAGATTGCCAGCTCTCAGCCAACAGCTCCACCCCCAGCTTCTGTGAAGTTAAAATGTAATGATGGAAGTTTTATTCTACCTTTCTCCTTTTTTCTGTCACTCAGACTCCCAACTCTCAGTCAGCAGCTCCACCTCCAGCTCTGTGAAGTTAAAATGTAAGGGAGGAAGTTTTTTTCTACCTTTCTCGTTTGTTCTCTCACTCAGACTCCCAACTCTCAGTCAGCAGCTCCACATCCAGCTCTGTGAAGTTAAATGTAATGGAGGAAGTTATTTTCTACCTTTCTCCTTTGTTCTCTCACTCAGACTTCCGGCTCTCAGCCAGCAGCGCCACCCCCAGCTTCTGTGAATTTAAATTGTAATGGAGGAAGTTTTTTTCTACCTTTCTCCTTTGTTCTCTCACTCAGACTCCCAACTCTCAGCCAGCACCTCCACCCCCAGCTTCTGTGAAGTTAAAATGTAATGAAGTTTTTTCTATCTTTCTCCTTTATTCTCTCACTCAGACTGCCAGCTCTCAGCCAGCAGCTCCACCCCCAGCTTCTGTGAAGTTAAAATGTAATGGAGTGAGTTTTTTTCAACCTTCCTTCTTTGTTCTCTCACTCAGACTTCCGGCTCTCAGCCAGCAGCGCCACCCCCAGCTTCTGTGAATTTAAAATGTAATGGAGGAAGTTTTTTTCTACCTTTCTCCTTTGTTCTCTCACTCAGACTCCCAACTCTCAGCCAGCAGCTCCACCCCCAGATTCTGTGAAGTTAAAATGTAATGGAAGGAGTTTTGTTCGACCTTCCTTCTTTGTTCTCTCACTCAGACTCCCAACTCTCAGTCAGCAGCTCCACCCACAGCATCTGTGTAGTTAAAATGTAATGGAGGAAGTTTTTTTTCTACCTTTCTCGTTTGTTCTCTCACTCAGACTCCCAAATCTCAGTCAGCAGCTCCACTTCCAGCTCTGTGAAGTTAAATGTAATGGAGGAAGTTATTTTCTACCTTTCTCCTTTGTTCTCTCACTCAGACTGCCAACTCTCAGCCAGCAGCTCCACCCCCAGCTTCTGTGAAGTCAAAATGTAATGGAGGAAGTTTTTTTTACTTTTGTCCTTTGTACCTCCATTCAGACTACCATCTCTCAACCAGGAGCTCCACCCCCAGCTTCTGTGAAGTTAAAATGTAATGGAGGGAGTTTTTTTCAACCTTCCTTCTTTGTTCTCTCACTCAGACTCCCAACTCTCAGTCAGCAGCTCCACCTCCAGCTCTGTGAAGTTAAAATGTAAGGGAGGAAGTTTTTTTCTATCCTTTCTACTTTGTTCTCTCACTCAGACTGCCAGCTCTCAGCCAACAGCTCCACCCCCAGCTTCTGTGAAGTTAAAATGTAATGATGGAAGTTTTATTCTACCTTTCTCCTTTTTTCTGTCACTCAGACTCCCAACTCTCAGCCAGCAGCACCACCCCCAGCTTCTGTGAAGTTAAAATGTAATGAAGTTTTTTCTACCTTTCTCCTTTATTCTCTCACTCAGACTGACAGCTCTCAGCCAGCAGCTCCACCCCCAGCTTCTGTGAAGTTAAAATGTAATGGAGGGAGTTTTTTTCAACCTTCCTTCTTTGTTCTCTCACTCAGACTCCCAACTCTCAGTCAGCAGCTCCACCTCCAGCTCTGTGAAGTTAAAATGTAATGGAGGAAGTTTTTTTCTACCTTTCTCGTTTGTTCTCTCACTCAGACTCCCAACTCTCAGTCAGCAGGTCCACATCCAGCTCTGTGAAGTTAAATGTAATGGAGGAAGTTATTTTCTACCTTTCTCCTTTGTTCTCTCACTCAGACTTCCGGCTCTCAGCCAGCAGCGCCACCCCCAGCTTCTGTGAATTTAAATTGTAATGGAGGAAGTTTTTTTCTACCTTTCTCCTTTGTTCTCTCACTCAGACTCCCAACTCTCAGCCAGCACCTCCACCCCCAGCTTCTGTGAAGTTAAAATGTAATGAAGTTTTTTCTATCTTTCTCCTTTATTCTCTCACTCAGACTGCCAGCTCTCAGCCAGCAGCTCCACCCCCAGCTTCTGTGAAGTTAAAATGTAATGGAGTGAGTTTTTTTCAACCTTCCTTCTTTGTTCTCTCACTCAGACTTCCGGCTCTCAGCCAGCAGCGCCACCCCCAGCTTCTGTGAATTTAAAATGTAATGGAGGAAGTTTTTTTCTACCTTTCTCCTTTGTTCTCTCACTCAGACTCCCAACTCTCAGCCAGCAGCTCCACCCCCAGATTCTGTGAAGTTAAAATGTAATGGAAGGAGTTTTGTTCGACCTTCCTTCTTTGTTCTCTCACTCAGACTCCCAACTCTCAGTCAGCAGCTCCACCCACAGCATCTGTGTAGTTAAAATGTAATGGAGGAAGTTTTTTTTCTACCTTTCTCGTTTGTTCTCTCACTCAGACTCCCAAATCTCAGTCAGCAGCTCCACTTCCAGCTCTGTGAAGTTAAATGTAATGGAGGAAGTTATTTTCTACCTTTCTCCTTTGTTCTCTCACTCAGACTTCCGGCTCTCAGCCAGCAGTGCCACCCCCAGCTTCTGTGAATTTAAAATGTAATGGAGGAAGTTTTTTTCTACCTTTCTCCTTTGTTCTCTCACTCAGACACCCAACTCTCAGCCAGCAGCTCCACCCCCAGATTCTGTGAAGTTAAAATGTAATGGAAGGAGTTTTGTTCGACCTTCCTTCTTTGTTCTCTCACTCAGACTCCCAACTCTCAGTCAGCAGCTCCACCCACAGCATCTGTGTAGTTAAAATGTAATGGAGGAAGTTTTTTCTACCTTTCTCATTTGTTATTCCATTCAGACTCCCAACCCCCAGTCAGCAAATCCACCCCCAGCTTCTGGGAAGTTAAAATGTAATGGATGCAGTTTTTTTCAACCTTCCTTCTCTTGTTCTCTCACTCAGGCTCCCAACTCTCAGTCAGCAGCACCACCTCCAGCTCTGTGAAGTTAAAATGTAAGGGAGGAAGTTTTTTTCTACCTTCCTTCTTTGTTCTCTCACTCAGACTCCCAACTCTCAGTCAGCAGCTCCACCTCCAGCTCTGTGAAGTTAAAATGTAAGGGAGGAAGTTTTTTTCTACCTTTCTCGTTTGTTCTCTCACTCAGACTCCCAACTCTCAGTCAGCAGCTCCACTTCCAGCTCTGTGAAGTTAAATGTAATGGAGGAAGTTATTTTCTACCTTTCTCGTTTGTTCTCTCACTCAGACTCCCAACTTTCAGCCAGCAGCTCCACCCCCAGCTTCTGTGAAGTTAAAATGTAATGAACTGTTTTCTATCTTTCTCCTTAATTCTCTCACACAGACTCCCAAATCTCAGCCAGCAGCTCCAGCCCAGCTTCTGTGAAGTTAAAATGTAATGGAGGAAGTTTTGTTCTACATTTCTCCTTTGTTCTTTCACTCAGACTCCCAACTCTCAGTCAGCAGCTCCACCTCCAGCTCTGTGAAGTTAAAATGTAGTGGAGGAAGTTTTTTTCTACCTTTCTCCTTTGTTCTCTTACTCAGACTGCCAGCTCTCAGCCAGCAGCTCCACCCCCAGCTTCTGTGAAGTTAAAATGTAATGGAGTGAGTTTTTTTCAACCTTCCTTCTTTGTTCTCTCACTCAGACTCCCAATTCTCAGTCAGAAGCTCCACCTCCAGCTCTGTGAAGTTAAAATGTAATGGAGGAAGTTTTTTTCTACCTTTCTCCTTTGTTCTCTCACTCAGACTCCCAACTCTCAGCCAGCAGCTCCACCCCCAGCTTCTGTGAAGTTAAAATGTAATGAAGTTTTTTCTACCTTTCTCCTTTATTCTCTCACTCAGACTGACAGCTCTCAGCCAGCAGCTCCACCCCCAGCTTCTGTGAAGTTAAAATGTAATGGAGGGAGTTTTTTTCAACCTTCCTTCTTTGTTCTCTCACTCAGACTCCCAACTCTCAGTTAGCAGCTCCACCTCCAGCTCTGTGAAGTTAAAATGTAAGGGAGGAAGTTTTTTTTCTACCTTTCTCGTTTGTTCTCTCACTCAGACTCCCAACTCTCAGTCAGCAGGTCCACATCCAGCTCTGTGAAGTTAAATGTAATGGAGGAAGTTATTTTCTACCTTTCTCCTTTGTTCTCTCACTCAGACTCCCAACTCTCAGCCAGCACCTCCACCCCCAGATTCTGTGAAGTTAAAATGTAATGGAAGGAGTTTTGTTCGACCTTCCTTCTTTGTTCTCTCACTCAGATTGCCAGCTCTCAGCCAACAGCTCCACCCCCAGCTTCTGTGAAGTTAAAATGTAATGATGGAAGTTTTATTTAACCTTTCTCCTTTTTTCTGTCACTCAGACTCCCAACTCTCAGTCAGCAGCTCCACCTCCAGCTCTGTGAAGTTAAAATGTAAGGGAGGAAGTTTTTTTCTACCTTTCTCGTTTGTTCTCTCACTCAGACTCCCAACTCTCAGTCAGCAGGTCCACATCCAGCTCTGTGAAGTTAAATGTAATGGAGGAAGTTATTTTCTACCTTTCTCCTTTGTTCTCTCACTCAGACTTCTGGCTCTCAGCCAGCAGCGCCACCCCCAGCTTCTGTGAATTTAAATTGTAATGGAGGAAGTTTTTTTCTACCTTTCTCCTTTGTTCTCTCACTCAGACTCCCAACTCTCAGCCAGCACCTCCACCCCCAGCTTCTGTGAAGTTAAAATGTAATGGAGGGTGTTTTTTTCAACCTTCCTTTGTTGTTCACTCACTCAGACTCCCAACTCTCAGTCAGCAGCTCCACCTCCAGCTCTGTGAAGTTAAAATGTAAGGGAGGAAGTTTTTTTCTACCTTTCTCGTTTGTTCTCTCACTCAGACTCCCAACTCTCAGTCAGCAGCTCCACCTCCAGCTCTGTGAAGTTAAATGTAATGGAGGAAGTTTTTTTCAACCTTTCACTTTTGTTCTCTAACTCAGACTGCCGGATCTCAGCCAGCAGCGCCACCCCCAGCTTCTGTGAAGTTAAAATGTAATGGAGAGAGTTTTTTTCAACCTTCCTTCTTTGTTCTCTCACTCAGACTCCCAACTCTCAGTCAGCAGCTCCACCTCCAGCTCTGTGAAGTTAAAATGTAAGGGAGGAAGTTTTTTTCTATCCTTTCTCCTTTGTTCTCTCACTCAGACTGCCAGCTCTCAGCCAACAGCTCCACCTCTAGCTCTGTGAAGTTAAAATGTAAGGGAGGAAGTTTTTTTCTACCTTTCTCCTTTGTTCTCTCACTCAGACTCCCAACTCTCAGTCAGCAGCTCCACCTCCAGCTCTGTGAAGTTAAAATGTAAGGGAGGAAGTTTTTTCTACCTTTCTCATTTGTTATTCCATTCAGACTCCCAACACCCAGTCAGCAAATCCACCCCCAGCTTCTGGGAAGTTAAAATGTAATGGATGGAGTTTTTTTCAACCTTCCTTCTCTTGTTCTCTCACTCAGGCTCCCAACTCTCAGTCAGCAGCACCACCTCCAGCTCTGTGAAGTTAAAATGTAAGGGAGGAAGTTTTTTTCTACCTTCCTTCTTTGTTCTCTCACTCAGACTCCCAACTCTCAGTCAGCAGCTCCACCTCCAGCTCTGTGAAGTTAAAATGTAAGGGAGGAAGTTTTTTTCTACCTTTCTCGTTTGTTCTCTCACTCAGACTCCCAACTCTCAGTCAGCAGCTCCACTTCCAGCTCTGTGAAGTTAAATGTAATGGAGGAAGTTATTTTCTACCTTTCTCGTTTGTTCTCTCACTCAGACTCCCAACTTTCAGCCAGCAGCTCCACCCCCAGCTTCTGTGAAGTTAAAATGTAATGAACTGTTTTCTATCTTTCTCCTTAATTCTCTCACACAGACTCCCAAATCTCAGCCAGCAGCTCCAGCCCAGCTTCTGTGAAGTTAAAATGTAATGGAGGAAGTTTTGTTCTACATTTCTCCTTTGTTCTCTCACTCAGACTCCCAACTCTCAGTCAGCAGCTCCACCTCCAGCTCTGTGAAGTTAAAATGTAGTGGAGGAAGTTTTTTTCTACCTTTCTCCTTTGTTCTCTTACTCAGACTGCCAGCTCTCAGCCAGCAGCTCCACCCCCAGCTTCTGTGAAGTTAAAATGTAATGGAGTGAGTTTTTTTCAACCTTCCTTCTTTGTTCTCTCACTCAGACTCCCAATTCTCAGTCAGAAGCTCCACCTCCAGCTCTGTGATGTTAAAATGTAATGGAGGAAGTTTTGTTCTACCTTTCTCCTTTGTTCTCTCACTCAGACTGCCAACTCTCAGCCAGCAGCTCCACCCCCAGCTTCTGTGAAGTCAAAATGTAATGGAGGAAGTTTTTTTTTACTTTTGTCCTTTGTACCTCCATTCAGACTACCATCTCTCAACCAGGAGCTCCACCCCCAGCTTCTGTGAAGTTAAAATGTAATGGAGTGAGTTTTTTTCAACCTTCCTTCTTTGTTCTCTCACTCAGACTCCCAACTCTCAGTCAGCAGCTCCACCTCCAGCTCTGTGAAGTTAAAATTTAAGGGAGGAAGTTTTTTTCTATCCTTTCTCCTTTGTTCTCTCACTCAGACTGCCAGCTCTCAGCCAACAGCTCCACCCCCAGCTTCTGTGAAGTTAAAATGTAATGATGGAAGTTTTATTCTACCTTTCTCCTTTTTTCTGTCACTCAGACTCCCAACTCTCAGCCAGCAGCTCCACCCCCAGCTTCTGTGAAGTTAAAATGTAATGAAGTTTTTTCTACCTTTCTCCTTTCTCCTTTATTCTCTCACTCAGACTGACAGCTCTCAGCCAGCAGCTCCACCCCCAGCTTCTGTGAAGTTAAAATGTAATGGAGGGAGTTTTTTTCAACCTTCCTTCTTTGTTCTCTCACTCAGACTCCCAACTCTCAGTCAGCAGCTCCACCTCCAGCTCTGTGAAGTTAAAATGTAAGGGAGGAAGTTTTTTTCTACCTTTCTCGTTTGTTCTCTCACTCAGACTCCCAACTCTCAGTCAGCAGGTCCACATCCAGCTCTGTGAAGTTAAATGTAATGGAGGAAGTTATTTTCTACCTTTCTCCTTTGTTCTCTCACTCAGACTTCCGGCTCTCAGCCAGCAGCGCCACCCCCAGCTTCTGTGAATTTAAATTGTAATGGAGGAAGTTTTTTTCTACCTTTCTCCTTTGTTCTCTCACTCAGACTCCCAACTCTAAGCCAGCACCTCCACCCCCAGATTCTGTGAAGTTAAAATGTAATGGAAGGAGTTTTGTTCGACCTTCCTTCTTTGTTCTCTCACTCAGATTGCCAGCTCTCAGCCAACAGCTCCACCCCCAGCTTCTGTGAAGTTAAAATGTAATGATGGAAGTTTTATTCTACCTTTCTCCTTTTTTCTGTCACTCAGACTCCCAACTCTCAGTCAGCAGCTCCACCTCCAGCTCTGTGAAGTTAAAATGTAAGGGAGGAAGTTTTATTCTACCTTTCTCCTTTTTTCTGTCACTCAGACTCCCAACTCTCAGTCAGCAGGTCCACATCCAGCTCTGTGAAGTTAAATGTAATGGAGGAAGTTATTTTCTACCTTTCTCCTTTGTTCTCTCACTCAGACTTCCGGCTCTCAGCCAGGAGCTCCACCCCCAGCTTCTGTGAAGTTAAAATGTAATGGAGGAAGTTTTGTTCTACCTTTCACTTTTGTTCTCTAACTCAGACTGCCGGATCTCAGCCAGCAGCGCCACCCCCAGCTTCTGTGAAGTTAAAATGTAATGGAGGGAGTTTTTTCAACCTTCCTTCTTTGTTCTCTCACTCAGACTCCCAACTCTCAGTCAGCAGCTCCACCTCCAGCTCTGTGAAGTTAAAATGTAAGGGAGGAAGTTTTTTTCTATCCTTTCTCCTTTGTTCTCTCACTCAGACTGCCAGCTCTCAGCCAACAGCTCCACCTCTAGCTCTGTGAATTTAAAATGTAAGGGAGGAAGTTTTTTTCTACCTTTCTCCTTTGTTCTCTCACTCAGACTCCCAACTCTCAGTCAGCAGCTCCACCTCCAGCTCTGTGAAGTTAAAATGTAAGGGAGGAAGTTTTTTTCTACCTTTCTCTTTTGTTCTCTCACTCAGACTCTCAACTCTCAGTCAGCAGCTCCACCCCCAGCTTCTGTGAAGTTAAAATGTAATGGAGGAAGTTTTTTTCTACCTTTCTCCTTTTTTCTGTCACTCAGACTCCCAACTCTCAGCCAGCAGCTCCACCCCCAGCTTCTGTGAAGTTAAAATGTAATGAAGTTTTTTCTATCTTTCTCCATTATTCTCTCACTCAGACTGCCATCTCTCAGCCAGCAGCTCCACCCCCAGCTTCTGTGAAGTTAAAATGTAATGGAGGGAGTTTTTTTCAACCTTCCTTCTTTGTTCTCTCACTCAGACTCCGAACTCTCAGTCAGCAGCTCCACCTCCAGCTCTGTGAAGTTAAAATGTAAGGGAGGAAGTTTTTTTCTACCTTTCTCGTTTGTTCTCTCACTCAGACTCCCAACTCTCAGTCAGCAGCTCCACTTCCAGCTCTGTGAAGTTAAATGTAATGGAGGAAGTTATTTTCTACCTTTCTCCTTTGTTCTCTCACTCAGACTGCCGGCTCTCAGCCAGCAGCGCCACCCCCAGCTTCTGTGAATTTAAAATGTAATGGAGGAAGTTTTTTTCTACCTTTCTCCTTTGTTCTCTCACTCAGACTCCCAACTCTCAGCCAGCAGCTCCACCCTCAGCTTCTGTGAAGTTAAAATGTAATGAACTGTTTTCTATCTTTCTCCTTTATTCTCTCACACAGACTCCCAACTCTCAGCCAGCAGCTCCAGCCCAGCTTTTGTGAAGTCAAAATGTAATGGAGGAAGTTTTTTTCTATCCTTTCTCGTTTGATCTCTCTCTCAGACTCCCCACTCTCAGTCAGCAGCTCCACCTCCAGCTCTGTGAAGTTAAAATGTAATGGAGGGAGTTTTTTTCAACCTTCCTTCTTTGTTCTCTTACTCAGACTCCCAACTCTCAGTCAGCAGCTCCACCTCCAGCTCTGTGAAGTTAAAATGTAAGGGAGGAAGTTTTTTTCTACCTTTCTCTTTTGTTCTCTCACTCAGACTCCCAACTCTCAGTCAGTAGCTCCACCCCCAGCTTCTGTGAAGTTAAAATGTAATGAACTGTTTTGTATCTTTCTCCTTTATTCTCTCACACAGACTCCCAACTCTCAGCCAGCAGCTCCAGCCCAGCTTCTGTGAAGTCAAAATGTAATGGAAGAAGTTTTTTTCTATCCTTTCTCGTTTGATCTCTCACTCAGACTCCCAACTCTCAGTCAGCAGCTCCACCTCCAGCTCTGTGAAGTTAAAATGTAATGGAGGGAGTTTTTTTCAACCTTCCTTCTTTGTTCTCTTACTCAGACTCCCAACTCTCAGTCAGCAGCTCCACCTCCAGCTCTGTGAAGTTAAAATGTAAGGGAGGAAGTTTTTTTCTACCTTTCTCCTTTTTTCTGTCACTCAGACTCCCAACTCTCAGACAGCAGCTCCACCCCCAGCTTCTGTGAAGTTAAAATGTAATGGAGGAAGTTTTTTTCTACCTTTCTCCTTTTTTCTGTCACTCAGACTCCCAACTCTCAGCCAGCAGCTCCACCCCCAGCTTCTGTGAAGTTAAAATGTAATGAAGTTTTTTCTATCTTTCTCCTTTATTCTCTCACTCAGACTGCCATCTCTCAGCCAGCAGCTCCACCCCCAGCTTCTGTGAAGTTAAAATGTAATGGAGGGAGTTTTTTTCAACCTTCCTTCTTTGTTCTCTCACTCAGACTCCGAACTCTCAGTCAGCAGCTCCACCTCCAGCTCTGTGAAGTTAAAATGTAAGGGAGGAAGTTTTTTTCTACCTTTCTCCTTTGTTCTCTCACTCAGACTCCCAACTCTCAGTCAGCAGCTCCACCTCCAGCTCTGTGAAGTTAAAATGTAAGGGAGGAAGTTTTTTTCTACCTTTCTCTTTTGTTCTCTCACTCAGACTCTCAACTCTCAGTCAGCAGCTCCACCCCCAGCTTCTGTGAAGTTAAAATGTAATGGAGGAAGTTTTTTTCTACCTTTCTCCTTTTTTCTGTCACTCAGACTCCCAACTCTCAGCCAGCAGCTCCACCCCCAGGTTCTGTGAAGTTAAAATGTAATGAAGTTTTTTCTATCTTTCTCCATTATTCTCTCACTCAGACTGCCATCTCTCAGCCAGCAGCTCCACCCCCAGCTTCTGTGAAGTTAAAATGTAATGGAGGGAGTTTTTTTCAACCTTCCTTCTTTGTTCTCTCACTCAGACTCCGAACTCTCAGTCAGCAGCTCCACCTCCAGCTCTGTGAAGTTAAAATGTAAGGGAGGAAGTTTTTTTCTACCTTTCTCGTTTGTTCTCTCACTCAGACTCCCAACTCTCAGTCAGCAGCTCCACTTCCAGCTCTGTGAAGTTAAATGTAATGGAGGAAGTTATTTTCTACCTTTCTCCTTTGTTCTCTCACTCAGACTGCCGGCTCTCAGCCAGCAGCGCCACCCCCAGCTTCTGTGAATTTAAAATGTAATGGAGGAAGTTTTTTTCTACCTTTCTCCTTTGTTCTCTCACTCAGACTCCCAACTCTCAGCCAGCAGCTCCACCCTCAGCTTCTGTGAAGTTAAAATGTAATGAACTGTTTTCTATCTTTCTCCTTTATTCTCTCACACAGACTCCCAACTCTCAGCCAGCAGCTCCAGCCCAGCTTTTGTGAAGTCAAAATGTAATGGAGGAAGTTTTTTTCTATCCTTTCTCGTTTGATCTCTCTCTCAGACTCCCCACTCTCAGTCAGCAGCTCCACCTCCAGCTCTGTGAAGTTAAAATGTAATGGAGGGAGTTTTTTTCAACCTTCCTTCTTTGTTCTCTTACTCAGACTCCCAACTCTCAGTCAGCAGCTCCACCTCCAGCTCTGTGAAGTTAAAATGTAAGGGAGGAAGTTTTTTTCTACCTTTCTCTTTTGTTCTCTCACTCAGACTCCCAACTCTCAGTCAGTAGCTCCACCCCCAGCTTCTGTGAAGTTAAAATGTAATGAACTGTTTTGTATCTTTCTCCTTTATTCTCTCACACAGACTCCCAACTCTCAGTCAGCAGCTCCACCTCCAGCTCTGTGAAGTTAAAATGTAAGGGAGGAAGTTTTTTTCTACCTTTCTCTTTTGTTCTCTCACTCAGACTCTCAACTCTCAGTCAGCAGCTCCACCCCCAGCTTCTGTGAAGTTAAAATGTAATGGAGGAAGTTTTTTTCTACCTTTCTCCTTTTTTCTGTCACTCAGACTCCCAACTCTCAGCCAGCAGCTCCACCCCCAGCTTCTGTGAAGTTAAAATGTAATGAAGTTTTTTCTATCTTTCTCCATTATTCTCTCACTCAGACTGCCATCTCTCAGCCAGCAGCTCCACCCCCAGCTTCTGTGAAGTTAAAATGTAATGGAGGGAGTTTTTTTCAACCTTCCTTCTTTGTTCTCTCACTCAGACTCCGAACTCTCAGTCAGCAGCTCCACCTCCAGCTCTGTGAAGTTAAAATGTAAGGGAGGAAGTTTTTTTCTACCTTTCTCGTTTGTTCTCTCACTCAGACTCCCAACTCTCAGTCAGCAGCTCCACTTCCAGCTCTGTGAAGTTAAATGTAATGGAGGAAGTTATTTTCTACCTTTCTCCTTTGTTCTCTCACTCAGACTGCCGGCTCTCAGCCAGCAGCGCCACCCCCAGCTTCTGTGAATTTAAAATGTAATGGAGGAAGTTTTTTTCTACCTTTCTCCTTTGTTCTCTCACTCAGACTCCCAACTCTCAGCCAGCAGCTCCACCCTCAGCTTCTGTGAAGTTAAAATGTAATGAACTGTTTTCTATCTTTCTCCTTTATTCTCTCACACAGACTCCCAACTCTCAGCCAGCAGCTCCAGCCCAGCTTTTGTGAAGTCAAAATGTAATGGAGGAAGTTTTTTTCTATCCTTTCTCGTTTGATCTCTCTCTCAGACTCCCCACTCTCAGTCAGCAGCTCCACCTCCAGCTCTGTGAAGTTAAAATGTAATGGAGGGAGTTTTTTTCAACCTTCCTTCTTTGTTCTCTTACTCAGACTCCCAACTCTCAGTCAGCAGCTCCACCTCCAGCTCTGTGAAGTTAAAATGTAAGGGAGGAAGTTTTTTTCTACCTTTCTCTTTTGTTCTCTCACTCAGACTCCCAACTCTCAGTCAGTAGCTCCACCCCCAGCTTCTGTGAAGTTAAAATGTAATGAACTGTTTTGTATCTTTCTCCTTTATTCTCTCACACAGACTCCCAACTCTCAGTCAGCAGCTCCACCTCCAGCTCTGTGAAGTTAAAATGTAAGGGAGGAAGTTTTTTCTACCTTTCTCATTTGTTATTCCATTCAGACTCCCAACCCCCAGTCAGCAAATCCACCCCCAGCTTCTGGGAAGTTAAAATGTAATGGATGGAGTTTTTTTCAACCTTCCTTCTCTTGTTCTCTCACTCAGGCTCCCAACTCTCAGTCAGCAGCACCACCTCCAGCTCTGTGAAGTTAAAATGTAAGGGAGGAAGTTTTTTTCTACCTTCCTTCTTTGTTCTCTCACTCAGACTCCCAACTCTCAGTCAGCAGCTCCACCTCCAGCTCTGTGAAGTTAAAATGTAAGGGAGGAAGTTTTTTTCTACCTTTCTCGTTTGTTCTCTCACTCAGACTCCCAACTCTCAGTCAGCAGCTCCACCCCCAGCTTCTGTGAAGTTAAAATGTAATGAACTGTTTTCTATCTTTCTCCTTAATTCTCTCACACAGACTCCCAAATGTCAGCCAGCAGCTCCAGCCCAGCTTCTGTGAAGTTAAAATGTAATGGAGGAAGTTTTGTTCTACATTTCTCCTTTGTTCTCTCACTCAGACTCCCAACTCTCAGTCAGCAGCTCCACCTCCAGCTCTGTGAAGTTAAAATGTAGTGGAGGAAGTTTTTTTCTACCTTTCTCCTTTGTTCTCTTACTCAGACTGCCAGCTCTCAGCCAGCAGCTCCACCCCCAGCTTCTGTGAAGTTAAAATGTAATGGAGTGAGTTTTTTTCAACCTTCCTTCTTTGTTCTCTCACTCAGACTCCCAACTCTCAGTCAGCAGCTCCACCTCCAGCTCTGTGAAGTTAAAATGTAAGGGAGGAAGTTTTTTCTACCTTTCTCATTTGTTATTCCATTCAGACTCCCAACCCCCAGTCAGCAAATCCACCCCCAGCTTCTGGGAAGTTAAAATGTAATGGATGGAGTTTTTTTCAACCTTCCTTCTCTTGTTCTCTCACTCAGGCTCCCAACTCTCAGTCAGCAGCACCACCTCCAGCTCTGTGAAGTTAAAATGTAAGGGAGGAAGTTTTTTTCTACCTTCCTTCTTTGTTCTCTCACTCAGACTCCCAACTCTCAGTCAGCAGCTCCACCTCCAGCTCTGTGAAGTTAAAATGTAAGGGAGGAAGTTTTTTTCTACCTTTCTCGTTTGTTCTCTCACTCAGACTCCCAACTCTCAGTCAGCAGCTCCACTTCCAGCTCTGTGAAGTTAAATGTAATGGAGGAAGTTATTTTCTACCTTTCTCGTTTGTTCTCTCACTCAGACTCCCAACTTTCAGCCAGCAGCTCCACCCCCAGCTTCTGTGAAGTTAAAATGTAATGAACTGTTTTCTATCTTTCTCCTTAATTCTCTCACACAGACTCCCAAATGTCAGCCAGCAGCTCCAGCCCAGCTTCTGTGAAGTTAAAATGTAATGGAGGAAGTTTTGTTCTACATTTCTCCTTTGTTCTCTCACTCAGACTCCCAACTCTCAGTCAGCAGCTCCACCTCCAGCTCTGTGAAGTTAAAATGTAGTGGAGGAAGTTTTTTTCTACCTTTCTCCTTTGTTCTCTTACTCAGACTGCCAGCTCTCAGCCAGCAGCTCCACCCCCAGCTTCTGTGAAGTTAAAATGTAATGGAGTGAGTTTTTTTCAACCTTCCTTCTTTGTTCTCTCACTCAGACTCCCAATTCTCAGTCAGAAGCTCCACCTCCAGCTCTGTGAAGTTAAAATGTAATGGAGGAAGTTTTTTTCTACCTTTCTCCTTTGTTCTCTCACTCAGACTGCCAACTCTCAGCCAGCAGCTCCACCCCCAGCTTCTGTGAAGTCAAAATGTAATGGAGGAAGTTTTTTTTTACTTTTGTCCTTTGTACCTCCATTCAGACTACCATCTCTCAACCAGGAGCTCCACCCCCAGCTTCTGTGAAGTTAAAATGTAATGGAGGGAGTTTTTTTCAACCTTCCTTCTTTGTTCTCTCACTCAGACTCCCAACTCTCAGTCAGCAGCTCCACCCCCAGCTTCTGTGAAGTTAAAATGTAATGAAGTTTTTTCTACCTTTCTCCTTTATTCTCTCACTCAGACTGACAGCTCTCAGCCAGCAGCTCCACCCCCAGCTTCTGTGAAGTTAAAATGTAATGGAGGGAGTTTTTTTCAACCTTCCTTCTTTGTTCTCTCACTCAGACTCCCAACTCTCAGTCAGCAGGTCCACCTCCAGCTCTGTGAAGTTAAAATGTAAGGGAGGAAGTTTTTTTCTACCTTTCTCCTTTTTTCTGTCACTCAGACTCCCAACTCTCAGACAGCAGCTCCACCCCCAGCTTCTGTGAAGTTAAAATGTAATGGAGGAAGTTTTTTTCTACCTTTCTCCTTTTTTCTGTCACTCAGACTCCCAACTCTCAGCCAGCAGCTCCACCCCCAGCTTCTGTGAAGTTAAAATGTAATGAAGTTTTTTCTATCTTTCTCCTTTATTCTCTCACTCAGACTGCCATCTCTCAGCCAGCAGCTCCACCCCCAGCTTCTGTGAAGTTAAAATGTAATGGAGGGAGTTTTTTTCAACCTTCCTTCTTTGTTCTCTCACTCAGACTCCGAACTCTCAGTCAGCAGCTCCACCTCCAGCTCTGTGAAGTTAAAATGTAAGGGAGGAAGTTTTTTTCTACCTTTCTCGTTTGTTCTCTCACTCAGACTCCCAACTCTCAGTCAGCAGCTCCATTTCCAGCTCTGTGAAGTTAAATGTAATGGAGGAAGTTATTTTCTACCTTTCTCCTTTGTTCTCTCACTCAGACTGCCGGCTCTCAGCCAGCAGCGCCACCCCCAGCTTCTGTGAATTTAAAATGTAATGGAGGAAGTTTTTTTCTACCTTTCTCCTTTGTTCTCTCACTCAGACTCCCAACTCTCAGCCAGCAGCTCCACCCCCAGCTTCTGTGAAGTTAAAATGTAATGAACTGTTTTCTATCTTTCTCCTTTATTCTCTCACACAGACTCCCAACTCTCAGCCAGCAGCTCCAGCCCAGCTTTTGTGAAGTCAAAATGTAATGGAGGAAGTTTTTTTCTATCCTTTCTCGTTTGATCTCTCTCTCAGACTCCCCACTCTCAGTCAGCAGCTCCACCTCCAGCTCTGTGAAGTTAAAATGTAATGGAGGGAGTTTTTTTCAACCTTCCTTCTTTGTTCTCTTACTCAGACTCCCAACTCTCAGTCAGCAGCTCCACCTCCAGCTCTGTGAAGTTAAAATGTAAGGGAGGAAGTTTTTTCTACCTTTCTCATTTGTTATTCCATTCAGACTCCCAACCCCCAGTCAGCAAATCCACCCCCAGCTTCTGGGAAGTTAAAATGTAATGGATGGAGTTTTTTTCAACCTTCCTTCTCTTGTTCTCTCACTCAGGCTCCCAACTCTCAGTCAGCAGCACCACCTCCAGCTCTGTGAAGTTAAAATGTAAGGGAGGAAGTTTTTTTCTACCTTCCTTCTTTGTTCTCTCACTCAGACTCCCAACTCTCAGTCAGCAGCTCCACCTCCAGCTCTGTGAAGTTAAAATGTAAGGGAGGAAGTTTTTTTCTACCTTTCTCGTTTGTTCTCTCACTCAGACTCCCAACTCTCAGTCAGCAGCTCCACTTCCAGCTCTGTGAAGTTAAATGTAATGGAGGAAGTTATTTTCTACCTTTCTCGTTTGTTCTCTCACTCAGACTCCCAACTTTCAGCCAGCAGCTCCACCCCCAGCTTCTGTGAAGTTAAAATGTAATGAACTGTTTTCTATCTTTCTCCTTAATTCTCTCACACAGACTCCCAAATGTCAGCCAGCAGCTCCAGCCCAGCTTCTGTGAAGTTAAAATGTAATGGAGGAAGTTTTGTTCTACATTTCTCCTTTGTTCTCTCACTCAGACTCCCAACTCTCAGTCAGCAGCTCCACCTCCAGCTCTGTGAAGTTAAAATGTAGTGGAGGAAGTTTTTTTCTACCTTTCTCCTTTGTTCTCTTACTCAGACTGCCAGCTCTCAGCCAGCAGCTCCACCCCCAGCTTCTGTGAAGTTAAAATGTAATGGAGTGAGTTTTTTTCAACCTTCCTTCTTTGTTCTCTCACTCAGACTCCCAACTCTCAGTCAGCAGCTCCACCTCCAGCTCTGTGAAGTTAAAATGTAAGGGAGGAAGTTTTTTCTACCTTTCTCATTTGTTATTCCATTCAGACTCCCAACCCCCAGTCAGCAAATCCACCCCCAGCTTCTGGGAAGTTAAAATGTAATGGATGGAGTTTTTTTCAACCTTCCTTCTCTTGTTCTCTCACTCAGGCTCCCAACTCTCAGTCAGCAGCACCACCTCCAGCTCTGTGAAGTTAAAATGTAAGGGAGGAAGTTTTTTTCTACCTTCCTTCTTTGTTCTCTCACTCAGACTCCCAACTCTCAGTCAGCAGCTCCACCTCCAGCTCTGTGAAGTTAAAATGTAAGGGAGGAAGTTTTTTTCTACCTTTCTCGTTTGTTCTCTCACTCAGACTCCCAACTCTCAGTCAGCAGCTCCACTTCCAGCTCTGTGAAGTTAAATGTAATGGAGGAAGTTATTTTCTACCTTTCTCGTTTGTTCTCTCACTCAGACTCCCAACTTTCAGCCAGCAGCTCCACCCCCAGCTTCTGTGAAGTTAAAATGTAATGAACTGTTTTCTATCTTTCTCCTTAATTCTCTCACACAGACTCCCAAATGTCAGCCAGCAGCTCCAGCCCAGCTTCTGTGAAGTTAAAATGTAATGGAGGAAGTTTTGTTCTACATTTCTCCTTTGTTCTCTCACTCAGACTCCCAACTCTCAGTCAGCAGCTCCACCTCCAGCTCTGTGAAGTTAAAATGTAGTGGAGGAAGTTTTTTTCTACCTTTCTCCTTTGTTCTCTTACTCAGACTGCCAGCTCTCAGCCAGCAGCTCCACCCCCAGCTTCTGTGAAGTTAAAATGTAATGGAGTGAGTTTTTTTCAACCTTCCTTCTTTGTTCTCTCACTCAGACTCCCAATTCTCAGTCAGAAGCTCCACCTCCAGCTCTGTGAAGTTAAAATGTAATGGAGGAAGTTTTTTTCTACCTTTCTCCTTTGTTCTCTCACTCAGACTGCCAACTCTCAGCCAGCAGCTCCACCCCCAGCTTCTGTGAAGTCAAAATGTAATGGAGGAAGTTTTTTTTTACTTTTGTCCTTTGTACCTCCATTCAGACTACCATCTCTCAACCAGGAGCTCCACCCCCAGCTTCTGTGAAGTTAAAATGTAATGGAGGGAGTTTTTTTCAACCTTCCTTCTTTGTTCTCTCACTCAGACTCCCAACTCTCAGTCAGCAGCTCCACCTCCAGCTCTGTGAAGTTAAAATGTAAGGGAGGAAGTTTTTTTCTATCCTTTCTCCTTTGTTCTCTCACTCAGACTGCCAGCTCTCAGCCAACAGCTCCACCCCCAGCTTCTGTGAAGTTAAAATGTAATGATGGAAGTTTTATTCTACCTTTCTCCTTTTTTCTGTCACTCAGACTCCCAACTCTCAGCCAGCAGCTCCACCCCCAGCTTCTGTGAAGTTAAAATGTAATGAAGTTTTTTCTACCTTTCTCCTTTATTCTCTCACTCAGACTGACAGCTCTCAGCCAGCAGCTCCACCCCCAGCTTCTGTGAAGTTAAAATGTAATGGAGGGAGTTTTTTTCAACCTTCCTTCTTTGTTCTCTCACTCAGACTCCCAACTCTCAGTCAGCAGGTCCACATCCAGCTCTGTGAAGTTAAATGTAATGGAGGAAGTTATTTTCTACCTTTCTCCTTTGTTCTCTCACTCAGACTTCCGGCTCTCAGCCAGCAGCGCCACCCCCAGCTTCTGTGAATTTAAATTGTAATGGAGGAAGTTTTTTTCTACCTTTCTCCTTTGTTCTCTCACTCAGACTCCCAACTCTCAGCCAGCACCTCCACCCCCAGATTCTGTGAAGTTAAAATGTAATGGAAGGAGTTTTGTTCGACCTTCCTTCTTTGTTCTCTCACTCAGATTGCCAGCTCTCAGCCAACAGCTCCACCCCCAGCTTCTGTGAAGTTAAAATGTAATGATGGAAGTTTTATTCTACCTTTCTCCTTTTTTCTGTCACTCAGACTCCCAACTCTCAGTCAGCAGCTCCACCCCCAGCTTCTGTGAATTTAAATTGTAATGGAGGAAGTTTTTTTCTACCTTTCTCCTTTGTTCTCTCACTCAGACTCCCAACTCTCAGCCAGCACCTCCACCCCCAGCTTCTGTGAAGTTAAAATGTAATGAAGTTTTTTCTATCTTTCTCCTTTATTCTCTCACTCAGACTGCCAGCTCTCAGCCAGCAGCTCCACCCCCAGCTTCTGTGAAGTTAAAATGTAAGGGAGGAAGTTTTTTTCTACCTTTCTCGTTTGTTCTCTCACTCAGACTCCCAACTCTCAGTCAGCAGCTCCACTTCCAGCTCTGTGAAGTTAAATGTAATGGAGGAAGTTATTTTCTACCTTTCTCCTTTGTTCTCACACTCAGACTGCCGGCTCTCAGCCAGGAGCTCCACCCCCAGCTTCTGTGAAGTTAAAATGTAATGGAGGAAGTTTTGTTCTACCTTTCTCGTTTGTTCTCTCACTCAGACTCCCAACTCTCAGTCAGCAGCTTCACCTCCAGCTCTGTGAAGTTAAATGTAATGGAGGAAGTTTTTTTCAACCTTTCACTCTTGTTCTCTAACTCAGACTGCCGGATCTCAGCCAGCAGCGCCACCCCCAGCTTCTGTGAAGTTAAAATGTAATGGAGGGAGTTTTTTTCAACCTTCCTTCTTTGTTCTCTCACTCAGACTCCCAACTCTCAGTCAGCAGCTCCACCTCCAGCTCTGTGAAGTTAAAATGTAAGGGAGGAAGTTTTTTTCTATCCTTTCTCCTTTGTTCTCTCACTCAGACTCCCAACTCTCAGTCAGCAGCTCCACTTCCAGCTCTGTGAAGTTAAAATGTAATGAACTGTTTTGTATCTTTCTCCTTTATTCTCTCACACAGACTCCCAACTCTCAGCCAGCAGCTCCAGCCCAGCTTCTGTGAAGTCAAAATGTAATGGAAGAAGTTTTTTTCTATCCTTTCTCGTTTGATCTCTCACTCAGACTCCCAACTCTCAGTCAGCAGCTCCACCTCCAGCTCTGTGAAGTTAAAATGTAATGGAGGGAGTTTTTTTCAACCTTCCTTCTTTGTTCTCTTACTCAGACTCCCAACTCTCAGTCAGCAGCTCCACCTCCAGCTCTGTGAAGTTAAAATGTAAGGGAGGAAGTTTTTTTCTACCTTTCTCGTTTGTTCTCTCACTCAGACTCCCAACTCTCAGTCAGCAGCTCCACTTCCAGCTCTGTGAAGTTAAATGTAATGGAGGGAGTTTTTTTCAACCTTCCTTCTTTGTTCTCTCACTCAGACTCCCAACTCTCAGTCAGCAGCTCCACCCACAGCTTCTGTGAAGTCAAAACGTAATGGACGAAGTTTTTTCTACCTTTCTCCTTTGTACTTCCATTCAGACTCTCAACTCTCAGTCAGCAGCTCCACCCCCAGCTTCTGTGAAGTTTAAATGTAATGGAGGGAGTTTTTTTCAACCTTCCTTCTTTGTTCTCTCACTCAGACTCCCAACTCTCATACAGCAGCGCCACCCCCAGCTTCTTTGAAGTTAAAATGTAATGGAGGAAGTTTTTTTCTACCTTTCTGCTTTGTTCTCTCACTCAGACTCCCAACTCTCAGCCAGCAGCTCCACCCCCAGCTTCTGTGAAGTTAAAATGTAATGAACTGTTTTCTATCTTTCTCCTTTATTCTCTCACACAGACTCCCAACTCTCAGCCAGCAGCTCCAGCCCAGCTTCTGTGAAGTCAAAATGTAATGGAGGAAGTTTTTTTCTATCCTTTCTCCTTTGTTCTCTCACTCAGACTTCCAACTCTCAGCCAGCAGCTCCAGCCCAGCTCTGTGAAGATTAAATGTAACGGAGGGAGTTTTTTTCAACCTTCCTTCTTTGTTCTCTCACTCAGACTCCCAACTCTCAGTCAGCAGCTCCACCCCCAGCTTCTGTGAAGTTAAAATGTAATGAAGTTTTTTCTACCTTTCTCCTTTATTCTCTCACTCAGACTGACAGCTCTCAGCCAGCAGCTCCACCCCCAGCTTCTGTGAAGTTAAAATGTAATGGAGGGAGTTTTTTTCAACCTTCCTTCTTTGTTCTCTCACTCAGACTCCCAACTCTCAGTCAGCAGGTCCACCTCCAGCTCTGTGAAGTTAAAATGTAAGGGAGGAAGTTTTTTTCTACCTTTCTCCTTTTTTCTGTCACTCAGACTCCCAACTCTCAGACAGCAGCTCCACCCCCAGCTTCTGTGAAGTTAAAATGTAATGGAGGAAGTTTTTTTCTACCTTTCTCCTTTTTTCTGTCACTCAGACTCCCAACTCTCAGCCAGCAGCTCCACCCCCAGCTTCTGTGAAGTTAAAATGTAATGAAGTTTTTTCTATCTTTCTCCTTTATTCTCTCACTCAGACTGCCATCTCTCAGCCAGCAGCTCCACCCCCAGCTTCTGTGAAGTTAAAATGTAATGGAGGGAGTTTTTTTCAACCTTCCTTCTTTGTTCTCTCACTCAGACTCCGAACTCTCAGTCAGCAGCTCCACCTCCAGCTCTGTGAAGTTAAAATGTAAGGGAGGAAGTTTTTTTCTACCTTTCTCGTTTGTTCTCTCACTCAGACTCCCAACTCTCAGTCAGCAGCTCCATTTCCAGCTCTGTGAAGTTAAATGTAATGGAGGAAGTTATTTTCTACCTTTCTCCTTTGTTCTCTCACTCAGACTGCCGGCTCTCAGCCAGCAGCGCCACCCCCAGCTTCTGTGAATTTAAAATGTAATGGAGGAAGTTTTTTTCTACCTTTCTCCTTTGTTCTCTCACTCAGACTCCCAACTCTCAGCCAGCAGCTCCACCCCCAGCTTCTGTGAAGTTAAAATGTAATGAACTGTTTTCTATCTTTCTCCTTTATTCTCTCACACAGACTCCCAACTCTCAGCCAGCAGCTCCAGCCCAGCTTTTGTGAAGTCAAAATGTAATGGAGGAAGTTTTTTTCTATCCTTTCTCGTTTGATCTCTCTCTCAGACTCCCCACTCTCAGTCAGCAGCTCCACCTCCAGCTCTGTGAAGTTAAAATGTAATGGAGGGAGTTTTTTTCAACCTTCCTTCTTTGTTCTCTTACTCAGACTCCCAACTCTCAGTCAGCAGCTCCACCTCCAGCTCTGTGAAGTTAAAATGTAAGGGAGGAAGTTTTTTCTACCTTTCTCATTTGTTATTCCATTCAGACTCCCAACCCCCAGTCAGCAAATCCACCCCCAGCTTCTGGGAAGTTAAAATGTAATGGATGGAGTTTTTTTCAACCTTCCTTCTCTTGTTCTCTCACTCAGGCTCCCAACTCTCAGTCAGCAGCACCACCTCCAGCTCTGTGAAGTTAAAATGTAAGGGAGGAAGTTTTTTTCTACCTTCCTTCTTTGTTCTCTCACTCAGACTCCCAACTCTCAGTCAGCAGCTCCACCTCCAGCTCTGTGAAGTTAAAATGTAAGGGAGGAAGTTTTTTTCTACCTTTCTCGTTTGTTCTCTCACTCAGACTCCCAACTCTCAGTCAGCAGCTCCACTTCCAGCTCTGTGAAGTTAAATGTAATGGAGGAAGTTATTTTCTACCTTTCTCGTTTGTTCTCTCACTCAGACTCCCAACTTTCAGCCAGCAGCTCCACCCCCAGCTTCTGTGAAGTTAAAATGTAATGAACTGTTTTCTATCTTTCTCCTTAATTCTCTCACACAGACTCCCAAATGTCAGCCAGCAGCTCCAGCCCAGCTTCTGTGAAGTTAAAATGTAATGGAGGAAGTTTTGTTCTACATTTCTCCTTTGTTCTCTCACTCAGACTCCCAACTCTCAGTCAGCAGCTCCACCTCCAGCTCTGTGAAGTTAAAATGTAGTGGAGGAAGTTTTTTTCTACCTTTCTCCTTTGTTCTCTTACTCAGACTGCCAGCTCTCAGCCAGCAGCTCCACCCCCAGCTTCTGTGAAGTTAAAATGTAATGGAGTGAGTTTTTTTCAACCTTCCTTCTTTGTTCTCTCACTCAGACTCCCAACTCTCAGTCAGCAGCTCCACCTCCAGCTCTGTGAAGTTAAAATGTAAGGGAGGAAGTTTTTTCTACCTTTCTCATTTGTTATTCCATTCAGACTCCCAACCCCCAGTCAGCAAATCCACCCCCAGCTTCTGGGAAGTTAAAATGTAATGGATGGAGTTTTTTTCAACCTTCCTTCTCTTGTTCTCTCACTCAGGCTCCCAACTCTCAGTCAGCAGCACCACCTCCAGCTCTGTGAAGTTAAAATGTAAGGGAGGAAGTTTTTTTCTACCTTCCTTCTTTGTTCTCTCACTCAGACTCCCAACTCTCAGTCAGCAGCTCCACCTCCAGCTCTGTGAAGTTAAAATGTAAGGGAGGAAGTTTTTTTCTACCTTTCTCGTTTGTTCTCTCACTCAGACTCCCAACTCTCAGTCAGCAGCTCCACTTCCAGCTCTGTGAAGTTAAATGTAATGGAGGAAGTTATTTTCTACCTTTCTCGTTTGTTCTCTCACTCAGACTCCCAACTTTCAGCCAGCAGCTCCACCCCCAGCTTCTGTGAAGTTAAAATGTAATGAACTGTTTTCTATCTTTCTCCTTAATTCTCTCACACAGACTCCCAAATGTCAGCCAGCAGCTCCAGCCCAGCTTCTGTGAAGTTAAAATGTAATGGAGGAAGTTTTGTTCTACATTTCTCCTTTGTTCTCTCACTCAGACTCCCAACTCTCAGTCAGCAGCTCCACCTCCAGCTCTGTGAAGTTAAAATGTAGTGGAGGAAGTTTTTTTCTACCTTTCTCCTTTGTTCTCTTACTCAGACTGCCAGCTCTCAGCCAGCAGCTCCACCCCCAGCTTCTGTGAAGTTAAAATGTAATGGAGTGAGTTTTTTTCAACCTTCCTTCTTTGTTCTCTCACTCAGACTCCCAATTCTCAGTCAGAAGCTCCACCTCCAGCTCTGTGAAGTTAAAATGTAATGGAGGAAGTTTTTTTCTACCTTTCTCCTTTGTTCTCTCACTCAGACTGCCAACTCTCAGCCAGCAGCTCCACCCCCAGCTTCTGTGAAGTCAAAATGTAATGGAGGAAGTTTTTTTTTACTTTTGTCCTTTGTACCTCCATTCAGACTACCATCTCTCAACCAGGAGCTCCACCCCCAGCTTCTGTGAAGTTAAAATGTAATGGAGGGAGTTTTTTTCAACCTTCCTTCTTTGTTCTCTCACTCAGACTCCCAACTCTCAGTCAGCAGCTCCACCTCCAGCTCTGTGAAGTTAAAATGTAAGGGAGGAAGTTTTTTTCTATCCTTTCTCCTTTGTTCTCTCACTCAGACTGCCAGCTCTCAGCCAACAGCTCCACCCCCAGCTTCTGTGAAGTTAAAATGTAATGATGGAAGTTTTATTCTACCTTTCTCCTTTTTTCTGTCACTCAGACTCCCAACTCTCAGCCAGCAGCTCCACCCCCAGCTTCTGTGAAGTTAAAATGTAATGAAGTTTTTTCTACCTTTCTCCTTTATTCTCTCACTCAGACTGACAGCTCTCAGCCAGCAGCTCCACCCCCAGCTTCTGTGAAGTTAAAATGTAATGGAGGGAGTTTTTTTCAACCTTCCTTCTTTGTTCTCTCACTCAGACTCCCAACTCTCAGTCAGCAGGTCCACATCCAGCTCTGTGAAGTTAAATGTAATGGAGGAAGTTATTTTCTACCTTTCTCCTTTGTTCTCTCACTCAGACTTCCGGCTCTCAGCCAGCAGCGCCACCCCCAGCTTCTGTGAATTTAAATTGTAATGGAGGAAGTTTTTTTCTACCTTTCTCCTTTGTTCTCTCACTCAGACTCCCAACTCTCAGCCAGCACCTCCACCCCCAGATTCTGTGAAGTTAAAATGTAATGGAAGGAGTTTTGTTCGACCTTCCTTCTTTGTTCTCTCACTCAGATTGCCAGCTCTCAGCCAACAGCTCCACCCCCAGCTTCTGTGAAGTTAAAATGTAATGATGGAAGTTTTATTCTACCTTTCTCCTTTTTTCTGTCACTCAGACTCCCAACTCTCAGTCAGCAGCTCCACCCCCAGCTTCTGTGAATTTAAATTGTAATGGAGGAAGTTTTTTTCTACCTTTCTCCTTTGTTCTCTCACTCAGACTCCCAACTCTCAGCCAGCACCTCCACCCCCAGCTTCTGTGAAGTTAAAATGTAATGAAGTTTTTTCTATCTTTCTCCTTTATTCTCTCACTCAGACTGCCAGCTCTCAGCCAGCAGCTCCACCCCCAGCTTCTGTGAAGTTAAAATGTAAGGGAGGAAGTTTTTTTCTACCTTTCTCGTTTGTTCTCTCACTCAGACTCCCAACTCTCAGTCAGCAGCTCCACTTCCAGCTCTGTGAAGTTAAATGTAATGGAGGAAGTTATTTTCTACCTTTCTCCTTTGTTCTCACACTCAGACTGCCGGCTCTCAGCCAGGAGCTCCACCCCCAGCTTCTGTGAAGTTAAAATGTAATGGAGGAAGTTTTGTTCTACCTTTCTCGTTTGTTCTCTCACTCAGACTCCCAACTCTCAGTCAGCAGCTTCACCTCCAGCTCTGTGAAGTTAAATGTAATGGAGGAAGTTTTTTTCAACCTTTCACTCTTGTTCTCTAACTCAGACTGCCGGATCTCAGCCAGCAGCGCCACCCCCAGCTTCTGTGAAGTTAAAATGTAATGGAGGGAGTTTTTTTCAACCTTCCTTCTTTGTTCTCTCACTCAGACTCCCAACTCTCAGTCAGCAGCTCCACCTCCAGCTCTGTGAAGTTAAAATGTAAGGGAGGAAGTTTTTTTCTATCCTTTCTCCTTTGTTCTCTCACTCAGACTCCCAACTCTCAGTCAGCAGCTCCACTTCCAGCTCTGTGAAGTTAAAATGTAATGAACTGTTTTGTATCTTTCTCCTTTATTCTCTCACACAGACTCCCAACTCTCAGCCAGCAGCTCCAGCCCAGCTTCTGTGAAGTCAAAATGTAATGGAAGAAGTTTTTTTCTATCCTTTCTCGTTTGATCTCTCACTCAGACTCCCAACTCTCAGTCAGCAGCTCCACCTCCAGCTCTGTGAAGTTAAAATGTAATGGAGGGAGTTTTTTTCAACCTTCCTTCTTTGTTCTCTTACTCAGACTCCCAACTCTCAGTCAGCAGCTCCACCTCCAGCTCTGTGAAGTTAAAATGTAAGGGAGGAAGTTTTTTTCTACCTTTCTCGTTTGTTCTCTCACTCAGACTCCCAACTCTCAGTCAGCAGCTCCACTTCCAGCTCTGTGAAGTTAAATGTAATGGAGGGAGTTTTTTTCAACCTTCCTTCTTTGTTCTCTCACTCAGACTCCCAACTCTCAGTCAGCAGCTCCACCCACAGCTTCTGTGAAGTCAAAACGTAATGGACGAAGTTTTTTCTACCTTTCTCCTTTGTACTTCCATTCAGACTCTCAACTCTCAGTCAGCAGCTCCACCCCCAGCTTCTGTGAAGTTTAAATGTAATGGAGGGAGTTTTTTTCAACCTTCCTTCTTTGTTCTCTCACTCAGACTCCCAACTCTCATACAGCAGCGCCACCCCCAGCTTCTTTGAAGTTAAAATGTAATGGAGGAAGTTTTTTTCTACCTTTCTGCTTTGTTCTCTCACTCAGACTCCCAACTCTCAGCCAGCAGCTCCACCCCCAGCTTCTGTGAAGTTAAAATGTAATGAACTGTTTTCTATCTTTCTCCTTTATTCTCTCACACAGACTCCCAACTCTCAGCCAGCAGCTCCAGCCCAGCTTCTGTGAAGTCAAAATGTAATGGAGGAAGTTTTTTTCTATCCTTTCTCCTTTGTTCTCTCACTCAGACTTCCAACTCTCAGCCAGCAGCTCCAGCCCAGCTCTGTGAAGATTAAATGTAACGGAGGGAGTTTTTTTCAACCTTCCTTCTTTGTTCTCTCAATCAGACTCCCAACTCTCAGTCAGCAGCTCCACCTCCAGCTCTGTGAAGTTAAAATGTAAGGGAGGAAGTTTTTTTCTATCCTTTCTCCTTTGTTCTCTCACTCAGACTGCCAGCTCTCAGCCAACAGCTCCACCCCCAGCTTCTGTGAAGTTAAAATGTAATGATGGAAGTTTTATTCTACCTTTCTCCTTTTTTCTGTCACTCAGACTCCCAACTCTCAGCCAGCAGCTCCACCCCCAGCTTCTGTGAAGTTAAAATGTAATGAAGTTTTTTCTATCTTTCTCCTTTATTCTCTCACTCAGACTGCCAGCTCTCAGCCAGCAGCTCCACCCCCAGCTTCTGTGAATTTAAAATGTAATGGAGGGAGTTTTTTTCAACCTTCCTTCTTTGTTCTCTCACTCAGACTCCCAACTCTCAGTCAGCAGCTCCACCTCCAGCTTCTGTGAAGTCAAAACGTAATGGACGAAGTTTTTTCTACCTTTCTCCTTTGTACTTCCATTCAGACTCTCAACTCTCAGTCAGCAGCTCCACCCCCAGCTTCTGTGAAGTTTAAATGTAATGGAGGGAGTTTTTTTCAACCTTCCTTCTTTGTTCTCTCACTCAGACTCCCAACTCTCATACAGCAGCGCCACCCCCAGCTTCTTTGAAGTTAAAATGTAATGGAGGAAGTTTTTTTCTACCTTTCTGCTTTGTTCTCTCACTCAGACTCCCAACTCTCAGCCAGCAGCTCCACCCCCAGCTTCTGTGAAGTTAAAATGTAATGAACTGTTTTCTATCTTTCTCCTTTATTCTCTCACACAGACTCCCAACTCTCAGCCAGCAGCTCCAGCCCAGCTTCTGTGAAGTCAAAATGTAATGGAGGAAGTTTTTTTCTATCCTTTCTCCTTTGTTCTCTCACTCAGACTTCCAACTCTCAGCCAGCAGCTCCAGCCCAGCTCTGTGAAGATTAAATGTAACGGAGGGAGTTTTTTTCAACCTTCCTTTTTTGTTCTCTCAATCAGACTCCCAACTCTCAGTCAGCAGCTCCACCTCCAGCTCTGTGAAGTTAAAATGTAAGGGAGGAAGTTTTTTTCTATCCTTTCTCCTTTGTTCTCTCACTCAGACTGCCAGCTCTCAGCCAACAGCTCCACCCCCAGCTTCTGTGAAGTTAAAATGTAATGATGGAAGTTTTATTCTACCTTTCTCCTTTTTTCTGTCACTCAGACTCCCAACTCTCAGCCAGCAGCTCCACCCCCAGCTTCTGTGAAGTTAAAATGTAATGAAGTTTTTTCTATCTTTCTCCTTTATTCTCTCACTCAGACTGCCAGCTCTCAGCCAGCAGCTCCACCCCCAGCTTCTGTGAATTTAAAATGTAATGGAGGGAGTTTTTTTCAACCTTCCTTCTTTGTTCTCTCACTCAGACTCCCAACTCTCAGTCAGCAGCTCCACCTCCAGCTCTGTGAAGTTAAAATGTAAGGGAGGAAGTTTTTTTCTACCTTTCTCCTTTTTTCTCTCACTCAGACTCCCAACTCTCAGTCAGCAGCTCCACCTCCAGCTCTGTGAAGTTAAAATGTAAGGGAGGAAGTTTTTTTCAACCTTTCACTTTTGTTCTCTAACTCAGACTCCCAACTCTCAGCCAGCAGCTCCACCTCCAGCTCTGTGAAGTTTAAATGTAATGGAGGGAGTTTTTTTCAACCTTCCTTCTTTGTTCTCTCACTCAGACTCCCAACTCTCAGTCAGCAGCTCCACCTCCAGCTCTGTGAAGTTAAAATGTAAGGGAGGAAGTTTTTTTTCTACCTTTCTCTTTTGTTCTCTCACTCAACCTCCCAACTCTCAGTCAGCAGCTCCACCTCCAGCTCTGTGAAGTTAAATGTAATGGAGGAAGTTTTTTTCTACCTTTCTCCTTTGTTCTCTCACTCAGACTCCCAACTCTCAGTCAGCAGCTCCACCTCCAGCTCTGTGAAGTTAAATGTAATGGAGGAAGTTTTTTTCAACCTTTCACTTTTGTTCTCTAACTCAGACTGCCGGATCTCAGCCAGCAGCGCCACCTCCAGCTCTGTGAAGTTAAAATGTAAGGGAGGAAGTTTTTTTCTATCCTTTCTCCTTTGTTCTCTCACTCAGACTGCCAGCTCTCAGCCAACAGCTCCACCCCCAGCTTCTGTGAAGTTAAAATGTAATGATGGAAGTTTTATTCTACCTTTCTCCTTTTTTCTGTCACTCAGACTCCCAACTCTCAGCCAGCAGCTCCACCCCCAGCTTCTGTGAAGTTAAAATGTAATGAAGTTTTTTCTATCTTTCTCCTTTATTCTCTCACTCAGACTGCCAGCTCTCAGCCAGCAGCTCCACCCCCAGCTTCTGTGAAGTTAAAATGTAATGGAGGGAGTTTTTTCAACCTTCCTTCTTTGTTCTCTCACTCAGACTCCCAACTCTCAGTCAGCAGCTCCACCTCCAGCTCTGTGAAGTTAAAATGTAAGGGAGGAAGTTTTTTTTCTACCTTTCTCGTTTGTTCTCTCACTCAGACTCCCAACTCTCAGTCAGCAGCTCCACATCCAGCTCTGTGAAGTTAAATGTAATGGAGGAAGTTTTGTTCTACCTTTCTCCTTTGTTCTCTCACTCAGACTCCCAACTCTCAGTCAGCAGCTCCACTCCCAGCTTCTGTGAAGTTAAATATTATGGAGGAAGTTTTTTTCAACCTTTCACTTTTGTTCTCTCACTCAGACTCCCAACTCTCAGCCAGCAGCTCCACCCCCAGCTTCTGTGAAGTCAAAATGTAATGGAGGGAGTTTTTTTCAACCTTCCTTCTTTGTTCTCTCACTCAGACTCCCAACTTTCAGTCAGCAGCTCCACCTCCAGCTCTGTGAAGTTAAAATGTAAGGGAGGAAGTTTTTTTTCAACCTTCCTTCTTTGTTCTCTCACTCAGACTCCCAACTTTCAGTCAGCAGCTCCACCTCCAGCTCTGTGAAGTTAAATGTAATGGAGGAAGTCATTTTCTACCTTTCTCCTTTGTTCTCTCACTCAGACTCCCAACTCTCAGCCAGCAGCTCCACCCCCAGCTTCTGTGAAGTTAAAATGTAATGAACTGTTTTCTATCTTTCTCCTTAATTCTCTCACACAGACTCCCAAATCTCAGCCAGCAGCTCCAGCCCAGCTTCTGTGAAGTTAAAATGTAATGGAGGAAGTTTTTTCTATCCTTTCTCCTTGGTTCTCTCACTCAGACTGCCAGCTCTCAGCCAACAGCTCCACCCCCAGCTTCTGTGAAGTTAAAATGTAATGATGGAAGTTTTATTCTACCTTTCTCCTTTTTTCTGTCACTCAGACTGCCAGCTCTCAGCCAGCAGCTCCACCCCCAGCTTCTGTGAAGTTAAAATGTAACGAAGTTTTTTCTATCTTTCTCCTTTATTCTCTCACTCAGACTCCCAACACTCAGACAGCAGCTCCACTCCCAGCTTCTGTGAAGTTAAATATAATGGAGGAAGTTATTTTCTACATTTCTCCTTTGTTCTCTCACTCAGACTGCCAACTCTCAGCCAGCAGCTCCACCCCCAGCTTCTGTGAAGTTAAAATGTAATGGAGTGAGTTTTTTTCAACCTTCCTTCTTTGTTCTCTCACTCAGACTCCCAATTCTCAGTCAGAAGCTCCACCTCCAGCTCTGTGAAGTTAAAATGTAATGCAGGAAGTTTTTTTCTACCTTTCTCCTTTGTTCTCTCACTCAGACTGCCAACTCTCAGCCAGCAGCTCCACCCCCAGCTTCTGTGAAGTCAAAATGTAATGGAGGAAGTTTTTTTCTACTCTTCTCCTTTGTACCTCCATTCAGACTACCAGCTCTCAGCCAGGAGCGCCACCCCCAGCTTCTGTGAATTTAAAATGTAACGGAGGGAGTTTTTTTCAACCTTCCTTCTTTGTTCTCTCACTCAGACTCCCAACTCTCAGTCAGCAGCTCCACCTCCAGCTCTGTGAAGTTAAAATGTAAGGGAGGAAGTTTTTTTCTATCCTTTCTCCTTTGTTCTCTCACTCAGACTGCCAGCTCTCAGCCAACAGCTCCACCCCCAGCTTCTGTGAAGTTAAAATGTAATGATGGAAGTTTTATTCTACCTTTCTCCTTTTTTCTGTCACTCAGACTCCCAACTCTAAGCCAGCAGCTCCACCCCCAGCTTCTGTGAAGTTAAAATGTAATGAAGTTTTTTCTATCTTTCTCCTTTATTCTCTCACTCAGACTGCCAGCTCTCAGCCAGCAGCTCCACCCCCAGCTTCTGTGAAGTTAAAATGTAATGGAGGGAGTTTTTTCAACCTTCCTTCTTTGTTCTCTCACTCAGACTCCCAACTCTCAGTCAGCAGCTCCACCTCCAGCTCTGTGAAGTTAAAATGTAAGGGAGGAAGTTTTTTTCTACCTTTCTCGTTTGTTCTCTCACTCAGACTCCCAACTCTCAGTCAGCAGCTCCACATCCAGCTCTGTGAAGTTAAATGTAATGGAGGAAGTTTTGTTCTACCTTTCTCCTTTTTTCTCTCACTCAGACTCCCAACCCTCAGACAGCAGCTCCACTCCCAGCTTCTGTGAAGTTAAATATAATGGAGGAAGTTATTTTCTACATTTCTCCTTTGTTCTCTCACTCAGACTGCCAACTCTCAGCCAGCAGCTCCACCCCCAGCTTCTGTGAAGTCAAAATGTAATGGAGGAAGTTTTTTTCTACCTTTCTCCTTTGTACCTCCATTCAGACTACCAGCTCTCAGCCAGGAGCTCCACCCCCAGCTTCTGTGAAGTTAAAATGTAATGGAGGAAGTTTTGTTCTACCTTTCTCCTTTGTTCTCTCACTCAGACTCCCAACTCTCAGTCAGCAGCTCCACCTCCAGCTCTGTGAAGTTAAAATGTAGTGGAGGAAGTTTTTTTCTACCTTTCTCCTTTGTTCTCTTACTCAGACTGCCAGCTCTCAGCCAGCAGCTCCACCCCCAGCTTCTGTGAAGTTAAAATGTAATGGAGTGAGTTTTTTTCAACCTTCCTTCTTTGTTCTCTCACTCAGACTGCCAACTCTCAGCCAGCAGCTCCACCCCCAGCTTCTGTGAAGTCAAAATGTAAGGGAGGAAGTTTTTTTCTACCTTTCTCCTTTGTTCTCTCACTCAGACTCCCAACTCTCAGTCAGCAGCTCCACCTCCAGCTCTGTGAAGTTAAATGTAATGGAGGAAGTTTTTTTCAACCTTTCACTTTTGTTCTCTAACTCAGACTGCCGGATCTCAGCCAGCAGCGCCACCCCCAGCTTCTGTGAATTTAAAATGTAATGGAGGGAGTTTTTTTCAACCTTCCTTCTTTGTTCTCTCACTCAGACTCCCAACTCTCAGTCATCAGCTCCACCTCCAGCTCTGTGAAGTTAAAATGTAAGGGAGGAAGTTTTTTTCTATCCTTTCTCCTTTGTTCTCTCACTCAGACTGCCAGCTCTCAGCCAACAGCTCCACCCCCAGCTTCTGTGAAGTTAAAATGTAATGATGGAAGTTTTATTCTACCTTTCTCCTTTTTTCTGTCACTCAGACTCCCAACTCTCAGCCAGCAGCTCCACCCCCAGCTTCTGTGAAGTTAAAATGTAATGAAGTTTTTTCTATCTTTCTCCTTTATTCTCTCACTCAGACTGCCAGCTCTCAGCCAGCAGCTCCACTCCCAGCTTCTGTGAAGTTAAAATGTAATGGAGGGAGTTTTTTCAACCTTCCTTCTTTGTTCTCTCACTCAGACTCCCAACTCTCAGTCAGCAGCTCCACCTCCAGCTCTCTGAAGTTAAAATGTAAGGGAGGAAGTTTTTTTCTACCTTTCTCGTTTGTTCTCTCACTCAGACTCCCAACTCTCAGTCAGCAGCTCCACTTCCAGCTCTGTGAAGTTAAATGTAATGGAGGAAGTTATTTTCTACCTTTCTGTTTTGTTCTCTCACTCAGACTGCCGGCTCTCAGCCAAGAGCTCCACCCCCAGCTTCTGTGAAGTTAAAATGTAATGGAGGAAGTTTTGTTCTACCTTTCTCGTTTGTTCTCTCACTCAGACTCCCAACTCTCAGTCAGCAGCTCCACCTCCAGCTCTGTGAAGGTAAATGTAATGGAGGAAGTTTTTTTCAACCTTTCACTTTTGTTCTCTAACTCAGACTGCCGGATCTCAGCCAGCAGCGCCACCCCCAGCTTCTGTGAAGTTAAAATGTAATGGAGGGAGTTTTTTTCAACCTTCCTTCTTTGTTCTCTCACTCAGACTCCCAACTCTCAGTCAGCAGCTCCACCTCCAGCTCTGTGAAGTTAAAATGTAAGGGAGGAAGTTTTTTTCTATCCTTTCTCCTTTGTTCTCTCACTCAGACTGCCAGCTCTCAGCCAACAGCTCCACCCCCAGCTTCTGTGAAGTTAAAATGTAATGATGGAAGTTTTATTCTACCTTTCTCCTTTTTTCTGTCACTCAGACTCCCAACTCTAAGCCAGCAGCTCCACCCCCAACTTCTGTGAAGTTAAAATGTAATGAAGTTTTTTCTATCTTTCTCCTTTATTCTCTCACTCAGACTGCCAGCTCTCAGCCAGCAGCTCCACCCCCAGCTTCTGTGAAGTTAAAATGTAATGGAGGGAGTTTTTTCAACCTTCCTTCTTTGTTCTCTCACTCAGACTCCCAACTCTCAGTCAGCAGCTCCACCTCCAGCTCTGTGAAGTTAAAATGTAAGGGAGGAAGTTTTTTTCTACCTTTCTCGTTTGTTCTCTCACTCAGACTCCCAACTCTCAGTCAGCAGCTCCACATCCAGCTCTGTGAAGTTAAATGTAATGGAGGAAGTTTTGTTCTACCTTTCTCCTTTTTTCTCTCACTCAGACTCCCAACCCTCAGACAGCAGCTCCACTCCCAGCTTCTGTGAAGTTAAATATAATGGAGGAAGTTATTTTCTACATTTCTCCTTTGTTCTCTCACTCAGACTGCCAACTCTCAGCCAGCAGCTCCACCCCCAGCTTCTGTGAAGTCAAAATGTAATGGAGAAAGTTTTTTTCTACCTTTCTCCTTTGTACCTCCATTCAGACTACCAGCTCTCAGCCAGGAGCTCCACCCCAGCTTCTGTGAAGTTAAAATGTAATGGAGGAAGTTTTGTTCTACCTTTCTCCTTTGTTCTCTCACTCAGACTCCCAACTCTCAGTCAGCAGCTCCACCTCCAGCTCTGTGAAGTTAAAATGTAGTGGAGGAAGTTTTTTTCTACCTTTCTCCTTTGTTCTCTTACTCAGACTGCCAGCTCTCAGCCAGCAGCTCCACCCCCAGCTTCTGTGAAGTTAAAATGTAATGGAGTGAGTTTTTTTCAACCTTCCTTCTTTGTTCTCTCACTCAGACTGCCAACTCTCAGCCAGCAGCTCCACCCCCAGCTTCTGTGAAGTCAAAATGTAATGGAGGAAGTTTTTTTCTACTCTTCTCCTTTGTACCTCCATTCAGACTACCAGCTCTCAGCCAGGAGATCCACCCCCAGCTTCTGTGAAGTTAAAATGTAAGGGAGGAAGTTTTTTTCTATCCTTTCTCCTTTGTTCTCTCACTCAGACTCCCAACTCTCAGTAAGCAGCTCCACCTCTAGCTCTGTGAAGTTAAAATGTAAGGGAGGAAGTTTTTTTCTACCTTTCTCCTTTGTTCTCTCACTCAGACTCCCAACTCTCAGTCAGCAGCTCCACCTCCAGCTCTGTGAAGTTAAATGTAATGGAGGAAGTTTTTTTCAACCTTTCACTTTTGTTCTCTAACTCAGACTGCCGGATCTCAGCCAGCAGCGCCACCCCCAGCTTCTGTGAATTTAAAATGTAATGGAGGGAGTTTTTTTCAACCTTCCTTCTTTGTTCTCTCACTCAGACTCCCAACTCTCAGTCAGCAGCTCCACCTCCAGCTCTGTGAAGTTAAAATGTAAGGGAGGAAGTTTTTTTCTATCCTTTCTCCTTTGTTCTCTCACTCAGACTGCCAGCTCTCAGCCAACAGCTCCACCCCCAGCTTCTGTGAAGTTAAAATGTAATGATGGAAGTTTTATTCTACCTTTCTCCTTTTTTCTGTCACTCAGACTCCCAACTCTCAGCCAGCAGCTCCACCCCCAGCTTCTGTGAAGTTAAAATGTAATGAAGTTTTTTCTATCTTTCTCCTTTATTCTCTCACTCAGACTGCCAGCTCTCAGCCAGCAGCTCCACTCCCAGCTTCTGTGAAGTTAAAATGTAGTGGAGGAAGTTTTTTTCTATCCTTTCTCGTTTGATCTCTCACTCAGACTCCCAACTCTCAGTCAGCAGCTCCACCTCCAGCTCTGTGAAGTTAAAATGTAATGGAGGGAGTTTTTTCAACCTTCCATCTTTGTTCTCTCACTCAGACTCCCAACTCTCAGTCAGCAGCTCCACCTCCAGCTCTCTGAAGTTAAAATGTAAGGGAGGAAGTTTTTTTCTACCTTTCTCGTTTGTTCTCTCACTCAGACTCCCAACTCTCACTCAGCAGCTCCACTTCCAGCTCTGTGAAGTTAAATGTAATGGAGGAAGTTATTTTCTACCTTTCTGTTTTGTTCTCTCACTCAGACTGCCGGCTCTCAGCCAAGAGCTCCACCCCCAGCTTCTGTGAAGTTAAAATGTAATGGAGGAAGTTTTGTTCTACCTTTCTCGTTTGTTCTCTCACTCAGACTCCCAACTCTCAGTCAGCAGCTCCACCTCCAGCTCTGTGAAGGTAAATGTAATGGAGGAAGTTTTTTTCAACCTTTCACTTTTGTTCTCTAACTCAGACTGCCGGATCTCAGCCAGCAGCGCCACCCCCAGCTTCTGTGAAGTTAAAATGTAATGGAGGGAGTTTTTTTCAACCTTCCTTCTTTGTTCTCTCACTCAGACTCCCAACTCTCAGTCAGCAGCTCCACCTCCAGCTCTGTGAATTTAAAATGTAAGGGAGGAAGTTTTTTTCTATCCTTTCTCCTTTGTTCTCTCACTCAGACTGCCAGCTCTCAGCCAACAGCTCCACCTCTAGCTCTGTGAAGTTAAAATGTAAGGGAGGAAGTTTTTTTCTACCTTTCTCGTTTGTTCTCTCACTCAGACTCCCAACTCTCAGTCAGCAGCTCCACCTCCAGCTCTGTGAAGTTAAATGTAATGGAGGAAGTTTTTTTCAAACTTTCACTTTTGTTCTCTAACTCAGACTGCCGGATCTCAGCCAGCAGCACCACCCCCAGCTTCTGTGAAGTTAAAATGTAATGGAGGGAGTTTTTTTCAACCTTCCTTCTTTGTTCTCTCACTCAGACTCCCAACTCTCAGTCAGCAGCTCCACCTCCAGCTCTGTGAAGTTAAAATGTAAGGGAGGAAGTTTTTTTTCTATCCTTTCTCCTTTGTTCTCTCACTCAGACTGCCAGCTCTCAGCCAACAGCTCCACCCCCAGCTTCTGTGAAGTTAAAATGTAATGATGGAAGTTTTATTCTAACTTTCTCCTTTTTTCTGTCACTCAGACTCCCAACTCTCAGCCAGCAGCTCCACCCCCAGCTTCTGTGAAGTTAAAATGTAATGAAGTTTTTTCTATCTTTCTCCTTTATTCTCTCACTCAGACTGCCAGCTCTCAGCCAGCAGCTCCACCCCCAGCTTCTGTGAAGTTAAAATGTAATGGAGGGAGTTTTTTTCAACCTTCCTTCTTTGTTCTCTCACTCAGACTCCGAACTCTCAGTCAGCAGCTCCACTTCCAGCTCTGTGAAGTTAAAATGTAAGGGAGGAAGTTTTTTTCTACCTTTCTCGTTTGTTCTCTCACTCAGACTCCCAACTCTCAGTCAGCAGCTCCACCTCCAGCTCTGTGAAGTTAAAATGTAATGGAGGGAGTTTTTTTCAACCTTCCTTCTTTGTTCTCTTACTCAGACTCCCAACTCTCAGTCAGCAGCTCCACCTCCAGCTCTGTGAAGTTAAAATGTAAGGGAGGAAGTTTTTTCTACCTTTCTCTTTTGTTCTCTCACTCAGACTCCCAACTCTCAGTCAGCAGCGCCACCCCCAGCTTCTGTGAAGTTAAAATGTAATGAACTTTTTTGTATCTTTCTCCTTTATTCTCTCACACAGACTCCCAACTCTCAGCCAGCAGCTCCAGCCCAGCTTCTGTGAAGTCAAAATGTAATGGAGGAAGTTTTTTTCTATCCTTTCTCGTTTGATCTCTCACTCAGACTCCCAACTCTCAGTCAGCAGCTCCACCTCCAGCTCTGTGAAGTTAAAATGTAATGGAGGGAGTTTTTTTCAACCTTCCTTCTTTGTTCTCTTACTCAGACTCCCAACTCTCAGTCAGCAGCTCCACCTCCAGCTCTGTGAAGTTAAAATGTAAGGGAGGAAGTTTTTTTCTACCTTTCTCGTTTGTTCTCTCACTCAGACTCCCAACTCTCAGTCAGCAGCTCCACTTCCAGCTCTGTGAAGTTAAATGTCATGGAGGGAGTTTTTTTCAACCTTCCTTCTTTGTTCTCTCACTCAGACTCCCAACTCTCAGTCAGCAGCTCCACCCACAGCTTCTGTGAAGTGAAAACGTAATGGACGAAGTTTTTTTCTACCTTTCTCCTTCGTACTTCCATTCAGACTCTCAACTCTCAGTCAGCAGCTCCACCCACAGCTTCTGTGAAGTTTAAATGTAATGGAGGAAGTTATTTTCTACCTTTCTCCTTTGTTCTCTCACTCAGACTTCCGGCTCTCAGCCAGTAGCACCACCCCCAGATTCTGTGAATTTAAAATGTAATGGAGGAAGTTTTTTTCTACCTTTCTCCTTTGTTCTCTCACTCAGACTCCCAACTCTCAGCCAGCAGCTCCACCCCCAGATTCTGTGAAGTTAAAATGTAATGGAAGGAGTTTTGTTCGACCTTCCTTCTTTGTTCTCTCACTCAGACTCCCAACTCTCAGTCAGCAGCTCCACCCACAGCATCTGTGTAGTTAAAATGTAATGGAGGAAGTTTTTTCTACCTTTCTCATTTGTTATTCCATTCAGACTCCCAACCCCCAGTCAGCAAATCCACCCCCAGCTTCTGGGAAGTTAAAATGTAATGGATGGAGTTTTTTTCAACCTTCCTTCTTTGTTCTCTCAATCAGACTCCCAACTCTCAGTCAGCAGCACCACCTCCAGCTCTGTGAAGTTAAAATGTAAGGGAGGAAGTTTTTTTCTACCTTCCTTCTTTGTTCTCTCACTCAGACTCCCAACTCTCAGTCAGCAGCTCCACCTCCAGCTCTGTGAAGTTAAAATGTAAAAGAGGAAGTTTTTTTCTACCTTTCTCGTTTGTTCTCTCACTCAGACTCCCAACTCTCAGCCAGCAGCTCCACCCCCAGCTTCTGTGAAATTAAAATGTAATGAAGTTTTTTCTATCTTTCTCCTTTTTGTTCTCTCACTCAGACTCCCAACTCTCAGTCAGCAGCTCCACCTCCAGCTCTGTGAAGTTAAAATGTAGTGGAGGAAGTTTTTTTCTACCTTTCTCCTTTGTACCTCCATTCAGACTACCATCTCTCAACCAGGAGCTCCACCCCCAGCTTCTGTGAAGTTAAAATGTAATGGAGGGAGTTTTTTTCAACCTTCCTTCTTTTTTCTGTCACTCAGACTCCCAACTCTCAGCCAGCAGCTCCACCCCCAGCTTCTGTGAAGTTAAAATGTAATGAAGTTTTTTCTATCTTTCTCCTTTATTCTCTCACTCAGACTGCCAGCTCTCAGCCAGCAGCTCCACTCCCAGCTTCTGTGAAGTTAAAATGTAGTGGAGGAAGTTTTTTTCTATCCTTTCTCGTTTGATCTCTCACTCAGACTCCCAACTCTCAGTCAGCAGCTCCACCTCCAGCTCTGTGAAGTTAAAATGTAATGGAGGGAGTTTTCTCAACCTTCCTTCTTTGTTCTCTCACTCAGACTCCCAACTCTCAGTCAGCAGCTCCACCTCCAGCTCTCTGAAGTTAAAATGTAAGGGAGGAAGTTTTTTTCTACCTTTCTCGTTTGTTCTCTCACTCAGACTCCCAACTCTCACTCAGCAGCTCCACTTCCAGCTCTGTGAAGTTAAATGTAATGGAGGAAGTTATTTTCTACCTTTCTGTTTTGTTCTCTCACTCAGACTGCCGGCTCTCAGCCAAGAGCTCCACCCCCAGCTTCTGTGAAGTTAAAATGTAATGGAGGAAGTTTTGTTCTACGTTTCTCGTTTGTTCTCTCACTCAGACTCCCAACTCTCAGTCAGCAGCTCCACCTCCAGCTCTGTGAAGGTAAATGTAATGGAGGAAGTTTTTTTCAACCTTTCACTTTTGTTCTCTAACTCAGACTGCCGGATCTCAGCCAGCAGCGCCACCCCCAGCTTCTGTGAAGTTAAAATGTAATGGAGGGAGTTTTTTTCAACCTTCCTTCTTTGTTCTCTCACTCAGACTCCCAACTCTCAGTCAGCAGCTCCACCTCCAGCTCTGTGAAGTTAAAATGTAAGGGAGGAAGTTTTTTTCTATCCTTTCTCCTTTGTTCTCTCACTCAGACTGCCAGCTCTCAGCCAACAGCTCCACCTCTAGCTCTGTGAAGTTAAAATGTAAGGGAGGAAGTTTTTTTCTACCTTTCTCGTTTGTTCTCTCACTCAGACTCCCAACTCTCAGTCAGCAGCTCCACCTCCAGCTCTGTGAAGTTAAATGTAATGGAGGAAGTTTTTTTCAAACTTTCACTTTTGTTCTCTAACTCAGACTGCCGGATCTCAGCCAGCAGCACCACCCCCAGCTTCTGTGAAGTTAAAATGTAATGGAGGGAGTTTTTTTCAACCTTCCTTCTTTGTTCTCTCACTCAGACTCCCAACTCTCAGTCAGCAGCTCCACCTCCAGCTCTGTGAAGTTAAAATGTAAGGGAGGAAGTTTTTTTTCTATCCTTTCTCCTTTGTTCTCTCACTCAGACTGCCAGCTCTCAGCCAACAGCTCCACCCCCAGCTTCTGTGAAGTTAAAATGTAATGATGGAAGTTTTATTCTAACTTTCTCCTTTTTTCTGTCACTCAGACTCCCAACTCTCAGCCAGCAGCTCCACCCCCAGCTTCTGTGAAGTTAAAATGTAATGAAGTTTTTTCTATCTTTCTCCTTTATTCTCTCACTCAGACTGCCAGCTCTCAGTCAGCAGCTCCACCTCCAGCTCTGTGAAGTTAAAATGTAAGGGAGGAAGTTTTTTTCTACCTTTCTCGTTTGTTCTCTCACTCAGACTCCCAACTCTCAGTCAGCAGCTCCACTTCCAGCTCTGTGAAGTTAAATGTAATGGAGGAAGTTATTTTCTACCTTTCTCCTTTGTTCTCTCACTCAGACTGCCGGCTCTCAGCCAGCAGCGCCACCCCCAGCTGCTGTGAATTTAAAATGTAATGGAGGAAGTTTTTTTCTACCTTTCTCCTTTGTTCTCTCACTCAGACTCCCAACTCTCAGCCAGCAGCTCCACCCCCAGCTTCTGTGAAGTTAAAATGTAATGAACTGTTTTCTATCTTTCTCCTTTATTCTCTCACACAGACTCCCAACTCTCAGCCAGCAGCTACAGCCCAGCTTTTGTGAAGTCAAAATGTAATGGAGGAAGTTTTTTTCTATCCTTTCTCGTTTGATCTCGCACTCAGACTCCCAACTCTCAGTCAGCAGCTCCACCTCCAGCTCTGTGAAGTTAAAATGTAATGGAGGGAGTTTTTTTCAACCTTCCTTCTTTGTTCTCTTACTCAGACTCCCAACTCTCAGTCAGCAGCTCCACCTCCAGCTCTGTGAAGTTAAAATGTAAGGGAGGAAGTTTTTTCTACCTTTCTCTTTTGTTCTCTCACTCAGACTCCCAACTCTCAGTCAGCAGCGCCACCCCCAGCTTCTGTGAAGTTAAAATGTAATGAACTTTTTTGTATCTTTCTCCTTTATTCTCTCACACAGACTCCCAACTCTCAGCCAGCAGCTCCAGCCCAGCTTCTGTGAAGTCAAAATGTAATGGAGGAAGTTTTTTTCTATCCTTTCTCGTTTGATCTCTCACTCAGACTCCCAACTCTCAGTCAGCAGCTCCACCTCCAGCTCTGTGAAGTTAAAATGTAATGGAGGGAGTTTTTTTCAACCTTCCTTCTTTGTTCTCTTACTCAGACTCCCAACTCTCAGTCAGCAGCTCCACCTCCAGCTCTGTGAAGTTAAAATGTAAGGGAGGAAGTTTTTTTCTACCTTTCTCGTTTGTTCTCTCACTCAGACTCCCAACTCTCAGTCAGCAGCTCCACTTCCAGCTCTGTGAAGTTAAATGTCATGGAGGGAGTTTTTTTCAACCTTCCTTCTTTGTTCTCTCACTCAGACTCCCAACTCTCAGTCAGCAGCTCCACCCACAGCTTCTGTGAAGTGAAAACGTAATGGACGAAGTTTTTTTCTACCTTTCTCCTTCGTACTTCCATTCAGACTCTCAACTCTCAGTCAGCAGCTCCACCCCCAGCTTCTGTGAAGTTTAAATGTAATGGAGGGAGTTTTTTTCAACCTTCCTTCTTTGTTCTCTCACTCAGACTCCCAACTCTCAGTCAGCAGCTCCACCCACAGCTTCTGTGAAGTTTAAATGTAATGGAGGAAGTTATTTTCTACCTTTCTCCTTTGTTCTCTCACTCAGACTTCCGGCTCTCAGCCAGTAGCGCCACCCCCAGATTCTGTGAATTTAAAATGTAATGGAGGAAGTTTTTTTCTACCTTTCTCCTTTGTTCTCTCACTCAGACTCCCAACTCTCAGCCAGCAGCTCCACCCCCAGATTCTGTGAAGTTAAAATGTAATGGAAGGAGTTTTGTTCGACCTTCCTTCTTTGTTCTCTCACTCAGACTCCCAACTCTCAGTCAGCAGCTCCACCCACAGCATCTGTGTAGTTAAAATGTAATGGAGGAAGTTTTTTCTACCTTTCTCATTTGTTATTCCATTCAGACTCCCAACCCCCAGTCAGCAAATCCACCCCCAGCTTCTGGGAAGTTAAAATGTAATGGATGGAGTTTTTTTCAACCTTCCTTCTTTGTTCTCTCAATCAGACTCCCAACTCTCAGTCAGCAGCACCACCTCCAGCTCTGTGAAGTTAAAATGTAAGGGAGGAAGTTTTTTTCTACCTTCCTTCTTTGTTCACTCACTCAGACTCCCAACTCTCAGTCAGCAGCTCCACCTCCAGCTCTGTGAAGTTAAAATGTAAAAGAGGAAGTTTTTTTCTACCTTTCTCGTTTGTTCTCTCACTCAGACTCCCAACTCTCAGCCAGCAGCTCCACCCCCAGCTTCTGTGAAATTAAAATGTAATGAAGTTTTTTCTATCTTTCTCCTTTTTGTTCTCTCACTCAGACTCCCAACTCTCAGTCAGCAGCTCCACCTCCAGCTCTGTGAAGTTAAAATGTAGTGGAGGAAGTTTTTTTCTACCTTTCTCCTTTGTACCTCCATTCAGACTACCATCTCTCAACCAGGAGCTCCACCCCCAGCTTCTGTGAAGTTAAAATGTAATGGAGGGAGTTTTTTTCAACCTTCCTTCTTTGTTCTCTCACTCAGACTCCCAACTCTCAGTCAGCAGCTCCACCTCCAGCTCTGTGAAGTTAAAATGTAATGGAAGGAGTTTTGTTCGACCTTCCTTCTTTGTTCTCTCACTCAGACTCCCAACCCTCAGTCAGCAGCTCCACCCACAGCATCTGTGTAGTTAAAATGTAATGGAGGAAGTTTTTTCTACCTTTCTCATTTGTTATTCCATTCAGACTCCCAACCCCCAGTCAGCAAATCCACCCCCAGCTTCTGGGAAGTTAAAATGTAATGGATGGAGTTTTTTTCAACCTTCCTTCTTTGTTCTCTCACTCAGACTCCCAACTCTCAGTCAGCAGCTCCACCTCCAGCTCTGTGAAGTTAAAATGTAAAAGAGGAAGTTTTTTTCTACCTTTCTCGTTTGTTCTCTCACTCAGACTCCCAACTCTCAGCCAGCAGCTCCACCCCCAGCTTCTGTGAAGTTAAAATGTAATGAAGTTTTTTCTATCTTTCTCCCTTTTGTTCTCTCACTCAGACTGCCAGCTCTCACCAAGCAGCTCCACCCCCAGCTTCTGTGAAGTTAAAATGTAATGGAGGGAGTTTTTTTCAACCTTCCTTCTTTGTTCTCTCACTCAGACTCCCAACTCTCAGTCAGCAGCTCCACCTCCAGCTCTGTGAAGTTAAAATGTAAGGGAGGAAGTTATTTTCTACCTTTCTCCTTTGTTCTCTCACTCAGACTCCCAACTTTCAGCCAGCAGCTCCACCCCCAGCTTCTGTGAAGTTAAAATGTAATGAACTGTTTTCTATCTTTCTCCTTAATTCTCTCACACAGACTCCCAAATCTCAGCCAGCAGCTCCAGCCCAGCTTCTGTGAAGTTAAAATGTAATGGAGGAAGTTTTTTTCTACCTTTCTCCTTTGTACTTCCATTCAGACTCTCAACTCTCAGTCAGCAGCTCCACCCCCAGCTTCTGTGAAGTTTAAATGTAATGGAGGGAGTTTTTTTCAACCTTCCTTCTTTGTTCTCTCACTCAGACTCCCAACTCTCAGCCAGCAGCTCCACCTCCAGCTCTGTGAAGTTTAAATGTAATGGAGGGAGTTTTTTTCAACCTTCCTTCTTTGTTGTCTCACTCAGACTCCCAACTCTCAGTCAGCAGCTCCACCTCCAGCTCTGTGAAGTTAAAATGTAAGGAAGTTTTTTTCTACCTTTCTCCTTTGTTCTCTCACTCAGACTCCCAACTCTCAGTCAGCAGCTCCACCTCCAGCTCTGTGAAGTTAAAATGTAAGGGAGGAAGTTTTTTTCTACCTTTCTCGTTTGTTCTCTCACTCAGACTCCCAAATCTCAGTCAGCAGCTCCACTTCCAGCTCTGTGAAGTTAAATGTAATAGAGTTAGTTATTTTCTACCTTTCTCCTTTGTTCTCTCACTCAGACTTCCGGCTCTCAGCCAGCAGCGCCACCCCCAGCTTCTGTGAATTTAAAATGTAATGGAGGAAGTTTTTTTCTACATTTCTCCTTTGTTCTCTCACTCAGACTCCTAACTCTCAGCCAGCAGCTCCACCCCCAGATTCTGTGAAGTTAAAATGTAATGGAAGGAGTTTTGTTCGACCTTCCTTCTTTGTTCTCTCACTCAGACTCCCAACTCTCAGTCAGCAGCTCCACCCACAGCATCTGTGTAGTTAAAATGTAATGGAGGAAGTTTTTTCTACCTTTCTCATTTGTTATTCCATTCAGACTCCCAACCCCCAGTCAGCAAATCCACCCCCAGCTTCTGGGAAGTTAAAATGTAATGGATGGAGTTTTTTTCAAACTTCCTTCTTTGTTCTCTCACTCAGACTCCCAACTCTCAGTCAGCAGCACCACCTCCAGCTCTGTGAAGTTAAAATGTAAGGGAGGAAGTTTTTTTCTACCTTCCTTCTTTGTTCTCTCACTCAGACTCCCAACTCTCAGTCAGCAGCTCCACCTCCAGCTCTGTGAAGTTAAAATGTAAAAGAGGAAGTTTTTTTCTACCTTTCTCGTTTGTTCTCTCACTCAGACTCCCAACTCTCAGCCAGCAGCTCCACCCCCAGCTTCTGTGAAGTTAAAATGTAATGAAGTTTTTTCTATCTTTCTCCTTTTTGTTCTCTCACTCAGACTCCCAACTCTCAGTCAGCAGCTCCACCTCCAGCTCTGTGAAGTTAAAATGTAGTGGAGGAAGTTTTTTTCTACCTTTCTCCTTTGTACCTCCATTCAGACTACCATCTCTCAACCAGGAGCTCCACCCCCAGCTTCTGTGAAGTTAAAATGTAATGGAGGGAGTTTTTTTCAACCTTCCTTCTTTGTTCTCTCACTCAGACTCCCAACTCTCAGTCAGCAGCTCCACCTCCTGCTCTGTGAAGTTAAAATGTAATGGAAGGAGTTTTGTTCGACCTTCCTTCTTTGTTCTCTCACTCAGACTCCCAACTCTCAGTCAGCAGCTCCACCCACAGCATCTGTGTAGTTAAAATGTAATGGAGGAAGTTTTTTCTACCTTTCTCATTTGTTATTCCATTCAGACTCCCAACCCCCAGTCAGCAAATCCACCCCCAGCTTCTGGGAAGTTAAAATGTAATGGATGGAGTTTTTTTCAACCTTCCTTCTTTGTTCTCTCACTCAGATTCCCAACTCTCAGTCAGCAGCTCCACCTCCAGCTCTGTGAAGTTAAAATGTAAAAGAGGAAGTTTTTTTCTACCTTTCTCGTTTGTTCTCTCACTCAGACTCCCAACTCTCAGCCAGCAGCTCCACCCCCAGCTTCTGTGAAGTTAAAATGTAATGAAGTTTTTTCTATCTTTCTCCCTTTTGTTCTCTCACTCAGACTGCCAGCTCTCACCAAGCAGCTCCACCCCCAGCTTCTGTGAAGTTAAAATGTAATGGAGGGAGTTTTTTTCAACCTTCCTTCTTTGTTCTCTCACTCAGACTCACAACTCTCAGTCAGCAGCTCCACCTCCAGCTCTGTGAAGTTAAAATGTAAGGGAGGAAGTTATTTTCTACCTTTCTACTTTGTTCTCTCACTCAGACTCCCAACTTTCAGCCAGCAGCTCCACCCCCAGCTTCTGTGAAGTTAAAATGTAATGAACTGTTTTCTATCTTTCTCCTTAATTCTCTCACACAGACTCCCAAATCTCAGCCAGCAGCTCCAGCCCAGCTTCTGTGAAGTTAAAATGTAATGGAGGGAGTTTTTTTCAACCTTCCTTCTTTGTTCTCTCACTCAGACTCCCATCTCTCAGTCAGCAGCTCCACCTCCAGCTCTGTGAAGTTAAAATGTAAGGGAGGAAGTTTTTTTCTACCTTTCTCGTTTGTTCTCTCACTCAGACTCCCAAATCTCAGTCAGCAGCTCCACTTCCAGCTCTGTGAAGTTAAATATAATGGAGGAAGTTATTTTCTACCTTTCTCCTTTGTTCTCTCACTCAGACTTCCGGCTCTCAGCCAGCAGCGCCACCCCCAGCTTCTGTGAATTTAAAATGTAATGGAGGAAGTTTTTTTCTACCTTTCTCCTTTGTTCTCTCACTCAGACTGCCAGCTCTCACCAAGCAGCTCCACCCCCAGCTTCTGTGAAGTTAAAATGTAATGGAGGGAGTTTTTTTCAACCCTCCTTCTTTGTTCTCTCACTTAGACTCCCAACTCTCAGTCAGCAGCTCCACCTCCAGCTCTGTGAAGTTAAAATGTAAGGGAGGAAGTTATTTTCTACCTTTCTCCTTTGTTCTCTCACTCAGACTCCCAACTTTCAGGCACCAGCTCCACCCCCAGCTTCTGTGTAGTTAAAATGTAATGAACTGTTTTCTATCTTTCTCCTTAATTCTCTCACACAGACTCCCAAATCTCAGCCAGCAGCTCCAGCACAGCTTCTGTGAAGTTAAAATGTAATGGAGGAAGTTTTGTTCTACATTTCTCCTTTGTTCTCTCACTCAGACTCCCAACTCTCAGTCAGCAGCTCCACCTCCAGCTCTGTGAAGTTAAAATGTAGTGGAGGAAGTTTTTTTCTACCTTTCTCCTTTGTACCTACATTCAGACTACCATCTCTCAACCAGGAGCTCCACCCCCAGCTTCTGTGAAGTTAAAATGTAATGGAGGGAGTTTTTTTCAACCTTCCTTCTTTGCTCTCTCACTCAGACTCCCAACTCTCAGTCAGCAGCTCCACCTCCAGCTCTGTGAAGTTAAAATGTAATGGAAGGAGTTTTGTTCGACCTTCCTTCTTTGTTCTCTCACTCAGACTCCCAACTCTCAGTCAGCAGCTCCACCCACAGCATCTGTGTAGTTAAAATGTAATGGAGGAAGTTTTTTCTACCTTTCTCATTTGTTATTCCATTCAGACTCCCAACCCCCAGTCAGCAAATCCACCCCCAGCTTCTGGGAAGTTAAAATGTAATGGATGGAGTTTTTTTCAACCTTCCTTCTTTGTTCTCTCACTCAGACTCCCAACTCTCAGTCAGCAGCACCACCTCCAGCTCTCTGAAGTTAAAATGTAAGGGAGGAAGTATTTTTCTACCTTCCTTCTTTGTTCTCTCACTCAGACTCCCAACTCTCAGTCAGCAGCTCCACCTCCAGCTCTGTGAAGATAAAATGTAAAAGAGGAAGTTTTTTTCTACCTTTCTCGTTTGTTCTCTCACTCAGACTCCCAACTCTCAGCCAGCAGCTCCACCCCAGCTTCTGTGAAGTTAAAATGTAATGAAGTTTTTTCTATCTTTCTCCTTTTTGTTCTCTCACTCAGACTGCCAGCTCTCACCAAGCAGCTCCACCCCCAGCTTCTGTGAAGTTAAAATGTAATGGAGGGAGTTTTTTTCAACCTTCCTTCTTTGTTTTCTCACTCAGACTCCCAACTCTCAGTCAGCAGCTCCACCTCCAGCTCTGTGAAGTTAAAATGTAAGGGAGGAAGTTTTTTCTACCTTTCTCTTTTGTTCTCTCACTCAGACTCCCAACTCTCAGTCAGCAGCGCCACCCCCAGCTTCTGTGAAGTTAAAATGTAATGAACTGTTTTGTATCTTTCTCCTTTATTCTCTCACACAGACTCCCAACTCAAGGCCAGCAGCTCCAGCCCAGCTTCTGTGAAGTCAAAATGTAATGGAGGAAGTTTTTTTCTATCCTTTCTCGTTTGATCTCTCACTCAGACTCCCAACTCTCAGTCAGCAGCTCCACCTCCAGCTCTGTGAAGTTAAAATGTAATGGAGGGAGTTTTTTTCAACCTTCCTTCTTTGTTCTCTTACTCAGACTCCCAACTCTCAGTCAGCAGCTCCACCTCCAGCTCTGTGAAGTTAAAATGTAAGGGAGGAAGTTTTTTTCTACCTTTCTCGTTTGTTCTCTCACTCAGACTCCCAGCTCTCAGTCAGCAGCTCCACTTCCAGCTCTGTGAAGTTAAATGTCATGGAGGGAGTTTTTTTCAACCTTCCTTCTTTGTTCTCTCACTCAGACTCCCAACTCTCAGTCAGCAGCTCCACCCACAGCTTCTGTGAAGTGAAAACGTAATGGACGAAGTTTTTTTCTACCTTTCTCCTTTGTACTTCCATTCAGACTCTCAACTCTCAGTCAGCAGCTCCACCCCCAGCTTCTGTGAAGTTTAAATGTAATGGAGGGAGTTTTTTTCAACCTTCCTTCTTTGTTCTCTCACTCAGACTCCCAACTCTCAGTCAGCAGCTCCACCCCCAGCTTCTGTGAAGTTTAAATGTAATGGAGGAAGTTTTTTTCTACCTTTCTCGTTTGTTCTCTCACTCAGACTCCCAAATCTCAGTCAGCAGCTCCACTTCCAGCTCTGTGAAGTTAAATGTAATGGAGGAAGTTATTTTCTACCTTTCTCCTTTGTTCTCTCACTCAGACTTCCGGCTCTCAGCCAGCAGCGCCACCCCCAGCTTCTGTGAATTTAAAATGTAATGGAGGAAGTTTTTTTCTACCTTTCTCCTTTGTTCTCTCACTCAGACTCCCAACTCTCAGCCAGCAGCTCCACCCCCAGATTCTGTGAAGTTAAAATGTAATGGAAGGAGTTTTGTTCGACCTTCCTTCTTTGTTCTCTCACTCAGACTCCCAACTCTCAGTCAGCAGCTCCACCCACAGCATCTGTGTAGTTAAAATGTAATGGAGGAAGTTTTTTCTACCTTTCTCATTTGTTATTCCATTCAGACTCCCAACCCCCAGTCAGCAAATCCACCCCCAGCTTCTGGGAAGTTAAAATGTAATGAATGGAGTTTTTTTCAACCTTCCTTCTTTGTTCTCTCACTCAGACTCCCAACTCTCAGTCAGCAGCACCACCTCCAGCTCTGTGAAGTTAAAATGTAAGGGAGGAAGTTTTTTTCTACCTTCCTTCTTTGTTCTCTCACTCAGACTCCCAACTCTCAGTCAGCAGCTCCACCTCCAGCTCTGTGACGTTAAAATGTAAAAGAGGAAGTTTTTTTCTACCTTTCTTGTTTGTTCTCTCACTCAGACTCCCAACTCTCAGCCAGCAGCTCCACCCCCAGCTTCTGTGAAGTTAAAATGTAATGAAGTTTTTTCTATCTTTCTCCTTTTTGTTCTCTCACTCAGACTCCCAACTCTCAGTCAGCAGCTCCACCTCCAGCTCTGTGAAGTTAAAATGTAGTGGAGGAAGTTTTTTTCTACCTTTCTCCTTTGTACCTCCATTCAGACTACCATCTCTCAACCAGGAGCTCCACCCCCAGCTTCTGTGAAGTTAAAATGTAATGGAGGGAGTTTTTTTCAACCTTCCTTCTTTGTTCTCTCACTCAGACTCCCAACTCTCAGTCAGCAGCTCCACCTCCAGCTCTGTGAAGTTAAAATGTAATGGAAGGAGTTTTGTTCGACCTTCCTTCTTTGTTCTCTCACTCAGACTCCCAACTCTCAGTCAGCAGCTCCACCCACAGCATCTGTGTAGTTAAAATGTAATGGAGGAAGTTTTTTCTACCTTTCTCATTTGTACTTCCATTCAGACTCTCAACCCCCAGTCAGCAAATCCACCCCCAGCTTCTGGGAAGTTAAAATGTAATGGATGGAGTTTTTTTCAACCTTCCTTCTTTGTTCTCTCACTCAGACTCCCAACTCTCAGTCAGCAGCACCACCTCCAGCTCTGTGAAGTTAAAATGTAAGGGAGGAAGTTTTTTTCTACCTTCCTTCTTTGTTCTCTCACTCAGACTCCCAACTCTCAGTCAGCAGCTCCACCTCCAGCTCTGTGACGTTAAAATGTAAAAGAGGAAGTTTTTTTCTACCTTTCTTGTTTGTTCTCTCACTCAGACTCCCAACTCTCAGCCAGCAGCTCCACCCCCAGCTTCTGTGAAGTTAAAATGTAATGAAGTTTTTTCTATCTTTCTCCTTTTTGTTCTCTCACTCAGACTCCCAACTCTCAGTCAGCAGCTCCACCTCCAGCTCTGTGAAGTTAAAATGTAGTGGAGGAAGTTTTTTTCTACCTTTCTCCTTTGTACCTCCATTCAGACTACCATCTCTCAACCAGGAGCTCCACCCCCAGCTTCTGTGAAGTTAAAATGTAATGGAGGGAGTTTTTTTCAACCTTCCTTCTTTGTTCTCTCACTCAGACTCCCAACTCTCAGTCAGCAGCTCCACCTCCAGCTCTGTGAAGTTAAAATGTAATGGAAGGAGTTTTGTTCGACCTTCCTTCTTTGTTCTCTCACTCAGACTCCCAACTCTCAGTCAGCAGCTCCACCCACAGCATCTGTGTAGTTAAAATGTAATGGAGGAAGTTTTTTCTACCTTTCTCATTTGTACTTCCATTCAGACTCTCAACCCCCAGTCAGCAAATCCACCCCCAGCTTCTGGGAAGTTAAAATGTAATGGATGGAGTTTTTTTCAACCTTCCTTCTTTGTTCTCTCACTCAGACTCCCAACTCTCAGTCAGCAGCACCACCTCCAGCTCTGTGAAGTTAAAATGTAAGGGAGGAAGTTTTTTTCTACCTTCCTTCTTTGTTCTCTCACTCAGACTCCCAACTCTCAGTCAGCAGCTCCACCTCCAGCTCTGTGAAGTTAAAATGTAAAAGAGGAAGTTTTTTTCTACCTTTCTCGTTTGTTCTCTCACTCAGACTCCCAACTCTCAGCCAGCAGCTCCACCCCCAGCTTCTGTGAAGTTAAAATGTAATGAAGTTTTTTCTATCTTTCTCCTTTTTGTTCTCTCACTCAGACTGCCAGCTCTCACCAAGCAGCTCCAGCCCAGCTTCTGTGAAGTTAAAATGTAATGGAGGAAGTTTTGTTCTACATTTCTCCTTTGTTCTCTCACTCAGACTCCCAACTCTCAGTCAGCAGCTCCACCTCCAGCTCTGTGAAGTTAAAATGTAGTGGAGGAAGTTTTTTTCTACCTTTCTCCTTTGTACCTCCATTCAGACTACCATCTCTCAACCAGGAGCTCCACCCCCAGCTTCTGTGAAGTTAAAATGTAATGGAGGGAGTTTTTTTCAACCTTCCTTCTTTGTTCTCTCACTCAGACTCCCAACTCTCAGTCAGCAGCTCCACCCCCAGATTCTGTGAAGTTAAAATGTAATGGAAGGAGTTTTGTTCGACCTTCCTTCTTTGTTCTCTCACTCAGACTCCCAACTCTCAGTCAGCAGCTCCACCCACAGCATCTGTGTAGTTAAAATGTAATGGAGGAAGTTTTTTTCAACCTTCCTTCTTTGTTCTCTCACTCAGACTCCCAACTCTCAGTCAGCAGCACCACCTCCAGCTCTGTGAAGTTAAAATGTAAGGGAGGAAGTTTTTTTCTACCTTCCTTCTTTGTTCTCTCACTCAGACTCCCAACTCTCAGTCAGCAGCTCCACCTCCAGCTCTGTGAAGTTAAAATGTAATGAAGTTTTTTCTATCTTTCTCCTTTTTGTTCTCTCACTCAGACTGCCAGCTCTCACCAAGCAGCTCCACCCCCAGCTTCTGTGAAGTTAAAATGTAATGGAGGAAGTTTTGTTCTACATTTCTCCTTTGTTCTCTCACTCAGACTGCCAACTCTCAGTCAGCAGCTCCACCTCCAGCTCTGTGAAGTTAAAATGTAGTGGAGGAAGTTTTTTTCTACCTTTCTCCTTTGTATCTCCATTCAGACTACCATCTCTCAACCAGGAGCTCCACCCCCAGCTTCTGTGAAGTTAAAATGTAATGGAGGGAGTTTTTTTCAACCTTCCTTCTTTGTTCTCTCACTCAGACTCCCAACTCTCTGTCAGCAGCTCCACCTCCAGCTCTGTGAAGTTAAAATGTAATGGAAGGAGTTTTGTTCGACCTTCCTTCTTTGTTCTCTCACTCAGACTCCCAACTCTCAGTCAGCAGCTCCACCCACAGCATCTGTGTAGTTAAAATGTAATGGAGGAAGTTTTTTCTACCTTTCTCATTTGTTATTCCATTCAGACTCCCAACCCCCAGTCAGCAAATCCACCCCCAGCTTCTGTGAAGTTAAAATGTAATGAACTGTTTTCTATCTTTCTCCTTAATTCTCTCACACAGACTCCCAAATCTCAGCCAGCAGCTCCAGCCCAGCTTCTCTGAAGTTAAAATGTAATGGAGGAAGTTTTGTTCTACATTTCTCCTTTGTTCTCTCACTCAGACTCCCAACTCTCAGTCAGCAGCTCCACCTCCAGCTCTGTGAAGTTAAAATGTAGTAGAGGAAGTTTTTTTCTACCTTTCTCCTTTGTACCTCCATTCAGACTACCATCTCTCAACCAGGAGCTCCACCCCCAGCTTCTGTGAAGTTAAAATGTAATGGAGGGAGTTTTTTTCAACCTTCCTTCTTTGTTCTCTCACTCAGACTCCCAACTCTCAGTCAGCAAATCCACCCCCAGCTTCTGGGAAGTTAAAATGTAATGGATGGAGTTTTTTTCAACCTTCCTTCTTTGTTCTCTCACTCAGACTCCCAACTCTCAGTCAGCAGCACCACCTCCAGCTCTGTGAAGTTAAAATGTAAGGGAGGAAGTTTTTTTCTACCTTCCTTCTTTGTTCTCTCACTCAGACTCCCAACTCTCAGTCAGCAGCTCCACCTCCAGCTTCTGTGAAGTTTAAATGTAATGGAGGAAGTTTTTTTCTACCTTTCTCGTTTGTTCTCTCACTCAGACTCCCAAATCTCAGTCAGCAGCTCCACTTCCAGCTCTGTGAATTTAAAATGTAAGGGAGGAAGTTTTTTTCTACCTTTCTCGTTTGTTCTCTCACTCAGACTCCCAAATCTCAGTCAGCAGCTCCACTTCCAGCTCTGTGAAGTTAAATGTAATGGAGGAAGTTATTTTCTACCTTTCTCCTTTGTTCTCTCACTTAGACTTCCGGCTCTCAGCCAGCAGCGCCACCCCCAGCTTCTGTGAATTTAAAATGTAATGGAGGAAGTTTTTTTCTACCTTTCTCCTTTGTTCTCTCACTCAGACTCCCAACTCTCAGCCAGCAGCTCCACCCCCAGATTCTGTGAAGTTAAAATGTAATGGAAGGAGTTTTGTTCGACCTTCCTTCTTTGTTCTCTCACTCAGACTCCCAACTCTCAGTCAGCAGCTCCACCCACAGCATCTGTGTAGTTAAAATGTAATGGAGGAAGTTTTTTTCTACCTTTCTCCTTTGTACCTCCATTCAGACTACCATCTCTCAACCAGGAGCTCCACCCCCAGCTTCTGTGAAGTTAAAATGTAATGGAGGGAGTTTTTTTCAACCTTCCTTCTTTGTTCTCTCACTCAGACTCCCAACTCTCAGTCAGCAAATCCACCCCCAGCTTCTGGGAAGTTAAAATGTAATGGATGGAGTTTTTTTCAACCTTCCTTCTTTGTTCTCTCACTCAGACTCCCAACTCTCAGTCAGCAGCACCACCTCCAGCTCTGTGAAGTTAAAATGTAAGGGAGGAAGTTTTTTTCTACCTTCCTTCTTTGTTCTCTCACTCAGACTCCCAACTCTCAGTCAGCAGCTCCACCTCCAGCTTCTGTGAAGTTTAAATGTAATGGAGGAAGTTTTTTTCTACCTTTCTCGTTTGTTCTCTCACTCAGACTCCCAAATCTCAGTCAGCAGCTCCACTTCCAGCTCTGTGAATTTAAAATGTAAGGGAGGAAGTTTTTTTCTACCTTTCTCGTTTGTTCTCTCACTCAGACTCCCAAATCTCAGTCAGCAGCTCCACTTCCAGCTCTGTGAAGTTAAATGTAATGGAGGAAGTTATTTTCTACCTTTCTCCTTTGTTCTCTCACTCAGACTTCCGGCTCTCAGCCAGCAGCGCCACCCCCAGCTTCTGTGAATTTAAAATGTAATGGAGGAAGTTTTTTTCTACCTTTCTCCTTTGTTCTCTCACTCAGACTCCCAACTCTCAGCCAGCAGCTCCACCCCCAGATTCTGTGAAGTTAAAATGTAATGGAAGGAGTTTTGTTCGACCTTCCTTCTTTGTTCTCTCACTCAGACTCCCAACTCTCAGTCAGCAGCTCCACCCACAGCATCTGTGTAGTTAAAATGTAATGGAGGAAGTTTTTTCTACCTTTCTCATTTGTTATTCCATTCAGACTCCCAACCCCCAGTCAGCAAATCCACCCCCAGCTTCTGGGAAGTTAAAATGTAATGAATGGAGTTTTTTTCAACCTTCCTTCTTTGTTCTCTCACTCAGACTCCCAACTCTCAGTCAGCAGCACCACCTCCAGCTCTGTGAAGTTAAAATGTAAGGGAGGAAGTTTTTTTCTACCTTCCTTCTTTGTTCTCTCACTCAGACTCCCAACTCTCAGTCAGCAGCTCCACCTCCAGCTCTGTGACGTTAAAATGTAAAAGAGGAAGTTTTTTTCTACCTTTCTTGTTTGTTCTCTCACTCAGACTCCCAACTCTCAGCCAGCAGCTCCACCCCCAGCTTCTGTGAAGTTAAAATGTAATGAAGTTTTTTCTATCTTTCTCCTTTTTGTTCTCTCACTCAGACTCCCAACTCTCAGTCAGCAGCTCCACCTCCAGCTCTGTGAAGTTAAAATGTAGTGGAGGAAGTTTTTTTCTACCTTTCTCCTTTGTACCTCCATTCAGACTACCATCTCTCAACCAGGAGCTCCACCCCCAGCTTCTGTGAAGTTAAAATGTAATGGAGGGAGTTTTTTTCAACCTTCCTTCTTTGTTCTCTCACTCAGACTCCCAACTCTCAGTCAGCAGCTCCACCTCCAGCTCTGTGAAGTTAAAATGTAATGGAAGGAGTTTTGTTCGACCTTCCTTCTTTGTTCTCTCACTCAGACTCCCAACTCTCAGTCAGCAGCTCCACCCACAGCATCTGTGTAGTTAAAATGTAATGGAGGAAGTTTTTTCTACCTTTCTCATTTGTACTTCCATTCAGACTCTCAACCCCCAGTCAGCAAATCCACCCCCAGCTTCTGGGAAGTTAAAATGTAATGGATGGAGTTTTTTTCAACCTTCCTTCTTTGTTCTCTCACTCAGACTCCCAACTCTCAGTCAGCAGCACCACCTCCAGCTCTGTGAAGTTAAAATGTAAGGGAGGAAGTTTTTTTCTACCTTCCTTCTTTGTTCTCTCACTCAGACTCCCAACTCTCAGTCAGCAGCTCCACCTCCAGCTCTGTGAAGTTAAAATGTAAAAGAGGAAGTTTTTTTCTACCTTTCTCGTTTGTTCTCTCACTCAGACTCCCAACTCTCAGCCAGCAGCTCCACCCCCAGCTTCTGTGAAGTTAAAATGTAATGAAGTTTTTTCTATCTTTCTCCTTTTTGTTCTCTCACTCAGACTGCCAGCTCTCACCAAGCAGCTCCAGCCCAGCTTCTGTGAAGTTAAAATGTAATGGAGGAAGTTTTGTTCTACATTTCTCCTTTGTTCTCTCACTCAGACTCCCAACTCTCAGTCAGCAGCTCCACCTCCAGCTCTGTGAAGTTAAAATGTAGTGGAGGAAGTTTTTTTCTACCTTTCTCCTTTGTACCTCCATTCAGACTACCATCTCTCAACCAGGAGCTCCACCCCCAGCTTCTGTGAAGTTAAAATGTAATGGAGGGAGTTTTTTTCAACCTTCCTTCTTTGTTCTCTCACTCAGACTCCCAACTCTCAGTCAGCAGCTCCACCCCCAGATTCTGTGAAGTTAAAATGTAATGGAAGGAGTTTTGTTCGACCTTCCTTCTTTGTTCTCTCACTCAGACTCCCAACTCTCAGTCAGCAGCTCCACCCACAGCATCTGTGTAGTTAAAATGTAATGGAGGAAGTTTTTTTCAACCTTCCTTCTTTGTTCTCTCACTCAGACTCCCAACTCTCAGTCAGCAGCACCACCTCCAGCTCTGTGAAGTTAAAATGTAAGGGAGGAAGTTTTTTTCCTACCTTCCTTCTTTGTTCTCTCACTCAGACTCCCAACTCTCAGTCAGCAGCTCCACCTCCAGCTCTGTGAAGTTAAAATGTAAAAGAGGAAGTTTTTTTCTACCTTTCTCGTTTGTTCTCTCACTCAGACTCCCAACTCTCAGCCAGCAGCTCCACCCCCAGCTTCTGTGAAGTTAAAATGTAATGAAGTTTTTTCTATCTTTCTCCTTTTTGTTCTCTCAGTCAGACTGCCAGCTCTCACCAAGCAGCTCCACCCCCAGCTTCTGTGAAGTTAAAATGTAATGGAGGAAGTTTTGTTCTACATTTCTCCTTTGTTCTCTCACTCAGACTCCCAACTCTCAGTCAGCAGCTCCACCTCCAGCTCTGTGAAGTTAAAATGTAGTGGAGGAAGTTTTTTTCTACCTTTCTCCTTTGTATCTCCATTCAGACTACCATCTCTCAACCAGGAGCTCCACCCCCAGCTTCTGTGAAGTTAAAATGTAATGGAGGGAGTTTTTTTCAACCTTCCTTCTTTGTTCTCTCACTCAGACTCCCAACTCTCAGTCAGCAGCTCCACCTCCAGCTCTGTGAAGTTAAAATGTAATGGAAGGAGTTTTGTTCGACCTTCCTTCTTTGTTCTCTCACTCAGACTCCCAACTCTCAGTCAGCAGCTCCACCCACAGCATCTGTGTAGTTAAAATGTAATGGAGGAAGTTTTTTCTACCTTTCTCATTTGTTATTCCATTCAGACTCCCAACCCCCAGTCAGCAAATCCACCCCCAGCTTCTGTGAAGTTAAAATGTAATGAACTGTTTTCTATCTTTCTCCTTAATTCTCTCACACAGACTCCCAAATCTCAGCCAGCAGCTCCAGCCCAGCTTCTCTGAAGTTAAAATGTAATGGAGGAAGTTTTGTTCTACATTTCTCCTTTGTTCTCTCACTCAGACTCCCAACTCTCAGTCAGCAGCTCCACCTCCAGCTCTGTGAAGTTAAAATGTAGTGGAGGAAGTTTTTTTCTACCTTTCTCCTTTGTACCTCCATTCAGACTACCATCTCTCAACCAGGAGCTCCACCCCCAGCTTCTGTGAAGTTAAAATGTAATGGAGGGAGTTTTTTTCAACCTTCCTTCTTTGTTCTCTCACTCAGACTCCCAACACTCAGTCAGCAAATCCACCCCCAGCTTCTGGGAAGTTAAAATGTAATGGATGGAGTTTTTTTCAACCTTCCTTCTTTGTTCTCTCACTCAGACTCCCAACTCTCAGTCAGCAGCACCACCTCCAGCTCTGTGAAGTTAAAATGTAAGGGAGGAAGTTTTTTTCTACCTTCCTTCTTTGTTCTCTCACTCAGACTCCCAACTCTCAGTCAGCAGCTCCACCTCCAGCTTCTGTGAAGTTTAAATGTAATGGAGGAAGTTTTTTTCTACCTTTCTCGTTTGTTCTCTCACTCAGACTCCCAAATCTCAGTCAGCAGCTCCACTTCCAGCTCTGTGAATTTAAAATGTAAGGGAGGAAGTTTTTTTCTACCTTTCTCGTTTGTTCTCTCACTCAGACTCCCAACTCTCAGTCAGCAGCTCCACCTCCAGCTCTGTGAAGTTAAAATGTAATGGAAGGAGTTTTGTTCGACCTTCCTTCTTTGTTCTCTCACTCAGACTCCCAACTCTCAGTCAGCAGCTCCACCCACAGCATCTGTGTAGTTAAAATGTAATGGAGGAAGTTTTTTCTACCTTTCTCATTTGTACTTCCATTCAGACTCTCAACCCCCAGTCAGCAAATCCACCCCCAGCTTCTGGGAAGTTAAAATGTAATGGATGGAGTTTTTTTCAACCTTCCTTCTTTGTTCTCTCACTCAGACTCCCAACTCTCAGTCAGCAGCACCACCTCCAGCTCTGTGAAGTTAAAATGTAAGGGAGGAAGTTTTTTTCTACCTTCCTTCTTTGTTCTCTCACTCAGACTCCCAACTCTCAGTCAGCAGCTCCACCTCCAGCTCTGTGACGTTAAAATGTAAAAGAGGAAGTTTTTTTCTACCTTTCTTGTTTGTTCTCTCACTCAGACTCCCAACTCTCAGCCAGCAGCTCCACCCCCAGCTTCTGTGAAGTTAAAATGTAATGAAGTTTTTTCTATCTTTCTCCTTTTTGTTCTCTCACTCAGACTCCCAACTCTCAGTCAGCAGCTCCACCTCCAGCTCTGTGAAGTTAAAATGTAGTGGAGGAAGTTTTTTTCTACCTTTCTCCTTTGTACCTCCATTCAGACTACCATCTCTCAACCAGGAGCTCCACCCCCAGCTTCTGTGAAGTTAAAATGTAATGGAGGGAGTTTTTTTCAACCTTCCTTCTTTGTTCTCTCACTCAGACTCCCAACTCTCAGTCAGCAGCTCCACCTCCAGCTCTGTGAAGTTAAAATGTAATGGAAGGAGTTTTGTTCGACCTTCCTTCTTTGTTCTCTCACTCAGACTCCCAACTCTCAGTCAGCAGCTCCACCCACAGCATCTGTGTAGTTAAAATGTAATGGAGGAAGTTTTTTCTACCTTTCTCATTTGTACTTCCATTCAGACTCTCAACCCCCAGTCAGCAAATCCACCCCCAGCTTCTGGGAAGTTAAAATGTAATGGATGGAGTTTTTTTCAACCTTCCTTCTTTGTTCTCTCACTCAGACTCCCAACTCTCAGTCAGCAGCACCACCTCCAGCTCTGTGAAGTTAAAATGTAAGGGAGGAAGTTTTTTTCTACCTTCCTTCTTTGTTCTCTCACTCAGACTCCCAACTCTCAGTCAGCAGCTCCACCTCCAGCTCTGTGAAGTTAAAATGTAAAAGAGGAAGTTTTTTTCTACCTTTCTCGTTTGTTCTCTCACTCAGACTCCCAACTCTCAGCCAGCAGCTCCACCCCCAGCTTCTGTGAAGTTAAAATGTAATGAAGTTTTTTCTATCTTTCTCCTTTTTGTTCTCTCACTCAGACTGCCAGCTCTCACCAAGCAGCTCCAGCCCAGCTTCTGTGAAGTTAAAATGTAATGGAGGAAGTTTTGTTCTACATTTCTCCTTTGTTCTCTCACTCAGACTCCCAACTCTCAGTCAGCAGCTCCACCTCCAGCTCTGTGAAGTTAAAATGTAGTGGAGGAAGTTTTTTTCTACCTTTCTCCTTTGTACCTCCATTCAGACTACCATCTCTCAACCAGGAGCTCCACCCCCAGCTTCTGTGAAGTTAAAATGTAATGGAGGGAGTTTTTTTCAACCTTCCTTCTTTGTTCTCTCACTCAGACTCCCAACTCTCAGTCAGCAGCTCCACCCCCAGATTCTGTGAAGTTAAAATGTAATGGAAGGAGTTTTGTTCGACCTTCCTTCTTTGTTCTCTCACTCAGACTCCCAACTCTCAGTCAGCAGCTCCACCCACAGCATCTGTGTAGTTAAAATGTAATGGAGGAAGTTTTTTTCAACCTTCCTTCTTTGTTCTCTCACTCAGACTCCCAACTCTCAGTCAGCAGCACCACCTCCAGCTCTGTGAAGTTAAAATGTAAGGGAGGAAGTTTTTTTCTACCTTCCTTCTTTGTTCTCTCACTCAGACTCCCAACTCTCAGTCAGCAGCTCCACCTCCAGCTCTGTGAAGTTAAAATGTAATGAAGTTTTTTCTATCTTTCTCCTTTTTGTTCTCTCACTCAGACTGCCAGCTCTCACCAAGCAGCTCCACCCCCAGCTTCTGTGAAGTTAAAATGTAATGGAGGAAGTTTTGTTCTACATTTCTCCTTTGTTCTCTCACTCAGACTGCCAACTCTCAGTCAGCAGCTCCACCTCCAGCTCTGTGAAGTTAAAATGTAGTGGAGGAAGTTTTTTTCTACCTTTCTCCTTTGTATCTCCATTCAGACTACCATCTCTCAACCAGGAGCTCCACCCCCAGCTTCTGTGAAGTTAAAATGTAATGGAGGGAGTTTTTTTCAACCTTCCTTCTTTGTTCTCTCACTCAGACTCCCAACTCTCTGTCAGCAGCTCCACCTCCAGCTCTGTGAAGTTAAAATGTAATGGAAGGAGTTTTGTTCGACCTTCCTTCTTTGTTCTCTCACTCAGACTCCCAACTCTCAGTCAGCAGCTCCACCCACAGCATCTGTGTAGTTAAAATGTAATGGAGGAAGTTTTTTCTACCTTTCTCATTTGTTATTCCATTCAGACTCCCAACCCCCAGTCAGCAAATCCACCCCCAGCTTCTGTGAAGTTAAAATGTAATGAACTGTTTTCTATCTTTCTCCTTAATTCTCTCACACAGACTCCCAAATCTCAGCCAGCAGCTCCAGCCCAGCTTCTCTGAAGTTAAAATGTAATGGAGGAAGTTTTGTTCTACATTTCTCCTTTGTTCTCTCACTCAGACTCCCAACTCTCAGTCAGCAGCTCCACCTCCAGCTCTGTGAAGTTAAAATGTAGTAGAGGAAGTTTTTTTCTACCTTTCTCCTTTGTACCTCCATTCAGACTACCATCTCTCAACCAGGAGCTCCACCCCCAGCTTCTGTGAAGTTAAAATGTAATGGAGGGAGTTTTTTTCAACCTTCCTTCTTTGTTCTCTCACTCAGACTCCCAACTCTCAGTCAGCAAATCCACCCCCAGCTTCTGGGAAGTTAAAATGTAATGGATGGAGTTTTTTTCAACCTTCCTTCTTTGTTCTCTCACTCAGACTCCCAACTCTCAGTCAGCAGCACCACCTCCAGCTCTGTGAAGTTAAAATGTAAGGGAGGAAGTTTTTTTCTACCTTCCTTCTTTGTTCTCTCACTCAGACTCCCAACTCTCAGTCAGCAGCTCCACCTCCAGCTTCTGTGAAGTTTAAATGTAATGGAGGAAGTTTTTTTCTACCTTTCTCGTTTGTTCTCTCACTCAGACTCCCAAATCTCAGTCAGCAGCTCCACTTCCAGCTCTGTGAATTTAAAATGTAAGGGAGGAAGTTTTTTTCTACCTTTCTCGTTTGTTCTCTCACTCAGACTCCCAAATCTCAGTCAGCAGCTCCACTTCCAGCTCTGTGAAGTTAAATGTAATGGAGGAAGTTATTTTCTACCTTTCTCCTTTGTTCTCTCACTTAGACTTCCGGCTCTCAGCCAGCAGCGCCACCCCCAGCTTCTGTGAATTTAAAATGTAATGGAGGAAGTTTTTTTCTACCTTTCTCCTTTGTTCTCTCACTCAGACTCCCAACTCTCAGCCAGCAGCTCCACCCCCAGATTCTGTGAAGTTAAAATGTAATGGAAGGAGTTTTGTTCGACCTTCCTTCTTTGTTCTCTCACTCAGACTCCCAACTCTCAGTCAGCAGCTCCACCCACAGCATCTGTGTAGTTAAAATGTAATGGAGGAAGTTTTTTTCTACCTTTCTCCTTTGTACCTCCATTCAGACTACCATCTCTCAACCAGGAGCTCCACCCCCAGCTTCTGTGAAGTTAAAATGTAATGGAGGGAGTTTTTTTCAACCTTCCTTCTTTGTTCTCTCACTCAGACTCCCAACTCTCAGTCAGCAAATCCACCCCCAGCTTCTGGGAAGTTAAAATGTAATGGATGGAGTTTTTTTCAACCTTCCTTCTTTGTTCTCTCACTCAGACTCCCAACTCTCAGTCAGCAGCACCACCTCCAGCTCTGTGAAGTTAAAATGTAAGGGAGGAAGTTTTTTTCTACCTTCCTTCTTTGTTCTCTCACTCAGACTCCCAACTCTCAGTCAGCAGCTCCACCTCCAGCTTCTGTGAAGTTTAAATGTAATGGAGGAAGTTTTTTTCTACCTTTCTCGTTTGTTCTCTCACTCAGACTCCCAAATCTCAGTCAGCAGCTCCACTTCCAGCTCTGTGAATTTAAAATGTAAGGGAGGAAGTTTTTTTCTACCTTTCTCGTTTGTTCTCTCACTCAGACTCCCAAATCTCAGTCAGCAGCTCCACTTCCAGCTCTGTGAAGTTAAATGTAATGGAGGAAGTTATTTTCTACCTTTCTCCTTTGTTCTCTCACTCAGACTTCCGGCTCTCAGCCAGCAGCGCCACCCCCAGCTTCTGTGAATTTAAAATGTAATGGAGGAAGTTTTTTTCTACCTTTCTCCTTTGTTCTCTCACTCAGACTCCCAACTCTCAGCCAGCAGCTCCACCCCCAGATTCTGTGAAGTTAAAATGTAATGGAAGGAGTTTTGTTCGACCTTCCTTCTTTGTTCTCTCACTCAGACTCCCAACTCTCAGTCAGCAGCTCCACCCACAGCATCTGTGTAGTTAAAATGTAATGGAGGAAGTTTTTTCTACCTTTCTCATTTGTTATTCCATTCAGACTCCCAACCCCCAGTCAGCAAATCCACCCCCAGCTTCTGGGAAGTTAAAATGTAATGAATGGAGTTTTTTTCAACCTTCCTTCTTTGTTCTCTCACTCAGACTCCCAACTCTCAGTCAGCAGCACCACCTCCAGCTCTGTGAAGTTAAAATGTAAGGGAGGAAGTTTTTTTCTACCTTCCTTCTTTGTTCTCTCACTCAGACTCCCAACTCTCAGTCAGCAGCTCCACCTCCAGCTCTGTGACGTTAAAATGTAAAAGAGGAAGTTTTTTTCTACCTTTCTTGTTTGTTCTCTCACTCAGACTCCCAACTCTCAGCCAGCAGCTCCACCCCCAGCTTCTGTGAAGTTAAAATGTAATGAAGTTTTTTCTATCTTTCTCCTTTTTGTTCTCTCACTCAGACTCCCAACTCTCAGTCAGCAGCTCCACCTCCAGCTCTGTGAAGTTAAAATGTAGTGGAGGAAGTTTTTTTCTACCTTTCTCCTTTGTACCTCCATTCAGACTACCATCTCTCAACCAGGAGCTCCACCCCCAGCTTCTGTGAAGTTAAAATGTAATGGAGGGAGTTTTTTTCAACCTTCCTTCTTTGTTCTCTCACTCAGACTCCCAACTCTCAGTCAGCAGCTCCACCTCCAGCTCTGTGAAGTTAAAATGTAATGGAAGGAGTTTTGTTCGACCTTCCTTCTTTGTTCTCTCACTCAGACTCCCAACTCTCAGTCAGCAGCTCCACCCACAGCATCTGTGTAGTTAAAATGTAATGGAGGAAGTTTTTTCTACCTTTCTCATTTGTACTTCCATTCAGACTCTCAACCCCCAGTCAGCAAATCCACCCCCAGCTTCTGGGAAGTTAAAATGTAATGGATGGAGTTTTTTTCAACCTTCCTTCTTTGTTCTCTCACTCAGACTCCCAACTCTCAGTCAGCAGCACCACCTCCAGCTCTGTGAAGTTAAAATGTAAGGGAGGAAGTTTTTTTCTACCTTCCTTCTTTGTTCTCTCACTCAGACTCCCAACTCTCAGTCAGCAGCTCCACCTCCAGCTCTGTGAAGTTAAAATGTAAAAGAGGAAGTTTTTTTCTACCTTTCTCGTTTGTTCTCTCACTCAGACTCCCAACTCTCAGCCAGCAGCTCCACCCCCAGCTTCTGTGAAGTTAAAATGTAATGAAGTTTTTTCTATCTTTCTCCTTTTTGTTCTCTCACTCAGACTGCCAGCTCTCACCAAGCAGCTCCAGCCCAGCTTCTGTGAAGTTAAAATGTAATGGAGGAAGTTTTGTTCTACATTTCTCCTTTGTTCTCTCACTCAGACTCCCAACTCTCAGTCAGCAGCTCCACCTCCAGCTCTGTGAAGTTAAAATGTAGTGGAGGAAGTTTTTTTCTACCTTTCTCCTTTGTACCTCCATTCAGACTACCATCTCTCAACCAGGAGCTCCACCCCCAGCTTCTGTGAAGTTAAAATGTAATGGAGGGAGTTTTTTTCAACCTTCCTTCTTTGTTCTCTCACTCAGACTCCCAACTCTCAGTCAGCAGCTCCACCCCCAGATTCTGTGAAGTTAAAATGTAATGGAAGGAGTTTTGTTCGACCTTCCTTCTTTGTTCTCTCACTCAGACTCCCAACTCTCAGTCAGCAGCTCCACCCACAGCATCTGTGTAGTTAAAATGTAATGGAGGAAGTTTTTTTCAACCTTCCTTCTTTGTTCTCTCACTCAGACTCCCAACTCTCAGTCAGCAGCACCACCTCCAGCTCTGTGAAGTTAAAATGTAAGGGAGGAAGTTTTTTTCCTACCTTCCTTCTTTGTTCTCTCACTCAGACTCCCAACTCTCAGTCAGCAGCTCCACCTCCAGCTCTGTGAAGTTAAAATGTAAAAGAGGAAGTTTTTTTCTACCTTTCTCGTTTGTTCTCTCACTCAGACTCCCAACTCTCAGCCAGCAGCTCCACCCCCAGCTTCTGTGAAGTTAAAATGTAATGAAGTTTTTTCTATCTTTCTCCTTTTTGTTCTCTCACTCAGACTGCCAGCTCTCACCAAGCAGCTCCACCCCCAGCTTCTGTGAAGTTAAAATGTAATGGAGGAAGTTTTGTTCTACATTTCTCCTTTGTTCTCTCACTCAGACTCCCAACTCTCAGTCAGCAGCTCCACCTCCAGCTCTGTGAAGTTAAAATGTAGTGGAGGAAGTTTTTTTCTACCTTTCTCCTTTGTATCTCCATTCAGACTACCATCTCTCAACCAGGAGCTCCACCCCCAGCTTCTGTGAAGTTAAAATGTAATGGAGGGAGTTTTTTTCAACCTTCCTTCTTTGTTCTCTCACTCAGACTCCCAACTCTCAGTCAGCAGCTCCACCTCCAGCTCTGTGAAGTTAAAATGTAATGGAAGGAGTTTTGTTCGACCTTCCTTCTTTGTTCTCTCACTCAGACTCCCAACTCTCAGTCAGCAGCTCCACCCACAGCATCTGTGTAGTTAAAATGTAATGGAGGAAGTTTTTTCTACCTTTCTCATTTGTTATTCCATTCAGACTCCCAACCCCCAGTCAGCAAATCCACCCCCAGCTTCTGTGAAGTTAAAATGTAATGAACTGTTTTCTATCTTTCTCCTTAATTCTCTCACACAGACTCCCAAATCTCAGCCAGCAGCTCCAGCCCAGCTTCTCTGAAGTTAAAATGTAATGGAGGAAGTTTTGTTCTACATTTCTCCTTTGTTCTCTCACTCAGACTCCCAACTCTCAGTCAGCAGCTCCACCTCCAGCTCTGTGAAGTTAAAATGTAGTGGAGGAAGTTTTTTTCTACCTTTCTCCTTTGTACCTCCATTCAGACTACCATCTCTCAACCAGGAGCTCCACCCCCAGCTTCTGTGAAGTTAAAATGTAATGGAGGGAGTTTTTTTCAACCTTCCTTCTTTGTTCTCTCACTCAGACTCCCAACACTCAGTCAGCAAATCCACCCCCAGCTTCTGGGAAGTTAAAATGTAATGGATGGAGTTTTTTTCAACCTTCCTTCTTTGTTCTCTCACTCAGACTCCCAACTCTCAGTCAGCAGCACCACCTCCAGCTCTGTGAAGTTAAAATGTAAGGGAGGAAGTTTTTTTCTACCTTCCTTCTTTGTTCTCTCACTCAGACTCCCAACTCTCAGTCAGCAGCTCCACCTCCAGCTTCTGTGAAGTTTAAATGTAATGGAGGAAGTTTTTTTCTACCTTTCTCGTTTGTTCTCTCACTCAGACTCCCAAATCTCAGTCAGCAGCTCCACTTCCAGCTCTGTGAATTTAAAATGTAAGGGAGGAAGTTTTTTTCTACCTTTCTCGTTTGTTCTCTCACTCAGACTCCCAAATCTCAGTCAGCAGCTCCACTTCCAGCTCTGTGAAGTTAAATGTAATGGAGGAAGTTATTTTCTACCTTTCTCCTTTGTTCTCTCACTCAGACTTCCGGCTCTCAGCCAGCAGCGCCACCCCCAGCTTCTGTGAATTTAAAATGTAATGGAGGAAGTTTTTTTCTACCTTTCTCCTTTGTTCTCTCACTCAGACTCCCAACTCTCAGCCAGCAGCTCCACCCCCAGATTCTGTGAAGTTAAAATGTAATGGAAGGAGTTTTGTTCGACCTTCCTTCTTTGTTCTCTCACTCAGACTCCCAACTCTCAGTCAGCAGCTCCACCCACAGCATCTGTGTAGTTAAAATGTAATGGAGGAAGTTTTTTTCTACCTTTCTCCTTTGTACCTCCATTCAGACTACCATCTCTCAACCAGGAGCTCCACCCCCAGCTTCTGTGAAGTTAAAATGTAATGGAGGGAGTTTTTTTCAACCTTCCTTCTTTGTTCTCTCACTCAGACTCCCAACTCTCAGTCAGCAAATCCACCCCCAGCTTCTGGGAAGTTAAAATGTAATGGATGGAGTTTTTTTCAACCTTCCTTCTTTGTTCTCTCACTCAGACTCCCAACTCTCAGTCAGCAGCACCACCTCCAGCTCTGTGAAGTTAAAATGTAAGGGAGGAAGTTTTTTTCTACCTTCCTTCTTTGTTCTCTCACTCAGACTCCCAACTCTCAGTCAGCAGCTCCACCTCCAGCTTCTGTGAAGTTTAAATGTAATGGAGGAAGTTTTTTTCTACCTTTCTCGTTTGTTCTCTCACTCAGACTCCCAAATCTCAGTCAGCAGCTCCACTTCCAGCTCTGTGAATTTAAAATGTAAGGGAGGAAGTTTTTTTCTACCTTTCTCGTTTGTTCTCTCACTCAGACTCCCAAATCTCAGTCAGCAGCTCCACTTCCAGCTCTGTGAAGTTAAATGTAATGGAGGAAGTTATTTTCTACCTTTCTCCTTTGTTCTCTCACTCAGACTTCCGGCTCTCAGCCAGCAGCGCCACCCCCAGCTTCTGTGAATTTAAAATGTAATGGAGGAAGTTTTTTTCTACCTTTCTCCTTTGTTCTCTCACTCAGACTCCCAACTCTCAGCCAGCAGCTCCACCCCCAGATTCTGTGAAGTTAAAATGTAATGGAAGGAGTTTTGTTCGACCTTCCTTCTTTGTTCTCTCACTCAGACTCCCAACTCTCAGTCAGCAGCTCCACCCACAGCATCTGTGTAGTTAAAATGTAATGGAGGAAGTTTTTTCTACCTTTCTCATTTGTTATTCCATTCAGACTCCCAACCCCCAGTCAGCAAATCCACCCCCAGCTTCTGGGAAGTTAAAATGTAATGAATGGAGTTTTTTTCAACCTTCCTTCTTTGTTCTCTCACTCAGACTCCCAACTCTCAGTCAGCAGCACCACCTCCAGCTCTGTGAAGTTAAAATGTAAGGGAGGAAGTTTTTTTCTACCTTCCTTCTTTGTTCTCTCACTCAGACTCCCAACTCTCAGTCAGCAGCTCCACCTCCAGCTCTGTGACGTTAAAATGTAAAAGAGGAAGTTTTTTTCTACCTTTCTTGTTTGTTCTCTCACTCAGACTCCCAACTCTCAGCCAGCAGCTCCACCCCCAGCTTCTGTGAAGTTAAAATGTAATGAAGTTTTTTCTATCTTTCTCCTTTTTGTTCTCTCACTCAGACTCCCAACTCTCAGTCAGCAGCTCCACCTCCAGCTCTGTGAAGTTAAAATGTAGTGGAGGAAGTTTTTTTCTACCTTTCTCCTTTGTACCTCCATTCAGATTACCATCTCTCAACCAGGAGCTCCACCCCCAGCTTCTGTGAAGTTAAAATGTAATGGAGGGAGTTTTTTTCAACCTTCCTTCTTTGTTCTCTCACTCAGACTCCCAACTCTCAGTCAGCAGCTCCACCTCCAGCTCTGTGAAGTTAAAATGTAATGGAAGGAGTTTTGTTCGACCTTCCTTCTTTGTTCTCTCACTCAGACTCCCAACTCTCAGTCAGCAGCTCCACCCACAGCATCTGTGTAGTTAAAATGTAATGGAGGAAGTTTTTTCTACCTTTCTCATTTGTACTTCCATTCAGACTCTCAACCCCCAGTCAGCAAATCCACCCCCAGCTTCTGGGAAGTTAAAATGTAATGGATGGAGTTTTTTTCAACCTTCCTTCTTTGTTCTCTCACTCAGACTCCCAACTCTCAGTCAGCAGCACCACCTCCAGCTCTGTGAAGTTAAAATGTAAGGGAGGAAGTTTTTTTCTACCTTCCTTCTTTGTTCTCTCACTCAGACTCCCAACTCTCAGTCAGCAGCTCCACCTCCAGCTCTGTGAAGTTAAAATGTAAAAGAGGAAGTTTTTTTCTACCTTTCTCGTTTGTTCTCTCACTCAGACTCCCAACTCTCAGCCAGCAGCTCCACCCCCAGCTTCTGTGAAGTTAAAATGTAATGAAGTTTTTTCTATCTTTCTCCTTTTTGTTCTCTCACTCAGACTGCCAGCTCTCACCAAGCAGCTCCAGCCCAGCTTCTGTGAAGTTAAAATGTAATGGAGGAAGTTTTGTTCTACATTTCTCCTTTGTTCTCTCACTCAGACTCCCAACTCTCAGTCAGCAGCTCCACCTCCAGCTCTGTGAAGTTAAAATGTAGTGGAGGAAGTTTTTTTCTACCTTTCTCCTTTGTACCTCCATTCAGACTACCATCTCTCAACCAGGAGCTCCACCCCCAGCTTCTGTGAAGTTAAAATGTAATGGAGGGAGTTTTTTTCAACCTTCCTTCTTTGTTCTCTCACTCAGACTCCCAACTCTCAGTCAGCAGCTCCACCCCCAGATTCTGTGAAGTTAAAATGTAATGGAAGGAGTTTTGTTCGACCTTCCTTCTTTGTTCTCTCACTCAGACTCCCAGCTCTCAGTCAGCAGCTCCACCCACAGCATCTGTGTAGTTAAAATGTAATGGAGGAAGTTTTTTTCAACCTTCCTTCTTTGTTCTCTCACTCAGACTCCCAACTCTCAGTCAGCAGCACCACCTCCAGCTCTGTGAAGTTAAAATGTAAGGGAGGAAGTTTTTTTCCTACCTTCCTTCTTTGTTCTCTCACTCAGACTCCCAACTCTCAGTCAGCAGCTCCACCTCCAGCTCTGTGAAGTTAAAATGTAAAAGAGGAAGTTTTTTTCTACCTTTCTCGTTTGTTCTCTCACTCAGACTCCCAACTCTCAGCCAGCAGCTCCACCCCCAGCTTCTGTGAAGTTAAAATGTAATGAAGTTTTTTCTATCTTTCTCCTTTTTGTTCTCTCACTCAGACTGCCAGCTCTCACCAAGCAGCTCCAACCCCAGCTTCTGTGAAGTTAAAATGTAATGGAGGAAGTTTTGTTCGACCTTCCTTCTTTGTTCTCTCACTCAGACTCCCAACTCTCAGTCAGCAGCTCCACCCACAGCATCTGTGTAGTTAAAATGTAATGGAGGAAGTTTTTTCTACCTTTCTCATTTGTTATTCCATTCAGACTCCCAACCCCCAGTCAGCAAATCCACCCCCAGCTTCTGTGAAGTTAAAATGTAATGAACTGTTTTCTATCTTTCTCCTTAATTCTCTCACACAGACTCCCAAATCTCAGCCAGCAGCTCCAGCCCAGCTTCTCTGAAGTTAAAATGTAATGGAGGAAGTTTTGTTCTACATTTCTCCTTTGTTCTCTCACTCAGACTCCCAACTCTCAGTCAGCAGCTCCACCTCCAGCTCTGTGAAGTTAAAATGTAGTGGAGGAAGTTTTTTTCTACCTTTCTCCTTTGTACCTCCATTCAGACTACCATCTCTCAACCAGGAGCTCCACCCCCAGCTTCTGTGAAGTTAAAATGTAATGGAGGGAGTTTTTTTCAACCTTCCTTCTTTGTTCTCTCACTCAGACTCCCAACTCTCAGTCAGCAAATCCACCCCCAGCTTCTGGGAAGTTAAAATGTAATGGATGGAGTTTTTTTCAACCTTCCTTCTTTGTTCTCTCACTCAGACTCCCAACTCTCAGTCAGCAGCACCACCTCCAGCTCTGTGAAGTTAAAATGTAAGGGAGGAAGTTTTTTTCTACCTTCCTTCTTTGTTCTCTCACTCAGACTCCCAACTCTCAGTCAGCAGCTCCACCTCCAGCTCTGTGAAGTTAAAATGTAAAAGAGGAAGTTTTTTTCTACCTTTCTCGTTTGTTCTCTCACTCAGACTCCCAACTCTCAGCCAGCAGCTCCACCCCAGCTTCTGTGAAGTTAAAATGTAATGAAGTTTTTTCTATCTTTCTCCTTTTTGTTCTCTCACTCAGACTGCCAGCTCTCACCAAGCAGCTCCACCCCCAGCTTCTGTGAAGTTAAAATGTAATGGAGGGAGTTTTTTTCAACCTTCCTTCTTTGTTCTCTCACTCAGACTCCCAACTCTCAGTCAGCAGCTCCACCTCCAGCTCTGTGAAGTTAAAATGTAAGGGAGGAAGTTTTTTCTACCTTTCTCTTTTGTTCTCTCACTCAGACTCCCAACTCTCAGTCAGCAGCGCCACCCCCAGCTTCTGTGAAGTTAAAATGTAATGAACTGTTTTGTATCTTTCTCCTTTATTCTCTCACACAGACTCCCAACTCTCAGCCAGCAGCTCCAGCCCAGCTTCTGTGAAGTCAAAATGTAATGGAGGAAGTTTTTTTCTATCCTTTCTCGTTTGATCTCTCACTCAGACTCCCAACTCTCAGTCAGCAGCTCCACCTCCAGCTCTGTGAAGTTAAAATGTAATGGAGGGAGTTTTTTTCAACCTTCCTTCTTTGTTCTCTTACTCAGACTCCCAACTCTCAGTCAGCAGCTCCACCTCCAGCTCTGTGAAGTTAAAATGTAAGGGAGGAAGTTTTTTTCTACCTTTCTCGTTTGTTCTCTCACTCAGACTCCCAGCTCTCAGTCAGCAGCTCCACTTCCAGCTCTGTGAAGTTAAATGTCATGGAGGGAGTTTTTTTCAACCTTCCTTCTTTGTTCTCTCACTCAGACTCCCAACTCTCAGTCAGCAGCTCCACCCACAGCTTCTGTGAAGTGAAAACGTAATGGACGAAGTTTTTTTCTACCTTTCTCCTTTGTACTTCCATTCAGACTCTCAACTCTCAGTCAGCAGCTCCACCCACAGCTTCTGTGAAGTTTAAATGTAATGGAGGGAGTTTTTTTCAACCTTCCTTCTTTGTTCTCTCACTCAGACTCCCAACTCTCAGTCAGCAGCTCCACCCACAGCTTCTGTGAAGTCAAAACATAATGGACGAAGTTTTTTTCTACCTTTCAACTTTGTACCTCCATTCAGACTCTCAACTCTCACCCAGCAGCTCCACCCCCAGCTTCTGTGAAGTCAAAACGTAATGGATGAAGTTTTTTTCTACCTTTCTCCTTTGTACTTCCATTCAGACTCTCAACTCTCAGTCAGCAAATCCACCCCCAGCTTCTGTGAAGTTAAAATGTAATGAAGTTTTTTCTATCTTTCTCCTTTTTGTTCTCTCACTCAGACTCCCAACTCTCAGTCAGCAGCTCCACCTCCAGCTCTGTGAAGTTAAAATGTAGTGGAGGAAGTTTTTTTCTACCTTTCTCCTTTGTACCTCCATTCAGACTACCATCTCTCAACCAGGAGCTCCACCCCCAGCTTCTGTGAAGTTAAAATGTAATGGAGGGAGTTTTTTTCAACCTTCCTTCTTTGTTCTCTCACTCAGACTCCCAACTCTCAGTCAGCAGCTTCACCTCCAGCTCTGTGAAGTTAAAATGTAATGGAAGGAGTTTTGTTCGACCTTCCTTCTTTGTTCTCTCACTCAGACTCCCAACTCTCAGTCAGCAGCTCCACCCACAGCATCTGTGTAGTTAAAATGTAATGGAGGAAGTTTTTTCTACCTTTCTCATTTGTTATTCCATTCAGACTCCCAACCCCCAGTCAGCAAATCCACCCCCAGCTTCTGGGAAGTTAAAATGTAATGGATGGAGTTTTTTTCAACCTTCCTTCTTTGTTCTCTCACTCAGACTCCCAACTCTCAGTCAGCAGCTCCACCTCCAGCTCTGTGAAGTTAAAATGTAAGGGAGGAAGTTTTTTTCTACCTTTCTCGTTTGTTCTCTCACTCAGACTCCCAACTCTCAGCCAGCAGCTCCACCCCCAGCTTCTGTGAAGTTAAAATGTAATGGAGGGAGTTTTTTTCAACCTTCCTTCTTTGTTCTCTCACTCAGACTCCCAACTCTCAGTCAGCAGCTCCACCAACAGCATCTGTGTAGTTAAAATGTAATGGAGGAAGTTTTTTCTACCTTTCTCATTTGTTATTCCATTCAGACTCTCAACTCTCAGTCAGCAGCTCCACCCCCAGCTTCTGTGAAGTTTAAATGTAATGGAGGAAGTTATTTTCTACCTTTCTCCTTTGTTCTCTCACTCAGACTTCCGGCTCTCAGCCAGCAGCGCCACCCCCAGCTTCTGTGAATTTAAAATGTAATGGAGGAAGTTTTTTTCTACCTTTCTCCTTTGTTCTCTCACTCAGACTCCCAACTCTCAGCCAGCAGCTCCACCCCCAGATTCTGTGAAGTTAAAATGTAAGGGAGGAAGTTTTTTTCTACCTTCCTTCTTTGTTCTCTCACTCAGACTCCCAACTCTCAGTCAGCAGCTCCACCTCCAGCTCTGTGAAGTTAAAATGTAAAAGAGGAAGTTTTTTTCTACCTTTCTCGTTTGTTCTCTCACTCAGACTCCCAACTCTCAGCCAGCAGCTCCACCCCCAGCTTCTGTGAAGTTAAAATGTAATGAAGTTTTTTCTATCTTTCTCCTTTTTGTTCTCTCACTCAGACTGCCAGCTCTCACCAAGCAGCTCCACCCCCAGCTTCTGTGAAGTTAAAATGTAATGGAGGGAGTTTTTTTCAACCATCCTTCTTTGTTCTCTCACTCAGACTCCCAACTCTCAGTCAGCAGCTCCACCTCCAGCTCTGTGAAGTTAAAATGTAAGGGAGGAAGTTATTTTCTACCTTTCTCCTTTGTTCTCTCACTCAGACTCCCAACTTTCAGCCAGCAGCTCCACCCCCAGCTTCTGTGAAGTTAAAATGTAATGAACTGTTTTCTATCTTTCTCCTTAATTCTCTCACACAGACTCCCAAATCTCAGCCAGCAGCTCCAGCCCAGCTTCTGTGAAGTTAAAATGTAATGAAGGAAGTTTTGTTCTACATTTCTCCTTTGTTCTCTCACTCAGACTCCCAACTCTCAGTCAGCAGCTCCACCTCCAGCTCTGTGAAGTTAAAATGTAGTGGAGGAAGTTTTTTTCTACCTTTCTCCTTTGTACCTCCATTCAGACTACCATCTCTCAACCAGGAGCTCCACCCCCAGCTTCTGTGAAGTTAAAATGTAATGGAGGGAGTTTTTTTCAACCTTCCTTCTTTGTTCTCTCACTCAGACTCCCAACTCTCAGTCAGCAGCTCCACCTCCAGCTCTGTGAAGTTAAAATGTAATGGAAGGAGTTTTTTTTTACTTTTGTCCTTTGTACCTCCATTCAGACTACCAGCTCTCAACCAGGAGCTCCACCCCCAGCTTCTGTGAAGTTAAAATGTAATGGAGGAAGTTTTGTTCTACCTTTCTCCTTTGTTCTCTCACTCAGACTGCCAGCTCTCAGCCAGCAGCTCCACCCCCAGCTTCTGTGAAGTTAAAATGTAATGGAGGGAGTTTTTTTCTACCTTTCTCGTTTGTTCTCTCACTCAGACTCCCAACTCTCAGTCAGCAGCTCCACCTCCAGCTCTGTGAAGTTAAATGTAATGGAGGAAGTTTTTTTCAACCTTTCACTTTTGTTCTCTAACTCAGACTGCCGGATCTCAGCCAGCAGCGCCACCCCCAGCTTCTGTGAAGTTAAAATGTAATGGAGGGAGTTTTTTTCAACCTTCCTTCTTTGTTCTCTCACTCAGACTCCCAACTCTCAGTCAGCAGCTCCACCTCCAGCTCTGTGAAGTTAAAATGTAAGGGAGGAAGTTTTTTTCTATCCTTTCTCCTTTGTTCTCTCACTCAGACTGCCAGCTCTCAGCCAACAGCTCCACCCCCAGCTTCTGTGAAGTTAAAATGTAATGATGGAAGTTTTATTCTACCTTTCTCCTTTATTCTCTCACTCAGACTGACAGCTCTCAGCCAGCAGCTCCACCCCCAGCTTCTGTGAAGTTAAAATGTAATGGAGGGAGTTTTTTTCAACCTTCCTTCTTTGTTCTCTCACTCAGACTCCCAACTCTCAGTCAGCAGCTCCACCTCCAGCTCTGTGAAGTTAAAATGTAAGGGAGGAAGTTTTTTTCTACCTTTCTCGTTTGTTCTCTCACTCAGACTCCCAACTCTAAGTCAGCAGCTCCACATCCAGCTCTGTGAAGTTAAATGTAATGGAGGAAGTTATTTTCTACCTTTCTCCTTTGTTCTCTCACTCAGACTTCCGGCTCTCAGCCAGCAGCGCCACCCCCAGCTTCTGTGAATTTAAATTGTAATGGAGGAAGTTTTTTTTTACCTTTCTCCTTTGTTCTCTCACTCAGACTCCCAACTCTCAGCCAGCACCTCCACCCCCAGATTCTGTGAAGTTAAAATGTAATGGATGGAGTTTTGTTCGACCTTCCTTCTTTGTTATCTCACTCAGACTGCCAGCTCTCAGCCAACAGCTCCACCCCCAGCTTCTGTGAAGTTAAAATGTAATGATGGAAGTTTTATTCTACCTTTCTCCTTTTTTCTGTCACTCAGACTCCCAACTCTCAGTCAGCAGCTCCACCCCCAGCTTCTGTGAAGTTAAAATGTAATGAAGTTTTTTCTATCTTTCTCCTTTATTCTCTCACTCAGACTGCCAGCTCTCAGCCAGCAGCTCCACCCCCAGCTTCTGTGAAGTTAAAATGTAATGGAGGGAGTTTTTTTCAACCTTCCTTCTTTGTTCTCTCACTCAGACTCCCAACTCTCAGTCAGCAGCTCCACTTCCAGCTCTGTGAAGTTAAATGTAATGGAGGAAGTTATTTTCTACCTTTCTCCTTTGTTCTCACACTCAGACTGCCGGCTCTCAGCCAGGAGCTCCACCCCCAGCTTCTGTGAAGTTAAAATGTAATGGAGGAAGTTTTGTTCTACCTTTCTCGTTTGTTCTCTCACTCAGACTCCCAACTCTCAGTCAGCAGCTCCACCTCCAGCTCTGTGAAGTTAAATGTAATGGAGGAAGTTTTTTTCAACCTTTCACTTTTGTTCTCTAACTCAGACTGCCGGATCTCAGCCAGCAGCTCCACCCCCAGCTTCTGTGAAGTCAAAATGTAATGGAGGAAGTTTTTTTTTACTTTTGTCCTTTGTACCTCCATTCAGACTACCAGCTCTCAACCAGGAGCTCCACCCCCAGCTTCTGTGAAGTTAAAATGTAATGGAGGAAGTTTTGTTCTACCTTTCTCCTTTGTTCTCTCACTCAGACTGCCAGCTCTCAGCCAGCAGCTCCACCCCCAGCTTCTGTGAAGTTAAAATGTAATGGAGGGAGTTTTTTTCTACCTTTCTCGTTTGTTCTCTCACTCAGACTCCCAACTCTCAGTCAGCAGCTCCACCTCCAGCTCTGTGAAGTTAAATGTA